>OX101754.1:79616874-81039175 GCA_944452675.1 Tachina lurida
GATTCTATACTGACGAACTTTCAAAAACCAGATTTCCAAATACATATCTAGTTGAAAAGGTGCTTAAAATTAAAGGGAAGGAGGTATATGTTAAATGGCTGGGATTTTCTAATCAACACAATTCTTGGATAAGTAAAGATGAAATATTATAGATGCAAGAAAAACTAAATCACAAATAATAGCATTAATATTAAGAAACTAATGTTAATTTTAAAATAAGAAAATGAAATAAATATGTAAATTATGCTTATAAACCATACTGTCTACTAAACTTTATTTAATTGTAATCAGTCTGTTATAATGTCAATAACACTTAACACTTTAAATTAATACGCCGCATTTAACATCAGAGAGGCGCTGCAACACTGCATTATTAAAAACGTGCGAAAAAGCAGAGTTGTAAAAGAATGAAGCTTTCCTCTATCTCTTCCTTCACCACCTGTCTTCTCTCTCACTATCCCTTTCCTAAAGAAGGTAACACCTAGTAATAGTAGTAGGCATTAATTGCCTGAGTGTTACTTCTCTTTAAAAAAAAAAAAAAAAAAAAAAAAAACACTTACTCTGAGCTCTAACACTCAGAATTATCTGCTAGTTACTTTCCCCCTATTGAATTACATGATGCATATGAGTGTGCTCTAACTGATTTTCATTCATACAACAGTATTCCAAATGTAGACACCTACAACAATATGTTTCATATAGGAGAACATACAATAGAAATACCAATTGGATCTTACGAACTAAATGATATAGTTGATTTTATAGAAGAGCAATACAAACTACTCTGTCCAACAAATAAGATTTTTATTGAAGCCAATAACAATACAATGCAAGTTAAAGTTAATAGTTCCAAGGATACTGTATATTTTAATAAGGAAAATACAATTGGAAAACTTTTAGGATTCAATAGCAAAATCCTAACACCAAACAAATATTATTATTCAGATCTTCCAGTTAATATTTTTAAAGTAAATCTCTTGCGAGTTGAAAGTAGTATTGCTATTAACACCTATATGAATAACTCCAAATCACATACACTTCATGAATTTCCGATTAATGTGCCTCCAGGCTATAAAATAGATGAGGTTCCAAGAAATCTTATCTATTTACCTGTGAACACTAGAGAGATAAGTTCACTAGCGCTGCGCGTAGTTGATCAACACGGTGATTTAATTAATTTCCGAGGAGAGGAAATTACAATACGAATACATTTAAGGCCAACTAAATAATGCCAATATACAACACAAATACCTTAAAAAATATAGCAACAAGAACAACATCAACATTAAAGCGATCAGTACAACAGAAAGCATTAACAACATCAAATAAAAATTTTCTAAAGTCCTTGAATTTTAAATTGAAGGCAAAATGAGTTCAATAATAGATGTCTTAGATAAGCCCTTGTCTGATGAGAATATAATCAAAAAGGACTATCATACATATGTACCATACTTACAATCTTACAACAATAATGATGAAATTAGAATTTCAATACAAAATCAAGATTTGTACGTGCTACCCAGTGAAAGCTACATTTATGTAGAAGGTTTTGTTGCTGATGATAATAACTCTAAATCTTCTTCATCATCGGACAACTTTATATTAAAAAACAACTTTGTGGCATATCTATTTGATGAAATTCGCTATGAGCTCAATGGAATTGAAATTGATCATACAAGATATTTAGGAGCCACAAGCACCATAAAAAATTTGGTTTCTATGTCACCAACAGAAAGCAACGTGATGCAAAATGCTGGATGGAACAAAATTGACGATGTCACTCTTGTAAATGGATTTTTCAATTTCTATGTACCTCTAAAAATGCTCCTAGGATTCGCTGAAGACTACAACAAAGTTATACTAAATGGAAAACATGAATTGATACTCTTGCGTAATAAGAACGATGAAGATCTTGTACGCTCGAGTGTTTCTACTAAAAAAGCTAAACTTACAATTTCACTAATCTCATGGAGAATCCCACATGTACAATTATCCGACTTTAGCAAATTGAATATGATTAAAATTATTAACAATGGTGCTTCTATACCTATGGCATTTCGCAGTTGGGATTGTCATGTCAATCCACAATTAAATATGGGGACTAGCCATATTTGGAATGTTAAACTGGCTGCAAATAGAGAACGCCCTCGTTTTGTATTGATTGCTTTTCAACAAGAAAATAAGTTTGTTCATTGTGATTTGACTAATTTAAAAGTACATTTAAATTCAGTCTCATATCCATATGATGACCTTAACATAAAGTTCAAAAATGAACGATATGCAATTCTATATGACATGTATCTAAGATTTCAACAAAGCTACTATATGAAAGAATCTCAACCGCTTCTAACTGCACCAGAGTTTAAGACAAAAGCTCCTATTATTGTAGTAGATGTCAGTCATCAGAATGAATCACTCAATAATGGACCGATTGATATAAAAATAGAATTTGAAACAGCAACTAATATTGGAGCAAAAACATCAGCTTACTGCATTCTTATTCATGATCGTATATTAGAATATGTACCTATCAAAGGACAAGTGCGAAAAGTCTTATGAATTGACTAATATGGAAAACAACATAATTTTCATAGACGTACAAGGTTTCAAAAATAATTCAAATGATTTCATCGCAAAAGAAGTAGCAATTGTTTTCAACAATTATGAATATAACAATTTCATTATAAAACCCCCATTTGATATCAAATGCTTATCAATAGAAAAGCAAAGAGAAGCAAAGTGGCTAACAAAAAACTATCATCACCTAAGCTGGACTGCTGGATCAGTTTCATTTCAAAGCGTTTGCAATTTTATAAAAGCCAACGCAAGATGTTCTAAAATTTATGTAAAAGGTGAAGAAAAAAGACGATGGTTGGAAAAAATTTTATGCCGAAAAATTTTTAACGTTGAGGATATAGGCTGCATCAACTTTAAACAAATGGAAATGAAGTATCCAGAATATTTTTATTGTAATTATCATAAATTTGGTGCTTGCGCACTAAAAAATGCTATTTTACTAACAAAAGAAATGTCTTGCTTTAATTAAACTTTTTCACTTTTTAAAATATGAATGTATGTATTATTATAAAATTTTATAAAATTTTAAACAATAAATGTATAAAAAATAAAATGAAATAAAATGTGTTTTCTTATTTCAAATAAAAACTACATAAAGGAAAGAGAAGGAAGTGGGGAGAAGGAGAAATTAACTTTTTTGCTTACTTGCAAATTCTTGGTTTTTGTTTCTCTGCTGTTGAGTGTACTTAGTTTGCTGCTTTAAAATAATCGTAGACAAAGAAAATGATTACGTTGCAAAATATATATGTATTCTACAAAATATTCCACGCACAAGTACCCACGATCACACATTCATACATGCACACATACATGCACACATACATACATACACATACATACATACACATACACATACATACATACATACATATTTCTTAAACAAATACACAAAATATTAAATTACCCGCGACTATCAAGCTGGACCCCCCCCCACACACAAGTATGGGTGTTCACATACATGTGAACACAAGTATGGGTGTTCACATACATGTGAACACATAAATAAATATTTTCTCTGATATTACTGATATAGTATTACGATAACAAATTTCTACAGTCTGGCAACACTGGCAATTTTCCCTTTGGTATTAGAAAATAATAATCATGTTTTGCCGTCGGCATTTGGAAAATATAATAATCATGTTTTGCCGTCGGCATTTGGAAAAAATAACAATCATGTTTTGCCGTAGGCATTTGAAAAAAAATTCATATATTGCCGTAGGCATTAGGAAAAATATTCATATATTGCCGTAGGCATTAGGAAAAATATTCATATATTGCCGTAGGCATTAGGAAAAATATTCATATATTGCCGTAGGCATTAGGAAAAATATTCATATATTGCCGTAGGCATTAGGAAAAATATTCATATATTGCCGTAGGCATTAGGAAAAATATTCATATATTGCCGTAGGCATTAGGAAAAATTAATTTTCACAATTTCACACCCATTAGTATTAGGAAAAATCATTGCATGATTTTCCCGTCGGCATATATACTTATGAAATACTAATCTTATGAAACCCCTTAATCCACCCCCCCAAAAATCACCTATTCACATAATTAATGTACCTCAAAAAAAAAATCACCCGTTCACACAAAGTTAATGTAAACAAAAAAACTCCTTATGTAAACAAAAAATTCCTTATGTAAACAAAAAGTTGGACGGACTTATTGACCCACCCTCGTAGGGTATCAAATTTCACAAATTTCCAAGAATTTTAAAATTTGGGTAATTAAAATTTTAAAATTTCAAAAGTTTAATTGTCGCCGGAGCCCCAGTTCCCTACTACTTCCGACTCTGCATTAATTTTCAACTAACTTAAAGTTAGCATATACAAGCTTTATCTCTCAGTTTCAATAGTAATGCGTGATATACACAGAGATGCCAACTATTTATAACCCAACCGCGCTATACCCCTCCTCAAAACGCGCTAGAACGCGCTAAGTTACAGCATTATCAAAAATGTATAGTCAAAACGCGCTATTTTCCTACGCGCTAAATTAAATTTTAATAAAGATCGATGTATGTATTAGTAAATACGAGTACAATTAACTCTTTTCAGATTATGCAATATTGGTTCTTCGAAATTATAGCCTAAATAACTAAAATCATTTAATACAGAATCAGTCTCGCTTTCCAAATATTCGAAATTCTTAGTTTTGATTTTAATTTTATTTGGCAAACTTTGTAACAACTTATATAAATTGCCGAATAGTGTTGCGATTCAAATGCTTTTGAAGTACAAAAAGAATAAATGCTTAATAAGTTATATACATTTTTTGGGTCACGAGTGCCAGTACATATTTTTAACTGTGAAATTTCAAAATATTTACCATTTACAATATTAAAATGCATTTTTAATTATAACCACAGTCAAAGGAATTTTATTTGCAACATCTGAATCATTAACGAATTTGAACAAAAAGTTAAATTTTGTTAAATTTATACAAAAAAGTAAAACGATATTAAACTCAAATGATATTTTTGACTTTAATCAAAACGCGCTAATTTAGCGCTTTTTTTATTAAACGCGCTGAGACGAAAAAAAGCGCCTTTGGCATAGTTAAAACGCGCTAAAACTAGCGCGATAAGCGCTAAATTGGCATCGCTAGATATACATACCATATAAAAGCATAAAAATAGAGTTTTCCAACCGTAGACTTATATATGGACCTTAAACGGGTAGTTTCAAAGGATGAATTAAATTAAAATTAAACCGACCTAAAAAATAAGCACTGGAAAGTTAAAAATAATATACATATATTCAATTAACAGGCAGTTTTTGGAAAACATAATCCTTTTCGTTTTTATGTTTCGCTTATAAACAATAACGCTTAAAATTTGCTTTTTATAAAACATTTTTTAAGACTTTCAATACACTGACAAATTATAAAAGTGGCGGAATAAAAAATGAAAATGTATTTGAAATCTATTAAAAAACATTTTTTTGTGAAAAATTTTAAATAAAGTTCATTTCAAATCTTATCAAAGGTAATTTTATTTTAAATTGATTGCACACTACTCATTTCATATTAATAGAGATTTTTATTGTATTTCGTTGATTATAAGAACTCAGTTTGTTTTTTCTTATAACCTTTACCTTATTATTTTTCTAAAGAGAAGTAACTAACACTCATGCAATTAATGAATGCTACTATTACTAGGTGTTACCTTCTTTAGGAAAGGGATAGTGATAGAGAAGGCAGGTGGTGAAGGAAGATATGGAGGACTACGTCATTCTTTTGCAAATCTTCTTTTTTGGACGTTTTTAATAAGGCGCTGCAACAGCCTCTGGTGTCAATGAGTCGTATTGAACTTTTAAAGCTGTGTTTAGTATTAGTTGTTTTACTTTGCCGATGGTTTTGCTACACAATACCGACGAATAAGGGCGCTCTGATGTTACATTAGGATAAATATCCGCTAAAGTAGGTATATAGTTCAGTGGCCAATGTCTATGCCTTCATCACTTGAACCTTCCTACAAGATCTCATGCATATCAGAAAAATTATCTTATTATTTTAATGACTTTATTGGTGACCGCGTTCGAACCCAGGACCTTCGGTTTTGTAGTTAACGTGTTAAATAGTTCATGCTAAAAATTATTGCAATTCGTCTTACAGTAAATTATTTGCTTATATGGAATTTGGTGTTGGTTATTTCACAATACCATAAACAAAGGAAACATATGTATGTATTTCATTGTTACGTAAGGCTAGATTCGTTTTTCTTAAAGTTGAGTTTATTTGATTATAAAAAAATTGATTCACATATACACTTTTATGTAAAAATAAAAACTAAAAAAATTACCATTTACTTTCGTATTATTTTCTCATTAATAATTATCACCAGGGACAGGGGTTTCATGCAAATGCATGTTTATTCCCTTAACCCTGATAATGACAAGAACGAAATATCTTTACGAAACAATGAATTTGCGTAAAAATGGCATCGATTTGTTAGTGCATATTTTTGCATATTTTGCTGAAAATTCATATTTTCGCATAATTTATTCATAAGTGCATATTTTTGTCTCATTGTTTTGTGTCATATTTTGTCAAAAATTCAAATTTCAAAATACATTGTTGACAAATGATTAATATAAGAGATTTTTAGCAAATTAATTCGATTGAATAACCCATTATTTTTAATTGAGAAGTTCAAAAAGTATAGTGTAGCCCTTTTTTTGTTTATTGTTATGCTTCCAAGCATCCAAAAGTTAATGGATTAATGTTGCCTAAAATGATTCAAAACTTAATGGGTTATTTTTGCCTACAAAATATGCAACAGTTGATAGATAACTTTTTGCCTACAAGTATGAGTATTCAAAACAAAATTATAAAACTTTTACCTTTTTTAGGATTATTAAAATTCATAATTTTACAAAGAAAATATGTATGTACATTATTAGGCTTATGCAGAAAATAAAAAATTTACAAAACGCGAAGGGCTCACTGGGTATGTTGCACAGTGGGGGATTTTGAAAAAAAAGTGGAAATAATTCTGCAGTTTCTAAACAAGCAGTCCGATTGTTATAAAATTTCATACAGTTCTTAATTTGAAATTTGGACTAAATAAAGGGGGTGTGGCCACAATGCCCCAAAGTGGGCGAGCTCGGGTTAATCAATAATTTAAAATTATGCCAAGCTGATGTTTTTGAAGGGCTCCTTCGCGTTTTGCAAATTTTTTATTTTCTGCATAAACCTAATGTGCATAAATGATATTATGGTTTAGTTAATCTCTATATTATATATAAAACTTTCAAAATATACCGTCACAACTTTTTATAAGCGCTCAAATACAAAAAATCTTTTTAAAATGGGCAATTTTCGGACACTGCTGAATGTAGGGTGCATGTCCAAAATACAAAATAATTGGCTCTAAGCATATTCTGAATAGATTGTTTTTAGCGCTATGGGGTTTAAAAGTGCATGTGTTAAACAAAGTTTTTCACAAAATTTAAAATAATGAAGATACTTTTTCGTAAAAAAACGTGGCTTTTTCACGAAAATTTTAAAATTTTGAATTCTTAGCCTTTTCCCGATTTCAGGACTGCAGATATTAATAAGTTTTTTACTTATTTTTATTTAAAATTTGATCGGAAATTTAATGCTGTCTTTTAATTTAAAATCCAACAATTGACTAAAAAGTTCTAGGTGAAATACTAAAAAAGTCAAGGCAAAAAAAAATTTTGTTTTTGTTAAAAGTCAAATATCTTCTAAATTATAAGAGATATGAAAACACATCTACGGACATTATTTATTAAAAATGTTGAGTTTAGATCAAAACGCTTTATCTCATAAAAATCGGATAATTTTTCTAAAAGTTACAAGCCTCAGAATTTTTTTTGAGTCCCATGTTGTCAACTTAGGCCCACTGTAACTCCTGTTTAGCTTAAGCCAGACGGCTGCCAAGACATCTGTTATAAAGCCTGAGTCCTTCTCTACACATGTTCGAAGTTTCATAGAAATCCAATCAGTAGTTTAGAAGTTCCAGATTTATTACCATTTATTTTGCAAAAGTCCCCACTGTGCATTGTTATAAAACATAATTAATTTAAACGAAATGTAACTTGTGAATGTATACAAAATGAAATAGAAAATAAAAATAAGATAAATGTCGTTCCGCTACACTAAGAGTAGGAAAATGGTTATAAACTTAAGAAAATTTTATACTAAGGACTAGTCAATTTCGTCTTACATCAAAAAAAAAAATTTTAGGCAATGAATTGCTCCTGATTAGTTCATGAAATTTTACTGACTTAAAATATGTAAAATGGTATTCTAAATTTTAGGAAAATATTTACCAGTTCTAGGTATTTTTTCTTTGAATTATAAGATTTATTAGTTATTTACATTTAACAAAAAATCTAAGTAAATTTTTCATATTTTCGAGGAATATTTGAACTAGAAATTTCTTATTTTTGTAAATAAAATCAAATTTTAAAACTCAATTATTTCAATGCTTATTCAGGCTGCCTTGTTAGGCATGCCTATCAATCAGAAGGTTGCTGGTCCAATACTTGTCTCCTCTCAAGGAATTAATATGTATGTAGGCTGAATTAATTAAAAATATAATATAATATGAAGATTAGGGATGCCAAACGGGAAATCCCGATCCCGGAAATCCCGGGATTTTCGGGATTTAGCAAATGCCGAATACCGGGATTTGTAAGATTCAATCCCGGGATTTCTTTTTCGGGATTTCTTAGCAATTTTTATATAAAAAACTTAATAGATTAAAATTTTCGTCGATTTTATGGTATTTTTTATAATATTTAAAAGTCCCATACAATTTTATACGTGCATTTTTAACAATTTAATGACTATTCGTGGCATATTTCTTATAAATTAACAACAAGTGCAAAATAAATTAACTACTTTCTCACGGTTATTTTCATCAAAGGTGATACAATATACAACTAAGAACTATTTTGAAAACAAAAAGAAGCATATTAGCTTTGGAAGGAAAATAACATTTGGAAAATTCATAAGTTTGACAAATTTATTCCGTCTTATTCTATATTATAAGAGCAATTATGAATAAAATTCCACCAGAAATTTTTCCCGGGGAATAATTTCAAACAGTAGCAACTAATAGGGAAAACAAACAAAAATAATTCAAAAGGGAGAAATTTCTTTCGGAAATTTATTCATAATTGCAGTGTATAACTATCTGTATGTCGACTCCTCAACGCTATAAACAAGTAAGCACTTATCTACTTTTCGGTAACTATTCAGTACTATTGACAGTTACTTACAATTGAAGTAGAAAACAGAAAGTCGGGTAGACATAAAAGCGTGGAATATGTGCAGAATAATGCAGTCCGCATTTTGTCTAAAAAAACCGCTCGAGTGTGTATGTACGTTTTTAAATTCCAGTTCAAAATTATTTTCGTTTTAGTTAGACCGTTTAGGTCGTTTTTGACACAAACATATGACCTATTTAATTTACATGGGCTGGATCAAAGGTTTGTGTCAAAAACGACTGTCTGAATGCGTTCGACTCAATTTTTTTTGAGTTGCAGAGTAGAAGGACAGCACACTAATAAACCATACTCCTCTTAGCGAAAGTAGGACTGCATATGTGTCTGTTGAGCTTGTAGAAAACAACTTATGTATGAATTTAAAATTTTTCAGTAGAGCAAAAATACTGTTCAAGTGCTCAGGCAAACTTTTAATGTATGTGATTAGAATTGTATATACAATTCTTTTAATTTTTCGACATGTTCAGCCTTATTATCGTTGTCATAGTAGTGACGAAATCGATTAAAACAAAATAGGCAATGCTTGGTATATGTAACAACCGTAATGGCTACTTGTTGGTCAATCGCAATTAAAAAAACGTTAATAGATATATTTAATAAAACGATAATGTTTTTGCAAGTTATTTGTATGAAAGTGAATCAACTTAAGCGGTAGTGCTAAAAGTCCACAGATATGTACATTCGTTTTGGTTTAGATTATAGAAAAACATTTATATTGAAAACAAAAACAGGTTTTCATATTTAGTTATTGATTTCAGTATAAATTCTCTAACATCAAACGTGATTAATCAACTTAAAAATAGATGCGAAAAATTGTTTTGATTTTCATTTCATACTCCTATTAGAAAACTGTTAACTTTAAAGACAATTGTTTAATGATATATTATCAACATAAAACCTTTTTTTATGCATAAAATTTTTTATTAAAGTAATATTTATTTAAAACAAGTAACAACGTACGTACATATATATAGTATGCAGACACATACACAGAAAAAAATGATTTTAATATTTGAATACGAATACCGCTGATTCAATAAAAAAATCTTTCGAATTTTCTGTGATGACGATTTTTACAATATTGATAAATAAAATTGTAAGCATGTTTATTGGATATAAAGTCAATATAGCGATTTAATGAATCAAAGAAAAAAATTGATGGCTGAAATTTTATTTTCAGTGATATTTGTTTTAGTGTGTGTGTGTGTGTGGATGAATGTCGCATTTTTTTAACAGAATAAGCATTAATAGAATCAAACCAAAGAGAATCTGTAATTACTTTGTATTTTTTCTTTTATTTCCTTGCGCATTTCTGTTTTCACTTTTATGAATTGTTGTAGAATTAAATTTGGAACGTCGCGTTCCGCGTCTGGCAAATAAAGTCCTCTAAGTCTTAGAGCACATGTGTGCCAGATGTAAACTCGGCCTTATTTGTTGTATATTTTTAGCTATTGTTCCAGTGCCATCACCATATTATTGCAGCATCGCTTTCATAAAGTTAATAACGACACTCATCAAGGAATGTGTACAAACAAACTAAAGCTGTCATAATAAAACTAAAAAAAATCCCGGGAATCGCACAAATTTCCCGGGATTTCTTTCCCGGAAAATGTGTGGGATCCCGGGAAATCCCGTATGAAAAACACTAATGTGAACACATATTAATGGGAAAGAATTTCTTCAACATAATTTAATAAAAATAATCTCCTGGTGAAGTCGACAAACCATATCGACGAAACGTTGAGATAAAGATTAAATAATTTGTTTTATTTACATCGCCGAAAAAAGAAACACTGACCAAAAATAGACTAAAGATAGATACATATCTTGACAAACTAAAAATTTTATTTTATTTTGTTTTGTTTAAAAATATTTTGTTTTGAATTTTTAGCGTTCATAAATATGTACATTATACGAGAACCATACAACTTCGATACTATCACGATAGTATCGTCGATATATCAGTAGTCCTTCCAACTTTCGATAGTCTTGAATCAATATATCTATAAAGTTTTTTAAGCTATCGAAAACTTTCGATAGTGACACTATCGATATTTTTCCACCTCTACTAAAAATGTTGCACATAACATGTATAACAAGTATAACGTGTACATAACAAGTATAACGTGCTAAGAAATTTCTCTTTTATTCTTCATTTTCAATTCATATTTACGAGTGTGTATGTATGTGTATGCTTTTATAGGCATAAATATTTTCTGAATTTAACAGGAAACAGCTGGAAATAACACGTATACATACATACTTTCATGTGTACATATGGATATGTATGTACATTAGAGTGGCCTTTAGTTGTATGGAGAATTTTTGTTTTTTGATTTCTTATATTCTCTCCCCCCAAATCGGTTCAGTTTTATGTAAAAAAAAATGCCAACAATTTTCATAGCGATAAGTTGTGTTTTAGGGGTGCGTCCGCTCCTCAAAGTTGGCCATCAAGCCCATTTTTCAATACGGCTACCTAAATGTACATACTTTTCTAGACGAGCAAGCTTAAATTACCTGTAAAACTTATTTTTATAACGTTAAAATTTATGTTTTCCATTACGCGCAGCTTATTTGTGTGTTTTATTATTAGAACATAAAATTCTTTATGTAATAAGTACATGATGTAGTTACAATATATGTGAACTATTGAATTCATTTTCTTTTTATATTTGTATCATGGAATGTAATCGTCTGTAAATTAATGCGAAAACGAGGTCTGGCAAAATAAACCAGAAGTCAAAATAGAGTCTGCCATACGTTATACTTCGCCTTTTAACAGTCATTAGCCACAATGCTTATGATGATGTTGATATTTTCCCTTCTAAAAAAGTATGTGCTAGCGTTAATGAATTACAATTATTCGCATCTAGGGATGCCAATCGGGATCAATTTTTCAAAATCCCGGGATTCGATATTTTGTAAGTCTCGGGATTTTCGGGATCCCGGGATTTCTAGGGATTCCAGGATTTTCGAGATTTCGGGATCTAAAATTTAATGGTAAAATAAATATTTTTTATACCCTTTACCAAAAATGGAAAAGGGTATATATAGGTTTATCATTCCGTGTGTAATTTCCATAATATTAATTTGCGACCAAAAATATATATATATTCTGGGTCCTTATGAATAGCGAAGACGAATAAGCGATGTCCGTCTGTCCGTCCGTCCATCTGGTGTACGTGAAATCGGTTTTCCGAAGCTTCCAGAAAAGGTAGAGACTTCGTTCTTGGACTGGTGTGTCAGAAAAACTTAAAACTTAGATTGGTATTGAAACTCAGCAAAATCGAGCAGACGATTGCAGAGCTGAAGAGCTTAAGCTTGATTTTGCCATATAAAAGTAACTGCCGAAAACAAATTTTTAAATTTTTTTTAATAAAAAAACTTATTTTAAACTTCAGTACGAATAAATTTTATTTAAAACTTAAAAAAAAATAAAAAAAATAAAGAGACGTTTCCAGGGTTGGAATATTTTAACTTTTTTTTTATATAAATGTAACTTAGTAAGACTAATTTGTATTTTATTTTATACTTTAGTATGAAAAAGGTTGGTAATTCAAATAAAAAAATAAAAAATAAAAAGACCTTTCCAAAGTTGGAAAACTTAATTTTTTTTGTTACATAAAAGTAACTTACTAAAATTAATTTTTTTTTAATAAACAAACTTATTTTATACTTCAGTACAAATACAACTAGTATTCGGATGCAACGTGTCATTAAAAATACACTTCATACATTTGCATTTAGATATTGTTTCGCGGTGAGCATGGTGAAAGGTGTTTCTGAGATATCGCACACATGGAAAAGAGATATAACAGTAAGTGATCCCCAGAAATGTTTCTGCTGGGAAATCGATCGTGAAACAGCAGATAAAACTTCTTTGTTTTGCAAAAACTTTTTTATATGAGCCGTGTCTACCAATGATTTTTTTAGAAATACCAATTATTTTGGTTATGTCAATTAATTATTTATATACCCAGCTAAAAAATATGTATGGAGCATATATGATATCCCATATATGGTTCGGATCCGAAAAATTAGGGTATATGACCATATATGATAATATATATTCATACATTTTCATACATGTACATATGAATTTGTAAATTCATATTTATTAAAATTACTTTTTTTAAGATTCTAAGCATTGATGTTGTATTTGATGGAACATTTGTTTGGATAAATAATTAAAAACGAACTAAAAGATATTTTATTCATAATTTTAAGAGAAAAGGTGCATCGATTATTTAAAAAACACAAAACTTATCTGCGTACACTCAAAAAAAAGACATGTACTATTATTAAGAAAATTTTTTTCCTAAATTCAAGTAACAAAAATTTCTAAATTTAAGTAATTTTTTCTAATGCCCTAATTCAGTAAGAAGATTTAGGACGTTTTTGATTGAAAATGCTTCTGAGTTCTTGTCTTTGAAGTCTCTAAATTATTTTCTTCAAAAATGGTTGTTGTGTTTGACAATGAAAAATATAAATATTATTGCCATGTTTTTAAAACATAAAAATTCAATTAAATTATTATACAATAGTTTGAAAAATATATGAAAAAATATGCGTTGGATATAATGTTTAGAACAAAATTACCAAGCCAATACACGAACCTTCTAGCATAGACAATAAATTATATTTGTTTTTAAGAATCAAAACTGCTTCATTTTTTCGTCCATAGACAAGACGATACATTCGTCGAACAGAATTAGGGCATAATTTTAATTAAATTTTTACAAAAATCTAGTAAAAATTACTTAATATGAGTAAAAAATAAAAAGCTCATATACTCAAAAATAGTTCATAAAAATTCACAAAAAAATTCTTACATTTAAGGAAATGTATACTGACTTAAAGGAAATATTTACTAAGAGTAGGAAAATGGTTATAAACTGAAGGAAATTTTATACTAATTACTAGTCAATTTCGTCTTAAATCAAAAAATAAATTTTAGGAAATGAATTGCTCCTGATTAGTTCATGAAATTTGACTTATTTAAAAGATGTAAAATGGTATTCTAAATTTTAGGAAAACATATACCAGTTTTAAGTATTTTTTCTTTGAATTATCGAATTTATTATTAATTTTCATTTAGCAAAAAATCTAAGTAAATTTTTCATATTTTCGAGGAATATTTGAACTTGAAAATTATTTTTTTTTTAATTTTAAAACTCAATAATTTCAATGCTTATTCAGACTGCCTTGTTAGGCAATTGGTTAGAGTGCTTACCTATCAATCAGAAGGTTGCTGGTTCAATACTTGTCTCCTCTCAAGGAATTAATATGTATGTATGGTGAATTATTAATAATATAATATGAAGATATAATAAATAACATATCATTTGGTATAGAATTTAATTAAAAATAAAAATAAGTACCAGAATTAAAGACAAAAAAAATTGGAAAATTTAGTAAATTTGAGATGAAAGACGAAAAAATTTTTTTGCAAAGCTCTTTATGGGAAAATTTGACTTAATTTTAGGAAAATTTTACTTAAATATGAAAAAATAATTACTATAAACTAGTTCATTAATGAACTAAGAATTTAGTAAATATTTTACTGGTTTCAAGTAAAAAACAGCTTTGGCGCCATACGACAACTTTTTTTATTCAAATTTAGAAAATTTTCCTAAGTTTTAATTAATTTTTTTTTTAAGTGTACATAAAATTTAATTTAATAAGAATTTAGATTAAAAACTAATGCAATTAATCATAAAAAAAAATTATCAATTTTATTTCAACACTAGTTTTCAATAATTTTTTTTCAGTAATATGAACTTTGTTTCTGAAAAATATCTAGAGTATTCCGATATTTTTTATAAAATGAATGACTGAAATATCCTTTTGATTATTTCATTTATTTCAGACGGGCGCAATGTATGAAATCGTACAAGAATAGGGTTTATTTTTTAAACGTTGAGGGTGTACACACAAAATTTGGAAATGGTTTGTATTTTCTAACAGATTTGCAATTCACCAGTGATAAAAAAAGAGAGAAAAAGATCGAGTTAATAAAATGCAATTTCTTTTTATTAAAAAAAAACGATCTTATATGATATCATGTATGCATAAATTTGTATATGGCTCCATATATTACATCTTATTTCTATATATGGATCCACATCTAAAGAGCTTCATAATTAAATTTCCATATATGAGCTCATATATTATAATACATTTTATATATTAGTCCATATATCAATTCATATATAATACTTTTGCAATGTATAATCCTATATATTTCCATACATGAATTCATACATATTCATATATATTTATATACATTCATATATTAAACATATATGGACCATACATTATTTTTTTAGCTGGGATGATAAATAAACTATCTTTTAGTTCGTTTTTAATTATTTATCCAAACAAATGTTTCATCAAATACAACTTCAATGCTTAGAATCTTAAAAAAAGTAATTTTAATAAAGATGAATATGAATTTACACATATGTATGTATGTACATGTATGAAAATGTATGAATATGTATGTATTATCATATATGGTCATATACCCTCATTTTTCGGATCCGAATCATATATGGGATATCATTTATGCTCCATACATATATTTTTAACTGGGGAGTTAATAAAATGCAAGATTTTTTTATGGCAAAATCGATCTTATCTGAGATATCATGTATGGATAAATTTTTATATGGCTCCATATATTACATCTTATTTCTATATATGGATCCACATCTGAAGAGATTCATAATTAAATTTCCATATATGAGCTTATATATTATAACACATTTCATATATTAGTCCATATATCAATTCATATATAATACTTTCGCAATTTATAATCCAATACATTTCCATACATGAGTTCATACATATTCATATATATTTATATACTTCATATATTAAACGTATATGGACCATACATTATTTTTTTAGCTGGGTAGTCACAATGAAAATTTTCTGTTGCAATAGCTGTTTCATTCTAAGAATTCACATATCGCTAATTAAAAAATGCTGCTTACAAAAGCTATATTCGTTAATTATTTACAATAGAATTGTGTTTCGATTGGCTACGAATTCGTTTATCACAACGAATCTGGTCCCTGTGAAAATACTATTTAAGGTCTAATAGCACTGGTATGAGTGGCTATTGTATTGCCACCTAAGATATTGTCGTAAACGTTAAATTCCTTCAGCTTTCATTTTACTTATTCCTTTTTGTACTTTTATTTTTTCTATATATAGGAAATTCTTAACTGAAAGGAAAATCATTCATTACGAGAATGAAACGGTGTCAGCAAATGTTCTGCATTATATTAATAAAACTTTTTATTAATACAATGAATATTTACATTGCATACATGAAATCTTTCATTATCTACTGTTCATGAGTTTTTCATAGTTCATTGTATTAATGAAAATCATTATATTGTTTCAATGAAATTTCTTTTTAGCGAATTTGCAGCAAATATATGAAAGTTCCACAAATTTTATCTACGTACTGTATACAGTTTGTCAAACATAAATAAATCAACAGTTATTTTGTTAAAAAATATTTTCTATTTCTTATTTTTCTAATCCAATTTAATTGTATTTGTATATGTATTTTCATTTGTTTGAGAAGCCGATTGAAGTTGGACACTCGGTTGCCACTTTGGCCAGCTAGGTCACAAATGCAATGCAATTATTTCATTTATACAATTTAATATTCTGGTAGCTTGTGGTGTAGTTGAGATCATTTAAAAAAAAATCGCAATACACCCTCAAAATCAGAAGCGATTGATAAAAGAAAACGCTAAAATCGCTTCTGATTTTGAGGGTATATTGCAATTTTTTTAAATGGCAAAATGACACACGATAAGCCACACTTAGTCGTTTTTCACGAATGAATATTTCCTATGACAAAAGTGCATTATTAGTAAAAATTTACTGATTACTGCATGTTTCCAGTAAACAGTACCTCAGCATCCAGCAATTTTTCAGTAACCAGTATAAATTTATTTTTACTGCAATTTTAATTTTACTGCAGTATAGCCAAGTAATGTGATAATGCAATGGTTTTTGATGTTTCAATCGAGGGTTTCGGGTACTTGGAGACCAGTAACGGCAGTTTTGCTTGTTGACGTGGCCGTTTAAGTGAAAATGAGAATCTTCGCTCCAAAATATGGGATTGAATGATTTAAATTTTAAAAGGATGGAACTTCAGATCTTTTTTTAAAATTTCATGAATAATCGCTCTTGAAAGTCCCAGTGAGGCTGCTCTTTTCTGTAATGAAAGTCGCGGATTTCCACGTAAACTGCTTTCAACCAGTTCATTGTTCCGGGAATCCTTGAAGATCAACTGGGACCTGACCGTGGTACATTCATAGCTGAAGCAGTTGCGCGGAATCTCTGCACTCACGAGCGAATTAAATTTACACTCGGTCCATCACGCATTCGCCGAATACCGAACTTCGAACAAAATTTTCCACGAGAAATTACGTAAGAATCATTACTCTTAAAAAATGTGTCCACAGCGAGCGCGCGATGATCACTCGACCACTGCGACATCGTGACTTACAAATCCGCACAATCGATAATTCCCAGAATCCCTCCGTACCGTTTATTGCTTTTTGAAATAATAGCCCGTTCAGGCTGACACGAAATTAAGTAATTTCAAGCTAAAATTACGAACGAAATGAAAAGTGTTTACACAGGTACTGAATGACATTTGAGTTGATTTCGCAAGCACCTTATGCACTTCGGCAGACATTGAAGTACCTTTTCCAGTTGAGTAAATTGTTTGTTACACTTAAGGTGCAATCAGAAGCCATAAAAAACAGCCGCTCGAACCAAATGGGCAACATTGTATTTAATTATATGACTCACCATAACGCCATTACTCTCACCATATAAACCAATTGAATTTTGGCTTGGTTATGGCTATGGCATTATGGCTATGTCACGTCTAATTTAAGCTTAAGATCAAAATACATACACACATATTTGTTGTAATGAGATTTCAATATACATACATTGAGAACCATATTAGGAACATATAAATGAGTCGAAGTTATTTTAAATACATATATAGATTAGGGATGGGCAAATGAAAAAAATGTATCGATATATATCGTATCGATATTTTTGAACAGCATCTATATATATTTTTTGAAAGCATCGATATTTCGATATATCGATATTTTTTGCCTTATGGGTTTTAAGAGGTTTTCAAAAAGATTTCCATAAAAAAAAAATTCTGATTAAACCTTTAGAAAGCCTTAATAATTTTTATTAATAATGATTTTAATCATTTATTTATGAATGCCCGTGTTTAACACTTCAAAGTTCATCATTGCGGAATACGAGAAATATTCACTTTGCATCCAGACAATAATATTTAAAGAAATCGCGAACAATTAACTTAAAACTTAATGAACTCCATGAGTGGAGAAAACCCAAATTGATATTGGTATCGAAAAAGGGGAATAAATTTATCCATACATCTGTATGTTTAATTTGTATTATAGGACAATTTCTGAAAAACTGCATTCATTTCGAATGCACAATTAGTCAATTTAAGAAATTTAATACAAAGGAACTACGTATGTTAAGTTATACGTAACCTACTGTAGCTCCTTAATGCATTAAACACATTCACCACAGCAGGCTACACGAACACACGACTTCAAATGCCGCTAGCAGCATTTGTCGCCTCGTAGCCAGCTACTTAATTATTTTGGAGACGGCAGCAGCACCATCTGCAGCTGATATTCAAGTACAAATACATAGTTCAGTATTGCCACTTTCATATATTTTGCATTTATAAAAATTAATTTTTCTTTTAAAATGTACTTATTTCACATAAAAGTACAATAATGAATCAATTTATTCTTGACATCAATTTTTCGATATTGTTTCTAGTAAATAGTATGAAATAATTGTACGATATCATTCATTCACCATTTTGTATTATACTGGTAACACTGCATTTGCTCATTGTAGCCAGAGAAATAGAAATTAGTTTAAAGTTGGCGACAGCTACAACGGTGTTCGTGCAGTCGTGTAGCCTGCTGTCGTTAAAATAATTGTTACCATAAGAATGTCTGTATTCTATTTTTGACAGATTGTAGCCCGTAGCCTGCTGTGGTGAATGTGTTTAATGCATAACGCTTAACGCTAGTTTTTACTTTATGTTGCTTTTCTGTGCTGTACCGTTCTATTTCTAAATTTTAAAAGTTACTTTTTCTGTAATAAATTAGCTGTTTCTGACCAGAACGGTCACAGTTTTCCACTGACTTGATGAGTTTTGCTTCGTCCATTGTTATATTTAAATATAATTTTATGTTTTTCTGGTAAAAATTAATTTTTTTAAATTATTAAAGCACAATCACAGTTTATTTGGAAATGTTTTTATTTTGTTTATGTTTTTTTATTTTCAGAGGCTAAACCGAAAAAGAACAAAAGAGAAAAACTAACGGCTTGTATAAGATTTCTATAAACAAAAAATAGTTAGCTGATTCGTAACAGAACAGAAAGTAAAAACTAATTCTGTCTTGAATTAGTTAACAAATAAAAGTCACCTGGCTTAGTGGGGTCACCTTATTAATGAGCCTTGTTATTATAAAATTTCTCTTTTTTTTCTTCGCATCACTAACAGTGATGCCAATATCGTACAGCTAAAAACCGGCTAAAATTTGTAGGTCTCTTAAAAATATCGAAACCCGATACTCGTAAATAAGAATCGATGTATCGATATATCGGTTTTTGAAATATCGGCGATATATATCGATATTTATTTTCGCAAATATCGATATTTCGATATATCGATATTTCTTGCCCATCCCTAATATAGATTAACTACAGTCGATCAAAAATATCTATATGCACTATGTTAAAGAAAATAAAAAAAAATTAATAGGTAAATTATTGTTATAAAACATAATTAATCTAAACGAAATGTAACATGTGAATGTATACAAAATGAAATAGAAAATAAAAATAAGATAAATGTCGTTCCGCTACACTAAGAGTAGGAAAATTGATATAAACTTAAGGAAATTGTATACTAAGGACTAGTCAATTTCGTCTTAAATCAAAAAATAAATTTTAAGAAATAAATTACTCCTGGTTAGTTTATGAAATTTAAAAAAATGTAAAAAGGTATTCTTAATTTTAGAAAAATATTTACCAGTTTTGAGTATTTTTTCTTTGAATTACACAATTTATTATCTAAGTACATATTGCATATTTTCGAGGAATATTTGAACTTGAAACATATTTTTTTGTAAATAAAATAAAATTTTAAAACTTATTTATATCAATGTTTATTCAGACTGCCTTGTTAGGCAATTGGTTAGAGTGCTTGCCTATTCATCAGAAAGTTGCTGGTTCAATATTTATATCCTCTCAAGGAATTAATATGTATGTATGGTGAATTAATTAAGAATATAATATAATATGATGATTAGGGATGCCAAACGGGAAATACCGAAACCGGAAATTTTCGGGATTTTTGCGATTTGGGAATACCGATTCCCGGGATTTGTAAAATTCAATCCCGGGATTTCTTAACAATTTTAAAAAACTTTATAAACTAAAATTTTCGTTTTCTTTTCTTATTAATTAACAACAAGAGCAAAATAAATTAACTACTTTCTCACGGTTATTTTCATAAAAGGTGGTACAA
Source organism: Tachina lurida (assembly GCA_944452675.1). Lineage (NCBI taxonomy): Eukaryota > Metazoa > Arthropoda > Insecta > Diptera > Tachinidae > Tachina > Tachina lurida. Next base: position 79,637,866 of record OX101754.1, read on the forward strand.
TATACAACTAAGAATTATTTTGAAAACAAAAAGAACCATAAAAACAGCTTTGGAAGGAAAATAACATTTGGAAAATTCATAAGTTTGATAAATTTATTCCGTCTTATTCTATATTCGTGTATGTTCTGGCTTCCACATCGTTTTCACATGTTTTCTTGTGAGTTCGTATGTTAAAACACATGATACGCCTGTTTAAGTTGAAATTTAGAAAATACAAATTAATAGTAATTATGTGTTCTAGCATCCGAATTTAGAAGAAAACAATTTGGAAATGGACGATTTCAAACTTTTAGATTTTTTCGTTTTCACTTTTGAGCAAAAAAACTCGTATTCTTTTCACAAGACTGTTAACAAGTGAAAAGAATACGAGTTCTTTGCTCAAAATCGAAAACGAAAAAATCTAAAATTTTGAAATCGTCAATTTTTAAGTTGTGCTTATCTAAATTCGGATGCTAGAACACACACTATTAATTTTTATTTTCTAAATTTCAACTTAAACAGGCGTAGGATGTGTTTTAACATCCGAACTCACAAGAGAAAATGTGAAAACGATGTGGAAGCCAGAACACACACGATTATAAGAGCAATTATGAATAAAATTCCACGAGAAATTTTTCCCGGGGAATAATTTCAAACAGTAGCAACTAGGGATGGGCAAATGAAAAAAATTTATCGATATATATCGTATCGATATTTTTGAACAGCATCGATATATATTTTTTCAAAACATCGATATTTCGATATATCGATATTTTTTGCCCACAAATGTTGCAAAAATCTTTTAAGTTTAAAATAAATACACATACTAAAATATAGTGTCATAACCGCCAAAAAAGTTTAAACGACATCATTTTAAGAACTTAATAAAAAATTTTCCTTATTAAGCCTTTAGAAAGCCTTAATAATTTTTATAAATAAATGATCAAACAGAATTGGGGCATAAACACATTTTCCATACAAAATGACACAAAAAACTAGCCTCAAAAAGCAGTCGATAGATAGAATCTATTTTATTTTGAAAACGTTTTTTCTTATGCTCTCAAATATAAATAAATATTCTCTCAAACATGTTACCATACTTTCAATAAATTTCATACATTTTGTGAACAAAACTACAAAGAAAAATAAGCACAAAGAAAATAAAACAAAAATTAGAGAGCATTTGAAGTTACTGCCTTAGATTTTATTATAGGCTTTGTTAATTTGACAGCGATTTTTCCTGAAGTTGCGGACTTATTCTGTTTGATCATTAAGGCTCTTAATCATTGTTTTATGAATGCTCAGTGTTGAACACTTCAAACTTCATCGTTGCAGAATACGAGAAATATGCACTGGGCATCCATTAAATAATGATTTAATATTTAGAGAAATCGCGAACAACTATCTAACTTAAATTTTAATGAACTCCAATAGTGGAGAAAACCAAAGTTGATATTGAGATCCTTAAGGCTTCATTAGTCTTTACTTTCTGTTGCCGTTCTGTTTCTAAGTTTTAATTCTGCAATATATTTGAAACTAAAGTGCTGAGTTTTGCATCGTCCAGTGATATGTTTCAATATAGTTTTATGTTTTCTGGTAAAAATTTAATTTTTCAAATTCCTAAAGCACAATAACAGTTTATTTCGAAAGGTTTTTATTTTACTTATGCTGACACCTACTATATACATTACATTACTTAAGAGTTTTTTGATTTTCACAGGTTGAACCGAAACAGAATATAACGAAAGAGAAAACTAACGGCTTGTATAATATTTCTATAAACAAAAAACTAATTCTGCCTTGAGGCTTATACCCACACAATCCAAATTTGACATTTAGGTTACTTAATAAATAAACGTCAGCTGGAATTAATCGAATTTGATTAAGCTATGTACAGACGGTTGTAAGATCTTACAATATTGCCAGTAAAATGTGCTCAAAATTTCTTACAACCGTGTGAACTGGCAATTTTTGTCACACGTCGTTGCCAGAAAAATCATTGTCAGTCCATTGCAAGACTAGCAGCTGACAACAAATTGTCAGACATCTTACAATCGTGTGAACACATTGTAAAATTATTGCCAGCTATTTGTCAGACATTTTAATATTGTCAGATGCGCGAAGTTTGTGCATCTGACAATGGCGTCATTGTAAGAGAATTATTTCTATGGGCAACACTGTACACGCTTGATTTTAAAGAAAATATATTTAATAAAATATATGCAGCCAAAATCATTGCAGTTGCTTCTTTATGGTCCATAATAATTAATATTTTCACTTTTTACATTTAACACCACCACAAACGATTGATATTTAACAATATCTAACAAGCGCTTTGAGTCTGGCAACGCATAATAATGTCTGGCAATTTTTGCATATGACAACCGTGTGAACTTACAATTTTTTTGCTGACGATTTTGTCAGCTGATTTTATTGTCATACAATCATCTAGCAATAAATTGTAAGATTTCCTGACAAATTTGATACAACCGTGTGAACTGTCAATCTGCAATACACTTGCAATTTTTGATTGTCAGTAGAATGTCAGCACATTGCCAGATCTAACAATATTGTAAGATCTGACAACCGTGTGTACATAGCTTTAGAATTGCGTAGTAGTGACGAAATCGATTAAAACAAAATAGGCAATGCTTGGTGTATGTAACAACCGTAATGGCTACTTGTTGGTTAATAGATATATTTAACAAAACAATAATGTTTTTGCAAGTTATTTGTATGAAGGTGAATCTAAAATTTCCGTAAATCAACTTAACCGGTAGTGCTATAAGTTCACAGATATGTACATTCGTTTTGGTTTAGATTATAGAAAAACATTTATATTGAAAACAAAAACAAGTTTTCATATTTAGTTACTGTTTTCAGTATAAACTCATCAACTTCAAAATAGATGAGAAAAATTCTTTTGATTTTTATTTCACACTCGTATTAGAAAATTGTTAACTTTAAAGACAATTGTGTAATGATATATTATCAACATAAAACATTATAAAATGCATAAAACTTGTTACTAAAGTAATCGAAAATCCAAAAATCTATCCCAATTGGCATCCTTAACGAAGATATAATAAATAACATATCATGTGGTATAGAATTTAATTAAAAATAAGTACCAGAATTAAAAACAAAAAATATTGGAAAATTTACTAAAATTTAAGACCAAAGACGAAAACATGTTTTTGCTAAGCTCCGAATTTTATAAGAAAATATTGCTTAATTTTTGGAAAATTTTACTTAAATATTTTTTTTGTCATATATATATTTATTTATTGTATCTTCAAAACTGAACTAACAATAAGTAAATCTTAAATATAAATATAATTATTAGGCCCGACCAGTATCGGACATAAACTTAGTGATAGTTATAAATAATACATAAGTAGTGATAATTAAAAAGGAAAAAAAACATTTTCAAGCAGTCCCATCTGGAGTGTTGGGTATAAGAGCCCTTGTGTCCCACTTTTTTAAGCTGATGTATCCAGTAAAGTTCAAGATATTACGAGCAAGCGGATTAGGATGTGACTCGAGTTTAGTTAAATATTTGCCCGCGTATTTTGCAATTTCTTCAGTCACTAGTGGCATATTTAAATCACGATGTATATTTGAATTTTTGATGTACCATGCAGCCGATTTTATCAAACGTAAAATTTTGTTTTGCTTTTGCTGGATTTTCTCAACATTTAAAGCTGAAGCAGTGCCCCATAGCTGAATTCCATAGCACCATATTGGCTTCAAAAGCGACTTGTATATCAAAAGTTTGCAGTCTAGGCTGAGTGTTGAATTTCTGCCAATTAACCAATATATTTGAGTCAATTTAAGTTTCATTTGGGTTAACTTAGAGTCAATATGATATTTCCATGTAAGCCTTCGATCAAGGTGTATGCCAAGGTATTTGACTTGAGAATGTTGAGGAATATTTTGATTGTTGATTCGAATGGGGGAACAGGTATCTTTTCTTAGGGTGAACGTTATATGAACACACTTTTGTTCATTGACTTTAATTCTCCATAAGTTCAACCATATTTCAAGCTGGGTAATGTGTGCTTGGAGATTGCGGGATGCCTCATCAAGATTTTTGTGCATACTCAAACAGGCTGTATCATCGGCAAATGTAGAAGTGTGGATGTTATTGCTCACAGGCATATCACAAGTATAAATTAGATACAAGACTGGCCCCAGAATACTACCCTGTGGCACAACAGAAGATATAGACTCGGGTGCACTCATGAAGTCTCCTTCCACAACGGTAAATTTCTTATCAACAATATAACTTTCCAAAAGCTTTTGTATGTTTATTGGTAGGTATGTCTTCAATTTTAAAACTAGGCCTTCGTGCCATACTTTATCAAATGCCTGAGAAACATCAATAAAAAGGGCAGAACAATACTTTTTATCTTCAAATGTCCTCCTTACAACTTGAACCAATCTATGCGTTTGCTCAATAGTGCTATGCTGACTTCTAAAGCCAAATTGATGGTCCGGGATGCACACACTATCAGCGAAAATTATGGACAGTTTAGTCATGAGCAGCTTTTCGAAAAGCTTTGAAATTGTTGAAAGTAAGCTTATAGGCCTATATGACTCAGCCTTGGTAAGATCTTTGCCTGGCTTTGGAATCATTTTAATCTTGGCAAGTTTCCAGTTGTGTGGAAAATACTGCATTCGTAAAATTGCATTAAAAATAAATAGCAAAGTTCTTATTGCAATATGAGGCAAGTTCATCAGCATCTTGTTACTAATGCCATCAATACCTGGAGCTTTCTTCGGGTAGAGCTCAGCAACTCTTTTTTGTAGTTCACGCATCTTAAACCTTAAGGGACGAGGGGGTAGAGATACTACACTCGGTAATCCGGCAGCACCCGTACATGAATTGGGAGTGAATACAGATTTTAAATGCTCAGAAAATAAGTTACCTTTCTTACTATCGCTTCTTGCCCAGCCTCCGGTCAAAGTACGCAGTGGTGATTTGAGATCAACGGGTCTTTTAAGATTTCTAGTAGCGCGCCATAAAGAGTAATTAGAAGTTGACGTTACATCAAGACCTTCTAAGTACTTTTCCAGCAATGCAGTCTTTTCCGACGATAGCAGCTCTTTGAGTCGTTTAGTACATTCTTTAAGTCTGATTTTATTTAGGGGGATCTGTGTTGTTGCCATTCTCTTCTAGCTCTCCTTTTTTCACATACAAGACGTTCAATTTCCATAGAATAAATTCTATTAAAGCCAGTCTGCGGATAGGAGGTAGTGGCATGTTCAGCAGCCTGTTTATATATTCGTTAAGATTGGCAATATTAAATTCAATATCATCAGGTGATCTAAGCTGAATGTTTTCTACGCAGTGACTACTAATATATTTTTTGAATCCTAGCCAGTTGACCCTATTAATCGTTTTCGCATATTTGTTAGTTAAATCACTCCTTAGTGGGTTGAAAATTGTAACTATTGTGGGAGAGTGATCGGAGGACAGATCTACAGAGCCCTCTACGTGAATTAAGTCCCTATGGATATTTTTCGTGACGCCAAAATCTATAACATCTGGAATTTTTCTTACGTTAGTAGGCCAGTAAGTAGGCTCCCCACTCGAAATGACATCTAAGCCCATTTTTGAAATTGTATTAAACAACGCTCTACCTCTAGGTGTAACAAGACGCGAGCCCCAGTACGTATGTTTTGCATTGTAGTCACCAGCTGCCACGAAACAAGATCCAAGCGATTTGTAGAACTTCTCATACTGATCTTCGGTAACTGAAAATCTGGGAGGTGAGTAAATTGAAGATATCACGAAATTCGCACAAAAATTTTCTACGAAAATATTCGTAGCTTGCATATATTCTTCACTAACGTTCTCAAGAATATAATGCTTGAGTCTTGACTTAATTAGAATTGCTGATCCACCGCATGCTCTCCCTCTCGGGTCCTTTGAATCATATAGAGTGTAACCATTTATTTTAAAGCAGCTTCTCGAAGTCAAGTGAGTCTCAGAGACCAACATTATATCAATATTTTTTTCCGTGAGGAAGTGCTCAAGTTCATTTTTATGTTGGCAAATGCCGTTTGCGTTCCAGAAACATAGTTTTAACGTGTTCATGGTTTGTTGACTAATGCTTGAAGCAGAGTATTCTGCATTCTCAGCATTTCTTGCATCATGCTAGTCATCTTTGTTGTAAAGTTGTTTATAGTTAGCACCAGATTCTCAATAGTAGCTTCAAGACGACTAAAGTTAAAAGTAGAGTTTGCATTCGTTGAATTACTTGGTGGAACATTTTGTGTGGGAATAGAACTAGTCTTAGCAGCATCGGCATACGATACACGTGAAGTAACTAGTTGGCTAGTTTGAGGAAGAGTGGCGGAGTAAGCATTTGCTGATTGAACTGGAGCTAATTTAGATTTTTGACCCATAGCCTGTTTAACGAAAGAATATACAGGGCATCCTCTGTAGTTAGCAGTGTGATTACATCCACAATTATTGCATTTCTTTTCTGCTTGTACTCTTGGCTTCGTACAGTTAACAGTACCATGCAATTCACCGCAGATAACAAAAACTGTAGGTAATTTGCAGTAAGTTTTTGTGTGGCCATATTCTTGGCAATTATGGCACTGTACGGGAACTGAACGCTTACGTGGCTCTTCAACTGTGATTTTTCGTTGTAAAAGGCATTTTAGACTATAAATTGGGTGCGTCTCGTTTTTTTTAACTGTATATCATTCGGCTCCAGTTCAACACGAAATAGAGGCTGGGGAATCTTCTTATATTGGTAACATTTTTTACCTTAAATCCTTATTCGATAAGTGCACATTTTACTTCTTCGGGCTCAACATATGTATCTATGCCCTTTAATACTATTTGTAGGCCTTTAGCACTCTTAAATTCATATGTGTAAAAATTTGTTTTATTTTTTTCAAACTCTAACGATTTTTCGGAAATCTTTTTCATCATATATTTGGATTTTAGTTTCATCAATATTACCTCGTTTAATTGGAATGATGTGAAAAGTATTTTCACCAATGGTCGACAGTAGAATTTTTAGAAGCGCGTTAGAATTTTTTCTCTCAGATAAATAGGTGGTAGCTTAAAAGACTTTTGGGATGATGCAGCTGGCTTGTCGTTTTTGTCTTGCAATAATGAAAAACGATTTTGACGATTGATAGAAGATGTGCTGTTATCCCTAGACATCTTTGGGGCGGATCCAATTTTAGTAGAATTTGGGCTTCGCCCGTGCTTTAAAATAGTTATATATCTGTCCATTCCTACTTGTACCTTTGGTTTTGAACTACTGTTATCTTCAGTGACAACTTGTTTAAGTGATGACCACGAGCCCGAAGCGGATGATATCGCTGAGTTAAATGTAGAAGTACTAGGCAATAATGTCAACGATTCACTAGTTGGCATTGGACAAAGCGAAGTTGATCGCTGACGAAACTGTGGTTTTGACGTTAGAAAAAGTCTATCAGATTTTTTATTTTTATGAAGAGCTTCAGAAACTCACAGCAAGTCTATTATCAGATTTTTTATTTTTATTGTTATCATTATGAGCATCAAAACTCACAGTAAAATAGGCATTTCTGCCGTTAGAACTCACTTCACTATTTTTTTTCCTTTGGGGTACTCATAAAGAGTATTCCTCAAGGGTACTTTGTATGTTTTTTTGTTTACGGTTCTTTTTTGATTTTGTTATTTCTATATGTAAAAAAATATTAGCAAAGCAAAAAAAAAGCTTATTTATCAAAGTTAATATGTACTACGAATATTTTTTGTATGATTTTTTTTTTGTTTAGTTTGTATGTAAGAAAAATTCCGCTATTACGTCTGTTCACTATGAAGGTATATAACAATTAAGCATATATGTACATATAAAATGAATCTTGAATAAAGATTTTCTTAAAGCATGAAATACTCGTATGTTTAACTGAAAAAAAATTGTTTCTAATAGTGGACGACGTCGACATTAACTCCAGAGTAATTATTATTTACCCAAAAAAATTTTTTTTTCAATTTTTAACCCTGGAAACATAATTTTGATTTTTCAGGTTTTAATACTTATTTATTTCTTTCTAAAATATAGAATATATTTAGTAACCAAAGAAATAACTAGTTTTATTTAATTGGTTCCATATATCACAAGAAGTATACGTTTTCCAACCCTGGAAGGACCTTTTATAAGCATACCAATGTTGTTCTTTAAAAAAATATATAAAATATGTTTGTTCACTTAACATAAATAAGGATTTAAGGTAAAAATTAGTTTTATTATTATTTTATTTTTCTAATTGTCTATACCAAACGTTTCTTTTCAAAACATAAAATAACTATATTGAATTTATAAAGAAGAAAAAAAAATTAATTAGACTCAGTTTGTTTTATATATCACATAAAGTGTAAAATTCCCAACCTTGAATCATCCCTTTAGATTTTTATTTTTTCTTACACCAATATTTTTCTTTTAAAAATGTAAGATATCATTAATTTATAGAGAAAACGGTAAATTTAGTTTTAGTAGGTTATTTTTAACAACATAAACAGGTAATGTTTTCCAACCCTGGAAACGCCTTTTTGATTTTTTTTTATTTATTTTAAAGATTTTTAATACCAATTTTATTGGTAAGATAAGTCTATTTAACATAAAACATAAAAATTTGTCTTAGTTAGTTACTTTTATATGGCAAAATCAAGTTTAAGTTTTCCGGCTCTGAAACCATAAGCTCAATTTTGCTGATTTTCTATAGCAATCTATTTTGGACCATTCCTGACACTCCAGTAAAAGACCGAAGTCTGTAGCTTTTCTGGAAGCTTCGGAAAACCAATTTCACGTACAATAGACGGACTTACGGACGGACGGACAGGTGGACATCGCTTATTCGTCTTCCCTATGCATAAGGATACAGAATTTATATATTTTATGTGTCGCATATTAATATTATGGAAATTACACACGGAATGAGAAACCTATATATACCCTTTTATAATTTTTGGTAAAGGGTATGCAAATAAAGGAAATCGAAAAATATTTTTCTCCAAACTGTCCGATTGTGATTATGTGTCATTTACCCAGAAACAAAGTTAAAAACCACGTACAAACCAAAAAAATTTAAAAGCTTCCTCTAAAGTTATATTTAATACAATTTTCAATTACAAAAATGCATTGTATCAAGTATCAAAAACATATACATATGTACTGGATAGTAAAAACAGCACGATAGTTTTCAACACTACGCTTTATTGTGATCAGCTGTTTTTATTAACCTGGAAGTTCTTGCAAGAGCCATTATTGACAGCAAAATTTCCAAATAACCCAGAAATTACTTAACTACTGGATTTTAAAGGAAAAGCAAACGAACGGACCTATTTTTGGAAGTTTTATATCTTCTAACGCATTTTTTTACAATTATTATGATGTGCTAACTTCAACAAAGGATTAGAAAAATTGCATTCAGGCCACTGTGAATAATATAACAGTGTATTTCCGTTTGCCGGTGTTTACTTATTTTTAAGAATATCTATGGTGATACATTGACTACTCTGAACTTGTTTTTGTATTATTTTTCACGTAGAAAACGTTATAAAAATCGCTAAAAAACGTTATCATCCTCAAAATAAAATACCAGAAATTAGTTAAGAGTATCTACTAAATAATTTTCAGCTATATTATTTCAATGCTAGTAATGCTTTCAGCTTATTTATAACGTTATTTCTTTAACTGAAAAGTTATAAGACCAACTTAGAAATAGGTGAGCAAAAATTAGTTTGATTTTTATATAATATATATTATATAACCAATAGGGATGCCAATCCCGAAATTGTTTACTAAGTTTTGTTTGTTTTATAAAAATAAATTCATCATGACTTTCCCCCATGCGAATATAGTAACAGTGGCAACACAATATGCATCTTTTATATTTGTTTGTTTCATCCTGTTAATATTGTCAACGAAAATGTGTTTCCAAACCATGCATTTTCTGCTTTTCTTTATTAATTTCAATCTATTTGATGATAATAAGCAGGGAAACCAAAAATATGCTCTAAAAAAGTGTTTTATGCGCATTCAATATGCACTAAAAACTTGAAAATATGCACTAAAAACTCAAAAAATATGTTCTTAAAATAAAATAAATTGGTTTATTTGAAATTAAAATATATTTTTGATTCAAAAATTCAACAAAATTTGCATATAAAATAAGACAAATATAAAATATGCAAAAAAGGAAACAATAAAAAAATTAACAAAGAATAACTGCCGTTTTAAAAACAATAATCTGGGTTTGAAGTGGACGTTGAAACAAACCTGTCATACTAAAGCAAATAATACAAACTAATTTTTTTTGGATAATCTCGTAAAACTTTAACTTCAAGTTCAAAAGAGATCACGATATCGGAATTAAAACTTTGTATTTGCGATAAATAAGACAACAATCTAGGTCAATATAGATTTTCAAATAAAATCGTTGATGTCACATCTAAACACCTTTTATATATTGACAATGTTCCTTCAACGTCTACTCGGAGTAGAGTCCGTCACAAATAGAAAAACCGAATTTTTAGTGAAACTAACGTTCGTAATAACTACGAAAATGTATACACCACATGGAGCATTGGAAATGACATTCAGATGGCGAAATATAAAAATAAAAATTTTGTGCAACACTTAAGCTTGTAAGCAAATTAAAATAAAAAATTCTATAAAGTATCAAAATATGCCGTAAAAGCGTAAATTATGCTATATATATAGAAACTATGCTAAAAATATGCGTGTAAGAGTGATAAATGCAAAAACATGCTTTAATGGGTAAAATATGCAAAAATATGCTTTAAAGGGCAAAATATGCAAAAATATGCACTAACAAATCGATGCCAAAATTCATAAAAAGTTCTGAAACGGATAAATATCTTGTCCCCGCATGCATACGTCGCACAAGGAAAAACATGCAAATGCATGTTTGCGGTTTCCCTGATAATAAGCAATATTTTTAACAGATCTAATAATAATATATTAAATAATATATTAGCCGATGGCCTTAGTAGCTAGTGCTTCTACCCCTCATATATTGTTATTGTATTTATATAAATGTATATAAATAATAAATATTAAATAATAAAGGTATTCACGTCAACTCTTGCAATTGTGTAAAGAGAAAGTCAAATACAATATGTACATCAATATGTATATATGTATGTATGTATACTATACTCGTATGTTTTTTGATTAGTAAAAGATTTTGTTCAAATGCTGAAACAAAGTATCAGAACTTCGCTAAATAATTCTGTAATCAATTCATTCTTTAAAAAAATTCTAAATAAAAGTATTTGTTTGATATCCTAAAATCTCATTTGAAAATTATTTTATAATATCTATATATTCACTAGTTAAGAATTTTTACAATATTATGAATTTTATAATTCTTTAAACAGGTTTCTGCGTTATAATTTTGTGTAAAGCTTTTTTAACCCAACACCGAAAAACGGGGTTTTATAAGTTTTTAGTGTGTGGCTGAACCGATTTTGATTTATTTTTTTTGTGTTTGAAAGGTGGCTTGATCGAGGAGATTCTTAGCTATGTTTTAAGAAAAGCGGTCCGGTCCAGCCGCTTAGAAGATATCACATCTTTTCTAGAAATATTCGGAGGTTTTTAAAATTTTTAATTTTTGTTATTTATAAGTACTTTTTGTCTATTTTTTTTTAGCCAGGCAGTGTCATTAAAAGTTTACAACCTGGCAAAATTTACGCTGATAATCTTGGACCTACTTAGTCAAACCCTGATAATTTTGCATTTTATTAATTGTGCAAAATAATTTTCTATCTGGTTGTTGTGATATTTTTTTTAATCCTTACAATTTTGCTTTTCCTCAAAAGCCCAAATTTTTGGCGTAAATACTTTTAATATTTAAATAATTTTATTTTTTAGTTTTACTTTTGTATGCATAACAAATATTTTTGAACCCCCGACCAAAAAAGGGGTTTTATAACCCTGTAGTAAATAAAATAATTAGTTGAGAAAAAACACTAACTTATAAATTAATTATTTTGCAAGTGACTACAAATTGGTTTAAATATCATGCAGATATCAACCAAACATATTGAATAGAAGCACACGTAAGAAAGAAATAAAAGCAAAATAAGTAAATGAAAAGAAAATAAAAAACTTAAAAGAAGCATGCCATGAAATCAAATGCAAAATGTTTGTGTTGAAAAAAAAACTAAATAATTTCAATACTTATGCATTAAACACATTCGACACAGCAGGCTACGGGCTACAATCTGTATCTAAGAATAAATTGATTCATTATTGTACTTTTATGTGAAATAAGTACATTTTAAAAGAAAAATTAATTTTTATAAATGCAAAATATATGAAAGTGGCAATACTGAACTATGTATTTGTACTTGAATATCAGCTGCAGATGGTGCTGCTGCCGTCTCCAAAATAATTAAGTAGCTGGCTACGAGGCGACAAATGCAGCTAGCGGCATTTGAAGTCGTGTGTTCGTGTAGCCTGCTGTGGTGAATGTGTTTAATGGATTAATATGTATAATATTTTCTATGAGCGGTTCGTATGTATGGATATATTTATGTATGCACGAATTTTTTTATTTTTAGTGATTTATATAGACATATATGTATTTATATATTTATATAGATATATATGGATATATACATACATATATGTAGGTATATATATAATATATGTATATAATATAAATATACATATATCTTTTCTTTACTATAAAATTAATTAACTACAAATTGGTTTAAAAATAAGTAGTTAGTAGTCAATTTAAAATTCATGCAGAGATGGCCAATTGACTACCGCCTATGATATGCCTATGTTAAAATAGTGAGTCGGCGACAAGGAAAAAAGTCACTTAATCAACCAGTTGTGGTTATTAAAAAAACAGTTTGAAGTTACTTACAAATGGCTTTGAGTTCCTATAGGGAAGTATGTAGTGTGTGTCTGTGTATGTAAGAATTAAACTGTGTATCTGTGTGTCTGTCCGTGTCCACGTACAGACCAAACGGCTGGACGGATTTTGATTTAGTTTTTTCTGTTAGAAAGGTGCCTTGATCGAAAAGGTTCTTAACTATGCCTGAAACAATTTGGTCCAGCCGTTTAAAAGACATCACATCTTTTCTAGATATATCGGGGGTTTTTAAAATTTTTAATTTTTGTTATGTTATATTCAAGGTAATTACATATACTTGACTATGTAATATAAAATGAAATATAAAACTTTTGGTTGTGAACCTCTTTCAAAGACGTTTTTTTTAAGTACCTATAAATCTTCAAAAAAACCAGAGTTCCGAAAAATCCCTGAGTCTCAAAAAATTTCGGGATCCCGAAAATCTCGAAATCCCGAGATTTGATTTTTTTAAATCAAGAAACCTACTATTTATTAAAAAATAATTTATTTAACCAAAAAAATTTAGATCTGGAAATCCCGAAAAATGCCTAAATGCCGGAAAATCGTGGGACTTACGGAATCCCAAATCCTGTGACATCCGAAAATAAAATAATGAAAACGGATTATATAATTATCGCTATCATCGAATTTCCAAAAAACTTAGTTTCATCACATTAAAGGACCATGATAGGCCTTTATCTGAATACATTTGAAAACTATTTTTTGATATTTGCTTAGTTAAGAAGAAATCATTTCACTTGTTTGTTATTTGTCTCTTCTAATTATAACTGTGCTTTATACGGTGTTTATCCTTATTTTAAGACTTATGTTATTTATATTCCATTATATTAGCATTTTTTTCTGACGAAAACAATCTATTTCGTCTAGGTGGTTTCATGGGCATTATTTTTATTATTTTGTTTTTTTTTAATATATTTATCTAATCCTTAAGAAATTATTTCCTTTTGGCTCCCTTGAAAAATAAAATGTTTGGAGATACGTTGTTATTAATGAAAAGCACAGGAATTATTTGCGAATTTTCGAAATTGTTTGAATGAATGAATATATGAATATATAGGAACAATTTTAAAGAATATGATCTCAACAGAAATCAACATTAAAAATTCAATAGAGCTAAAAACGAGATTGGTAGATATTATTTTGGACGAGGACGAAATATTTGTATCATTGGACGTGGTATCGCTATTTACTAATATACCAATACATTTAGCTATATGAAATATTATGGAGAAATGGGAAATCTTAAAAAATTACACAAGAATACCCAAAACCCAATTTCTAAAATTACTGCAATTTTGTTTAAACGAAAATAATTATTTCATATATGAGGGCACAATTTATAATCAAACATATGGAATGCCAATGGGGAACCCTCTATCTCCAACTATAGACCTGCGTAAATAGTCTTGAAATGTAAATACGTCTTGTTATTTAAATATATTCTCGTGGCTGTATAATGCTAAACCAATAATAAATGCTGTCGCATTATAAGCAAAGCACTATAGATGCATTTGTGTGCGTGTATATGAGTGCTAACAAGCAATGTCGTCAAGACTTCTTGTTATGAACAAACAGTCACCAAAGTAGTGTTGATACGTGTATGCTTGTTATTTTCCATATTGTACGTTTGAGTGTGTGTGTAAGATGTAGATGGTAAACTATTATGTGTTTAAGGGAGGTTTTTTTTAAGCAAGCGCACACAACTAATGTAAATGCATGTGCACGTTTGTTTGTGTACAGAAAAAGAGAAGAGCATACACACAACGTGTGTGTGTATGTACATGCATGACGCTTGTATACGCGCCCATGCGTAGAAAGAAGCAAGCATCGCAAATTTTTCAGTCACGAAGTATTTTTTTCTTTGCTTCTATACTTGCAATAACTGAAACAAATTCTTGCAAACAGTGTTGCTTAGCGTTTGTTTTAGAAGACTTCGCTGTAGTAAAGCATTTGAAAAATCCCTCATGTCTTGAAAGTTCTTATAAATGGTCTTGTGCAGGACTTTATCTCCAACCATAGCCGACATTGTGTTAGACACTCTTGTGGAAAAAACAACCAAAGAACTAAGGGATAAAAATATAGAAATTAAATTTTTGACAAAATATGTAGATGACCTATTTGCCATTGTCAAAAGAAACGACGAGAAAATCATAATGGAGACCTTTAATAAATACCACAGCAAAATTCAATTTACTATTGAAAAGGAAATGGACAATTCACTGTAGTGCTGGGATACTATCGATATTTTCTACTATCGATATCTATCGATAGTTCAGATTTCACTATCGATACTATCGATATTACTATCGACTGAATGTTTGTACTTGAGAAAGTAAAATATAACAATTTTTTATCGGGTTAAAGTTAGTTTTTTATCACTTTATTGAAAGTATATAGTCTTATATATATTTTAATATGTATGTATATATTTGCGAACGCTTTTTCAGGTGACAGTTTTTGAAAAATTTTGCTGATGTCAGTTGAAAATTTCTTACGTTTTCAAAACTGCATTTGAAATAATATCGATGTCGATATTTTTTTCTATCGATATTTTCGATATTTTAAAACTATCGATAGTATCGATAGTCTATCGATAGTATCCCAGCACTAATTCACTGCCCTATCTCGACATAAGAATAATGAGACAGAAAAACAGAATCATAACAGATTGGTACATGAAACAAATTGCTTCAGGTAGAATAATAAATTATAATTCAACACAGCCCTTTAAACACAAGACAAATACAATTTCCTACTTTATTAATAAAGTATTACAAATAAGTCACAACAAATTCAGAGATAAAAATATTAAATTAATCAGAGAAATACTTAAAAACAATAATTATCCGACATACTTGATTAATAGCCTAATAGAAAAATCAATACATAACGCAACAATAAACAATAACACAAAAGCAACATCTGGCAACACTAAATATGTAAGCTTATCTTATATTCCAAAGTTGACTGAGAATAATAAAATAAAAGAGATAATTAATGAAGAAGGAATTATATTTGCACACAAACCAAACAAAACAATAAATACACTATTCACAAATCTAAAAACAAAAATAAATAAAAGACAGCAAAGCAATGTAGTATATGAAATAACATGTAATGGAAACGCGCACGAAAGCTGTGAACAAGTTTACATCGGGACAACGAAAAGAAATCTAGGAGTAAGAGTAGCTGAACATGAGAGTGATATCAAAAAAGGACGACAATCTACTGCACTAGCTCAACATTGTTTAGATTATTCTCACACAGCTGATCTGGAAAATGTGAAAATATTACACAAAGAAAGAAAATACAACAAAAGATACACTTTGGAAAGCTTAAGTATTCAACAAAAAATGGACATAGCAATGAACAACAAGACTGATAAAGACAAAACTAATGCTACTTATAGCATTTTATTAATTTAAGTTTTAGTGTAACTCCAGCTGTGATATTAGAACGTTAAGAAAAAGCTTTATACTGTGATATTTACAATTTTTGATTATTTTTGCAATTATTTTTTTTTAAATTATGTGTTTTATGTTGTATGTTGTCATGTCGCGTAAAATAACATTATTGAAACTTAAATGCACATTTTATTAGAAAATTCTATATGTAAGTTAAAGCAGAGTATTAATTGTTTTATTATTATTGTTGTTATTGCATTAAAATTGTTCTTTTATTTATTAATGTTACCAGATTTCAATAAAAATAGTATCCCTGAAGATGTTGGAAAATCCCAACGAAACGTCGGATATGAATAAATGAAATAAAAAAAATTTTTCTTTTATTTGCATTTAAATTAATGAATGACCTTGGAAGCCTGAATAGAGTAATTCTATAAAATACACATTATGAGATATTGTTTGATTTTAAAAATCTACTGAGTTTGTTCGTTTACAATGTTTACTATTTTGTAAATTTTTTTAAAGATATTTGCATTTTTCCAAGTTTTTCGATTTATGCATATGCTGTAAGCCTATTCTCGGCTTATTGCCTTTTTGCAGACCATATATTCAGCTTTAGGAGATTGTTTCTATTATTTTAATCTCTTGCAAATTTTTATCTTTTTTGCAATATATAACGTTTTTAGTAGAAAATTGCTAAAGAAAACCACTACGTATTCAAGCATTATTGAACATTTTGTCGAAAAAGAAACATGAAAAGCAAAATAAGTAGTTATGACAGTAAAAAATACATAGAGTGAAGAATTGTATTAATATAGTACACATTTTATATGAAAGGAAATAAAAATAATATTAAACTACAGGCAAATCTGGATATAACGAATCTCGCTTTAACGAAATTCCAAAATAATGAACCTCGAAATATAGCGACTAGTACTTAATAAATTAATTATATGAGGTATATATTGAATGATAAAAAACATCGCAAAATAAAACCTTGCCAACAACATATTTATATAGAAATGTTATAACATTTTATACCTTATATAGCGAATGTTTTAATAAACATGTGCTGTGTTGAAGCAAGGACCAAAAACTATTGAACAAAATCTACAGCAGCAATAAAATTGCTAGCAAAATCGTGGTACCTTTAGTTCTTATTTGTTGGCTTTTTGAAAACTAAGCACCAGCTGTATACATCTGCAAGTATTTGTATTCGAAAGCCATTTAAACAAAATTATATCTCCAGGAAACGACAAATAAAGTGATACAATTTTCTTGCTATCTTTGGGTTCTTTAAGGTGAAAAAAGTAAAATCGACTCTTAAATATTTTTCCTGCTAACCTTAAAAAATCTACCCTCAAACTCCTTTATATCCACAAACTCCTTCACTATTTTAAAGATATTCAACTTCATCTTCTGTGTGATTGTTTTTTTTCCTTTGTATGAGTATGTTGCGAAAACTATGTGAAAGAGTATGTGATTAAGTGTTCCACGGAATTTGCCTCAAGGGGGTTTTTCATTTACAGGTTGAGGATGAACATGAAGAAATTTTACAAATTTTTTAACTCAGAAAAAAGTTAAATAATTTTATGATAAATTAGACATATTTATATGTAAATTTAATCATGAAATTCAGTACTGGCAAATTCTGAATCCGTTTTTGCAGTCATTGAAATATTTAGATGTTTCCAACACAATTTTCTTGTGGAACACATATGTACATAAAAAAAATTTAAAATGACACCAATCACCAAAATACTTGATTAAAAAAAAAAACTTTGTGTATATTACTAAAAACAATATTATATTGGAAAATATTAAAAGACTTAAGTTATACACAGAAAAAAGTAATATTAAAAATATTGTAATATCAATTCATATTATGTATACAATATCAATTAAAAAATTAATTAAATTTTCACCTATAAACAGTGTTGCCATATATGTAAGATGAAAAAACTATATCGAACAAAAAGCTGTTTTCGAGAAGAAAAACCTGCACAAAAATATCCAACAGTTCTCTTACGAACTCTTCAATAGTTTTTTTTTTGAGATACGTTTTAATATTGCTTGCTCATTCCAAGATTTATTGTAAAATGTTGGCTTAAGCTTACAACAGTTACTTGGCAACGGGTAGTCTCAATAACGTCTTTGCTTTCTTAGCAAAAATGTCATAAGTTGAACATTTAATTATTTAATTTAAATACATTTTTTTTTAATGCATGATTTTTATTTATTGTATCTTCATATATGAACTAACAATAACAATTTTAGAGTATCTGGTCAATGCTGAAAAAACTCTAGCGTGATCAATAAAAGTCTTGTCGCAGAAAATTCATCACGATCCCCAGCAAAAAATTACACATTACCATCAGAACTACTTGCCATATAATGACTTACTTTTCTGATTACCAAATTTCATTACTTGCTTACAAATCACATTACCTAAAATTTAAAGAAATTATGTACAAGTTGCTAAATCAGGAGAATATTTTTTTTAGATAAAATAGATTACGTGAACAAGTTGCCAAATAAAAAAAGTAAGTACTTCTCAAGAATCGATTATTTTAGTCTCACGCCAAAAATGCTTAATTCCAAACCGGATTACCTTTTTTGAAATTTTTTGCTGTGGCGTGAAATAAAAAAAAAATTGGTAAAAAGTCCGCAACTTTTGAACTAGTTAACCGATTTCGATAAAACTAACTGTGTTGAAAAGAAGAAGTGTTAGACTTTTGAGAAAATATATTTGGAGGCACCTTGTTGTAAAACAGGGACTTTTTTTAATTTTTGGCTCTGACTTTTTTTAATTGTTAGTACATAACTTCTTTATTACATGGCAAAAATTAGTTGGTTTTGTTGTTTTTGAAAGAAAACTTCATTACAATTCATATGAAAAAAATTTTTGGTATCTCAAAAATTATAGTAAAGAATAACTTTGCAATTTGGATTTTTTGAAATTATGAAAAAATTTTGTATATTTTGTGGAAAAAGTATTCTTATTTTTGTTGGAATATTTTAAAAAACTGTTAACTATTTGATAAAAACTTTGATTGTTTCTGAGAGAGGAGGCATTAGGAAAGACTGCGAATTAAATTTTAGAAATTATTGGTGGTGCACATCCAGCATTGGTCGAAAATTAGCATTTTTTTTTGCAAAAACCTAATTTTTGGATGGGCAAAATTGCACGGTTGTTCTTGTAAATTTTTTAGTTTTTTATTATAAATAAAGTTGTTGTAAGTAACCTGTAAGAAACTCTTGACATCCTACATATAAATGCACACTGAAAGAATTTTCGGCCGAAATTCTATGAATTTCGACGTTAATCTAATAAAAAATTCATTAAATTTCAACCAACGTCACGCTTCGTTGGATTAGTGAAACCAGTTTCGTCAAAATTATTTTATTGAAAACTTCATCAAATCTATTTAACAGTGTAATTAATACAGTGCTATAACTTCATCGAAACAATAAAATAATTTCATGAAAATTATGAAATAACTTAAATATAAAAGGGTTTCTTAATAATTAGAAAATATTGTTATCATAAAACCAGAATACCAAGGAAGCAATTCTAATGAAATTCGTTCACAATATTCATGAAATTTTCATTGGATTTGTGAAATTATCATAGATTTGTGAAAAAATTTTAATGAAATTGTTTCATTGGACTTATATTAAGCCTAAAGGAAATACTCTGTTCTATTTCTAGTTTTGTTATTCCAT
Organism: Tachina lurida; assembly: GCA_944452675.1. NCBI lineage: Eukaryota > Metazoa > Arthropoda > Insecta > Diptera > Tachinidae > Tachina > Tachina lurida. Next base: position 79,657,902 of record OX101754.1, read on the forward strand.
TAGATTTTACTAGGTTTAATATTGTGTTGGTTACATTTGTTAATTAGTTAATCTTAATAAAAGATTCCATATTGATTATTTTCAAGTAATCCTTCAATCTTGTCTGTCACTATTTTATGGTCGTCATGGTCGGGCGTTCCGGGTATCCATTCCCAAGTTGTTCCTAAAAAGTTTAATGATCTTCTAGTACGTGGTTTCATTCTAGTAATTTTTGCTTGAAGATTTCTTAAGTCGTGGATTAGGAAAGGAATGGTAGGATTGTTTGATGTAAGTCTTTGTTTTATTTCGTCTTCTATTTTCGTCAAAGCTTCCTCATAAATTTGAAAATTTATAATATATATTATCCTTAAGTTTCCGTTTTGAGTTCGAACATTTCCTGTCCATATTGAAATTAGCTACGTATTAGTATAGTCCAGAACTCGCACGTCTGCCTTACAAAATTCAAAGCCATCATTATTAGTATTATTATGACCTTCATTTCCTTTAATAGGAAGAAGTTATGATTTAATATTTTCTATCGGTATTACCAGATTGAATCAAACCTTCATTCCCGATGTCTTCCCTAACTTTTTGTTTTTTGTAACGAGGCTGTAATTTATTGCTTTGCCCTACTATTTTTTCGTAAATAATATCTCCTCGTACATAGTTCTTTACATTCGTTTCCTTGTTTCTTTGCAACATTTTTTCTTGTGCTGCTTTTAACTTTTCTTTAATCTTTTCATGAGAAATTCTATTATATAAGACATCTGTGTGTTTTTTCCCCGTAACAGAATGAATAGTTTTGTTATATTGTTGTGCTGCCTTATAGAATACTTCCGTGTCATCTAGTAAGTGGTATTCTCCTTTTATGCATCTGTTGAGTGGACTCTTTCCACCTGACCATTTGTATTACTATGACGTGGTGTACAGTAGTATAATTATTTTTCTTGCATCAGGGAAATTTTGTAAAATGTGTAATAATTTTTCCCCTAAATTCATTTTATCATCGATAGGTTTAATGACGAGGTATTTTGAATAAGAGAATATACAAGTTAAAAATTTTAGATTTTGTGCGTAAAATATATCTACATTGAGATACTCCCCCTCGTTGTTGGGAATCAGTGCTTCTCGATTTTTAATTTTTGATTGTTGGCATATGACAGAGTGTCTAATAAATTCTTTGAATTGCGAAATCATATTGGGGCAATAAAATTGTTTATAAATTTGCTTATAATTTTCTTTGAAGCTTCTATGGGCTCGTTCGTTTACTGAATGATAGCTTTTTGATCGTCGTCATTAGGGACATCAATTGGAAATATTGTTGTGAAAGCAAGTTTGAAATTTAAAGTGTTTCTTAGTTTCTTTAAATTCATGTAAACCTTCAGGGGTGCAATGAATACCTGTTACTAAGTTTGGTTTAAGATATTGTTTTAATATCACTAATAAGGTTTCTCTAGTGTTAAACTCAATTGTGTGACGTGTCCTGTTAAACTGCACAATTGATTCGTGTATTGTAAGACTTCCTCTACCTAAAATAATCTGTTGTTTAAATTCATTAAGTGGCTTATTGCTTTCTGCAATAAAATGGATGTCACTGCTTTCAACTGAATGTTGCGTACTATTGATGGAATCATCGTTTGATAAATTGTTAAGAACTTGTCGTGAATGAGCATCTGCTACTATATTAGTTGCTCCTGGCTTAAAAATAAATTTTGGAGAAAACTTCTGAATAAAAGACATCCGAGAAGCCTTTTTAATATTTATGGCTGCACCTTGTATGATTGAAAGGAACTAAGAGGAAGAGCATACGGTGGATCAGCAAATCTAATAAAGTCAAGACTCAAGCACTATATTATTGACAACATTTGTAAAGAACATCTACCAGTGATGGTATTTGAGAATTTTAGTTTCGTGCCAAAATGTTAGCCAAAAAGTGCCAAAATAACTTAAAAAGTGCCAAAAAATAAATGTACATAAATGTAAATTTTATTGAGTTTGTTTTTTAAATGTCAATACATTTGATTAATACGAATTCAATTCATTTTTGTTTGTTTTATTTATTTATTTAATTCAACAATTCAAGTAGAAAAGAAACTTTCAGTCTTCAACAATTAAGAAACTTTCATAGATATATTATAGCATAGACAGCGTTAATTTGCATTAACTGCTTTAATTCAAATTAACTTGTGAATTATCCCCATGCCAATGCGCATTTGATTTGAAGTAAATGCACTAATAGCACAGACAGACGGCAGCGTTAATTTGCATTAACTGCCTTAATTCAAATTAACTTGTGAATTATCCCCATGCCAATGCGCATTTGATTTGAAGTAAATGCACTAAATGAAAGTGAATTAATACTGAATTTACCTATTTCAATATGGCAACACCGTCAATAATCAATCAAATACTGGTTGATGAGTGAATTAGATACGGACTGCTTGAAAAGGTGTGCGACTTGGCTACGAGTACATTCAGTTAATGGGGTTTGTTTTGGATAAAACAAATCATCGGTTGGTTATTGGTTTGCTGCAATCATAATGTATTTTGAATATACTGTGCCGCAAACCAATAACCAACCGACGATTTACTTAATGCAAATACTGTCGTCTGTCAGGGTAAATTTTTAATTCGCATTAGTGAGCTTTTAATGCAAATTAACGCTGTCGTCTGTCTACGCTATAAATGAAAGTGAATTAATACTGAATTTACCTATTTCAATATGGCAGCACCGTCAACAATCAATCAAATACTGGTTGATGAGTGAATTAGATACGGACTGCTTGAAAAGGTGTGCGACTTGGCTACGAGTACATTCAGTTAATGGGGTTTGTTTTGGATAAAACAAATCATCGGTTGGTTATTGGTTTGCTGCAATCATAATGTATTTTGAATATACTGTGCCGCAAGCCAATAACCAACCGACGATTTACTTAATGCAAATACTGTCGTCTGTCAGGGTAAATTTTTAATTCGCATTAGTGAGCTTTTAATGCAAATTAATGCTGTCGTCTGTCTACGCTATAAATGAAAGTGAATTAATACTGAATTTACCTATTTCAATATGGCAACACCGTCAATAATCAATCAAATACTGGTTGATGAGTGAATTAGATACGGACTGCTTGAAAAGGTGTGCGACTTGGCTACGAGTACATTCAGTTAATGGGGTTTGTTTTGGATAAAACAAATCATCGGTTGGTTATTGGTTTGCTGCAATCATCATGTATTTTGAATATACTGTGCCGCAAACCAATAACCAACCGACGATTTACTTAATGCAAATACTGTCGTCTGTCAGGGTAAATTTTTAATTCGCATTAGTGAGCTTTTAATGCAAATTAACGCTGTCGTCTGTCTACGCTATAAATGCACTAAATGAAAGTGAATTAATACTGAATTTACCTATTTCAATATGGCAACACCGTCAATAATCAATCAAATACTGGTTGATGAGTGAATTAGATACGGACTGCTTGAAAAGGTGTGCGACTTGGCTATGAGTACATTCAGTTAATGGAGTTTGTTTTGGATAAAACAAATCATTGGTTGGTTACTGGTTTGCTGCAATCATAATGTATTTTGAATATACTGTGCCGCAAACCAATAACTAACCGACGATTTACTTAATGCAAATACTGTCGTCTGTCAGGGTAAATTTTTAATTCACATTAGTTAGCTTTTAATGCAAATTAACGCTGTCGTCTGTCTATGCTATTAGATTGTATTAAAGACGACAAAGTGTTTACCTGAAGTCTGTTCCTTATTTTAGTTTTAAGTAAATTTTGAACTGAAAAAACTCTTTCAACACTTGCTGAAGAGTGTGGAATAGATAAAATCCCTTGAACGATTTTGTATATGCTTGAAAATAAAAGTTCATCCAAACCATTTTTCATTGTAGAAACCTCATTCCAAAATTGGGATATATTTAAGTCCTTATATTTTTTCAATTCTGTTAAGTCTGCCAAAGCTCGATACTCGCTGTTGATTTTTTCTACCATTTCAGTTTCATATGGAAATAATTTCATTATAAAAGGAACAACACTGTTTGTTTCTCCACCTAAAACATGGTCAGGGGAAAATTTGGGAAACCAATTTAAAAAGAAGTCATTAAAATCGTATTTCTTTCTCAAACATTCCAAAAACCTGATGTAAAATTCTTTGGCATTTTTTTTAAATTTAAGCATTTCTTCTTCAGGTATAGATATTGTTGTGATGCAGAGCTCAACTGTTGCGCCACAATAAATTTCTTTTGTTGGAAGCTGGTTGTTGTTAAGATTTATACAACTTATATCAAGACTATCAATATATTTCTTGTTTAAGAAATTTCGAGCCAACTGTTTGAACAAAAATTAAATCCTTTTGATTAGTACATGAACACGGCAATCTTCACTTTGCATTTCAATATTAATATCATTGATTATCTTCAAAACATAGGATAAGCAAAAGAAATATAATTTCATTGTAGCGTCATTTAGATTGTTCAAAATAAAACTAGTTTTTTCATTTTCTTCTGATTTTCGAGAAGAGCTGTTGCAAAAATAATGGTTAATGCCTCTTATTAGTTCATCGATTGTTTTGGGCAAACACTGCGCAGCATTTTGTGACGCCAAATTCAAACTGACGTACAGATTTGGTTGAACTTCTTTTAACAAAGTCTGCACACCATTACTCTTCCCCATCATAACTGAACAATTGTCCGCACCAAATCCGACTAAATTGTTAATAGGAATTTCATTATTCTGTAAAACTTCCATGATAGCATTAAAAATCGATTGAGCACAGCCGTCAGGTACTTGAACCAAGCTCAAAAAGCGATCAACACATTTTCCAACAAATAATCGTACCAAAATGGCCAAATTTTTTGACACTGTGCAGTCCGTACTTTCGTCCACAACGATTGAAAAGTATTGTTGTTTGCATAAATTAACAACTTGTTTTGTATTGGCTGGGCCAATGCAGTCCACAATGTATTTTGTACCTTTTCGACGATTAATATTGAAATTTTTCACAACAACAGAATCTGTTATCCCATTTTTTAGTAAAGCATTTAAATGATCCAGGACAGCAAATGCTAGATTATGTTCAGCCACAAAATTTGTCAACATAATCTCCAGGTTCCTAGCTTTGCTAGAAATAGAATCTGAGGCTGTTACCTTTGTAATGAAGTTATCCAATTTTGGTCTGCTTCTGGCTTCAATTTCTAATTTTTTATGGACGTCTGTATCGGCATGTCTCTGAAGGTGATATTGACTCCCAATAATTATTGTATCACACAGAGTACACAGTTTCTTTCCTTTTTGATCTTCTTTTAACCATGGATACAATAACAACCAATCCGATCTAAAGTTTCTGTCTTTTTTATTTTTTGAACATGAAGCTGTATCGGTTTTGGTCACACATCTAAAAAAACATGTGAGTATTAAAAAAATTACATTTTATATTTTAGGTAACTTACCTATTTAAAAATTTGTCCATTTTTATTATTTATAGTTAGCATACACTTAAATAATTATGCAAATACCTTTTCTAAACAACGAAAGCTAAAAATCAAAGTTTTTCTTACACGAAATCTACGAACTTCTGTGTTAATATACTATTTTTTGGTTTTCTTTAAAGAGAGTTGAGCCGAAGTATGTTTATCGGCGGTGGCGGTTGAACTTTTTAAACACCGGCGGCGGCAGCGCGCTATTTCAAGTAGGGCGACTCGTACAGCAGTGAAAAATAAATTCTCGTCCACTTTAGATTTTTTTAAGCTAGCAAGGACGCGACCTTATAGAATTTGTTTGTTTTTTGAGTCAGTTGTTGTGTTGAATCTTGAACAATTCACATATACGAACGAGTATAACAAATGATATAAAACTGGCCAAAATATAAAAAAAACCGATAGTTTCGACGGCGGCTAATCTATGTATGACAAAAAGGCAGGCGACTCGGTGTGCCATTTAGGCAAGTAGAACAAAATAGAAGCGAACAAAAAACAACATGTAAGATGTCATTTACTTGAAATTAATACCTTCATTGTTGCAGCTTTTAGAAGTACACATTTTTACAACAGATTTTACAAATATTGCTGAAATATTTTATACAATATTAAAAACTTTTTTCAAAAATTTTGGATGTTGCATTAGTGCCAAAATTTGGGTGAGCGTGCCATCGTGCCATTAATCATTGAATTGTGCCAAAAATGGCACGATCGTGCCACATTTACCAACCGTGACATCTACACGCAACAAATATTGGCATTCAACATTTTTGTACAAATTTCGTGATATCATCAATATACGCCCCTCCCAGATTTTCAATAACTGAGGATCAATACGAGAATTTCTACAAATCTCTTGGACCTTGTTTCGTAGCAGCTGGCGATTGCAATGCTAAACATGCGCTCTGGAGTTCACATATTATTACACCTAGAGGTCGAGCGTTGTTCAACACAATTTCAAAAATGGGCTCGGACGTCATTTCGAGTGGGGAGTCCACTTATTGGCCTACTGACATGCAAAAAACTCCGGATGTTATGGATTTTGGTGTCATGAAAAATATCTCTAGGGATTTAATTCAAGTTGAAGCTTCTCTAGACCTCTCGTCTGAACACTCTCCCGCGATTGTTACATTTTGTGGCCCATTAAGAATTGACTTACCTCATCCTTATGTGAAGATGATAAATTGTGTTAATTGGCTGGGATTCAAAAAATATCTTAGTAGGCATTGCACGGAAAATATTACGCTAAGAAGACGCGATGATATTGAAGCTAACATTGCCAACCTTAACGATATGATTAAACAGGCTGCTGAGCATGCCACTACCTCCTATCCGCAGACTGGGTTTGATAGAATTTGATCTACGGATATTAAAAGTCTCGTTGGGAAAAAAAGAAGAGCTAGAAGGGACTGGCAACAGCACAGATCACCCACACTTAAAATCAGATTTAAAGAGTGCACTATACGACCCCAAGACTTGCTTGCATTTGAAAAAACTGCATCTCTTAAAAATTATTTGGAAGGACTTGATGTCACACCAGCATCTAATTAATCTTTGTGGCACGCTGCTAGAAAGCTTAAAATACCCGTTGAGTTTCAACCACCTCTGCGCACATCTACCGGAGGTTGGTCAAGAAGCGATACTACAAGGTAAAATATTTGGTGAACATTTAAAATCAGATTTACCCAAAACACGTACTTGTGTTGTTGATTTCCCGAATGTGGTTGCTCTACCCCTTGACCCATAAAGTTTAACATGCGTGATGTACAAAAACTAATTGCTGAACTCAACCCGAAAAAAGCTCTGGGTATTGATGGAATTAGTAACCAGAAGCTTATAAAATTGACTCGTATTGCAATTAGAATCCTGTTATTCATTTTTAATACCATTTTACAACTGGGGTATTATCCACACAGCTGGAAGCTTGCAAAGGTTAAAATTATTCCAAAGGCGGGCAAAGATCGTATCAAGGCTTAGTCATATAGACCAATAAGTCTTCTATCAACAATGTCAAAGCTTTTCGAAAAACTGCTCATGAAAAATTTTTCCCCAATTCTAGTTAGTAGTGGGTGCATAACGCACCATCCATTTGGATTTAGAAGTCAGGATAGCACCATTGAACAAACTCACAGATTGGTTCAATTTATGAGAAGAACTTTTGAAGAAAAGAAGTATTGCTCTGCACTATTTATTAACGTTTCTCAGGCATTTGATAAAGTGTGGCATGAAAGCCTTATTTTAAAATTGAAGACTTACCTACCAATAAAATTCTAAATCTTTTGGAAAGTTACATTATTGCCCGGAAGTTCACTGTTGTGGAAGGAGACCTTATGAGTATGCTTGAAACAATATCATCCTTTGTGCCACATGGGAGTATACTGAGGGCAGGTTTGTATTTGATTTATGTCCGTAATTTCTACAAGCAGATATCTATTGGTGCCTAGATATCTATCGTGTAAGTTGAATTTTATAAGGTAAACTCTTGGGTAAAAACCTTAGGTAAATTACATGTGTAGAAATTACGGGCATTGTACTTGTGATATGCCTGTGAGTTGTAATATCCACACTTCGACATTTTTGCTTATTTTCCTGTCAAAAACTTGAGTAATTGTAATAAATTAACGACGTTATAAAATCTTTCATAAAAAAATCCATACACTTTGTTTTTATTGTGTTTAATGGCAATCATAATTTCAACCACAATCATGTGTGTGAAACAAACATTTCATTCAGTAGCTTGTAAGCTTTCAACAGAGTAGGAGTGTGTCGGATGTTTTTGTGTTTTAAATCTTTTAAAGAGAACTAAAATATTTTTTGATACACTGAAAAGTTGATAACAGCTATATAAATTTATGAATGTTTATGTTTCGTATAATTATATATGTACTTTTTTACAGCATTTTAAAACAAAATATTTAATAAAAATGTGGGAAAATCTTTTTTTTTGTTTTCTTTGAACACATCGAAGGAAGCAGAGTGCCTTTTAAGTAATCAGGTAATAAAGAATATGTTTGCCTCTCATCTTAAGCGACATTATGATAGAAAGCATCCTGAATTGCATTAAGTTTTCATGAGGAATAATACACATATATAATTTTTTTAAATGAAAATATTCAATAATTTAATCGAAAACCGTATATAATTTTCTAATATATATATATATATATATATATATATATATATATATATATATATATATATATATATATATATATATATATATCTTGTTCTTATTTTTTAACAACAAAAAAAAAATAAAAAATAATCACTTCTCGAATGTAAGAAAAAAACTTTTTTTAAATTTTAATTAAATGAGACTATTACTTTTTTCAGTGTAATACTCTTATTTTAGGTGTGTTTCTCTTTGTGAAGACCACTGGTATATATGTACATACACTTGAAATTTGTAAAGTTAGTGTATTTTTATACAGACTACAACAGTTAACACTAAAATTTCAAAAATCGAAATTAAGGGGTGTTCTATCAGTTAATGTAATTTTGACTATATAATTTGAACAACTTGCTATATCTTGGAAACTGTAAGAGCCACTCTTGAAATTTTCATAACGGTAAAACTAAAAAATTCTAAAATTATAAAATCGCAAAGCCGAAAAAAAAATCGCCAAAAACAAAAAAAAAACGCTCCAAAACGAAAAAAAGCTCCAAATTAAAGAAAAAATACTAAAACTAAAATAAATCGCAAAAAACTGGAAAAATCGCCGAAATGAAAATAAAAGCGAAAAATCTAAAAGCGAAAACTGAAAAAAAGCCAAAAACGGCATATTAAAAAATATGCTGAAACCCGAACGTACGGAACCCTTCGTGCCCGACTCAAAGTTGCGCTTTACTGATTTTTTTTTTGATATTAGAGTAACTAAATAAAACTAGTATTTTCGTTATTTATTTTTTCTTTGTTCACTTAACATATTTTATATATTTTTAAAGAAAATATTGGTATAAGCACCAAAAAAAAATTTAAAGGATGATTCCAGGGTTGGGAAAAGTACACTTTTTTGTTATATATTCTTATCGTAAAGGCGAGTTCATTTTTATTATAAAGGGGGGTCATTCACATCTTGAATATTTTTAAAATGATTTACGCGAAAAATGTTCTTGTAGAGGTGTACTGTTGTGTTAAATGAATCGCAGATGTTGGTAAATATTAGATGCAAGAATTTTGGAATTAAGACTTCGAAATTCCTATTTCAACTGTTCTAGTTCGTTATTATCAGTCTCTAACTTAGTTATCCTATCGTTAAGCAGATATATTTCCTTTTTTACGTCGTTTAAAAATTCAAATTTGAGGTCGTTAATTTTTTGTATCAATGTCGCGCATTAGGCTAGTTTTATTGTATTGTTTTATTATACAAAAGTTTTGATTTTAAATTGCTTTATTAAAAAAAAATAGTTAACAGTTCATGTAAATACTATAATACAACATAAAAATTAAAGGTAAGACATAAGGATTAACTTCATATCCCAGCAAAAAAATTATCGAAATTTAGAAACAATAAAAGTCTCTTTGCATTTTTATAGCTTCTTTTTCTGGAATAAAAATTTTTTTGCTTACCGGCTGAAGTTTTTCCAACGAAGCATTTTCGGAGATTTTCGGAGAGCAGTTTTTTTTTAAATCCCTTCCATAATAACATCTCGGAAGGTATAGTTTAATATAAGACAATGGAAGTGCGGAAAGGCAAACAGTGTATCCCCTCACGTAAGCTAATGACGAAATTTAACACAAACACTACGAAGTCAGTAGGCTGTTTATACTCAAACTCTCAAAGTGTTTTATAGAGCATCCTCTCTCGCTTGCCTGGATGCAAATTTGAATTCGAATGAAATTTTTGCTTCGACTTTTGATTTTTTAATTGATTTGTGGACAAAAATAAATATTTGCTTCGGTATACCGAACTATAGTTCAGTGGGTAGTGTTCTAGCCTAAAATACGGAAATGCTGGGATCGGCTCCTGATTCAACGCGCGAACAAAAAGTATTTGATGTTATATTGTATTTAATACATAATAAATATAAAAACTAAATAAAGTATTGGAAGTTATGCCCGAATTCAGTAAGAAGATGTAGGACGTTTTTGTTTGAAAATGCTTCTGAGTTCTTGTCTTTGAAATCTCTAAATTATTTTCTTCAAAAATGGTTGTTGTCTTTGACAATGAAAAATATGAATATTATTGCCATGTTTTTACAACATAAGAATTCAATTAAATTATTATATAATAGTTTGAAAAATATATGAAAAAATATGTGTTGGATACAATGTTTAGAACAAAATCATAGACAATAAATAAAAATCGTTTTAAAGAATCAAAACTGCTTCTTTTTTTCGTCCATAGACAAGACGATACATTCGTCGAAGAGAATTGGGGCATTAATCTAAGAGTAGATATAAAATTCTGATCTAAAGAGCAAATTTTTTAATTATGTACATATATAAATATGAAAAATACATGCTTCTAGGAATATTAATATTTTTGCTGAATTCAGGTCACTTCTGCAAGTATGAAAGAATCATATTTTAGATCGACGTGGAAGAGCTTCTATGCGAGGAATCCCATATAAAAATCATGTAATATTTCATGCAATCTGGAAGCGCTGGCTTATCAAACTTTCCCTTACAAAGCTGATTCGACGGAACCTCCATTTTTGATGGGATACTTATATATGTATGTATAGTACATATATATAATATATATACACATGAATGTATGAACAAGGTGGATATTGACCCAGCGGTAAAACTCAGCTGAATTTCTTGGTGCAGGCCGTATTATAGGACTCTTTCGCATAAAATATACAATATACATTCCAAACTCCCTTCTATGAGAAGGAAGAGGGGAAGGAGTAAAATGTTTTGTTTTGTTTTTATGCCAAAGCAAAAGCAAAATCCATTAATTTGAAGGCCTTCAAGAATCTCTGGTGAAAGAAGCAAGAACAGAAGGCCTGCTCCGCAATGACAAAACGTGTAAAAAAGATATTTTAATTGAATGGAGCGAGCAGGCCTTCTACATCCAAAAGAAGGCGTACATAGGCCTTCTAGCACAAAGTATACAGAGGTGAAGAAAATGAGTGATGAAAAAAACTAAAATCAGCTACTACACGGGTTCGGCGAGAAAGGGTCAACTGTAGTATATTTGTTATTAAGTTGCTAACAATATAATCAAAACAAACAAGATAAAATGTGCACTTTGTGAAATGAACAAGAGGAAATTTTTACAAAATTAAATGAAAGATTTTGTAGTGTTGAACTAGAAAACACAATGTGTTAGATGTTATTAGTGGTAAAAAAGTGATTAAACTTAGTTTCCAAATAATTACAGATATCATTTTAAGCATTTTCATTAAAAATATTAGTTTTTATCATTTACTTCCAAAAAGCATATAGCGAATACAACCACAAAGAATAAAATGAAAATACATTTGAAGAAGTGAACTTTTGTATTAAATTAAATCAAGGAATTTGTTGTGTTGAATTAAAAAACTGAATGTGAAAATGTTTATTAGTATTAAAAAAGTGATTGAGATTTGTTTTCAAATGATTCCTCATTTAACTTTATGCTTTTTCGTTCATAAATATTAATTTTATCCTTTTAATTGCAAAAATCTCATAGCGAATGAGGACACAAAGAAAAAAATGCAAAACGTTAAATCAATGCAACTACGAAAGAAGCATTAAAGAAGACACGGGTTCGGTGTGAGCGAGATGTCTCGTGACATCCCTGTGTACTTTGTGCCTAGAAGGCATCCTTACTTTTTCTAGTTCCCGCTGTTGACCTATATATAAAATATGATGCAAAATGTCAACAAAACTAAAAAATACTTTTTACAAATGGATTTTGACATCCATTGCACATCATAAGGTCAATTTGATTAGCCTCTGCTACCAGGGGCCCGTTTCTCAAAAATACAAATTACAAATCTACAAGTAAGATACATACAAAACAACAACAACACTTTTACAATTTTTTTTGTTGTTATTTGTGTATTTTACTTGTAGATTTGTAATTTGTAGTTTTGAGAAACGGGCCCCAGCTCATAAAATAATTTCGCTTTTATTTCATGTTTCAGTAAGTGTTGCCATGCTCAAAAAATGCTTAGAACTTTTACACTGAAAAAAAAATACTTTGGGAAATCAACAAATCGACTCAGCCGGTTTGCACATTCACATTTCGCATTTTCGACAATGAATAAATACCCGTATCAGCGTTTAAACTTTAAACATACTCAGACTGAAAGTATGAGAGAGAGTCTATTCAGTTGATACGTATGTTGCCATGCTCAAAAAATGCTTAGAACTTTTACACTGAAAAAAAAATACTTTGGGAAATCAACAAATCGACTCAGCCGGTTTGCACATTCACATTTCGCATTTTCGACAATGAATAAATACCCGTATCAGCGTTTAAACTTTAAACATACTCAGACTGAAAGTATGAGAGAGAGTCTATTCAGTTGATACGTATGTATCTCTTTATTTTTAGTTGTAGCGTATTTTAGTTTTTTGCATCAACGAAGTAGAGATGCTCTTGTATGTTGGAATCGGCTTTAAGCTAAAATTAAACGCGCCATAACCATAACCATACGAAATAGGTGTTGGAACCAAACTTATGGGCAACATTGTATTTGATTGTAAGTAACTCGACATAGCCATAACCATAGAAACCAATTGAATTTTAGTTTTGGTAATGGCTATGTAGTTATTTTGCGGCACGTGCTAGGATTACGTGCAGTTAGTAACATGAAGACTATTGACTTATGTATCCTTTTTTCTGAGCACTCATTGTCATGCTCTGGACGGCACCCTGACGGTGAAAAACTAAAATCGATACAGTGACGGTCCGTTAGGCCTGAACATAGGATGGCATAATTTAAAGGCAAAAAAATGTTCAAGGCTAATCTAATTAATACACAGCCTATCAAGGCAGCAAAGATTGAGTTACAAAATTACTTAGATGGCCCACAGGACACGATGGAATGGTGATACTGTGGGTAATCCTGCCAAGGTTCTATGGGGTGACCGGAAGAAGACAAAATAAGGTGCTGTTGAAACTAAACAAACCCGAGCTGGAAAACTTGACGGGAGTCTTAACGAGGCACTCTAATTTACGTGGGCATTTGTACCGGATTAGAGCCTCCATGTAGGGAGGACATCAACACAATGGATCGCTTTGTTTGTCATTGTCCAGCTTTTGTCCAGCTGACATCCTCTTATTTTGGGGATGACACCTTACCAGCCATTACTCATCTTAGACTGGAAAAGTTTGAGGGACTACTGCGTTCCTATAAAGGTGGGATTAATTTTTAAATCTCATGAAAGCGCACCACAGACCTATACTGGCTGATGTGTATGTCTTCCAACATGAGCGTGATGGCTCCTTTTTTTCAACCTTACCTAACATTCTGACCTACCCACTAAAGAAATCAAGTTTTTAGATTTTTCTAGTTGGTATCTCACCTTTTCCTACTTGTATCAAATTTCAGGTCTCTATCCATACCAGAAGTGGCTCACAATATAAGCTAGAGCACTTGTTGCACTTTCATATCTAAAGAAGCTTTCACTGTAAAACTCTCAAGGATCGCATATGAGGTAACCTCATTTAGGTGTCCTTATGTTTTCTGATTCATAATTTTATGGTTAAGGTTAATAAGGCTATGAGGGGTGTAAAATAGGATGAATGTCATCGTGTAAATATACACACTGTCTGTATAGACCGGGTCTTGCCTTGATGCACTACTACCCTGCGCCTAGATCAAAATTTTAGGGTAAAAAGGGGAAAATTATGCCATATTACATTCATTGACTGTAGTAAAATTTTCAAAGTATATTTTTGTATATATTTTAAAATTTTTAAAACTTACGAGTAATTTGTTTTTTTTTGGAAATTTGATTTATTTCGATACTTCTAGATTGAAGTAATATAGCGAGATATATGCTTTTTGTAACGATATCTAGAAAATACGAATACATTGAAAAAATACAGCCTTAATTTTTATTATGAAATTCGGAATGAGTTTTTGCCATCACTGGCAATGCATGTCTTCGAAAGCTTTTCTATTCATCTCTAAAAGGTGCAAGTGAAAAGGAATATTTCTTTTATATATTCAAAGAAGATGAAGCTGGTGATAAAAGTTTTACTCCTACATCTTTGCGTTGAGTTTAATCACTGTTATAATTCAATGTATTTGCCTTTATTATTGTTAAAACAAATAAATTATCTTTCATTCTCTTCTTTTCTTTCAACACTGATTTTGCAATATTTTTTATTTTATTTTTGTTTAGCTGGTGTCGTAAATTGTGTAATTGTGTGCACAAGTGTGTGTCGTATTAATGTTTGCTTTTGCGTTTGTGTTGTGTTGTAATTGATTGTTGTTTATAATTATTAACGATGGTTTAAAAGAATTTATAAAGGAAGATACAACTAGGCACATAAATAATGGGTGTTCTTTCTTGCAGATGGGGAAATTTAAGTGGGCAATTAGCCTTGAAAACTCATGATTGAGCTATTTATATTATACAACTAAATGAAAATATTTCCAAAATGAAAAGGTTTTAATGACTGATTTTGGCAGAAGAGAAAAAAATCTTCTATCTCCTATCTGTACAATTGAAGCACAGCCGCGAATAACGTTGTAAATGACAATTAAAAAAAACCAGTTTTTTCACAGATTACCAGTAACATAACTCTCTTGCGTTGTTCAAACATCAAACCATCCAAAATTATGCATCTGATCGCCGTCAAAATACAATTACAATCAGTCAGTCAGTGGAAAACTTTGTAAGTAACTAATAAATCATGCAAACAAAATTGTCGAAAATAATTGATAAATGTAACAGAGATACAAAAAGAAAAGATAATGCTAGTTATCATTATTTTCGATACGCTAAAAAAATGTAAACGAGAAAAACAATCTTGGCTTAAAATACGTTTTGTGGCTCTCCTGCAAAATCATTATTTTGTCACTTAAAACGTTATTCGCGGCTCACCTTCAATTGTTAACGCCCATTCATTCATATATCTTTCAAAAAGTTGTAAAATATGCAGGTACTATTATATGGAGATCGGAGATATTAGCATTCGACATTAAATTTTATTATAAATTTCCTTATACAGCAAAGTTAAGAATATTTTATGATAACGCTGCAGCAACATACCTTCATCTGAGATATACGATTATGTTCCTATTTCTCTTCTTATTACAATATTAAATTGAGATATAACATACTCGTATATAAGTTATTTAATTATAATCCGAAATACAGTTGCTGGTGTTTCAGCATTGTCTATATGCATTTCGTTGTCGCTGTAACAAATCGTCAGTGTACTTCAACCATACATTCCTAAGAGTCACAAACCTCTTATCTTATGCACAGACTTTACAGCGGCAATGAAATGCATATTGACAATGCTGAAGCACCTGCAAATGGATTTCGGATTAAAATAAACTTATGACAATATGTCGAATAAACAGTTTCTTAAATGTTATTTAATTATATTAAAGTCTTGATTTGGTTAAATAATTATTTTATTACATTTATTTTACCAACGATTCAATATGAATGCGATTGCAAAAAGTATGCTAAGCTTGTCATTATAAATATTTTCACAAAAGGATTAACCAAAAGTAATCTGAGTGTTTTACACTTTGTGTGAAACCACTACATTATTATTATTATTATTATTATTATTATTTTTTTTTTCTTTAAGAGAAGTTACCCCCTGTTTGTGTAACACGTTTGAGTTAGAAATCTTGGCGTTTTTGTATTAGATTAAAGGAAACTTGTACAACTTTTCTTTAATCTATTACAGAAATGCCAAGATTTTTAACTCAAACGTCTTACACAAACAGAGGGTAACACTCAAGCAATGAATGCCTACTACTATTACTAGTTGTTACCTTCCTTAAGAGAGGGATAGTGATAGAGAAGTCAGGTGGTGAAGGAAGATATAGAGAAAAGTTTCATTCTTTTACGACTCTGCTTTTTTGCACGTTTTCAATAATGCAGTGTTGCAGCTCCTCTGCTGTTAAATGAGGCATATTAAGTTTTTTTTAACTGTGTTTAGTAGCCATTTTCTGGGTTATTTTACTTCGCCGATTATTATGCTACACAACGAAGGGGGGCGCTCTGATGTTTCATTACGATTAGTATCTGCTAAAGTCGGTATAGTTCAGTAACCTGTGACTATGCCTTCATCACTTGAACTTTCCTACAACAACTGATACAAAAGGGATAGTAATGCATATCAGAGAAATGCGTGGTATTGTTACTAAACGACTGTTCGATACAGGATCGAACCCAGGACCCGAGGTTTTGTAGTCAACGTGCTAACTACTTCAGCCAACGACACCCTTATTACTTATTAAATCTTCGATTAAAAGAAAAAACAAATAGAAAAAGTTAAAAATTTGTGTTAATCATCCAATTGGTTGAATTTATCCAAAACATTTTGAATCTTGTAATTATTACTAAAATAATGATATCAATTATTAGAATAGCAAGCATTGGAAATTTTGTTTTAGTATACAATGTATACTATACATATATGTATATATATCGTCGGTATCCTGCAAAAAAGGCCACTTTTTTGCGAAATGGAGTTAATGACACAGGAGTATGTGAAAATTCATATTCTATGTGCTGTAAAAAACACCCATGTCTTTTGAGAATAGCTATTGTATTAAAACAAATTTTTCTATGTCCAAAACAAACAAATATGTAGATGTAGGTACTTGTTTTCTTTATTTTATTTATATTATTGCTGCAAAAAAAAAAATAAAGCTTATAAAAAACAAAAATTTAGACGAAAATACGGCTAAAATAAACTGGTTGAAAGTAAAATCTTTTAGGTACCAAAAGGTTTAACCTGGTGTAATAGAGTATAAATACGCCCATACTGAAACCTATAAAGAAATACTTGTTTTTGGTAGAGGTCGGCCCATGAATTTGAAAAAAGTCAACATTAAAAAGGTGTATAAAAGCAACCTTCCTATAAGTATCGAAAAGAAGAAAGATTTACTTAATCTTTGTACTTCAGCAGCCATACCGTAGGAGTTTCATCACTGGTACCAAAGTTTGAAAGCATGCAAAACCGTCAGAAATAAGGCCCCAGAACCGGTTATACATGATGAATCAGAATCAGATCAAGATGAAGCAATATTAAATTGGGGTTATAAAAACCCCATTTTCTTAAAATTTCGTGTCCATAAAATAATATTTGTTAATAAAAAAAAGCCTATGTCCAAGATGCATTTCATTTTTACATAAAAAGCAATTAAATAAATCAAACTGAATTAAATTGTCTGTTTTCATTTTAAAGTTAAGCCATTTAGTTATTATACTCTAATATAAATTTTCAAATATAAGCTATTTAAAGATTTTTCCGGGAGTCATAAACTTTAAATCGCCAATAACTCAGAAACACAATTATGTGACTTAGGAATTTTTGCAGAATACCGACGATATAGATTTGGAATCAAGTTTTCGAAAAGCTTTAGAAAAAAAAATTTTATATAAAAAATGGAAAATATAATTTAGAATTATTTAATATCTAAAGATAAAACCTGCAACGCTTCAATAAAAAAATAACATATTTTGTTAATTAATTAATACTTTAATCAAGTACTATTTAAAAAAAGTTAATTGATTCATGGCTCACGTTGGGAAAAACATGGTAAGAACTAGAGATATGCACGTGAGCGTTTTTGACTCACGACACGCACGCTCACGCAGAAAAATATTTCATATCGCACTTTCACGCACGAATGATATTGAAAATTTTTATGACCACGCACGCTAACGAATAAAATATTTTAAATCACCCACGAGTGGCTTACAACTTATCACGATCACGCACGCTCACGAAAAAGTATATAATTCAATGTGTATTTTTTTTTTTTTTTAGGTTGAAAAATAGGTTCTTACACATACATATGTATCTTTGTACATATGTAAGCACGTGTACATTTAAAATATACATTGCACAGTGGGGACTTTTACAAAATAAATGGTAATAAGCTTGGAACTTATGACTTAAGAGAGTAAGTAAAACTAATTTGTCCGAACCAATGAAATAATAATATGTCGACCCTGTTCTGTAAACCGAATACGAGTAAATTTATTGTTTTCAAAAAATTAATGATGGTGCTGCAGAGACGTGTTTAAAATCATATACCATAATTTTCTTTCAGATATGATATTTCAGAAGAATCTATATAATAAAAAGATTAAAAAAAAATCTAAAAAAATATTTCGGAGCTAGTTTTCTAAAATCGTGCGATTTCAAATCGATCGGTTTACCGAGCAGGGTCGTGTATTAACTTTAATTTAAAAAAAACAAATGGGTTTCGAAAAGCCTTTAAAAGATATATTCAAAAACTTTTTGGAGAGGCAAAGGCATTTCAGAGTCCTTTTGAAGAATGTGTGTGCCTGCTCAAGATAATAAAATTAAAAAAAAAATCTGAAATAAAAGATGGGATAAATATTTTTTTTTTTGTTTCATATACATATTTATTTATTGTATCTTCAAAAATGAACTAACAATAAGTAATCAAATCTTAAATCTAAATATAATTATTAGGCCCGACCAATATCGGACATAAGCTTAGTGATAGTTATAAATAATACATAAGTAGTGATAATCAAAAAGAAGTATTTTTAAGCAGTCCCATCTGGAGTGTTGGGTATAAGAGCCCTTGTGTCCCTCTTTTTTAAGCGGATGTGTCCAGTAAAGCTCAAAATATTACGGGCAAGCGGATTAGGATGTGACTCGAGTTTAGTTAAAAATTTGCCTGCGTATTTTGCAATTTCTTTACTCACTAGTGGCATATTTAAATCACGATGAATATTTGAATTTTTAACTAACCATGGAGCAGATGTTATCAAACGTAAAATTTTGTTTTGCCTTCGTTGGATTCTCTCGACATTTGAAGCTGAAGCAGTGCCCCACAGCTGAATTCCATAGCACCATATTGGCTTCAAAAGCGACTTGTATATCAAAAGTTTGCAGTCTAGGCTGAGTGTTGAATTTCTGCCAATTAACCAATATATTTGAGTCAATTTAAGTTTCATTTGGGTTAACTTAGAGTCAATATGATATTTCCATGTAAGCCTTCGATCAAGGTGTATGCCAAGGTATTTGACTTGAGAATGTTGAGGAATATTTTGATTGTTGATTCGAATGGGGGAACAGGTATCTTTTCTTAGGATAAACATTATATGAACACACTTTTGTTCATTGACTTTAATTCTCCATAAGTTCAACCATATTTCAAGCTGGGTAATGTGTGCTTGGAGATTGCGGGATGCCTCATCAGGATTTTTGTGAATACTCAAACAGGCTGTATCATCGGCAAATGTAGAAGTGTGGATGTTATTGCTCACAGGCATATCACAAGTATATATTAGATACAAGACTGGCCCCAGAATACTACCCTGTGGCACACCAGAAGATATAGATTCGGGTACACTCATGAAGTCTCCTTCCACAACAGTAAACTTTCTATCAAGAATATAACTTTCCAAAAGCTTTTGTATATTTATTGGTAGGTATGTCTTCAATTTTAAAACTAGGCCTTTGTGCCATACTTTGTCAAATGCCTGAGAAACATCAATAAAAAGGGCAGAACAATACTTCTTTTCTTCAAAAGTCCTCCTTATAATTTGAACCAATCTATGCGTTTGCTCAATAGTGCTATGCTGACTTCTAAAGCCTAATTGATGGTCCGGGATGCACCCTCTATCAGCTAAAATTGTGGACAATTTAGTCATGAACAGCTTTTCGAAAAGCTTTGAAATTGTTGAAAGTAAGCTTATAGGCCTATATGACTCAGCCTTGGTAAGATCTTTGCCTGGCTTTGGAATCATTTTAATCTTGGCAAGTTTCCAGTTATGTGGAAAATACTGTATTCGTAAAATGGCATTAAAAATAAATAGCAAAATTCTTATTGCAATATGAGGCAAGTTCATCAGCATCTTGTTACTAATGCCATCAATACCTGGAGCTTTCTTAGGGTCGAGTTCAGCAACTATTTTTTGTAGTTCACGCATCTTAAACCTTAAGGGACGAAGGGGTAGAGAGACTACACTCGGTAAATCGGCAGCACCCGACATGAATTGGGAGTGAATACAGATTTTTTGAGGGTGCCGTTGGCTGAAGTAGTTAGCACGTTGACTACAAAACCGAAGGTCCTGGGTTCAATCCCTGTATCCGACAGTCATTAAAAATAACAACACCACGCATTTTTCTGATGTGCATTAGTGTCCCTTTGTGTCAGTTGTTGTAGGAAAGTTCAAGTGATGAAGGCATAGTCACTGGTCACTGAACTATACCGACTTCAGCAGATACTAATCCTAATGTAACATCAGAGCGCCCTCCTTCGTTGTGTAGCAAAATCATCGGCGAAGTAAAATAATCAATAAAATGGCTACAAGACACAGCTTCAAAACATTAATACGCCCCATTTAACATCAGAGAGGCGCTGCAACACTGCATTATTAAAGAACGTGCGAAAAGCAGAGTTGTAAAAGAATGAAGCTTTCCTCTATCTCTTCTTTCACCACCTGTCTTCTCTCTCACTATCCCTTTCCTAAAGAAGGTAACACCTAATATTAGCTGTAGGCATTAATTGCCTGAGTGTTACTTCTCTTAAAAAAAAAAAAAAAAAAAAAATGCTCAGAAAATAAGTTACCTTTCTCACTATCGCTTCTTGCCCAGCCTCAGTCGAAGTACGCAATGGTGATTTGAGATCAACGGGTCTTTTAAGATTTCTAATAGCGCGCCATAAAGAGTAATTAGATGTTGACGTTACATCAAGACCTTCTAAATACTTTTCCAGTAATGCAGTCTTTTCCGACGATAGCAGCTCTTTGAGTCGTTTAGTACATTCTTTAAGTCTGATTTTATTTAGAGGTGATCGGTGTTGTTGCCATTCTCTTCTAGATCTCCTTTTTTCACATACAAGACGTTCAATTTCCGTAGAATAAATTCTATTAAAGCCAGTCTGCGGATAGGAAGTAGTGGCATGTTCAGCAGCCTGTTTAATATATTCGTTAAGATTGGCAATATTAAATTCAATATCATCAGGTGATCTTAGCTGAATGTTTTCTACGCAGTGACTACTAATATATTTTTTGAATCCTAGCCAGTTGACCCTATTAATCGTTTTCGCATATGAGTTAGTTAAATCACTCCTTAGTGGGTTGAAAATTGTAACTATTGTGGGAGAGTGATCGGAGGACAGATCTACAGAGCCCTCTACGTGAATTAAGTCCCTATGGATATTTTTCGTGACGCCAAAATCTATAACATCTGGAATTTTTCTTACGTCAGTAGGCCAGTAAGTAGGCTCCTCACTCGAAATGACATCTAAGCCCATTTTTGAAATTGTATTAAACAACGCTCTACCTCTAGGTGTAACAAGACGCGAGCCCCAGTACGTATGTTTTGCATTGTAGTCACCAGCTGCCACGAAACAAGATCCAAGCGATTTGCAGAACTTCTCATACTGATCTTCGGTAACTGAAAATCTGGGAGGTGAGTAAATTGAAGATATCACGAAATTCGCACAAAAATTTTCTACGAAAATATTCGTAGCTTGCATATATTCTTCACTAACGTTCTCAAGAATATAATGCTTGAGTCTTGACTTAATTAGAATTGCTGATCCACCGCATGCTCTCCCTCTCGGGTCCTTTGAATCATATAGAGTGTAACCATTTATTTTAAAGCAGCTTCTCGAAGTCAAGTGAGTCTCAGAGACCAACATTATATCAATATTTTTTTCCGTGAGGAAGTGCTCAAGTTCATTTTTATGTTGGCAAATGCCGTTTGCGTTCCAGAAACATAGTTTTAACGTGTTCATGGTTTGTTGACTAATGCTTGAAGCAGAGTATTCTGCATTCGCAGCATTTCTTGCATCATGCTAGTCATATTTGTTGTAAAGTTGTTTATAGTTAGCACCAGATTCTCAATAGTAGCTTCAAGACGACTAAAGTTAAAAGTAGAGTTTGCATTCGTTGAATTACTTGGCGGTGGAACATTTTGTGTGGGAATAGAACTAGTCTTAGCAGCATCGGCATACGATACACGTGAAGTAACTAGTTGGCTAGTTTGAGGAAGAGTGGCGGAGTAAGCATTTGCTGATTGAACTGGAGCTAATTTAGATTTTTGACCCATAGCCTGTTTAACGAAAGAATATACACGGCATCCTCTGTAGTTAGCAGTGTGATTACGTCCACAATTACTGCATTTCTTTTCTGCTTGTACTTTTGGCTTGGTACAGTTAGCAGTACCATGCAATTCACCGCAGATAACACAAACTGTAGGTAATTTGCAGTAGGTTTTTGTGTGGCCATATTCTTGGCAATTATGGCACTGTACGGGACCTGAACGCTTACGTGGCTCTTCAACTGTGATTTTTCGGTGTAAAAGGTATTTTAGACTATAAATTGGGTGCGTCTCACTTTTCTTTAAATGTATATCATTCGGCTCCAGTTCAACACGAAATAGAGGCTGGGGAATCTTCTCTCTATTGATTATATTGGTAACATTTTTTACCTTAAATCCTTATTCGATAAGTGCACATTTTACTTCTTCAGGCTCAACATATGAATCTATGCCCTTTAATACTATTTGTAGGCCTTTAGCACTCTTAAGTTGATATGTATAAAAATTTGTTTTATTTTTTTCAAACTCACTAACAATTTTTCGGAAATCTTTTTCATCATATATTTGGATTTTAGTTTCATCAATATTACCTCGTTTAATTGGAATGATGTGAAAATTATTTTCACCAATGGTCGACAGTAGATTTTTCAGAAGCGCGTTTGAATTTTTTTCTCTCAGATAAATAGGTGGTGGCTTAAAAGACTTTTGCGATGATGCAGCGGGCTTGTCGTTTTTGTCTTGCAATAATGAAAAACGATTTTGACGATTGATAAAAGATGTGCTGTTATCCCTAGACATCTTTGGGGCGGATCCAATTTTAGTACAATTTGGGCTTCGCCCGCGCTTTAAAATGCTTATATATCAGTCCATTCCTACTTGTACCTTTGGTTTTGTACTACTGTTATCTTCAGTAACAACTTGTTTAATTGTTGACCACGAGCCCGAAGCGGATGATATCGCTGAGTTAAATGTAGAAGTACTAGGCAATAATTTCAACGATTCACTAGTTGGCATTGGACAAAGCGAAGTTGATCGCTGACGAAACTGTGGTTTTGCCGTTAGAAAAAGTCTATTATCAGATTTTTGATTTTTATTAAGATCTTCAGAACTCACAGCAAGTCTATTATCAGATTTTTTATTTTTATTGTTATCATTATGAGCATCAAAACTCACAGTAAAAAAGGCATTTCTGCCGTTAGAACTCACTTCACTATTTTTTTCCTCTGGGGTACTCATAAAGAGTATTCCTCAAGGGTATTTTGTATGTTTTTTTGTTTACGGTTTTTTTTATTTTTGTTATTTCTATATGTAAAAATATTATCAAAGCAAAAAAATGCTTATTTATCAAAGTTAATATGTACTACGAATATTTTTTGTATGCTTTTTTTTGTTTAGTTTGTATATAAGAAAAATTCCGCTATTACGTCTGTTCACTATGAAGGTACAACGAGGAGGGATAAATATGATAAAAAGTTTTTCATATATCTCCGACCATCCAGCTTTCGCAAGCAAGGATTTAGCACCATATTAATAGCTGTTAATAGTTCCCGGGATATATATATAGATGCCATTCACCAATTCGCTAAGGAAACTGTGGTGATCCTTGTTAAAAAATATGGATGGTAGTACATGTCGCCTACTGTTCACAGCGTGCTAGTGCATGGCACTGACATGATAAAATATGGAGTTTTGCCTTGAAGTTTGTATTAAAAACCATTTAATTATATTTCACACCACATTATTTAGTTAAAATATACTATTATTTACTTCCTTCAAAAGGTATACTGTCAGAAGAAGCGCAAGAGCATTGCAATAGGGATTTCAAAATATATATGGAAGACAGTACACAAGAAGAAACTGGCTATTGTCAAATTTTTGGGGGCATCTGACCCATTAATAACTTACGCGCTTCCAACGAAATGATGACTCATGAACTATGTACTACTTAAATTTATATCTATGTTAGTATAACTTTGTAAAAATTCGCAAAAAAAAAATCCTAAATTTCGAGCAACTTTAAAAACGTCTTTCCTGCCAGTTGGTTTGTATCAGTGTAGGGCACACAAAATGATTAAAATGTTTACAAAGCAGACTACTTTATTAAAAATCTCCTGCGAGTGACCAAATTTTGAGTATCTAAAACTTATAGTATGTGTACAAAAACGCAAATGGCATATAAAATTTTTTGGTTTATTCCGCCGAAAAAACGCGTTACTTAAAAAAATTTTGAAAATCGCTGATATATGTGCATTTTTTTATTATTTAGGAAATTCGTTGCAAAAATTGTTAGCATACTCGTATCTTTTATGTGGTTTAGTTATTTAAAAGTCTTGACTACCAAGTGTAGGGTACTAACGTCCAGAGCTATTTCATAAAAAAAAACTTGATCCACACAATTCTCTTAAAAGTTCTATTGAACAGACTCATAATCTATGAACCTATTTTTTTTTAAGTTCGTTTATTTATTTACAACTTATAATATATTTACACCATAATAAACAATAGTATACATATTTACATATTTACATAAATACATTGGACCGAGAACGGGCACTCGAGTATTTTTTATATTGGTAAAAGGGTATATATAGGTTTGTTATTCCGTTTGTAATTTCCATAATATTAACCGTATGGTCAATGACCGGGTACCCGGGTACCTTTTTCAATTTAAAAATGCTCGCAATTCCGTAAAAATGAAGATATGGAAATGAAACTCTAGATCGTCGCTATTTAGACGTTTATAAATATTACAGAAAAAGAAAAGGTTAATAATGTTAACTTGGTCTATGTTTAAAATGGTAACAAAGTTGACACCTACGAGAGTCAATGACCGGGTACCCCTCCACCCCAATACTCCATACCCCGGTACCCGACGGTACCCTCATACAAATACAATAGAGATGTAATGTAACGTAACCTACTTCTCACTACTGTTTCTTACGTTGCAGTTACATTCCATTACAGTCGGCCCTTTTTTCTAGTGTTTGCCTTGTTGAAGCGTATAAGTGTATCAATGCCCATAATCTGTTAGTACTAACCCAACCCCCATGACACAATATTTTGATCTACCTGCAGACTATATAACAACATTTGTTAAACCAAACAAATGTACATATATAAATCAAATGATTTTAGCATCAATTGAGCTTATTTTCAATTAAAAAAACGAAAAAAGTACATATGGGTACCCGGGTACCCTTATATATAACATATATTTTTTTGGTCATTGAGGGTAGGGTTAATAAGCGACCCATAAAGTATATACATATATTCTGGATCCTTATGCATAGGGAAGACGAATAAGCGCTGTTCGCCTGTCTGTCAGTCTGTAGGTGAAATCGATTTTCCAAAGCTCCCAGAGAAGCTAGAGACTTCGTTCTTAGACTGGTGTGTCAGATATGGTCCAAAATAGATTAGTATTGAAAATCAGCAAAATCGAGCAGACGATTGCAGAGCTGGAAAACGTAAACTTTATTTTGCCATATAAAAGTAATTACCGAAAACTATTTTTTTTAATAAATAAGCTTATTTTATACTTCAGTACGAATAAAATTGGTATTTCAAATTAAAAAATAAATAAAAACATTAAAAAGACGTTTCCAGGGTTGGAAAACTTTAACTGTTTTGTTATATAAAAGTAATTTACTAAACATTACAGAAATTTATTATTTGACATATTGTCAGAAGTATACATACAATAATTGAAATTTATTTGTTGGTAGTTTAGCGTGTCTATATACGTCTTTCATTGGCGCTTGAACCAAATCATCAGTAGACTTCATGAAAAATAAAATGAGTTCACCTGAATATAAATTATTTGCTGGGTTTTGCATCGGTTTCAAAGCCTACTAAGATTATTTTTTCTTTTGTGATTTTGAAAAATCTTATTATTTTATGAATTCTCATATAGTTTTTGAAAGTCTGTGCATAAAGTAAGAGGTTTTTGACTGTTGAAAATTGTGGTTGTAGTCTACGGATGATTTGGTCCAAGCGCCAATGAAATACGTATATAGACATGCTAAACTACCAGCAAATAAATTTCAATTATAGTAATTTACTAAAAGTAATTTTTTTCTTTTTTTCTATATATTAAACTTATGTTATATTCTTAAAAGAAAGAGATTGGAGTAAGAGGTCAGAAAAATAAAAAAGGATGATTGCAGGGTTGGGAAACTTGCACTTTTTGTGATATATAAAAGTAACTAGGTCTAATTAAATTTTTTCTTTTTCTTTATAAATTAAAAATAAAAACCACAGCTCCAGAACTGGAAACTTTTAACTTTTTTTCTGGATATTAAAGTATATACATAAATAAAATAATTTTTTTTAATTTCCTTTTTTCTTTGTTCACTTAACATACTTTATATTTTTAAGAACAACTAGATTAGTATAAGGAATCAGAAAAAATCTAAAAATAATATTCCAGGGTTGGAAATTTTTTTTTTTCTTTTTATATTTTATTATTTTTTTTCTTTTTGTTTACAGAAATGGTCCAAAATAGATTAGTATTGAAAATCAGCGAAATCGAGCAGAAAACTTAAACTTGATTTTGCCATATAAAAGTAACTAAATAACACATTTTTTTTTGATTTTTTTGTTAAATAAACTTAATTTATATTTCAGTACGAATAAAATTTATATTAAAAATATAAAAAAAAAAATAAAAAAATATCTAAAGGACGTTTTCAGGGTTGGGAAATATAACTTTTTGTTATACAAAAATAACCTACTAAAACTAATTTTCCATTTTTATCTATAAATTTAAAATATGTTACATTCTTAAAAGAAAAATATTCGTGTAAGAAATCAGAAAAATTTTAAATTATGATTCCAGCGTTGGGAAACTTACACTCTTTGTGATATATAAAATCAGCTAGGTCTAATGATATCGTTTTGATATATTAAATTATATATATATTTTATGTTTTGGAAAAAAAAGTTGGGTATAGAAAATTAAAAAAATAAAAACCGCAGCTCCACAGCTGGAAAATTTAAACTTTTTTTGATATGAAAGTGACTAAATAAAACTGGTATTTTCCTTATTTCTTTTCTTCTTTGTTCACTTAACATATTTTATATATTTAAAGAACAATATTGGCATAAGGAACCCAAAAAATCTGAAAGGATTTTTCCAGGGTTGGGAAAAGTATACTATTTTATGTACAAAACTAATTAAATCAAGTTAGTACTTGAATATATTCTATATTTTAGGAAGAAATATATTAGTACTCGTATTAAAACCAGAAAAAACCGAGAGGTCACTTACTAAAAATTGCACTATAACAAAAAATTATAAATTTTAACACAAAACAAATATGTATGTATGTACGTATGTATTTATGTATCTGTATAGTACATATAATTACGTGGGTAAAGGGTATATAAGATTCGGCACAGACGAATATAGCACTGTTACTTGTTTTCTCGTAAGTAGCTCAACCCATCTGCACATACATACATACATACATACATATGTATATACATACATGCATATGGATGTATGTATGTTTTTAAGATTTATTTAGAAAAATTTAATAGAATTGTCAAAAGCAATCTTCTAATTGCCAATTATTTAAAAAAATCCACCAATCACCGTAGGCATATTTTGTTATAAAAAGAATATAAAATACTGTTTTAAGGTGGGCTTTTACATCTCGATAAGGTATAAAAAACATCAGCCAAATTATTCACACTCGCACCAAACATTTCATGGAGAAACGTGCTTTTCCCATTTTCCATACAATACATTCATGCATATATGTATGAATCAGTGATGGGTATTAGAAACCTTGATTTCGTGCCGAATCTGTTTCTAAATACATAGTGAAAAAATTACTTGAATAGTGCCAAACCACTTTTTATATAATATAAATGATGTTGATTTATACTAAATGATATATAATTGTGTTTATCACGATACAAAATTAATTAATTAATTAGAAGAATCAATATGTTTTAGGTTGTACATACATACATAATCAGTTATACGTTTTTTTAACACACAACACAACCCGCGAAGCGATTAGCTTGTCTGCGGAAAACACCCAGGGTCTATGGCGGGAATCGAACCCACGACCTATGGACTGAGAAGCTAGCATCGCTACCACTCAGCCTCAAATAATTCATTATAGGTGCAGATCAATTCCGAACCTTCTTAGTTAAAGAAAGGAGGAGGTAGGAACAGGGTTACCGCTAGGAATTTTAGAAAAGTCGCTCAAAAGGTCGTTTTGTAAAAATAAAGTCGCACAAAAAAGTCGTTTGAGAAAATAAAAGTTGCACCTCTTTTTTTAACGTTTTTTATTAATAAAAAGCATAACAAAACAAAAAACAATTAAAACAAAACAAAAAGCTTATTGCAGAATCCATTTTTATCATATTTCATAACATATGCAGTTGCATTATACATATATGTACATGTTTTCATGTACACTGAAGATTTTAGCTAAAACTATTCTTTGCAACTTCTACTGAAAATTTCTTGAATACATTTTATACATGACATGGTTGCAAGAAAGTGATAAAAGTGTTGCCAAATGAACAATAATCCGTGAATTGCTTTTAAATTTTGCCGATGCCAATAACGTCGCGACGTTATTTTGACGATTTTTTTGATAAAAATAATCAAAAAACTTTTAATTTACTGCAAATTAACTGTTTTTTGAGAAGCTTCACAAAAAATGTAAAAAGTCGCAACAAAATTAAAAAAAAGTCGGAAAAGTCGGTGACAAAAAAAGTCTCACAAAAAGTCGCAGACCGCTAAAAAAGGGTCAAATTGCGACTTTAGTCGGGTGAACGGTAACCCTGGGTAGGAATAATACTGATAAAACTACCCACTGATGATGAAATACTAAAGCAGTCCCGGTGTGCTGCTAGTGGATATTGATAGTGCGCTATCATTACGTCCAACAAAACAAAACTTATGTATAATCTATTAATACTTTGTAGTTATTACAAGATATGTAAATATATATGAAATGAACAATCTTTCATAGAGACAATTGAACAAAACATACAAAACATTTTTTATTTAGTAATGATTCTAAACGATATACTTAAAGACTATAATAACTCTTAACTAATTTTAATGATAAAAATAACTTTTTCTTATCAGATATATAAGTGAGGGATGCTAATCGAGACTGTATTTTATTATCCCAGGATTCGGGATTTCGGGATCCCTAAATAATAATAATAAAATAATTATTTGTTGTTCTTTTTCTGTTCGGTTGTTTTATTTTATCTTGTTATTTAATTTAACCCTATTACATAACACAGTGTCAGCTGACTAGATATGCCACTTTCTCATATTTTGATTTTGATTATATTCCAATATTTGTTGTGTGCACCCAGTTAAAGTTAGTTCAACTTATAACACACTTTGTTTTCGACTATAGTAGGAAAACAATTAAAAACAGGTTTTTAAATTTAAGTTGTTTCTAAAACGATCCGACTTTAATTTGTGAGTATGGTTATGGCTCAAGTGCAATTACTAAAGCAAAGGAGAAAAAACATTGGTGGATATTCGGGAAAACGCGTCGAAGAAGTGAAACTTTACATTAAAGCAAAAACAAAGTTTCAAAACTTGTTTTTGTTTCCCATACAATTCTAAAATGAAATAAACGTGAGAATTTCAACGCGTTGCTCTCTTTTTAAAAACGGTAAATTTTGTATGATGAACAAAAACAAATTTTTAACATTTATGAAGTGTTGTTTTTGTTCTACATGTAAATTTCACCAAGTCGACGCGTATTCCAGAATAGCCACCATTGTGTTTATTTACAGGAAGCCATTCGACGTGTTTTACCCCCCCCCCCCCCCCGCCCTACATAACTTTGTTGATGGCAATCGTAAAATTCTAAAATTTAAACAATAATTAAATTCAATCATGTTACCTTATATAAGAAATTTTAAAGTTTTCGAATGAAAGCTTCCTGAGATATGGAAGTGCAAAAAGTGCATATTTTAAGACATACTCACTGACCACTGACCACTGACACACTTATCAAATTGATGAAGCAATTCCGCTATAGCTAGAGAGCTAAAATTCGGTACACGAGTAGATCTAGGTGAGCAATGAACTAGAAAAATCTTAAAACATGGACATTTTAGCCAGGAGGGCGGGGCTACGCCCATAGATATTAAAATTTGCGCTAGTGAGCTGAAGTTTTATACAGAACTAGGTCTAGCTGAGCAATCAACTAAAAAAATCTGTAACCCGGAAATTTTAGCCAAGAGGGCGGGGCTACGCCCATAAAAGTCAGAATTAAAAAAAGCAAATCTGAAGCGCTTAACGGAAGCGATTTTATTGAAATTTGGCATATATATTGCGATAATGCAAGGCTATAAATTTTTCATTAAAAAAATGGGTGTTGACACGCCCATACAATTTAAACCTCATACTTCATGTACTACTGCTCAGCCTATTTAGATATACTATTTATGTAGGTATTATTATCCGTTTGCAACGAAACTTGACACAAATAATAAGCACTGGCCGAAAAAAAATTAAGTTTTGAAAAGTGTGCGGGATTTCGCCCATAAAAATTTAATATTAAAAGTTGCGCTAAGGAGCTGAAATTGGATATTAAAGCAGGTCTAAGTAAGAAACCAAAAATAAAACCTAAAAACCTGAACACTATAGTCAGAAGTGCAGGGCTACCTACGCCCATAAAAACTAAAAATTAAAAGTTGCGCTAATGAGCTGAAATTGGATACACAAGTAGGTCTAGGTGAGAAACTAAATAGAAAGATCTGAAAACTCAAAACATTTTAGCAGAATGGGCGGGTCCACTCTAATATTGCTCGAAATTAAAAACTTAATATACAGATTTTAACTCAAGCCATTTTAGTGAAACCTTGCATACACGTTATGCAAGACTTTAAACTTTCACCTTAAAAAGTGGGCGTGACGATCCCATAAAATGTAAGCCTTGTGTTTAATCTACTTTGGTTTGGTTTAAGATAGTGGGGAGGTAATGCTTATAAAATTTGAAGGTATAATTCAGGGTAGAGAAATATTTATATACAGGTAAGTGTAGATGAGTAAGCCAATAGAAAATTTTAATACCAAGAAGTTTTATCCGGTATACGGCCACGCTCTTAAAACTAAAATTCGCACTAGAGAGCTGAAATTTGATAAACAAATAAATCTAGATCAGAGATCACTAAGAAAAATTAAAAAACCCGGAAGCTTCAATGAGGGAGCGGGAACATGCACTCTAAACTCAAAATTAAGATCAGCTAGTTATTCCGTTCTATTACGTGTTTGTCAGAATATTTACAATTAACCTTATGTGCTATGAACCGTAGCTTGATGAAATCATAAATTAGGATCAATTTTATTGAAACTTTCATGCACATTGCACTTATCCAAAGTAAAACTTTCCTGTTTTGAAAAGTGGGCGTGACTACACCCGTGACTACAGAAGATTATAGTAGATATTTATTTGCTTCTTTACATGAAGAAAAATGATGTCAAGTAAGCAGGTTGCCAAGAAATAATATGAAACCGTGATGATTTTATCTATATATAAATAGGCAAGTGAAAAAAGTTAAGAACCATTTTAACTGACTTAAACTCAACGTATTCGCTGGATTTTTTTTTGTTAGATAGATTGACAATAGGAGCATTGCAGAATGTATTTTTTCTTCTACATTTTTGTGTCTAAGATAGTTAAAAACAGTTAAGAATATTAGCCAATCATAAAGCCATGATTTCTCTTTCTCTCTTAATTTGCTAAAAAAAATTACAACAATTTGGCTTGGCAACTCCATAAACACTCAGAAGGGAAAACGTATTTTATTTGTTCATTCTATTCTTATTTCCATCTTTCTATGTACTTAAACGATTATTGCTGAAACTAATAAAATTTGGATATTTAAATAACGAGTGGTACTGTATTATTTTTCTTTAGATGCTTAAAAATAATATATTTTTTTAATTATTAATAACTTTGATTAAAGTTAAATTCACCTACAGCACAAAGTAAGTTTTTTATTTTTGGTTTATTTTGCGTGCGTTTTGTTTTTGTTCATTGTTCTCATTATTTTTCTGTGCTTTAAATTACTGAACATACTGGAATGTTGGAATATGATGGAATGTTGGAATATGATGGAATGTTTATATTATTAGGCTAGCATATTCGTACATACATATGGGGTCTTTCTCAAAGAATAGGGAATAGACACTTTTTTTGTAACAAACGTTTTAATGGGGAGTCTAAAACTTTAGAGAAAAAGCGATCAATGAAAAAATAAACGAATATTTTTGTTTTGGGCAATAATAATGAATATGAAGTGAAAACACTAGGAGCAAATATCTAATTGCATTTAGTTCAAAAAGTGAACAACTTTTTTTAAATAGTTTGCTTAAAATCTATTCTTATTTATGCCGATAAATGAAATTTTAAATTCGTATTTAGTAGTTAAGAAAGTGGTTTAAGAGAGTGGTTTACCTTGGAGTCTATACATATGTATATTTGAATATAGTTTTTAAATTGTGTTTTAAATTCATCAAACTTAAAATAGTTTCATTCTATTCTCCACCTCTGTGCGTTAATTTTCAACCACTGGGCGAACACTAGTATTTATAAAATGCATGGCAGATGGTAGTGACAGGTATTGTGCAAGGAAGAACTTGATCTAAATTTTTATCTCACTACTTTTAATGGCCGAAATTTTAGATAGAAACTTGGCCCTTTTTCACATTTATGTTTTTGTGAGAATATGCATTACTATTGCAACAATATACATATATACGTATATTTATATACTTCAAAAAGTCTGTAGCATGTATTAAGGATGCAGTAATTTTACTATTGATCAAACTTAAAACATTCTTTCAACACTTGATGAAGAGAGAAGAATAGGAAGAATGCCTTGAACGATTCGATAAATATTACAAGAAGGTTATTTTTATGTATTCAATACCTTTCTAAGCCTCACTCACACTTAAGTTCCTGCATTTTTTAAATTTTCATAGTCCGACTTTCAGCATATTTTGTTTCGTTTGGAAACATTTGTGTAACAAAAGGAATAATATTATTTATGCATCTACTTAGAACATGTTATGATGCAAGCTTCGAAATCCTACTTAAATAAAAGTCCCTGTAGTATGACATAAACGAAATGTAAAAATATTCTTATTTTCGATTTTATTGTAAGGGACAAAAATTTTATTTTTTTTAAATAACTATTCAAATATGTTTTTGTACGTAAATTGTCGCTTATAATAAAATTTTACAGCCTGTATCTTAAAAGTTATCAACAATCTCATATTATAAACTATGGGTAGGCCCATACGATTTCAATTACAATAAAAAAGTCCATTTTCGATTACATGTCGCTTACGATAAAATCGAAAATAAGGCTCGATATTATTTTTGAAGTCTACAAATTTATTTTAAGAAACTGAATTTTGCATCGCAATAAATTTCTTCCGTTGTAAGAAGGTGAGGATTTAGGTCCATTTTATCAACATGAAGATCAATATAAAAAAAAATAAAAATTAAACCCACTTAACATCCTCAGATTGCATTTCGACTTAATATCGTTTATTATCTTAAGGCCCAATAATTGACTTCACAATTAAGTGTCATTTATCTATAAATGCCATTTTAGTACCAAATTAATTTTTTCAGTGCACAGTTGAGAGACATTCATATGAAACTTTAATGCTCCCCAACCTTGCGTATTTAAATTCTAATTAAGTTATTTGAGCATACTCGTACCATATGTTTTTATGTTGGTGTGTGTTTAAAAAGAATTTTGTTTCATTTTCATATATACGAGTATACACAATAAATAGTTTTGTGTCATGGAATAAACAAATAAAAAAAAAATCATTGTGGTGCGCTTTTTGTTTCAAGCCTAACCAAACTTTCTTATTTACATTAAACATCTGCTTTCTTTAAGAACTATCGATAATTCTTTGATATTTCACAGTGATTCTATACTTTCTTAATATCTAAATGAGCATATAACTTTATGACTAAAAAAATTAAAAGTGCAAATTAAATTTAAGTGGCAATTAGCTAAATGACATTTAATTGAGAAGTCAATTATTTGCCTTAAGAACGAACTTAAGATCAAAATAAAAATATATTTTGATACACCCATCAAACTAATTCATATATTTATGTCAATAAAGTTCCAACATTGTATTTTGACTGAAATTTTGGTGAATAAATATTTTGAGGGCCCTCACTGTTCAAGGATCCTATCTAAAACAGCTTGATGAACATGACGACATGAACTTCCGTGTTGAAATATTTATAAAATCATATTTTCGACATTAGCTGTTGTAAAAAGTATATGTATATATTCATTCCTTTAAATAAAACATAATTTTTTCTAAGCAAACATTCATTGGACACCGTTACTTTTCCCCAATATTACCGAACAGTTTTCAAGCCCAAATCCTACTAAACTTTATATGCCACATTGCCAGCCAAAATCCAAAAGTGCTCAAACTGGCGCAAATGTGCCGCATGTCTCATCACCGATATGTATACTTACATACATACATATAATATTATGTATATGTATATATATGTATGTGCATATGTGTAGTAAATTTGTATGATTGCTCCTTAACAAGTCCTTAAAATTTGATTGTATGTATTTGTGTTTGGCATTGAAGGTATAAACAACTTGTTGCTATAAATAAAATCTGTCCTAGGTTAAATCATATACACGCACATACACTTCCATTGTACATGAGAAGTAGCAGAACAAACAAATGATTATAATCAAGAAGAAAAGAAAATCAAAAAAGGAATGGAAATTGTACAAAAGCACAAACACAAGTATAAATTATTTTTATATGTACTTCCTTTTGTCCTGTAGCAAGTGATTGTTGCTTGCACTAAAAATTGTCTCTATACATATACTAGAGATCGACCGAAGGCGTTTTTTTGGCCGAAGCCGAAGCCGAACTTCGGCTAAAATCCTAAACTTCGGCCAAAACCGAAGCCGAATGTTTTAAATTTTAAAAATGATACTTGTTTTATATGAATTAAGAAAAAAGTTTCTTTTTTTGAGATCACTGAAATAGCTGTAATATCTATTGGATACATAACAAGAAAAATATAACTATTTTGCAATTTCTAGATTGCTTTTTCATATGATCACTCACAATAACGCCCAAGTAAGAGAAAATAGAAAGCAACTGGGTTGTATTTCAAAGCAACCCTTTCAAAACGTTAAACACAATAGAAACTGTCGGCGAGCAACGACCAAACATAATGTTATTTTTCAAGCTTGGAATGAAAAATATTCGGCTTCGGCTAATCGGCCGATTTTTGCCGTAGGCCGAATGTTGGCCGATTACCAATTTTTGGCCGAAGGCCGAAGCCGATTAATCGGTCGAACTCTAACATATACCCAGCAAAAACGGAATCACATTAACATGTATATACATATGTATGTACATTACAGTGCGTCGATTTGATCGTATGAGGAAAAAACCAACAGGGGTCTAGCAAAAATTAAATCTACACAATATTCTAAGACTATTACCTCAAGAAACTAGGGGTCTAAAATCAAAACTTAGCTCCCGCCGAGGGGCATCAAAACTCAAGCTTTTCGTACGGTAAAAACATTTATAGCCAAACAACAAAAGTAACATATTGAAAAAGTTCGCTTCCGATTTTGATGATATTCTATACGAATGATGTCTCTGGCATAACTACCGATTGTGCAAAATCTTGAATCGTTATACGTTCTAGTTTGCAAAATAAAGCGACTTCAAAATGAGAAAATTTATCAAAAACTGTCTTTACAAAATTGTGTATATAAAGGGTGTTTTTTTAGAGTGTCATAACTTTGAGTTAGCATCACTGCTTTATTTGAGCATCCATTTAACAGCTGATAGTTGCTTTTTGTTTAGTTTCCCTGCAGGAAATGGAACTGACACAAGACTAGTCACGTGACCGGTACCCAAGTGATAGGGACCAGTCCGAGTTCTAACACTTCCTATGAAGCGGACCAGTCACTTTTACATAGGGATGGCCTAGGATGGGGTTAATTAATACTTTGTATGTACCTTGTGACTTGTCACTGAACTATTAAATAGGGACCTATTCGATGTATAATAATATAAATATAAATTATTTATAAATGTAATTTCGACATTTAACTGTAATAGTGGAGTTAATGTCGACGTCGTTGACGGCGTTTTAACGACGAAAAAGTTGAAACAGATTGAACTTTTACGGCGTTGCAACGCGTTGAGATTAACTGCTCTCATACAATTTCATACGATTCAACTTTTTTTGACATTTGACGCCGTCGACGACGTTGACTTAACTCCAGGGTAACAATTACCGCTTATAAATTTTTTTATTGTTACAAATTCAATGACATTTTATTTTTAATCTGAAAATTTTTTGAGATTCGAACCGACAACCTCGTGCATGACAGGCTGGCACACTACCCACTCGACCACAGGGTCACTCATATTTCAAAATTATAAATACCATTTAAGCTTAGGTTAATATCTAAGTTTAGTTACGGGACTGGTTCCAGAGTCACATTGAAGGGAGCAATTAACATTATATTTACACTATTTGATAGGTCCTGTATTCGAGCACATCGTACATGTTCAGTGCAGTTTACTACAATACTAGACCGAATTAAATTGGCTCAAGATCAAGACGATACATCACGAAAATGGTCAATATGTCACCATTTGAACGATATTACTTTTTTACCATACACTACTACGTAAATTTGATAGCACCCACATTTTCTCCAGTTGTAGGACGAGTACGTTTGGATCAATTGTCACCAAATTTTCTGCAGGGTTGCTTTGAAATTTCATTATGAATCAACACTAGAGCAACGCGTGCAAATTGTTGAAATTTTTAATCACGATAATTCTTCTATTAGTCAAACTCATCGTGTACTTCTTCCATTTTCCGATGGAGCTCATTTCTGGTTGAATAAGTATCTAAATAAGCAGAATTATCGCATTTGTCGAAACCAAGGTTGGAAACCGAAACAAATAACGGTATCGGTATTGATACCGGTACAATTATTTTTTAAATTTCGGTATCGGTAGCGGTATCGGTATTTTTTTATTTCGGTATCGGTATTACCGGTACATACCGTTATCGAGTTTATAATACCGGTATACCGATATTACTGACAAATTTATTATTTCAGGCAGTGGACATAGCAAAAAAACTTTTTTTATTAAATTACTTCAAAAAGGGAGTATTTTTGCATTAACATATGTATGTATAAAAGCATATAAACTTATTTGTTTCTATATATGATTTTATACTATTACTAAACAATAATTTATTAAAAAAAGTGAAACAAGGAAACTGCAGTTCAAACTTTACATATATAAAGTCTATTCTGATAAATTATACTGTGTGACAAATTTTAATGAAATCGAAATACCTGCGAAGTGTTACTATTTTTCTGCTAGGTATTGTCGAGTATAAACATTTTCCAGACATCTCCAAAATCTTGAGTTAAGCCTGGTACTCTGTTCACAATTTCGTGCGAAATACTGTCAAACTACATATAAAAGTATGTATTTGGTATAAAATATTTGGGAAATAAATTTGCAAGAGTAGTACTCTGTTCTTGGTGTGAAAAACACGGAAAATCATGTCTTTCCATGCAAAATTAATCTGGTATCATTTTAGTTTAGCTGCGAAACAACATAAGCAGTGCTTTTTTCGCACGGAATTTTAGCAATGTTGCATACTTACAAGCAAAAAAAAAGCGAGAAATTTATTAAAACAACCGCGAGTTGGGCTACATTTAGTACATGTCAAATTTTTCACGCGAAATAACTAATTGCACTGAAAATTTTTCTCAACTTCGAACAGAGTACCAGCCTTTACGGGTAAAAAGCCGCTTTTTCGTACCCGTAGGCACTTATCAACCTCTAACTAAGTTAAATATCAACCGATTTTAAATTTATAAACGGATACAGAAAGAAGAGACTAAGGCCTTTTGAACCATGTATGTACATATGTATATCTTGTTTCAGTAAATTTCAAATATATGTACGTATTTTTCACCAAATATAATTTTTTGGGTTTTTTCGACACTTTTATACTTTGGACACGTTCTCAGGCAATATTTTTGTACTTGCCCCATATTGTTTATAACTTTCTCACCAAATTCAGACGAAACGAAAATTGGAATATTTCAATTCAAAGAATAAATAATATTGTTTCAGCCAACTTAAAAACAAAGAAAACAATCTTCTTGTACAATTGACATTTAAAAATTTAAAGCAGGCACTTTTCTTCACCTCAAGAGAGGAATCTTTAACTTCAAATATAAAAGTTTAGAAGTTTTTTCTCTAAGCCAAAGAAGGAAAGTTAATTGATATATATTTTTGCAATTTTTGCCCATATTACGGTTTACAGCTCAACTAAGTTGGATTGAAACTGAGACAACTTTACTTTTGGTATTCCGAATAAAAACTAATTTTAGTTGTCTTCGAATAAATGTTCGAAAAACATCTTATCTATGCTATGTTTTTTGAAACCATACTATCTATTACAAAACATTTTAAATATTTTTAGTTCTGGCTTTGCTCTTTTTTCTTGAGATTCTATGTTTTATAAACGTGGCAATAATATTGGCTGACAAATGGGATTGGTTGGCTTCTGGAATAATAAAGCAAAACGAATGCAATGGTCGAAATAAAAACCAAAATGTCTCATGGTGAAAAAAGTTGTAATACATAATAAAAATTTGGCAACTACAACTCACTTATAATTTATTTTTTGGCCGGAATCGGTATACCGTACGTATAGACGTAAACGGTAGTCTGGATACCGGTATTTTCTAACCGAAATGGATTTCGGTATCGGTAACGATACCGGTATCTAAATATAGCGGTATTTGAATCGGTATCGGTATTTTTACGATACCGTTTGCCAACCTTGGTCGAAACACCATTAACGTGGCATTAATCTTGCTCATATAAGGTTCGAAGAAACTTTTGATGAAAAAATAGTTTCACTTAATGGCCTAATTAATTGGCCACCAATATCGTGTGATTTAACCTCATTGGATTATTTTCTTTGCGGTTATGCTAAGTCACTTATCTACGTCGATAAACCACAAACAATTGAACACCTGGAAATCAACATTCGAAAATTTATCGGCGAAATATGGCCGCAAATGCTGCGAAAAGTGGTTGAAAATTGGTGTTCCAGATTGCGCCTTCTACGCACCAGCCATGGCGGCCGCATGGCAGAAATCATATTTAAACATTAATTTCATAAAATTTTATTTCCAATAAAACCCATTTCATTGATATTAAAAATATATTTCCCTGTTTAATTATGACTTAAACTTGTGTGACTCTATAAAAAGCACCCTTTATTTACAAGTACTTACCTTGGATAGCCCATTGAGGTGTCATGTTAAAGAGCAGAAATATTCTTTCAAACGATATGTATTATGAGTTTGGTTTCCGATCTTCCGAGGTCAAACTTGACCGACTTTTAAAATTCTTAAAAATATATACATATGTTGATTAATAACTTCTTGTCTTTACTGCGGCCAAGTTTAAATTTTGAGCTCGCAATAGTTCCAAAGAATTTTTAGAAAAAATTGCCCGGGAACATAATGTCAGTAAAGTTTGACCTCTGAAGATCGGAAACCAAACTCATAACACATACTATTTGAAAGGCCACTTTCTGCTTTTTAACATGACACCTTAATGGAACATCTAAGTTTTAAATATATGCATAATTTTGTAAAGTCGTTTTTTAATAAGTTTTCAAGATTTTGCACAAACGGTAGTTACGCCAGAGGCATTATTCGTACAACATTTTATCAAAATCGGAAGCGAAATTTTTCAATATCTTACTTTTGTTGTTTGGCTATAAATGTTTTTACCCAACGATGATGATGCCTCTCGGCGGGAGCTAGGTAGGGTTTGGGATTTCCCGGACTTTTGCACTTCCCGGGAAACGGGAATTAAAAAATCCCAGGAATTCCCGGGAAAAGCTAATTTTCTAAATTAAATACAGTTGTTAAATGAAATTTGGTGAAATTTCGATTGTTTTATTAATGTAAGCATTCTTTTGAAATAAAAGTTAATAAAAAAGCAGTTCTAAGACAAATTTTTAAGAATAATGGAATGGAATAAAGTTATTACACAGCAAAAGATCATATAAAAACCAGTTGACGACTGTTACCACAATTAGTAGACAATTTTCTAATAAGACCTACCTTCATTTTAATAAGAATTTGCCTTGTTTGTTTCTCATTCTTTTTGAAAAAGTTCCAGGCGGTTTCTTATCGTTTAGTACAAGCAGGTTACAACACCATACTGCGCTGCGCCGAATATTGAATACCCTGAGCCACAGTATGTCTAAGTGTCTTTCATTTTATTTCTCCTAAAATATTTTCTGCAGGGTTTCCATAATAGCGTCTACTTGTAATCAATTTATGTTTCGTCAACTCAGAGTTCTTACAGCTTAAAATTTTCACTACACTTTTCAAAATTTGTTCACTAATTCGGCGAAAAATCACTTCAAGTTCGCTTAGCATCGAATTATTTACTTTAGGAAACGATTAGATCATTGCAATCATTGATACTTATACAATTTATTCCACTTTTTTAGGAGATATGGTATGACCTCAATTTAATGGAATTTTTATGAAATTTCAGACTAGATTTGAATAGCTCACATTTTTGTTTTATATTAAAAAAACATGGACATTTTACTTCTTGTTTATCGGATTCGAAAGAATTCTTTCTTTCTTACAATTACATTTAAAACAAAAACTCAATTTAAATTTTAAGATTAAAAAATTTCCTTCGAACAAGGTATACGAGTATGTAAGTGTTTAAACAGACGACGAAAAACGTGTCAACGTTCGTGTAAATTTAGTCATACAATCATTCAAACGAACTTTTGTAATATATAAAAAAATAATAAGTTTTTATATTAAAGTAAAATTGGATTATAAATTCTATATATTTATGAAATAACATGCACTTTAAATTTCCCGTTTTCCCGGGAAAATCTCAAAAATTTCCCGGGAATATTAAACAGACATTTCCCGGGATTTCCCGCCCGGGAATTCCCGTTTCCCAAACCCTAGAGCTAGGTTTTGATTTTAGACACCTAGTTTCTTAGGGTAATATTCTTAGAATATGGTGTAAATTTCATTTTTGCTAGACGCCTGTTGACAAAAAAAATTGGTTAACCCTAATGTACGTAATTGTGTACTATTCGTGTGCGATCGTATAACATATTTATTGGTCCCACTTACGTTAGTGCTTTTAGGAAGCAATGCATTGTTTCTAACAGCTTTTAGTGGTTGTAAGTGTCGATTATTTTTTGCGGGGTAAGCTCAATAATATCCTAGGAAAAAAAGAGCGTCCAAGGAATTCAATTAGATCATGAACTTGTGACCCGGATGTAGTGCAAATTTGGATAATTTCAAATGATTTTTACGTAGGTTTGTCATTGCAAGAAGTTTTCTTTTTTATCTATATTCAGTGAATCGGAAGTCATGTTTATGATGATTAGCAAATTTGACTTTTTATACCCTTTACCAAAAATGGAAAAGGGTATATATGGCTTTGTCATTCCGTGTGTAATTTCCATAATATTAATTTTCAACCCAAAAAATTTATATATTCTGGGTCCTTATGAATAGGGAAGATGAATAAGCGATGTCCGTCTGTCCGTCCGTATGGTGTACGTGAAATCGGTTTTCCAAAGCTCCCAGAAAAGCTAGAGACTTCGTTCTTGGACTGGTGTGTCAGAAATGGTCCAACTTAAATTGGTATTGAAAATCAGCAAAATCGAGCAGACGGTTGCAGAGCTGGAAAGCTTAAACTTGATTTTGCCATGTAAAAGTGACTAGGTACACAAATTTTTTGATTGTTTTGTTAAATAAACTTATTTCATGTTTCAGTACGAATAAATTTGGCATTATCAATATAAAAAAAAAAAAAAAAAATGCGTTTCCAGGGTTGGGAACTTTAATTTTTTTTATA
This sequence comes from Tachina lurida, assembly GCA_944452675.1. Classification (NCBI taxonomy): domain Eukaryota; kingdom Metazoa; phylum Arthropoda; class Insecta; order Diptera; family Tachinidae; genus Tachina; species Tachina lurida. The sequence continues at coordinate 79,700,542 of OX101754.1, forward strand.
TAAAAATAACCTACTCAAACTAATTTTTCCTTTTTATCTATAAATTTAAAATATCTTACATTCTTCAAATAAAAGTATTGATGTAAAAAATCAGAAAAATTTTAAATTATGTTTCCGGGGTTGGGAAACGTACACTTTTTGTGATATATAAAATAAACTAGGTATAATGATTTTTTTTTATATTTCGATTTATATATATTTTTTATGTTTTAAAAAGAAAATATGGGTATAGAAAATTAGAAAAATAAAAACCACAGCTCAACAGCTGGAAAATTTTAACTTTTTAGGGTTCCGCACAGTAAAGGTGAAAAGGAACCCTATTGTTTTCGCTACGCTGTCCGTCTGTCTGTCACAGGGTATTTGCTCGAGAACCATAAGAGCTACGGACCTGAAATTTAGACACAGTGTGTACACCTTTGGTCGCGATAACAACAATTACAAGAGAGCTAAAAATTAAAGGGTGTCCCAAAACAAGCAACGAAAAATATTAAAATCCCATGTAATATACATGCAATTGTATATACACTTGAAATTTGTAAAGCTAGTGTATTTTTATACAGACTACAATAATTAACACAAAAATTTAAAAAAAATTTAATTATAGGGTGTTCCATCAGTTAAGGCAATTTTGACTATGTAATTTTGATAACTTGCTGTATCTTGGAAACCGTAAAAGCAAAACTCTTGAAATTTTCAAAAACAGTAAAACTAAAAAATGAGAAAATTATTAAATCGCCAAACCGAAAAAGATCGCCAAAAACAAAACAAATCGCCAAAACAAAAAAAAGCACCAAACTAAAAAAATTTCTAAAACTAAAATGAATCGCGAAAACCCAAAGGAAAAAAATCGCCAAAATGAAATAAAAACCCCAAAAAGAGAAAAAAATCGCCAAATAGAAATAAATCGCCAAGATGAAAAAAACCCCAAAAATAGAAAAAAATCGCCAAAAATAAAGAAAATCTCCAAAATGAAAAAAACAGAAAAAAAACAAAGAAAAAAATCGTAAAATAAAAAAAAAATCCAAAAAACAGAAAAAATCGCCAAAATTAGAAAAAAGCGACAAAAATAAAAAAATCTTTTAAGCTGAAAAAAACTTTGAAAAAGCCACATTAAAAAAATTCTAGAAACCGAATGTACGGAACCTTTCGTGCGCGAGTCAAAGTCGCACTTTACTGAATTTATTTTGATATTAAAGTAACTAAATAAAACTAGTATTTTCCTTATATATTTTTTTTGTTCACCTAACATATTTCATATATATTTTAAAGAACAAGATTAATATAAGGAACCAAAAAAATATAAAATGATCCCAGGGTTGGGAAAAGTACACTTTTTTATATATAAGACTAGTTAAATAAAGCTAGTTATTTCTTACTAAAAATTGCACTATAACAAACAATTATAAATTTTATAACAAAACAAATATGTATGTATGTAACTATCTATGTATCTGTATACTACATATACATATATACGTTGGTAAAGGGTATATAAGATTCGGCACAGCCGAATATAGCAGTCTTACTTGTTGTATGTTTTTTTCCCTAAATTTCGTTTAAATCAATCGGCCCTATTCCCGTTAGCGTTATCGTTTTAAATGTCGATGTTATGCAGTGGTGGCAAATTTTTGGCTCTAAAAGCACATCAATATTTTAAAAAAGCACTTAAAAGCGTAATTTTGAAATCTAAAACGCGTAAAAAGTAGTAACGTGAGAAACGACGGAAGATTCAAACGAGTGAAGTTTAATAATGTACAATATTTTCTAGGCTAGTCTCTATTTCGGCAATATTATCATCTTTAATGAGATATATCAGACGAAAAAGGTATGGTTTACACTGAAAAAATAAATACACCGAGTTTTTATTGAAGTAATTTTAAGAAAAAAACAAATTTCTTAAGAGCACTACTTAGTGCTTTTTCTTAGTTTGGCGTTTTGAGTCTTCAAAAAGCACAAAAAACAATTCAGACTGAATAAGTTTATCTTTCAATATGTCCCGGAAGAAATCAAACGAGTGCTCTACGATTTTTTGAGAATTACTTTAATTTTTCATTGGCTAAACCTACGGTTAGTTAAATCCCTGCAGGAAATGGAACTGACATAAGACTAGTCACGTGAACGGTCCTCAAGTGATAGGGAGCAGTCCGACTGGTCCGCTTCAGTCACTTTTACATGGGGATGGCCTAGGGTGGGGTTAATTGATACTTTGTATGCACCTTGTGACTTGTCACTAAACTATTCCATAGGGACCTATTCGATGTATAATAATATAAATATAAATGATTTATAAATGTAACTTCGACATTTAACTGTAACAATTAACGCTTATAATTTTTTTTATTGTTACAAATGCAATAACATTTTATTTTTAATCTGACAATTTTTTGAGATTCAAACCGACAACCTCGTGCATGACAGGTTGGCACACCACCCACTCGACCACAGGGCCACTCATATTTCAAAAGTATAAATACCAGTTAAGCTTAGGTTAATATTTAAGTAAGGTTACGGGACTGGTTCCAGACTAACATTGAAAGGAGCAATTAACATTATATTTGCACTATTTGATAGGTCCGGTATTCGGCCACATCGAACATCTTCAGTGCAGTTTACTACAATAATAGACCGAGGCCGAATTAAATTGGCTCAAGATCAAGACGATACATCACGAAAATTGTCAATATGTCGCCATTTAAACAATATGACTTTTTTTCATCATACACTACTACGTACTTTTGATAACACCCACATTTCCTCCAGTTATAGGACGAGTACGTTTGGATCAATTGTCACCAAATTTTCTGCAGATATTTTACTTAGTTTTGTCGTTCGTCAACTTCTTTTTTACATTCAACTTTAAACCTTTAATTTGAATTGCATACATATAGTCCTAATTTACACTTTGCGAGTCTTATTGCTAAGCTGATTAGTTTGTGAGAGAGAACAACGAGGGGAACCGAAACGTTTCTTTTCCCCTCGTCTCTCTCTCCTAAAAAACTATTCAGCTTAGGAATAAGAACTTGCATCCCGGGCCGGATGGCATTCCAGCACTGGTCTTGAAGCAGTGCTCCTCGACGCTAGCACGTCCATTAGCTAACCTTTTCAGCGCGTTGTACCATGTTGGTGAGTTCCCAGTTTGTTGGAAGATTGCTAATGTTACGCCAGTCCCTAAAAAAGGAGAAGCTACTAACCCTGAAAATTATCGCCCAATCGCAATATGTTCTGCACTTTCCAAAGTAATGGAAAGTATGGTGAATTTCCATTTTGTAAGGTATCTGGAGTCCAACAGTTTACTCAATGACCGGCAGTATGGATTTCGTAGAGGCCGATCTACGGGAGACCTACTTGCCCTCCTCTCAGAGAAATGGTGTAATTCAATCCACCATTTTGGCGAAAGTGAGGTGGTGGCTTTAGATATCTCCAAGGCGTTTGATAAAGTGTGGCATGGTGCACTTTTGTCAAAATGTATTGCCCTTGGTGTCGGTGATAACTTCGCTCGATTCTTATCGAGTTTCCTCAGGGATCGCACTATAAAAGTTGTTATAGATGGGATTTCATCAAATGAGATCAAGTTAAATTCAGGGGTACCGCAAGGTTCCGTCCTTTCACCGACTCTATTTCTTATCTTTCTAAATGGCCTTCTCTGTAAAACTTTCAACCCTATCTATTCTTTCGCGGATGACAGTAGCATTTGCCATTCTTTCTCATTCAGCAATAGATCTAGCCTGCCGCAGGTTGAGGCTATGCGACAAATAATGAATGAGACTTTAAACCATGATTTGGCGAAAATTTCGACTTTAACGCCCGTAAGACCCAATGTTGCATGGTTACACATAGACGCATGACCGAAAATGCTGCTGCCTCTGTAACTATGGGAGGTATAAGTATTAAGGAATCAGACGCTCTTGATGTTCTTGGCATGAAAATACAGTGTGATGTTCGATGGACTGAACACATTTTTCAAATTGCAAAAGAAGCATTCAAGTGCCTCGGCTTTTTGAAACGGTGCAAACGATATTTCACCCCATCTGATCTCCTTACTATTTATGCCACTTATATCCGACCGAAAATGGAATACAACTCTCATGTATGGGCCGGCGCTTCTAAGTCTATTTGGGGCTGCTCGACCGCGTACAGGCGAAGAAGCTCATCGGTGACAGTAGGGTATCCAATTCTATTGATTCATTGGAGCATCGACGCAATATGGGGTGCATTTCATTGTTCTATCGTTACTACAATGGATTGTGTTCTAATGAAATTAGGGAACTTGTTCCTGAAACCCGCACATTTATACGTACAACCCGTGCATCATTCAGAGCACATCCCTTTGTGGTGGATTGGACAATGAATCGCACTACGCATTACAGAGAGAACTCCTTTTTTAGCCGAACTGTACGTATGTGGAATCAACTACCTGCGGAGATCTTTCCTGTCACTACCAGCGTGGGAGAGTTTAAATCAAATGTCCACAGACACTACTCCCTCTATCCTCCTTCCCTATAACCTATTTTCCTTGTTCTAGCACAATGCATTGCATGAGTAGGGGTTATCGCCTGAGTGCTGGTCCTAGAAAAAAAAATTACGATATATGTACTTTTCAGTGTTTTTCATACGGGATTTCCCGGGAAAAATTTCCCGGGATCCCGCACATTTTCCGGGAAAGAAATCCCGGGAAATTTGTGCGGGAATTCCCGGGATTTTTTGATTTTGTTATGGCAACTTAATTTGTATGTACACATTCCTTGATGAGTGTCGTTATTCACTTTATTAATGCGATGGTGCAATAATAAGGTGATGGCAATATCACAATAGCTAAATCCTTACAACAACTAAGGCCGAGTTTACACCTGGTACACATGTATTCTGAGACTTAGATGCCTTTATTTCGAAAAAGCAGAACGCGACGATCAAAATTTAATTCTACAACAATTCATTAAAGTAAAAAACAGAAATGAGCAAGGAAATAAAAGAAAATTACAAATAATTACAGATTCTCTTTGGTAAATAGTACGGTTAACAGCATTAACAGCATTAACATGTAGTGAATGTACAATTATGTACATCACTGTTAGAATTTTAAGAATTTATTTTTAATTATATTTTTTTACTTTGTTAATTATGAGACACACACTTACATATTTAACACACTTAGTTATTTAAGAACCTTTTTTTTCCTCTTTATTCTTTTTTTTTATGTTTACGATTGGTCAGCAGAAAACTTTAAATATTCAAAACAATGTCAATGTACTAAATGTTTATTTGAGATTTGTAATATAATACTATTTCTTTATTAAGTAAAAACGTGGGAAATAATAATTTCTCTTATGAAATTTATGAGCTGACCAATGCAATAATTTAGTATATAAGCAATTGATTTTTAGGAATAAAATTCAGAATTAATTTGACAATCAAAAAAAGCTCTTGATTCCTTTTTAATTCTCAAGAGGGCATTTTGATGCTCTTTTAATGCGGCTGAAGAGCTAAGTAATACTATAACCAATAAACAAATCAGACACTGTCAATTTTTTTATTTAATTACACTACATGGCGATCCTGCCACCGATCCTGAAAAGTTTCCCGAATGACTTCGAAAGAAGAAATCGACGAAATTTTCAAAAAATACAAAAAATTCATAGAACTTTCAGAAGAATACTTTCCAACTTCCACAACTTAGAACACTGAGGAAGCACCACCTTATATACCAACACCTAAAGATGCCGGGCCCAAGCCACTTACAATCGAGCAATACAGAGCAAGACAAGTAAAAAAATCCATAAAACCAGAAGTAGAAACAGTGACAACAAAACCCAAAAAAAGAGGAGGAAAAAAACGAAAATTCGAAGCAGCCTGCAGAGATTTACAAAGAGTCATAAACATCAGCAAGGGCAATCAAAAACGAGCACTAATAAAACAACTAGCGGAACTAAAGAAGAAAGGATGGAAAGAATACAACACAATTCATTTCAATTAAAATTATGCACACTTTTAGTTTAACACCCGAAGAAATCATAAGTTATAATATTAAAAACATAGAAATGGGTATCGCGGATGCTAAAGTTGAAGGTCATGCAAATGCATATGCAGTAAACGACAACAAAATAACGATAAGTCAGGAAATAGTAATAGTTTTATTGATAATTATCTTACTAATAGCATTATGGAAATTTATTCAAAACTATATAAAGAAACAAGTAGTAAGAAATAATGTACAAAATGCATGAAAACATATATTAAACAAAAACCATTACAAAAAAAAAATTTGTTTCATACTTATGGATCAAATTATAGAAGAACTCAACAGAATATTTGTAAATGCAAAAAAATCGAAAAGTAAGAGGTACACAGAAGAAACACTTAAAGAAAAGCTTTATTTAGTTGAACAATTAAGTAGGCAATTTGGCAAAGTAGCAAGCCAACTACCAAGATCACTAAGGGAAGATAAAATATCAGAATTTCGAATACTGAAGAGAAAAGCAATTGAAACACTTTTAGAACACAAAAGAACATTAGACACAAAAATACCTACAATCATGTCGAATTTCGACAGCAAAAAGGCATCGGATACAATCCCGACATTTGATGAAAAGCCACTCCATCTAGACATATTCCTAACCATGGTAGAAATGGTTCATGACGAGTTAAATGATGAAGGTAAAAAGAAACTTATAAAATATGTAATCTGTATGAAATTGAACGACAAAGTCAGAAGTTTACTATTGACACAAAAACTACCAACAACTTTTAGCGAACTAAAAACATCGTTAGCCACAAACTATAAGCACACTAAAACAGCAAGTTGTCTTCACACAGAACTTAGAAAGATGAAACAGAAAGGAAGTGTAGCTCTTTACAGGGAAAAAATTAATTCATTAATAACAGAGTTGACCATAATACAAATTAAAGACTTAGGTGAAAATCCCAATGAAATAGCTATTGAAACTATAAAAAACATGAATGAAAAATTAGCATTAGAAACTTTCCAAGAAGGCCTCAATGAAAATATAAGAATAGCAGTCATAGCTGCACATCCCAAAACACTGACAGATGCTTACGATATAGCAATAACACAAGAAAGAATCTTGAATACAACAGATGAATTAGAAATCTTTCACATTAGTAACAGACGACAAACGCACTTTAACAACAAAAAAAAGTACACTTACAACACGTACAGCAACCAGGGAAACCAAAATTGTAATCGACAAAACAAAAATTTTAGCTACACAAACCATAATAATCACAATAACAATAAGTTCAATATAAGAAATAGGAATTTTACCCCAACCAATAATAGTTTTACTGGACATAACAGAAATTCAAGCCAGCATAATACTTTCAACAGATTTAATAGAAACTTCAATACTAATCAACGAAATTCAAATATACGTACAATACAACAACAGGGAAACGACCATACCCTGGAGTTTCAGAACGATACTCCGAGAAGGGAAAACTAAGAATCTACAATATAAAAACTAACACATAAAATTTTATTTACTTATCAATTAAAAATATAACATACAACTTAACTTTCTTAATAGATACCGGCTCAGATATATCTCTATGCAAAGAAAATATACTACACGGCTACAATATACTTCCATCGGATCAACATACTTAAATCTTAAACTAAATGAACATGAAGTAAAACATAAATTTATATAGTTAACGGTGACTTTCCAATCGCAACCGATGGAATTTTAGGAATTGATTTCTTCTATAAATACAGTTGCAAAATAGATTATGATACATGTAAAATAAATGCGTTTATCAATGGAGAAAGAATAACAATTCCACTAGAGATTAATGCAGAACATTTAGAAAATATTATTATACCCCCAAGATCAGAAAAAGTAGTAAGAATAAATATTAAAATTGATGAGGATAGTTTGGTATGCAATAAAGAAATAGAAAATGGTATTTTTGTAGCAAATAATGAAATAGATAAACAAGTACAAGGACTACTAAAGGAAAATATCATTGAACAATCCACTAGCCCATATAATTCACCTTTACTTTTAGTACCAAAAAAACAACAAGACGGTATAAAGAAATGGCGTTTAGTTGTAGATTACAGACGATTGAACGATAAAATAGTAAATGAAAAATTTCCCTTAACAAGACTTGATGATATATTGGATAAATTAGGAAGGGCTAAATATTTCTCAACTCTAGATATGACAAGTTCTTTCCATCAAATCGAACTAAACCCTTCATCACGACCACTTACAGCTTTTTCCACCAACAGCGGACATTACCAATATAATAGGTTACCGTTCGGACTAAAAATATCATCAAATAGCTTTCAGAGAATGTTGACTATAGCACTATCAGGGCTGGAAACAGAAGCATTTTTATATGTTGACGACATAATTGTTTTTGGATGCAATCTGAAACACCACAATGAGAATCTCATAAAAGTATTCAAAAGACTAAAACATTATAATTTAAAACTCAATGCTCAGAAATGTTGTTTCCTGAAACCAGAAGTTTTATATTTAGGACATCTAATTACAAAGGATGGCATCAAAACTGATCCAACAAAATATAAAGTTATCGAGCAGTATCCTGTTCCCAAAAACTCAGATGACGTTAGAAGATTTGTTGCTTTTTGCAATTACTACAGACGTTTCATTCCAGACTTTGCGAAAACGGCCAACTGTTTAAATAATTTACTCCAAAATAAAGTAATGTTCAACTGGACAGAAGACTGCCAAAAAGCATTTGATACATTAAGAGAGAGACTAAAAAACCCACCTATACTACAATATCCTGAATTCGATAAACCATTTATACTAACCACAGACGCATCAAATGTTGCATTAGGTGCAGTACTTTCACAGGGTAATATTGGAAGTGATTTGTCCATATCTTATGCGAGTAAATCACTAAACAAACATGAAAGAAATAAATCAGTAATAGAGAAAGAATTATTAGGAATATATTGGGGCATACAATTTTTCCGACCTTACCTATACGGTAGAAAATTTACAGTTGCTACGGACCATAGACCACTCATTGCACTATTTTCTCATAAAAACCCATCCTCAAAATTAACCAGAATGAGACTAGAACTATCGGACTATGACTTTGAAATTGTATACAAAAAAGGTTCAAATAATACAAACGCAGATGCATTATCAAGAATTGAAATAAATTCGCAAGTTCTAAAAGATATGATTCCAAATTATGTTGATGAAAAAGAAAAGAAAACTTTGGCAATAACGCGAAGTATGGTTAACCAAAATAATAAAAACGATAAAGATAATAATAATACTAAGGATTGCATATCTCCAAAAGAGACTGATCACCTCCGTATGTGGGAATGCACATCAATAAATGATATTAAGAAGCTCCAAAAAATAAAATTTATATATGATAAAAAGCTGCAGCAAGAATCTAAAGAATTGAATGATGATATTATGCGCATAATATGTAGTAAAAGCGAAAATCCTATGTTTTCAGAAACATTTTTGGAGAAACTTTTATTAAAATTACAAAGAGCAGATCATAAAACGTACGTAATATATGATAATGATGAAATTTTTAAATATATAACGGCCGAAAAGTTAAAAGAGAAATATAACAATTTAGAAAATAATGATATTAAAATAATTATATATAAAATGCCAAAGAGAATACATGACACCACAAAACAGTATAGATTGATTGAGGAATACCATGATTTGCCACACAGTGGACATTTTGGTATAAAAAAGACACTATCAAAATTAAAACAGAAATATGTTTGGAAAAATATGAACAAAATGGTTAAAAATTATGTAAGAACTTGTAAGTCGTGTCAATTAAATAAGCAAATAAAACACACAAAAGAACCTTATATCACAACAGATACACCATCAAAAAGTTTTGACACTATAGTAATGGACACTGTAGGTCCTTTAAGACCATCTAACAATTTCAGATATATACTCACTATGCAATGCGAATTAACAAAATACGTAATCGCACATCCTATAGAATCCAAAGATGCAAAAACAGTAGCGAAAGTCTTGATAGAGCAAGTAGTTTTGAAGTACGGTTTATTTAATATTCTTAAAACAGATAGAGGTACAGAATTTACAAATGAACTGATGAAAGAGATTTGTTCATTATTAAAAAAAAACAAAACTTTTCTACTCCCTACCACTAAACGAATACTTACTAAGCTTTGTGAAAGACGATGAATGGCATGAATGGATACCATTCTACACATTTGCCTACAATTAGGGATGCTAAACGGGAAATCCCGAGCCCGGAAATCCCGGGCTTTTCGGGACTATGCAAATCCCGGAGCCCGGGATTTTTTAATTTTAAAGCCCGGGATTTTCGGGATTATCTGAATCCCGTTTTTTTGCATAAATAATGTTTTTGAGTGTCATCTTAAAAATTATTAGAAACTCCCATTTATAAAAAGTTAAAATAAAAAATTTGCTTTGATAAATATTTTAGTAGATTATATTATATTTTATATACATAATTGCTCAATTCACAACCTATTGTAAGTGTAGTAAGTAGGTCGTCAAGCTGTACAATAGTTGTAAAATGTTGTAGATAATTTCCATAGAAAAGTTTGAATGTCGTAGAATGACATTTAGAATCCATAAGCTTATAAAAGTGCTAACATTTTTAAATTACATTTACCTTAATTTTTCTTAAATTAAATTAATAAAAATTAGTGCAATTATATATGCAAATAAATAAAAAAATTCCCGAAATGACAAAAATTGGCAAAAAAAAAAAACTACTAACAGCAGGATGATAACAAAGTCTAATAATGTTTTAAAGCCTTCAAAATTGTTAGGACGCTAAAAATCATGCAAAAAGCCGCTTTTATTGCGAACTTTGGAAAAAATCGCGAAAATTGGCAAAATTTTAAACAAGCCATAATATAGATTAAAAATCGCTAAAACTGTAAGGAATGCAAAAAAAATGGCAAGAATCGGGAAAATTACGTAAATTTTCAAAAACTTATTAACAGCGGTATGATATTTTTTTTTAAATCGGCAATCGGAATCTGAAAACATGTAAAAAGTCGCTTTTATTTTTTGCAAAGATCGCGAGAAGTTGCAAAATTTTAAACAAGCCATAATATTGATTAAAAATCGCCAATGTAAGGAATGCAAGAAATTCAATAAAAATCGCGAAAATTCGCAAAAAGCTACTAACAGCGGTATGATAACAAAGTCTTATATTTTTTAAAAATCAGCAAAACTGTTAGAAAACTGAAAGCATGCAAAAAGTCGCTTTTTATTATTTCTCTTCTTCTTTTTAAGTGTTCGAAATTTTTTAAACAAAACTTACAACAGGTCGTTCACAACTACCATAGTTGTAGCTATTACAATTTACAATCTACTGTAGGTTGTGAATTGGGTAAATATATCTTATGGCGTTTTTTTTTTCTAGGAACAAATTTTACATACATTGCACTTTTCAATGAAAATTTGGAATTAAATGTCTGAATTATAGAAGAACATACATACATATGTGCGTCCGTATGTACCTTTTAAATATGAAAAAAAAATTGTAAAATTAAAAAATTATTTTTAATATAAAGACGGACGCACATTTGTGCACAATGTTTTCGGGATTTCGTAAGTCCCGAAAATGCCGGGGTCCCGGTTCGGGATTTCGAGACTCCATCACTAAATCCCGAAGCCCGGGATTTCAAAAAACCTGTCCCGATTAGCATCTCTACCTACAATACAACTCCAAACGTTGATACAGACTACACGCCTTTTGAGTTGGTATTCGGAAAACTTCCTAGACTAGCAAGTGACGAATTGAAAAACCCAAGGCCAATTTATAATTTGGACAACTATTCAAATGAATTAAAAACTAGACTCTACTACTCACTACAAAGAGCACATGATATGAGTTTAAAAATTAAAGACCGAAGGAAAAAAGATTCTAAACAAAAACAAAATAGTATAGAGATAAAAGTAGGTGATTTTGTTTTAATGAAAGTCGAGAATAGAAGAAAATTTGAACCTCCCTATAAAGGTCCATATAAAGTACTAGACACAGACAATTTAAATGTAGTTATAGAAATTAATGAAACAAAAACAAAAACGGTACATAAAAATTCACTAAAAAAATACTTAAACTGAAACAAAATTATCCATAATTAAGTTATAAAAAAAAAAAAATTTTTTTGTTTTATTCTAATAATGCCCAAATCCAAAATGGTGAGGGTGTAGTGAATGTACAATTATGTACATCACTGTTAGAATTTTAAGAATTTATTTTTAATTATATTTTTTTACTTTGTTAATTATGAGACACAGACTTATTTAACACACTTAGTTATTTAAGAACCTTTTTTTTTCCTCTTTATTCTTTTTTTTTATGTTTACGATTGGTCAGCAGAAAACTTTAAATATTCAAAACAATGTCAATGTACTAAATGTTTATTTGAGATTTGTAATATAATACTATTTCTTTATTAAGTAAAAACGTGGGAAATAATAATTTCTCTTATGAAATTTATGAGCTGACCAATGCAATAATTTAGTATATAAGCAATTGATTTTTAGGAATAAAATTCAGAATTAATTTGACAATCAAAAAAAGCTCTTGATTCCTTTTTAATTCTCAAGTGGGCATTTTGATGCTCTTTTAATGCGGCTGAAGAGCTAAGTAATACTCTAACCAATAAACAAATCAGACACTGTCAATTTTGTTATTTAATTACACTACAACAGCTTATTCTGTACTAAAGTCCTATTTCTAAAGAAATATGCCCTTATGCAAAAACGATTGTTAAGGTTAAAGCATGCGTTAAAACTGGTTTTGCCATATAAAATTCGTTTGTTAAACCAATTTTAAGTTTAACAATGATTTTTTCATAAGGGGGATATTTTGCAATATTTTTTTTTAATAATACTCGTATAATTTCCTTTTTATAATATTGGTATCTATGTATTATTATATAAAAAATGGAAACGGTATTAATTTTTGAATAATGTGTGTATAAAACGTTATTATTTAATCGATCTCATGAATTATAATTTGTTTTTGTTGAAATAAATTAAATTTAAAAATATTTTGTATTGTTTTTTTTTGTACTGGGCGGGAATTCCCGGGAAACCGAAAAATCTTTCCCGCTTTCCCGGGAAATGAAAAAGTCCGGGAAAAGAAAAACTCTAGTACTTATGTATATATGCAAAATCTAATCTAATGTATGACATTGATTTTATTTTCCTAAAAAATCAAGACATACATACATCTATCGTAAGTATTTGCGAAAACTATAGATGATGATTTCCGATTTTGCTTACTTAATTAATTCTTAATTAATTGTATGGATGTTGCTAACAATCGATTCCTGAAGAGTTAAAAATACACACATATCGATATTTTGGAAGTAGAGAGAAAGTAGTTCCTGAATAATTACTTCCAAATTTTTTCACTGGGATACTAAAAATAGCATGTGTATATGTGTGAGTGTGTGTGTGTGACTGTGTGTTTTGTGGTATCCCAGCTAGCATTTGGGTGATCATTTTTGGCAGAAATATCTTATATGATTCTCTACAGATCGCTTTTGATGATTAAAAAGTGATTTATCACTTGGGCGATTGAAAGAGGATTCACTTATGATTCATCTATATGATCAAATAATGATTTCTTGAAAATAGAGGGACATCATGCAAACCGCGAAAAGGTGATTTAAATGATTTAATATGAAAATTGCTCAAAAATAATCAGCAAATCGTATCATAACTGATTCTTTTGTATGATTCATCTGTAGGGTACCATTTTCTCACAACGGGAGTATCATTTATGATCGAAAAATGAGCTCATATACGGTAATTTTTCCCGTCAAGCTGATTCGGAAACGATTGGATTATGATACAAAATGCTACCTGGGATGTGTCTAGAAATATTTTTCTTTTGAAAAATAGGGTGGTTTTTGGTTATTTGTTTTTCTACATCTGGATGTGTATGTATGTATCTATTAATGTGCATATAGTACACACATATGTATGTTTGTATGCATATATGTATATGTATCTACGGTATAACATAAAGCTAAAAACAAAAGAGTCATTGTAACTTGTTGATACTTTGAGGGCTTTTACATTCACTTTTATTGCTGTGGCTTTTGGGGGAGGTTAACGTAAACATAGTAAATGTTTGAAAGTTTATAGTACATTTTAATGAAAGGTGTGTTTTTTGTCACAATGCCCGTTTGTGTCTAAAAATTTATTGACCCAACAAACCCAAGGTCAAGAAGGGCTTGGAATATGGTGATTTTCAGGATTCAATATTTTATTGCCATTTTCAAAAAATGTTCATAATTTTTTTTTTACTTAAAATTAATTACCTTTTATTAAGGGTTTTTATGTGAACTCTTAAAATTGCCATTTGTGTAATTGGTCAAACTTGTTTCATGAAGCCCCTTTTGGGCAAACAGTTAATGTAAATTTGAAACAAACGTCAAAAATTTAATTTAACAGAAATAAAATAAGAGAGCTTGGAAGACATTTTTCAGTTTATATGTACATATACATACAAAAAGTGTAAATTGCGTTAAAAAGGTGTCTAAAGAGAGTTAAATAACTAAATTGTTCAGATTTTTCGAAGCAATTTTTGTTTATAAAATGCGCGAGTCAAAATTATTGGGCAAACGTATTAGGTTTGTATCAATAAATTTCCATAAAATTTTGTACACATTATTTATCAGAGTGTAAAAATGCACAATTGCATAATTTGCGAGACTTTTAAACGTTCTCATGAAAACACTTATTATATTATTACGAGTACTTACATAATTATAATACATAATTAAAATTTTTAACTAGAAAGGTTTTAAAATAACAAATAAAATCCTATTCCATGTATGTATGTACAGTGAACAAAGAAAAAACTTGTACAGCAAACGCTCCGCTCTTCTAATCAAAATATCTCTGTTGCTTTGTAAGATTTTAAGATAAAACCAAAAGCGATTTCAAGGAAAATTAATCAGCTTTCTATGAAAATCTTTAATTTTATTAACAAATTTATTTTAATGCGAAAAAAATAACCTAAAATATAATAACACTATTTTCCAGAGCCAAAAAAAAAACTTGTACACTAACTCTTCTTTCAGGAAGGAGCTATGAAATAAGGAATACACTTAAAATTAGTACTAAATGTGGCCACGTCTAGCATCTAATAGATTATTTTCATAGAATGAACTGGGTTTTCGGTAATTTTGGGAGCTATATGGTCCAATATGCCCTGGAGAGCACTTTTGAGTTAATTTTTACACATAATCTACAGCTCGCGTAATTTTTTGTTCACATACGCCCACAGAATTTCATTTGTACTGAGGCCAAGGATCTAGGGAGGATGTGCCTGCAATTTTTTTCCATTGAATGGAAGCCATTCTCTTATTATTGAAGACGAAAGTTTCGGGTATTTAACTCTAACTAATCAATAGTCTCCACTTACATTTAATTTGGCAGCTAACTGTGCTAAATTATCTCTTAGTATTTTTAAATAATTCATTTTATTTATTGTACGTTCTATAAAAACCGGATTTCATACACCACTCGATCCCATTGAGCCCCATACCATCATATTACACCCCCCATGCTTCACCGTGTTATTCAGGTTTTTATCACTTATGCTGGAATTCCTCTTCGCCACAAAAATCTACAACGATAACATCCAAATATATTAAATTTGGATTCAGCAGTGTCCCAAAAGTCATCATAGTGATTAATATAATCTTTCTTTGCGTGGCAAAGAAAAGCTCCAGCCTTAACGATAATAACCTGAATAACACGGTGAAGCATGGGGGGTGTAATATGATGGTATGGGGCCCAATGGGATCGAGTGGTGTATGAAATCGGGTTTTTATAGAACGTACAATAAATAAAATTAATTATTTAAACATACTAAGAGATAATTTAGCACAGTTAGCTGCCAAATTAAATGTAAGTGGAGACTATTGATTAGTTAGAGTTAAATACCCGAAACTTTCGTCTTCAATAATAAGAGAATGGCTTCCATTCAATGGGAAAAAATTGCAGGCACATCCTCCCTAGATCCTTGGCCTTAGTACAAATGAAATTCTGTGGGCGTATGTGAACAAAAAATTACGCGAGCTGTAGATTATGTGTAAAAATTAACTCAAAAGTGCTCTCCAGGGCATATTGGACCATATAGCTCCCAAAATTACCAAAAACCCAGTTCATTCTATGAAAATAATCTATTAGATGCTAGACGTGGCCACATTTAGTACTAATTTTAAGTTTATTCCTTATTTCATAGCTCCTTCCTGAAAGAAGAGTTAGTGTACAAGTTTTTTTTTGGCTCTGGAAAATAGTGTTATTATATTTTAGGTTATTTTTTTCGCATTAAAATAAATTTGTTAATAAAATTAAAGATTTTCATAGAAAGCTGATTAATTTTCCTTGGAATCGCTTTTGGTTTTATCTTAAAATCTTACAAAGCAACAGAGATATTTTGATTAGAAGAGCGGAGCGTTTGCTGTACAAGTTTTTTCTTTGTTCACTGTATGTTTAAAAAAATGTATACGATTCGGAGATGGGATCAATTATTAATTTGAACAATGATCTGTAATTAAACAAAATCTTACTTTAAATTTAGCCAATTTTGTATAAAACTATATTTTAATAAAATAAAAATTAAATTGATAATCCCTTGGGATTGCAAAATTAAACTAACAATTCCCATCTGTGGTTCAATTTCAAGATGTAAGCTTGAGAATTACAAAAAAAGCAAAATTTTCATATATTCAGTAACAAATTTTAATAACACATATATTGAGCAGTGCCACCAGATTAGGGGATTTGTCCTTAAAATGGGGATTTTGCCTCTCATTTGGGGACAGAATTTCGTGGGGAGAGATTTGGGACTTTTCATTTTGAGCCCTAACAATTTGCATGTATCAGGAAAATAATTAATCGTTTTTATTATTATTATTCAATGATTTTTTAAAAAGGTTTTGTTCTTGATTTTATTGGGCTATCTTATTGATTTTTTAAATTTTTCTTCTTGATTTTCCTATATGATTATGTGTAAGGTATCTTATTAATTTTTTTAATAAGGAAATCTTCTTGATTTTATGAGGTGTCTTGTTATTTCATATCTAAAAATAGACATACACTCAAAAAAAAAAATTAACTAAAAGTTTGGAAAATTTTCTAAATTTGAAACAAGTAAAATATTTACTAAATTTCTAGTTCATTAATGAACTAGTTTATAGTAATTATATTTTCATATTTAAGTAAAAATTTCCTAATATTAAGTAAAATTTTCCCATAAAATTCGGAGGTTTGACAAAAATTTGTTCGTCTTGATCTCAAATTTAGTGAATTTTCCAATTTTTTTTGTCTTTAATTCTGGTATTTATTTTTATTTTTAATTAAATTCTATAACAAATGATATGTAATTTATTATATCTTCATATTATATTTTTAATTATTTCACCATACATACATATTAATTCCTTTAGAGGATACAAGTATTGAACCAGCAACCTTCTGATTGATAGGCAAGCACTCTAACCAATTGCCTAACAACGCAGCCTGAATAAGCATTGCAATTATTGAGTTTTAAAATTTTATTTTATTTACAAAAAAATTAATTTCAAGTTCAAATATTCCTCGAAAATATGAAAAATTTACTTAGATTTTTTGCTAAATGCAAATTAATAATAAATTCTATAAATCAAAGAAAAAATACTTAAAACTGGTAAATATTTTCCTAAAATTATAATACCATTTTACATCTTTTAAGTAAGTCAAATTTCATTAACTAATCAGGAGTAAGTCATTACCTAAAATTTATTTTTTGATTTAAAACGAAATTGTCTAGTCCTTAGTATAAAATTTCATTCAGTTTATAACCATTTTCCTACTCTTAGTAAATATTTCCTTTAAGTAAGTAAACATTTCCTAAAATGTAAGAAATTTTCTGTGTATATTTATGAACTATTTTTGAGGATATGAACTTTTTATTTTTTACTTATATTAAGTAATTTTTACTAGATTTTTGTAAAAATTTACTTAAACTTAGAAATATATATTTAAACTTAGAAATTTTTTTTTACTTGAATTTAGAAAAATTTTTTTCTTAATAATAATAGTACATGTCTTTTTTTTGAGTGTAGAGACAATTTTTTATGATCTCTTTCATTTTTGTATTAGAATGTTTGCACAATAATTTGAATGGTTATTCAGGCTGCTTGTTAGCATATTGGTTAGAGTGCTTTTCTATCAGTCAGAAGTTTGCTGGTTCAATACTTGGTGAGTAAGTTAGTTAAGAATATAATATAATATGTATGTATGTATATATGTATAAATAAATAATATCTACAATATACTAGATAACATACATATGGTATAGAATTTAAATGAAAATACATAAGTACAGAGAATAAAGACGCATTTTTTTTATTTGGTATAAGGTCGCCTAATAAAAACAAGAAGAAAACCTTATTAAAAAAATCAATAAGATAACCTAATAAAAACTATAAGATTTCTTCTTGAATTTTTCAAAAAGGTTTTCCCTATGAAATTAATAAGGTTTCCTTATTGAAAAAAAAGCATAGAGATTTCTTATTAATTTTGTTCTATTTTATGAGGTGTTTAGTAGACACTGTTTTCTCTGTGCAAGAAGAAAAAAATTTATTTGCAAAGCTCCGAATTTAATGGAAAATTTTGCTGAATTTTAGGAAAATTTTACTTAAATATGAAAATATAATTACGGTAAACTAGTTCATTAATGAAATAGAAATTTAGGTAATATTTTACTGGTTTTTTTACACGATTTTCTTATGATTTCTTTAGGAACGTATCGCGGAAAAAAAGAGTTAATTGTACCAAAACCAGTTTGTCCAAAAAATTGTCCAATTGTCAATTTTAATGTTCATATATGTATGTTCATAGATACATACATAGTTATGTAAGTATGTATATCGATTTTTATGCAAATAAATTTCAAATTTTGGAAGTGTTTGGAATCTTATTTTAAGAAAAGTAGCGCCTCAAATTTGTTTGACACATATCAATATGTGATACATTGGTTTCAAAATTAATTGCCTGTTAATAAGTTAGTATACCAAAACTGAATTTCAATGCACTGCACACAATACAACTATGACTTATCAATAAAGAAAATATATTTTTTCTCAGCAAATTTGTCATAAAAATAATGTTATATATACATATCACACACTGAATCATAAACAGTCACAACTCAAAATTATCAAAGTGATTTTGTTTTTTTTATATAAAATACAGTTATGCTTGTTTTTATGTTACATACTTGCGTCATTTGTGTAGTATCAACAGTTATTTGCCAGTTACATCAATTTCAAGATGTAAACTTGAGAATTACAAAAAAAGCAAAATTTTCATATATTCAGTAACAAATTTTAATAACACATATATTGAGCAGTGCCACCAGATTAGGGGATTTGTCCTTAAAATGGGGATTTTGCCTCTCATTTGGGGACAGAATTTCGTGGGGAGAGATTTGGGACTTTTCATTTTGAGCCCTAACAATTTGCATGTATCAGGAAAATAATTAATCGTTTTTATTATTATTATTCAATGATTTTTTAAAAAGGTTTTGTTCTTGATTTTATTGGGCTATCTTATTGATTTTTTAAATTTTTCTTCTTGATTTTCCTATATGATTATGTGTAAGGTATCTTATTAATTTTTTTAATAAGGAAATCTTCTTGATTTTATGAGGTGTCTTGTTATTTCATATCTAAAAATAGACATACACTCAAAAAAAAAAAATTAACTAAAAGTTTGGAAAATTTTCTAAATTTGAAACAAGTAAAATATTTACTAAATTTCTAGTTCATTAATGAACTAGTTTATAGTAATTATATTTTCATATTTAAGTAAAAATTTCCTAATATTAAGTAAAATTTTCCCATAAAATTCGGAGGTTTGACAAAAATTTTTTCGTCTTGATCTCAAATTTAGTGAATTTTCCAATTTTTTTTGTCTTTAATTCTGGTATTTATTTTTATTTTTAATTAAATTCTATAACAAATGATATGTAATTTATTATATCTTCATATTATATTTTTAATTATTTCACCATACATACATATTAATTCCTTTAGAGGATACAAGTATTGAACCAGCAACCTTCTGATTGATAGGCAAGCACTCTAACCAATTGCCTAACAACGCAGCCTGAATAAGCATTGCAATTATTGAGTTTTAAAATTTTATTTTATTTACAAAAAAATAAATTTCAAGTTCAAATATTCCTCGAAAATATGAAAAATTTACTTAGATTTTTTGCTAAATGCAAATTAATAATAAATTCTATAAATCAAAGAAAAAATACTTAAAACTGGTAAATATTTTCCTAAAATTATAATACCATTTTACATCTTTTAAGTAAGTCAAATTTCATTAACTAATCAGGAGTAAGTCATTACCTAAAATTTATTTTTTGATTTAAAACGAAATTGTCTAGTCCTTAGTATAAAATTTCATTCAGTTTATAACCATTTTCCTACTCTTAGTAAATATTTCCTTTAAGTAAGTAAACATTTCCTAAAATGTAAGAAATTTTCTGTGTATATTTATGAACTATTTTTGAGGATATGAACTTTTTATTTTTTACTTATATTAAGTAATTTTTACTAGATTTTTGTAAAAATTTACTTAAACTTAGAAATATATATTTAAACTTAGAAATTTTTTTTTACTTGAATTTAGAAAAATTTTTTTCTTAATAATAATAGTATATGTCTTTTTTTTGAGTGTAGAGACAATTTTTTATGATCTCTTTCATTTTTGTATTAGAATGTTTGCACAATAATTTGAATGGTTATTCAGGCTGCTTGTTAGCATATTGGTTAGAGTGCTTTTCTATCAGTCAGAAGTTTGCTGGTTCAATACTTGGTGAGTAAGTTAGTTAAGAATATAATATAATATGTATGTATGTATATATGTATAAATAAATAATATCTACAATATACTAGATAACATACATATGGTATAGAATTTAAATGAAAATACATAAGTACAGAGAATAAAGACGCATTTTTTTTATTTGGTATAAGGTCGCCTAATAAAAACAAGAAGAAAACCTTATTAAAAAAATCAATAAGATAACCTAATAAAAACTATAAGATTTCTTCTTGAATTTTTCAAAAAGGTTTTCCCTATGAAATTAATAAGGTTTCCTTATTGAAAAAAAAGCATAGAGATTTCTTATTAATTTTGTTCTATTTTATGAGGTGTTTAGTAGACACTGTTTTCTCTGTGCAAGAAGAAAAAAATTTATTTGCAAAGCTCCGAATTTAATGGAAAATTTTGCTGAATTTTAGGAAAATTTTACTTAAATATGAAAATATAATTACGGTAAACTAGTTCATTAATGAAATAGAAATTTAGGTAATATTTTACTGGTTTTTTTACACGATTTTCTTATGATTTCTTTAGGAACGTATCGCGGAAAAAAAGAGTTAATTGTACCAAAACCAGTTTGTCCAAAAAATTGTCCAATTGTCAATTTTAATGTTCATATATGTATGTTCATAGATACATACATAGTTATGTAAGTATGTATATCGATTTTTATGCAAATAAATTTCAAATTTTGGAAGTGTTTGGAATCTTATTTTAAGAAAAGTAGCGCCTCAAATTTGTTTGACACATATCAATATGTGATACATTGGTTTCAAAATTAATTGCCTGTTAATAAGTTAGTATACCAAAACTGAATTTCAATGCACTGCACACAATACAACTATGACTTATCAATAAAGAAAATATATTTTTTCTCAGCAAATTTGTCATAAAAATAATGTTATATATACATATCACACACTGAATCATAAACAGTCACAACTCAAAATTATCAAAGTGATTTTGTTTTTTTTATATAAAATACAGTTATGCTTGTTTTTATGTTACATACTTGCGTCATTTGTGTAGTATCAACAGTTATTTGCCACTACTCAGCATCTGAAATTGTTTGAGTTGTGACTCTTTATGATTTATTGTGCGATATACATATACATACATACTCGGGTTCGGTTATAAATATTACCATCAATTAAGGTTTACTAGGAAGTTGCCTTCATGAAAATATTTTCAGCTTGTAGATTTAGACTCATAACGAAAAAAATTGTTGAAGTTGAAACCTATGTTACGTGCTTAGCATTGTAATGTGTCAATAACTTTTACAGTATTTACACTGTTTGCATTAGATTTACAGCGCTTGATAATGATATGATATAAGATTAAAATGTATTTCAAAATAAACAATTACAATGGAGCTTAGCACTCATTTCCTATTCAAAACATTTTGAGTCTACAAAGAAATAAGTATGTTTTCTCTATGACTGGATATTAAGCATGAAGACTTTAAAGGTAATGTGTTTGCCATTAAATAAATATTCATACAAATATGAATTCCGCAAGCACCTTTGTTTTATTCAACACTAGCTACAACCCTGTGTTTCGCTACACCACCGTTTTGAGAAGAAAATAAAAAATTTTAACCAGAAATAATTTCTTAATCGGGCTTAAGTTCAGTAATTTCAAAAACCAATTTTTATATCAGAAATGCAACGCTCGTGATCCAATCTTTACTATTTAGTAGAACACAATTCATCCCGAGTTTCAAAATTCTCTTTGTATTAGTTTCCAACATATTTGACAGGAGCCACGCTCACTGTCGCCTCTCTCGATTATTTTCTATCATCAGCAGATTGACTTATAGAGAATTTCACGTTTGTGTGTGCCGCAGCAAACAAGATACTAAAAAATTAGTATTCAATTTACTTGGGAGGTGAAAGGCCTTTTTCTTCAATGTTCACACTTTTCTATTATAATAATCGCGTCATTCACGTGATTACTCACAAAAACAAACATTCAAAATTCTGCCTGTTTTGCCTACCAATATAGTGCCACGCCAATATTATATGGATTTAATACAATGCAACAACCAATAGTCAATAATACCAATTATTCGGTTCTATTAAAAGAACTTTGGGACTAATTTAAATAAACAATTTTTATGTGCAGTGGTTTTTAAATTAAACGACATACTGTCAAGCCGATTCTTGAAAGCGTATAATTCCTTAAGTCCACACTTTCTATTGAGAGAATAACACGGTGCACCGCGGTGTTACAATAAAACACTTTTTATCAGAACATTAAAAGCGACCTAGTGGGGGGTTGTAGGCCTAGGTAAGGACATACAAAAACCGTTTTCAAATATTTTGGAACACCCAAACAAAATCGAGTTATTTGGAAAAAAATTGTTTTGGGATTGGTCGAAGTACCTATTATTACTTATTATTATTATTATTTTTTTATTTTTCTATCATCATTACAATTTAAAAACATTGACACTGATACTTTAGTACCTCTAACTCACACATTTTTTGACCAATTTAAAAATTTTAAACAGTTTTGGAAAGGCAATGAATTAGATTTTTATAAACTGTATGCATTAAGTTGTCTTTACATGGTAATACAATGTATTACGACATGTCAAAAATTGCTGTAGAATGTACAAAATCTTATCATGTAAACGCAAAATGTATCGAATAGGAGAGAATACGGATAGAAAATTTGACAAGCGGTCTGTAAATGTTTTGTTTTCTAAACCATTTTAGAAACTTAAGTATTCTCATCACATCAGAGGAGTATTTCAAAGAAAACATTGGCAGCACTAATGGTATCTATTGAAGGAGTTAACACTTTTGCAGAAGCAACCAAAATCAACTCAGGAAATTTTCATGTTGTTTTTGTAAATATTGTTCAACTGCAAGCGTCAAATAGCTGATGGTACAGCAAAACGAAAAAAATAATAAACAAGCGTATAAAAAAATAATATTTTGTAGAAAAATTACATTGAAATAATAAAATGTTTTCTCCAATATTCAGTTTTATTAGTACAAATCTTTTTTTTTTTTGCAATTTTTCAATTTTTATTATTTTCTCTTTTTTTTAAACACGGAGAGGATTTCATAATATTTTGATTCTACAAAGTCGTAATACTTTGTATTACAGTGTAAAGACACCTTTAAGCATTAAACACATTCACCACAGCAATCTACCGACTACCAAATGTCAAAAATAGAATACACATGTTTATATGAGAATGATTATTTTGAAGGCAACAAGGCAACGGGCTACAGGTTGTTGTCTATGCTGATTTTGTCGTTGTAGTCAAATTAAACTAATTTGCAGTTTTCGTGGTACCTTCATAGCGAACAGTCGAATAGCGGTATTTTACTTACTTACCAAACAAACAAAAATTATACAAAAAAAAAAATATATTAGTAGTACATATTATTCGTAATAGTAAAAATAACAAAAACAAAAAAAAACCGCAAAAAAAACTTAAACAAAGTGATATTGAGGAATACCTCAAAGTCAAACAAACAATCATAAATAACAAAAACAAAAAATACCGAAATAAAAAAAAAACACAAACGAATAACCCTTGAGGAATTCTTTGTATGAATTCCTCAAATACAAAAGAATTTGAAGTGAATTCTAACGGCAGAAATGCTTATTTTACTGTGAGTTCTGAAACTCTGAATGAAAAAAATATAAAATTTTTCGTCAGCGATCAACTTCGCTTTGTCCAATGCCAAATAGTAATGATGCATTAACAATACAGTTGCCCAGTACTTCTTCATATAAGTCAGTAATATCATCCCCTTCAGGCTCGTGTTCATCACTTAACAAAGTTATTACTACAGATAACAGCGGCTCGAAACCACAAAGTACACAGAGGTGACACGAGACGGAAGATAATTTGTGTTTTCGGATTTCGCACTCACACCGAACCCGTGTCTTCTTTAAGCTTCTTTCGTAGTTGCATTGGTTTAACGTTTTTGTATTTTATTCTTTGAGTCCTCATTCGCTATGAGATTTTTGCAATTAAAATGTTAAAATTAACATTTATGAACTAAAAAGCTCAAAGTTAAATCAGGAATCATTTGAAAACAAATCTTAATAACTTTTTTAATACTAATAAAAATTTTCACATTCAGTTTTTTAATTCAACACAACAAATTCCTTGATTTAATTTTGTACAAATGTTCACTCGTTCAAATGTATTTTCATTTTATTCTTTGTGGTATTATTCGCTATATGCTTTTTGGAAGTAAATGGTAAAAACTAATATTTTTTAATGAAAATGCTTAAAATGATGTCTGTAATTATGTGGAAACTAATTTTAATCACTTTTTTACCACTAATAACATTTAACACATTAAGTTTTCTAGTTCAACACTACAAAATCTTTCATTTAATTTTGTAAAAATGTCCTGTTGCTTATTTCACAAAGTACACATTTTTTCTTGTTTGTTTTGATTATATGGTTAGCAGCTTAATAACAAATATACTACAGTTGTCCCTTTCTCGCCGAACCCGTGTCGTAGCTGATTTTAGCTTTTTTCATCACTCACTTTCTTCACCTCTGTATACTTTGTGTCGAAACTCAAGCTACAAGTTGGAATGGACATATATATAACCTTAGTAAAGCGTGGGCGAAGCCCGAATTCTTCAAAAATCTCATCTGCTCGAAAAGTGTCTAGGGATAACAGCGCAGTCTCAACTAATCGCCAAAACCGCTTTAAAATTTTTCAAGATGACGACAAACCCGAGGTATCCTCGAACAAAACATCCAAGCCGCCACCAATCTATTTGAGACAAAAAAATTCAAATGCCCTTATTAAAAAATTAATTTCGGTCATTGGTGAGAAAAAATTTCATATTGCTCCAATAAAACGTGGCAACATCGATGAAACTAAAATCCAAATTTATGACGAAAAAGATTTCCGCAAAATGGTTGCTGAATTTGAAAAAAGTAAAACAAGCTTCTACACATACCAGCTTAAGAGCGCTAAAGGCATGCAGATCGTATTGAAGGGCATAGATTCTTATGTTGTCCCCGAAGAAATAAAAGATGCACTCGTCCTCCAGGGGTTCAAGGTAAAAAATGTGTCCAATATAATAAATAGAGAAAAGATTACCCAACCCATATTTCGTGTTGAACTTGAGCCTAATGATATAAAATTGAAAAAAAAAAACAATGAGACGCATCCAATTTATAATTTAAAATACCTCTTGTACCGAAAAATCACAGTTGAAGAGCCACATAAGCGTTCAGATCCTGTACAGTGCCATAATTGCCAAGAATATGGCCATACAAAAACATACTGCAATTTGCCCTCTGTTTGTGTTGTGTGCGGCGAATTACACGGCACCGCTAGCTGCAACAAACCAAAAGATCAAAGTGATAAAAAATGCAGTAATTGTGGAGGTAATCACACCGCTAACTACAGAGGTTGTCGTGTGTACTCTTTTGTAAAGAAGACTATGGTGCAAAAACCTAAATTAGCTCCAGCTCAATCAGCAAACGTTTACTCTGCCACTTTTCAGCAAATGAGCCAACCAGTTACTTCCCGTGTATCGTATGCAGATGCTGCTAAGGCTAGTTCTATTCCGACACAAAATGTTTCACCGCAAAATAATTCTACAAATACAAACTCAAACTTTAATTATAATCGCCTTGAAGCCACTATTGAAAATCTTGTGCAAACTATAAACAATTTTACAATAAATATGACTGGCATGATGCAAGAAATGTTGCGAAGGCAGAACACTCTGTTTCAAGCAATACTTAATAAGCCATGAACACGTTAACAATATGTTTCTGGAACGCAAACGGCATTCGCCAACATAAAAATGAACTTGAGCACTTCCTCACGGAAAAAAATATTGATATAATGTTAGTATCTGAGACTCATTTGACTTCGAGAAGTCTTTTTAAAATTTATGGCTACACTATATATGATACAAAGGACCCTAGAAGAAGGGCTTGCGGTGGATCAGCAATTCTAATAAAGTCAAGACTCAAGCACTATGTTCTTGATAACATTTGTGAAGAATACCTACAAGCAACAAAGATTGGCATTGAAAGTTTTTGTTCAAATTTCGTTATATCATCAATTTACTCCCCTCCCAGATTTTCAATCACTGTGAATAAATATGAGGATTTCTACAAATCTCTTGGACCTTGTTTTGTAGCAGCTGGAGACTACAATGCGAAACATACGTTCTGGGGTTCGCGCCTTGTTACACCCAGAGGTCGAGCATTGTTCAACACTATTTCAAAAATGGGCTTGGATGTCATTTCGAGTGGGGAGCCCACTTATTGGCCTACTGACATACAAAAAATTCCGGATGTTATAGATTTTGGCGTCATAAAAAATATCTCTAGGGATTTAATTCAAGTTCAAGCTTCTCTTGATCTCTCGTCCGATCACTCCCCGACGATCATCACAATTTGTAGCCCATTAAGAAGTAACTTACCTGACCCATATGTGAAGATGATCAATCGTGTAAATTGGCTGGGGTTCAAAAAATATCTCAGCAGTCATTGCACGGAAAACATTACGCTTAGAACACCCGATGATATTGAATCGAACATTGCCAATCTCAGCGAGAATATTAAACAGGCTGCTGAACATGCCACTATCTCCCATCCGCAGATTGGGTTTAATAAAATTTATTCTACAGACATTGAACGTCTCGTACGTGAAAAAAGAAGGGCTAGAAGGGAATGGCAACAGCACAGATCACCACAAAATAAAATCAGATTTAAAGAGTGCACTAAACGACTCCAAGAGTTGCTTGCATCTGAAAAAATTGCATCTCTTAAAAATTATCTGGAGGGTCTTGATGTTACACCGGCGTCTAATTACTCCTTGTGGCGCGCTGCCAGAAAGCTTAAAACACCCGTTGAGTATAAGCCACCTCTACGCACATCTACCGGTGGTTGGGCAAGAAGCGATACTGAAAAAGGTAAAATATTTGCTGAGCACTTAAAATCCGTTTTTACGCCAAATATATGTACTGGTGTTGCTGATTTGCCGAATATAGTCGCTCTACCCCCTCAACACATAAAGTTTAAGACGCGTGATTTACAAAAATTAATTGCCGAACTCAACCCGAAGAAAGCTCCGGGTATTGATGGAATTAGTAATCAGATGCTGATGAACTTGCCTCGTATTGCAATGAGAATCCTGTTATTCATATTTAATGCTATTTTACGACTGGAGTATTATCCACACAACTGGAAACTTGCCAAGGTTAAAATGATTCCAAAGCCGGGCAAAGATATAACAAAGGCTGAGTCATATAGGCCAATAAGTCTACTATCTACAATGTCAAAGCTTTTCGAAAAACTGCTCAAAACAAAATTGTCCCCAATTCTAATTAGTAGTGGGTGCATACCAGACCATCAATTTGGTTTTAGAAGTCAGCATAGCACCATTGAACAAACTCACAGATTGGTTCAATTTATAAGAAGAACTTTTGAGGAAAAAAAGTATTGCTCTGCGCTGTTTATTGACGTTTCCCAGGCATTTGATAAAGTGTGGCATGAAGGCCTAATTTTAAAATTGAAGACTTACTTACCAATAAACATTTTAAATCTTTTGGAAAGTTACATTATTTCCCGTAAGTTCACTGTAGCGGAAGGAGACTTTACAAGTAGGCCTGAAACAATTTCATCTGGTGTGCCACAGGGGAGTATACTGGGACCAGTTTTATATTTAATTTATACTTGTGATATGCCTGTGAGCAGTAGTATCCATACTTCCACATTTGCCGACGATGCAGCCTGCCTTAGTATGCATGAAAACCCTGATGAGGCATCCCGAAAACTCCAGGAACACATTAGCCAGATGGAGCTTTGGTTAAACTTATGGAGAATCAAGGTAAATGAACAAAAGTGTGTTCAAGTAACATTTACTTTACGAAGAGATACTTGTTCCCCCATTCGGATTAACAATCAAGTTGTTTCTCAACATTCACATGTGAAATATCTTGGTATACACCTTGATCGACGACTTACATGGAAACACCACATTGACTCTAAATTAACTCAAATGAAACTTAAATTAACTCAGGTACATTGGCTGATTGGTCGAAATTCAACACTTAGCCTAGACTGTAAACTTTTAATATATAAATCGCTCTTAAAGCCAATATGGTGCTACGGAATTCAACTATGGGGCACTGCTTCAGCTTCAAATGTAGAGAAAATTCAACGCAGGCAAAACAAAATTTTACGCATGATAACATGGGCTCCATGGTACATCAAAAATTCAAATATTCATCGTGATATAAATATGCCACTAGTGAGTGAAGAAATTGCAAAATACGCAGGCAAATATTTAACAAAACTCGAATCACATCCTAATCCGCTTGCTCGTAATATTTTGAACTTTACTGGACACATCCGATTAAAAAAGAGAGATACACGGCCCCTAATATTCAACATTCCAGATAATGAAGCTGCTTGAAAACACCTTTTTCTTTGTATTATTAATAACTACCACTAAACTTATGTCCGACATTGGT
Source organism: Tachina lurida (assembly GCA_944452675.1). NCBI lineage: Eukaryota > Metazoa > Arthropoda > Insecta > Diptera > Tachinidae > Tachina > Tachina lurida. Next base: position 79,729,932 of record OX101754.1, read on the forward strand.
CGGGCATTATAAATTTTTTTTTTATAGATTTAAGATTTGAACACTTATTGTTAGTTCATATTTGAAGATACAATAAATAAAAAACATGCATTACAAAAAAAAAAAAAATTAAACTAATTTCTATTTCTTTGGCTACAATGAGCAAATGCAGTGTTGCCAGTGTAATACAAAATGTTGAATGAATGATATCATACAGTTATTTCATATTATTTACCAGAAACAATATCCAAAAATGGATGTAAAGAACAAATTGATTAATTTTTGTACTTTTACGTGAAATAAGTACATTTTAAAAGAAAAATTTCTTTTTATAAATGCAAAATGATGAAAGTGGCAATACTGAACTATGTATTTGTACTTGAATATCAGGTGTAGATGGTGCTGCTGTCGTCTCCAAAATAATTAAGTAGTTGGCTACGAGGCGACAAATGCTGCTGGCGGCATTTGAAGTCGTGTGTTCGTGTAGCCTGCTGTGGTGAATGTGTTTAATGCATTAATTGTATGTTCCATGAAATTGGGTAAGTTTTTATCAAACATTTCGACTTGTTTTTATTATAGCTATTGCTATTTATGGGACGATACCGGGGTTAGAAAATGTTACAGTTATAAATTTATTATTGTTTTGATTTCTTTGTACTTAAAACAGTGGTCTTCATTCATATTACCCAGCTAACGAAAATGTTCGGGTTTTTATTTATTCTCTTCGTGAATATTACAAACAAGATTGCTCAAAATAAAAAAAATCTAAAAAAACGGCTTCTCAAAATGTACCAAAATTACCTGCATTGCTAATCTTTATTACATTATATTTTATTTTGAGTATTGTACTGTATTTGGTGATATTGCTTTTATAATTCATGAAAAGCTTTTTTTGCTTATTTTCCTGACAAAAACTTGAGTAATTGTAATAAATTAACGACGTTATAAAATCTTTCATAAAAAAATCCATACACTTTGTTTTTATTGCAACCATAATCATGTGTGTGAAACAAACATTTCATTCAGTAGCTTGTAAGCTTTCAACAGAGTAGGAGTGTGTCGGATGTTTTTGTGTTTTAAATCTTTTAAAGAGAACTAAAATATTTTTTGATACACTGAAAAGTTGATAACAAACTATATAAATTTATGAATGTTTATGTTTCGTATAATTATATATGTACTTTTTTACAGCATTTTAAAACAAAATATTTAATAAAAATGTGCGATGTTGAGTGGGAAAATCTTTTTTTGTTTTCTTTGAACACATCGAAGGAAGCAGAGTGCCTTTTAAGTAATCAGGTAATAAAGAATATGTTTGCCTCTCATCTTAAGCGACATTATGATAGAAAGCATCCTGAATTGCATTAAGTTTTCATGAGGAATAATACACATATATAATTTTTTTAAATGAAAATATTCAATAATGTAATCGAAATCCGTATATAATTTTCTAATATATATACTATATATATATATATATATATATATATATATATATATATCTTGTTCTTATTTTTTAACAACAAAAAAAAAAAATAAAAAATAATCACCTCTCGAATGTAAGAAAAAAACTTTTTTTAATTGAATGAGACTATTACTTTTTTCAGTGTAATACTCTTATTTAAGGTGTGTTTCTCTTTGTGAAGACCACTGACTTAAAAGCAATGTACGAAAATAAACGAAACAAATTGTTTGAATTTGTTTTGTTGCGTTCTTTGAAGTGAGTGAAAAAAAAACAAAACAAATACAATGAAAAACATTGCTCAATTTGTTTTTGTATTGTTTTTTCCCTGATCACAAACCAGAGAACACAGCCGATCGACTGTAAGCCGGCTAACAGCCGCTACCGGCCACAAACAATATACAGTAGTTCACGGATAAATGCGTTTGTGAAAATGCCTAAGGCCCAACGCATTTAAACGATAATCGCTTTTAAGAAAACACCGTTCCGTTAAGTGCATTACCGGCGCATTTAAAAGAATCATGGTTATTTGCATTACCAACGCATTTAACAAAATTCCCTCTGCAGTGCGTGCTTCACAACCAAATTCTATCCCTTTTCATTCTTACTAAATAAACGAAAATATGTTTAAGTATTAGAGATCATCGTTTTCCGATTTATTATTCAATTCAATAAAACGAAAAATAAAATAATTTAAAGTAAAACAAACAATTCAAGCAACACATCTTAAAAACTAAAAAAAACAATTTCACAAATTGAAATTTAAGGCAACAGATTTAAGTTCATGTGCATGTAACATACATACGTACATTGTACGTCAAAGAAACGTACATACATACGTATGTATGTATGCTACATACACTTGTATGTATACATTTTACAAGAAATTTAGAAATTTCTTTAATTTCTGCACAAATCTGAAGTTTTTGTTTCAACGATAGTTGCACTTTCTTCGTAGACATTGTGATGAAAACTGAATGATTGTAAACAAATAAAACAGGCTTGCGAAATTTGATAATTTATTTTCATTTTGGCGTTTTTTTCGGTTAGTTAATTAATTTTAATGTGTGGAATTTTTAAAGAAACAATTTACAAGGTTGAAAATTTTAAATTCAGTTTGTGCATTTAACCGTGAAAGTCTGCATGATAAATAACTTATTTTTATGAAATATACGACCTATATATAAGTGAAACGCAGTAAAGCGGGATTCATTTAACAGAAAAATATGTGCACAAATTAAATAGATCGAGGAAAATGTTGGTTTTGACAACTATGTAAGCGTGAAACTCTCTTAAGCGTGGCGCATTTATCCGTGAACTACTGTATTAATTTAATCGTGCGCCGCTAGAAAAGATAATAATGGGAAATAGATGGAAACGTTTTGAAATATTTGCGGTGAATTTGACATTATCATATAATATAATAATTTTATTGCATTGTATTCAACACATTAAGTTTGTTTTATATTATGTTCACACTTATGTTTTTAAAAATTTTTAAGACGAGTTTTCTAAGAACTAAACACACCCGTTCACACTATATTTCAGATGTTTAGTGTTGACGATTTATGAATAAATAAATTATTGCGTTTGTAAGAAATTTCGAACAATTATGCTTTTTGTTTGCTTTATTATTTTTAAACAACACATGTTTTTGTAAACAACGTAATATTTTTTAAGCAATTATTGTGTTCCAAATAATTTTTTTAACGTGCCGCAATTTAATAACAACACAAAGTTGCCAGAGTTATCAAAAATGCACTGAACATACTCCATTTACGTGTTTACCTAAGAGATTAATTTTAAAACTTGTTACCTGAGATGCTTAACAAAACATGTCAATGTATGGTAAAACATCAAAAAATTATTGTGTTTAAGCTCCTAAAGACGAATAGGACGTTAAACACATAAGTGTTAACATAGTATTATATAGCTAAGTAGCAATTGCTATAACCGGGTGTCCTAAGACACCTCTCTTCTTTATCTTTTTACATAATTTTTCAAACTCAACAGTTGTTATTTTAATTTTCTTCTATGAAGACCTATTTCTGTTTGCACATAACTTTAAAGGAAAGCTTATATAATAGAAACAAATGAGACAGTATTTGTTGCAATCAATTTATATTTGAAAAAGTTATTAAACTTTTTCTAACGCTACAGTTACACAACCAAGATTTGCATTCAAGTTTTTCACACATACTGGTTGTCAAAAGTAATTTAAATTGAAAGCTGTGACGTAGGCTGCACGCAATTTTCAAGCAAATTTATTTTCAATATGCCGTTGATAAGAAAACAGCTTAAACACACAACTTCATGACTTCTATTTAGGTTTATAAACCGCAACACATCATTATATTTTTTACATATTTTTTGTTCCTAATAATATTTATTTAAAGTTAATTAAAGTTTTTAGGAGGAATATAACATTATGTGTAATAAAAGAACATAAAAATACTATACCGGCAGAATATTTGAAAACAAAATCGAAAAGTGTGCTCATTGAAATTGGTGTCAGTTGTTTTTTGTCTATAGATATACACAACTGGAAAGAAAATTTGAAGTCAAGGTCGCATCAAATTCTAAAAGTGTGAATGTATTAGTGAAAAAGTGTGAATGTATTGAAATTTGAAAGGCAAAACTTGATCGTGTAACCCTCAAGTAAAGTACAAATATTACGATTGCTTTACACAAATAACAGTGCTCTGCTTTGTGGAATATTTGACGACGCCAAATCATTGCATAATGATTAAAAAGTCTACAAACTTCCTTATTTTAATTAAAATAAATATTAATAGAACTTTACTTGTCAACAATTTTAATCTAGTTAAAATTTTTTACTCTACAATACAATAACATTGTATTGTGTTGGTATTATTGGTATGCATTGTGTTGGTATTAAATTCGATTATCTTATGTTGATATCCAAAATATATATATAGCAGAAAATTGCATATAAAAACATTCTAAACTTTTTTAATTATTAAAAAAATAAGATAAAATAACCCCCATTCATCTGTATTATCTTCGAGCTTAATTTTTTCAACTTAAGATAAATTGAGAATACAGAAGAGTGTATTTATTTCTGCATTACCGAATATAATAACTTTATTTATTAACAGCCTTATACCAAAGAATATAAATCATATAATTTATATTTTTGCTTATATATAACAAGAAACTGGCATAAGCGACAAAACTAAACATGGTCATAACAATTTAGGCTAGGATTTAATAGTGGGTTAAAACTATATTATGCACCGATTTCTAATGTCAAATAGTTTGAAGAACACGTACCAGGACCTTCGGTTTTGTAGTCAACGTGCTAGCTACTTCAGCCAACGCCACCTGCTTTTTTTTCTAATTTTGTATTGTAAGTACACAGAAAACCCTTTCTTTCAGCATTTCCATTAATTTTTTTTATTAAAATAATTATAAAGTAACAATAAAAAAAAATACAGACGAATTGATAACCTCCTCCTTTTTTAAGTCGGTTAAAAATAATAAATATTGGCAATATAAATAAAGAATTTATAGATTTTTGGCCGGAATTTACCACTGTGCGCTGTCTTTATAACTAAATGATTCGTCTTTTGCGTTATACATAAATACATATGTATGTATATTAAAAATATCTCGCTTTATATTATTTCCTCCAAGGTCATGCTAATGTAACTGTTCCGTGACCACTTCGTTCTATTTCCGCCTTACCATAAAAATGATATATTATGGTTAGAAATATGTCTAAGTTCAGCATTAGATATTGCTCATTGAAATAAAAAAAATCATATGGGGAAGTTATTTTAATATAACAATTGCAAGAGCAACAGATTTTGGCAGCTATTTGAGTTGTTTCGCACTATAGAAATACAATAATAGTGGTGCTGGAACTTAGTGGACGGAAAAAATGTTTTAAACCAATTAATACATCTCACTAAAAGGGAAGAAATTAAATTAAAGGTATACATACAAAAATAGACAAAATATTAGTTCAATAAAACAAAAAATTGTTTCAATAACATTTTGCTTTAACTTGATAAAATATTTATCAATATTGCAATTTTGAGGGTGGCGTTGGCTGAAGTAGTTAGTACCCAGTTGTTATCAGTTAGTATCAGTTGTTGTAGGAGAGTTCAAGTGATGCACAGTGTCGTGTTTTCATATAAACGGCGGCCAAAAATAGAAGGAGTTATCGTAGAAGAATGAAAATTGGTACACATTACTATTATAAGTAGGAAAGGAAAAAAACGAAGTTTTGAAAAAATCGGCCCAAGGACTCGCCCACCTCCCATATATCCTGATATGAAAAAAACTTATATTTTCCAAAATTGTTGTTGGAATTGAACTAAATTTGGCTCGATTTGTCTCTAATATATTACTGATAATTGTGGTGAGTTATATACCATTATCTCAAAGGACACGCCCACCTCTCATATATCCTGTAATGAAAAAACCTTATATTTTCCAAAGTTGTTTCTGGAATTGAACAAAACTTGGCTCGATTGTTCTTTGATATATTCCGGATAACTTTGATAAATTTTATGAAATTATCTCAAAGGACACGCCCACCACCCTTATATCCTTGATACGTAAAAGATGCAATTTGTCCACGAAAATTGTCAATACCTCTTTCACATTTTTTTAACTTTTTCAATAAGTTTCCTATTTTTATCTGTTCCGATCCGATAAGATTGAAATTTGGCATGTAAATATATTTAGTAAAAAATTATTTTAATTTGTAAATTGTGATCATATAAGAGCAAAATTTTACAAAAATTATTAATTCAGTGAAAAGAAATTTAAAAACATGAATTTTATTTATTTAACATAACATATTCAATATACATACACACATAAAATATATACATAGTAGGTATTACAGGCAATCAAAATATATTAACAACTATCACTGTCATCACTTTCAGATTCTACCAGATTCGCTGTTTTTATGCTCTGAAATCTTTCTTTTGTAACTAAATACTCTTTCAGATCATTTATATCACTTTTCCTTAAAAGTATTTTCTGACTATGCATCGAAATTGATGGCTCTGACTGCAGAATAAGATAATTTAGTAGGTCTCCCATGGAGGCAATCCTACTTCTTTTTCTCGTATGTTTCAATCTTGCATTTCTTATAATTTTATGACTTGTCTCTATTGCTTCTTCTGATAACATTCCAATGGGAATAGTGGAATATTTAATAAAATCTATACCATGAAAGTGCTGTATCTTTTAAAAGCTTTTCAAAATTTGATGTATGTATATAATGACCACTTGAAAGTGTTCTTAAAATAATAGAAAAATTTTTTATTAAGCTTACATCTACATTAGTAATCTGAGCTGAAAGTTCGACATTGGAAAAGAAGCGCCTTGCAGTATTGCCATCATTCGTTGTGCCATATCCCGTCTTAACCTTATCAACTATAAGACCCATTTCAGACTTAATTTTTGCTTGAATACTTCTCTTTTGCTCAGCAACCTGATCTTTATCTTCTTTTCCTACCACTCTCCATTTCTATTCCTAATATAGTATAAAATAATTAAGTTTTCTTGCAATACCAAAACTTTACACGGATACTTACATTACAAATGATTTCACAAAATAGTTCGCTATCTAGCCAGTCACTCAACTCAGTTTCAAATCTGTCTCTAATGCGATGATATTTAGACCAATTGTTAGAGATTTTTAATAGAGTAAGCTTTATTTTCTGTTGTTCACTTTCTAATAATACTTGTTTAAAATGCTTTTCGACAAAATCTTTAACATGATGCATAACATCGCATGGTCTGTTTTGCTTTATCTCTAGCCACAATTGAAAAATAGTGCGAATCCGCAATGAGGTTGACACTGAAAAACAATCATAAGAGAAATTCGTGCAAAATCGAGCAGCTGAATTTTAAATATATTAAAATACATACTTGTAGCTACAAAATACCAAAAAATTGGAAAAGTTTTATCTCTACTTTCTTTTAAATTCTCTATGAAAGTTCGCTGTTGCTGAAAAATCTTGACAATGTCTCACTACTATCTTTTTCTAACGGGGTCTGACATATGATCAATATTTGTAAACAAAAACATGTTGTAATTATAACTAGAAGCATCACTTACCACCCTGTTAAAAATTTTGGTAGCCGTTACATTCAAATACTTAAATTTTTAGTATTATAAATGAACATGAAATTTGGGATTTTCCCATAAATTTCGTATGCTGTACACAAACCTTGACTTTGAACCACTATAACTTTAAAATTTGTAAACATTTTAATAGGATATTTTAGATATCATCTAACCAGAGTGTTAAAAAAAATATAATAATACAAAAACGTTCAAATTCTAACATTGACTTTAACCATTTTTGGCCAGCCTCGTGACACAGTGTGATGTAGGCATAGACACTGGTTACTGAACCGCACCGGCTTCATCGGATACTAATGCTAACGTAACATCAGAGCGCACTCTTTCCTCGGTATTGTGTAGCAGAAGACGCAGTAAAATAACCAATAAAATGGCCACGAAACACAGCTTCAAAAATTTAACACGCATTAAACATCCAAACAGCAGAGTTGTCTTCTCTATCACTTTCCCTTTCCTAAAAACGCTCAACCTAGTAATAGTAGTAGACATACATTGCCTAAAAAAAAAACTGAAATTTTAAAAACATTTCTCAATAAAAAAGAGTTGAGCAAATTATAAAATATTTTCAAGTATTTAATTGAATAACTTCAATTATTGAGGAAAAAATTAACTAATTTTGCGTGGTTTAGGTTATCGGTTTTGCAAGAATGTTTATTACCACAGGGACTTTTTGTTTTTAAACGCAAAATATATTTTTGGTAAGCATGAAAATTAACACTGACTTCGAAGATTTTCGAATATAGAAAATGTTTTGACATATTTAAAATCATTTAAAAAATCGTAAATATTTTTTCCTTTTTTGCATTATGAAATTTTTTGTTATAAATTTCATTTTATTTAAGAACAAATAGTAGTTAGTTATAAGCAAAATTAAAAAGTGTCAAGAAAATGTTTTTACATCCTTGTATTATATAGTAAGAAAATAGGAAAGATTTTAAGGTGTACAAAAATAAATTTTTTTTGCCCCATTGGCATTAAATTCTTTTCCAAATATTCCGCTTAAATTTCTCACATTCCCCTGGTATTACTGTTCCAAACTCCACTTAGTTCTTTAAATACCATTTGGAAATGCTATTTTTTAAGTAAACCCATAATTTTTGAATATGGTATAGATCTGGACCTTGAGATGGAGTACGAAAGTGTCTTGTGTTTGGTGTCATTATATTGATAACAATTAGAAAACTTGTTTAAAAAATTTTCGTATGGCGCCAAATCTGTTTTTTAATAATAAATGATTGGGAACAATATTCGTATCTTTAGGTAAAATTTAACTGGAATTAAATATAATTTGTCCATGAAATTCGGAGTTTTGCTAAAAAAAATGTTTTTCATCTTTAATCTAAAATTTCGTAAACTTCCAATTTTTTTTAAGTCTTTAATTCCATTACTTATATTTATTTAAATTCTATACCAAATCATATGCTATTTATTATATATTAATATAACATTTTTAATTAATTCACCATACATGCATATTCACCCTTATTCCAGTTGTCGACGTGGGAACCACTTTAACACAATAACAAAACTTAGGACTTGTTTACTTTACTCGCTGTCGAAAGCAATTTTGTGCTAGTGATAATTCATTTCCGTTCGCCAAGGTTGTTTTCGACAACGGGTACACAAATCCCAATTTTTTGGTTTTGTGTTAAAGTGACGTCGACAACTGGAATAAGGGTGATTAATTACTACGGAGGAGACAAGTATTGAACCATTGCAACAACCCACTATCCTTCTGAGTGATGGACAAATTCCATAACCAAGTGCCTAACATGGCAGCCTGTCCCCGTATTCCGTAAGTTGCTAAAGCTAAATCTCTATCGCTAAAAATCTATAAAGTCGATTTCTCGATTTTCGGCTACGAATAAAATTTTCAAACATCTATTGATAAATCAGGCTTAAATCAATGGCTTAAAAATGTAATTCGCCGAAATTTGAGTGTTTTATGTCATAGGAAAAAGTTTTTAATATTGTATTTGTTCAGCATTTTAGCGATCAAATTTAGCTTTAGCTTTAGCGATTTACGGAATACGTGTGCTGAATTAGCATTATGCATTAGCTAAATGCAAATAAATAATATATGCTTTAATTCAAAGGAAAAATACTTAAAAATGGCAAATATTTTTCTTAAATTTAGAAAACCTTTTAACATCTTTTATGAACTAATCAGGAGTAAGTCATTTCCTAAAATTAATTTTTTTTATTTAAAACGAAATTGACTAGTTTCTTAGTATAAAATTTTCCTAAACTTATAAAAATTTTTTATATTTTTAGTAAATATTTCTTTTCAGCCAGGAAATATTTCCTCGAATGTGAGAATTTTTTTGTATATTTTCATGAGCGATTTTTAAGGATAAGAACTATTTATTTTTTAATCACATTAAGTAATTTTTATCATGTTTTTGTACAAATTTTCTGGAACTTAGAAACAATTACTTAAATTTAGAAATTTTTTACTTACATTTTTTGTTTAACAGTATTCCGTGATTATTTTATCTTAGCTCAAAACAGCAAACTTCGAATTGATAAACTCTTTGTTTTTTCACTTTTCTGAGAGAGTATATCGGTCAATTGGTGCTTTTTTCTAAATTTGTTTTTATAAAGGAATATCTTGCTTTCATATAAACCTTTTCATCAGTGTTGTCACTTCTTGGGCAATCAATCGAATTCCACTGCAATTATTACTGCAGTGTGGAATGGTTTCTTTTAGGTGTAGATCAGGGCCCAAGTCGTTACATCCACGAACGTGCCACTGGTCACGCAAAAGTGCATTTTTCCGATTACAATACACGTGAATATACTATTCGAATAACTGAACGTACGATTGTTACGTTCTGTCATGCGTTAACAAAATTTTATACGAGTATATAAGAATTTTAGTATAGGTATCATAACAATGTAAGTAATTTAAAATTTTAATGAAAATACTATAATTTCATAGAATTAGTACACCCAGAGAAAAACAGCTTAAAATCAATAAAAACCATATTGAATTAGTAAGAAACATTTACGAAAGTCTAGTCATGTTGAAATTTATTATTTCTATATAAAAAAATATTAATTTACAGAATTAATTTATTAATTTTATTTATTTTTAAGTATCTCAATGTACATTTTCTATTATATTGAGAATTATTGAATTAATGTTCAAACAGAATAAGTCTGCAACTTGAGGAAAAATCGCAAAGCCCATAATAAAATCTACGGCAGTAACTTCAAATGCTCTCTAATTATTGTTTTATTTTTTTTTTGTGCTTATTTTTCCTTGTAGTTTTATTTACAAAATGTTTGAAATTTATAGAAACTATGGTAGCCTTGTTGAGAGAATGTGTAATTAAGAGAGAGAGCATAAGAAATAACGCTGTCAAAATAAAATAAATTCTATCTCTCGACTGCCTTCTGGGGCTAGTTTTTTGTGTCATTTTGTATGGAAAATGTGTTTATGCCGCAATTCTGTTTGATAATTCTGTTTGACGCAATTTTTTTTACTAAAACTTGGAAGTAGGATTCCTTACCACAAAATTTCTTATTACATAGGTATTTCTTTAAATTTATTTTAAGTTTCTTGTGGTGTTTTTGTAAATTTAAATAGTAGGACTGAATATATCGTGTTTTACTTTTTGTAAAACCTTTTTATAAAATAAAAATTTAAATTGTGTTCCGGTGTAATATCAGTTAAATTGGGCAATTTTGCTTCATCTCAAGTGTAGTTATGAATTTTTTTGATGGTAACTCTGCTTTGCATATATGTATGTATATTAGGTCTCTTCACTGATACAATTTCTTTTAATGCAAAGAATAATTTCTACGCTACGATTTCATGCAAATGTATCCAATTTACTGCATTAGAAATAATTTTTTTAATTAATGATGCTATTTTTTAAGAAGACATGAAAGATCATAGTATATCACTATGACCATGTGTACAAATATACATATATACATACATATCTACTTGGGTTGAAATAGGTTACAAAGCTTTAATTAATGTTACCCGTTAAGAGCCGCCATACAGCATTCAAACATTATTTACCTGAATACAGACATTCTCTGCTGAATGTACTTTTTTTGTATTATAATTTTTTACAAATTCTGAATTCCATAACAAGTGTTAATGTAGACATTTAGGTAAGGTTGATCTTACAGTCCGCTGAGGAATGAAACAATTTTTCTGTGTTACCTGAAAGATATATAAAAAGAAAAGAAGTGCGTCATGATTGTAGAGGTAAGATGTCAGGGTTACAGATGTGAATTCGAAAAAAAGAGTCATGCGTAAAAAGTTTTCTTCTTGCGGGGACCTGCCTCACGCTTACAGATGCGGTAAAATCATGCACAGCTCGTAATCAAAGAGTTCATGTTAGGAATGATTTTGTGTCATCCCACGTCATATTTGTCTTATATTAATGCTGGTTTTGGCTGTGTGTTCACTTGAATATTTATGGTTTCTTAGTTATATCTTAGACTATATGTAGAAATATATATTGCGTACATAATAAAGGCAGCGGCTTCCCAATGCAGGACGAAGGCACAGAAGATGTGCTATTCTCGCCTCGTCATTTTCATCTACACACCTGGAACAGTAGTCGCAGCCTTTTCGAGTGGGTCCACGAGACCATTTTATTGAGTTCACCAAACCTTAAATAGCTACAGTATTCTTCCTATGTCAATATGCTGTCTTAAGATTCTCACTGTGAAACAAATAAGCTCATTTTGTCTCAACTAACGAGCATTCGATTAAAGTATATCATCGATATATTTCAAACAAGATGATAACAAAATTCATATATTGGAGAATAGGGTCCCCTCTTGCCAGATTATCCGCTATAAGATTTCCAATAATAGACTCAAGTGAAATTATCCGCCATCTTATCGATACAAACGAGTTTAAAGTGATTGTTTTAAGTAGAAGTGTTATTTTTTTTATAAAGATCTTTGAGCTGCTTCACTCCAACGAATTTTCATTTAGTAAACTATTTATAATACTCCTAGTTCGTCGTTGTATTTCTAACAATACAGTCATATTCAAGAAAAATAATTTTGGTTTCCAAAAGGCTTACAAAACAAATTTTGTATGGAAATTTGTTTGTTAAACCATTTTTAAACTTAAATTATTTTTTTTTCTGAATAAGGCCTTCAATGAATAACGTACCTTTTCACAATGTATGGTTAAAAGATAACAGAGACTTTAACTGCAAGTTTTGTATGAAGAACTGTCAGTTAAAGTTCACATTAACTCTTAACCATACATTGTGAAAAGGGACGTAAATCAACAAAAATTAATGCTTAAGTTATAAATTATGTGCCTTATAAAAGCAAAACCTGTAAATAAAACTACAGACTACTTTGATATGTATGTAAAATAAAGTTTAGTCTTGAAAATATGTCAAAGTCGTTTACTCATGTTAAATTTTCCATAAAAATGAGTGTATTTAATGCTAGAGCAGGTACTTGTGCCTGACATGTATGGCATAGAAATACGAGTAAATACTCGTACTACAACAACCCATTTACTTTCATATTCTTCCAGCGCCATCAAATTCATATTTATGTATGTATCATGATACAATTATATCAGGTACATGCACAAGCCCAGCCTGTTACTGTATACATTGCAGATAAATGTCAAACTTTGTTTACAAGCTGCAAAAATGTTATTGTATGTGTGTGAATGAATTGTTTATAGTGTTGCCAATGAATTTACACAAGGTTGTGTCTGAAATTACACATTGAAGAAAATTACACTACACATCTTTTGTGTAGGTTAAAATTAAAAGATAAATAAATAAAAATAGAACCCAAAGTAGAATTACATACAGATTATACAAGAATTTAATTCCATGGCCTACACATGTGAGTAGAAATTACACACTATTTAACTACACACAGATTGGCAACACTGAATAACTATAATCATGCAGGAATGCCGCGTCTGCAATTGTACTTTAGTTACCCTGTAATTGCGATTTTTATAAGCAAAAGACATTTGTTTCTGACAATTTTCCATTTGTTTATACCAACAAAATACATGTGTTTTTTGGTGTTGGAATTTTGTTGTAGTCGTGCATGTACCTAGTATAATTGTATCATGGTGTGTATGTAGTATGTACACTCAAAAAAATAACATGTACTATTATTAAGAACATTTTTTTTCCTAAATTCAAGTAAAAACAAATTCTAAGTTTAAGTAATTTTTTCTAAGTTTAAGAAATTTTTACAAAAGTCTAGTCAATATTACTAAATATAAGTAAAAAATAAAAAGTTAATATCCTTAAAAATAGTTCATAAAAATACACAAAAAATTTCTTACATTTAAGGAAATGTTTACTGACTTTAAGGAAATATTTACTAAGAGTAGGAAAATAGTTATAAACTTAAGGAAATTTTATACTAAAGACTAGACAATTTCGTTTTAAATCAAACAATAAATTGTAGGAAATGACTTACTCCTGATTAGTTAATGAGATTTGACTTACTTAAAAGATGTAGAATGGTATTCAATACAAACAACAAATTATTTAGTAAAACAAAATCAAAATTGACAAACGATGAAAAGTCGAACATTGTGTATCAAATCAACTGCGATGGTGACGGATCCAATATATGCCCGAAAGTATATGTTGGCACAACAAAAACAAAATTAAAAACCAGAATTTCTTCACACAAGTCGGACTTAAAATCTCAACATAAACCTTTAAACCAAAAAACAGCACTTGCGGCCCACTGTGCTGTAACTGGTCACAAACCAAATTTCTCTAATATAAAAGTGTTAACAACAGAAAACAACTACAAAAAGAGATATACTCTTGAAATGCTTCACATTATTGATGTACCTCCTGATAAGAGATTAAATTATAAGAGTGATGTAGAAAAATGCGCGCAGATTTACAGAAACACAATAAAAAAACATAGACAAAAACATTATTAGAGTTCTGTTTACAAAAGAGACGAGGTGTTCAAAATAAAGCATTTAAAACTTTAAAGTTAATAATTACACCATTTGTTTTTATAATTAAATTAATTTGTGCAATAATATTAATGTTGTTATTATTATATTTCTATTTGTGTTTTTATGTATATATTTTAGATCCCCTGAAGATGATCAACGGTGTTGATCGAAATATTGGGAAAAATAAAAAACAAAACTGAAATTATAAATAAAATGAAAATCTAACCTTTTTCAATTTGTAACCAGACCTCAAGCTGAACAAAATAAAGTAAGAATTTTTAGAAAAATATTTAACAGTTTTGAATATTTTTTCTTTGAAATATAGAATTTATTATTAATTTGAATTTAGGAAAAAATCTAAGTAAATTTTTCATATTTTCGACGAATGTTTGAACTTGAAATTTATTTTTTTATAAATAAAATAAAATTTTAACACTCAATAATTTCAATCCTTATTCAGGCTGCCCTGTTAGATTTCTCGTTGTGGGAGAGAAAAATAAAAATAATACAACGGAAGAGGGCTACGGCAATACTTGTCATTGTTTGTTTAAATTTTTATTAATTTTTTTGTGGATAAATTTTTATAAAATTTTCTAAAAAATTTACTCTTTGTTTAATTTTTTATAATAGAGGTCCTATGCTCCTTATAGGAAAAACGGGAACATATATGTATACATATATACATATATATATACATACATATATAATATTTTGTAATGGCAGTAACTAAAAACAAGAAATTATTAACATTTCAAACATTGGCAGATATATTTGATATATTTTTTAAACTTTCATATTTTATGACAAAAATTTTTGAACTTCAAAATAATTTTTTGTTCACAATAATGTTGTGAACACCGCCAATTATTCAAACACTATGGCAACATCAGAAAGAGAGTCAAAAATTGAGAGAATAAGAAAGTCCGCAGAGACAATAAAATAGATTTAAATTTTATACCGTTCCGCACTGCGGTTTTTTACTTCACAATCGCATTAAATTATCGTTACATTGTGTTCAGACTCTTGGGCAATTGGTTAGAGTTGTTGCCTATCAATCAGTAGGTTGCTGGTTCAATAGTTGTCTCCTCTCAAGGAATTAATATGTACATATGTATGGTGAATTAATTAAGAATATAATATGAAAATATAGTAAATAACATATCATGTGGCGTATAATTTAATTAGAAATAAAAATAAGTACCAGAATAAAATACAAAAAAAATTGGAAAATTCAGTAAATTTCAGATCAAATACGAAAAATAGTTTTTGCAAAGCTCCGAATTTCATGGGAAAATTTTACTTAATTTTACGAAAATTTTACTTAAATATGAAAATATAATAAGTACAAACTAGTTCATTAATGAACTTGAAATTTACTAAATATTTTACTTTGGCTTTGGCGCCATACGACAACTTTTTTATTAAAATGTAGAAAATTTTCCAAAGTTTTAGTTAAATTTTTTTTAGTGTATGTATGTATGTGTAACATACATAATTTACGTGTTTGCTTAAGATACATTCAATATTTTACCAGCTAACAATGTGTCTAATACGTGTTTGTTGGTTGGTACTTGTTTAACTTAATGTTCTACTTATTTTGCGATGCCAGTGCTACGGCAAAAATTATATGTGAAATTCCAGGTTTGCAGGCATTTGTGGTAAAATAAAATGGTTTAGAAACAAGTAAGAGTGCTATATTCGGCTGTGCCGAATCTTATATACCCTTTACCAACGTATGTATGGTATATGTAGTATACAGATACATACATACATACATAAGTACATACATACATATTTGTTTTGTTATAAAATTTATAATTTTTTGTTATTGTGCAATTTTTAGTAAGAAATAACTAGCTTTATTTTAACTAGTTTTATATATAAAAAAAGTGTACTTTTCCCAACCCTGGGATCATCATTTTAATTTTTTTTTGGTTCCTTATATTAATCTTGTTCTTTAAAATATATATGAAATATGTTAGGTGAACAAAAAAAAATAAATAAGGAAAATACTAGTTTTATTTAGTTGCTTTAATATCAAAATAAATTCAGTAAAGTGCGACTTTGACTCGCGCACGGAAGGTTCCGTACATTCGGTTTCTAGAATTTTTTTAATGTGGCTTTTTTTTCAGCTTAAAAGATTTTTTTATTTTTGTCGCTTTTTTCTAATTTTGGCGATTTTTTCTGTTTTTTGGAGTTTTTTTTTATTTCTACGATTTTTTTCTTTGTTTTTGGGGTTTTTTTATTTCAGGGTTTTTTTCATTTTGGCGATTTTTTTCATTTAGCGATTTTTTTTCTGTTTTTTTTCATTTTGGCGATTTTTTTTATTTTGGCGATTTTTTTCTGTTTTTGGGGTTTTTTCATCTTGGCGATTTATTTTCATTTGGCGATTTTTTCTCTTTATAGATAAAAAGGAAAAATTAGTTTGAGTAGGCTATTTTTATATAAAAAAATTAAAGTTCCCAACCCTGGAAACGTATTTTTTTTAATTTTTTTTTCATATTGTTAATGCCAAATTTATTCGTACTGAAACATGAAATAAGTTTATTTAACAAAAGAATCAAAAAATGTGTGTACCTAGTCAATTTTACATGGCAAAATCAAGTTTAAGCTTTCCAGCTCTGCAATCCTCTGCTCGATTTCGCTGATTTTCAATACCAGTCTAAGTTGGACCATATCTGACACACCAGTCCAAGAACGAAATTTTTGCTTTTCTGGGAGCTTTGGAAAACCGATTTCACGTACACCAGACGGACGGACGGTCGGATGGACAGACGGACATCGCTTATTCATCTTCCCTATTCATAAAGACCCAGAATATATAAATTTTTTGGGTCGCAAATTAATATTATGGAAATTACACACGGATTGACAAACCTATATATACCCTTTTCCATTTTTGGTAAAGGGTATAAAAAGCAAAATTAGTTGTTTTTGGAATTTTTCACGCTACGAGAACTTTAAGGAGAACATTTGTGGAAGCAATACGTATAAAAGAGATAAAATATCTCAGAGTGCTTTGAAAAAACCATTTTCACAATTACTTTATCTGCTTGCTTTAACTTAGTACTTATGAAGAATAAAAAATTTAAATATAAAAGTAGAATGCCTTAATCATGTGTATCGTCTTTCTTTATGTCGTTCGATATTTAATGATAAATGTGACGTACATATGTATGTATGTATATATACATATAGCATATTAGAGTGCTGCGCAAGCCTTAAAAAATGTCTTACAAGCAATCCCATTAAGTTTAACCCTTTCTACAGTGTTTTGCTTCACGATAAGAATACTGACGTAGATAATAAAACTGCAATAGAACAAGGGCTACATTGTAGACTTTACAATGTCAATGCAATAGAACAAACACTTTTAAAACAAAAAATGAAATAGACCATCAAAATTCCCATCAAACATGTTTTGAATGCTCTGAAAGTAAAGAAAATTATGCATATAAAAGAAACATTTACGTATCGTTAGTCCTAGTTTACACAATGGAAGTCTTATTGCTAAGCTGATTAGTTTGTTGGAGAGAGAAAAGAGTTGAAAAGAAACGAGTACTCAGCTTCATATACTGTAAATGCGTTTTGCTTTTCTATTCGTAATGTTAAAAAGCACAAATGCATACCCGAAACTACTCGTATGCCTAAAAAAAATATGAGCTGAAAAATAATACTTTAATTGTGTGGACGCCGATCAAAGTTCAAAGAAGAAAAAGTGATAAGCATAGTAATAAGTAGGGCTAGGAATCTCATGCAAATGCATGTTTTCACTGGGCATCATAAAACGGAAACGGTTAAGTTATCTTTGCGAATCGTGAAATTTCCTTTGAAATGGCATTCAATCGTTTTTGCATATTTTGCTAAAAATACTCGTTTTTGCATATTTTTGTGCATATTTTTCGATAAATGAATATTTTTTGTGCATATTTTTGCTATTTTGGTTAGCATCCATTTGAAAATGTAAAACGCTCCTGATACTTAGTGCGACATCTTCTGGTAAAAATTGACATAATTTGTTACAAAATATTTACCTGAATCACCCTGTTGAACTCTAAATTTTTATATTTACACAACATTTTTATTGTTTTGTTCGGGAATTCGCTGAAAATGTTTAACTTTATAGTGTTTTCACACTGACTTGGTTTTAATAAAAGTTGGTGTTAATGTTAAAACCAACTGTTAAAACCTGGTTTTACCATGCAAATTGTTTTTGTTAAATCCAACTTAAAACCATTTCTGAATTGGTTTTATTTTGGTTTTATGAAATGAAACCCTGTTTTCGCTGTGGTAAATTCAGTGCTCCCAAGTTAAAATGACCGGCAGCAGCTGATAATGTTTATGCCAGTGAATAACAAGAGATGTCGCTTGAAAGATTTTCAACTTAAAAATGGATGCAGCAGCAGCAATAAGTAAAAATTATGGAAAAATAAGAGTTCTTTGGAAGGAAAACAACAAAAAAATTTTCATTGACCTCTGAGAAGTGAAAATAAACGACATGACATATCGAACCACCGATAAAGTTGTATTTTGTGATTTATTTGTACATTTTTTATATACAATAACTTGATTTCCAAGCACTTCTTCACTTTGTATTACTAGTTCCATAATTTTAAAATATTTATTTACAAAATATAAAATAATTTTCATTTTAGAGCGCATTGTAAAGTTTCTTAGTTTTTCATACAAACAAAAACAGTTGTACAGTTTGTCACATAAGTGTTATAAAAAGCATTTCCTGCATTTCTGCAGGAGATCTATTTTATTTTGAGCAAAGTTATTAGACAGTCTGTGAGTTAAAACCTGAATTTAACAAACTTGCAGTGTGAATGCAAAATCAGCTGTTTATGGTTTTAACGTTAAAACCAGGTTTTAACTTGCAGTGTGAAAACACTATTACACAACACATTTTAAATGGAAAGTGAGTTGGTTTTGAGATTTTTCCTGCAAAATAATGGAAATTGACGGCATGGACCACGATGTCACGAGAAATCGTTCGATCGACAACTTGTATTGCAAACAAAAATAAATTTTCTAAAGTTATTGTTGTTTGCAATACAAGTTGTCGATCGAACGATATCTGGTGACATCGTGGGCCAGGCCGATAATTTAACTTAATTTTTTGTTGTTGAATTTATTGTTTTGTTTTTCTTTATACTAATTTTATATGTAGATACATATGTATATTAAATGAATTGTTTCTGCCTTTTTTTTTTTTGTTAAATTGTTTTTAAATAAAATATTAAAAAATATTTTTAATTGCATATTTCTGTGTTTTTAGTGCATATTTTCAAATTTTAAGTGCATGTTTTTTGCGCATATTTTCGATTTTTTAGTGCATGAGATTCCTTGCCCTAGCAATAAGACTTGACTAGTGTGAACTGGGACTTAGGAGTATGAAAGCTGAAAAGAGGTACATTTATGCCCTTTTCACAATGTACAATTAAAAGTTAACAAAACCGCAAGTTTTCACGTTAATTCTTAATCATACATTATGCAAAGGGACGTTATAGGTACATATATAATAATTTGTTAATTTTTTTTCCATTATGTATACACATATGTACATAGTTTCCACGTTTGTGTTCTATTGCAATCGATGTTTCTGCTATGATTTACTGTTGTTTTATTTCATTCTCGCTTTTTGTGTTGTTATTCTACTTGTTTTGAAAACACAAGCACTAACAAAACTGTAGAGAAAAACTTTTCGAATGATGCTTACTTTATTTTAGTGGGTGTCATGTTATGTTTGTTTTGTTTTGTTATATACTATGTTTACACTGAAAGACAGTGCTTGGAAGTAGTGTGAAATAGAATACAAAAGTTTTAGAACGGCTTGCGCTGGGCTTTAGTAAGAATGTATTATGGTACATAGTCATGTTTTACACTTGGCAGTTTTTCTTGAAGCAGTTCTCTTCAATTCTCTTTTAAAACTGCCCATTTGTTTACACTCAGACGGTTTCTTGTTCAATTTTCGTATTGTTTTAATGCAGCGAATGAAATAACAAAACAGAATTGAAGTAACTTTTCTGTACAGGCAAGTCAGTACCCCTCTTCTTTCTTCTTTCCTTTCAGTCCTATAAACTCAGACTTGCTTCAAGTAAAACTGCCGAGTGTAAGACATGACATAGGAATATGCCAAAAAACTGTACTTTTTGATTTTCAAGCTATGAATGCCGAATGGTTTTTAATGCTTTGGGGGGTAGAGTCAGCTATCTTAATTGGTAATTAGAGTGTCCCTCACTTGTCCTAAAACGGAAATTTACATAGTTAGTGTGGGTAGTTATCTTTCATCTACTGATATTGTTGCAACAATACACTGAGAAAAAAAGAAAACTTGGAAGCAAGAAAATACTACTGCTAACATATAACGCGGCAAAAATTGGGCTGAATATTATGTCTTGCCATTCAACACAGTTGTTAATGATTTCAAGCTCTAAAATTCTGCGGTGGTGCGTGACGATCGCATTTTTCGTTTCCAGCCGGCACCTTATGCATGCTTATTAATTATCAATCTCTTATTATTTATTGTCTGTTCCGTAATGATTTACAAAATAAAAAATAAACGATAAAAATGAAGGTCAACAGTCGTTTACTTGACTTTCAATTAATCAATAAAATAGATGATATTCAAAAGTTCTCCTTGTTGTTGTACCTCGTCCTCCTCAAATTATTTCATTGTAAATAGTCCGCTATAATTTTTTACATTTGTAATGGTATTGTTTTTTATTGTTTTTCCTTATATCAATGTTTTTGTTTACTGATTTACTGTTATTTACTCCCTTACACCCCTTTTTCACACGCAAAGTTTACTTTGCAAAGTCTTAATTCAGCTGGGAGAAGACAGAAAGAATTAAGACTTTGCAAAGTAAACTTCCCGTGTGGAAAAGGGGTATTAGCATATACAAATAATTGATAAGAGCATCTCTATTAGTGTTATCAATAATAGGTCCGTTTGTGTACTTTTTCCGTAAAGTTTAGTAGCTGAGTAAATACTGAGTAAATTGAACAAATTACTATCATAAAAAACTCTTGTATAAAAAAGTACGCGAAAGGAAAACAAGTTCAGTAAATTTTTTTTTTAATTATTACAAATTTTTGGGTACTCGAACGGAGCTAATATCAGCAATGCATGCTTTCGTTCGGTTGGTTTTTTCTTTGCATTTTATTAAAAAAAAAAGTTTAAATTCAATTTGTAAATATTTGAATATAAATTTGAAACTATTTAATTATCTTATAGCTCTTCTCTTTCTCATTTGGTTATTTTTCAACCGATTTTTAAAAAATGAAAAATGTATCAAAACACCCGGTATTTCCAAATACTATGAGTTCATATGTTCAGCAAAAATACTCGCCAAAAGATTTTGTACAAATTTGCAAAACATTATTTGGTCGAATTCTGGCAATGTAATGGTCAAAATTTTGATTTTCTTCAATAACCTAAAAATAACGGTAATTTTGTAAATAACGGAAATGAGAACCCTTTCCAACAATAAAAAAGTTATTTTTCGCAAAAAGTCGATTTTGGCATATTGCTAATTATACATATAATATGATAATCTTTTTTCCAAATATTAAGTAAAGACGTTCACATGTGCATTAGAGATCGACCGAAGGCGTTTTTTTGGCCGAAGCCGAAGCCAAACTTCGGCCAAAACCAAAACCGAAGCCGAAGCCGAATGTTTTAAATTTTAAAAATGATACTTGTTTTATATGAATTAAGAAAAAAGTTAGCTTTTTTGAAATCACTGAAATAGCTGTAATATCTATTGGATACATAACAAGAAAAATAAAACTATTTTGCAATTTCTAGATTGCTTTTTCATATGATCACTCACAAGAACGTCTAAGTAAAAGAAACTAGAAAGCAACAGGGTTGTATTTCAAAGCAACCCTTTCAAAACGTTAAACACAACAGAAACTGTCGGCGAGCAACAACCAAAAATAATGTTATTTTTCAAGCTTGGAATGAAAAATATTCGGCTTCGGCTAATCGGCCGATTTTTGCCGTAGGCCTAATGTTGGCCGATTACCAATTTTTGGCCGAAGGCCGAAGCCGAAGCCGATTAATCGGTCGAACTCTAATGTGCATTCGAGAATGTAGAAAATATAATAATGAAAATATATTAATGTTTTTTCTTTAAGATTTTGTGAGTGCTTTTCTTAAATGTTTTAATATCTTTGTGCTCCCAATAATGAGGCAGGCATCCTACAGATTTTAGAGTTTTTTTTAAATACATTTAAAGTACTAGTGCCTTTTATGAAAATAAAGAATATATTTGTTAATCGTTTTGCACATAAATAACAACAAAACGAATACCGTACTATTGACAAAGAGCACTTTAATACCACCACAATGTTTCACTTGCCGATAAAACAAAAGTTGAAATGTATTATTATGAACTACTCATTTAATTCATATTGCAACTAGAGCTGGCAAACTATCGATAGTCACGCCATTCGATATTTTCGACAGTTTGTTGGAAAACTATCGATACTATCGATATTATCGAATTGTTTAATACTGCAATTACACATGCCACTAGTGGCATCCCGTTGGTGTACACGTATTATCCAAGGCGAATTCAGTATCAGGTGAACTCTTCCCTACAACAATTTTACAACATCAAAAAGAACACGTAGTTTGCTATGCTACAAAACCAATCTGTCAGAAGATTTCTAAGCAAATTTTGACATTTTGGTTCAAAATGCTCAATTTGGCATCAACAGCTGATAATCAGCCGGGTCACCTGATACTGAATTCGCATTGCGTATTATCAACGAAAATTTTTTCGAAATAGTCGAATCTCTTGCCATTTGCTTGACCGTTTATACATGAAATTGCAAGTTCATTTTAAAAATGTCGGCGAAGAGAACATTTGTATACTACCCAAGTAAAAATAATTGCTCCCATTTTGTTTATAGAGTAACCGAGTTCATCACACATATAAGCACATGTTTAGGGACATGGTTAACATTTATTATTATAAGGATTATTTTTATAATATGAATGCTCTATAATTAACAAACTTACATTTTTTATGCGCAGTACAATAAATAAAACACAATAATACATATAAAAAGTTAAAACTTTAATTTTAATTTCACATTAATCCAATAAATGTGCATCAAATGCTTAACACGGTAACACTTTTTTTCGTTTTGACATTCAATGGCCTTTCACACACGAGAACAATTGTGCTGGCATAACATGCCATTTTGATGGTGAGAGAGGCAAAGAGAGGGGTTTCGTGTTTGGCATAATTTTTCAACCAGTTAAAACCCCGCATCACCAGCACAAAACCAATACACACATAACTTAAAAAAACAACAAATATCAAATGCATACAAAAAACACTAACACACACAAAGCTTTGTATGCGTATACATTTTTATGTCGAATGAATTAGTCTTGTGTGTTCTTAAAAAAACAAAAATTGTGCGGCATAAATATTAGTCTCGTGTGTGACAGGCCAATGGCATGCAACTGCCAAATTTTCACTGGCATGCAAATTTTGATGCCACTGGAGCTGCCATTGCAAAAAATTTGAGTGGTTAGTGAAAAATCGTGAGTGTATTGAGTTTTTGGAAATGGCATGCCACTATAGTGGCATGTGTAAATGGTATGTTACTTGAGGTCTACAGGTAACTTAAAATGACTAACTTTAACATTAATTTCTAGTTAATGTTAAGTGAAGACTTAAAATGTTAATGTTTGGTTAATGTTTATATTGGGGTAATTTCCCCAATAATCTTCCATCTTTTCAACCTAACCTAACCTAACCTAACACGGCTGTTAAGGAGTCTGTTTAAGCAACTCAGTTAAAATAAGAGATGAGAAAAAAGGAGATAGCACACAAAAGTATATATTCCGTCCCTATTCTACATTCATCAATTCTGTTAGGCAAAACAGCGTAATTTTTTCTTACTTGCAGTTATTGTTAAAGTAAGTTATTTCATGTCAGCAGGAGACGAAGAGTTGGGAATGTTGAATTTAATTTTGAAATGAGTCTAGTTTTCAATTTACATACAACTTAGTGGAGATATCAAAAAGTGTTCTTCTATCAAAAGTTGATCCGTTAGACACGAAGTCTGTATTACCAAGTCCATAAATTTATTACTTTGACTTATGACGTTATTTAAGTAAAGCCTGGTAGGTACTCTGTTCAAAATTTCACGCGAAATGTTGACATATTCCATACAAAAAAAGTTTACGTGAAATTTTTATGAAATAATGTTGTAAAACTTGTACTCTGTTCAACTCGTGAAAAATGTATGAAATGTATCCAGCAACATTTTCTTGCTATTTGTGAAATAATGAGACTGGCATTTATTTCGTGCGAAATATTGACAGCTGATGTTTTTGTTAACAAAAGTCGATTAGTGTTGCCTACTTCAAACCAATAAATACGAACATTTTTTCCGAAAAAGTAAAATGGGCATCACTTGTTACGTGTCAAATTTTTCACGCGAAATAATCAATGTTGCTGAAAAATTTTCACAACTTCATACAGAGTACCAGGCTTAAATGAGCGATATGTATTTACATACCATTTACACATGCCATTTCGAAAAACTCAATATACTCACGATTTTTCACTAACACACTCAAATTTTTCGCAATGGCAGCTCCAGTGGCATCAAAGTTTGCATGCCAGTGAAAATTTGGCAGTTGCATGCCACTGAATGTCAAAACGAAAAAAGTGTTACCGTGTTAAGCATTTGATGCACATTTATTGGATTAATGTGAAATTTATATTAAAGTTTTAACTTTTTATATGTATTATTGTGTTTTATTTATTGTACTGCGCATAAAAAATGTAAGTTTGTTAATTATAGAGCATTCATATTATAAAAATAATCCTTATAATAATAAATGTTAACCCTAAACATGTGCTTATATGTGTGATGAACTCGGTTACTCTATAAACAAAATGGGAACAATTATTTTTACTTGGGAAGTATACAAATGTTCTCTTCGCCGACATTTTTAAAATGAACTTGCAATTGCATGTGTAAACAGTCAAGCAAATTGCAAGATATTCGACTATTTCGAACAATTTTTCGTTGATAATACGTATACAACAATTGCATGCACTAGTGGCATGTGTAATTGCAGTGTTAGATGTATTTTCAATAAAAGAAAGCCAATATGTTAAATATTATCTAGTTTATTGCCAATTTGGTAATAAGTTTTTTCAACGATGGTATCGCTATCGAGAAAAAACTATCGATAGTCTAATGGAAATAAAACTATCGATAGTACTATCGATAGTTTGCCAGCTCTAATTGCAACCCGTATTGTAGTCTACAGCGAGTTGTCCAAATTATATAGTCAAAATAACATTAACTGATAGAACACCCTTTAATTTCTTAAATTTTAGTGTAAATTGTTGTAGTCTGTTTAAAAATACATTAACTTTACAAATTTCAAGTGTATATATACATACAATTCTATGTATATTACATGGGATTTTAACATTTTTCGTTGCTCGTTTTGGAACACCCTTTAATTTTTAATTCTCATGTATTCGCATTTGTAGCGACCAAAGGCTTACATACTCTGTCCAAATTTCAGGTCCGCAGCTCTAAGGGCTCTCGAAAAAATAGCCAGTGACAGACGGACGGACAGCGTAGCGAAAATAATAGGGTTCCTTTTCTCTTTTTGTGTACGGAACCCTAAAAAGTTTAAGTTTTCCAGCTGTGGAGCTGAGGTTTTTATTTTTCTAATTTTTTATACCCAATTTTTCTTTCCAAAACATAATATATATGTATATATAATATTAATTAAAATATAAAAAATAAATTATTAGACCTATTTAATTTTATATTTCACAAAAAGTGTAAGTTTCCCAACTCTGGAATCATAATTTTAAATTTTGCTGATTTCTTACACCAATATGAATTTAGAGATAAAAAGGAAAGATTAGTTTTAGTAGGTTATTTTTATATAACAAAAAAATTAAAGTTCCCAACCCTGGAAACGTTTTTTTTTATTTTTTTATATTTTTAATACAATTTTTATTCGTACTGCAACATAGAATAAGTTTATGTAAAAAAAACCAAAAAATTTGTGTTACTTTTCTATGGCAAAATCAAGTTTAAGTTTTCCAACTCTGAAACCGTCTGCTCGATTTTGCTGATTTTCAATACCAATCTATTTTGGACTATGTCTGACACACCAGTCAAAGACCGAAGTCTCTAGCTTTTCTGGGAGCTTTGGCAAACGGATTTCACGTACACCAGACGGACGGACGGACAGACGGACATCGTGTATTCATCTTCCCTATTAATAAGGACCCAGAATATATATGTTTAATGGGTCGCATATGAATATTATGGAAATTACACACGGAATGACAAACCTACATATATGTACCCTTTTCCATTTTTGGTAAAGGGTATAAAAATTGCTTGATTTAATATTGCATTCAGTTAGGAATATCAATAAGGTTGTTCATTTTCATTTCATTTATTACAATATAATTGCAGTATGGTGGAAAATGATTTGTTAATTACAATGACCGAATTTTTTTCAATCTAAATATTGGGCCTAATTACGAGTGTCGTATTACGACTACGACTACGATGATTTTGTAGTAGATTAAAGAAAAACTGTTGCAATGTTCTTTAGTCTAGTACCAAATCGTCGTAGTCGTAGTTTAAATATGACACTCGTAATAAGGCCCAGGGTTTAAAAGAAAATTTTTTTAATTTCAAAAGCCAATGTTCAGTCACGTTATTTTCTAACTTACATTTAATTCATTTGTGTCTTCAAATACTTTAAAAATGGTTATTAGAAATGAGCGGAATCAATTGATATTACTAATAAAACTGTTGTATGAATTTTTATTATAATTATGGTTTTTTGTTTATAAATATGAAAAAATCATACATTGGAATATATAATTAAATATTTGTTGCTCTACGTCCGTTAACTATGAAGGCTCCACGAGAACTCGCCCAAATAAACTGAAAAAATTAAATGTTGCGATAACTGATTCAGAAATGTTTAACGCTACTAGAGTTTACAGCACAAAAAAAATTAAAAATATAATTCTTGCAATAGGCTTGGAGTTGCGGTAATTGATGGCTACACAAAGCGGGGCCGCCCGCACATATGTTTAATTATTTTAAAGTAATCAGATTTACAACATAGTATTATAAGTTAAAGTATTGGCGCATATTCAGAAATCATTACTAGGTGCTAACTTTTTTAAATACCTATTTAAGTTATTCATAGACGGCTACGAAAGTTTAGACTTAATTATGAGTGAAGCTGTAACTAAATGTTAACTAACTTATACATGTTATACTTATACTTTACATGTCAAAAATTGTTTTTTGATAGTTTGAATAGTTTTTTATTTAATTGCAATTTATATGGATCATAGTAATATCAACATTTAATTTTCTTATTTCTTTTATCAGCTGGGAGTCGTTACTTCATTAGTTTAGATTTGTGAATATAACCTGTAACTATCTGTTAACTATTTTTTAGTATCTGTTTAATAAATATCGACTTTAGTTACGATTTATGAATATGCGCCATTGACTTTAATTTGAACAGAGTTCATAGAAAAATCAATAAGTAAATAAATTTTTTTTCATTTGTTACACATGTTTCTCAGCAAACTACTCGTAGCTGAAAAGTTCCAAATGAAAGGAATAAAACTGAGGTGACTGTCATCAAAGGACATAGAACGTGATGTTGCTGACTAAACAAACAACAACTAAATTAAATAGAATCGAAATGCTCAGCATATTTCCACAAATGTGTGCAAGCGGCAGCTTAATGAAGGTATGTCTAGAAGAAAAAAATTTAAGGAGGCGGGAGGGCATGAAATTCAAGCATGAACTACGAGTATATTTTTGCTTCAATCAATATTCAATAATGCGAGAATACTTTTTGTCAGGTTAAACTTGAAGTTTGTACAAAATTACAAAAATCCACATTGTTTTAGTTGAATTTTTTTTATGTTATATAAAATGGATTTGGCGGAAAGTTTTCAATTACCTTAAGAAAATATAAAACTTACCTAATACAAACGGCTTTCATAAAAATCTTTGTCAACAATTAGCACTGTTCAGATATTATTAGCTAAAGAACAAGCCCACAACCATACAAAACGATGTAGAAGTACACATTCGAGTCTTAAAAACAGCTTTAGTGTTATATCTACCTTCTGCCAGAAGCTCTGCGAAGAAAATCGTCATTTGTCGGAAAGAAAATCAAATTTTGAAGACAAAAATCAAAACAATTCCAATTTTTTTTAATAAAAAATGTAACAATAATTCACATATTTACAGTGGGGAAAAAAAGTATTCGAAATACACCAACGTTATTTTGTTTTCATCAATAAAAAAAACTATTTACTGTCTGATTTCACAAAAATAACATAGAAAGCATTTTATTGACGAACTTTGTATTCAATAAAAAAAAAGAAATGATCTTATTTTTTTATAACTAACTAATATAAAAAGTTCATTAAATAAAATTAGTTAAGGCAAATTGCTTTTCCTTGTGCGACGAATGACTTCTGTTAAAGGATTTGGTATAGATTTGTCCAAGATTTCAGTATATTCCGGACCAATTTTTCGTCACTTCTCTGAGATGACTTTTTTCTTTTTACAGTCACGTTTTCTTATTCTTGTTTTTTTTTAAATGACCCCAGAGGGGGAGGGAGAGTTGTTCTCTCTCTTTCTTACCGACCTGTTTCTACGTACACGAATATTTTCGCTGGGCCTAAAATGTTTTCTTTATAGGTATATAGCTATTGATAAACATTGTTGAACAACAAAGTGAATTGTACATGTATTGAAAGTAAAAATCATAATTTACAAAATTAAAAATTATAATTCGAGAACAAAAATCTGGAAATCATATTTAGGTCCGAAAATCATCAAAAATTTTATAAAATCATCATTCTGGCAGCACTGACCACAATTGTGCTATGAAACTGACATCAATGTAATACACTGCACAGTGGGGACTTTTGCAAAATAAATGGTAATAAATCTGGAACTTCTAAACTACTGATTGGATTTATATGAAACTTGGAATATCTGTAGATGAGGACTTAAGCTTTATAACAAATGACTTGGCAGCCATCTGGCTTAAGCTGGACAGGAGTTACAGTGGGCCTAAGTTGACAACATGGGACTCAAAAAAAATTCTGAGGCTTGTAACTTTTAGAAAAGTTATCCGATTTTTATGAGATAAAGCGTTTTGATCTAATCTCACAATTTTAAAGAAATAATGTCCTAAGATGTGTTTCGGTATCTCTCATAACTTAGAAGATATTTGACTTTTAACAAAAAAAATTTTTTTTTGCCTTGACTTTTTTTAGTATTTCACCTACAACTTTTTAGTCTATTGTTGGATTTTAAATTAAAAGACAGCATTAAATTTCCGAAAAAATTTTAAATAAAAATAAGTAAAAACCTTATCTGCAGTCGTGAAATCGCGAAAAGGCAAAGAATTCAAAACTTTAAAATTTTCCTGAAAAAGGCATGTTTTTTTAAGAAAAAGTATCTTCATTATTTTGAATTTTGTGAAAAACTTTGTTTAACACATGCACTTTTAAACCACATAGCTCTAAAAATAATCTATTCAGAATATGCTAAAAGCTAATTATTTTGTATTTTGGGCATGCACCCTACATTCAGCAGTGTCCGAAAATCGCTAATTTTAAAAATATTTTTTGTACTTATGCGTTTATAAAAAGTTGTGACGGTTGATTTTGAAAGTTTTAACTATAGCATTTAAGTGTTAAGATAGTTTGAAACATGTTTAACTTAAGTTTTTGACAGCCTTTTCATAAATGCGAAAATACGCGCAAATTTTCTGAAAAAAGTCAAAATTTTGGAAAAATTTTGTTTTGTACCATAAAACATATATATTTTAATAATTTTCTTTTCTTATGTTGGCCTTTTTGACTTCTATATAAGTCTTTCTACTTCACCTGAAAAAATAACTCCAATATAATAAACTGATCTTGAGATATTCCGATTGTAGGGTGCAATTCAAAAAATATATAGAATGCGCTTAACTTTTTTCCCTTTATTCACACATCAGCTGTTTAAAACTTTAATGAATTCTGAAATTCAACCTAACTAGAAAAACAAAAATAAATTTGGAATGTTATCGAATAAGTCTATGTATATTCTTCGTAATAAAAAATATTTATGGTAATTATACCATATGATTTTCTATGTAAGTGTAGTTAATGCTAATAACAGGTAAGCATTTAACGAATAACAACACACATTTTTAATGGATTAAAAAAAGGTTTTCGCGCATTATTTTACACCGGCATCGGGAGGAGCTACCTGATTATGCTACTACTTAAAATAAATAACACTTCACAGTACCAGGTAACTAGACAAAACTAGCAAAGTTGCTTATAAAGTATGCTGTATTGTATAAACAATTTGAAAGGTTTTATTTGTATGTATTGTTTTTTATTATTATTTACCAATATATAATCTATTTAATATTACGCGATAACTAAGAAAAACTTTTTAAAACTAAATAAAGTATTTATTTTTAAATTACATGTTTTAGCTATTTTAATTACCATCATTTTACGATTTATTTATTTCAATTATTTTTAAGAAAACAATCCGAAATATCGAAGGTTAAGGGGTTATTTATTTTAACTGCTTCACTGTCGTCTTTCTCTATTTCTTTAGTTATCTTTGGTAACCATTTCAATCGTATTGCTTGTAAAACTGGATCTGAGGATAACAATAAGTGAAGCATTAAATCATAATTTTCTGCTAATTTTGAACACTTTCGACTATTAAATAATCTGTACTGCTTTACATCTATGTTCCTTGCTTCTTGAGCTTCTTCTGTAAGTTCTCCCAAAGGTAGGATGTTGGTTTCAATGATATTTTTTCCATGAGATAATACCTTATGTACAGTTGGCGTCATCAATCTCCACGGATATAAATTTTTTATTAGTACTTTTGTTTCATTAGCAAAAGCATAAAATTGTTCTGCATTGATATGCTTTTTACTGTTAATAGTTGCAAGTATTATTTTGAAGTTCCTTATTAGTTTTTTATCCAAGCCGGTTATCAAGGATGTGGTCTCTGAATCCTCAAAAAAGCGTCTAGCAATGTTTCCATTATTCGAGCTACCATAACCGTTAATTGGCTTATCAATTATAAGCCCATGCTTTCTTATTTCATCCTGTATTCTTTTCTTCTCAGTTCTTTGTGTCTCTGCTAAGTCTTTGTTGTTTCGTGAGAAAACAGTTTCATTACCTCTGATATTTCTATATTTTACATCATATGATAGATGCAAGCAATACTCCATAAATCTAATGCGAGCATGAAGTGGGGAAATTACAAATTTAAGGGCTTCCTCTTTTATAGTTTCATTAGATTTATCTTCAAACTAAGAGCTTTTTTCCCACATATATAGCATTTCCAGTATGACTTGGTATCCGTTAGGGCATTAGCAATTTTTCCATCTATCATAGTCAAATGTAAATCAAATGTGTAATTTATAATGCATTCAGAAATTGTTACTGCAATGCTTGGTTAGTCCTTATTTCTTCTGATATAGTAACCACAATATTTTGAGTTTCATTTCTATTTTCTTTCATATATTCCAATTTTATTGGTCGACATAATAACTTTGATACTTCATATTTATTCCTTGTTGGACACAAATTTAGAATAAGGGCTAATGCATCTTAATTAGTAAAATCTGTCTTAGATTTAGGCGTTGGTATGCTTTCCACGATACGTTGTATTCTCTTTGGAGATGCTTTTGGAAGAGCATCTACAATTTGGCAAACTTCCTTCGGTTTGTTTTTGGTTAAGGCACTTCTAAAGGCATCCTTTATAAGGCAAAAAGAGTGGTTTTCAATGAGGTCCTCTTGCTTTCTCTTCTGGCTTCTTGGTTGAAGTTCCTCGTCTAATTTATTAGGCCTTACCAATTGTTTCATACCAATCTGTGTAACTATCTCGGTTTTTAGCCATTGTTCATTTTGTTTTTGGAACTTAGTTTTATTATAATTTAATTCTTTCATTTTTCTTTCGTACGCTACTAAAAAGTTCTCTATTTTTTTAGTAGCATCTTCATTTAGTTTTAATCCAATCAATTATATCTATGATTTTAGAACATTTTTCTTGGCACAATAAACTAACAGGAACGTATTCCCATAAAAGTTTACATACCGCGTTATATTTAATACTAATCTCCATAACAGTTCAATATAGAGTGATTATTCTTATAAAAGAACCCTGCGTTTTTATACAATATATCATACTTTATAAGCAACTTTGCTAGTTTTGTCTAGTTACCTGGTACTGTGAAGTGTTATTTATTTTAAGTAGTAGCATAATCAGGTAGCTCCTCCCGATGCCGCTGTAAAATAATGCGCGAAAACCTTTTTTTAATCCATTAAAAATGTGTGTTGTTATTCGTTTACCTGTTATTAGCATTAACTACACTTACATGGAAAAACATATAGAATAATTACCATAAATATTTTTTATTGCGAAAAATATACATAGACTTATTGGATAACATTCCAAATTTATTTTTGTTTTTCTATTTAGGTTGAATTTCACAATTCATACAAGTTTTAAACAGCTGATGTGTGAATAAAGGGAAAACAGTTAGGCGCATTCTACATATTTTTTGAATTGCACCTAACAATCGGAATATCTCAAGATCAGTTTATTATATTGGAATTATATAGAAGTCAAAAAGGCCAACATAAGAAAAGAAAATTATTTTAATATATATTTTTTATGGTACAAAACAAAATTTTTCCAAAATTTTGAATTTTTTCAGAAAATTTGCGCGTATTTTCGCATTTATGAAAAGGCTGTCAAAAACTTAAGTTAAACATATTTCAAACTATCTTAACAAATAAATGCTATAGTTAAAACTTTCAAAATCAACCGTCACAACTTTTTATAAACGCATAAGTACAAAAAATATTTTTAAAATTAGCGATTTTCGGACACTGCTGAATGTAGGGTGCATGCCCAAAATACAAAATAATTAGCTTTTAGCATATTCTGAATAGATTATTTTTAGAGCTATGTGGTTTAAAAGTGCATGTGTTAAACAAAGTTTTTCACAAAATTCAAAATAATGAAGATACTTTTTCTTAAAAAAACATGACTTTTTCAGGAAAATTTTAAAGTTTTGAATTCTTTGCCTTTTCCCGATTTCACGACTGCAGATATTAATAAGTTTTTTACATATTTTTATTTAAAATTTTATCGGAAATTTAATGCTGTCTTTTAATTTCAAATCCAACAATAGACTAAAAAGTTGTAGGTGAAATACTAAAAAAAGTCAAGGCAAAAAAAATTTTTTTTTTGTTAAAAGTCAAATATCTTCTAAGTTATGAGAGATACCAAAACACATCTTAGGACATTATTTCTTTAAAATTGTGAGATTAGATCAAAACGCTTTATCTCATAAAAATCGGATAACTTTTCTAAAAGTTACAAGCCTCAGAATTTTTTTTGAGTCCCATGTTGTCAACTTAGGCCCACTGTAACTCCTGTCCAGCTTAAGACAGATGGCTGCCAAGTCATTTGTTATAAAGCTTAAGTCCTCCTCTACAGATATTCCAAGTTTCATATATATCCAATCAGTAGTTTAGAAGTTCCAGATTTATTACCATTTATTTTGCAAAGGTCCCCACTGTGCACTGTATTAATATTCTATTGGATGTGTGTACATTAGATAACTTTCTAGCTTTAAAACCTGAATTGTTGTGTCGCTTTAAATCACTTTTTCCTGTGGTTTGCTTCATACCCAGTAAAAAAAGACACTCAAAAAAAGTCATGAAAATGTAGAGTTTGCGATCTGGAAGTATTGCAAATTTCGATCCGATCTAATGATTTTTACATAGGGTTGTCATTGCAAGAAGTTCTCTTTTTCGCTGCCTGGTCACCGAATTGGAAGCGATTTTAAGAAAAATGTCCTTTTTTGTGTTCTATGATAATATTTTCATCTAGGAAAAATGGCTAATAGTTACCTATTTTAACAATTAGTTTCTTTTTATAGGAATTTAAACGCGAAACAGTAATTTAATGTAAATTTAAGCAAATAACTTTAAAATTTTAGACCAAAAATAGTTCATAAGTTTCTTCAAAAAAATAAATTTTTTAAAAATTCTGGTGAGTAATTTTTAAAACTAGATAGGAATTACAAGGTTTTGTATGACTAAAATAAACTTCTACTTGGTTTTTTGCTAACTATCGGCAAATTAAAAATATCTTTTTTTTGGAAGCAATGAAAATGTACTTCCTTTAGAATGACTTCCAATTTTTTTACTGGGATATGTATACGTTCACTGCTTCTTAGCAAGCTCATATTTTAAAGCATGATGTGCTTTATTGCCTTATTAAAATTTTTTGCTGGGTACGAGCACATACTTATGTACATAACATAATTTTTTATGATTTTATACAATTCAATTTTTTTGTGTATTTCAATTACTATTTTAATTGAATCTTTTAAAATTTTTTAATAGTTTTTTAATTGAATGTTAAAAAATATTTAAATTATTTTTTTTGCATTTTTTAAAAGTATTACAATTAAATTTTAAATGAATTTTCAAATAACCATCAATTAAATTTTTAGTTAATGTAATATATTTTTAATAGAAAAAATCAAAAACATTTTCAATTAAAATGGATGAGTTAATAGTACAATTTCCGTGATTGGTTGAAAACTATTTAATTTTAATTGAATCTTGTTTTTAATTTTTTCTGTGCAGTTGCTTTAGAGTTTTTTTTATAATTTAAGAACTGCAATGTTAAAAGTAAAGGATAGTGCAGAAGTTGTGGAAAAGGAGTGTACCATGTTATCGAAAAACTCTCGGATCGCCATCACGGAATTTTTTTTTTTTTTTTTTTTATGCATGATTTTTATTTATTGTATCTTCATATATGAACTAACAATAAGTATTCAAATCACGGAAATACGAGTAAAATATTTCAGAAAGAAATTAATCAAACTGTATGAGGATTAAGGAGAGTTATGTAAAACTAAAACTAGAAATACTAAAATTTGTACAAAAAACAGACAAGCTTGGTATGATTCCCTTGATAACTTATTTGACATTGGACATCGTAAAACTCTTACATTAGTCAAAAACGAGGACGATAAATTGTTTTTGTTGAATCAAAGAAAAAAAAGGACGGTAAGGTTTTATTGTGGAAGTTGCTTTAAAATTTGCAGGAAATTAAAGAAAATACAGGGTGTCCCACAATGGCCGAAGGGGTTTGAATTCCTTATAACTTTTTTATTATAATTTTTTTATTATTTTTCTTTTCAGTATTTTGTAGGGAAGACTTGGGAAATTTAAAATGGAACAGTACACAATTCAACAACGATATCTAACACCAGTAATGGAAATGACAGCATCGTGTTCATTTTCAAAGAAAATATAAGCTAATTATCCTTTTCGACGAAACCCCGCACCAAACGGTTCACTTAAGTGGATGTAATTCTCGCTGTTTAACTACTCTAGGATTTTCCGTAGCCCATATTCTGCAGTTTTGCCTATTAACGAACCTATTTAATTAAAAATGAGCTTCGTTGCTCATAATTAAGTTATGAATAAGATCACGATTTTCTTCTGCTTTTTG
This sequence comes from Tachina lurida, assembly GCA_944452675.1. Classification (NCBI taxonomy): domain Eukaryota; kingdom Metazoa; phylum Arthropoda; class Insecta; order Diptera; family Tachinidae; genus Tachina; species Tachina lurida. The sequence continues at coordinate 79,766,091 of OX101754.1, forward strand.
ACGAAAATAATTTGCATAATCAAGTCGTTGCTGGCAATCTGTCGGTTTCAGTTGTTGGACAAATTCCCCAAATCTTCTTTACAAAATACTGGAAAGAAAAGTAATAAAAAAGTTATAAGGAATTGAAACCACTTCGACCATTCTGGGCCACCCTGTATGAAATTTGCAAAGAATATAATTTGCATCATAATTAATTAAGATAATACTTCAGAAACGTTTATCAAAAAAACTTTGCCGAAAATTTTAATTATTCAAATGAGCTAGAAACACCTCGTTTATATACATATATATCAATAACTGTCCTGAACAACCGTTTCGGATAATAACAATAATAAAAATACTTTGAAGAAATTTATTATTTGACGTATTGTCAGAAGTTTACATACAATAATTGAAATTTATTTGCTGATGGTTTAGCATATCTATATACGCATTTCATTGGCGCTTCAACCAAATCATCAGTAGACTTCAACCACAAATTCTGACTCTTCAGAATTTGTGGTTGTGGTTCTGATATAAAATTCTTGTCCGAAATATCAGGAAAAAGTTAAGAAAGACTATCGATTATTACTACCTCTCCTGATTTTGAACAAATTATTAATATTCCTAGTTAATTTAATTATTATTTTTAGAACTGCATTTGTTTCTACACTCAGGGAAAAGCTACAACTTAAAAATAAGAACGCGTCACATTAATTCAATAATTTTCCATATAAAAGAAAATGTATATTGAGATACTTAAAAATAAATAAAATTAATAAATTAATAATTTAAATTGATATTTTTCCATATTGAAATAAGAAATTTCAACATGACTAGACTTTCGTTAATGTTTCTTATTTATTCAATATGGTTTTTATTGATTTTAAGCTGTTTTTCTCTGGGTGTATATTCTTATAAATTTAACAGGCTAATGTTCGTATCGCCTTTTAAGCCAAATTACATGTGATAATTATTAATGAACAAATAGCATCAAAGTTAGTTGTAAATATTCTTACAACACATAGTTGAACGGAACAGCCAGCCGTTTTCGAAGGCCACTAAACCTTCATCATCAGCGTTCTTCTGCGTTTTGTCCACTGTGTGTGGTGTCAGTTGATGTAGATTTCTGCTTTACATACGAAACTTTTTTGCAACTGGAATACGTGAATTGTTTTGATTCATCGTATTTTAATTTGCGTGTTGGGTATTTTGTAATGAAAGCTCAAATATTGTATATTCTTGCTATAACATCTGGAAAATGTTTGAAAATAGCATCTGCGGCTTATGATTCTTTAGAGGAGAATCAATTTATACCTAGAATCGAAGCTTTTGCATTTGACAGAACTGCCTCGAACACAGATATTCTATTCCTAGGCTGCAGACACCACATATTTGAAATTATTTCAGCTGCGGTTTTCAATGAAACAATATCTTCGACGGGTCCAAAAGTAGTTATATTTAAATTTGAAATTTATTTGCTGTCTATATGCATTTCATTATTGCTGTAACAAATCGTCTGTAGACTTCAATCACACATTTTGATTATCTTATGTACAGACTTTCAAAAACTATTTGAGAATTCACAAATAATAATATTTCTGAAAATCACAAAAGAAAAATAAGCATAGTAGGCTTAGAAACTTATACAAAACCCAGCAAATAATTTATATTCGATATGAATCGATTCTATTTTTCTACACATTTAGACAATTAGAAATCCTTGGGACAACAATAAAAGTAATTATAAGGCAAAATGAAAAATAAAATCCAAATTTAACATATAAGAAATTTATTATTCGACATTATGTCATAAGTTTATTTTAATTTGCTAAACCACCAGTATATAAGTGGTTATATTTAAAAAATGTGTAAAAATATTGGCCGAACATTAATCAAGACATATCGAGCCTTGAGAGCAACATTATCGTAAGCGACAATAACCAAACTTTACTGGAGAAGGTTTTTTTTCGATTATTTCCAAATTTATGCATAAAATTGAAAATGTTTTAATGCAGTTTGTTATAATTATTATGTATTAAAGTATACTAAAAGTTAAATGTAATCATCATCATTGTCACTCTGCTAGTACATCTTCAATTTTATCATCACTTTTCATATTAATGTATTCTTGATGATATCTTTCAGGGATTATTCCTTTAAAGTCTTTAAATTTTCGTACTGATATTTCTAATTTTTGTGAATAAAGAAATTCCGGCCCATTTTCAAGGAGCTGTGTATGTTTTCTCGAGCGATTTGCTAAATTAAGGTTTAACTCTTCGATTTTATCGTTATCCATACTTTAATTGTGCGCAATACTTATTTTTGTCAAAGTTAATGGATCGTAACTTATTAAATTTTTAATTATGTTGAGTATGTCTTCCAATTTTGAAAATCAGTATAATTTAGTACAATTCACTCTTAGCCTTTGGGATTTGTACGCGAATTAGAAATTAGTGATGCCCATTAAGAAAGTACCCAAATAGTTTTATTTTTAGCCGACTTCAAAAAAAAGGAGCAGGTTAACAATTCGTCTCAATTTTTTTTTGGGTGTTACCTCATAGCTCGGTACATGTTAGACCGACTGTAAAAGTCCTTTTTTTTTGTCTGAGAGGGTATAGCTTCCCATTGGTTCCATTGTAAAAAAAAGGACGGGGACACGCCCACATTTTTTATTTAATTTTATAATATTCTACTTATTGGATTGCTGTGAAACCTATAAAACACCTTTGGTTCTTGTAATTACACAATTTGAAAGTTGAAAAAATGGGCAGGGTTACGCCCATTAAAATTTATTATAATACTTCACGCAGTTCTACCCAATTGATTTTTATGAAACTTACCACACACCTTGCACTCTAAAATAGACACAATCGTACATTTAAAAAAATGGGCGGAGTCACGTCCATTAAAATTTAATATTTTATTTTTAATGGTTCTACTTTACCGATTTTTACAAGACTTAACACACACTCTGAGCTCTGAAAAACACACAATCTTGCATTTAAAAAAATTGGCGGAGGTATGCCTATTAAAATTTAATTTTATATTTCACGTACTTCTTATCTTATCTTCTTCTATCAGATCTTTACATTAAAGTCGGTTTTTTTTTGGCAGAAAGAATTATTTTACTACCGAAAATCAGGAGAAATGTCAAAAAATCACAACAATTTTTTTTTAGCAGCTACACTACACAGTGCAAATTCATTTTTATTTATATTCTTATTCACTAATAAAATCGTTAACACTTCTGCTTTAGATGAATAAATTTACATTTAATTTCCTGTAATAGTTTACATGTTTCATAATTAAAAATAAAATATTTCAATGAATATGTGTCGCTTACGATAAATTTATTTTTTTTTAATGTAAACATCTACTTACGATAAAATCTCAACCGCCGTATTTTTCAAACTATAAGCAATTTTGATATATTGATAATTTCAAATTTTGGGCTATGTCATGAAATCTTAATTTGTCAAATAAAAAATTTTTTTACTGGATGTCGCTTACGATAATTTTGCGCTCAAGGCTCGATATATTTAACAGGATTAACATTTCCTCGAATACAAGAAACATTAGGTAATGTATGTGCTAGTATATTAAATTTTGCCAACAAAAAAGTTAAAGAGGACTTCCCCTGGAATGGCTATAAAGAAAGAGTTCCTAGAATTAATTATTATATTTTTGGGTGGAATAGCTCGTAGAGGTTGTAAATTTGCTAAGCCAGGTGCTCTACATCAAGCCATATGGATGGCAAAGAGCATATACTGTCTCAAAATATTAATATTATTAGAAATCAATTTCCTGAAATATCTGATTTGAAGATAAATGGTCTAGTTGAAATCGCAGGTTTCATCGTAAGGTGTTATGCTTTATTCTGGTTCAATTCAGATAAAACAGATTTAGCACCCCTATACGACTTGGAATTTTTGAGAGGATTAAAAAGTTACTAAGTTGTAAATTTTAAAATGGCAGAAAAAGCCAAAGTTATAAACCACCTATACTACCGGAATGAAGAATGTGTAGCACTCAGTTTATTTGATGATAGAAACAACGTTGAAACTAAAAGTAAATAAAAAATGAGAACAATTCGAAGGAAGAAGAGAAACTTCCAAAAAAGATTTCAATAAAAAAAGAAAATCTCAAAACATTTTTTGCGAAGGATGGCTCTTAAATTCTCTTAAAAGTAGTCTATAAATATATAAAAAACCTCTTGGATATATTAACATTTCAACGGATTTCTTACAAGGGAACCCAAATATCTGGGCGGATTTATAAAAGTTTCAAAGAGCAAATGATATTATAAAAAAATTAGATGTTGTTAATGAGTCATTTTAAGTAAATATGCAAAACTTTATTTGAATTTTTAAGTATGATTTTGAATTTCTTCTTAGGTTATCCAAAATTATAGACAACAATATTCAAAGGAAGCTAACTTACAAAATCTTAGAAAAAAATACAAGAAATCAACATATGTACATATTTATGTACTTAAAATAATCGATGCAACATTTTATGAAAAAAAATTTTCGTAGTGACGTTTCTCGTAGAATATACGAAACTTTCGTAATGTATTTATACACAAATTAGGCAATATTTTTTTTTGGAATTTACGAAATTAAAGAATAAATTTCTTAAACGTTTTTCTTTGTTAAAAAAATATATTTAAAATGAAAAAATAAATTAAAATATTTTTTATAAATTGACGTATTTTTCAGATGTAAATAAATAAAAGAAATTTTTAGCTCTTCTCTACAATAAGTAGAAAGTGGCTATATGACATGAAATATGAAGATTGCGAGTTTATTCTCCGGTTGAGCCATACTTTTGTACTTTTGTTTTCTGATTATTTTCGTACATTTTGTATATTTTACGACAGAATTTCGTGGTGCGAAATTACGAAATATTTCGGAATATATAGGGTGTTTTTTATTGAGGTATAGAAATTTAAGTTGGCATCACTTTTTTAACTGCCGGCCATTTTGTCAGCTGTCAAGTGATTAATATTTAGTTTGGTTTGCCATTTCATCATGAACAGGTTGACAAAAGAACAACGCTTGGAAATCGTGCAAATTTGCTTTATTCGAGCCAGCCGAATTGGCTTTAAAAAAGCCGAATTGGCTTTATTCGAGCCAGCCGCGGCGGCCACATGCCCGAAATCATATTTAAACATTAATGGCATAAAATTATTCTTCCAATAAAGCCAAATTGATGGACATTAAAACGATTTTCTTGTGTTTTATTTCAATTCGAAGTTCTATACCTCTAAAAAAATCGTGCAAATTTGCTTTATTCGAGCCAGCCGAATTGGCTTTAATAAAGCCGAATTGGCTTTATTCGAGCCAGCCGGGGCGGCCACATGCCCGAAATCATATTTAAACATTAATGGCATAAAATTATCCTTCCAATAAAGCCAAATTGATGGACATTAAAACGATTTTCTTGTGTTTTATTTCAATTCGAAGTTCTATACCTCTAAAAAAAACACCCTTTATGTTGCATGAAATTTTCTCAGTGCAGTTAAAACGTAACTTTCTTCTATATTTTTGAAGTCATAGCCAGGCGCGGATCTAGCTTGAACTTTTGTTGGTGGGGTGGGGGACTTCTGAGTGTAACATACTATTTTGCACAATTTCCTTTAGAAACTCTCTAGAAATTTTACCCGTTTTGGTGGAAACGAGTCACCCAACACCCCCTCCCCACCCCCTTTATATATGTGACTGGTCATATCTACTATCTGATGATTATTTTTCAAACACTGGTTAAAAATAAATAAATAAATCATTCGTCCTAGAATTCTCTGAAATATTATTTTATACAAATTGAGATTTTTTGAAGTTCTACCGGTCAAGCCTTGCAGTTGTCCGATTCGGCCCAAATTTTGGCATACGCGGACGAAAGTATTGTTTTATGTGAACTTAGTTTGAGTTTGGTAAATTTTCTTAAATTGCAATTTTGACCTAAATGTGGCACGTCAGGGGATTTACCCGAGTACCATAATAATTCGCTCAACTTTTGTTTAAATAAAAAAAATCCATACTTTACATTGCTACCCCAATGTGCATATGTGTATATGTATGTAAGTACATGTGTAACACTCTTGATAAACTAAAAATAACTGATTCATTTTAGCTATATGTAAAATCAATCGCATTCGTTTGTTTCTAATATTATTTTGTTTGTTTTAGATCAGTCGACTATACTAATTCACGAATAAAAAGTTTGCTGACTGATGAAGCCACAAGGAGACATCGTTGGGATTTTTGGAAAATCAAAATTCTTTTATTTTGTCTTATCATTGACAATTAGTATATGTATTCGAGGTCATACTGTATTCGAATTTACCCACGCTTTAGGGTATAAACTTTTGTTTCTCATTCGTATGCGAGGAGGACGTTAAACAATTCTGTACAGATTATACAAACTTTTAATAAGATTTAGGAGCACGACGTGATGTTGTTCCAAGTGCAGTTACTTAGTGATATTAGATATAATCTAGATTGTTGCAAATACAAGATAATAATAAATTGATTTTAATATTAATTTATTAAAAAGTATTGGCGTATGAAAAATTATACTTAGCTGAGTTAAACATTTATTATTCTACTACACTGTTCTGCAAAAAAGAAAAAAGGAAAGAGCCCTGACAACATTTCATCTGGTTCTGATGTAAATTGACCTCCTAAATTTGAATATGACCTCCGTTTTCCCCCATCACCCACCACTTCGATGATTTTATGGCCCTGAATTAGATTTATAATTTGTAAAATATTATTTTAGCTGTTAAAGTTTTCCATAGCTCTGCACTACAATTTTTATACAGCTTCAGTGCATCTCTAGCGATGGTAAAGTCACTATTTCAGTGTTGTGCGCGACCGCTCGGTGTTCTTATATTGTCTAAATTGTGTAAAACAGTTGTCGTTCTTGTCGTTGTGAAATGTAATTATGTAAGAAATTTATTTTACAATTGAACTATGCCACGCGAGTGTAAAAATCATCCTGATAGCTTCTGCTATGTTTGCGGGGAGTTTACAATAAAATCACAAGGAAAACGTCTTTCTCAGCTTCATAAAACTGATAAAAGCAAGCATTGGGCTCCAAATTTTTTTTGGCACTACTTGTTACAGTAGCTTGACCAAATGGCTTAAAGGGACCTGTAAATGCCATTTGCTGTGCCGATGGTTTGGCTCGAACGTATTTGTCATCTCACCGATTGTTAATATTGTATGACTTTCATCAACGGGATCTCTGGAAAAATTAAGCACACTATTTATTATCTGAATATTCCTTCAGCTCTAAGACCAGTTCCTCACTCATGAATCTTTGCCAATTCCAATGCCCTCAAAAACCTATAAACTAGAACAGAACAGACTTTGACAACCTAATTTTGTCACTTAGTCGGAATTTAATGATCTTTTTCGGGGTTTGAAATTATCTTAGATTGAATCTCAGCTTTTTGGGTCTTGACTTCAGCACTGGAGTATCCTATAAACGGGAGTAAAAATCCCTTCTCAGAGGAACAGACAGTCAACCATCAAATTATTTTTTTTCGGAAGACGAAAGTTTAGTGTTCTCTCCTGATTAAAATGAATCGACAGAACTGAAGCTACCTTAAAATCAAAGGAGGAGTGTCCGTCGGACACAAAATCAGACAACTTTTCCAAGACTCAAAGTTTATTGAACTCCTGAATCTAAAAGAAAAACGAGCTTGGCTTGCATTCTAAAACGTGTGAGTGAACTTTTTGGGTAACAAAAAAAGTGGTGACTATGTCGAACATGTTGAGAAGTTGCTGTCAGCATATAAGGCTATGGGGTGTAACATTTGTCTTAAAGTGCAATTCCTGCACTCACATATGTACTTTTTTTCCAGAAAATTTAGGAACAGTTTCTAATGAACATGAGAACGATTTCATCAAGACATTGCTCAGTTTGAGAAAAGATTTTCCGGAAAGTGCTAGCATGTTGGCAGAATACTACTGGTCAATAGTACGAGAAATTTCAGCTTCAGGGTACAAGAGAAACACAAGCATCAAATGAAAGTGAATATGATTTCTTTGGATCCGAAACATTTTGAAAAAAAAAATGTAAAAAATTTATAAAAAGTAATGTTCATTAAATTTATAGTTTTTAAATTACTTAGGAAATTTGTTATTCGATATATTGCGGGAGAAGGAGTAACCCCATGAAAATAATGGGTGGTGGGCCGAAACGAAGGTCATATTCGGTCTCAGGAGGTCATTTTACATAAGAATCAGCTGAAGCGGTCTCAGGGCCGATTTTCATGCAGAACAGTTCTATTAGCGTCTGGTAAACGGAGCTCCGCACAAGAATATAAATGTTAAAATAAAGTTCAGCTTCCTACGCAAAAAGTTCCGTGACCAAAAAGTACTCAGACCAACATAAGTACCAAGTTCTTCCTTGATACACGACAATTTCCTATTAATTTTTTTACGAGCATCAGAATGGCATCTGAATTGCGCTGAGCCTGCTGATCCTGAGATCCCCCACTATTAAATATTCTACGATTTTATTACTATAATTTTAAAAAATAATTCAAAATCTATGATGTTTGAGTGTTTCATTAAACTTAGATGCATGATAGTAATCAAACCCAAGTTCCGGTTTATACACACATGTATTTATTTAAACGAAGCCATTTGTTCTGAAACTTAAATAATTAAAAAAAGATCTCATCGAGGTTACCTCATGTAATAAGCTTAAAAGTTTTATAATGATCGCTTCCTGAGACATGGAGGTGCAAAATGTGCATTTTTGAGACCTACTCATTGACTAGCAACTCACTCATCAATAGCTAGACAGCTGAAGTTTGACAAAGTGAACACCCAACTAGAAAAATCGGACAATACAGAATTTTCAACCAGAAGGATGCGGTGGGGGTGACCATATAAAAAATTAAACTTATATGCCCCTATCACGGTTTTCAACTAAATTCAATTTGCTCGTCTAAGAGTAGACCAAACTTTTACACGAACAAACTGTGTTTTATTTAGTATTCTGAGCTACAACAGTTTTATATTTAGAAATTGTCATCGCGTTGCCAACTTCAAATATCAAGTTTGACAGAAAGTAATTATTTGTGTGAAAAATTAAAATACAAAATTTTAGAAATCAATAAACCATTAAAAAATATTTTTGGAAGCATTTTGAGTTATTTCGAGCAGAACAGAGAAAAGTTTTTTTTGGAATCAGCTAAAACCATATTTAAAAAAATCTTTGTATGTGCCGGTACTAAAACTGTTAAGAAACTTTTGTTATTAAGCATAGAAAAATAACTTATTTTCTGAGCATTTAAAATCTGTATTCACTCCCAATTCATGTACATGTGCTGCCGATTTACCGAGTGTAGTTTCTCTACCCCCTCGTCCCCTAAGGTTTAAGATGCGTGAAGTACAAAAAATAATTCCTGAACTCGACCCAAAGGAAGCTCGAGGGTATTGATGGCATTAGTAACAAGATGCTGATGAACTTGCCTCATATTGCAATAAGAATCTTGCTATTTATTTTTAATGCCATTGGAAGAATGCAGTATTTTCCATATAACTGGAAACTTGTCAAGATCAAAATGATTCCAAGGCCGGGCAAAGATCTTACCAAGGCTAAGTCATATAGGCTTATAAGCTTACTATCAACAATCTCAAAGCTTTTCGAAAAGTTGCTCATGACTAAATTGTCCAAAATTTTAGCTGATAATGATCAGGTGCATCCCGGACCATCAATTTGGTTTTAGAAGTCAGCATAGCACCATTGAACAAACGCCTAGTTTGGTCCAAGTTGTAAAAAGAACATTTGATGAAAAGAAGTATTGTTCTGCTCTCTTTATTGATTTTTCTCAGGTATTTGATAAAGTATGGCACGAGGGCTTACGAATAAACATACAAAAGCTTCTGAAAAGTTATATTATTGAATTGAAGTTCACTGTTGTGGAAGGAGAGTTCACGAGAGTGCCCGAATCTATATCTTCCGGTGTGACACAGGTTAGTATTCTGGGGCCAGTCTTGTATTTTATATATACTTGTGATATGCCTGTGAGTAATAGCATCCTCACTGTATGAGTATGCACGAAAACCCTGATGAGACATCCTGCAATCTTGAAGAACATATTACGCTGCTTCAAATATGGTTGAACTTATGGAGAATTAAAGTAAATGAACAAAAGTGTGTCCATATAACGTTTACCCTAAGAAAAGATACTTGTTCTCCCATTCGAATCAACAATCAAAGTATTCCTCAACATTCTTAAGTGAAATACCTTGGTATACACCTTGATCGAAGGCTTACATGGAAACATCATATTGATTCTATGTTACCCCAAAAGAAACTTAAATTAATTCAAATATATTGGTTAATTTGCAGAAATTTAACACTCAGCCTAGACTGCAAACTTTTGATATACAAGTCGCCTTTGAAGCCAATAAGCTATGGCGCACTGCTTCATCTTCAAATGTTGAGAGAATCCAACGAATGCAAAAAAAAATTTACGTTTGATAACATCGGCTCCGTGGTACATCCAAAATTCAAATATACAGCGTGATTTAAATATGTGACTAAAGAAATTGCAAAATACGGAGGCAAATATTTAACAAAACTCGAGTCATATCCTAATCCGCTTGCTCGTAATATCTTGAACTTTACTGGACACATCAGCTTAAAAAGGAGGGACACAAGGGTTCTTATACTCAACACTCCAGATGGGACTGCTTGAAAATGTTTTTTTTCCTTTTTAATTATCACTAATTATGTATTATTTATAACTATCACTAAGTTTATGTCCGACACTGGTCAGGCCTAATAATTATATTTAGATTTAAGATTTGATTACTAATTGTTAGTTCATTTTGGAAGATACAATAAATAAATAAATAAAAAATAAAAAAAAATTAAGCATAAACCAAAATTCTTGTTACGATTTTTATACCCTTTAGCACAAATGCTAAAAGTCTATTCCGTGTGAAATTTCCATAATATTAATATGAGACACATAAAATATATAAATTCTGAATCCTTATGCATAGGGAAGACGAATAAGCGCTGTTCGTCTGTCCGTCTGGTGTACGTGAAATCGGGCTTCCGAAGCTCCCAGGAAAGCTAGAGATTTGGGTCTCTGACTGGTGGGTCAGAAATAGTCCAAAATAGATTAGTATTAAAACACAGCTAAAGCGAGTAGACGGTTTCAGAGCTGGAAAACTTAAACTTGATTTTGCCATATAAAAGTAACTAGCTAAAACTAATTTTTATTTATTTTTTTGATAAAGAAACTTATCTTATATTTCAGTCACAATAAAATTGGTACTAAAAATTAAAAAAAAAATAAAAAATGAAAAAGACATTTCCAGGTTTGAAAAACATTAACTTTTTTGTTTTATAAAAATAACCTACTAAAAATAATTCTACCTTTTTCTCTATAAATTAAACATATCTTACATTCTTAAAAGAAAAATATTACTGTAAGAAATCTGAGAAATCTTAAAGGGTGATTCCAGGGTTTTGAAAGAAATAAATAAATAAGTGTTAGAAAATGGACCAAATAAATTTGGATTGGAAATATCACGCAGTTGTTGCTACGAATATTAAATTTCTGAGAATATCTTAAAATTTATTGGCACAAACACGACAGCTACGACAGAAAAAACAAGCCTGCCTGCTCGGTAAATCGAGTCGATTTAAAAACACTCGATTTTGAAAAATTAAATCCACTAATAGCGAATTTTTTCAGACTTTTTTGAAATTTTCTAGTTTTTAGAGCTTGAAATATCATATCTGAAATTAATTTAGTATGTATGATTTAAAACACATCAATGGGGCCATTCTTTTCTTTTGGAAAACCAGAAATTTACTCGGATTCGGTTTACAGAACATGCTGCAAAAATATTATATGAACTATATATCTTCTAATTTTTGTTTAATACTCATGACTTTTGCCATTATTTTGCAAACATTTATTTATTTATTTAGCCATTATTGATGACAGAATTCTGGCATCACTGCACACCAAAACAAGTGGTGTAAGCTGTAAATTAGTAAAGAACAAACGACAATGGCAGGACAGTTCTTAATTTAGAGATGATAAAATTGAGCTTTCATTACAAAAAATCTTTCATCAAATTGAAATAAGATGAATCAAAACAATTCACATACGAGTATTCCACTTGCAATAATGGCTGAGTATATAAAGCAGAAATCTACATCAATTGACACCACACACAGTGGACCAAACAGAAAAGAACGCTGATGATGAAGGTTTAGTTGCCTTCGAAAACAGCTAGTTGTTCCGTTCAACTATGTGAGAGTGAAAATATTTAGAACTAACTTTGGTGTTATTTATTCATTAATAATTATCACATGTAATTTGGCTTACAAATCATAAATATAGAAACAAATGAAGGCGAACAATAATAATTTAATTTTTTTAGTTTTGAAATAAATTAATTTACATTATCGTGAGTAGCATCCACTTTTTGTTCACACATACTAGTAAAAAGAAAACAGAGATTAAAAAAGGACAAACTGAATACTTCGGCAGACTGTGTTTTTATTAATTTTTCACTTATGTGGGCGTAAAGTCAATATAACAATTGTTTTTCCTCTTTTAAGTTAATTTACTTCAAATGCGTGTACGCTGTTTGGCTTAACCGTTTATGATGACTCCCTTTTTATGTGCTTGTGGCCATACAAATTGTGTTTTTCTTTGCAATAAAAGCCCCAAAGTTGTTATATAAATAAATCAAAGAAAACGAGCAAGTTAAAAATAAATAAAAAGTTATCTGATATTGTTATACCTTCACTTAAAAAATAAATTCTTTCATAGATTGGTAATTAATGAAAAATTATATATTCAAGGAGATGATTGGAATATATCACAATGTAAAACATTCAAGAAGAAACATCCTTAGCAAAAGTTAAATAAGTTCGACATCTGTTCATCTATCCAAGCCCTGTATTATAATTTTATTTCAAAACATTTTTGAGGTTTTTAACCCTTAGTACAAAATAGTACTAGACTAAAAAACATTGTGACATTTTTTCTTTAATCTAGTACAAAATCGTCTTTAGTCGAAATACGACACTCGTAATTAAGCCCATTATTATACCCTATACCAAAAATGGAAAAGGGTATATGTATAAAGGTTTGTCATTCCATGTGTAATTTCCATAATATTCATATGCGACCCATAAAATATATATATTCTGGGACCTTATGACTAGGGAAGATGAATAGCGATGTCCGTCTGTCCGTCCGTCCGTCCGTCTGGTGTACGTGAAATCGGTTTTCCAAAGCTCCCAGAAAAGCTAGAGACTTCGGTCTTCGACTGGTGTGTCAGACATAGTCCAAAATAGATTGATATTGAAAATCAGCAATATCGAGCAGACGGTTTCAGAGCTGGAAAGCTTAAACTTGATTTTGCCATATAAAAGTAACTAGATAACACATTTTTTTTTATTTTTTTTGTTAAATAAACTTATTTTATATTTCAGTACGAATAAAATTTTTAATAAAATTATAAAAAAAAAACAAGTAAGAGTGCTATATTCGGCGGTGCCGAATCTTATATACCCTTTACCAAGGGTATATAACAGCGTGTACGCTGTTTGGCTTAATCGTTTATGATGACTCCCTTTTTATGTGCTTGTGGCCATACAAATTGTGTTTTTCTTTGCAATAAAAGCCCCAAAGTTGTTATATAAATAAATCAAAGAAAACGAACAAGTTAAAAATAAATAAAAAGTTATCTGATATTGTTATACCTTCACTTAAAAAATAAATTCTTTCATAGATTGTTAATTAATGAAAAATTATATATTCCAGGAGATGATTGGAATATATCACAATGTAAAAGATTCAAGAAGAAACATCCTTAGCAAAAGTTAAATAAGTTCGACATCTGTTCATCTATCCAAGCCCTGTATTATAATTTTATTTCAAAACATTTTTGAGGTTTTTAACCCTTTCAGTATATTGTATCTATATGGATGCACGAATTTTTCGAGTTGTTTTGTAAGGCCCAGGACACATAATTAACTTGAACTTTTATTGAATATGAGCATTTCCTGAGAAAAGTCCACCATGACGGAAAAATTTTATGTTTACCAACAGATTTGTTTTCTTGTATTGTAAGAGAGAAATATTTAATATTAACTAAATTTAAAAGTTCGAAGCTTTCCTCAGTTGTGATGGTGAAATACTGGGCTGCAAAGTTCAAGCTCTACTTTTAATAAGTTTTGCTTAATTTCAGGAATATTTTATCTTTACCATTTACCTTTCTAAGAGCAATGAATTACGCATCAACACATTTATTGCGAAACTATTGCTACAGCAACAACTAATCATGGACAAATGAAAGGAAAACTATTATATATCAATTAACGGTAAAGTTTTGTTTTTCTTTAAATGATATTCCAATATAACCTAACGCCAGGAAAAGTAGCATTTATTTTCATTATATCTACGCTGACGATTGGAAGTGCGTGAAATTTTGATAATAAAAGTTTTTACAATTATATTCATTGTGAAAGATATTGGGCCTTATTACGAGTGTCGTATTACAATTTCGACTACGACTATTTTGTACTAGACTAAAAAACATTGACATTTTTTCTTTAATCTAGTACAAAATCGTCTTTAGTCGAAATACGACACTCGTAATTAAGCCCATTATTATACCCTATACCAAAAATGGAAAAGGGTATATATATAAAGGTTTGTCATTCCGTGTGTAATTTCCATAATATTCATATGCAACCCATAAAAAATATATATTCTGGGACCTTATGACTAGGGAAGATGAATAAGCGATATCCGTCTGTCCGTCCTGACGTCCGTCTATCAGTATGGTGTACGTGAAATCAGTTTTCCGAAGCTCCCAGAAAAGCTAGAGACTTCGGTCTTCGACTTAACTTGATTTTGCCATATAAAAGTAACTAGATAACACAATTTTTATGATTTTTTTGTTAAATAAACTTATTTTATATTTCAGTACGAATAAAATTTGTAATAAAATTATAAAAAAAATAATAAAAATAAAAACAACGTTACCATAGTTGGGACTTCAATTTTTTTATATAAAAATATCCTACTAAAACTAATTTTTTATTTTTATCTAAAGTGTCCGCCATCTAACGTTTTTTATACCCTTTACCAAAAATGGAAAAGGGTATATATCTATAGGTTTGTCATTCCGTGTGTAATTTCCATAATTTTAATTTGCGACCAAAAAAATATATATATTCTGGGTCCTTATGAATAGCGATGACGAATAAGCGATGTCCGTCTGTCCGTCCGTCCGGTGTACGTGAAATCGGTTTTCCGAAGCTCCCAGAAAAGCTAGAGACTTCGTTCTTGGACTGATGTATCAGAAATGGTCCAACTTAGATTGGTATTGAAATTCAGAAAAATCGGGCAGACGATTGCAGAGCTGGAAAACGTAAACTATATTTTGCCATATAAAAGTAACTACCGAAAACAAATTTTTATTTTTTTATACCCTTTACCAAAAAAAAATGGTAAAAGGGTATATATAGGTTTGTCATTCCGTTTGTAATTTCTATAATATCAATAAGCGACCCATATAATATATATATTCTGGATCCTTATGCATAGGGAAGACGAATAAGCGATGTCCGTCTGTCCGTCTGTCCGTCTGTCCGTCTGTCCGTCTGTCTGTACGTGAAATCGGGTTTCCGAAGCTCCCAGAAGAGCTAGACACTTCGTTCTTGGACTGATGTATCAGAAATGGTCCAACTTAGATTGGTATTGAAACTCAGCAAAATCGGGCAGACGATTGCAGAGCTGGAAAACTTAAACTTCATTTTGCCATATAAAAGTAACTCCCGAAAACAAATTTTTATTTTTTTTTTAATAAATGTACATATTTTACACTTCAGTACGACTAAAATTGGAATTTTAAATTAAAAAAATACAAAAAAATTAAAAAGACGTTTCCAGGGTTGGAAAACTTTAACTTTTTGTGTTATGTAAAATTAACTATGTCTAAAAATATATTAGTATTTTCTCGAGAACCGTAAGAGCTACAGACCTGAAATTTGGACACAGTATGTAGACCTTTGGCCGCTACAACAACAAATACATGATAATTGGAAATTAAAGGGTGTTCCAAAACGAGCAACGAAAAATTTTAAAATCCCATGTAGTATATATACAATTGTATGTATATACACTTGAAATTTGTAAGGTTAGTGTATTTTTATACAGACTACAAAAATTAACACAAAAATTTAAAAAATTTAAATTAAAGGGTGTTCCATCAGTTAATGCAATTTTGACTATGTAATTTTGACAATTTGCTGTATCTTGGAAACCGTAAGAGCAAAACTCTTGAAATTTTCAAAAACGGTAAAACTGAAAAAATAGAAAATTATAAAATCGCCAAACCGAAAAAAATCACCAAAAACAAGAAAAAATCGCCAAAACGAAAAAAAGCACCAAAGTAAAAAAAATTCTAAGACTAAAATAAATCGCAAAAAAAAAAACGGAAAAATTGCTAAAATGAAAACAAAAATCGCCAAAATGAAAGAAAATCGCCAAAATGAAAATCGCCATAATGAAAAAAATCACCAAAACGAAAAAAAACCCTAAAAAACCGAAAAAAATCGCCAAAATGAAAAAAAATCGCCAAAATGAAAAAAATCGCCAAAACGAAAAAAACCCCAAAAAACAAAAAATCGCTAAAATGAAAACAAGCACCAAATTAAAAAAAAAATTATAAAACTAAAATAAATCGCAAAAAAACGGAAAAATTGCTAAAATGAAAAAAAAAATCGCCAAAACGAAAAAAACACCAAAACGAAAAAAACCCTAAAAAACAGAAAAAAATCGTCAAAATGAAAATAAATCGCCAAAACGAAAAAACCCTAAAAAACAGAAAAAAATCGCCAAAATGAAAAAAATCACCAAAACGAAAAAAACCCTAAAAAACAGAAAAAAATCGTCAAAATGAAAATAAATCGCCAAAACGAAAAAAACCCTTAAAAACAGAAAGAAATCACCAAAATGAAAAAAATCGCCAAAAAAGAAAAAACCTAAATAACAGAAAAAAAATCGCAAAAACGAAAATAAGCACCAAATTAAAAAAAATTTCTAAGACTAAAATAAATCGCAAAAAAACGGAAAAATTGCTAAAATGAAAACAAAAATCGCCAAAATGAAAGAAAATCGCCAAAATGAAAAAAATCACCAAAACGAAAAAAACCCCAAAAAACAGAAAAAAATCACCAAAACGAAAAAAAACCTAAAAACAGAAAAAAATCGCCAAAATGATAAAAAAAAATCGCCAAAATGAAAAAAATCACCAAAACGAAAAAAACCCCAAAAAACAGAAAAAAATCGCCAAAATGAAAAAAAGCACTAAATTAAAAGAAAATTTCTAAGACTAAAATAAATCGCAAAAGAACGAAAAAATTGCTAAAATGAAAAAAAAATCGCCAAAATGAAAAATATCGCTAAAACGAAAAAAACAACCTAAAAAACAGAAAAAAATCGCCAAAATGAAAAAAAATCGCCAAAAAAAGAAAAAAAATCGCCAAAAGGAAAAAAAAACTAAAAAACAGAAAAAAATCGCCAAAATGAGAAAAAATCGCCAAAATGTAAAAAAAAATCGCTAAAATGAAAAAAATCAATAAAACAAAAAAAAAACATAAAAAAAAGAAAAAAAATTGCCATAATGAAAAAAAAATCGCCAAAATGAAAAAAATCATCAAAACGAAAAAAAAACAAAAAAATCGCCGAAAAAAATCGCGAAAAAACCCAAAAAAAACAGAAAAAATCGTTAAAATGAGAAAAATCTCCAAAATGAAAAAAAAAGCCCAACAACAGAAAAAAATCGCCAAAATGAAAAAAACCTCCAAAAACAGACAAAATCGCCAAAACGAGAAAAAAGCGACAAAACTGAAAAAATCGTTTTAACTGAAAAAAACTTCAAAAAAGCAAAAAACCTTCCTTTCGTGCGCGATTCAAAGTCGCACTTAACTGATTTTTTTAATATTAAAGGAATTAAATGAAACTAAGTTTTTGCTTATTTCGTTCTTGCTTTTTTCACTTAACATATTTTATGTATTTTTTAAAGAACTAGATTGGTATCAATAATCAGAAAAATCCAAAATTATGACTCCAGGGTTGGAAAACTTACACTTTTTGTGTTATGTAAAATTAAATAGGTCTAAAAATTTTTTTCTTTTTCTTTATAAATTGAATATATTTTATGCTTCTGAAAGAAAAGTTTGGTGTATGAAATTTGAAAAATGAAAATTATAGCTCCAAAGATGGAAACTTTAAAAAAATGATAAATTTTTTCACAAAACAAATATGTATGTACGTGTCTGTATACTATATATATGTACGTACGTTGGTAAAGGGTATATAAGATTCGGCACAGCCGAATATAGCACTCTTACTTGTTTAATAAATAAATTTATTTTACACTTCAGTACAACTTAAATTGGTATTTTAAATTAAAAAAAATATAAAAAAAATTAAAAAGACGTTTCCAGGGTTGGAAAACTTTAACTTTTTGTGTTATGTAAAATTAACTATGTCTAAAACTATATTAGTATTTTCTCGAGAACCGTAAGAGCTACAGACCTGAAATTTGGACACAGTATGTAGACCTTTGGCCGCTACAACAACAAATACATGAGAATTGGAAATGAAAGGGTGTTCCAAAACGAGCAACGAAAAATGTTAAAATCTCATGTAATATACATACAATTATATGTATATACACTTGAAATTTGTAAGGTTAGTGT
The DNA here is from genome assembly GCA_944452675.1 of Tachina lurida. Taxonomy (NCBI): domain Eukaryota; kingdom Metazoa; phylum Arthropoda; class Insecta; order Diptera; family Tachinidae; genus Tachina; species Tachina lurida. The sequence goes on from OX101754.1 coordinate 79,784,850, forward strand.
ATTTTTATACAGACTACAAAAATTAATACAAAAATTAAAAAAATTTAAATTAAAGGGTGTTCCATCAGTTAATGCAATTTTGACTATGCAATTTTGACAACTTGCTGTATCTTGGAAACCGTAAAAGCAAAACTCTTGAAAATTTAAAAAACGGTAAAACTAAAAAATCAAGGAATTATAAAATCGCCAAACCGAAAAAAATCGCGAAAAACAAAAAAAAAATCGCCAAAACGAAAAATACCCCAAAAAAACATGAAAAAATCGCGAAAATGGAAAAAAAACTTAAAACAGGAAAAAAACGACAAAATGAAAAAAAAATCGCCAAAATGAAAAAACCCAAAAAAAGAGAAAAAAATCGCCTAAATAAAAAAAACCCCAAAGCAGGAAAAAACGCCATAATGAAAAAAAACCCAAAAACAGAAAAAAATCGCCATATTAAAAAAAATTTCTAGGACTAAAATAAATCGCAAAAAACCGGAAAAATTGCTTAAATAAAAAAAAATCGCCAAAATGAAAGAAAATCGCCAAAATGAAAAAAAATCGCCAAAATGAAAAAAATCGCCAAAACGAAAAAAAAACCCAAAAAAACAGAAAAAAGTCGCCAAAATGAAAAAAAAAATAAAAAAAAAACTCCTAAATAAAAGAACCCAAAAACAGAAAAAAATCAGCATAATAAAAAAACCTCCAAAAACAGAAAAAATCGCCAAAACGAGAAAAAAGCGACAAAACTGAAAAAATCGTTTAAACTGAAAAAAAAACTTCAAAAAAGCCTACCTTTCGTGCGCGATTCAAAGTCGCACTTTACTGAAGTTTTTAATATTAAAGGAATTAAATGAAACTAATAAGCAGATTTTGTAAAAAATTTCGTTTCTAAACGTTTCAAGTTTGTATGAAAAATAACGGAAATTCTTTTCAAAAAATATTTTTTTAATACAAATTTCGAAAGGAAAAAATCGTTTGAATTTACAAAATCTGACCTTAAGTTTTTCCTTATTTCGTTTTTGCTTTTTTCACTTAACATATTTTATGTATTTTTTAAAGAACTAGATTGGTATCAATAATCAAAAAAATCCAAAATTATGACTCCAGGGTTGGAAAACTCACACTTTTTGTGTTATGTAAAATTAAATAGGTCTAAAATTTTTTTTCTTTTTCTTTATAAATTGAATATATTTTATGCTTCTGAAAGAAAATTACAGCTCCAAAGATGGAAACTTAAAAAAAAATGATAAATTTTTTCACAAAACAAAATATGTATGTATGTGTCTGTATACTATATATGTATATGTATGTACGTACGTTGGTAAAGGGTATATAAGATTCGGCACAGCCGAATATAGCACTCTTACTTGTTTTTTGTTGGGTTTGTAAAAGCATGGAACATTCGTTGAGGCATATAAGACGATTACATCTGCTGCAGTTATATAGAGTATTAAGTCGCTTGGGGAATAATTATAGAGTAGTACTGGTGACAAAGTCAAAAGCGACTAAGTACATTTTCACCATCAACATTTCCTTCAGAGTATTTACATACATACATACATATGTATATGCAGACTTGTGTATGTATGAATGTAAAGTATAATCACATCGATAATGAATATATTCATTGCATGCTTTATATAAGCAAACTTCCACGCTAGTGGATTAGTTTCCTGTTCCTGGAATAACCAGCTGGTGGGCCAATTCAATGGCAAATGAATGCTTTGCCAGATTAAACTGCATTTAGATGATGAATGAGACCAAACAGTGGATATCAAGTATATTGTATATCATTAAAAATCGTCAAGGACTTATCTAATGTTTACATGAATATCATGTCAACATCTGATTCATCGTGTCTACGCCCACTTTATACACATGGTAGTTCAGCATTTGATCGGACTTGCACTCTGATTTTTACGCATCAACTAAAATATGTGGCTTCTGTCGGTGGATTTGCTAGCAGATTTATTGTTTTTATAAAACAGTCATATATATTACATGCAATTTTTTGTGAGTCTGCTCAGACCCATGTGTGCTTGACTACCGAAAGTAGTTTAAATTAAGTTTTTTTTTAGCAGAAATGCATACAAAAATTTAATTTTACTATTCCAATGTGTTTGGAACAATATAGTTGAGGAACTCATGGCAGCTATATTATTAGAAATAAGAAAACTACATACATTTAATTATCAATTTGGTCTGACCAGACCCAAATGAACATACGATGGTTAATAAAAGCGTCATTTTTGATCGCAGAAGTCTAAAATTTTGTCAAGACAGTAGTTTAATGGCATTCATAATAATCAATCAAAAACTTTTTTTTGTTACTTACGCCTTTTTACATTTTAGCTAGCGATATGTTCCATATATATTTTTTTAGCTGTGTATTCTTTTATTTCTATTAAAATAAGTTTATTTGTAAGAACGAAATGTAAGAGAAAATATTTTAATACAACGTTACATGAACTTGTAACGTTTAATAAAATATGTTCATTAATTCTTATATACATTTAAACATTTCTTTTATTTATAAATTTCTCTAAATGTATATGCAAATTATAAATTCTTTCATCAGAAATTCAACAAATAAAACTATAAAAAATATTAAATTCTAATTAACAACATTTTCAAAGCAACTGCAGCAGCAGGTTTCCCTAAATGAAAGGAAAATGTAATGCTTGAAACGAAATTGTACTTTTAAATTAATTAAGTTATTAAAAGCTTTTGGGTTTGCAAAACGCGCAATTCTCATGCATACATTCGTTAAAACATACATATTTATTCTATTTAAAAGCACTTAACGAGGATGAAGATATTTTTAGTAGGATTTTGCTTGTGTGTATTAGGGAAGCTCTACAAACATTCATACGTAAATATTAGGAGGATCTACATAAGTTTTAAGGTAAAATTTAATTACTTAAATGAGTAAAAATGTGCATTTTGGTTCCTTATAAATATGAGTATATGGTATTGCTAGTAAAATTTTTATTGAAGCGAAGAAAAATAGTTGAGAAGTTTAACATATAAAAAATAAGAAAATAAAATATACAAGTTTTAAAACACAAGGTTATATTATTAGAAAAATAGGACCAATTTAAATATTTTCCACTGCTTAAAATAATTATTTAACATTTCAACGATCACATAACAGTTTCAATCGTAATTTTGGCAATGGCTTTGTAACCATATCTGGTAGTTCTGTAAGTTCCCAAGGCTAGTTTACCATTAACGAGTTTCCAATAGCTTCTCTACATATCGAGGCTTATTTTCGATTTACGGTGTTATTCTCGAATTCATTATAGCTATAATTCAAATTTTCTAGTCACATATTTCTTGTCACAGGTAATATTAAAGCTTTTTTGTTTCAAAATTTATAGCATTATTAACAAAATTAAAAATACAATTTAAAAAGCTTTAAGTTTTTGTTGAAAAAATATAAAATTAGAATTTTTTTTGATATGGCAAGAGCTTATATTTTATAACATGTTTAAACCTTTAGATGCCGATGTTAGATACTCGTATATGTTACAAGTTTTTAATTTTTATGGAATATTAAATTGGCATTACATATTAAATTAATAATATATCTACTGGCAAATTCGTTGCATTATTTTCTTCTTTATAACTAACAAGAGTGCTATATTCGGCTGTGCCGAATCTTATATACCCTTTACCAACGTATGTACATATATGTAGCATACAGATGCATACATAAGTACATACATACTAGAGATCGACCGAAGGCGTTTTTTTTTGGCCGAAGCCGAAGCCGAACTTCGGCTAAAATCCTAAACTTCGGCCAAAACCGAAGCAGAAGCCGAATGTCTTAAATTTTAAAAATGATACTTACGTTTTATAAGAACTTAAAAAAAGTTGGCTTTTTTGAGATCACTGAAATAGCTGTAATATCTATTGGATACATAACAAGAAAAATAAAACTATTTTGCAATTTCTAGATTGGTTTTTCATATGATCACTCACAAGAACGTCCAAGTAAAAGAAAATAGAAAGCAACAGGGTTGTATTTCAAAGCAACCCTTTCAAAACGGTAAACACAATAGAAACTGTCTGCGAGCAACGAATAAACATAATTTTATTTTTCAAGCTTGGAATGAAAAATATTCGGCTTCGGCTAATCGGTCGATTTTTGCCATAGGCCGAATGTTGGCCGATTACCAATTTTTGGCCGAAGCCGATTAATCGGTCGAACTCTAATACATACATATTTGTTTTGTGATAAAATTTATAATTTTTTGTTATAGTGTAATTTTTAGTAAGTGACCTCTTGGTTTTTTTTCGAACAAAGAATTTGTTTGAGTAAGGATCTTCCTAAAATATGAAATATGTTTAACTGAAAAACTAGTTATTTTTGGTTATTTTTTACACAATTTTTTTTTAATTTCCAACCCTGAAACCATAATTTAAATTTTTCTGGTTTTAATACGAGTACTAATTTATTTCTTTCTAATATATAGAATATATTTAATTATCAAAGAAATAACTAGCTTTATTTAATTAGTTTTATACATAAAAAAGTGTACTTTTCCCAACCCTCAAATCATCATTTTCGATTTTCTTGGTTCCTTATATCAATCTTGTTATTTAAAAAATATATAAATATATATAAATATATATAAGTGAACAAAGAAAAAAAGAAATAAGGAAAATACTAGTTTTATTTAGTTACTTTAATATCGAAATAAGTTCAGTAAAGTTCGACTTTGACTCGCGCATCAAGGGTTCCGTACATTGGTTTTGAGAATTTTTTAATGCGGTGTTTTTGCTTTTAAGTTTTTTTCAGTTAAAATGATTTTTTTAGTTTTGTCGTTTTTGCCCGTTTTCGCGACTTTTTTCTGTTTATGGGGATTTTTGTTTTCATTTTGGCGATATTTTTTTCATTTTGACGATTTTTTTCTGTTTTTGGGGTTTTTTTCATTTCCGCGATTTTTTTCATTTTGGCGATTTTCCGGTTTTTCGCGAATAATTTTAAACTTAGAATTTTTTTTTTAATTTGGTGCTTTTTTTGTTCTGGCGATTTTTTTTTTTTGTTTTTGGCGATTTTGTTCGATTTGGCGATTTTATAATTTTTTTTATTTTTTTATTAAATAAACTTATTTTATATTTCAGTACGAATAAAATTTGTATTAAAAATATAAAAAAAAATCGAAAAGGTTTTTCCAGGGTTGGGAACTTAAAGTTTTTTGCTATATGGAAATAACCTACTAAAACTAATTTTTCCTTTTTATCTATAAATTCAACATATCTTACATTCTTAAAAGAAATATATTGATTTAAGAAATCAGAAAATTTTAAAATTATGTTTCCAGGGTTGGAAAAGGTACACTTTTTATGATATATAAAACTAACTAGGTCTAATAATGTTTTTCTATATTTTAATTCATATATATTTTTTATAATAAACTTATGACAATAAGACGAATAATAAATTTCTTAAATATATTTTTTATGTTTTAGAAAGAAAAGATGGGTATAGAAAATTAGAAAAATAAAAACCACAGCTCCACATATGGAAAAGAAAAACATTTATTTTGATATTAAAGTAACTAAATAAAACTACACCATTTCCAGTTGTATTTCAGAAGTTTCCAATTGTTTTCAGAAATTTCTAAATATGTTTCAGAAGTTTCTAATTATAGTTCAGAAGTTTCTAATTATATTTCAGAAATTTCTAAATACGTTTCAGAAGTTTCTAATTACCGTTCAGAAGTTTCTAATTATATTTCAGAAGTTTCTATTTATATTTCAGAAATTTCTAAATATGTTTCAGAAGTTTCTAATTATAGTTCAGAAGTTTCTAATTACACTTCAGAAGTTTCCAATTATGTTTTAGAATTTTCTAATTGCATTTCAGAAAATTCTAATTGCTTTTCAGAAATTTCTAATTGCTTTTCAGAAATTTCTAATTGTTTTTTAGAAATTTCTAATTGCACTTCCGAATTTTCAAATTACATTTCAGAAACTTCCAATTGTATTTTAGAATTTTCCATTTGTATTTCAGAAATTTCTAAATGTATTTCAAACTGTTATGTGGATATATTATTTTTGTGCACCTACATTTTATAAAATCTAATCATTTCTAAGTATTGTATGTTAACATATTTTCAATAATATTCCAAACAGTTAACAGTTACAGTTATTGTGTCATTATAACATAAGTATATTATTGCCGTATATGATATTATTAATATAACTTAGCATAATCTTATACATAGTAACAAAATCATAATGATAATTGTGCAAACAGAGATCAATACCTGGTTCCTGGTACCATATATATACGTATATTGTGCGAAAACCAAGTAATCTATACTTTTTTTGTATGTATGTAGTTCATAATAAAGTGGTATAATTCCTACACATATTGTTTATTTAAAAAAAACCCCAAAAATTTATACAGAATAATATATATAAATATCTGAAATAAAAATGGAAAATTCTGAAATACAATTGGAAGTTTCTGAAATGTAATTTGAAAATTCGGAAATGCAATTAGAAATTTCTAAAAAACAATTAGAAATTTCTGAAAAGCAATTAGAAATTTCTGAAAAGCAATTAGAATTTTCTGAAATGCAATTAGAAAATTCTTAAACATAATTGGAAACTTCTGAAGTGTAATTAGAAACTTCTGAACTATAATTAGAAACTTCTGAAACATATTTAGAGATTTCTGAAATATAAATAGAAATTTCTGAAATATAATTAGAAACTTCTGAACGGTAATTAGAAACTTCTGAAACATATTTAGAAATTTCTGAAATATAATTAGAAACTTCTGAACTATAATTAGAAACTTCTGAAACATATTTAGAAATTTCTGAAAAACAATTGGAAACTTCTGAAATACAACTGGAAATGGTGTAGTATTTTCCTTATTTCTTTTTTTCTTTGTTCACTTATATATTTTATATATTTTTTAAAGAGTAAGATTGGTATAAGGAACCAAAAAAATTTAAATGGATGATTCCAGCCCCCGTATTCCGTAACTCGCTAAAGCTAAAGATGGGATCACATGATCGGCGCAATGTACCAATTTTCGTCGGCTCACCACAGCAAAGTCATAAGTAATAAGCCAACATGCATTATTACTTAGTTAATTCTTCAATAAGTCTATATGGCTTTATTATCAATGCAGTGTGGTGCAGTTATGTAATTATATTTCAATTAGTTGAGAAATATGACATATTTAGCTTATTAGTTATGACTTTATTTCAGCGAGCCGACGAAAATTGGTACATTACGCCGATCGTGTGATACCAGCTTAAAGCTAAATTCGATCGCTAAAATGCTGAACAAATAGAAGATTAAAAATTTTTTGCTATGACATAAAACACTAATATTTCGGCGAATTACATTTTTAAGCCATTGCCTGATTTATCAATACACTTTTGAAAATTGTATTTGTAACCGAAAATGGAGAAATCGACTTTATAAATTTTTAGCGATAGAGATTTAGCTTTAGCGACTTACGGAATACGGGGGCAGGGTTGGGAAAAGTACACTTTTTTTTGATATATAAAACTAATTAAATAAAGCTAGTTATTTCTTTGGTAATTAAACATATTCTTTATTTTTGAAATAAATAAATTTGTACTCGTATTAAAACCAGAATGTAGCGCTTGTCACACAGGATTTGTCCATATGTATGTATGTATGGGATTTCTAGATCAAATTTTTTTTGGTAAAATATATAATTTTTGAATAAGTAGTAATTTAATAAAAAATTTTTGTTTTATTTATGCAACAATTTAATTTTATTAAGTCTAATTCTACGAGTATGTGGTTATATAATATATATGATATAAAAATCAAACTAATTTTTGCTCATCTATTTCTAAGTTGGTTTTTACAACTTTTCAGTTGAAGAAATAGCGTTATAAATAGGCGGAAAGCGTTACTACGAGTAGCATTGAAATAATATAGCTGAAAATTATTTAGTAGATACTCTTAACTAATTTCTTAGAGGATGGGAACGTTTTTTTAGCGATTTTTGTAACGTTTTTTACGTAAAAAATAATAAAAAAATCAGTTAATGGTAGTCAATGTATGACCATAGATATTCTTAAAAATAAGTAAACACCGAAATGCATTGTTATATTATTCACAGTGGCCGGAGTGCAATTTTTCTATTCCTTTGTTGCATCATAATAATTGTAAAAAAATGCATTAGAAGACATAAAACTTCCAAAAATAGGTCCGTTCGTTTACTTTTCCAGTAAAATCCACTACACCATTTCCAGTTGTATTTCAGAAGTTTCCAATTGTTTTTCAGACATTTCTAAATATGTTTCAGAAATTTCTAATTATAGTTCAGAAGTTTCTAATTATATTTCCGAAATTTCTATTTATATTTCAGAAATTTCTAAATATATTTCAGAAGTTTCTAATTATAGTTCAGAAGTTTCTAATTACACTTCAGAAGTTTCCAATTATGTTTCAGAATTTTCTAATTGCATTTCAGAAAATTCTAATTGCTTTCCAGAAATTTCTAATTGCTTTTCAGAAATTTCTAATTGTTTTTTAGAAATTTCTAATTGCATTTCCGAATTTTCAAATTACATTTCAGAAACTTCCAATTGTATTTCAGAATTTTCCATTTTTATTTCAGATATTTATATATATTATTCTGTATAAAATTTTGGTTTTTTTTTTTTTAAATAAGCAATATGTGTAGGAATTATACCACTTTATTGTGAACTACATACGTACAAAAAAAGTATAGGTTACTTGGTATTCGCACAATATACGTATATATATGGTACCAAGAACCAGATATTGATCTCTGTTTGCACAATTATCATTATGATTTTGTTACTATGTATAAGATTATGCTAAGTTATATTAATAATATCATATACGGCAATAATATACTTATGTTATAATGACACAATAACTGTAACTGTTAACTGTTTGGAATATTATTGAAAATATGTTAACATACAATACTTAGAAATGATTAGATTTTATAAAATGTAGGTGCACAAAAATAATATATCCACATAACAGTCTGAAATACATTTAGAAATTTCTGAAATACAAATGGAAAATTCTAAAATACAATTGGAAGTTTTTGAAATGTAATTTGAAAATTCGGAAGTGCAATTAGAAATTTCTAAAAAACAATTAGAAATTTCTGTAAAGCAATTAGAATTTTCTGAAAAGCAATTAGAATTTTCTGAAATGCAATTAGAAAATTCTGAAACATAATTGGAAACTTCTGAAGTGTAATTAGAAACTTCTGAACTATAATTAGAAACTTCTGAAACATATTTTGAAATTTCTGAAAAACAATTGGAAACTTCTGAAATACAACTGAAAATGGTGTAGTTATTCTGGGTTATTTGTAAATTTTGCTGTCAATAATGGCTCTTGCAAAAATTTGCAAGTTAATGAAAACAGCTGATCACAATAAAGCGTAGTATTGAAAACGATCGTGTTGTTTTTACTACCCAGTAGATACATGTTTTTGGTACTTGATACAATGCATTTTTTTTAGTTGAAAATTCGTGACGAAATTTATGTATTAAATATAAGTTTAGAGGAAGCTTTTACATTTACATATTTTTGGTTTGTACATGATTTTCAACTTTGTTTGTGGGTAAATGACACATGATCACTATCGGACAGTTTGGAGAAAAATACTTTCCGAATAAGCGATGTCCGTCTGTCCGTCCGTCCGTCTGGTGTACGTGAAATCGATTTTTCGAAGCTCACAGAAAAGCTAGAGACTTCGGTCCTTTACTGGTGTGTCACAAATGGTCCAAATTTGTATGGAAAATCAGCAAAATCGAGCTTATCGTTTCAGAGCTGCAACAATTAAACTTGATTTTGGCAAATAAAATTAACTAGCTAAACCTAATTTTTATGTTTTTAGTTAAATAGACTTATCTTATATTTCAGTACCAATAAAATTGGTATTAAAAATCTGAAAAATAAATAAAAAAATCAAAAAGACATTTACAGGGCTGGAAAACTTTAACTGTTTATGTTGTATAAAAATAAGCTACTAAAACTAATTCTATTGTTTTCTCTATAAATTAAATATATCTTACATTCTTAAAAGGAAAATATTCGTGTAAGAAAAAATAAAAATTCTAGAAAGTTATTTCAGTGTTGGAAAACGTACACTTTTTGTGATATATAAAACCTATTAAATAAAACTAGTTATTTCTTTGGTTATTAAATATATTCTATACTTTAGAAGGAAAGAAATAAGTATTAAAACCTGAAAAGTCAAAATTATGGTTCCAGGGTTGGGAATTGAAAAAAAAAATAATTGGGTAAATAGTAACCAGAAATAATATTTTTTTTCAGTTAAACATACGAGTATTTTATGTTTTAAGAAGATCTTTATTCAAGATTTATTTTATATATGCTTAATTTTTATATGGATATATAATTTAAGTCAAAAAGAAGGTTTTTGCAATGTTGTTTATTATGCTATCAGCACAATTATGTTTCAAATCGATAGTCTTTAGTTGACACCTTGTAACGAGTTCTTATTAATGTTCGGTAAATACAGGTAAAAATTAAATTAATCGCTAAAGAACAGCCATAGTTATAAAATAAGTTCGGGGCATGTTCGATTTCATTTCCCTGAAGCCATTCCTTCCTGCTAAACAAAATGTTATTTAGGAATACCCCGTTTACATAATACCGCGATATATCACTTGCAATGGGGGGATATTTAAATTGAGACACGGCACAATATTAATACACTCAAAAAATTATTAACTAAAACTTTGGAAAATTTTCAAAATTTGAGTAAAAAAAAGTTGTAGTATGGCGCCAAAGCTGTTTTTTACTTGAAACCAGTAAAATATTTACTAAAGTTCTAGTTCATTAATGAACTACTTTATTGTAATTATTTTTCTATATTTGAGTAATTTTTTTCTAAAATTAAGTTAAATCTTCCCATAAAATTCCGAGCTTTGCAAAAAATATTTTTCATCTTTGATCTCAAATTTATTAAATTTTCCAAATTTATATTTTTGTCTTTATAATTCTGATACTTATTTTTATTTTTAATTAAATTCCATACCACATGATATGCTATTTATTATATATTCATATTATATTCTTAATTAAGTCACCATACATACATACATATTAATTCCTTGAGAGGAGTCAAGTATTGAACCAACAGCCTTCTGACCACTGTTGCCAGATTTGCAGACTTCTCTGCAAATCTTCTGCAGATCTTCTGAAATGCTTGTGTAGCATCAATATTTAGTGTTTTTCTTTACTCTTTTAACAAATTTGTGCAAAGGTAAAGTACATGTGTATTAGATATCGCACACTAAATCATAAACAGTCACACTCAAAATTATGCAAATGGATTTGTTTTTTTATGTGCCGCAAAAATTTCTTTTGCAGAAAAGTTTTATTGAACAGTTTTGTATGAATGTATAATTTTCTTTAAGTTTTATGAAGAAAACTTGTGCATATAATTGTCCTCATCCTTTTGTTAATGTTTATTTTTATACCCTTTACCAAAAAAAAAATGGTAAAAGGGTATATATAGGTTTGTCATTCCGTTTGTAATTTCTATAATATCAATAAGCGACCCATATAATATATATATTCTGGATCCTTATGCATAGGGAAGACGAATAAGCGATGTCCGTCTGTCCGTCTGTCCGTCTGTCCGTCTGTCTGTAGGTGAAATCGGTTTCCCGAAGCTCACAGAAGAGCTAGAGACTTCGTTCTTGGACTGGTGTATCAGAAATTTTCCAAAATAGATTGGTATTGAAACTCAGCAAAATCGGGCAGACGATTGCAGAGCTGGAAAACTTAAACTTCATTTTGCCATATAAAAGTAACTCCCGAAAACAAATTTTTATTTTTTTTTAATAAATGTACATATTTTACACTTCAGTACGACTAAAATTGGAATTTTAAATTAAAAAAATACAAAAAAATTAAAAAGACGTTTCCAGGGTTGGAAAACTTTAACTTTTTGTGTTATGTAAAATTAACTATGTCTAAAAATATATTAGTATTTTCTCGAGAACCGTAAGAGCTACAGACCTGAAATTTGGACACAGTATGTAGACCTTTGGCCGCTACAACAACAAATACATGATAATTGGAAATTAAAGGGTGTTCCAAAACGAGCAACGAAAAATTTTAAAATCCCATGTAGTATATATACAATTGTATGTATATACACTTGAAATTTGTAAGGTTAGTGTATTTTTATACAGACTACAAAAATTAACACAAAAATTTAAAAAATTTAAATTAAAGGGTGTTCCATCAGTTAATGCAATTTTGACTATGTAATTTTGACAATTTGCTGTATCTTGGAAACCGTAAGAGCAAAACTCTTGAAATTTTCAAAAACGGTAAAACTGAAAAAATAAAAAATTATAAAATCGCCAAACCGAAAAAAAATCGCCAAAAACAAGAAAAAATCGCCAAAACGAAAAAAAGCACCATATTAAAAAAAAATTCTAAGACTAAAATAAATTGCAAAAAAAACGGAAAAATTGCTAAAATGAAAACAAAAATCGCCAAAATGAAAGAAAATCGCCAAAATGAAAATCGCCATAATGAAAAAAATCACCAAAACGAAAAAAAACCCTAAAAAACAGAAAAAAATCGCCAAAATGAAAAAAAATCGCCAAAATGAAAAAAATCGCCAAAACGAAAAAAACCCCAAAAAACAAAAAATCGCTAAAATGGAAAAAAGCACCAAATTAAAAAAAAAATTATAAAACTAAAATAAATCGCAAAAAAACGGAAAAATTGCTAAAATGAAAACAAAAATCGCCAAAACGAAAAAAAACACCAAAACGAAAAAAAACCCTAAAAAACAGAAAAAAATCGTCAAAATGAAAATAAATCGCCAAAACGAAAAAAACCCTAAAACCAGAAAAAAATCGCCAAAATGAAAAAAATCACCAAAACGAAATAAAACCCTAAAAAACAGAAAAAAAACGTCAAAATTAAAATAAATCGCCAAAACGAAAAAAACCCTAAAAAACAGAAAAAAATCACCAAAATGAAAAAAATCGCCAAAAAAAAGAAAAAACCTAAATAACAGAAAAAAATGGCCAAAACGAAAAAAGCACCAAATTAAAAAAAAATTTCTAAGACTAAAATAAATCGCAAAAAAATCGGAAAAATTGCTAAAATGAAAACAAAAATCGCAAAAATGAAAGAAAATCGCCAAAATGAAAAAAAAATCGCCAAAATGAAAAAAATCACCAAAACGAAAAAAACCCCAAAAAACAGAAAAAAATCGCCAAAATGAAAAAAAGCACTAAATTAAAAGAAAATTTCTAAGACTAAAATAAATCGCAAAAAAACGAAAAAATTGCTAAAATGAAAAAAAAATCCCCAAAATGAAAAATATCGCTAAAACGAAAAAAAAAACCTAAAAAACAGAAAAAAATCGCCAAAATGAAAAAAAAATCGCCAAAAAAAGAAAAAAAATCGCCAAAAGGAAAAAAAAACTAAAAAACAGAAAAAAATCGCCAAAATGAAAAAAAATCGCCAAAATGAAAAAAAAATCGCCAAAATGAAAAAAATCACCAAAACAAAAAAAACATAAAAAAAGAAAAAAATTGCCAAAATGAAAAAAAAATCGCCAAAATGAAAAAAATCATCAAAACGAAAAAAAAAAACAAAAAAATCGCCAAAAAAAATCGCGAAAAAAACCCAAAAAAAACAGAAAAAATCGTTAAAATGAGAAAAATCTCGAAAATGAAAAAAAAGCCCAACAACAGAAAAAAATCGCCAAAATTAAAAAAACCTCCAAAAACAGACAAAATCGCCAAAACTGAAAAAATCGTTTTAACTGAAAAAAACTTCAAAAAAGCAAAAAACCTTCCTTTCGTGCGCGATTCAAAGTCGCACTTAACTGATTTTTTTAATATTAAAGGAATTAAATGAAACTAAGTTTTTGCTTATTTCGTTCTTGCTTTTTTCACTTAACATATTTTATGTATTTTTTAAAGAACTAGATTGGTATCAATAATCAGAAAAATCCAAAATTATGACTCCAGGGTTGGAAAACTTACACTTTTTGTGTTATGTAAAATTAAATAGGTCTAAAAATTTTTTTCTTTTTCTTTATAAATTGAATATATTTTATGCTTCTGAAAGAAAAGTTTGGTGTATGAAATTTGAAAAATGAAAATTATAGCTGCAAAGATGGAAACTTTAAAAAAATGATAAATTTTTTCACAAAACAAATATGTATGTACGTGTCTGTATACTATATATATGTACGTACGTTGGTAAAGGGTATATAAGATTCGGCACAGCCGAATATAGCACTCTTACTTGTTATCAAACAATTTGTAATATCAGCATATGTATTTGTATAGCAAGATAATTTATGTTAATTCGAAGACAAAATGAAACACAATTCAAAATGAAGATGTTTTTATTGTTGCAGATTTTTTAAAATTATTTATCAGATTTTTCAGATTTTTTGGCCAATTTTTGCAGATTTTTGATAAAATTATCTGGCAACAGTGCTTCTGACTGATAGGCAAGCCTGAATAAGCATTGAAATTATAGAGTTTTAAAATTTTACTTTATTACAAAAAAATACATATCAAGTTCAAATATTCCTCGAAAATGTGAAAAATATACTTAACATTTTTTGCTAAATGCGAATAAATAATATGTGCCATAATTCAAAGAAAAAATACTTAAAACTGGTAAATATTTTTCTAAAATTTAGAATACCTTTTTACATCGTTTAAGTACGTCAAATTTCAGGAACTAATCAGGAGTAATTCAGTTACTAAAATCTATTTTTTGATTTAAAACAAAATTGACTAGTCCTTACTATACAATTTCCCTAAGTTTATAACCATTTTCCTATTTTTAGTAAATATTTCCTTTAAGTCGTTTTTTTTTGTGTATTTTTATGAATTTTTTACTCATATTAAATAATTTTTACTAGATTGTTTTTAAATTTCCTTAAACTTAGAAAAAATTACTTAAACTTAGAAATATTTTTGAATTAAATTTAGAAAAAAAGTTTCTTAATAGTACATGGAATTAATAATACAAGAATGATGTACAAAAATATTCTCAAAAACTTTTATCTGCGATATTACAAACCAAATATGTATGTATATATTTGTCTGTATACTACACATACATAGTACGTTGGTGAAGGCTCCCTGCAGGAAATGTCAATAGTAAAATTATACTGATTATCTATTGACGATGTCACCAGTACTACTGACAAATTATACCCCAACTAATGCTATCTACTTTTGACATTTAACACAGGATTGTACTACGAAATCTACCAGTAGACTTCGTTAATACTGACTAGGTAGTTCTTGTGGGACCATATGGCGAAAATATCGGTAGTAACATTGTACTGACTTACTATTGACGATATCACCACACTGTGGGAAATGTCCGTAGTAGGACGCTGTCACCACCTGCAGGAAATGTCAATAGTAAAATTATACTGATTACTTAAGTATGGATCAGAAAGTGTGACAAATCCTTAACTGATGGCACAAAGTCTTCCACAGGGTCAAAAAAGATTCCATAATTAGCACTTTCACTTAAAATTTTCTATTTTTATACAATATGGATTGTTATTTTATTTGTTCTTTTTTGTAATTTATAAACCTTTTAATTTGATTTCTTAAGCTAATATTTATAAACACTTAAATTTTGTTTGACGCCACTTTTATTTTCAACAAACCAATAAAACATTAAGAAGAAGGATAGTTGTGTGTATCTGAAAAAATATTTTCTACGCATCAAAAACAATATTAATATGTAGACGCTCCGTTGACAATGTCACCAAAATAGTCGACAAAAGTGGTGACTTGGGGACACTTTACCCCACGTTTCCTTTAGGGCTATATAAGATTCGGCACAGCCTAATATAGCACTCTTATTTGTTTCAAATAAGTTTCCACACTAGCGTAGTACTCGTATGTTGACAAACATTGATTTGCAAAAGAATTATTTTCTTACAAAGAAACACGGGGCCACTTACGTCATTTTATCTGAACACATTTGAATATAATTTTTTGATATTTGTTTAGTTAATAAGAAATCATATTAACATTTATTTGTTTTTTGTCTTTTGTGGTCTGATGTTATATACATATCTATATCGCGCATGGAGGTACATACAAATATTTTAAATTTTTGCATTTTTTTCTAAAAAAAAACAACCTATATCGTCTTGGGGGTCGCATGCGCTTAATTTTTCTTTAGCCATAATCGCCTACATTGATATAACTTGTTTTGTCAGAACACAATTTCGATGTTCATAATATTTCTGTTGCAAAAAGGAAAATTTGCTTAATCGACTTAAGCTGATTTTGAGTTAATGGTACCGCTCGTCAAAATCTCAATAATGCGGAAGTTATATCACTATGACTTGTGACTTATTTTTCTTAGACTTCTAATCTCATTTGGTATAATAGCTTAATTAAGGTTATACTTTGGTATATATCAACATTAATGTTTTAATTATAGTATGTAGAGCGATATTTGCTTAAAACAAGTAAGAGTGATTGATATATTCGGCTGTGTCAAATCTTATATACCCTTTACCAACGTATGTATATGTAGTATACAGATACATACATAAGTACATACATACATACATATTTGTTTTGTGATAATAATAAAATCTATAATTTTTTGTTATAGTGCAATTTTTACTAAGTGACTCTCGGTTTTTTTCGACTAAAGAATTTGTTTGAGTAAAGATCTTCCTAAAACGTGAAATATTCTTAACTGAAAAAAAATAATTTTTGGTTATTTGTTTACCCAAACTTTTTTTCAATTTCCAACCCTGGAATAATTTAAATTTTTCTGGTTTTAATACGAGTTCAAAATTATTTCTTTCTAAAATATAGAATATTTTAATTAATTAACTAACTTTTCCCAACCCTGGAATCATCCTTTTAAATTTTCTTTTGGGTCGTTATACCAATCTTGTTCTTTAAAAAATATATAAAATATGTTAAGTGAACAAAGAAAAAATTAAATAAGGAAAATACTAGTTTTATTTACTTTAATATCAAATAAGTGCAGTAAAGTGCGACTTTGACTCGCGCACGAAGGGTTCCGTACGTTAATTTTTCAGCATTTTTTTGATTTGGCGCTTTTGGCTTTTTTCAGTTTAAAATTTTTTTTTTTAATTTATCGCTTTTTTCTCGTTTTAACGATTTTTTTCGGTTTTTGGCGTTTTTTTCCATTGTGGCGAATTTTTCTTATTTTCTTTTCTTTTTAACTGTTGATTTTTTTTTTTGGTTTTTGACGATTTTATTTTCGGCTTGGCGATTTTATAATTTTGGAATTTTTTAGCTTTATCGTTTTTGAAAATTTCAATTTCTTACGGTTTCGAAGATACAACAAGTTGTCCAAATTATATAGTCAAAATTACATTAGCTATTAGAACACCCGTTAATTTCGATTTTTTAAATTTTAGTGTTAATTGTTGTAGTCTGTATAAAAATACACTAGCTTTACAAACTTCAAGTGTATATACAATTGCATGTGTATTACATGACACTTTAACATTTTTCGTTGCTCGTTTTGAAACACCCTATAATTTTTAATTCTCGTGTATTCGTTGTTGTAGCGACCAAAGGTCTACACAGTCTGTGCAAATTTCTGGTCCGTAGCTCTTACGGTTTAACAAAAAGAAAAAAAAATTTTGTCCTAGTTACATTTATAAACAAAAAAGTTTATTTTTCAACCCTAGAATCATCCTTTTAGATGTTTTCTGACTCCTTATACCAATCTTCTTTAAAAAAATATATAAAGTATGTTAAGTGAACAAAGAAAAAAGGAAATTAAAAAAAATCGTTTTATTTAGTTACTTTAATATCCAGAAAAAAGTTAAAAGTTTCCAGCTCTGGAGCTGTTGTTTTTATTTTTATAATCGTCGACACCAAATTTTTTTTAAGACGTACAATATATAAAATTTATAAAGAAAAAGAAAAAAATTTATTAGACCTAGTTGCTTTTATATATCACAAAAAGTGTAAGTTTCCCAACCCTGGAATCGCCAGTTATTATTTTTCTGGTCCCTACACCAATCTCTTTCTTTTAAGAATATAAGATACGCTTAATTTATCAAAAAAAAGAGAAAAATTAGTTAAGTAACTTACTTTTATATAAAAAAAAATTTTAAGTTTTCCAACCCTGGAAACGTCTTTTTAATTTTTTTTAATTTGAAATACAATTTTTTTTTCTTACTAAAGTATAATATAAGTTTATTTATTAAAATAAAATAAAAATTAGCCTTAGTAAGTTACTTTTATATAACAAAAAAACTTAAAGTTTTCCAAGCCTGGAAACGTCTTTTTAATTTTTTTTTTTATTTAATTTGAAAAATTAATTGAGAAATTTATCAGCACTGAAATATAAAATAAGTTTATTTAACAAAAAAATATAAAAAATGTGTGTTATCTTGTTACTTTTATATGGCAAAATCAAGTTTGAGTTTTCCTGCTCTGAAACCGTCTGCTGATTTTCAATACCAATCTAATGTGGACCATTTTTGACACACCAGTCCAAGAACGAAGTCTCTAGCTTTTCTGGGAGCTTCGGAGAACCGATTTCACGTACACCAGACGGACGGACGGACAGACGGACATCGCTTAGTCGTCTTCCCTATTCATAAGGACCCAGAATGTATATATTTTATGGGTCGCATATGAATATTATGGAAATTACACACGGAATGACAAACCTATATACATATACCCTTTTCCATTTTTGGTAAAGGGTATAAAAATAAAAGCTAACAGAGAGTTTCCCAATTTAACCGTAAAAGAAATAAATTTCTGACTGAAACGCTTAAAGGTTCTCTGCTGCAAGACAGTCAATCACTTTTTCCTTAGTGCCACAGATTTAAAATATCCTAAAGAAAATGTTTCCTAAAAATTAGTTGGAAGATTTTTATTACCTATATCTACATAATAGTGTAACTGCCTTATTCATAAAAAATATTTCTGTCTAATAAGAGGTTTATGAAACAATTTTTCAATGGACATTTTTCTTAATAAACCTTTTATAAAATCAAGATATTATTCATGAATTAGACCCAATAACTTTTTTAAAATTTTGATACTGAAACCGCAACTTAAAAAATTACTCGTTTTGGCTCTCCGGAAAAATACATTTTTGGACATACGCTGTTATTTTTGAAAACCACAGATATATTGTTGGCATCCTTTTTCATAGTGAGTAAAAAAGTTAAAATTTACTCTTTTTATATTGTTTATTGTTCAAAATATATTATCAAGCTCTTTAAATTGTTAAGACTGCAAATTCTTTGCCAGGACCTGAACCAAAAGTACGTCATTTGATGGTCAAATTTCAAAACATGTACATATACAAAAAAATTTAAATTAATATTGAATGCGTAATTTTCCCTGACATAAATTTCAATTTATATTATTTTTAATATTTTGCTTTTTGCAGTCGTTGATTAACGGAGCAATAATTTAAATTTAATATTTTTTTCTTATGAAATTCAATAATTGATTACCTATTTTTGTTTTTTGCATTTTCATTAAAATGAGTTAGCGTAATATAAGGAGATAAATTAAATAAATATTATCTGTAACATTGTCATGACTCAGATAATTTTTTTTTATTTGCACGGCTAATCACTCAATTTTATGTATTTATCTTACTTTTTTGAAATAAGCCCATGAATCTGTTTTTATTGCACTCTTATTGTTTTTTTGATGTTTTTTTTAAATAAACACTGAAGTAAAAATAATTTACATATATTTTTATGTATGTATGTATGTGTATATATGCATTAAGGTTTTTTTTCTTAAATTTTCACTTATTTAAAACTCACATTTGCCTTTTATTAAACTCACTTTATTATTTCCTGCTGCTTTTTATTCCTATTTTTATATTTATTGTTTAACCACTTTCCCAGTAAATTTAAGGAGTCATCAATGATTTCTAAACTCTCGTCGTAATTTTGTTTCGCAATTTATACAACTTCTATTGCATACATTCAGGAGCATAAGACACAATTTTTTTTCTAAAATCTGATTTAAGAAAATTAAAGGTGTGAGTATACACTTGTATTGATGTATCTACATGTGCATAGATATTTTTATGTTTTACTTAGAAAGCAAATAAGAATAAAAAACAAAATATATTGTTGGATATTAAATTTCAAGTTCACCTTTCACCGGAAGGAAACAACTGTTAAACGTGCAGCCTCAGATAATACTGAATTGAGAAGCAACAGTTTTTCCATCTTAAACTCCACTTGGAAAAAGAAAAACATACATTTTGTGTATGTATGCTTTTGCTGGTTTTCTTTTTTTACGGTCTATGGCAGTCAGCGTGACCATATTAGCTTATTTTGAGCTAAATTTAGCTTATTTATTTCAGATTTAGCCTTAAAATTTTCATTTAGCTCTTAGCTTATTTTTTAGCTTTTTTTAAAAACTCATTTAGCTTTTTTAGCCTTTTTTTAGTCTAAATTGCGTGTTCTCTAAAAATATATTAAAAACATAAACAACTTAAAAAATTATAATTTTTTAGCATTGTAAAATATGTTGTTTACAAAAAATACAAAATGTAAATTATACGACAATTTTATAACAGAAATGGAAAGAAGAAAAATAGTAGATAATGGAAGAATGGTGAGAATTCCAATGGAAAAAGTTAAATTCATATTAGTGGCCAAAACACTTTTTGAGTTTTTTGGGTATAAAATTATTTGACTTGAGTTGAACGTTCATTCAGCGGCAACAATTAACTTAAAACAAAAACCTGAAATAGCCTTAAGCCTGGATAACACTATGTACCGATTTTCGTCGCGCCACCTCAATAAAGTCATAAGTAATAAGCCAAAATGGCATTATTACTCAATTAATTCTGGAATAAGTCTATATGGGCTTATTACCAATGCAGTGTGGCGCAATTATGTCCTTGTATTTCAAGTAGTCGATAAATTAGAACAAAATCTTTACTTATGACTTTATTTCACTGATCTGATGAAACTCGGTACATTGTGCAGATGCTTTACCTTAAATAGCATTAAATCACTTAAAAAGCTTTCGTATTTTAGTATAAATGTTTTTACATTTTTAAAAACTTTTTAAGATTATTTTGGGGAAGTTTTTGTGTAGTTCTTCATTAAATCTTCATTAAATCTTCACAAAATCCGGATTTACGGTTAAAAACCCGGTTTTTTACCTTTGCGCACTTATAAACATGTAACTTTTTTGATAATGATCCGATTTTCAATTTCTTACTAGATTTGGAAAGAAGAAACTGAGATCTTTCGAATGATATATAATTTCGTTAAGAAAATTTGAGAAATTTTGGTGTTATTGTCCAGCAAACACAAATTTTGTAGATTTTTCAAAAATTTTTCAACTTTGGTGACGTTTTTATACACTATTTTATTAAGAAACTATAATACTATTGAATTTATTCAAAAAGTACATTTAGTTACGATTGCAATGCATATTTGGGGTTAAAAATAGATAAGCAATTGACTGAGTTATTTAACTTTTCATGAAAACAAATTTTTTTCCAAAATGCCTGCACAATGTTTTTGGTGTTGTTTTTATGCACCTTCTATTAAGTTACAAATCAATGTTATCCTAAACACAAAAAAAAAATTGTAATGAGAGTTTTAGTCATTCAAAAATATTGCCTTTTTCGTGTTCTTTTTATGCACTTTTCTTAAAATTACAAATCACTGTTAGCGTAAACACAACAAAAATTATAGTTTTTCTTTTAATATGACGTTTTGTTCATGTCTTCTTTTTCACTTTGAATCTGTGTATTTAAAAAAATTTTCACAATTTAATAAAAATCGTGTGCAATTTAAATTAAAATTAATTAAAAAATGTGTGGGTGGAAGGAACTCTTCTTGTTCAAAATCTTTTTCTGTTACATCGACAGATTTGCTCGTTGTCGGTAGATCATTACTTGCAGGTATCGGTTTTATAACAGTTGCAACATTTGCATACTTAATGTTTTTGCGCTTTTTAAAACAGTGACCTAAAACATCGGTTTGACAAAAGTAGCAATCATTTGGTTTATGATATGGCTGATGATGCCAAATCATAGGCGTAGAAAAGGGCAAAACAAACGAAGGTTGAATTTTCTTTTTTTTTAATGTATTACAGAAATATTGACAAACAAATTCTGGCTCGTACCAGCGACTAGTATCAAAAAAACGATTAAATACTTTATTGTACACTTCTACCACACCAATATTGTTTTTAAAACCTACGCCGGTGACTGATATCAATAAATAAGCCACAAATATAGCAAAATTTGTTACGATTGTCACACATTTTTTAATTAATTTTAATTTAAATTGCACACGATTTTTATTAAATTGTGAAAAAAATTTTTAAATACACAGATTCAAAGTGAAAAAGAAGACATTAACAAAACGTCATATTAAAAGAAAAACTATAATTTTTGTTGTGTTTACGCTAACAGTGATTTGTAATTTTAAGGAAAGTGCATAAAAAGAACACGAAAAATTAATTAATTAATTATAATTAATAAATAATTTCATTAAGCAAATATTCTATATGTACAATAAAAAAATATGTTTGTGTAATATTTAACGTTAGTTTAGCAATAAGAAACTATTGAAAAGTGATCAAAGAAGTGGAAAAAAGTTTAGCTTTATTTTCTAGCCTAAAATGTAACTTTTTAGCTTATTTTAGCTTTTTTTCAAACGTGATTTAGCTTAATATTATTTTAAAATCTGGTCACACTGATGGCAGTAACCCGCAAGCCATAGCACAATTGTGCAGATGAAAATCACATACATGCTTATGCTCTTTCATTTAGTCGTCACTGAACAAGCGACGAATGAAGTTGTGCACGCATGTATTAATTTTTTCCTGGTTTTTTGCTTAGATTTTTTGAGCACACGGAACGAAATTTAAGTTCAAATTTAATAATTTCTAAGCAAAAAAAATAATTATGTAAGCTAAGAAATAGTTTGAAATTTTTTGATAAAAAAAATGCTTTTAGCAATATGTAATGCATTTTATGCTATGAAACACTGAAAAATAATAGGAAAGATAATTTAAAAAGGCATTTAAATAGCTTTCACAGCGCTGCGAATAAATTTAATTTGGAATTTGTAGACTACATTGTTGAATGGACTATTATTTTTTACTTTATACTTAAGTTTTTATTAAATTGCTTATTTACCAAAAATAGTCAAACAATGAATAACCACAGCATGTATCTTAAATTACAAAAATGTTTTCTTCAAGTGTAAATATATTTTACTCTCATTTTTCTCACCACTACAAAGATATTTTATTTTGCGGGACACTGGTCTATGGATATATGTGTACTCTCTGTGTTTTTCGTTTTACCTGTTGTACTTCGCTTCTCTCTTTTGCTGTTAAATTCTGCAGAGTTGTTTCTTCTCATATGAGTTGTGTTGGAGTGTGTGTGTGTGTGTATGCTTTTGAAAGGGGAAACAATATTTGAGTTATGTATATTTCGCTGTTTTATTTTGAAATAAGTTTTAGCTTGGCTTACTCAAATATTTATTTATAGTCCTGACTATATTCTTCCTGCAGGAAGAATATTTACAAAAACAAATAATACTAAATATAGTTTTATAACAACCTTACCAAACGAAATACCTATGTATCTAATTGAACCATTAAGTCATTTCTAGTTTGTTAAATAAAAGATTCAAATTTAACTGCAGTTACGTGCATCTCAGTCTCGTTCCGTTTGTGTTTGATTCCTTAAAGTTATGAATAATTATCAAAAAAAAAAAATAAGAAGAAGAAATAGAAGAATGCCTCTGGAATAACTAAAAATATTTTTACAACTAAATGTTACCCGCGTAAGGCTTCCTCCACATGGAATTTACCTAAAATTGTTTGTTCCTTTAGCATAGTTTTCTGAGTCGGTGTTTTGCCTTTTTTTTTATTTCATATATACAACGAAATATTTTCATTCATATAACGACATGTTTTTACTAAGCAACGTTTACTTGCTTTTTGTGTTGTTTTAAGCTTTTGTTAAATATTGTAAATTATTTCGGATCGAGTTAATTATTCATTCAAAAATTTTTTCTGGAAGAAAATGTTGAAGTGGACTTTAATGTAACCGATATTTGATGTTTCGAATGAATTCGTAGATGATTCAGAACGAAGTAAGCCTAAGAGAAAGCGAGGAACAATAAATTTTATAATGGCAAAACTTGTAACAGTTTTGGACAAATGTAAACTAAGTGACCGTAATGCTGTCCGAATACTTGTTGCAACCGCTCAAGCTCTAAATCACGATGTACATGTCTAAGTAATAAATAAAACTTCTATTCGCAACATTCTTTCAAAACTTAGAGTTGAATCTGGACAGACAATCAAAGATAAATATAAGTATGAAGACGTTCTTACACCCGGGAGAAAAACAGCTTAAAATCTATAAAAACAATATTGAATTAATAAAAAACATTAACGAAAGTCTAGTCATGTTAAAATTTCTAATTTCAATATCGAAAAATATTAATTTACAGTATTAATTTATTAATTTTATTTATTTTTAAGTATCTCACCATACATTTTCTATTATATTGAAAAT
Organism: Tachina lurida; assembly: GCA_944452675.1. Classification (NCBI taxonomy): domain Eukaryota; kingdom Metazoa; phylum Arthropoda; class Insecta; order Diptera; family Tachinidae; genus Tachina; species Tachina lurida. The sequence continues at coordinate 79,809,432 of OX101754.1, forward strand.
CATTGCATTAATGTGACGCGTTCGTATTTTTAAGTTGCAGCTTTTCCCTGAGTGTAGCATTACACTTCAGTGGAATAGAAAAATTTTACAATCGTTAATAGGAAAATAATCAATTGATCGGATTCAAGTAGTTATGTATATCACATAATGGCAGGGATCAATTATTTGGAATTTGGGGTTCCCCCCAGCCTTATAATCTGGAACGGGACGGCAACAAACGCAAGCAGTATGACCTACTGCAGTAATGAAGCCTAATTGAAAAACTACAAGCTTTATGTTGTGATACCACAGCATCTAACTTAGGCCGGCTTAAAGATCTTTTATATTTACCATGACGCCATCACATCTATGAAATAATTTAAAGAAGTGTTTTCGATAAAAAAAAGTGGAAAAATCAAAGGCCCTAATGTAGAAATATTCAATAGATTTAGAGACGCGTGGACAAAAACTTACAAAATTATCTTTATGAGTAAAGTTAAAGATGCAAAAGTGAACGATGGAGTTGGGAATGTTTGCTAAATTTTAAAATTTTGCATCTCAAAGTCTTAACTGAAAGCAATCACATGATGATTATAAAGAGCTTAGCATAGTTTTTCCTGGTGGTACAGTTCAGGACTTTACCTTCAAAAAACTTGGAGCATTTATTTCATCATGCCAGTTTGATGGCAAAAGCTATTGACTGTCTTAAAATATATTTATTTCGAAAACAATTCAAAATGACAAATTTGGAGATAAATAGCATCCGGGACATTTGTATTTTTGTTGTAAGGATTTTTTTTAAAATTGGATAAAAGCACCAGATGCGGCGAAAGCCCCTATGCAGGACTTAAATATAATTAAAGACTTACACGCTTATAGAACTGTTGATGCGAATATTACTCGTGCATCACGAAACAAATGAGGTAATCATTTGTGGTATTTAAGACCAGAAACAGCAGCGTTGTGGTTTTTTAATCCAAAAGTGACATATGAGTTGAGAAAATTTACAGTGCAAGCTTTGCATAATCTTATTGATTGCGGATTAAAAAAATTATTGCAACTCCTCTCAGCATAAGCCAATATCTCAATAAGACCATCAAATATTTTATATCCCAAAAATCACATAACTTTTTTTAAAAAGTTTAGTATTCCAACTGATTTTTTAATAAACGATACAAAGGAGTGGGTGAATGAACTTAGCTTTATCATTAATCTAAATATCGTTCGAAATATGAATGTTATAAATGACTCCGCTGAATGAGCAGTTCAGCTAATGCAAGATTTCAATTAAGGCTATCCAAAAATGAAGAAGAAAACCAATGGATAATGCAAATTATATCGGATTATCATAAACTCAACTCCAGTATTAACAAATATTCTCTCTGGAAAAATTATATACCGCAATAATATGACTGCAAGGATTAATAATATATTTAAATACACAGATAAATAAAAACATTCTCACATATATGTATATATGTATATAAAATTTTTTAAATTAAATTATTAACATTATCATAAATATATAATTTTCACAACGATCAACATTTTATTATTAATATTAATAAGCCATCATTATTAAATTATTGAAAGTTAGTAGAGCTGGCGACTTTGGTAAGTGGGTCGTATTTGGATGCTTTTTCCAAATTTCATGACGGATGCGCCACGTCTTAATCTCGCCCAATCGAGAAATGTTTTTGCACTTAAGTACTTTTACACTACAACAAGAAAATTTTTTGATTTTTCACACATGCATGTCTGCAACACAAAAAATAGAATGATAATGTACGCAAGGTAGCAGGTTATACAGGGTGTTTTTTTTAGAGGTATAGAACTTCGAATTGAAATAAAACACAAGAAAATCGTTTTAATGTCCATCAATTTGGCTTTATTGGAAGGATAATTTTATGCCATTAATGTTTAAATATGATTTCGGGCATGTGGCCGCCGCGGCTGGCTCGAATAAAGCCAATTCTACAGGTCCAATTTTCAACCATTTTTTCGAGCATATGGGGCCGTATGTTGGCAATAACGCCACGAATGTTGGCTTTCAAGTCCCCTAACGTTTCTGGTTTGTTGGCGTAGACGAGCGACTTCACATATCCCCAAAGAAAATAATCCAATGGTGTCAAATCACACGATCTTGGTGGCCAATTGACAGGTCCATTCCGCGAAATTATGCGCTCATCGAATGTTTCCTTCAATAAATCGATTGTGACGTGCGCTGTGTGGCATGTAGCGCCGTCTTGTTGGAAACACAACTCATCCACATTCAAAATCTTCAAAATCTTCCATAAAGTTGATGGACAAAGCTCCAATTGCTGTGCACGGTGGCGAAGCGATTCATTCGGGTCCTCTTCAACACTTTGCTCTACAGCGGCAATTGTTTCTTCGGTGCGCACTGTTCGACGTCTCTGCGGATGCGTATTATCACATAGAGTAAACGTAGTGCGAAAACGATCCATGGTTAACCGAATTAATTGCTCTGATGGACGATTATGTCGACCATAAAATGGACAGAGCTTGCGGTAAACTTCGCGAACTGAACCATTATTTTCTAAATAAATTTGCACCATTTGCAAGCGTTGTTCTTTTGTCAACCTGTTCATGATGAAATGGCAAACCAAACTAAATATTAATCACTTGACAGCTGACAAAATGGCCGCCAGTTAAAAAAGTGATGCGAACTTAAAGTTCTATACCTCAATAAAAAACACCCATTACATCGTCAAATATACCTCTCAAATTCTAAACGAAATGTATGTACTTTGACAATTGGGTTGCACTTAAGTATAAGATGATATTAATTCTGTGGCAAAAAGGGCTTAAGTCGAGGTAAGCTGATTTTGAATTAATGGTACCTCTGTAATCTGCATATTTGAAAGTACCCTGGTCAAAATCTTAACTAATTTGTCTGATTTTGCAAGAAGTTATAGCAAAATTACTTACCACTTATCTTTTTTAGACTTCTAATCTCATTTAGAATAATCGCTTAATTAAAGTTATACTTTGGTATGTGTTGAACGATGTTTGCTTAAAAAATAGAGGTCAACGGAGAATTTCCCAATTTAACTGTAAAAGAAATAAATTCCTGAAAATCGACGAACGCTTAAAAGTGCTCTCGTGAATGCACGTGTGTGCTGAGATATTCATGCATACGTACAGGACCGTGAATACTGCGCTATAAGATTATTATTATTTATTGCTTTTACGCCAAATCGTGTGCATATAGTGCCAATACAATATTATTCCAATCGTTTATTTTTGCACCTAAAAGCTTGTTACTCGTATATTCTATGATAAATTCTCTGGATGTAAGCTTATCTCTTCTTCAAGACTTCGTCTCCAGCTAACTCGTGCACTTCTTCTTCGCGTTCCTTGAGGATTCCAATCGAAGGCTTCTCTACATTAATATATAATTGCTGACTTTTAAATATACATACAATCAATAAAAGTACAAAGGGAAATTTGTTCATAATACTTGAGTATATCGTGCCATAACGGACAAAAAAGGTTAAGCGACATAATTTTCGAACTTAATTTTCGTAAAAATCGATGTCCAAAAGATGTGTCGGTTAAGCTGTTTTGGCGGATATGGCTCGATATATTTATTTTTGTTTAATTTTGTTTGTTTGCATTCAACATGTTCGTGTGTTTGCTAGTATGCTGCATAGCATTTATTAACCACTGCCAAACAAAATAAGCAACAAGTTAATTATGCAGATTTTCCATTTCTTTATATATACTTTCTCATTAGCATAAAACGTTAAACATAATTGTCAAAATAATTGTAATTAACTTTAGGTTTGTCATCGCTAAAGGCTGTCAAGCCCATTCGTAAATAGACGCCAAAGGCGACGCACAACCACAGAGTCTTCATTATAAACTTTGTTAACAAGTTGAACTATAAAATATAAAATTTTCATGACGTTGCCTCTAACTATGTTGCGATAATATGTTTGTTATTCCTCCTGCCCTGTTTTTTTTAAGTTTAACACAGAAGTCCTATTAAGCACAAAAAGGGACTCAGTTCATACTTTGTGGAAGTCAGTTATGCTGTTACAAAGAACTTTTTGATTATGTGAAAGTTTACGGTTTTATACAAAGGAAACACAAATACTTAATAAAGTAGTAAAAAAGTTAAAATTTATAATTCAAAGAAGTGTAAAACAGTAAAACAAACAACTTTAAAGGAAAATCTGATTTCAAGGACACATTGAGGGCGAGTTTGTTTGGCATTGTTGGTTTTTTTTACTCACACAATTAAATAAGAAACACATTTAAAAATTAAAATAAACAAGATATAACAAACGCAAGCAATAGATCTAACCGCTAGTGGAGATGCTCTAACACATCATTAAACATAATACTATTTGCACACCATCATACATTTAAAAATGTTTCCCCAATTGCTTTGTGATGTACAGGTAAGCATCCAGCAGAAATACGTACTCCTATATAAAACTATATCCATTTGTATATTGAAATAAATGTTCATAATACACTTTTTAAATTTAGTGACTTTAAAGTAACAGCCTGTTTCTGTAAGACTCTGACGTTAGAAAGCTTGGCGTTTTTGTAATAGATTAAAGAAAACTTGTAAAAGTCATTAGGTCTGTTCATTTACTTTCCCAGCAGAAACTAGCAACGAGAGAGTACGGCAGAAATTTACAAAATTACTCTCCTAAATATGAAAAAGTAAATTAACGCTTTATGCTAGGAGCACAACTGGGACGAACGACGAATTTTTCGGTGCGAACTTTCGTCATAAAAAATAAAACACATGTGTGCATATGAAAATGAACACAACACCGCCGTACAACGAAATTCATCGTGCGTGACGAATTCTGAGATAGATTTATTTCTAATTTGTACGCCGACGAACGACGAAAAAACAATTTTCTCTCTCTCTCTCTTTGCATACACAATAACCAACTTTATCAATTATGACAGCAGAATTCGGTGAGTAAATTCGTCGTGCTTCATACGACGAACTTACTCAGCGAATTCTTATCGACGAATTCGTCAACGTGAACGAAATTCGTCGTTCGTCCCAATTGTGTTTATAGCATTACTTGTAAAAACTAGCAATAAAATTTTATTTATGTCAGAGCCATGGATGGCAATCATGATACAATTGTACTTATTCTGATGTATTTTGTCTGACAATATTTTAATTGCAATTTTTTTTAGAAATTGACATTTAATATGAAATTTGTTACACAGTTTCATGTATTTTTACTATTTTTATGCATTTTTCATAATTTTTGAATTTTATTCATTAACAAATACAAAAATGCCACTTTCCATCTCTGTCATATCGTCGCTGTTTTAACTAACTGACCTAACTGATATCATTTTGAAAAATTAGTTAAGTCCACTATTAGAATTTATGAGTCATAATAGACTTTGTCCACAATTTTTATGACTTTAAAAATTACTGTCGAGCTTATAACAGTAAAAATATTTCAGACGTTTCCATAAGAATACATGTAGTTAAAACAGCGACGATATGTGAGAAACAAACAAAATTATTTGCCATTAAAATTGAATTTATGTGGCTCAATGAAAGAAAAACAATAAATTAAGCAAACATGCTTTCTTTTTACATACGTATACATGTTTTTTTTAACCAAGAAATGCACATTTTTCACTTTTCCTTTTTCAAATATTTTTTAAATAATTTATTTGACAACGAAACATACAACAGGTGATTGGATAATTCTTGCAAGTAAAAATTTTACTAGTAATAATTTGTAGGAATTTTATTGTCTCTCAATTTTTTTCTTTCTTTTGACGCTCTCTCCTTGCAAACTTTTTAAGTTAATGAACACTTTCCAATAACAATTGTTAGAAATTCGTAATAGTTTTTAGTAAATGAACAAACCTATTATAAACGTCAATATTTCCATCGTCAATGTATTACGCAAGCAGGCTGTATGTAAGTTTACTGATTTATTCCTGTAATGTTCTATGTGTAAAGGAAAATCTACTATTAAAATTACACAGAATGCTTATATTATTACTTGTTTGTATTGAAATATTCTTTATAATAAATATCTGCTAAATTCGTTTAAAAATCCAACTTCACAATTCACTTTTACATGTAAAATATAAAAATAAATAACTAAATTTAACCAACTCGGTCTAATAATGATGCAGAAATAGTTAGTAGATCATGATGTCATAAATCTTAATAAAGATATTCTCTTGATGGAAATATCCAAGTATCGTAAAAGTAATCTGTTCTGGATGATTTCCTTTGCTGAAGTAGTTTTTTTTAACTTAAATGTTGGTTTTTATTCTTTCTTATTATTGAAATATTCCATACATAAGAAATACATTTAAGTTTTTCTGTATATGCAGTCGGGTGTTACTGATATTTAGGATGTATTCGTATCTAAATCGAACCTCAACCACAAAAACTGCATAACACACAAAACAAAAAATGAACTGAATTAAACCGCAGGTTTTATTTATTATATCTGTGGCAACACGGACACAACTGTCAGTTGTCATCAATGACAGAATCGTACCTATAGATCTACCACAAAACACATTGCAACCATAAAACTCAGTTTTAAAGCTTTAAAGAGTATAACGCGCATTGAATATAATGCGATTGGTTGCATTTTATTATCTGCACGGTAAGTACCATTATTGTTTATGATATTCCCTCAAAGTTAATTATCACATTATATTTCAGGCAATATCATGACATCAAACTTAATTATCATATTATATTTAGCACATAAAACCAGCCTGGTGAATCGACTTGTTAGAGAATTCTTATCATGTGCTTGCTCAGCCGGCCAAAGGACCGGATAAATTGGGGATTGTTGGAGGTAAAGGTGGATTCAGATCCTCTGTGAAATGCTAACCCTACTTCTGATTTCTAGTCCGACTGTTCAATGTTATTATATGACGTCTTTGGAGGCTAGGTGATTTTCATCTCATTTAGGAGAATCAGTTGTACATCTTTGCATCTGGAGGAAAAGCCGACAGCAAGTATTAAGAAATCCGTGCCATGTTTCGATACCAACGGATCAATCAACATGAAGAAAATTAGGCCAGCCCTACCACCAAATTAGGGCCGATAAGTTAATCTTTCGCGGTTACCCAATTCTCTATTGATTCGTGTTTTCAGAAATAATAAAATAAAACAATCCCTAAACTTTGTTGTTGACCTAGGCAATGTAGAAAAGACACGCTTTGCTGAATGAAATGTAATGGCTTTAGAAGTCAGCATAGCACTATTGAGCAAACACATAGATTGGTTCAAGTTATAAGGAGGACATTTGAAGAACACAAGTATCGTTCTGCCCTTTTTATTGATGTTTCTCAGGAATTTTATAAAGTATGGCACGAAGGCCTATTTTAAAATTGAGGACATATCTGCCAATAAATAAAGAAAAACTTCTGGAAAGTTATATTGTTGACAGGAAGTTTACTATTGTGGAAGGAGACTTCATGAGTGTGCCCGAATTTATATCTTCTGGTGTACCACAGGGTAGTATTCTAGTGGCAGTCATGTATTTAATATATACTTGTGATATGCCTGTGAGCAATAACATCCACACTTCTACATTTGCAGATGATACAGCCTGTATGAGTATGCACAAAAACCCTGATGAGGCATCCCGCAATCTCCAAGCACACATTATCCAGCTGGAAATATGGTTGAACTTATGGAGTATTAAAGTAAATGAACAAAAGTGTGTTCATATAATGTTTACCCTAAGAAAAGATACCTGTTCCCCCGTTCGAATCAACAATCAAAATATTCCTCAACATTCTCAAGTGAAATACCTTGGCATACACCTTGATTGAAGGCTTACATGGCAACATCATATTGACGCTAAACTAATTCAAATGAAACTTAAGTTAACTCAAATACATTGGTTGATTGGCAGAAATTCAACACTCAGTCTAGACTGCAAACTTTTGATATACAAGTCGCCTTTGAAGCCAATATGGTGCTACGGAATTCAGCTATGGGGCACTGCTTCAGCTTCAAATGTGGATAAAATCCAACGACGGCAAATAAAATTTTACGGTTAATAACATCGGCTCCATGGTACATCAAAAATTCAAATATACATCATGATTTAAATATGCCACTAGTGACTGAAGAAATCGCAAAATACGCAGGCAAATATTTAACAAAACTTGAGTCACATCCTAATCCGCTTGCTCGTAATATCTTGAACTTTACTGGACACATCCGCTTAAAAAAATAGGACACAAGGGATCCGATACTGGTCGGGCCTAATAATTATATTTAGATTTAAGATTTTAATACTTATTGTTAGTTCATATTTGAAGATAAAAAACGATATAGCTGTACAGATTGATGTGAAATAATTGGGAAGGCCTAGTAAATCATATGAAGTAATATAAGATTTTACTAATGAAGATGCATTAGTTATTATTCCAAACTCTTGTCTTACAAGAAATAAATATAAAATATTAAGAGAAGCTTTGTCTGAAAAAAATTGGAAAATTTGCTGAATACAAATTTAACGACTGCAGCATAGGATGCAATTTTGCCACCGGTTTCGAAAGCTAATAGCACGGGCGCCAGTACTGAGCAATCCCGTCTCCTCGCCAATCAACAGTTGTGGTAGCTCGAATGGAAATATTGGTAGACGCTTTTTTTCAAGATACTGGGACTACATCTTTGATAATCGGGTTGGACAAAATATTAATAAAGAACTTCAAAATAATACTGGTAACTAATAACAGTAAAAAAAGAAAATCAATTAAAAAGTTGATGGTTTTTCTAATGAAACAAAAGTACTAAAACTGTGAAAACAAAATGTACCAACTGTGGAAACAAAATGTACTTTTTGGACCATGGCGGTACTATTTTTTTTAAATATTTATTAATAAGAACGGAAACGTAAAAAATGTATAAAATTCAGAACTAAATAATAAAAAGAAGATACTTAACAAAAATGTGTATAAAAATTCAGAATAAAAAATAAAAAATAATATAAAAAAATATTAAATATTGCATTCATAAGGGTACTTTCGTAGATTAGACTTGTTAGAGATCGGTTATTTTACAAATTTCGCTTATTAACAGGCTTGTTATGTTAAGCTATGCACCGTCTAAAATAAAACACACAAACAAATTAAAGACAACATAGGCAAAATTAATGTTACCATATAGTGAAACATTGGCATTTTTAAATTGTACCAAGTAACTCGCGGTAGTACCACGGTATCAACGAGGTCAAAAATGTACCATAAAAAGTACAATTGTACCATGATTTCCATCCGTGAACTGAAGAAATACAGAAAGACGACATTGAAGCAACTCAAATAAATAAGGTTGGATATTTTCCATTGTTATTTTAAAAATAATTGAAATAAATAAATTGTAAAATTTATGTCAATCAACAAAAATATTATTATCTGTGAATTTTCAAATAGTTTTTGAAAGTCTGTGCATAAGATAAGAGGTTTGTGACTGTTCGAAATGTGTGTTTAAAGTCTACTGATAATTTGTTACAGCAACAATGAAATGATATAGACAACGCTAAACCACCAGCAAAGAAATTTCAAAGTTAATGAACAAAGCTAAGACATGTAATTTGAAAACAAATACTTTTGTTAGTATTGCAACGTTTTTCCTAGTTGTAGCCTAATACTAAATAGATTATTTATTGGTAAATAATAAAAAAACAATACATACAAAGAAAACTTTCCAATTTTGTATACAATACAGTATAGTTTATGAGCACCTTTGCGAATTTTATCTAAATATCTGTAGTGCGATTCACTAACTTTTTTTGACGATAACCGCATCGTTAAAATAATTATAACGAATATTTATCGAATTGGCTATTCCGTAACATATTTAACGATATTCGCCGTTGGTTATTGCCAGCTGTGTCGTTATTTAAGCGAAAATTTAAACTGCGTACTATCGTTAAAAAGAAGTTTCAGAATCACACAATCGTTATAGCAAGCGATAAAATGTAAAGACAAAATTGCGATTGTCGGATCGCTAAAAGTTACTGAATTGCACCACTGTGGCGGTAAAGGTTGTTTATTTTAAACAGTAGCATAACCCGGTAGCACCTTCCCATTCCGCTGTAAAGTAATGCGCGAAAACTTCTTTTAAGTCCAATAATAAATGTGTTTTGTTATTCGTTAAATGGTACCTGTTATTAGCACTAAGTACACTTACATGATAAAACATATCGCATAATTACGAGAAATATATCTTATTACGAAAAGTGTACATAGACTTATTGTATAACATTCCAAATTTATTTTTGTTTCTCTATTTAGGTTGAATTTCAGAATTCACAAAAGTTGTAAACAGCTGATGTGTGAATAAAGGGAAAAAAGTTAAGCGCATTCTATATATTTTTTTAATTGCACCCTAGAATCGGAATACCTTGAGATCAGTTAAATATATTGGAATAACTTTTTCAGGCGAAGTTAAAAGACTCATATGGAAGCTAAAACTGCCAACATAAGAAAAGAAAATTATTTTAATATATATTTTTTATGGTAAAAAACAATATTTTTTCTAAATTTTGACTTTTTCAGAAAATCTGTGCGTATGTTCGCATTTATGAAAAGGCTCTCAGTTAATTATGTTGAAAACTATCCACATTATTAAATGTTATAGTTGAAACTTTGAAAATATACCGTCACAACTTTTTATAAGGGCTTAAATACAAAAAATATTTTTAAAATAGGCAATTTTCGGACACTGCTGAATATAGGATGCATGTCTGAAATACAAAATAAAAAGCTCTAAGCATATTCTGAATAGATTGTTTTAGCCTATGAAGTTTAAAAGTGCATGTGTTAAACAAAGTTTTTCACAAAATTGAAAATAATGAAGATACTTTTTCTTTAAAAAAAATATGCCTTTTTGAGGAAAATTTTGAATTCTTAGCTTTTTGCCGATTTCACGACTGTAGCTATTTATTAGGTTTTAACTTATTTTTATTTAAAATTTTGTCAGAAATTTAATGAGGTCTTTTAATTTGAAATGCAAAAATGTGCTAAAAAGTTATAGGTGAAATACAAAAAGAAGTCAAGGCAAAAAAAATTTTTTTTTAAAGTCAAATATCTTCTAAGTTGTGAGAGATATGAAAACACATCACAGGACATTATTTCTTAAAAATGTTGAGTTTAGCTTAAAACGCGTTATCTCATACAAATCGGATAATTTTTCTAAAAGTTACAAGCCTCAGAAAATTTTTGTGAGTCCCACTGTTATTCCTGTGCAGCTTAAGCCAGACGGCCGCCAAGACATTTGTTATAAGGCCTAAGTCTTCATGTACGGATGTTAGAAGTTCTCCACTGTGTAGTGTGTCAGAAATGGTTCGGAATAGACTGGTATTGAAAGTCATCAAAATCAAAAAGACTTTTTCAGAGCTGGGAAATTTAAACTTTTTTTTTGCCATATAAAAGAAGCTATGTACCTAAAATAAATTTTTTTTTTCTTTTTAAATAAATCTATTTTACATTTCATTTAGAATAAAACTAGTATTAAAACCCCAAAAAAATTAGATGAGATGATTCCAGGGTTAGAAAACTTGTAGTTATTTTGGTAAAAAACTCAAATTAATGTTTCCTTTTTCTCTATAAATTAAGAGAATGCTTATATATGAAAAATATACAAGAGAGATGTATTTCTACGTTCAATTTAAATGGTAATTCTCTTGTTGGATTGAGGTTTGCGTGTGAATGGTAGCATTTTAGCAACACTATTTTTATGCAATGGTAAAGAAATATCAAGCTTGTCGGTTAAAAAAATTGATTTTAATATAAGAGGGAATTCCCGCCATTAGATTTTCTAAAGACAAGTCCGCAATTCAGCAGAATGTGTTAATTGATACGATTACCAACGAACGACATTTTATTTTTACTAACATGTGAGTACTTTACTGCACACATAGAATAACTCCATTTATTGAAAATTTTTAAATTTCAGTGTCAATGCGCTTGTGTAATCAAAACTTTTAATTAGAGTTTTTATGGGAATTGTTAAAATTTAAGTTTAAAATTTTTAAACGCACTAATAATAACAAATTATTATTTTACTTATTAAGTAAAATATTTTTTTTATTAAAAATACATTGAAAAAAACATGTTGATTATTGAGTTCTTGTTTCAACTTTGTTATTTGTTGTTAGGCTTCTCATTTGTTTAAATGAAAGTTCATAACATAATCTGCCTGGCTCACGATGTCGACAAGAAATTTTCGTTCGCTTATTTATATTGAAAACAAAAACAAATTTTCTTATTTTGTTTTTGTTTTCAATATAAATAAGCGAACGAAAATTTCTTGTCGACATCGTGAGCCAGGCAGAATAACTCTAGTTGTTCTAAGAAATTTGGGTAAAGGTTCCCTGATTAGGAACAGTGAAATGCGCATAGGATCCAGCTAAACCCCTCAATAATCAATTTCAAAATATTTTTAATAAAACAAAAATATTTTACTTAATAAGTAAAATAATAATTTGGTATTATTAGTGCGTTTAAAAATTTTAAACTTTAAATTTTACAATAATTTTCCTGAAGAACTAAGACGAACAACATTAATTAACAAACAATTTTGTCCACTGAGCACTAAAAAATTTATTTCAGAGGACACTCTCCGTACTGTGATCGAAATAATTTAAATAATGCAATGCATTAGCGCTGCATGACAAATTCGTGAATTGAAAATTTTTAAGTTACCTTTGAGATATTTATTTTTCAATCCCGATTTTTGGAGGTATTTACCTCAGAATCCCTCTTTTTGATCGGACATGTCCCGCGTTTTGATCGGACATGTACCGCTTTTAATCTGACATGTCCCGCTTTTTGCAAAAACCATCTCGCCACGTTAAGTAATTTTTTAATATAAAAATTCGAATAATTTTTGTAGCAAAAAAAAAAATCATTGTCCTAGCCCTCAGGACCAGTATGGAATCTAATATGTATAGTGAAAAAATACGTATTCATGTAAATGTGTCTGTATATGCCTTGTATCGAAACTTACTGAAATTATTTCATCGAACGAAATTTATTGGGTTCCTTTAGGGAGCGTTGTAGAAACTTTAATTTTTCACCTGTGCAAATGGGAAAAAAGCATTAAAAACTAAAAGTTAACTTGACTTTTTAATATATATTACACTGTGCTTATTAAAAACTTAAAAGTAAATTTTCTATGGAGACAGAAACTGTTGTTGTTCATATCTAACATAAATTTCTTAAAAAAAAAATAGAGAAGGTGTATTGTACTAGTTATCTTAGTTGTATGACTAAAGGGCAAAATTAGTTTGTGCGCACTTCTTATTTTGGTTTCCTTAGAATGAAACTGTTTCGTCTAAGGGCATATTTTTGAGCTGCTCCTTAAAAAACTACACTTTAGGAACCAAAGAACGACAATTCAAAAAATTAAAATTCATATAAACTTCTTGTGAGGCATAACTTTAAACAAGGATATTATTAAAGCACGAGGAAGGTCGTTACGCATATTTTGTGGCAAAAGTTTGGTCAAAATAATAAATATCACAAGAAACAAGTAAGAGTGCTATATTCGGCTGTGCCGAATCTTATATACCCTTTACCAACGTACGTACATACATATATATAGTATACAGACACATACATACATATTTGTTTTGTGAAAAAATTTATAATTTTTTTTCTCTAAAGCAATTAATAGTAAGTGACCTTTTCGTATTTTTCGATTAAAAAATTTGATTCAATTATTTTATTTTCGATATTAGCAATAGTTATTTTACTCTACACTCTGTGGTTAAGATATATTTTACATTCACTCTTATTTCAGTCAACATCGACGTCACGTCAATACATTACCAACAAATTGGGGCTTGTTTACTCGCCCTCGCGATGTTCAAAAATTGTGCTTGTATTTAATAACTCTAAAATATTCTTAGTATTGCACCTCCATACCAAGTAAACTAACTTGTTTTATATTTTCCCGCATTTAATAATCATTGGTGTTGCAAAACTGCTTAGTGTCTTGATTTAAAGTTCCCATTGCAAATGGTATACATCGTGGTATTATGTAAACGTTTTATTCCTACAGGATTTTTTTGAAATTTGTTCAGCAGAAAGGAAAGGTATCAGGAAAATGAAACGGAACATGTCCTTTAATTTATCTTTAGCGATAAGTCTTAGCTTTATCTCCATTTACTAAAAATTAATTGTTATTGAGCACAATAAGCACAAACCTTCGTTTTTACTTCAATTAGATATCCATAAAAATTAAACATGTATAAAAAATCTTGAGTAATGATTTTTCTAAAACATGAAATATGTTTAAATGGAAAAAATATTTTTGGTTATTTTTTTTACCGAAACTTTTTTCAATCTCCAACCCTGGAACCATATTACTGAGTTTCTTAGTACTAATTTATTTCTTTATAAAATATAGAATATATTTAATTACCAAAGAAATAATTAGTTTTATATACCAGAAAAAGTTTAAGTTTTCCAGCTCTGGAGCCATGTCTCTTATTTTTCTAATTTCTACGCCAAACTATTTCATTCTAAGTAATAAGGTATATAAAACTTGTAAACAAAGAGAAAAAACTAACTTGACCTAGTTACTTTTGTAAAAAAACAATAAATTTACCAACAGTGGAATCAACCTTTTAGACTTTTCTGATTTAAAAAATTAATAAAGTGTGTTAAGTGAACAAAGAAATATCAAAAAAATTCAAAGTTTCCATCTTTGGAGCTGTAATTTTCATTTTTCAAATTTTATATGCCAAACTTTTCTTTCAGTAGCATAAAATATATTCAATTTATAAAGTAAAAGAAAAAATTTTTTAGACCTATTTATTTTACATAACACAAAAAGTGTAAGTTTTCCAACCCTGGAGTCATCATTTTGGATTTTTCTGATTATTGATACCAATCAAGTTCTTTAAAAAATACATAAAATATGTTAAGTGGACAAGGCAAAAACGAAATATGAAAAAACTTAGTTTCATTTAATTCCTTTAATATTAAAAAATTCAGTAAAATGCGACTTAACTCGCGCACGAAGGGTTCCGTACATTCGGTTTTGAGCATTTTTTAATATGGCTTATTTGCTTTTTCGAAGCTTTTTTCAGTTTAAATGATTTATTTAGTTTCGTCGCTTGTTTCTCGATGTGGCTATTTGTTTCTGTTTTTTTTTATTTTGGCGATTTTTTTCCTGTTTTTGAAGGTTTTTTTCATTTTGGCGATTTTTTTCCTGTTTTTGGGGCTTTTTTTCATTTTGGAGATTTATATCATTTTGGCGATTTTTTTTAATTTTTGCGATTTTTTTCATTTTGGCGATTTTTTTTAGGGTTTTTTTCATTTTGGCGATTTTTTTATTTTGGCAATTTTGTCATTTCATTTTGTCGATTTTTTTCTGTTTTTGGGATTTTTTTACATTTTGGAGTTTTTTTTTTTAATTTTGCCAATTTTTTTTCATTTTGGTGATTTTTTCCTGTTTTTGGGTTTTTTATTTAAGCGATTTTTTTTCATTTTGGCGATTTTTTTAATTTTGGCGATTTTTTCATTTTGGACATTTTTTCTGTTGGGATGTTTTTTCATTTTGGCGATTTTTTTTCATTTTGGCGATTTTTTGTTGATGGTTTTTTTTTTCATTTTGGTGATTTTTTTATTTTAGCAATTTGATTTCTTTTTTGGGGTTTTTTTCATTTTGGTTGTTCTTTCTCTGTTTTTGAAGTTGTTTTCGTTTTTGCGATTTTTTTAATTTTGGCAATTTCTTTTTCATTTTGGCGATTTTTTTTTTCTGTTTTTCCGTCTTGGCGATTTGTTTTTCATTTTGGCGTTTTTTTTCATCTTGGCGATTTTTTTTCATTTTGGACATTTTTTTTCAATTTATCAATTTTTCCGGTTTTTCGCGATTTATTTTAGTCTTAGACATTTTTTTTTAATTTGGTGCTTTTTTTCGTTTTGGCGATTTTATTTTGTTTTTGGCGATTTTTTCCTGTTTTAGGGTTTTTTTTCATTTTGGCGATTTTTTTCTGTTTTTTTTTGGGTTTTTTTCGTTTTGGCGATTCTTTTCATTTTGGTGCTTTTTTTCATTTTGGCGATTTTTTATTGTTTTTGGCGATTTTTTTCGGTTTGGCGATTTTGATAATTTTTTGATTTTTTAGTTTTACCGTTTTTGAAAATTTCAAGCGTTTTGCTCTTACGGTTTCCAAGTTACAGCAAGTTGTCAAAATTGCTTAGTCAAAATTGCACTAACTGATGGAAAACCCTTTAATTTAGATTTTTTGAAATTTTAGTGTTAATTTTTGTTGTCTGTATACAAATACACTAACCTTACAAATTTCTAGTGTATATACATACAATTGTATTTATATTACATGAGATTTTAACATTTTTCGTTGCTCGTTTTGGAACACCATTTAATTTCCAATTCTAATGTATTTGTTGTTGTAGCGGCCAAAGGTCTACACACTGTGTCCAAATTTCAGATCTCTAGCTCTTACTGCTCTCGAGAAAATACCCTGCATAGTTTTAGACATAGTTAATTTTACATAACACGAAAAGGTAAAGTTTTCCAACCCTGGAAACGTCTTTTTAATTTTTTTTATATTTTTTTAATTTAAAATACCAATTTTATTCGTACTGAAGTATAAAATAAGTTTAGTTAACAAAAAAATTAAAAAAATTGTGTTATCTAGTTACTTTTATATGGCAAAATAAAGTTTAGGTTTTCCAGCTCTGCAATCGTCGGCTCGATTTTGCTGAATTTCAATACCAATCTAAGTTGGACTATTTCTGACACACCAGTCCAAGAACGAAGTCTCTAGATTTTCTTAGAGCTTCGGAAAACCGATTTCACGTACACCAGACGAACGGACGGACAGACGGACATCGTTTATTCGTCTTCGCTATTCATAAGGACCCAGAATATACACATTTTATGGGTCGCATATGAATATTATGGAAATTACACACGGAATGACAAACCTATATATACCCTTTTCCATTTTTGGTAAAGGGTATAAAAAATACGAGTACGTAGCATAAAAAACTATATTACAAATGTGTTTACATACATAATTATTTTTTTACCTATTTACATATATATGTGCGTGCGTCTGGACTAAAAAGTCATACTTTGTAGATTGTATCTTCAATATGAACTAACAATAAGTATTCAAATCTAAAATATAATTATTAGGCCCGATCAGTGTCAGACACAAACTTAGTGATAGTTATAAATAATACATAAGTAGTGATAATCAAAAGGAAAAAAAAAGTATTTTCAAGCAGTCCCATCTGGAGTGTTGAGTATGAGAGCCCTTGTATCCCTCTTTTTTAGGCGGAAGTGTCCAGTAAAGATCCAAATATTTCTTCAATCACTAGTGGCATATTTAAATCACAATGTATATTTGATTTTTTTTTATATACCATGGATCCAATGTTATCAACCGTAAAATTTTGTTTTACCTTCATTGGATTCTCTCGACATTGGTTTCAAAAGCGACTTGTATATCAAAAGTTTGCAATCTAGACTGAGGGTTGAATTTCTACCAATCAGCCAATGTACCTGAGTGAATTTTAGTTTCATTTGTGTTAGCTTAGAGTCAATGTGGTATTTCCATGTAAGCCTTCGATCGAGGTGCATACCAAGGTATTTCACATTTGAATGTGGAGGAACAATTTGATTATTGATTGTAATGGGGGAACAAATGTCTTTTCTTAGGGTAAATGTTACCTGAACACACTTCTGTTCATTCTTCACATGTTTAACCATATTTCTAGCTGGGTAATATGTCCCTGAAGATATCGGGAAGCCTCGTGAGGGTTTTCGTGCATAGTAAAGCAGACTGTATTATCGGCAAATGTAGATGTGTGGATATTACTGCTCAAGGACATGTCACAAGTATAGATCCAACACAAAACTGGCCGCAGTATACTCCCCTGTGGCACACCGGATGAGATAGTTTCAGGAATACTCATAAAATATCTTTCCACAACGTGAACTTCCGGGCAATAATGTAACTTTCCAAAAGATTTAGAATGTTTATTGGTAGGTAAGCCCCAATTTTAAAATGAGGCCTTCATGCCACACTTTACAAATATCTGAGAAACGTTCTTCTTATAAATTGAACCAATTTATGAGTTTGTTCAATGGTGACTTCTAAAACCAAATTGATGGTCGTGTATGCAACCATTATCAGTTAGAATTGGGGACAATTTTATCATGAATAACTCCAGTCGTACAATGGCATTAAAATTTCTAATTTCAATACGAGGCAACTTCATCAGCACCTGGTTACTAATTCCATCAATACCCGGAGCTTTTTTCGGGTTAAGTTCAGCAATTTGTTTTTGTACATCACGCATCTAAAATTTTATGGGTCGAGGGGGTAGCGCAACTACACTCGGTAAATCAATAACACCAGAACATGTGTTTGGGGTAAATACAGATTTTAAATGCTCTCCAAATATTTTACCTTTTTAGTAGCGCTTCTAGTCTAACCTCCTGTAGATGTGCGCAGCGCGCCACAAACAGTAATTAGATGCTGGTGTGACATCGAGATTTTCCAGATAGTTTTTAAGAGATGCAGGTTTCTCATATGCATGCAGCTCTTGGAGTCGTTTAGTACACTCTTTAAATATAATTTTATCTTAGGGTGATCTGTGCTATTTTTATTGCCTTCTAGCTCTTCTTTTTTCACATATGAGACGTTTAATATCTGTAGAGTATATTCTATTAAACCCAGTCTGCAGATAGGTGGTAGTGGAATGTTCAGCAGCCTGCTTAATATTTTCATTAAGATTGGCAATGTTAGATTCAACATCATCATGTGGTCTTAGCGTAATGTCTTCCGTGCAATGACTACTAAGATATTTTTTTAATCCCAGTCAACTAACACGATTTAACATCTTCACATATGGATGAGATAAGTCACGTTTTAATGGGCTACAAATTGCAATGATTGTGGGAGAGTGATCGGACGAAAGAGCTAGAGAACCTTCAACTTGAATTAAATCCCTAGAGATATTTTCATGACGCCAAAATCTATAACATCCGGAATTTTTTGTATATCAGTAGCCGAATAAGTGTGCTCACCCCTCGAAATGACATCCAAGCCCATTTTTGAAATTGTATTGAACAACCCTCAACCTCTGGGTGTAATAAGATGCCAACCCCAGAACGTATGTTTAGCATTGTAGTCGCCAGCTGCTAAGAAACAAGGTCCAAGAGATGTGTAGAAATTCTCGTATTGATCCTAAGTGATTGAAAATCTGGGAGAGGGAGTAAATTGATGATATCACGAAATTTGTACAAAAATGTTCATTGCCAATATTT
Organism: Tachina lurida; assembly: GCA_944452675.1. Taxonomy (NCBI): domain Eukaryota; kingdom Metazoa; phylum Arthropoda; class Insecta; order Diptera; family Tachinidae; genus Tachina; species Tachina lurida. The sequence continues at coordinate 79,828,732 of OX101754.1, forward strand.
GTTGCTTGTAGATGTTCTTCACAAATGTGCTTGAGTCTTGACTTTATTAGAATTGCTTATCCACCGCATGCTCTTCCTCTCGGGTCCTTTGAATCATATAAAGTGTAGCCGTAATTTTTAAATAGGCTTCTCGAAGTCAAATGAGTCTCTGAGACCAACATTATATAAATATTTTTTTCCGTGACGAAGTGCTCAAGTTCATTTTTATGCTGGCGAATGCCGTTTGCGTTCCAGAAACATATTTTTAACGTGTTCATGGCTTGTTAAATAAAGCTTGAAGCAATGTATTCTGCATTCGAAGCATTTCTTGCATCATGCTAGTCATATTTGTTGTAAAATTATTTATAGTTTGCACCATATTATCAATAGTAGCTTTAGCGATTAAAATTAAAGTTCGAGTTTGTTTTTGTTGAATTATTTGGTGATTAAACATTTTGTGTAGGAATATAATTTATCTTAGCAGCATCGGCATACGATACACAATTAGAAATGTATGTATACCAATTTAAAACGGAGAGTCTTAAAACCGTTTTTAAGTTATGTTTAATTTATGATTTTAATTAAAGGTCTGGATTACTAAGATGTTTGTTTTCCGTTAACTTGAGAACAGAGTGGTTTGTATTTGAATTTGTGTAATTGATAGGAAGCGTTCATAAATTTACATATTATAAAACTTTTCAAATGGCCTAGATAAATAGGTCAATCCTTGTCGAGTTGCAGTCTTAAATTTGCAATAAAAATCCCTTAAAGTTATTCTGATTCCGAGATTTGTTTGGAAGACTCTTAGCTACATTATTGCTACGTATAGCTAAGCGCTATCACTGATTTTGAATTTCGAAAAATTGGTCACCAAAATCGCCAAACTGAGTATAGGATTTTACTATCTTTTGGTAGTACTATCGAATATATACTGTCACAACCGTGTAGATTTTCACTGTTGCACAGTGTAATTGGATAATTAGTTATTGTTTGTGCAAATGAAGAGAAAATTGTTTTTTCGTCGTTCATCGGTGTGAGAAATAGAAATAAATCTATTGCGTAGTTAGTCACTCACTTAGTTAGTATTTATATACACAAATCTGTTTTATTTTCTATGACGAAAGTTCGCAACGAAAAATTCTTTGTTCGTCCCAATTATGTTCCCAGTTTTATTCGCAAAATATGTACATATGTGTATGTACGTATGTTTATATGTGTATGTGATATATGAGGAATACAGAGGCTGGAATAATTCTCCTTAAATTGTCTTTTTCTTTTCGTAATTATTACAACCTTCAATTCCAAGAATTACAGATTATTCTACAACATTATTTTTCAAATGTAAGAAAATATATTTTTTCCACATTTTTATATTTTAAGGATTATAATTTTATACAAAATTTCTTATAAAATACAACATTTGTAAAAATAAAAAATTTTGTTATTTACAGATAAAAAGTATCCCTGGATATTTTTCTTTAAAGGCTGCAACATGCAAAGGAGCTTTCAAAAAAACTTTCTATCCGCATTAAGTTAATCGAAACCTGTGGGAAGCGCTGAAAAAATTACACAAACATTGTTGGGTTTACTCGTATAAGTGCTATTATCCCATGCTTTTGTTATTTTTTCATATGATTTGAAGGAGTCCTACGATGTTTTTGAATATCGAATAACATCACAAAAATTGCATTTATAAATTTTCCATCCCTGTTGAAATTATTTTCATTTTCCTCTGTTTTGTGTAACTGCAGCCTTTCAAAACCTTTCAACTATGGCATGAAAAAACTAAAAAATCTATTAATAACAAAAATTAAAAATTTTAAAAACGCCTGAACATATCGAGAAAAGATGTGATATCTTCTAAACATAGCTTAAAACCCCCTCGATCAAGTCAGCTTTCAAACAGAAAATACTAAATCAAAATCGGTCCAGCCGTTTGGTCTGTACGTGGACACGGACAGACATACAGATACACAGATACACACTACAGACTTATAACGCCTCGTTTTTTTTATTGGGGCTTAAAAATATACATTTATGATATTCTCTTGATTTTATATTAAAATTTTATTTTTTTTTTCATAAATTTTTTATAAAGACAATCAAACCAAAAATAAATTCCTGAAGAAGCCACACAAAGGAGTGGTGAAATATCAAAATGTAGAATTTTAATACAAAAGGTCAAGAGACCTTAAGCTAAACCAAATTAGAGAATATTGTAATTAAAAAGATGTAAAAAATTTAGAGGAATTATTGTAAAATACATTTATAATGAAATATCCAAAAATATGTATTTAGTTTGAAATAAGCAAAAATATGCACTAACAAATCGATGATGACTAACGACAGAAAAATATATTTATATAACATACTATCTCTTGCTATGACTAAAGAACTGACATTATGTACACAACCGAATAAAATATTTTGAATTGGAGTTTAGTACCAATTATTAAAATTTCCAACTAAAAAAATTTTCTTTCTAAATATTTTTCAAAATGAAGACTATTAACCAGTTGTTGCACTTGAATGTTGATTAAATATATTAGCACGGTTTGATAAGAACAAAATTAAATAATTTACAACCCAGCTATGTGATAATGCAGCAACGTTCAAAATTCGATTTGAAAAAAATTCGGTTGTCCAAACGAATCTCTTTCTTTACCTGTGTATAAAAAAATCTACGAAAGCTGTGGAAAATTCAGAAATTTAAATTTTCAAAGAATTGAGACCGAAACTAATCATTTTTCTTGAATTTTGAAGAGAAGATCCACAGAATCCACAGTGGTTCCAATTAAAAAAAAAAATCTGTATCTTTGAAACTTGCGATCCGATAACAAAATTATATATGCAGATATCATAGACAAATATTGAAGTTTAAAGAATGTTGAAATTTGAACTACTCTTTCGAAACAAACGGTGAGAAAAAAATTTCAAAAAACGTAATCGGGTTTGGACTTAAGCATTTTTGGCGGAAGCTCTTCCCTACTGGATTACCAACTTAATGATTTTAACAAGGCGTGAGACTAAAATAATCGATTCCTGAGAAGTAGTTACTTTTTTTATTTGGCAACATGTTCACGTAATCCATTAAATCTAAAAGAATCATTCTCCTCATTTATCCTTTACATGAACAGCATTTCTTTTAAGTTATATGTAATGTGATTTGTAAGCGAGTAATGAAATTTGGCAATCAGAAAATGAAGTAATTATATGGAAAATGTTCTGATGGTAATGTGTAGTGTAATTTTTAGCTGGGTTGTCTACCTGTTGCATGAAAAACCTGCCACTTCCATGCAAAATTGTATTAAAACTGGAGTATCCTGTATTTCCAAAATATTATGATTCTGCCGCACTGTGTATTGCAATTGCTTTGTTTCAATTTTCGAATATACATGTTATTTGTTTTGCTCCTCTTGCTTTTAGTATGAAACGTATACAAATTTTATTTGAAATAAAATCATAAAGTTACATTTCTATTATTGTAAACGTAATATAAACCGACAAAAAAAATCTGTAGGTATTTTATAATATTAGAGACCGTTTTAGGAAAGGAACTACAAAATAACTTAATGCAAAAACTCCTCAAATGAAATAAAACATGAAATTCTTTTTCCAAAAACTTTTTCATTTTTGATGCACGAGTATATAAAAACTTCTAAAAGCATTATGCAACAAACTTTTTATTATACAGAAAAGTTTATAGTTTTATCTTAAAATTAATAATTTTTGGCCACTCACATACATACATACATAAAATAGAAAAGTTCTTTGTGCTCTGTCGGAGAGTTTGTGCTTAAATTAAAAATTAAAATAAAAATTAATTCTTAAGTTGTGTACGTAATCGATAATTTGTTGAGAGCCAACAACTTTACACCTTAGCTGGTGCCATCTTCAAATTCCAGAAAATTTTTTAAATTTACTCACTACCAGGTGATTTAAAAAAATCAACTTTAAGTTAGTTGAAAAGTAATTCAGAGTGAGACAATTGAATACCGCCTAGGACATTGTATTGTTAAAAAAAAGTCAGTTGATTATATATATATATATATATATATATATATATATATATATATATAAAACTTATGTATATAATAACAGATATATGTATGTAGGTAAAATTTTTTACGTTTTATTTAAGAACGTATGTCCTTAACTTTGTTTTTACATTCTCTTTAAAAAATATTAAAAAATTATGTTATGTTTGAAAGGTTCTTTGATTTCGTAATTAATTTCACTTAATATTAGCGAGCATATTACAAAAAAATAACATTCAGCTCTTATAACTTTTTAGAAACGAACACATTTCATTCAGCTTTTAAATAAATATTTTCCCATTGGTCAAAGTAAATACTTTAAATGCGTATTGTCTGCTTAAGGATTTCGTTTAGTTAAAAAAGTTTTTATGTGTGTTTGAGTGTGTGCGTGTATGTATTTATATCTGTATTTGTAGTTAGAAACTTAATCACCAGCACTTGTACCTTTTTTTTAAACTTAAATTAATTTTTACAACTTTGAAAACTTTGACGTATTTTACCGGATTGGTTAGCTTGCCGTGCAGCTTAAAATTACACTGAATTGGAAAGCAACAGTTAAAAGGCATAAAATACGTTTAAGAACTTAGTAGAACTCACGTACATTCTCTTCACTTACACGAGCACACAGATTTTATTAGCATGTTGAGAGGGTAACAGAGAAGCACAAAATGTTGAATATGAGAAGTACTTTTTATGTAATCCGTTTTGTGTCATTCTGTATTATAATTCATGTCAAACGTTTGCGTTTGTGATAGACTGTGACCAAACCCCTGAGCCATGTTACATGTCTATGGCTTTCAAAATCTCTCAAATTTTCAATATCCGATCGGCCAACACCATTTCGTAAGTTTTTTAAATTTTTTCTTGTGTAGAGACCTCTACTTGGCGCCCAGAGCCCAGTAATAATGTACGGTAATGTAAGCCTGACCTTACATCTGACATATTTTGTGTTGTCATTTTGTTCACATTAACTTTTTTGATAACAGAAAAATTTGTTGTGTCACTGTGACAGGAAAGTGTCCCATCTCTAAATAATGGGAATACAGTAACATTGTCTACATCAAGAACTAATTTTGAATAATGACATTTAGTCATTTTTTTAGCAATTGTGAGACTTGGTTTTTCGTATTGTTTTTTAATTAATATTTATACAAAAGGATAATCGCAAAATTTGCTAGTGCCACCAAAGGATTCCATTGTACCATGCATTCTAGTGTACGGAAGCAGGATTAAAGTTGCTTAAAAAAATTTCGTGCACATGAAGGAAGCAAATGTTGACTTTTTTGTTGACTGTTTAACACCATATATCCAAAAGCAAGACACAAAATTTTGGAGAGGTATAACAGGCATGCCTTCAGGACACCTGAATTTTTCTCACACTCGTCCGTGTTTTTCCACTTTTTTTTCGTTTTCCATACTTTTAGATATTTATACCCGCATACATTTTTCTATCGTTATGTACTCAATATGACAAAATGTCAACACGCTGAATTTTTTTTTTGTAGCTGCAATGCTGTCAACTTGTTTTCACAAATGTTTGTCAGGTAATGACATACAACTAAAAATATCGGAAATGCCAGGCGTTGCCACTATTAAACAATTTTATTTTTCTTGCGATGTTACAAAATGTCATAGTGTTTACTCGGCATAAGTTATATATTTCTATGGTCAGAATATTTAGTAGATTACATTTGAACATATCAACAAATATTTTTATATTAAGCAACATTTTCGAGCAGACTCGATTAATATAAATTTGTTTAATATTTATTAAACATTTATTGAAGGTTTTGAGACTTATTTCGTTTTATTTCATAATGAAGGGCACATATTTATGTATGGTGAGTTAATTAAGAATATAATATAATATGTACATTAGAGTGACCGTTAGTTGTATGGAGGATTTTTTTGTTGATTTCTTTTGTTCTCACCCCTCAAATCGGTTCAGTTTTATGTAAAAAAATACAAAAAAATTTCATAGCGGGTGCGTCCGGCCCTCAAAGTTAGCCCGCAAGTCCATATATTTATTGTAATATTTTGTTTTTAGTTGTTTTATGACTATACTTAATATATGTATGAAATAATTTAATAGATACAAACTCTTATTGTAAACGCTTAGTAAAATAATTTCGGTGTATATAATTTTTGGTATTTTGTTTGTTATTTTCTTCATTATTTCCTAAAATATTAATTTTAGCTAAAAACTTCCTTTGAGACTAATGTTGTACACTAGAAGAGCTAAAATATTGCCATACATATGCAAAACATTACATTGAAAAATGGGCTTGAAGCCCAACTTTGAGGGGTGGACGCACCCCCTGAAACACAACTTATCGCTACGAAATTTTTTTGCATTGTTATTTTACATAGAACTGAACCGATTTGGGGGGTGAGAATATATATAAGAAATCAAAAAAAAATATATATACATATATATAACGGCCACTGTAATGTACATATTCGTTTGTATGTTTATATAAATAACATCTCATGTGGTATAGAATTATAAAAATCAGTGCTAGAACTTAGAATTTTATGGCAAATTTTTACTTAATTTTAGAAAAATTTTGCTTAAACATAAATATATAATTATTATAAACTAGTTCACTACTCTCAAATAAAAAACAACTTTACGGTTTATCACAGAACTATTTTACTCATATTTAGGAAATTTACTAAGTTTTAGGGCGTTATTTTGTAAAACGCAACGCTCAGAGTTGACAACTTTTGTAAGTACAGGCAAATCCCGCTATAACGAACGATATAATGTCAGGCCCATTCATTATACTGAAAAATTATATCGCAAATTTTTTAAGTGTTGTTTTTATTATTATTATTGTAGAAATGACGCAATACAATAAAGAGAATCACGACAAATTTGTTTTCAAATAAGCTACCAAACACAAACTTACGTTGCACCCTTAGATTTTGTTTAATATTTTTTCTTGCCGTTCATTTATCAAAACATAACATATATAAGGTAGTTCTAAATGTCAGAAATATGTTGCTAGCCAGGTTTTGCTTTTTATTTTGCTGTTTTTTCTTTGTCATTAGTTATATCCAGTATTAAGTTAAGGTATCATCCGCTACATAAGGTTGTTAATGTAAAAAATTTAGACGTTCGTTATATTGGATTTTCATTAAAGCTAGATTCGTTATACCGAGATTTGCCTTTATTTTGTTTTTGTAATTTAAATTTTTTCCTATCAAATTTGTCAACGCTTGGCGTTGCGTTATACAAAATTAGGCTCTTAGTTAATTTGTTTAGTGTGTAAAATTCTTATTTATATTTTCAACCCGAGAACACTAAACTCTGCCTGAGAGGCGCACCGAATTCTGATTTAGCTTCATTCATTTCGATCGCGTGCAAATACCAACACAATATTCGCAACCAACTCAGTGGATTATCTTCTGTTTCGGAGATATACAATTTCGTTTTCTGGGGTTAATTGTATTAATTCTTTTTTCAGTCTCTTATTATTTCACTCATTTGAACCCGTAACGTCACATTCATTAAAAATGTTTAGGTAGTTTCAAAGAGGGAGAAAGTGCTGCCTGTCGTTTTTTTATCTGTTTTATCTTTCTACACCCACATATGTATATCTACATATCGTTACCTTAATACAGAAAGACTCTAACTCCCTATTTTTATGAAATCGACTTTTTGTTTATTTTAATAGAAGATATGTATGTATGTATGAAATTTCATCCCAATCAATTTTCTATTAAAGCGTAGCAAACAAACAAATTTACTTTCGCATTTCTAATGTTAGGAAGGATATTGGTACTTTTTACTTTTTAGCTAGTTCCTACTTTTCTTTAGCGATATTTCAACCACAAAACAAGGACGAATGTAACAAGTATTTCACATTCCACTAATGTGTGTTATGTGCGAGAGATTATCCTGAATATGTTGTCATTGATTATTTTAGTGTTGAACTGTTAGTGGAGCTAACAGTTGTGCTCTCTAGCAATTTTAAAACGAGAATTTCTTCCTCTTTCTGGGTACTAAAATAACATGTAAAACTCAGCAGCGACAACAACAATATGAGCAACAATAATTTTCGAAATAATTTACAACTCTGATGAGTAAAATTCACCTTGAAATAAATTGGGTTAATGTTACATGTTGATTTTTGTACTATAATACAACAAGTAGCAGTAAGTAGCATAAACACAATAAGCAAAAAACTACAAGAACAACAACAGTAACAGCAAAACTCAATAAATATATACCATAAATATTAAAAAAAATTGAAAAAGCAACAGTTTGTTTATGAGTTCATAAGCCGGTTCCCAACTGTTGAGCGAATGTACTTCAAACGTTCGCATTGCTCGCAGTACGTCGTTTTTAAATATTGAAAGCTCCTTGGGAGAGTTAAAGCGTTAAATGTATATGTATGTACATACCCTGCAGAAAATTTGGTGACAATTGATCCAAATGTACTCGTCCTATAACTGGAGATAATGTGGGTGTTATCAAAAGTACGTAGTAGTGTATGGTGAAAAAAGTCATATCGTTTAAATGGTGGCATATTGACCATTTTCGTGGTGTATCGTCTTGATCTAGAGCCAATTTAATTCGGACTCGGTCTAGTATTGTAGTAAACTGCACTGAACATGTTCGATGTGGGTCGGACACAGGACCTATCAAATAGTGTAAATATAATGTTAATTGCTCCATTCAATGTGACTCTGAGATCAGCCCCGTAACTATACTTAGATATTAACCTAAGCTTATATGGTATTTATACCTTTGATATATGAGTGGCCCTGTGGTCGAGTGGGTAGTGTGTAACAATAAAACAATATATAAGCGTTAATTGTTACAGGTAAATGTCGAAATTTTATTTATAAATAATTTATATTTATATTATTATACATCGAATAGGGCCCTATGGGATAGTTCAGTGACAAGTCACAAGGTGCATACAAAGTATCAATTAACCCCATCCTAGGCCATCCCCATGTAAAAGTGACTGGTCCGCTTCATAGGAAGTGTTAGAACTCGGACTGGTCCCTATCACTTGGGGACCGGTCACGTGACTAGTCTTGTGCCATTTCCATTTCCTGCAGGGTACAAACACATTCGCTATGATCTGAACAAATACATAAACAGGAGTTAATATATAATGTATTATAATAAACTGACTTAACACTTAGAATAAAGTTACACATGTAACTATGTGCGCCTAATTATGAAAGTGGTCGAAGGCATACATATACATATATCTTTGGTCGAACTATTTAGTAGATTCTATTTAAATGAATTAAAAACCATTTTTTATTATGCAGCATTTTAATTTAGAGTTATATCTAGGATTAGGGAAACGGGAATTCCCGGGCGGGAGATCCCGGGAAATGTCTAACTTATATTCCGGGGAAATTCATGAGATTTTTCCTTGAAAACGGGAAATTAAGAGTACACTTTATTTCATAGATATATAGGCGTGTAGTCATAGTCAAAGCAAAATACACTTTAAGAAATTAAAACCAGTATTTTGTATGGTAATACTGGTTTTAACTTCTTAAAGTGCACTCTGTTGTGACTATGACTACGCGCAACAGACTTTTGTAGGACACATATTAATAAAATGGCGTAAGTGACAGTGAAATTAATTTCCATTCACATAAGAAATTTGTATTATAATTCGTTTTACTTTAATATCAATATTTTCAGTGTTTTTTTTTATATATATTACAAAAAGTCGTTTGAATTTTTATATAACTAAATTTACACTATGAATTGCTTAAATTTTTCATCATGTGTTTCAACCCTAATACAGGAAAGGAAGGAAGTTTTTCATTCTAAAAATTTTATTTAAAACAAAAACAAATTATCGGGCCTGTTCTGAAAATCACGGTGATTTAAATCACGGTGATTTCACAAACAAACTATTTATAACTCACTTGTTATTGGAATTTTATTGTATTTTAAGTTTTTGTCATGTATAATATAATATTTTATTCCAACTTCCATGGCTACAAATTGTGAAATTCACAAGAGTGTGATTTAGCTTTTATCAATTTGTTGAAATCACCGTGATTTGACATACCGTGATTTGCAGAACAGGCCCGTATAAGAATTTGTTTCTGTTTCAAATGTAATTGTAAGAAAAAAAGATTTCCTTCGACACCCATAGACAAGCATAATTTTTTTATACAAAATAAAAATGTGAGCTGTTCAAATTTATACGAAAAATTTCATAAAAATTCCATAAAATTTAAAAAATTTCGTAAAGGCCGTTTCAGACTATAATACAAGTATTAACACTTTTACAGAAAATGAAACTCTGACATGATGAGTTGGTATTGTTTTTTGAAATTATTTAAACTGAAATTAGATCAGCGAGGCATTTATGTCAAAACTATTAATAGGTATATTATAGTCTGAAGCAGCCTTAATGACTTATCTGTCGCTATAACCCAGTAAAAAAAATTGGAAGTCATTCTAAAGGAACTACATTTTCATTGCTTCGAAAAAATCGATATTTTTAATCTGCCGATAGTTAGCAGAAAACCAAGTAGAAATTTATTTTAATTATAGAAAACCTTGTAATTCCTCTATAGTTTTAGAAATTATAAACCAGAATTTTTAAAAAATCGATTTGTTTGAAGAAACTTATGAACTAATTTTGGTCTAAAATTTTAAAGTTATTTGCTTAAATTTACATGAAAATACTGTTTCACGTTTAAATTCCTATAAAAAGAAACTAATTGTTAAAATAAGTAACTATTAGCCATTTTTCCTAGATGAAAATATTATCATAGAACACAAAAAAGTAAATTTTTCTTAAAATCGCTTCCAATTCGGTGACCAGGCAGCGAAAAAGAGAACTTCTTGCAATGACAACCCTATGTAAAAATCATTAGATCGGATCGAAATTTGCACTACTTCCAGATCGCAAACTCTACATTTTCATGACTTTTTTGGAGTGTCTTTTTTTACTGGGAATATAAGAAAGTGGAATAATTTGTATAAGTATCAATGATTGCGATAATCAAATCGTTTCCTAAGGTGAATAATTCGATTTTAAACAAACTAGAAGTGATTTTTCGCCAAATTAGTGAACAAAATTTTGAAAGTGAAAATTTTAAGATCAAATAAACTTTAAAAATTCAGAGTTTACAACGTAATTTTATTATAATTCGACGCTATTATTGAAATCCTGAAGGAAATATTTTGGGAGAAATAATATGAAAAATTAAAGACATTAAGACAGACTATGGCTCAGGCTATGCTCGCTTGTACTTAACGATAAACATTTTTCAAGAAGGATGAGAAACAGCAAGGCAAATTCTTCATAAAATGATTTGGGAGCCTTATTATAAAATTAGTCACTAATTGCGGTTTATATTACATCTTTCTTACTGTGTAATAGCTATATTTGCTTAATTCACTTAAAAATTTGTCTCATAAATGTTTTTGTGTTAACCTTTATTTAAAAAGAATGCAGTACATTAATAAAACAAACAAAATTTCGCCAAATTTCATTTAATATATGTACTTAATTTAGAAATTTAGTTTTTCCCGGAAATCCCGGGAATTCCCGGGAACGCGATTTTTTTATTCCCGTTTCCCGGGAAGTGCAAAAGTCCGGGAAACCCCAAACTCTAGTTATACTAGTCTCAATTTATACAATTTCATTTAATATTTATTAAAGTTTCTTATATATTTATTTAATACTTCGAAGCAAAAATGCATATGACTTAAACCACTTTCATAACTAAGGGCACATACATATGTATATGCAAGCGATTTTGTAAATAATATAGCAAACGGAAATAAGACTAATCTGAAATTGTATCAAACTCAAATTTTGTACAATTATTTGCTGACCCTAAGTTTTAGAAACTTGGATGACGTAGTGCTGGTTATGATGATGATGTATGTACATGGTACATATGTATCTACTAAAAGCTCACTTGCAACAATGTATCTTAAAGTGTCATTTGCCAGTTAAATTCTAGTCCCTGTAATACATTTTTAAGTCCATATAAAAAAAAGGGGTGTTATAAATTTGTGTGTCTATGTATTTGTGTGTATGTACGAGTCCACGTACAGATCAAACGGCTGGACCGAATTTGATGTGGGTTTTTCTTTTGTTTGAAAGGTGACTGGATGGAAAGTGCTTTTAAGTATGTGTGAAGAAAATCGGTTTAGCCATTTAGAAAATATTACATCTTCTCTAAATGCATCGGGAGTTTTTATAATTTTAAATTTTTGTTATTAACAATATATTAAAATCTTCATGTATGTTTTAAAATACGTCGTTTGCCATCTGAATTAAAAAAATCGTACATAGCTTCATCGTTTAAAAATTCAAGTAAAGTTTCAGCTTCGAAGTTTTGCTAATTTGAGTGCAATCCTTAAATGCTTAAAAATTATATTAATTGGCTAGCCCAAGTCTAAAAATTTCTTCTCTACTGTTTCCATGTCATTATATTATCCAAAACGTGTGTATGTAATAGCGCTATTAATATTTTAGAGCTGAATATATTATATTTATATATATATATATATATATATATATATATATATATATATATATATATATATATATATATATATATATATAAAATTAAGTTTAACATTTATTGAGGCGCTAATTATCCAGATTATTATTTAGTTTATGCAATAAAGTATTGCTTCTTCAAATTACATTGACATGTATTATTGAGGCTTGAGCTACGCGCATTTCACTGTTGCTAATGCTCAAAAATTTAAGAACTATATATTGAATTTATACACAAATATGAACGATTGTGTCGGCCTTCGGCTTTACTAGTTTAATAATGTAAGTTTTATGACAACCATGGTGCAATTATACAGGTAACTACACCCAGAGAAAAAATAGCTTAAATGCAGAAAAAATCATATTGAATTAATAAGAAACATTAACGAAAGTCTAGTTTTGTTGAAATTTTCTATTTCAATATGAAAAAATATTAATTTACAGTATAAATTAATTACATTTATTTATTTTTAAGTATCTCAATATACATTTTCTATTATATTGAAAATTATTGAATTAATGTTACGCATTCTTATTTTTAATTTGGAGCTTTTCCCTGAGTGTACATAAGGACTTGTAGTACAGAACGTCAAAAGCCACAAAATATTTCTACCAAAACCAAAACAAAATGAAGTTTTTAAATTCGTCAGCTACAAAACAGAAAGAGCAAAAAATTGTCATATCAAATAGGCCTACCACCTAGTTAGATATTAAAGTCCTGCACAAGAAGAACTTTCAAGACATGAGGGATTTTTCAAATGCTTTACTACAGCTAAGTCTTCTAAAACAAACGCTAAGCAACACTGTTTGCAAGAATTTGTTTCAGTTATTGCAAGTATAGGAGTAAAGAAGAAAATTCTTCGTGACTGAAAAATTTGTGATGCTTGCTTCTTTCTACGCATGGGCGCGTATACAAGCGTCATGCATGTACATACACACACACGTTGTGTGTATGCCCTTTTATTTTTCTGCGCACAAACAAACGTTCACATGCATTTACATTAGTTGTGTGCGCTTGCTTAAAAAAACCTCCCTTAAACACATAATAGATTACCATCTAAATCTTACACACACACTCAAACGTACAATATGGAAAATAACAAGCATACACGTATCAACACTACTTTGTTAACTGTTTGTTCATAACAAGAAGTCTTCATGACATTGCTTGTTAGCACTCATATACACGCACACAAATGCATCTATAGTGCTTTGCTTATAATACGACATCATTTATTATTGGTTTAGTATAATGCAGCCACGAGAATACATTTAAAAAACAAGACGTATTTACATTTCAAGACTATTTACGCAGGTCTATATTAGATATGCTTTGATGACAACCATTCATCAGGTTAACAAGATATATTTGGGGTATTCAAACGGTAGTCTTATGTGTGGCAATATCTTAATATTTTAAAATAGTTTAACCTTTAACTACTGAGGTGAAGTTTTTGGACTTACCATCTGATGTGGTGGTAAATTTTACCCTTTTTTATTTAAGCTAAAATTTTTTCTAAATAACATTTTATTTTGATATTTTTTTTTTTAATTTTCAGAGACAATATTTTTAATTCAGAAACAAATATACTATTAATGAAACAATTCTTTTAAGTGCAGTACAACGGGATCTTTATAAAACATGAATTTTTTAACCCAAAAAATAGCACTTCCGGAATTGACAGAAAAAAATATGAATCTAAGATTTGTCAAAAATTTAAGTGCAATTTTTTCATAGTCAAAGGTATAGAGTTAAGTAAAATAAAAAAAATAAAAGAAGGAAAAGATAGTTGTAGAAATTGCGGGTCGACCTTTTACTGGGATTTTAATTCATTACAATCTGTGTTTAGACAGTGTACGCATATGAGTTGGCTACAGTATATGCATATTGGGTGCGTAGTTTTACATTTTAGCCTTTATATTAAAAGTTTCGGGGAATAGTGTCTTATTTTAAGACCACAAATGTCGATTGAGCTGACTTCAACATAACTTTAAAATAACTTTGTTATTTCTCAACCACTGAGCTTCCTTATTTTGAGATGATCTATAACTACAAATTACTTATTACGTAACCTACAGAAATAGATTTTGAAAGATTTCATAAAAATATTCCTTAAAAATGCTAAAATATTTTCTTTGAACAAAATTACGTAAATACGGACGTGTGGTAATTTTTACACCAGGGTATAGATATTTTGGATAAGGCTATAATAACATTTACCAAAATAAAAGTGAGTATGAAGGACGACGATATAGGAAGATACTAAAAAGGATAAATTACTAGAGCACAATTGAAAAAAGTAGTTTAAAAAAATGTAAAGTCAGGGTAAAATTTACCACCACCTCAGTAGTTAAAGGTTAAAAAAATTTATTTTTGTGGCTCAAACATAAAAGTTGTAAAATAATAACACTTTCTGAGCCTTGCTTATTGTTTTGTCATAACAACACGTAGAAATGTGAGAGAGCTTAAAGAAGGAATTGACAGAGAGAGAGAAAGAGAGAGAGAGAGAGAAAGCAATGTACAAAAGTGCTAAAGCGAAAATGCAAGTAGGTAAGATATTTATAATTGTAAATTATGAGCGGTTGCTCACCGCAGTCATATTTTTTCGTGCTTCTATTTTAAAATATATTCATTTATGACCAAAATGTGAGTACCGCAATTATGTTTACCATAAGAAATTTATCACAAATCTATTATAATTCCTAACCAACCTAAAAACGTTGCATTACAAATAAAAAATGATAATAGAAAACTAAAGATTTCGAGTATTTTCAAATACCTATTCAATGATAATTTTTCTAAATTTTCACAATATGGTGTGTTCGCCATGCGATAAATTTTTTTCCCCTTACGTTAGTAAGTGTCCTCTGCATTTGGTATTTAATGTGACACAAAGGAACAAACATACATTCATCCATGGGCTGACAAACACAATACATTTAAATACATATATGTACCTAGGGTTGCCAGACGGCATGGAATAGCCTGGATTGTCCAGTTTTTTAGAGCCTTGCCCAGTACTAGCTTAAATACAATTTGCCTAGTTAAAAAGTAATTTCTCTAGTTTTGAAAAATAGTTTTTGTCAATTAATTTTTTTTAATTAATTATACAGCGAACAGTGGTATTATTGTTTAAATAAAAATAACTGATTGCTGATTACGATGGCATCATTAGTTTTTCTCTAGCAGCTCTAGTTTTAAAGATATTTAGCATTTGTATAACTTCCCAGCAAAAAATTTTGCTTACTAGAATGCAAAAAAGTGTATGTACTCCTCAGTCGTAAGTGCTTACAATTTGACTGAATAACCCATTATTTTTGTTTTAGAAGTTCAAAAAGTATGCGGTACCCTATACTTTTTGCCTACAAACATGCAAAAGTTAATACATTACTGATTGCCTAAGAGTACTCAAAATTTAATGGGTTATTTTTTGCTTACAAATATGCAAAATTTTATAGATTAATTTTTGTTTAAACTTATTCTAAATTAATTTGCTAGTTTTTCTAATTAAAATAATTTTCACGATCAATAAATTTTTCTCTAAATATATTTCCTTATTAACTGGAAAGCACTACAATAAGTACTTTCACGTAATGATATAAATAAGTTCTTATTTTATTCATTACAGGGCAGTCATTACTACGCACATAAAATAATTACATAAATAAGTATCAGTCATTACTTTGTAAGCCATTAAAAGAGTACTACCCATTACAAAATTTCGAAAATTTTTTGCTGGGTTATACCACTTTTTTATAATTCGCTTAATATTTCATGAATGGTTCTCCAAGCTTAAATATTTTTTCTAGATTACTCGTATAAATCTACATTAAATTCTCTTTGACTAGAGGAATATTGAGTATATTAGGATAACTTACTGCTATAACACGGATTCCTATGTGTTTACGAATATAGATTTATTATTTTTCTATCACCTCTAATCTCTTAAAAAATACTTACATTTTTCTTCACTCGTGCCATCAAAAAAAAAAAAAAGATAGAGGCTATACTGAAAGAATTTTTTGCCTAACTTCTATGAATTTCAACATTAATCTTATGAAAAATTCATTAAAATTCAACCAACGTCACGCTTCGTTGGATTAATGAAACCACTTTCGTCTAAATTATTTTAGTGAAAACTTCATCAAATTTATGTAACAGTGTAATTAATGCAGTGCTATAACTTCATCGAAACAATAAAATAATTTCATGAAAATAATGAAATAACTTAAATATAAAGGGGTTTCTTAATACATAATTAGAAAATATTGTTGTCATAAATCCAATAAAATATTCTTACGAAACCAGAATACCAAGAAAGCAATTCCGATGAAATTCTTTCACAATATTTAAGAAATTTTCATTGAATTTGTAAAATTATCATTAGATTTGTGAAAAATTTTTAATGAAATTGTTTAATTGGACTAATGAAGCAAAATTCTTTCGGTGCACATTTAAAACCAGCGAAGTCATATAATAAAAAAATTGTATTTTGGGTGGCGTAAGAAAAAAAGAATTTAAGTATTATATTTTAAATATGATGCACAATATATGTGAGGGTTCTGAAATATAATAAAGCTTTTTTCGTAATCAGCGGACAAAAAATGCGTAAGGATCAGTTAGCTAAAAAAATATAATAAAAAATGTTTTGATAAGAACACTCTATTTTTAACATCCTTGCAACATAACAGTAATTTATTTTGGTATGCTACTCAATGTGAATCCATCTAAATGAAAGATATTTTTTTAGATTAATAATCCAGAAAGTATTTTTCAGTTTGGAGAACCATACGTGATATATTAAGCGAATAATACAAAAAGTGCTGTAAATTATGAAAATATTAAATATTACTATATATACTTTATATAATCAGGAGATAAAAATTCATAAAGATCAAAAGCCAAAAACAATATTTATTTTCTGCCTGTGTTATTATAATATCTTCTACAGAAAAATTTGTAAAGAAACAATTGTGCTTGCAAATGTACAATCAGCTGAAATTTTCCCTAACACTGATTAGTACCTTTATTTTGTACATCACTGACAATTTACAATCAAAAAAAAAATTCCAAAAAAGATCAACACTTTGCTTTTTACGCTAATTTTTTAATTGTCCAGTTGAGTTTTCAAAATCCAGCTGAATATTTTCCATTGTCCAGTCATTTGCGCCGCGTATGATTGATATAAAAAAAATATTATAATATTAATCATACTTTATGTATAGAGGTAGAAAACTAAGGCGGAGTATAGAGTATAAAGTCCTGCACAAGAACATTTATAAGACCTTTCAAGACATGAGAGATTTTTCAAATGCTTTCCTACAACGGAATATTCTAAAACAAACGCTAAAGAACACTGTTGTTAATATTTATTTCAGTTGTTTGTCTTGCCAACAGTGTTTTTTAGCGTTTGTTTTAGAATATTTTGCTGTAGTAAATCACTTGAAAGGTCTTATAAATGGTCTTGTGCAGGATCTTAATAGAGTACATTTGGCATTTCTTGTGTTGTCATTTGATACCTGAATGTGAGCAACGCTGTTCACATTATGTTTTTTATATGGAAAGCAATGTCACACAACAAAAAATATTAGAAATGACAAACGGTGCCACTACACTACACTACTACCATTACGATGCGATATAACAAAATTCCATAGTGTGTACTTGGCATAACGAAAGGGATGCGAACAATTTTTGATGTTCCATAAATAAATAAAAGTAATCAATCAATTTGTGTAACTGTTTGTTTTTTATCTATATTTACAAGTACTAAAATAAAGTATAAATCTTGCATTATGTTATGGCTTCTCACCAATCTGTTATTTTGTTTCTTATGCTATTTTTACGGGCTACATACAAGTGGTCAATAATTTATCTCCAAATGTATATAAAAGTTAATTAAATTTTATTTTGTTTTACCCACTGTTTCGTTTGTTATTTAAAAACTACTTCAGGGTTGTTTTTATATATTGATATCTAGCACAAAATATATTTATTTATAGTATCTTGATCTTGATCAAATCTTAAAACTAAATATAATGACTAGGACAAAACAGTGTAGGACATAAATTTAGTGATGGTAATTAATACTCGTAATATATTAATGTCGTATTAAGCACAAAAATAGTTCATATTAAATTTTGATAGTAGTCGGACTATTCTATCAAAAGTTATGAGCAAATATGTACTTAGCATAATTTGTCAAGTTTAAAAACATCCCTTTTTAAATGCTTTAAGTACACTTAGCATGATTTAGTTTGGAATTAAGTAGTAAAAAAAATTAATTTAAATTTGTCTCCAAGTTTAAACATGCTATATGTACTTAGATGACCATTGTAAGTGAGAAAGAACCTCCAGAAAGATTCCAAGTCTATTTAGAGGACTAGATAAGAGATTTGTGTACAAATCTTAAGTATTTTAAGCAACTTTTCACTATGATCTACAACAAATTCATAAAGTTCAAATAAACTCAAAAAATTCTATTGCAATTATTATATGATTACAAAAAGTCTCAAGATTCAATCTCATAACATTCCCCAGATATCATCAATAAACTTTGAAGGCGTTTATCTCAATACCATTTTTTTTGACTTAGCATGTTTCAGAATGGAGCCGCCGAAATCCCAAAACTCATTTCATTTCGCAAATAAATATATACTTGACCTTAATTTAAATGCAACAATAAAAAATAGTATTTAAATATATAATTTTTTTAGTGGCATGTTTGTGAGGCTGTATATCATACGGAGGGAGGTTAATTGACTTCAAAAATACTTTTTTCATATCTTTATGTTTTATGACTGGTCTGAAAATAAACTGGAAGTTTTCGTCAAATTATCCTCAGCACTGAGGCTAATTTCTTACTTAACCGATGTGTAAACAAGCAGAATTGTTATTTTTAGAGAGAGCACCATCTTTATGGGACTTTTGAGATTCCGCTTAATCCCAAAAAAAATCAATGTTTAGTGAAATTTACGTGCCGTCATTAGTCGATTTGTCTGTAACTCCGTAAATGGCGAATGCTACAGGCAAATGCTTCGTAATTTTGTTACTCCTCATATCGTTGCAAATTATTTAGGGGAGAAATAGTTCCAACAAGATCATAGAGAAAAAACTGCCTTATAGAATCAAGAAGATTTTCTCTATGAAACGTTTTTAGGCTAAGGGGTATCCCAGCAGAAAGAAGAGACGATTTTTTCATAGAGATTCCTTATTGTTTTTATGTGGTAAATCTTATTAATTTTATCAAGAAGAAAACCACATAAAATCAAGAAGAAATCTGATTACTCACAATTTTTTACTCAATTTCCGTTATTTTTGGCACCAAAAAAAACCATCCATAGAGAAAAATTTTTTGATTCTATTAGTTTTTCTTATAAATTGTAAACTATAGGGATTTCTTATTGATTTTATTATCTTGCCTTCTGGATTTTTTTAAAAAGGTTTATTCTTGATTTTAGTAGGTTCCTATATGATTATGTGTAAAGCATCTTATTGATTTTTTTAATAAGGAAATCTTTTTGATTTTATGAGGTGTCTTGTTATTTCATATATATAAATGGACATAGAGCCAATTTTTTTATGATCTTATTCATTTTTGTAAAAGAATGTTTGCACAATAATTGCAATGGTGATTCAGGCTGCTTGTTAGCATATTGGTTAGAGTGCTTGTCTATTAGTCAGAAGTTTGCTGGTTCAATACTTGGTGAGTAAGTTATTTAAGAATATAACATAATGTGTATGTATGTACATATGTATAAATAAATAACATCTACAATATACTAGATACATACATACATATGTATATGGTATAGAATTTAAATGAAAATACATAAGTACAGAGAATAAAGACACAATTTTTTTATGAGGTCGCCTAGTAAAAACAAAAAGAAACTCTTATTGAAAAAATCAATAAGATAACCTAATAACACCTAGAAGATTTCTTCTTCATTTTTTCTAAAAAGTTTTCCCTATGAAATTAATAAGATTTCCTTATTGAAAAAAGCATAGAGATTTCTTATTAATTTTGTTATATTTTATGAGGTATTTAGTAGGCACTGTTTTCTCTGTGATGGCACAATATGCCATACATCACGTTAAACCAGCATTTTGTTGAGCCAAACGCTTGTTGACCGATTTATATCATGAGCATTTGGTTCGTGTGATATAATATATTTGGACTACTTTTTGTTCGGTTACGTCCAATCACTAGTCTATGCTAATAAATCAGCAATGATTGATTACTAAGCAGACATTATTCAAAGCACTATTAACGAAATAAAACCTTCAGAGTGGCAATCATCAGGTGCAGACGGGGAGGGCATATGACAGAAATTAATTATAAGCATTAAATGCCATAAAATTTGTGAGCAAAATAACGTCAGAGTTTGCTCATTCAATTCATATATATTAAAATCTTATAATATATGAATAATTCAATTTGAGCTGCCTCAAGAAACGTATGATTTATTATTACGATGTCTGCAAATCAAACATATTACACAAATCTTAAACTTAATTTGTATCAATTCCCAAAAAACACTAATTACAATTAGTAATAATTATTAACCTGACTACATCCGGTTTTTTTTTTTTTTTTTTTTTTTTTTTATAAACAAACACAACCCGCAAAGCGACTAGCTTGTCTGCGGAAAACACCCAGGGTCTATGGTGGGAATCGAACCCACGACCTCTGGACTGAGAGGCTAGCATCGCTACCACTCAGCCACATGGGCATGTTTGAAAATACTTGTGTGGCAACACCCTACTCTTGCGAAAACAACGAATAGCTGTTGTTGTTCTTACATTAATTTATAGATTTATCTACATATATTGCCAAGTAAGCAAGCAGATTGCCTAGAAACCCTGACGATTACAAATTTATATTATGCATAGCAGATTTTAGTGAAAGGTTTTCTGCGAAACAAGAACTTGTTCCACATTTTTATTTCACTACTTTTGATGGGCAAAATTTGGCTTAACTACTTGGCCTTTTGAATGAAAAACTGTTTGATTGAGACACGTATATACTAAGTTAAACAGTTTCATACATAACTAATAGACAATTTTGTTAAATGCAACATGATTGGAAACTGTGTAATCAATAAAACCACGTCTGTATCAAATAGTTTTTCATTAGTAATTAGAGTTTACACAGATATAAGTCGACCTTAGAGTTGGTGCATATTTCAGAGGCATTTGAGGGATAACATTTTTAAAATTATTTTTTTATTCCCTTAAATACTACCTCGGTGATTTGATTTATACAATTTAAACAAGTAAGAGTGCTATATTGTAGTATACAGATGCATACATAAGTACATACGTACATATTGGTTTTGTGATAAAATTTATAATTTTTGGTTATAGTGCAATTTTTAGTAAGTGACCTCTTGGTTTTTTCGACTAAAGAATTTGCTTGAGTAAAGATCTTCCTAAAATATGAAATATATTTAACTGAAAAAATTAATGTTTTTGGTTATTATTTTACCCAATTATTTTTTTTAATTTCCAACCCTGGAACCATAATTTAAATTTTTCTGGTTTTAATAAGAGTACTAATATTTCTTTCTAAAATATAGAATATATTTAATTATCAAAGAAATAACTAGCTTTATTTAGTTAGTTTTATATATAAGAAAAATATACTTTTCCCAACCCTGGAATCATCATTTTATGTTTTTTTTTCTTTATATCAATCTTGTTCTTTAAAAAATATATAAAATATGTTAAGTGAACAAAGAAAAAAAGAAATAAGGAAAATACTAGTTTTATTTAATTACTTTAACATCAAAATTAATTCAGTAACGTGCAACTTTGACTCGCGCACGAATTTTTTTAATGTGGCAAAAAGCAAAAAGCTTTTTTGAAGTTTTTTTTTCAGTTTAACCGATTTTTTTTAGTTTTGTCCCTTTTTTCTCGTTTTGGCTATTTTTTCCCGTTTTTAGGGATTTATTTTTCATTTTTGCTATTTTATCATTTTTACGATTTTTTCTGTTTTTGGGGTTTTTTTATTTTGGCGATTTTTTTATTTTGGCGATTTTTTCCGTTTTAGGAATTTTTTTGGGCAATTTTTTCATTTTGGCGATTTTTCTTTAATTTGGCGATTGTTTTCTGTTTTTTGGGTTTTTTCATTTTGGCGACTATTTTTCTGTTTTTGGGTTTTTTCATTTCAACGATTTTTTTTATTTTGGCGATTTTTCCGGGTTTTCGCGATTTATTTTAGTCTTAGAAATTTTTTTAATTTGGTGCTTTTTTTGGTTTGGCGATTTTTTTTGGTTTTAGCGATTTTTTTTCGGTTTGGCGATTTTATAATTTTTTGAATTTTTAGTTTTACCGTTTTTGAAAATTTCAAGAGTTTACGGTTTACAATATACAGTCAATTCTCAAAATTACATACAGTACAATACTCAAATAAGAAAGTGTGAAAATGTACAGATTTTGTGTCTTATATGCGAGCTTTCTTATAAAGACAACACGCATATAGGAAAGATATTTTCTTATAAGCGTCAGAAACAAAATTTAAACAATTTCCTTGGAGTATGCAGATATATATTTGAAATAAAATTAATACACATTATTTTGTACGACATATCGTTTATTTGTCCAACAAATATACATTGTACAAATCTATACATAACAAGTAAGAGTGCTATATTTGACTGTGCCGAATCTTATATACCCTTTACCAACGAACGTACATATATATTGTATACAGACACATACAAACATATTTGTTTTGTGAAAAAATTTATAATTTTTTTCTCTAGCACTTACTAGTAAGTGACCTTTCAGTATTTTTGGATTAAACAATTTGATGCAATTATTTGATTTTCGATATTAGCAATAGTTAAATATTTTACTCTACACTCTGTGGTTAAGATATATTTTACATTCATTCTTATTTCAGTCAACATCGACGTCACGTCAATACAATACCAAAAAAATGGAGCTTATTTACTCGCTCTCGAGATGTTCAAAAACCGTGCTGCTATTTAATAACTCTAAAATATTCTTAGTATTGCACCTCCATACCAAGTAAACTAACTTGTTTTATATTTTCCCGTATTTAATAATCATTGATGTTTTGATTTAAAGTTCCCATTGCAAATGGTATACATCGTGGTATTATGTAAACGTTTTATTCCTACAGGATTTTTTTGAAATTTGTTCAGCAGAAAGGAAAGGTATCAGGAAAATGAAACGAAACATGTCCTTTAATTTATCTTTAGCGATAAATTTTAGTTGTATCTCCATTTACTAAAAATTAATAGCACAATAAGCACACACCTTTGTTTATACTTCAATTAGTTTAGATATCCATAAAAAAACTAACCATGTATAAAAAATCTTGAGTAATGATTTTCCTAAAACATGGAATCTGTTTAACTAAAAAAAAAATATTTTTGACTATTTTTCTTACCGGAACTTTTTTTTTAAGCTCCAACCGTGTAACCATATTTCTGAGCTTCTTAATACTAATTTATTTCTTTATAAAATATAGAATTACCAAAGAAATAATTAGTTTTATGTACCAGAAAAAATTTAAGTTTTCCAGCTCTGGAGCTATGTCTTTTATTTTTTTAATTTCCATGCCAAACTATTTCATTCTAAGTCATAAGGTATATAAAACTTGTAAACAAAAAAAACTAACTTGACCTAGTTACTTTTGTAGAAAAAACAATAAATTTACCAACCCTGGAATCAACCTTTTACATTTTTCTGATTTAAGAAATTAATAAAGTGTGTTAAGTGAACAAAGAAATAAAAAAAATTAATTTTATACTTAAATATTTAAAAAAAAAATCAAAGTTTCCATTTTTGGAGCTGTAATTTAAATTTTATAAATTTTATACACCAAACGTTTCTTCCAGAAGCATAAAATATATTCAATTTATAAAGGAAAAAAAAATTTTAGAACTATTTAATTTTACATAACACAAAGAGTGTAAGTTTTCCAACCGTGGAATCATAATTAAGGATTTTTCTTATTATTGATACCAATCTAGTTCTTTAAAAAATACATAAAATATGTTAAGTGAACAAAGCAAAAACGAAATAAGAAAAAACTTAGTTTCATTTAATTCCTTTGGTATTAATAAATGTGGCTTTTTTGAAGTTTTTTCAGTTTAAATGATTTATTCAGTTTTGTCGCTTTTTTTCGTTTTGGCGATTTTTTTCTGTTTTTGAAGATTTTTTTTTATTTTGGCGGTTTTTTCTGTTTTTGGGGCTATTTTTTCATTTTGGAGATTTTTTTCATTTTGACGATTTTTTTCTATTTTTTTGTGGTATTTTTCGTTTTGGCGATTTTTTTCATTATGGCGATTTTTTTCATTTTGCCGATTTTCTATCATTTTGGCGATTTTTTTTCATTTTAGCAATTTTTCCGGTTTTTCGCGATTTATTTTAGTCTTAGACATTTTTTTAATAAGTTGATTTTTTTAGTTTTGGCGATTGTTTTTCATTTTGGCCATTTTTTCTGTTTTTGGGTGTTTTTACATTTTGGCAATTATTTCTTGTTTTTGGGGTTTTTTTCATTTTGGCGATTTTTTTTTCAGTTTGGCGATTTTTTTTCAGTTGGCGATTTTTTTCTGCTGGGTTTTTTTTTTCTTTTTGGCGATTGTTTCCTGCTTTGAGGTTTTTTTCATTTGGGCGATTTTTTTCTGTTTTTTTTTGGGTATTTGTCGTTTTGGCGATTTTTTTTTCATTGTAGCGATTTTTTTTTCATTTTTCCGATTTTTTTTTCATTTTAGCAATTTTTTCGGTTATTCGCGATTTATTTTAGTTTTAGACATTTTTTTTTGTATTTCGGTGCTTTTTTTCGTTTTGGCGATTTGTTTTTATTTTTGGCGATTTTTTTTTTTTTTTGGTTTGGCGATTTTATAATTTTTTGATTTTTTAGTTTTACTGTTTTTGAAAATTTCAAGAGTTTTGCTCTTACGGTTTCCAAGATACAGCAAGTTGTCAAAATTGCATGGTCAAAATTGCATTAACTGATGGAACACCCTTTCATTTAAATTTTTTTAAATTTTAGTGTTAATTTTTGTAGTCTGTATAAAAATACACTAACCTTACAAATTTCAAGTGTATATACATATAATTGTATGTATATTACATGGGATTTTAAAATTTTTCGTTGCTCGTTTTGGAACACCCTTTAATTTCTAATTCTCATGTAATTGTTGTTGTAGCGGCCAAAGGTCTACACACTGTGTCCAAATTTCAGATCTCTAGCTCTTACGGTTCTCGAGAAAATACCCTGCGTAGTTTTAGACATAGTTAATTTTACATAACACAAAAGTGTGAGTTTTCCAACCCTGGAGTCATAATTTTGGATTTTTCTGATTATTGATACCAATCTAGTTCTTTAAAAAATACATAAAATATGTTAAGTGAACAAAATAGCAAAAAAGGAAAAAAGAAACACTTTGTTTTATTTAGTTACTCTATTATCAAAAAAAGTTCAAAGTTTCCATCTCTGGAGCCTTGATTTTCATTTTTATAATTGTATAGGCCAATTTTTTCTTTCAGAAGCATAAAATATATTTAATTTATAAAGGAAAAATTAATTATTTAGACGTATTTAATTTTACATGACACAAAAAGTGTAAGTTTTCCAACCCTGGAGTCATAATTTTGGATTTTTCTGATTATTGATACCAATCTAGTTTTTTAAAAAATACATAAAATATGTTAAGTGAACGAAGCAAAAACGAAATAAGAAAGAACTTAGTTTCATTTAATTCCTTTAATATTAAAAAATTCAGTAAAGTGAGACTTTGACTCGCACATGAAGGGTTCCGCACATTCGGTTCTGAGCATTTTTTAATGTGGCTTTTTTGTTTCTTTGAAGTTTTTTTCAGTCTAAAAGATTTTTTCAGTTTTTTCGCTTTTTTCTCATTTTGGCGTTTTTTTCTGTTTTTTTTTGGGTTTATTTTCATTTTTAAGATTTTTTTTAGTTTGGCGATTCTTTTTTCATTTTGGCGATATTTTTCATTTTGGCGATTTTTTTCTGGTTTTGGGGCTTTTTTCATTTCGGCGATTTTTTTCCGTTTTTGGGGGTTTATTTTCATTTTGGAGATTTTATATTTTGGCTTTTTTTTTATTTTTGCAATTTTTTTCTTTTTTGTGTTTTTTTTATTTTGGCGATTTTTTTTCATTTTGGCGATTTTTTGTGGATTTTTTGCAATTATTTTTTTTTTAGTTTTTTTCCATTTTGTAGATTTTTTTTTAATTTTGGCGTTTTTTTTCATTTTGTCGATTTTTTTTTTGGCTTTTTTTCATTTTGGAGATTTTTTTCATTTTGGCGATTTTTTTCATTATGGCAATTTTTTCCTATTTTGGCGATTTTTTTTTCAGTTTGGGGATTTTTTCCTGTTTTTGGAGTTTTTTTGCATTTTTGCATTTTGGCAATTTTTTTCTGTTTTTTTTTGGGTTTTTTTCGTTTTGGCGATTTTTTTTCATTTTGGCTTTTCTTTGGGAATGCACCTATGTTCACTCCACCATGGCACATAGGTTGCAATCCTTATATATAGTTATCTCTGAACTATATTTAATTACCTTGCTTAGGTAATTTGAGCTATCTAAACTCTGCTGCTATGTTCGTGCCATAGCAGCTTCTGTTGATTGGCAACAGCACCTAGAATAGTATCTGGCTGACCGCGTCATACCAACCACTAGCATTGATTTAACACTGGGAAGCCAAGACTATTCTCCCAGCGATTTTGGTAGCAACCACAGCCACCACGATAATTTTCCGGCTTCCACGCTATAGTGTTGTCTATACACCAATAGCGAGGTCCCCAGGAGAATTCCTCAACCATTGCCGGCACAGCTACCACTCCTCCGTAATGAACGCATGCCTGTGTCGCCAAATATACAGTGCCTACTCCACACTTACCAAAATCATCCCTTTAACCCCGTGATGTAGAACGAACTCGGCATTTTAGCAAAGGAAACTGACGACCGCTACATGCACTCAAACTTCAGAGCAGCAAGAACCCCCTACGCGAGAAGAATGCAAGCTCGCCACCAAAATCCTGTGCTTATTACGATCAGACACAAAAGTGCTAGTGCCCTGGGGTCATATCCAGGACGTTCAACCTCTTGAGCACAGAATTTTGACAACCGCAATGCATTTATCCCTAAGCAGCTCAGCTGTCGGCCAACCGGCATCCATGGTACCAGAAGTAGCCTCTGGTCAGACCTCGCAGTTCCACCATAAAGGCTCACTACTACTATCTTTTAAACTCAGGGGCAGTTCTAGGTGATCATGCACCTAACTGACAACAACGGTCCTACAATATTTGTTTTCCTTTTATAAATACATGCACATCCTTTGCTATGTTATTTCAGAGATCGGATAGTAACACATAAGTTTTACGGGTAATAAGCCAGAGGTACGTCAGCGGAAAAAGCCACATTACCCCAGCTGGGGCCCCGGAATTGCCAAGCCCGTAGTCAAAAATAGACTCCCCTGGGGGGACCATGTGATAGACAGATGGACAGACAGACAGCGTAGCGCAAATAATAGGGTTCCTTTTCACCTTTGGTATACGGAACCCTAAAAAGGTTGAATTTTTCAGCTGTGGAGCTGTGGTTATTATTTTTCAAATTTTTTATACCCAAGTTTTCTTTCCAAAACATAAAATATATTTATAAATGAAAGAATAAAAAAAATTATAAGACCTAGTTAATTTTATATTTCGCAAAAACTGTATGTTTCCCAACATTCATAATCATAACTTGAAATTTTTCTGATTTCTTACACTAATATTTTTCTTTTAAAAATTTAAGATATTTTAAATTTATAGATAAAAAGGAAAAATTCGTTTTAGTAGGTTATTTTTATATAACAAAAAAGTTAAAGTTCCCAACCCTGGAAACGCCTTTTTGATTTTTTTGGTTTTTTTTATATTTTTAATACAAATTTTATTCGTACTGAAATATAAAATAAGCTTAAATGAGACATTTTTAGATTTAATTGAACTGTAGTGAATTTTAATCAGAAATAATTTCTTAATCAGACTTGAGTTCAGTAATTTCAATTCTTATTGAATGAAATATTTTTATTAATTAATGTGAGTATCTAAAGAAGAGAAGAAAAATTAAACTAGACTATATTAGCTGGGGGAAATACCGATATTTTTCTGTGCAGCCACGCACTTCATCAGCACCCATGTCTATCTACTGGGGCAGAGATTATTATTAACATCAGCTATTTAACTTAAATTTCTATGAAATGGAATATGAGAATTGATTGTGTATACAATTATTGATTTACCTTTGGCAAACACATTTGTAAGTATCACTATTCATTTTCTGTTTTCCATTTTCTATTTACGTTAGCAAGAAGTTATATCACTCTACCTAAGTATGTTTAACTATTCTTTACTTATCTTTTACGATCATCACATTAATTATTTTTACTTATTCGATACACGAGTCGTATCGAATGCCGTGAATTTTTACATTAAGAAACTGTTAACCCAAAAA
The DNA here is from genome assembly GCA_944452675.1 of Tachina lurida. Lineage (NCBI taxonomy): Eukaryota > Metazoa > Arthropoda > Insecta > Diptera > Tachinidae > Tachina > Tachina lurida. The sequence goes on from OX101754.1 coordinate 79,857,759, forward strand.
AACATCACCATATTTTTTTCAAATATTTATCCATTGTATGCTCAAAATTTAATTAATTAAACACTTTTCTTTTTCTTATGGCAGGTTCAAAAGTTTTAACTTTTTTTTTATGTACATACATAAAAGCAATAAATAAATTCGCGCCAAACTTCAAGCTTTCTAAATCTATGTATATTATTGTAGTGTGTTTGGCATTCATACGTTGAACTTAAAGTGAAATTTTAAAAAAATCAAATTATGAATGCATAGAAACTTTAAAAACCTGTTATAATTGTAAAAAAAACTTATTTTTTTAACAAAAAACTGAAAAAGTTTTCATCACTCCAAAAAAATGCTAAAATCAGTTAAAAATTAACATTTGGCAGCGCTGAAGAAAATAAAGAAATTTAATGTATCAAAGAAAAAAGTTGTTGACTGAAATTTTATTTTCAGTGATAATTGTTATTGTGTGTGTATGTATGTATGAATTTTTCAACCCCTTTTTATATGTTTTTGCTTGGCTGCGATTAACACTGAATGTGTTTGGGATGAGTCGAACCGGCAATCTCTTGACTAATAGACTAATGCTATGTTCAGACGGCCACATGAACCACTTGGTTCGCTCACCGAACCACGATTGCGAACCCTGGTGTTCAGACGACACATTCGTGGTTCATTTTGACAGATATTTTTGATGTAGTGATGCCAACTTAGAACTTTTCGTGCTGGATTTAAGCCGTTTTAAGTCACTCAAAACGCGAAAAAAACGTGGTCCCAAACTATAAAACATGCAAATCTAGCAATTCTTATAATTATAATGCCTGTCACAGAAATAGATCGGAATTGTTTTGATTACGAATTTTAATTGTTTTACCTTCTTCAGATTTCGATCGATTTGTTCATTCCGAAAAAACGTCAATTCGATTGTTTTCAATTTAAATGTGGCAATATTGGGCAACAAAAAACACATTGTTGCTCGTATTAGAAGAGCAACAAAATACCAATGGATCAATTTTTTTATTGAAGCTAAGCAAATATAAAATTTTTTACATGCAATGTCTGTAATTGCAATAATTGCAGTTTTTGATGCCCAGAGCAGTCAAGATTTTGCCGGAAAATTGTTTCAGATCTACTTTCATATCCAAACGTAGTGTATTTTGTTTTTATGATGATGCATTTTTTCCTTAAGAAAAGAGAAAATTTCTTAAATATGTAATAAAAAATTAAATAAAACAAACATATTTTAAATGGTTGAACAAATTTTTTCTTTGCTGAAATAAAGTTGTTTCAAACAGATTTTTGTACTTTCACATAGAGAAAATTGCAATTCCGAGCATTATTCATCGAGCAAATTCTTCGTTTTCTGCAGAACCTAATTACGTAAGTGAAATTATTTCGATCGAATTTGGTTTCTGTGACAGGCCCTTTAGCCCCTTTTTACTTTTTGTTCAATATGGCTAGATTTTAGTTTTTGTGAACTTTTTCTTCCTTTAATCTAGCAATATCGACTTTTAACTCATTTTATTTTGTTAGTTTACCAATTTAAAAAAGAAGAATAATATAGAATAATATTCTATTTCTTCGAATTTTTTGTGATTTGAAAGATATTCAGTATAGCCTAAAAACAGGATAATGTATGTTTTGAAAGAGAAAGATATTGAAATTTTATTTAATAACGACCAGTTTTAAATGTATGTACTTATGTAAACATGGATACATACATATGCATATATACTTCTATTATGTATATATGTAGGTACACTATTTATATCTATCTTATTAAAATGTAATATGAAATGTAATATCTCGAGCTAATGTACTTATGTATGTATTGATCTTATGATAGGTACATATTAATTTTTAATAAATTACTTAACAAAATTTGCTGACGTTTTGATTTAAAACAGAAACATTTTAAAACTAGCTCCTTTTCGCGCTTATTCAAAAAATGTTACTTTATTTTGCGCTAAATGTATATTTTTTTCAATTTAGCGCCATTTCAAAAAAATTTTACGCGCTTTGAGTATCAAAAGTTGGCATCACTGTTTTCATGTATATACATACATGCATACATACATACGTGAATAGTTTATACGCGTTTTATATTCCGTGTCATTTGCTTTTTTACAGTAGATAAACAAATTAAGCAAAACTAATTAATAAAATGTGTTCTAATATTGTTAATTCATAGTTGCAATCATTTTTTGTGTGTTTTTACGTTTAAAAATATGTATGTGTATGTGTGTACTCATTTTGTTTTGATAGCTAGTTCAGATAAATTAGCGATAATCTGTTATCAAAACTAGCGATGATAGCAATTTCTTCATGGTTCGCAGCTAGGTTCAAAATGAACCAAGTTGGTTCGCTCTCAAAAATTTGTATGGCGAACCATGTAGATTCAATCAAGATTCGACCGCAAACCGTGAATGGGAGAGCGAACCTCGATAATTGCTGTCCGTGTGAACATACTATAACGTACTTACCACCAGTTCGATCATGAAAAAAGCACTAAAAAGCACTAAATGCAATAACTATGTTTGATTGTATCTACAGGATAAAGATTTCAATTAAAATTTTATTTTTACTCTCTTATATATTAAACTAGCTTAATCCGGAGTGCTTCGCTACCCCTTCCCTCCCCTCCCTCAAAAAAAATTTTAGTAAACTTTTTTCATAAGCAAACACAATTTTGAAAATTGGTCTACAAAAGACAAATTTATTTTAGAATAAATTTTTGTGGCGGGCACTTTCCTCCCCCTCCTTAATTTTCATTAGTGGTTCCATTCCGAAGTAAAAACTAATTTCAAAAATTGGTTTACAAACGTCAATGCAATGTGATAATCCATTTAAAAAAAATTATTGGACCTCTTCCATATGCAAAAAGCATTTTGAAAATTGGTCGTCAAATTACGAGGTTATTTAATAATCAATTATCGTAGCGGGCAATTTTCAACACCCTTTCCGACTTCCGAAAAAAAATTTAGTTGACTTCTTTCGTATAAAAAAAGAATTTTGGAAATTGGTCCACATATGCTGAAGTTATTTGGTATTCACTTTTAAAAAAGGACACTGCTTCCTCGCTTCCCCAACAATTTTAATTAAAAAAAATTTTGGAACTTTGCCTTATGAAAAAAGAATTTTGGATGAGAAAATTATTTGATTATTAGTTTTTGGGGTGGGAATTTAAAAAAAAAAAGTTTTTAGTGAACCTTTTCCATATGCAAAAGAATTTGAAAATTGGTCCGCAGATGACAAAGTTATTTGATAATAAATTTTTTCGGTGGGGTTCCTACCACCACCCCACCCCACAATTAAAAAGAAAGCAGACCTTTCTCATATGCAAAAAAATTTGGAAAATTGGTCCACAAACGACATAATCCATTTTTTGGCGGGCACATTTCACCCTCCCCCATTAAAAATAAACTTAATAGACCTCTTCCATATGCAAAAAGCATTTAGAAAATTGGTCGACAAATGACGAAGTTATTTGATAATCAATTATTGGGGTGGTAAATTTGTGACACCCTCCTCCCTTTCCAATTTCAAAAACAAAAAATTTTGTGGATCTCTTCCATACTAAAAAAAATTTTGGGAAACTGGTCCACATATGAGGAAGTTACTTGATATTCAATTCGTACATGCGGGCACTTTGCTTATCCCTCCACCACCACTAAAAAAAAAATTTATAGTTAATTTAATTGTTATTTTTCGAACTGTATTTGTTTCTATATTCTTATGAATTGAATAGGCTAAAGTTCGTAACGCTTTTTAAGCCAAATTACATGTGATAATTATTAATGAACAAATAACATCAAAGTTAGTTGTAAATATTCTGACAACAACACATAGTTGAACGGAACAGCCAGCCGTTTTCGAAGGCCACTAAACCTTCCTCATCAGCGTTCTTCTGTGTTTTTGGTCCACTGTGTGTGGTGTCAGTTGATGTAGATGTCTGCCTTATATACGTAACTTTATTGCAAATGGAATATGTGAATTGGTTTGATTCATTGCATTTCAATTTGCTAATGTGTTTCGTAATGTATACGCAAGTTACCATCTATATATATACCATCTTCTATATATATTACCATCTTCTATATATATTACAACAGTCTTACCATTGTCGTTTTGTTCCTTACTAACTATACACATGTTTGTTAATTTGCTTATTTTTTGTTCTACTTAAGACAAACTTTTTTGGTTTGTTACTATTAAGTATATTTTTATTTTTAAATTTTGCCACAAGCCAATGACTATTAATTAGTTAATTTAATTGTTATTTTTCGAACTGTATTTGTTTCTATATTCTTATGAATTGAATAGGCTAAAGTTCGTAACGCTTTTTAAGCCAAATTACATGTGATAATTATTAATGAACAAATAACATCAAAGTTAGTTGTAAATATTCTGACAACAACACATAGTTGAACGGAACAGCCAGCCGTTTTCGAAGGCCACTAAACCTTCCTCATCAGCGTTCTTCTGTGTTTTTGGTCCACTGTGTGTGGTGTCAGTTGATGTAGATGTCTGCCTTATATACGTAACTTTATTGCAAATGGAATATGTGAATTGGTTTGATTCATTGCATTTCAATTTGCTAATGTGTTTCGTAATGTATACGCAAGTTACCATCTATATATATACCATCTTCTATATATATTACCATCTTCTATATATATTACAACAGTCTTACCATTGTCGTTTTGTTCCTTACTAACTATACACATGTTTGTTAATTTGCTTATTTTTTGTTCTACTTAAGACAAACTTTTTTGGTTTGTTACTATTAAGTATATTTTTATTTTTAAATTTTGCCACAAGCCAATGACTATTAATTAGTTAATTTAATTGTTATTTTTCGAACTGTATTTGTTTCTATATTCTTATGAATTGAATAGGCTAAAGTTCGTAACGCTTTTTAAGCCAAATTACATGTGATAATTATTAATGAACAAATAACATCAAAGTTAGTTGTAAATATTCTGACAACAACACATAGTTGAACGGAACAGCCAGCCGTTTTCGAAGGCCACTAAACCTTCCTCATCAGCGTTCTTCTGTGTTTTTGGTCCACTGTGTGTGGTGTCAGTTGATGTAGATGTCTGCCTTATATACGTAACTTTATTGCAAATGGAATATGTGAATTGGTTTGATTCATTGCATTTCAATTTGCTAATGTGTTTCGTAATGTATACGCAAGTTACCATCTATATATATACCATCTGGCTGTTCCGTTCAACTATGTGTTGTTGTCAGAATATTTACAACTAACTTTGATGTTATTTTTTCATTAATAATTATCACATGTAATTTGGCTTAAAAAGCGTTACGAACTTTAGCCTATTCAATTCATAAGAATATAGAAACAAATACAGTTCGAAAAATAACAATTAAATTAACTAATTAATAGTCATTGGCTTGTGGCAAAATTTAAAAATAAAAATATACTTAATAGTAACAAACCAAAAAAGTTTGTCTTAAGTAGAACAAAAAATAAGCAAATTAACAAACATGTGTATAGTTAGTAAGGAACAAAACGACAATGGTAAGACTGTTGTAATATATATAGAAGATGGTAATATATATAGAAGATGGTATATATATAGATGGTAACTTGCGTATACATTACGAAACACATTAGCAAATTGAAATGCAATGAATCAAACCAATTCACATATTCCATTTGCAATAAAGTTACGTATATAAGGCAGACATCTACATCAACTGACACCACACACAGTGGACCAAAAACACAGAAGAACGCTGATGAGGAAGGTTTAGTGGCCTTCGAAAACGGCTGGCTGTTCCGTTCAACTATGTGTTGTTGTCAGAATATTTACAACTAACTTTGATGTTATTTGTTCATTAATAATTATCACATGTAATTTGGCTTAAAAAGCGTTACGAACTTTACCCTATTCAATTCATAAGAATATAAAAAATTTATACTTTTTCCATATGCGCAATGAGTTTTGAAAATTGGTACACAAATCGTCGGTTGGGCGGGCACTTTGCTTCCCCCTTCAATAGACCTTTGCCATATGCAAATATAATTTTAAAAATTGCTTCAAATACCACAAAATAATTTGATAATGGCTTGTACGGGAATGCGACACGAAGGAACAGAGCGGATGTAAATGCTGGATGTACTTTGTGGCGTTGGTGTTCGTTTACTATTTTTTGTCAACTTCGAACCGGCGTGATTGTCTCCGTTCAAGGAGTCCATAGCGAAATTAAAGACTCTTGATGTTTAAGCTTTCCCTGGTCCTATTCTACCAATATTTTGAATTACTTCGCTTTTTGCTCTCAAAAAAGTCCATACAAAATTTTAATACTGTGACTTCTACAGCTTTCATGATAAAATATATTTCGTTCGTCTGGGCATTGCACTGCCCACTTTGGAGTATAAAAAAATCAACTACGACATATTCTCAGGCCTGCCGAACACTCATAAAAAATCTCATTTTTTATAGCTTTCAAGATATAAGATTATTTCAAATTATTTTGTAAGAGGGCGGGGTGCCCTTCGCAATTCTACCGATAATTCTACCTAGTTTTAAGAACGTACATATCCTATGTGACCTTTTATTTCATTTAAATTGGTTATAAGGAGGGGCAGAAATTTCTCCCTATTGCCCTCCTGGTCCTAGTTTTAAAAATGTATATGACCTTTATGACTTTTAGCTCAGTCTACTGTTGATGCCCAAAAATTTCCTTTCTATCGTGATTTTACGTCATAAGAAAAAGTAGTTCTTTGATTTGACCGATATAACGATTTTTTAAAAGGGACGTGGCACCTCCCACTCACCAAAAATTTTAATTTTTCTTATTCGACCAACACATGTACCATCTTCATACCTCTAATGGTTTATGAGATGTAGCCATTTAAAATTCCGGCGGTTCCACGCCTTTTTTACCCTTTTGCAGTCCGAATTTTCAAAAATCCCTTCTTATCAAGTGCTTACGTCATAAAAGAAACCTACATGTCAAATTTCAAGGTTCTAGCTTAAGCCGTTTGGGCTGGGGAGTGATCAGTCAGTCAGTGAGTAAGTCACGCAATCCTTTTATATATACATATATATAGATTAAATAATCCGGTATAGTCGAAGTATCAAAAAACTTGAATAAAATTTAAGTGGAAATGCTTTAAAATGTTGGTCCTTACCGAGTGCCCTAGTTATACTATTAAAATAATTCATAGCGTTAAAACTTCTTGGTAATAGAGCGAAAATTAATTTTAAAAATGGACTATTATTATTTGCTAAATTTCTATAATTATTAACTTCAATCCAATATTGATTTAGCCTTTAATTTATAATGCTTCGTTCTTCTGTATTTCTTCAACTTCACCGAATTTGTTATTACGTTCTTTTATAACGTATATGTGTCCTCTGTAATTTCTAGAAATATGTTCTTAACGCTACATAAGATTTTTTTTTTAAATTTTGATATTATGTAGCAATTTAGCTCTAAAATCAATTAATTTTTTCGTGATAGCCATTTTTGCATAATGTGGTTCTTCTATGAAGAAACCTAGGCCCATTCTTTCCCCTAGCTTCGAGCCATCTGTGTACAACAATCTCCCACGGGTGTTTGTTCTAGGGTTCGATTGACCCAGGAGAGTCTTTCTGGTATCAATGTCCCATTATAACCCTAGTCTCCGTACACGATCGAACATTTCCAAATTCTGGTCATAGCTGGCTGACGTTTTTATGTTCTGATGTGTGGAATATTACCTTGTCCGATCCATTCCCCCATCACTTTTAGACATTGTAGTTCTCATATCACCACTTATACCTAGGCAGCACATTCGTAGAACCTTCACCAAAATTTTAATGTTACACTTCCTACTTGTTGATCTCCACCATGCTACCGATGCCTATGTTAGAATTTGTCTGATTACACTTCTATAGATCCAGTGTGTCGCAATATGACTAAGTACCCATCAAAACCCAATGGCCTTTATGCAGAGATACCAATACGAGTTAGTCGTCTTGAGTATTTCCTTTGGTCTTTGTTTTCCTGGTGAAAAGACCTATTTCCATTTTTTCTGGGTTAATATTCAGTCTTCTCAGCCAAGCCGAGTTAAGTGCAATGTTGAGAGTTTTTTCTGCCTCCCTGCAAAGTTGGTTAAGAAATTTGCCCCCTCATAACCCTCTTTCGTCATATCCCTTTGTAGGCTGCGTATAGTGGTTGCCCAAACAAGGGCTGAAATAAAATTTAATAATTTTAAAGGTTTTATTTACCAATTCAGAAAAGTTATTTGCAAATATTTCAACACATATAAATGATAAATTAAATATTTGTATGTGTACTGGCCCTCACTCATATTGCATTAACAACTGCTTTTTAATATCAATTACTCTGTTCCTGTTTTTGTGGTTTTATATTAACGAAACCATGAAGTTTATAACAAAATAATACATTTTATATTAAATTTAGTGTAGTTTCAGTTACTTCTACATGAATATTTTATTTTAAATCCTCTTGTCATATTACAACTACCCAGCAAAAAATTTCAAAAAAGGTAATCGGGTTTGGAATTATTCATTTTTGGTGGAAGCTGATCCTTACTGGATTACCAACTTAATGATTTTAACAAGGCGTGAGACTAGAATAATCGATGCTTGAGAAGTACTTACTTTTTTTATTTGGCGACTTGTTCACGTAATCCATTTAATCTAAAAAAATTATTCTGATCATTTAGCAACTTACAAATAATTTTTTTAAATTTAGGTAATGTGTTTTGTAAGCGAGTAATGAAATTTGGTAATCAGAAAAGTAAGTCATTATATGGCAAGTAGTTCTGATGGTAATGTGAAATTTTTTGCTGGGTATTCATTCACTTTATTTTCTAGTACCTAACTGGCTCTTTTTTTAAATATCAGCATATTTTTTATTTACTCATTCGACTTAGTACATGTGCATACATGTGTATGTATGTGTGCATGAATACCCTATTGGAAATTCGGTTAACTTTAAACTAACTTTAAGCTAACTATTTCGCAAATAGTACTGACTGACACTTGGATTACTTTCAATGTAATCAAATGAGTATATTAACATTGCGATGTCCTAGGCAGTAGTCAATTGCCTCAATCTACACTACTTTCAGATAACTTAAGGTTGACTTTTTTAAATTTTTTTTCGGGGTTCAACCATTATCATCACACGTTGGTTACTCAACGCGCTGCCACTCCGCTAAGGTACCATCTAAAATAACAACAGCAAAATGTTAATATAAAACTGAAATGAGTTTCAAAGTAGCTGAGAATAAATTTGTTGGCTCTCATCAAATTTGATTACGTACTCAACTTAACAAATAATTTTGGGTTTGTTCTGGATGACATTGCAGTTAGCTTTAAGTCAGTCTAAGAAAAGTTAACTATAAGTTAACCATTTTTGTAGTCAACCACACATTCTCCGACAGGGTACTTTTCATAACACAATTATTAAGTGTGCTACAAATAAACATCCTTTGTAATTCAAAAGCTGTCAGTTAAACGTCAAGCAGGATGTTTAACAATTTAATATACATACATACATATGTATCCATTAACAATTTGAACAATAACAACAAATTGACGGCAATAACAAAATGAAATGTTGGAAAATAAAACTAAAAATTCAACAACACTTAAACTCATATTATTCGTATGTATGAATGCCACCAAACAAACTAAAGCATACCCTCATACAAATAGTCTGTATCAATACAAAGCAAAAAATTTCAAAAAAGGTAATCGGATTTGGAATTAGGCATTTTTGGTGGAAGCGGTTCCTTAATGGATTACCAACTTAATGATTTTAACAAGGCGTGAGACTAAAATAATCGATTCTTGAGAAGTACTTACTTTTTTTATTTGGCAACTTGTTCACGTAATCTATGTAATCTAAAAAATGATTTAGCAACTTGTAAGTACACGCAAAGAAAAGATATGGTTGTAAAATGGTTGAGAAAACAATATTATGTTCTATGAAACAAATATTTGGTCGTTGAAAACTAGTTATTGTTATTTTAAACATTAATTTCGTTACGATAAAAACAGTAATGTTTGAATTTAATAATAACATTATTATATTCATAGAAAGTGCGATATGGTAAGAGTTTAACAATATAGTTTTGTTAAAAATTTATGACTACAATATAATTTGTATTATTATGTAAAAATAATATGATGTAAATAACAATATAATGTTATTCGAAACCATACTATGTTAAGTTTTAAAAAAAACCTTTTTCATAAACATCTTCTGTCATTTTAGTCTTTCGTTTAAAATATATCGGCAGTGCACGCGTGGTGTTAAATAAATAAAAAAAAGTATAAACAAAATGGTAGATATATAAAAATAATATGTACTTTTGTATGTATTTATATCTTTTTTTACAGATATGTCTGTATTTCGTGTATACACATATACTTATGTAAGTATACATTTCTATAAATACACACATACATTTTCTTTCAACAATATTAATTTATTTTTATTTCGGATTTACCGCACAGCTGTTTAAACAAAAGATGTGCCAATAAATATATGATTAAGAAACAAAACATTATTATTACATAAAATAATACTATGGTCATATTTAACAATATTATTATAATATTAGAACATGGTAAGATAAGTCTCAATTATATTTTAGTCACATCTAGCAATAGTGTTGTCTTATTTACAATAATAAGATTAGGTATAACCAAGTTAATTGTTTTTGTAGATAATCTATATATAAATAGGCAAGTGAAAAAAGTTAAGAACCATTTTAACTGACTTAAACTCAACGTATTCGCTTGATTTTTTTTTTGTTAGATAGATTGTCAATAGGAGCAGTGCAGAATGTATTTTTTCTTCTACATTTTTGTGTCTAAGATAGTTAAAAACTGTTAAGAATATTAGCCAATCATAAAGCCATGATTTCTCTTTCTCTCTTAATTTGCTAAAAAAAATTACAACAACTTGGCTTGGCAACTCCATAAACACTCAGAAGGAAAAACGTATTTGATTTATTCATTATATTCCAGAGCCCACCAAACGTAACTGAGCGCTTTTGTGCGCATGTGTATGTTCTTTCTGCTTTTTATGTGTGTTTGTTGTTCTTTTTGCAGTTCGAGTCATCATCATCACACACACTTTGTCCGAAGTAGCTGACGAAACAGCCAAACACACAACATCACACATACTTTGTACGAAGTATACGTGTGTCACCAAAACGTCGACTGCGCAAGCCCATGGGCTTGCAAATGAAATTTTGAGTGGCTATGTTCTATTCTTATTTCCATCTTTCTACGTACTTAAACGATTATTGCTGAAACTAATAAAATTTGGACATTTAAATAACGAGTGGTACTGTATTATTTTTCTTTAGATGCTTAAAAATAATATATTTTTTTAATTATTAATAACTTTGATTAAAGTTAAATTCACCCACAGCACAAAGTAAGTTTTTTATTGTTGGTTTATTTTGTGTGCGTTTTGTTTTTGTTCATTTTTTTCATTATTTTTTCTGTGCTTTAAATTACTGAACATACTGGAATGTTGGAATATAATGGAATGTTTATATTATTAGGCTAGCGTATTCGTACATACATATGGGGTCTTTCTCAAAGAATAGGGAATAGAAACATTATTTGTAACAAATGTTTTAATGGGGAGTCTAAAATTTTAGAGAAAAAGCGTTTAATGAAAAAATAAACGAATATTTTTGTTTTTGGGCAATAATAATGAATATGAAGTGAAAGCACTAGGAGCAAATATCTAATTACATTTAGTTCAAAAAGTGAACAACTTTTTTTAAATAGTTTGCTTAAAATCTATTCTTATTTATGCCGATAAATGAAATTTTAAATTCGTGTTTAGTAGTTAAGAAAGTGGTTTAAGAGAGTGGTTTACCCTGGAGTCTATACATATGTATATTTGAATATAGTTTTTAAATTGTGTTTTAAATTCATCAAACTTTAAATATTTTCATTCTATTCTCCACCTCTGTGCGTTAATGGTTGATTTTCAACCACTGGGCGAACACTAGTATTATTATTAACTCTAAAAATAATATTATTTAAACTTTGCTTTTCCATTGACAATAATATAATTTGACTGCAACCATATAATTCAATCATAGTATGTTGCTGTTTGATTATGGTTACCTCAACCATATTTTTTCTTTGCGTGTAGTAGTCAACTTCCAATTCTGCCCCAATTAAACTTTTGAAATTTTAAAATTTTAATTACCCAAATTTTAAAATTCTTGGAAATTTGATACCTACGAGGGTGGTTCAATAAGTCCGTCCAATTTTTTGTTTACATAAGGAGTTTTGATTGTTTACTACATACGAGGGTGGTTCAATAAGCCCGGGTTTTTATGGCCGTGGGAATTTGTATGTATGTATGTTTGTGGGAGGGTGGATTAAGGGGTTTCATATTATTAAGATTTTATAAGTATATATGCCGACGGGAAAATCATGAAAATGATTTTTCCTAGTACCAACGGGAAAATCATGAGATGATTTTTCTTAATACCAATGGGGGTGAAATAGTGAAAATTATTTTTCCTAATGCCTACGGCAAAATATAATTTTATTTTTCCTAATGCCTACGACAATGCATGAATATTTTTCAGGCAAAACATGATTATTATTTTTTTTTCAAATGCCGACGGCAATACATGATTATTATTTTTTTCAAATGCCGACGGCAATTCATGATTATTATTTTCTAATACCAAAGGGAAAATTGCCAGTGTTGCCAGACTGTAGAAATTTGTTATCGTAATACTATATCAGTAATATCAGAGAAATTAGATTTGATGGCTACTAGACGATTCTCATAGGAATCGTGTGTATGTGTATGTGTGATTTCCTCACGCTAATAAATTGTTTATAAATAAAAAGGCTTATAATGATTTGGGGTAGGTGAGGGTGTTGTTGTACGAGTAATATATATCCATGGGAATTTGAGGATGTGTCTGTCTGGGGGAATTTCAGCGAGGCTCTTATTGGGAGGGGGTGTGGTGTAGTTGAGGTTGATCGACTGCGTGTATGTATGTCTATATGTTTGTAGGAGCTTAAGGCTGGTCGTGATTTGGGAGAGGTGAGGGTGTTGTTGTAATATGTATACGTAGGAATCTGTATGTATGTATGTCTGTGAGAATTTAAGGCTGATCATGATTTAGGATAGGTGAGGTTGGTGTAGTAATATGTAACCGTGGGAATCTGTGTGTATGTATGTTTGTAGGAGTTTAATGCTATCAGTGACTTGAGGATAGGTGAGGGTGTTGTTGTACGAGTAATATTATCCGTGGGAATCTGTATGTATGTCTGTAGGAGTTAAAGGTCGATCGTGATTTGTGTTGTTGACTGTGTTGATTGTAGGAATGACCGTGAGAATTTTTGTATGCATATCTGTAGGAATTTAAGGTTGGCCGTGATTTGTGAGGGGTGGTGTGTTGTTGAAATAATTTGAATTTTTCTTAGATGAAATCTGGTATATGTGTGTGTGCGTATGATTTTCTCACGCTAGTAGTTTTATATACGTAGAATAAATTGTTTTCAATATCGAGATTTGGTGCTATAAAATATTATCAATAGCTGAACTTCCCTAACCCTATATACTTATACATATAAGTATATTTTCATACTCAAGTTTGCTGGGTATTTTGTCATGCTTAAAATTGTCCAGCTTTAAAGTCTGCCTGTGAGAAATTTGTTTATATTACAGATTTTGTTTATTTAACTACATCCGGCTTCTTTGGCTGAACTTCTTTTCATACGATCATGGGAATTTATAGTTTCTCTGTCCATAATAAGTTCGTTTAGCTTTGGCATGTGCTTTGAATGTAAGTGTGATTGTCAAGATCTAATAAATACTTGAGTATTGATAACAAATTTGATATTATGTGTACATACATATCTACAAATTTATTTTATGTATGTATGTATATATGTACATACAAATAAGTGTTTGGCTCCATGCTTGAATGTCATGTGCGGTCTTTTGTTGATGTTGTAAATATTCGCCTGTTCTTTTATGTATAGATGTCAAATATCTTCATAGTTTTTTTTTATTTGAAATTAAAAAACGTTGATTTAATTTTTATCTGTATTTATTATCTCTAATGAGTCCTGTTTCTCATGTTTTCCAGTAGGGTATAAGTTCTATTTATTTTAAATCTCTTAATATTTCTTAATTTCTTCATCTCCTCCTGGATCATAACATACAAATCCTCAACGTCACAGAATATTATAACGTTTTCCTCTTTTTCGATAAAATTCATTATTTTTCTCAAAACCTCTTCAAAGTTATTCGCACCTATTCCAAACTTATATAATTTTTTATTGAACTGGGGTTTTTCCTCATAGGAATCTTTTTCTTGTCTCTTAATCAAAATTTGTTTATTCGGGAATAAGCTCGGGTAAATTTTCTATCTCTACTGTGTCGTATACAGTCTCAATTGGATGTTCTTTTTTGTCTTGGCCTTCAAGGTATAAAGCTATCTCTTGCTCATTTACTATTATAGTCTATTTTTGTAATTTATAATGGCATTATTATTTCTTAACAATGTTGAACCAAATATTCCTTTAAACATTGAATGAAAACTAATGACTTTGAAAATTTCATCCTTTTTAAGGCGAATTTGCAAAGAGTCTTTATGGATTTTAGCTTCTTTATTAATTACCAAAACACCTGAAGGTGTTTTGATTCTCTGTGATTCTTGTAACTTTTTATATATATTCTGGAGGATACTGATTTTTTTCAATAATATTTTCCGTAGACCCGGAATCGATTAAAATTCTTGTGACTCGGGTCTTTCCCTAGAACAAAACATAGGGTAGCCTATATTCGAAGGAGTCCCCGTGTGAGAGGCCGTTAATTGAAAATTTTGAGGCTGTGAAGTCTGTGTGTTATCTACGTGGTGGTTTTGTCTATGAGTCTGTCCGCTGATATCCATCGGTTCTGTTCCGTTTTGTCTAGACGTATTCTGATACGTAAAATTTTTTATTAGTATGAGTATTTTGATATCTGTTATTATTAGGATTGGGGTAGTTAGGATTTGAATTGGAAGCCCGATTGTTGGGATTGGGGTATTAACAATTTTTATTAGGATTTTGGTAATTATTTAAATCAGGATTTTGGTTTCTTGATTGAAAGTTTTGAGTCTGTACATATTTTTATTATAATTTATTTTTTTCACTTAAGAGTAAGTTAGACCAACTTAGCTCATGAAGAGCTTACTCCAATGAATCTGGCCTAAGAGCACAAGGAACTGGTTTTAAATTTATAGGTAACTTATTCATAAAGGTTTTCAATGCAATTCTATTATTATGATTAATCTCAGTCATATTGCCGTCTAATCTCTTTCTAAGTAAGTGTTGGTTTGGATGAAGTTATAGAACTGTAGGACGTCTCCTCTATATTGGGCGCCCCTCAGTTCTTCATAAAGTAGTTCGGCAGAAGTCAATCCACCAAAATTGAGTTCCAGAAGAGACTTAGTTCAATTCCATGTAGTTAAATGGGGATGAATCTCCAAAACCAACCTAGCTTTTCCTACGATTTTACTTTTAATCACTGACAAAAATATTCTTTGCGATGTGGGATTGTAATCTCACATACACGAAATTACATTATCTATGCTCTCCAAAAACGGATACAGTTATTCCTTTCTTCCGTCAAAATTAGAAATCAAACTCAAAAATCTAAGGGGATATACATATATCCTTTATATGATTCATTTGTAACTGCTGTTGTTGATGCATCTTGTAGTAACTGTTGCTGTTGTAACTCTTGCTGTTATTCTTGTTGTAACTGTTAGTTCATTTTGTTGTCGAGTCTTCCCGGTTACCGTCAAATAGTATTACTCTCTTCCGGGCTCTGTGGTCCTTGATATCCACTTTGTTGTATGTTCTCTCTTTTTAAAGCTGCCCAGACAAAAATCGTTGCCTGGTGACAAAAGCACTTCCTTTTCAGTATATTTTTATTTTTCATAATTTAAATTTAGATATTTTTCCTTTTTGCAAAATTCATCTTAACTTTTTTGCAAATTGTATTTCTTTGATTTAAACTATTTTGTTATAT
This sequence comes from Tachina lurida, assembly GCA_944452675.1. Classification (NCBI taxonomy): domain Eukaryota; kingdom Metazoa; phylum Arthropoda; class Insecta; order Diptera; family Tachinidae; genus Tachina; species Tachina lurida. The sequence goes on from OX101754.1 coordinate 79,873,809, forward strand.
TCAAATAATATTATTATTATTTTGAAATTTCTGTTATTATTCTGTTTTTATACCCTTTACCAAAAATGGAAAAGGGTGTATATAGACTTGTCATTCCGTGTGTAATTTCCATAATATTCATATGCGACCCATAAAAATGTATACATATATTCTGGGTCCTTATAAATAGCAAACACGAATAAGTGATGTCCGTCTGTCGGTTTTCCGAAGCTCCCAGAAAAGGTAGAGACTTCGGTCTTGAACTGGTGTATTAAAAATGGTCCAAAATAGATTGGTATTGAAAACCAGCGATATCAAGCAGACGGTTTCAGAGCTGGAAAACTTAAACTTGATTTTGCCACATAAAAGTAACAAGATAACACAAATTTTATTTATTTTTTTTTTTGTTAAAAAAACTTATTTTATATTTCAGTACTGATAAAATTGGTATTTCAAATTAAAAATATAAAATAATTAAAAAGACGTTTACAGGATTAGAAAACTTTAAATTTTGTTTGTTATATAAAAGTAACTTACTAAGGCTAATTTTTATTTTCTTTTAATAAATAAACTTATTTTAAACTTTAGTAAGAAAAAACTTGGTATTTCAAATTTAAAAAAAAAATTAGAAAGACGTTTCCAGGGTTGGAAAACTTTTTTTGTTATATAAAAGTAACTTACTAAAATTAATTTTAATTTTTTTTAATAAATCAACTTATTTTACTCTTCCGTACGAATAAAATTGGTATGTCAAATTAAAAAAAAAAAAAAAAAATTAAAAATACTTTTCCAGGGTTGGACAACTTTAACTTTTTTTGTTATATAAGTAACTTACTAAACTAATTTTCCTTTTTTTTCTATAAATTAAACGTATATATTGGTATAAGAGATTAGAAAAATAATAAATGGCGATTCCAGGGCTGCGGAACTTACACTTTTTGTGATATATAAAAGCAACTAGGTCTAATTAAGTTTTTTCTTTTTCTTTATAAATTATATATATTGTACGTTTCGGAAAGAAAAATTTTGTGTAGAAAATTATAAAAATAAAAACAATAGCTCCAGAGCTGGAAACTTTAAACTTTTTTGTGGATATAAAAAGATTTTTTTTAATTTCCTTTTTTCTTTGTTCACTTATCATACTTTATATATATATTTTTTTAAGAACTACTAGATTGGTATAAGGAGTAAGAAAACATCTAAAAGGATGATTCTAGGGTTGGAAAATTAATTTTTTTGTTTATAAAAGTAACTAGGACAAACTATTTTTTTCTTTTTGTTAAACCGTAAGAGCTACGGACGTGAAATTTTGACAGACTATGTAGACTTTTGGGTCGCAACAACAATAAATACACGAGAATTAAAAATTAAAGGGTGTTTCAAAACGAGCAACGAAAAATGTTAAAATGCCATGTAATATACATACAATTGTATATACACTTGAAATTTGTACAGTTAGTGTATTTTTATACAGACTACAACAATTAACACTAAAATTTAAGAACATCTAAATTAAAGGGTGTTCTATCAGCTAATGTAATTTGGACTATGTAATTTGGACAACTTGTTGTATCTTGGAAACCTTAAGAAATTGATATTTTCAAAAACGGTAAAACTTACAAAATTTAAAAATTATTAAATCGCCAAAAACCAAAAAAAAAAATTATAAAACTAAAATAAATCTCAAAAATTCGCCAAAATAGCAAAATCCGCCAAAAACCGAAAAAAATAGTTAAAACGAGAAAAAAGCGACAAATGTAAAAAATCTTTTAAACTGAAAAACGCCAAATTAAAAAAATGCTGAAAACCGAACGTGCGGAACCCTTCGTGCGTGAGTCAAAGTCGCACTTTACTGAATTTATTTAATATTAAATTATCTAAATAAAACTAGTATTTTCCTTATTTAATTTGTTCTTTGTTCACTTAACATATTTTATATAATTTTTAAAGAACAATATTCGTATAACGACCCAAAAAAATTTAAAAGGATGATTTCAGGGTTAAGAAAAGTACAGTTTTTTTGTTATATAAAACTAATTAAATAAAGCTAGTTATTTCTTTGGTAAGTATATATATTCTATATTTTAGAAAGAAATATATTTGAACTCGTATTTAAACCAGAAAAATTTAAATTATTCCAGGGTTGGAAGTTGAAAAAAAGTTTGGGTAAACAAATAACCAAAAAGAATTTTTTTTTCATTTAAAAATATTTCACGTTTTAGGAAGATCTTTACTCAAGCAAATTCTTTAGTCGAAAAAACCGATAGTCACTTACTAAAAATTGCACTATAACAAAAAATTATAGATTTTATCACAAAACAAATATGTATGTATGTATGTAGCTATGTATGTTTGGATCTGTATACTACATATACATACGTTGTTAAAGGGTAAATAAGATTCGTCACAGCCGAATATAGCACTCTTACTTGTTTATTGTATTTCGTACCTTTAGGGCAATGTTTCTTATTGTATTTCATGCATAATATAAATATCTTTCTATTGATTTTGGCACTGTATTTCATAGCTTTTTTTAGTTCATATATTTTTTCTTGTATACATGCAAAACGCAACTGACGAGAATTTTTGTTTGTAAAACTGCTACGTCCAAACACACATATACTGATATTTGCATTTGAGGTAAACAGCTTTGAAAGCTCTTAAATTTGTTCTTGTTTCTTTGCAAAGTAAGAGCTAGCATTGGTGTCTGATGTGTTGTTGTTGTGGATGTTGTACTCTCGTCGGTGTGAAAGCACAAAAGCTCTTTTGTAAAAGTTTGCACGTTTTGCATATGACTTGGATGTAGCCATTGTTGCCATTTTGGCATTTTCGCTGCCAGATCTAGCATTTTCATTACCCGAAAAGCATTCAACTTTGAAAAAATTCTGCCAGATGCTTTTTGGCAGAATTTGCTTAAAATAAAAAAGCTAGCTTGTTAAATTTAGAGTATAATTCCTTTTATAAATGTATTTTTTTTACAATTATGTGTTTCCTACGTAATGTAGATACAATGAATACCTATGTATTATATACTATGTATTATATGTAATTATATGTGTGTATATGGAGCCCTATTTTCAATTATCAGTAAGCGACAAAAATTAAAGTTTTCCGAAGATGGTTTTTATAGTACTCAAATATGTTGTACGTCATACATAAACTGTCGCAAACGATACAATTTTACATCCTGTAGTTTAAAAGATATCAAACATTTTGACATTTTGATAATTCTTAACTATGGGAAGGCTATTATTTTAATTTAAATTCAAAAATTTATTTTTTACAACCTCCTGCTTACAATTAAGCCGAAAAAGGTTTCTATATACATACATACATACAAACATATATAAAATACGTAAACATTCATATATATGCCCTGAAGGAAATGTCCATGCTGAAAATGTACTGAGTCGCTTTTGGCTTTGTCACCAGTACTACTTTCTAATTATTCCCCATACAATACTTTGTGTTATAGACATTAAGCATGTGCTTGTTACTGAAAATCTACTAGTAACACTAAAACAATTGACTAGGTAGTGACTACGTAGTTCTTATGGGAACATGGAGACATACCAACCACTGATAAATTTATATACCTTACGTACATACAAATTTACTTATATTGACAAGTTGTTGCAAAATACACCAGAAATACCCCACATCTCTTTTCTCTTTTTCTTTTATACTGACGAATAGAAGAGAAATTGTAGACAATGTAACTACTACAAGAATTTTAGTGTTGACATATATACTTGGCCCCCGCCTTACTGCAGGGTGGATAATAAAACCTGTTAATAGTAATAACTTTATTTAAAAATGAAATTCAAAGCTATTTCAATAATTTTTTTTTAAATTTAAATCTGGCATTATACTTTTCTTTTGTAGAACATTTTAGCAGATTTTTTTTACTGATCTAGCATTCTCTCATCATCATTTTCCGGCAACACTGGACGTCGCTGCTGTAAACGAACAAAAGCAAATTACTCGAAGGCATTTTTCAAAACAAAAATTTTAGTTTTGCGAAGAAAAATTAATAAAAATTGACATTTAACTGCTGTGTTTGCAAGCTTTATTAGATAAAAATAGCGTTATTGTGAGCAAAAATGTAGTACTCCAAATCGGGAACTCGCCATACAAAAATTAGCAGGTTTGTCAGTGCTACTTTTATTCTCCAATAGTAGCTAAATCAGAACAATACAATAAACCAACTGATAGTTTGGACTTTAAAGCAGCTTGTGCACCAAAATGTGCAAGGTAATGCGTACTTCAACCTAGTTATCAATGTACAATGAACAACGGATTATCTGTACCTTGCTCGGCACAAAGGTTTCTGGTGGGCATTGACGTTCTTATACATCATTAACATACATATATGCCTCTTAAACTTTTAATATTGAAATTTTTTAACAATAGAGCAGCATTTGTGTTTGATACATAGCCTTTGCATACAATGAATATACTCGTGTATAAACAAAGTTGCAGTCATATCATATCATATAAAATCTTCTAATGTTGCTACGTAGTAAAAAAAAATCATTTTATAGATAGTTTCCGATAGACACTTAAAGTGTATACACGCCAACTTTATATGCAAATTTCTTTCTCTGTCTGAACGTCATCACAAAGGTTATAAGGAGCCTCATGACGGAAATAAACGTCAAAAATCATATGAACTTCTTGTCCTTCAGGTCAGTGAAGTTAGTAGATGTTGGAGCTTAGTTTTTGAGCGTAAAAAATGTTTATCTTTTTATACCAGGGCTGCCAAGACATATTTGTAATATATTTGTAAAAGTCTGATTCGAGTAAATTTCTTGTGTTCAAATAGCACATTTGATGTATTTTAAAAAGCATATAATAACTTAATTTCAGATATGATATTTCAAGCTCTTAAAAATATAAAACCTTGGAATTGAAATAATTTAAAACGAATCCACTGTTTTCTAGTAAAATGCGACTGCACAACCGGCATATATGATTAGTCTGAGATATTACATTAAATCAAAATACAAATTTTTTTCGTTAATTTTAATTATTATTTTTCGAACTGCATTTGTTTCTATATTCTTATGAATTGAACAGGCTAATGTTCGTATCGCTTTTTAAGCCAAATTACATGTGATAATTATTAATAAACAAATAACATCAAAGTTATTTGTAAATATTCTGAAAACACATAGTTGAACGGAGCAGCTAGCCGTTTTCGAAGGCCCTGTGGCAAAACTTAAATAAAAATATACTTAATAGTAACAAACCAAAAAAGTTTGTCTTAAGAGGAAAATAAGCAAATTAGATAACATGTGCATAATTAGTAAAGAATAAACGACAATGGTAAGACGGTTGTAAATTTAGAGATGGTAGATTTGAGCTTTCATTACAAAACACCTTTCATCAAATTAAAATAAATACGATGGATCAAAACAATTCACGTATTCCATTTGCAAAAAATTTCGTATATAGGGCAGAAATCTACATCAACTGACACCACACACAGTGGAGAAAACACAGAGGAACGCTGATGATGAAGGTTTAGTGGCCTTCGAAAACGGCTGGCTGTTCCGTTCAACTATGTGTTGTCAGAATATTTACAACTAACTTTGATGTTATTTGTTCATTAATAATTATCACATGTAATTTGGCTTAAAAAGCGATACGAACATTAGCCTGTTCAATTCATAAGAATATAGAAACAAATTTTTTTTATTGCTCTCTTCATTATTGTAAGAGCACTGCTTTAGATAGATTCTGTTTCAAATTTCGAGCAATTTAGTGTTTTCAGAATTTTCCTGTCTTGAAAAATGACGTAGATATAGCGAAATGCCCAAGGCAAACCCTTCGTTAAAAGATGGTATCCGCGAGAGGGTTAACTGTCGCAATCCACAAATTCGTTTCGAAGACACAAGGTAACACAGAAATATACAAACATACATACAAGATACACTCGAAAAATGTAACCCTGCCTTGGCAGTAGGGTAGAAATTATTAAATATTTCTCATTAAATTTAATTCGAAAATTTCTATTGAAATCATAAAACGAAAAATTTAGGAAATAGTTTATGTTGCTCGACTGTATTTCTCCTGTTCATTCATTCAGTCAGATTGCAAAAAAAGTCTTAAAAAGTATTACAAAAATATTGTTTATCCACTTGTTGAACAAGTCAGTGTCATGACAACATAATATTTCTTGTAGTAACACACATACAAAGAATATCAAAAGAAAATATTCCCTGACAACAGCATTTTCAAGATAAACACAAGGGTACCCCACATCTTCATGCTTACATAACAACTTATTTTTGGGAAAATTATATGAATGAAGGTGAATGTATCTGATTATTTGTAAACTTAAGCATCATTTCATTTAAGGGTGAACAGACATAAATTGTTGTTGGGAATAAGCTAAAAAAAAATTATTTTAATAGCTGATATTCAAAGAAAATAAATGCCGCCCATGCAAAATGAAATTATTTATACAATGGAATTCTAAAATAAAAGTTAAATTAATATTTATCATAATATTTTTATAGACATACATACATAGATATGTAATATATCGCACACTCAATCATAAACAGTCACAACTCAAAATTAATAAAGTGGTTTTGTTATACCCTTTACCAAAAAATGGTAAAAGGGTATATGGGCAAGTCCCAAAAACAGTCTACCAGCCAAAAATTTTTGAAATTAATCCAAATAAAATTTTTTTTAAATTTATTTATAAACATATAATACCTATATATACATTAATAAATTAACTTATAAACATAAAATATGAATTAAATAATGTTATTAACAAAGAATATAAATTGTTTCGTTAAAATAAATACAATAGTTTTTATTTACTATATACTACTGGAAAAAATGTAGCGTGCGTCACATGGGGTTCACGGCTTTTGAGAAAAATCTAAAAAATATTTTGCCTGAAAATAACTTATTTTAGAATTCTCTTATATTCATCTTTCTTTTAGGCATGTCATTTTGTGTGCTTTATTATGGAAAATTTGCTAAAAATTACGAAAACATACCACAACGTTCGAAGTTACTTCCATTTTTTGTAGCGTGCGTCACATTAATTTGTGATAAATTTTTTCGCAACTTAAGCCTGATACTCTGTTCACAATTTCGTGCGAAATGCTGTCAAACTACATATAAAAGTATTTGATATGAAATATTTGCGAAATAAATTCTCTGTTCTTGGTGTGAAAAACACGGAAAATCATGTCTTTCCATGCAAAATTAATCTGGCATCATTTTAGTTTAGCTGCGAAACAACATGATCAGTACTTTTTTCGCACGGAATTTTAACAATGTTGTATACTTTCAAGCAATAAAGACGAGAAATTTATTTCAAAAACCGCGAGTTGGGCTACATTTAGTACATGTCAAATTTTTCACGCGAAATAACGAATGGCACTGAAAATTTTTCACATCTTCGAACAGAGTACCATGCTTTATACCTGTTAAAAAAATTTTATGGCATTCTAAAGTACACTCAAATCCCACTAAACACCATGTATAAGTTAAAGGTATATCTCGAAAAAGACCAAAAAATTTTTATATTTTAATCCGAAAACTCGTACGAATGTAGCGTTCGTCACGCAGGATTTGCCCATATATAGGTTTGTCATTCCGTTTGTAATTTTCATAACATAATAAACGACCCATAAATTATATATGTATATTCTCGATCCTTATGCATAGGGAAAACGAATAAGCGATGTCCGTCTCTCCGTCTGTCTGTACGTGAAATCGGTTTTCCGAAGCTCCCAGAAAAGCTAGACACTTCGTTCTAGTCAGAAATGGGTCAAAATAAATTGGAGCAGACAATTGCAGAGCTGGAAAACTTAAACTTTATTTTGCCATATAAAAGTAACTACCGAAAACTAGTTTTTATTTTTTTTTTAAATAAACTTATTTCATACTTCAGTACAAATAAAATTGGTATTTCAAATTTAAAAAAAATAAAAAAATTAAAAAAATGTTTCCAGGGTTGTAAAACTTTAACTTTTTTTGTTATAAAAAAGTAAGTTACTCAAACTAATTTTTCATTTTTTTCTATAAATTAAACATATTATATATTCTTACAAGAAAGAGATTGGTGTAAGAGATCAGAAAAATAAAAAACAATGATTCCATGGTTGGGAAACTTACACTTTTTGTGATATATAAAAGTAAGTAGGTTTAAATAATTTTTTGTTTTTCTTTATAAGTTATATAGTATATATATTTTACGTTTTGGAAAGAAAAATTTGTTGTAGAAAAATAATAAAAATAAAAACCACTGCTACAGAGCTGGAAACATTTAATTTTTTTTCTAGATATTAAAGTAACTAAATAAAACAATTTTCTTAAATTTCGTTTTTTCTTTGTTCACATACTTCATACATTTTTTTTAAGAACTACTAAATTGATATAAGGAATCAGAAAAAATCTAAAATTATGATTCCAGGGTTGTAAAACAAATTTTTGTTTTGTATATTAAAGTAACTAGTTCAAACTATTTTATTCTTTTTGTTAAACCGTAAGAGCTACGGAACTGAAATTTGGACAAAGTATGTAGATCTTTGGCCGCTACAACAAGAAGTACATGAGAATTAAAAATTAAAGGGTGTTCCAACACGAGCAACGAAAAATTTTAAAATCCTATGTAACATACATACAAGTGTACGTATATACACTTTAAATTTGTAAAAGTTGTATTTTTATACAGACTATTACTACGTTTATACGCAGGGCTTATTTGCAAATAAAACAGTAAATTGTTGCCATATTATTGTTTTTATTGCGACTTACTAATTTAGAAAACTATTCACGATTAACGCACTATTTGCAAATAAAATGCTTGAGGTTGCCACGCTTACAAATGTTTGATAACAAAAAACAATAAATGGATAAATATTGCAACAAAAAACATTGATAGAAGCAAATAATGACGATTTAAACAAACAATTATTTGATATTTTGTAAATTTACAATATTTTTTTTGGTCAACATAAGTAAGTTTTCTATAGAAGTGCTACCAAGTTTGTGTACTTTTGCTATGCCGTATAAACAGTGAGTTAATTTATTTGCAAATAATTTTATTTGCAAATGGTGCGCGTATAAACGTAGTATATAACAATTAACACTGAATTATAACAAATTTAAATTAAAGGGTGTTCTATCAGTTAATGTAATGTAATGCTTATTTAATTTTGACAACTTGCTGTATCTTGGAAACCATAAGAGCCAAACTTTTGAAATTTTCTAAAACGGTAAAACTAAGAAATCGAAAAATTAAAAAATCGCTAAACCGAAAACAAATGCAAAAAACCAAAAAAAAATCGCCAAAACGAAATAAAAACGCAAAATTACAAAAAAAATTTTAAAACTAAATATATCTAAATATATCGCGAAAAATCGGAAAAATTGCCAAACTGAAAAAAACGCCAAAATGAAAAAAATCGCCAAAATGAAAACAAACTCCAAAATCGAAAAAAGTCGCCAAAAGGAGCAAAAATCGTTTAAACTGAAAAAACGCCAATAGTAAAAAACGCCAAATTAAAAAACGGTCAAAACCGAACGTACGGAACTTTTCGTGCGCGAGTCAAAGTAGTACTTTACTGAATCTTTTTATGTGCAATTTTCATTTAAATATAAATGAAGGTTTGTGCCATGTTGCTCTTAGCACAGTTGTGTTTTAAATTGATAGTCTTTCGTTGACAGCTTGTAACGAGTTCCTATTAATTTTTTAGTAAATAGAGATAAAAATTAAATTTATCGCTAAAGAACTATAAAATTAACGTGTCCTACGTTCCGTTTCATTTAAGAATGAAATTCTTAAGGAATAATTCTTTTTGATGTTGTATGACGTGGTGCCGTTTTTGACAACTGGAAAAGGGGCGAATGTAAAATATTGCTTAAATGCAAAGCGTAGAATAAAATATTTAACCCATTGCTAATATGTATCGAAAAAAAAATTATCGAAAAATACCGATAGAGCAAAAAATTATAAATTTTTTTCACAAAACAAATATGTATGTATATGCTTATGTATATATCTCTATACTACATATACGAACTTTGGTGAAGGGTATATAAGATTCGGCACAGCTGATTATATCACCTTTACTTGTTTTTTTATAAACCAGTTAATTGGACAAATCTCTAACGACCGCAAAAGTCAACTTAAGCGGTAGTGTCAAAAGTCCAAAGACATGTGCTCTCGTTTTGGTTCAGATTATAGCAAAACATTTATATTGAAAACAAAAACAAGTTTTCATATTAAGTTATTGTTTTCAGTATAAATTCTCGAACATCAAATGTGATTAATCAGAATAAAAATAGAGGATAAAAATTCTTTTGATTTTTATTTCATAATCGTATTACAAACTTGTTAACTTTAAAAAAAAATTGTGTAATGATATAATATCAACTGAAATCTTTTAAAATGCATAAATAAAATAAAATTTCTTATTACCCAGGCAGAAATTGCCAACCGTACAAAAATTGTGGCATTGGGAAAGCACTTTTACTAAAGAAACCAAAACGGTTTGCCAACGTTACGGTTTACAATCTAAAAAATTGTTTGCCAATGCTTTTTAATATATTTTAATTTTTATTTATTTTCATTTTTAACCCCCGACTAAAAAAGGGGTGTTATAAGTTTGTAGTGTGTGTCTGTGTGTCTGTCCGTGTCCACGTACAGACCAAACGGCTGGACCGATTTTGATTTAGTTTTGACTTGATAGAGAGTGTTCTTAGCTATGTTTGAAGAAAATCGGTCCAGCCCCTTAGAACATATGACTTCTTGTCTAGATATATCGGGGGTTTTTAAATATTCAATTTTTGTTATTATATTAATGTACATTAAGTGCTTTGTGTAAAAGAGTAATAGCAACTGTTTCTTTTTGACATGTGGTAAGAATACAGTTAACATCTACCATGCTTAGCTATATTTAAATTTTTTTCTGGTCTAAGTCTTTAACGACATATAATTTTACGACGCTGGATGACAGTGGATATGTAAAAAAATCAAGAGTTTCGTTAAACATATTGGCGCGTAGTCATAGTCAAAACAAAGTACACTTTAAGAAGTTAAAACCAGTATTACTTTTTATTATTATTTTCTTTTCTTGAGTGTTTTACCAGCGGCTTTAATAATGACAAATTTCTTGATGCTCAAGCTTTTCCCATCGATATTTACTTTATCAGCCACCAATTGAAAGTTTTGAAAAATTAAGAATTTTTCTTTCATCATTCCAAATATTTGTTTTCTCCTTAATTAGAAACTTTTTTGTTGTCAAACACCATTTTCATAGCTAATAACCACAGCAAAAAATTTCTTTTTTAATTTGTTAAGTGCACAAGCGCTCTGCAACACGATTTCTTCTGTGCAATTTATTTGTTCATTTATTTTTCCTTTTAGTCTCATGTTAAAGCATTCAAATGCCCCACTTCAAATGTACTTGAAGCCATTTTGTATGATTTGTAGGTTTAACTTTTATATAAATACGTATTCGCACAAGTATGTGCTAGCCTACGTAAGTGAGTGTGAAAATGCAGTCGTTATGAATACACAGACCAGTGAAAAAGGCTGGTTCTGAGTTTGTGGTCAAAATTTTCATTGTTAGGCAAACAAGGATGTCACTTGTGGGACACTTGAAAATGTAAAATCATCATATACATACAGTTCACATACAAGTGCGAAATAATAACAATCCCTAAATATAGAAACAGTTTTAAGAACCATTTGAATTGTTCGCCCTTGTGATAAAGTGAATCGTTGCTTGGTGTAGCAACAACAGAAAAATTTAATTTTTTTCAAGAGTGTTTTAAAACCACAATGAGTAGATACGAGTAATTTCAGATTAAAGAATTATTAACCTCTTGATTTATTTAAATAATTTTGATGTAACTCTATAATAATTTAATAATAACAAATAAATTTAAAAAAATAAAAAAAACTCGACTACCTAAAACCAACTAAAAAAGAAACAACATATATTCGGTTGTGCCGAATCTTACATACCCTTCAGCAAAGTGCGTATATGTAGTATATAGATACATTCATAAGCACATGCATACATATTAGAGTTGTGCTGAAAAGAACGAACTAGTTCAATTGAACTATTCCCATAAGTGAACGATGTGAACTAGTTCAGTCAAGTTGTTCCTTTTTGTTATTTTGGTCTTTATTGTTCTTTTGGTCTTTCTCGTTCTTTTGGTCTTTCTTGTTCTTTCGTTCGTTTTTATTCCTTCGTTCGGTTTTGGTCTTTATTTCGTTTTGTTTATCTTATTCTCTGTTCCTGACCCGGGCTGCCAGAAGTGACGATTTTTGGTGCCGGAAATAGCAAAATCGTCGGTTGATTTCTGGTTTGCGGCGCATTATTATCAAAATGCATTGTTTGCAGCAAACCAGAAACCAACCGACGAAATGACGATTTTTTGTTTAAAATCTTCGATTTTGCAAGTCAAATTGGGCTGCTTTTTATGAAATGTCTACTGTTATAGCGAGTATACACGTTAATACAAATCGAACAATAAATCGTACAATGAAATTAGTCACTGGTGTCATGCTGTCGTACTTATGAAGTATACTTTGTAGTATGAAAATCAAAAATTTTTGATTTTTGTGGGCGGAGCTTCGATAATAAGTATTGTGTATCATGCTGTTGTACAGCAAAATTTGTTTCATGAGGAGCTAATTTAGAAAACGCAGTGTTTCTACAGCTCAATTTTAAAATTAGCTTTATATAGCGGATATTTTAATTAAAAAAGAACATAAAACATTCCGGGCAATTATGTAAAAAATTCCGCAGGAAATTTCTCCCAGGGAACAATTCCAACTAATAGCAAATGATAGCGAAAACAAAAAATTCTAATCGGAAAAGGGAAAAATTTCCTGCGTAATTTTTTACATAATTGCCCTAATTATTTTAACCATTCTCTACAACATACCCCTTTTGTTTTTGCATTATTTTTTTATTCTTTTTAACTGCAGTTAACTTATTATTAATAAATTCACCACATTATTCATTTATCCACGTGTATTGCCTTAAAATTTTTCTTTTAAATGAATTAGTATGATTTGTAGTAACGTGTGTCTGAAAACCCGTACTACAACTCATACTACGCTAAGTACGAAATTAAGTATGCATTAAAATGCATATATGCATGCCCATTTTGGTATAGTTTTGCAGACTCTTTCTTAATAGTTTATTGTTTAATTTAACAAAATTTTTTTGTTGATGGTTTAGCGTTAAATAAAAATTACATACGTATGTATGCAAGTATGTATGTTGAATTAAAAGAAATTTTATGTAAATGTAACTCGTATTTTTTCCGAAATTGAGTTTTTCAGTGATTCCAAAAAATTCATTTCTATTATGTTTTACCTTCTGTTGTAAAAATACAATGGGCCTTATTACGGGTGTCGTATTACGACTTCGACTACAACTATTTTGTAATAGCTTAAAGAACATTGCAGCAATTTTTGTTTAATCTAGCACAAAATCGTCGTAGTGGCTTCGTGTACAATTCATGTATGAACACGAATTGTTATGTTATTGTTTGATAATAAATACATTTATAAAATAAAACATATCGTCGATTGGTTTCTGGTTTGCGGCACAGTATATTCAAAATACATTATGTCTGCAGCAAACCAGAAACCAACAGACGATATGTATACATGTTTACAAAAAGTACATTTTGATTTGTCCGATTTTTTAAGTATGAAATGACGACTTTTTTGTATTTTATCGGTATTTCGACGATTGTTCGATAATTTTGTATGGCAACCCTGGTTCCTGATCAATACACATCAGTGTTGGCAAAGTTGGTACAATTGTACTTTTTTTGTAACATTCAAACTCGCAAAGTACAATGACTGGTCTTTTGAAAGAAAAACGCACCGAGAAAATCAAAAAAAAAAGTAAAGCCGTCCATTTTCCAAATAATTTTTTTTCTAAATTCGGATGATAAGCATATGCTACGTGTATTAATTTACATACCAACATATAAAAATATGAAATTTGAACGAAAAAATATTTTAGTACAATTAAGGTAAAAAAGTACAATTTTTAAATCTTATTGGTACAATACCAAATTCTCATTGCCATCCCTGATACACATCCAAAACATTTCAACCAGGGCTGCCGTTTTTGGTTATTTCTAACCAAAAGTGGTTATTTTTTCTTTAGTGTGGAGATGTGAACATTTTTCTCGTTTTGGTTATTTTTTTGCCAAAATAATGATACACATGTACATATTTTTTATGTTTTACTTTTTAAGCTTTTATGTTCTTCAATGTTTAGTATTGCTACCAAGGCAACTGTTAATAAAACAGCTGTGACTAAAATCGGTAGTGCAGCCACCTGTTATGAATTCGCCTTGATTGTTACTCACTTGTTTACAACATTGTCAACAGCTTTTAATTTTACTAAATGATCGCAACTCTGTACTACAGAAATCACATGTCTTTTGTAATTGCGATAACATTCAATTAAAAGATTTTACAAAGTAAATTTATGTAAATAATATGCAGGTAAGTTGTTGTTTGTGTAAAAATACTGTTCGGCTGTCAAATACAAAAACTAAACGTGTGAAGAAAAACAACATTCAAAAATTAGACGGAAAACTAAAGGAGAACAAATTAATCAGCTGCCGACTGGCATATACCTTACAAATGAGCATTGAACTATTGCTTGCAAGTCAGCTTCATGTATCTTGATTTCTTGTTGTAGTGCGGCGTAAAGTGTATGAATTTTAAATGTTATTTAATAAAAATACTACATATTGAGATTTGGTTATTTTTTTCTCATTTGGTAACTTTTGAAGCGAATTTTGGTTGTAAATATTTTTTGGTTGTGGCAGCACTGATTTCAACTAAAAGATTATAGTTGCTGATTTGCATACTGTTAAAAAGAGACAAATGTAGTGTGCCTATTAATTAGCACAGTAATCAAAACAAACAGCAGAAAATGTATAGGTACTTAGTGAAAAATACAAGTGAGTTTTACAAAATTAAAAGAAATAATTTGTAGTATTGATTTAAAAAACAGGTTGTGAAAAAGATTATTAGAATTAAAAAAGGGAATAAAATTGATTTTAAATTGATTACGGATTTCGTTTAAATTTTCGTTCAAAAATATTAGTTTTTACCTTTTACTTACTTAAAGCATAGAACACACGAAGAAAACATTGAAGAGGATTCGACGACTGTGCAATCTGTGTTCTGTTGTTCACTGAACAACTGACCGAAAAGAACAACTGAACGAAAAGAACGAACTAGTTCTTTTTGTTGTTGGGAACAAAAAGGAACAATCCGCAAAAGGAACAACTATGCCCAACTCTAATACATATGTATATGCATATGTTTTGTGAAAAAATTTATAATTTTTTGCTCTAGTGCAATTTTTAGTGAGTGACCTCCCGGTATTTTTCGCTTAAATCTTTTTTTCGATATTAGCAATAAGTTTGCTTCCCAACCCTGGAATCATCCTTTTTGAGTCTTCTGATTCCTTACACCAAATTCTTTCTTTTAAGATTATATCATGTGTTTAATTTATAGATAAAAAGGAAGAGTTAGTTTAGCAATTTACTTTTATTTAACAAAAAAGTTAATGTTTCCAACCCTGGAGACGTCTTTTTATTTATTTTTTTTAATTTTGAATACCAATTTAATTCGTATTGAAGTATAAAATAAGTTTATTTGATAAAAAAAAAGCAATGTGAGTCCGATCACAGGGGAGATGTGTAAACATCTAGCAATGAAAAATTTTTTTAAGTTGGAAGTACTTATGCTTTTAGTATATATTTTTTAAATTAATCATAACTTTCAATATTGTAAATAGTACATAGGAATTTGCTGGTTTTTGTTTGTTTTATTTAACTTATTTGGTTAGTAAGCAGTAAATTTACTGAGTACTGAAAAAATTCAGTAAATTTTTACTGATAATGAAATTTAATTTGCATTACCAGTAAAATCGTAGGACCGTATTCATAATAAAATTGTAGCATGTGGTAAAGTTTTTTTATTAAAATTTTTTAATTTTTGTATGAAAAAAATTTAGCCACTTGGTAGAATTTCATTATGAATACGGGCATTACTGATTACTGAAAATTCAATGCACTTCATCATATAATAAATCATTTAGGCACTTTATAAAAATTGTAGAAAAAATTTTAGTAATCAGTAAAAATTTACAGGTTAAAAAATTATTTTTACTGAAATTTTAATAGTACTGCAAAGTCCCGATCTATGGTAAATGCCTTTACTTTTACTTTTTAATTTTTAATTCCTGTTGTTCACCGTTTAGTTGTTGCTGTTCTTGTTGTTATGTACGCATTGCAATTAAAATAAAGCAACTATCAAGTTAAATAAAACAAACAAAAACCAGCAAATTCCTATGTACCTATTTACAATATTTTAAATAAGTTTGTGTTGCTTCTTTCAAACATTAATACACGCATACTTCATAATGCGGTGTCATGATGATCCCTGAAGTAAATGTCGATGGTGAAAATGTACTGAATCGCTTTTGACTTTGTCACCAGTACTACTCTCTAATTATTCCCCATACAATGCTTCGTGCTATAGACATTTATCATGTGCGTGTCATTGAAAATCTACTAGTAACACTAAATCAATTGACTAGGTAGTGAATAGGTAGTTCTTATGGGAACATGTGTAGATATTCCAACCAGAAATTTACTGGTACATTTCTATAATTTAAATGTACACTTTTGGTGCTTGTCTGCAGAGGAACTCAATAGTAAAATTGTGGTGTTATACTAGCTACATTGTCACTAGTATATAATTGTACTTTAGTGTACAATATTTTCGCTTTTCCGGTTCCTAATTAAATATCAACTAACATTTAAACACATATGTAAGTTTTTCGTTTAAATAAATTGTTTTATTAAATATTGTTTAAATATCGCTTATGCCGAAAGTTATTTCAATTACCTTTTGTTATTTTAATCGATGTATTAAAACAATAGAAACATTTCACAAACAGACTATCCGTGTTTAAACAAATGGAGAGTTTTTAAAGAGAATTTAAAAGACTTTCTTCAAGAAAAACTGATTTGTGTAGAGCATGACTTATTAAATACTTATATAAACTTCAACATAAAATAATTCACAGCACAAAATGTTAAATATTATTGTAGATTTTTTAAACACATTTTTTCAAGGCTGGCTAAACCTTTTTTAATCCATACTTTTATACATATGTATGTATAAACTAAACTATAGCTTAACCTTTCGAATATCAGACACATGTTTTTATTTATTATATTAGATTATGTTTTAATTAATTAAGTGCGAAGTCACTTTTATAGAAAAATCTTTAAAAATTTATGTATATTATGTAGGTTCTTCAGGGCAAGTAATTGTAATTATTAGTTTTGTTGTTGATATTGATCATTTTTGTATATTAAAGATATTTTTGTCAACAGTGGAAAAATTAACTATTTTTATATATGTAGGTACTGTAAAATAAAAAATAGTCTTAAGTATTTAAAAAGCTTTAAGTTTTTTCATTGTTGACAAAAAATATTTTCAATTAACACAAATTATCAAATTCAACAACAAAACTAATAACTACCATTATTTACCCTGAAGAAGATACACAAAGAAGTTGCGAAGTATTGGTGTTGGTTAATTATATGTATGTCGTTAAAATACAATATACTATTAGTTATTTAAATAATTTGAAAATGTTTAATACCGAAGTATATTTATTTGACATAGTGTTTATTTATTTAATTTGAAAATTTGGTTTGTTTTTATGGTTAAGCAATTGTCTATATGCATTTTGTTCCTGCTTTTAATTCAAATAAATTTTGAATTTAGCTAACAAACTTCGTATGTTTATAGTAAGACTAATACTATATTGAGAATCACAATATACAAATATAATAAGTTTGAAAGCGTAAAACAAAAATCTTTACAAAAAAGTATCTTTATTCGATTGTGAATCAATTTTATCCTTTTTGCTTTCTAATACTTTTATTGATGCCCAATGTGGCAGCTAATTGTAAAAACGCGGTGGAAAATAAAATAGATGCAGAAACGAATATAGATGCTGTTTTGTAAAGATTTTTGTTTTACGCTTTCAAACTTATTAGAGTCTTACCATAAACATACGAAGTTTGTTAGCTAAATTCAAAATTGTTTTGGGTTGAAGTCTACTGACGAATTCCAAAAGCAGGAACGAAATGCATATAGACAATTGCTTAACCATAAAAACAAACCAAATTTTCAAATTAATTTGAAAATTTTTAACTTTTTTTTATAAAATTGACCTAGGTTAAGTTATAAAAATATAATACTAAATGGTCGATTAAAACCTATGCATTATTAATAAAAAATTAAACAATAAACAAAATTTGAGATCATTTTCTCCAAAAGTGACTGACTAGGTGCAATTAATAAAAAATTTTTCTGCAACAGAAGGCAGCGACTCTATTTCTTCATTCTCAGTGTTGCTTTTGATTTTGTTGCGACCATTTTGCTTAAAAAATTTCTTCTTTTGTCTTTGAAACGCTGTCCTCAAAGTTTTGTCGGGTAGATTGTGAAATGTTGATATTACATCTAATTATGAAAAAACAATTTCATTGAAAATTTTTGTATTAATTTAACGAATTATATTTACCTATTAACGCAGCAAACACATTGTTGAAATCGCGTAGTCGTCTTTTACCGAAAATTCCGTCAACATTAAAATTCATAATGATGTTTTGACCGAATACGTGGTGCAAGTTTCGTTCGACATTGCCACTGATTAAAATTTTTATTTGCCGTTTCTTAAAAAAGTTGTTAAATGAATTATTTTTAAATATTGCTTCACTCAAAATATTATGTAGGTAAATTCAAATGAAAAATCATTTAAAACAATAGTATTTTCAGTTAAAAACCGGATTACTAACATTTCATTTGAATCAAACGATTTTTTCAGTTATTTTTGAATGTTAATTTTTTAACATACAATTTTAGTAAAAACGAATGTTTTTTCTTTTATTTTAAACTACAAAAAAACAACCTACATATCATTTAAAACTACTGTTTTTTCATTTTTTTTAACAGTCTGAAAACAACTCACAAAAACAGTAAAAACGACTGAATTTTTCAATTGTTTTAGCTTACATAAATTTACTACCCAAAACTTTAAAAACAACTGCTTTTTCAATTATTTTAACTGACAAAAAATAACCTACCGAATCAATAGAAACTACTGTTTATTTCATTTAATTTTAATGTAATATATTTACCCCCAAAAATAAAGAGTTGTTAAAATCTGTCTTTTATAAATAACTTTTATTGTTTATATAATTTTATGTGCAAAATTTATAATTCCATCAAATTAAACTAGTACCATATTGAATTGATTTTTGGAATGGAAAATATAAAACTAAGATAGGTTTTGAATATACATATGTAGTTATTACAAAATCAAAATTAAAATAATGGTATGAAACGCAAACAGATTAAAATTATGTAAGTTATAAAACATTATGTATGAGTATTATATAAAGTAAAAGAAGGTTAAATAAAATTAGTTGTGTGCTTTAAAAAATGAATTAATTCCCTTAAAACTACTACCTACAATATCACATTTTAAATCAATTTTAAATAAAGTTTTCTGAATAAACAGCCAAAAATTGTAAGAACTAATACTGTAATTTAAATTAAAAATTTGGTATGTCTTAAAACAAAGTACCAATGCTGATGCTACAGTTTCAGCATTGTACATTATCTGATCCATTATCTGAGATTTCGTTTTAATAGTATAAATGGTGGCTGCCCACTAAACATGTCCAATTGAATATCATCTTCTATAAATTTGATGGTAGAAACTTGTGAATCTGCTATTGTGGGTCTTCCAGTCTCCGTTTGATACCTATCAGGCTTTAATACCCCATGTATTACGTAAATCAAAATTGCATCTTTTGAGTCTAAAAATATAAATTTTAAGAATATGTACAATAAGATAAATTTTTATATACTGTAGTGATTATAATTTTATAATTACTTTGATCTAAATCATTCCATTTTTCTCTGGCTTCGCACCACAAAGATTTCAATCTCACGTCCTTTAAATTTAGTTTTATATAAATGGGCAATATATCCTGCAGTTTTTTCCAATTCAAATAAAAACTATTAGTTTTTTCTGGGAAAAGCACTTCAAAATCTATAGAAATCTGAAAAAAAGTATGTATACATATGTAATTACTTCAATAAGATAATTTTTCAATATTCCTACAAGTTCAGGTGCAAAATACTGCTTATAAGCTGGCCAACTATCAACAATATTTTTTATGTTAATATCTTTACAATTAACTAATTCA
Source organism: Tachina lurida (assembly GCA_944452675.1). NCBI lineage: Eukaryota > Metazoa > Arthropoda > Insecta > Diptera > Tachinidae > Tachina > Tachina lurida. Next base: position 79,894,122 of record OX101754.1, read on the forward strand.
TTTAAACGATATTCAGCACTTTGCTTCCATCGATATATTGTTTCATCTTTATGCTGAAAGTTATATTTAAGATACGATTTTAACCCGGATGCTTCTTGTTCTAAAAAATTTATTTTCATTAAATTAATTTTCAATAAACATGTATTTATATTTAGCAAATACCATCTCCGATAAAAGAAATTGATTTTTCCATATACTGTTGGGAAATGCTTGCAGGTTTTGAATTTATTTTCATGGCATTTTGGTATCTATAAAAAAGTTTGCCTTTAGCTCTTTGGTTCTTCTTTTTTTCAAAATATACTTCCTCTGCTTCGCTTGGAAAAACTTGGTGAATTTGAGATGCTAGATTTTTGAGATTTGAAGATTCTAAACGTATTTTTTTCGAAACATAATAATCAATTATTGCTCGCGTTAATTTATTCTGCTCTGTGTTGCCCAGATGACCATTCTCATCAAAAAATACTTTTAACTCACAATAAATTGGATTACTTTCAAAAACTAAATTTAAATTCTTTAAGAATAATACAGATTGTATTACGTATTTTTTGAATTTCAGAACAATTTACTTACACAACTAAAAGTACTGTTATTTTTATTTGCAAAATTTCTTGTTTTGTTTTGTTCCAAGTGCGTGAAGTTATTGTTGGAACTTCGCCACGTAATAAACTTCTCAATGAATTCAACCTCTCTGCCAAGCTCTCTTATATGGTTGAAGCTTCCAATTTCAAAAAGTTTTTCTAAATAATACCGATCAAAACATTTGAACTGGTTTAATGTGATTTTTTGTTCTATAAGAAGAATGCATTGATATATTGAAATTGTTTACTACATATGATTTTAAAGTTGATATTAATGCTCGAAAGTGGCCAATATTAAAATATAAAAAGTAACAGAATGTCCCACGATGTTGAATGAAAAATTTAATTTTACCATTTGCATTAAAAACAGCAATAAAATATTAAAATTTGTTATTTTTTACATTATAAAATCGAAATAACATTTTCTTTTGAAATAGTGGAACATTTATAACACTTTGCTTAAATTGGAAAATGAGTGAATTTATAATTTTTATAGTTTTTGTGCACACCCAAGTAATACATCAAAAAAAATCTATACTGTACCTTCTATAATCGGCATCACATATGAGTAGTTATCGTTATCAATCGTCTTTATCAAAGTATAAAAAGCGTTTTCATTTAGACAGGTAGCAGCTTCTTCGCTCATTGTATTGCGGAATATTTTGGTACTACAAATGCTAACCTTATATTGTGAATTTTTTTATTCTTACTCCCCTTCGCCCACTATGTAAATACGAAATATTAAAGGGAAATCCTAAAATATCACATATTGAAATAACTAACACTGATATATGCGGTAGCTCTTCAACTAAATATCCAACAATATTTGGCTCAAAAATAAGTTTAAACTGTTTTTCACATATAAAATGTACATCAGAAGTTGCGTTAGAGTACAAAATTTCTTTTATTTCTAACCCTTCTAATATATGTTCAGAGTTAAGCAATGCGACATACAATTTACATTTATAGATAGTTCCGTTAAAAACAACAGACTTTAAGCTAATAAAATCGAGATTTCTTAAATTTTCTCTTCTGGCGATAAATTCTTTAAAATTTGATTGAATCTTGTCCTCATTTGTAAAAAAAAATTCATTGCAATAATTTCTTTTGAAAAGGAGCTTGTATGCGAATTTGAATTGAAATTTAATTGCTGCGGATAAAATAAAAAATTTTCGACTGTTGGTTACATTAGCGTAGGACTTTAATTCTTTATGTTTAGCTTCAAACATAAAATTTGAAAAAAATCTTATTGGGCCGGACGATTTTATTATATTAGGATAATGTGTAAGGAAATGGTGCTTTGGTTTTAATGTTTTCCCAAAAAGCTGTACGTACATATAATTGTGTTGGCGAATTGTATCCTTCAATAAATTAATTGAATTGCTATTATAGGAAATATACATCAGCAAATCTAGCAATTGGACAACTACGCATATAAATTTCCACACATCATCGTCTGGACTAACTAAATCTTGAAACATTAGAGGAAAAAAATGAACAAATGTCCAGCATTCTCTTGCAGACATATTAAGATTATTTGTAATCAATCTTTGCAGAGAAATTTCTGGAGAAACGTTACCGATCTCAATCGAACCGTAATTAAAAGTTTTCTTTCTCAAGTTTAATGTTATTAAAGAAAATTTATGGTGGTCATCTAGATTACTATATTTCGATTTTTCAAGTAGCTTTAAGATAGCTTGACACATATCGTAAACAAATACACCTTCAAACACATCATGCATCACATCCACTACTTGGTTTTCAACAAAATGAAATGAAGGAATCCTGTTTAAGATAGTTTCACCCTTTAAACCCGTTACTTGGGAATCGTTTGTTAAAATATCTATGTCATAGTTTTGTTTGGTTCTTAGAAGTTCTGGAATTTCTTCACATAAATGTAATGTCTGGTCTTTTTTTACTTTACATAGGCGGCAGAAGGAATGCGCGTTGAAACTTTTATTACATTCCAATATCGCATTTAATGCCAAGTTGTCTCCAAGAACCAAACCTAAAACAAATTTTACATTAACAATTTCTCCATTTATTATGAAATTGATTCCTTTTGTTTCCATACTTTCAAGTTTAGATATCAGTTTGTGAAGGCAAACATCGTTTCCAAATGACTTAAAGTCCTTACTTTCAATAAGTGCTGCAAGTAAAATGTTCTCAATTTTGTTGCAACTTTGAATTACTGGAAATGACATGTAAAAGGCACACACAGAGGATGTGTGAGAACCAAGTGGATTGTTTATTTGAAGGTCATCGCTAAAAAGAAAGTATGGAACTACCTTCTGATCACTAGAAAACTTTTTTAATTTCTTTCGCCATATGTCGCCTTGCACAAAATTTTTTATAGTATCTTCAGCCAGTAATTTTTCAATATTTTTTAACGCAAATTCAATTAAATTATTGTTTGTAAAAAATCTTTCTACATAAAAATCAATTGGAAACAAAATACCCTTTTTCTGTATGTTGCTGAAACATAATTCGCCATTACTATGACGTGGTTGGATTTCATTTGAAAAGTTGGTTTCACTAATAGGCGATAACAAATTCATTGAATTTAATGAATTTATCAACTTAAACTCACTATTAACATCTTTGAACATATTAGATATATTAAATAGTAAGTCTTGTAACGTAATTTTGCTTCTAACATCAATTAATTCTAAAATATTATATTTTATAACATTATAAATTTCTTGTATGATAAAGCTATTTACTAAATCTACGATATCAAAAACATCTTTTCTATTGATATGATTTTTTGCAAATAAAGATAGGACAAACTTTAGCGCAGACTGTTTCAAGTTATTCACATGTGTACTACAATCTTTCTCTACTAAACTCCCTGTACTTTTATAGTCAAGTTCCTTATTGGTGGTATAACTGGTAACATTATCTATTTTATTAAAGCTACCTTTATCGCCTTCATTATTGAAATGAAATATTTTCATATGTTTCCTAAAAGTTTCTAACGATGTAAATTTTTTGGCACACTGGATACAAGAAAAATTACTAGAACTCGATATATAATGAAGTTTAAAATGAGAGAAAAAGTCCTTGTTGGACGTAAAGTAATCTCTACAAACAAAACATTCCGCCATTATTAACAAGCCTTACAATTACCTAAAAATTATAATTATTTATGTATATTTTATTATGTAAATGTGTAGTATATTTATTTGTTTTTATGCACATATCGACGGATCCATTCTAAAACATGCTAAGTCAAAAAAGCTAGTTTTGAGAATGCACCCCATCATGCTAAGTGTGCTTAAAATATTTAAAAATGCAGGTTTTTTAAACTTCAAATTTTTGCTCATAACTCTTAATAGGATAGTCCGATCTAATTTAAGTTTATAAACTTTTTGTTTTGTTCTAAACAACATCTCCATACTGTTACATTATTTCTTTCTACTTAAAAAAAATTATACTAAATTATAAAAAGAAATAATGCAAAAAGTGCAATAATTATTTAACAGAGTGTATGTACATCTTAACATTATCTATGTAATATATGCTTACCTTTTTTTAGTTCTATGATGAATACAAGAAGAAAAAGCACAATGGGTAGAGAAATATGCGATAGACCTGAAAGAAATTTAGTTCAAAAATATGCAATTTTTTATTAAAAAATATACTTACTTGTATATGTATGTACCTATGTCGGAATATACTATGTATGAACTGGACCAGTTCCTCAATAATTCACAAATTTCACCTGGAAACATCATAACACATATACACATATACATATATTTACATACATATACATATGTACATATGCATGTATATATGTATAAATACATATACATACATATGCACATACGTAAATACTATATTACATGCACTTAACTTACCAATTCAAATTTTCTTTTATATTTGGAAGTAGTTAATTAACTCTTTAGAATAAATAAATGTTTTGTATATTTGCAAACTGATTTGATTTTTAAAATTATTAAAGAATTTTTTATTTTTTTATTTTTCAAATATTTTTGAAGTTAGTTTTCAAAGAAAACAATATAAGTAAAACTTAAATGAAAAAAACTTTCAGGACAAGCACATTTTTTAAGTTTTACTGAATATGTACATATTTATAAATAATTGATTTTATTGACTGCACAGAAAATCATTATTATATTGTAGTTTGGTTAATTAACAACATACAAAAAAAGTTAAAATAGACATGGCTTTGTAAAATAACTGAATTTTCCTTCAATTTAAACTTCACGGAAAACTTCTGAAATAACCTACATTCAGTTAATGTAAAACTTTTTTGAGTGTTGTTTAAAAGCAAAATACTTACATATGGAACTGAATGCGTGCTTAAAAGCGTGTCAAGTTCTTTTAATTCTTCCACAGTGTTAAAAGGAAATATTTTCATTAGATTATCGACGGTTACATTTTGGGAAACCAACGTATTTAACAAAACTTTGTGCTCAGCCAAAATTTCAATTAAAGTGTTTTGTTTATTTTCAATAGCGACAATCCTCTTTGAGACCTCTTGGCAGCAAGCGCATTTTGAATTGCCTTAAATGAAAAAAATAAATACAAACCAGTGCTGATTATAATTGTATACATAGTACTAAAAATTATTGTAAAACTTACGTTGAGGTGAAAAATATTTTAATTTTCCTTTTGAAATACTGGCTTCGGTCGACATTTTTCTGGAACACAGGTGTGTAAAATAGGTATTATTAAAAAATGGGATTCAAATGGGAAGCATAGAAATTTAAACTGAAAGTCTTTTATTGAAAACTTCTCTCTTTCACCTAAAGCTAAATTTGTCTTAAAAATACCCAGGTCACAAGAATTGACGGGTTCTTCATAGAAACTTTCTAAATTTAATAATCGACGTCCCTCAATAAAAAGTTCTTCCTCTTTGATAATATTTTCAATTTTTATAGGAGTATATGGTCGTATACAACAAATATTATTGGGTTCTTTACAAGAAATGAAACAATCATTTACAAAAACTCCGACAATTAAACCACTTTTGTACTTAATCACTTCATTTTTTATTTCGACGTTTGATATGTACTCCTCCCGTTTCACAATTTGTTGAAGGATCGAGGATGGCTTACGAACGTGTCTTTTTAAAATTTGAAGTTTGTTTTCAAACTCATATGCCGCAAACGAAATAAGGGGCCCAAATGTTTTTGCGCAAGAAGCTAAATGAAACAGATTATGAACATTAAAAGAAACGCTATTCGACCCGAACACAACTGAGAAATTCTCAACGAATAATTTTAATAGTTCATCCGCTTGCTCAATATTGCTTTCGACGTGACGTGGACTACAAAGCAGCCGATAAGCACAGTGCAAAAGTAGAAATTCATAGAAAATGTCTTCATGTATGTTATTATTAAGCACAATTATGCCCGTATAAGCTAGGAATTGGTGAAATTCAGTAGCTTTCCAATTATGCAAATCATCCAATGACCTAGGCTTCCTTGGAAACTCCTTCGAAAAACATTTTCTTAGTTTAATCAGGCCAGAAGATATCGCTGAAATATTATTCTTCGATGTTTTTTTTTCTGTTTTATTTTTTACAATACGAATTAGCATTTTTCTCATGACTCCAAGGTCCACAAGTGCATGCTATCCAATGGAGTTTGTGATACCATATCAAACCCTATTTCCTCCAGAGGTGTTTTCTGTTTTTTAAATATTTGTGAATGCTGCTTCGGATATTTCCTCAAGGCAAAGTCGGCATCGGAAATATTAGTGTCACTAAAGCTACTATACGTGAGTACATTATCAACTTTTTTGGCTACTTGTATGCATTTCGTGCAGCCATCCGCTGAAGTATGTCCAGGTACACCACATATAAAAGCTTTAGCTGGTGCGTCACATATTGAACAACGAAATTTTAAACTAATATTTTTCCCGTTTGAAACAAAACCATCTTTTAACAAAAGCACTTCTTCAACAAAATCTTTTAAATAATCTTTGACGCAATTAGGTTTCTTATTGCCTATAAATATTCCTACGGCAAAAGGTTGCAATTTTTCTGTTGTATTGATGATTCTGCAAAGAATAGGCCATAGCTGAACTCGCGAACTTTTGAAGAGTGGAACTCCGTCAATGTTTATGTCGAGTTGCAATTCATCATAATTTTGCACAATATGTTCAATTTGTCTCAAACGAGTTTCTAGCCCTATGTGGCAGTAGCCTCCAGGGAACACATTTCTCAGCACAATTTTACGTTGTTGGCCAAGCAAAGTCTCTGCAGAGAGTGGAACCTCCAGCCCTTCCTCTTTTAATATGCATAAAAGTTTTTCCAAGCATTTTCTAGAAGGAGCTGTTTGAAGGTACCATTTTTTTAGTTTCTCACACAACGTTAATTTCGGAACATCAAAGTCCTCAACACAATTTTCTCTTTCCTCCATAATCTCACTAAAAACTGTTTCATTTTTATTGTTAACACTTTCAGCACTTCTATTTTTATATAAAATTGTCTGTTTCTTAATTTGCCTTTTATAATTTCTTTTACTCATATTTTCTAAATTTTTACAAAAAGTTGGTGCTTACAAAACAATTTCCAAAAACTTGGTTAACTTAAGCAACGCGTACGATTTCCAACGAAGTGGTTTGATAAAATGCAGAAAGAACAATAATCTATTGCGCAGTTGTACAATTTTCTACACATTAAAAAAGGAAAAACATACATACAAATGTATGTATATTGACAAATTAATTGACAATTTCACCACAAATACACCACATCTGTTTTCTCTCTTTCTTTTGTACTGACGTATAGAAGAAATATTTAAGACAATTTCACTACTACAATTGACACTAGAAAATTGAGTGGTGACATAGAGACACTTGGTCCCAGTCTGACTGCAGGGATCTTACTCAAAATTTGTAATTGTATTGTGAAAAAGATGTTCACCCCCCATATATAGATGTTTACACATCAAAAATAAAAATTGGGTTTGGGTAGTTACTTTTGTATGGCAAAATTAAGTTTCAGTTTTCCAGCTCTGCAATCCTCTGCTCGATTTTGCTGAATTTCAATACACCAGTCCAAAAACGTCTGTCCGTCTGTCTGTACGTGAAATCGGTTTTCCGATATATACATATATATACATATATATTTTTTTATGGTCAACTAAATTCAATTTACCATCACAGGAGTCATCATATTTTCAGTATAAAAACGAATTTCCTGAGCTAATGTTTTGAAAATTTTTTTATTGTTTTTAATTTAAATTAAATATTTTTTTTATCTTCTAGTTAAAAACATATTTACATATATTATAAATTTCTTGCGCATGTTAGCTGAACAAAATGCAACATTTTATTAATACAAAATACCTTGTTAAAGGAAAAAAATAAATAGTCAATACATTTTAAACTGTTCATTTAAAAAGCTTCACTAAAATAAAAATATTTTAATATCAAAAAAGTATTGTTTTGATGATTTTCTTCTAAATGATAAAAATAAGATATTGTATTTATATCTTCTGGGTAATATATCTTCCAAATGTTTGTAGGGATATAACTCATACAATCGTTAAATGTGATAGTATAGGTTGCCTATCGCTGGTATGGAGTAAAGGCTTGCATTCGTATACCAGGAACTAGGGTTTCATGCAAATGCATGTTATTTCCCTTAACTCTGATAATGGTAAGAACGAGATGTCGTTACGAAACAATGAATTTCCATTAAAATGGCATACATTTTTTAGTGCATACTTTTGCATATTTTGTCGGAAATGCATATTTTTGCATAACTTTGGTCATAAATGCATACTGTTGTCTCATATTTTGCTATAAATGGATGATTTTGTGTCAAATTAATGCTGACAAACTATTAATGCAAAACTGTTTTTGTTAAATGTATTCGCTAGCGTTGCTGTGGAATTGTAGAATTATTGTACAAGCACATACTAACTGTGTGCTAATGTTAAGGAAAATTCTCATTTTGATGATTTCAAGAGGAAATTGTCTGCTATTAGAGCCGAAAGTAGTGAAACAATTCTGCTGAAAGTTGATGTTGTTTTAAAAATGACAACGGACTTAGTATTCAATTCATTGTATTGGTTGAGTTAAATAAATATACAAGATTATATATAGAACGAATCATTTTAATTTGAGCCAATTACTCGTACAACCACAGACGTTAGAAGGCCTTTTTCAATGCAAAAAAGCTTTCTAAGAACAAACTAATTAAACTTCATAATTGAAAATATACGAGGGCGGTTCGGAAAGTTCTTAGCCTAGCACAAAAACGCGGTACAAACAGAAAAAAGTTAAGTGTTTTGGAAACTTCCATCTCTGCTATGAACACATGTTAAATTTTGTTTCGATCTGGCAACTCCTTCATATAGAAACAGGTGTTCACAAAAGACGCATCCGCGATTTTTTAACAATGGAAAAATTAGAAATGCGTGGTGTCATTAAATATTTACATAAAAAAGGTTTATCCGGACAAGAAATTCATAATGATATGGTGAATGTGTTAGGTGAAAGTGCTCCTTCATATGCAACAGTAAAAAATTGGGTTGCTGAACTTAAACGTGGTCGTACAAGCATTGAAGATGAACCACGTAGTGGACGTCCAAAAACAGCAACAACAACAGAAATTGTAGGCAAAGTACAAGATATGGTATTAAATGATCGACGAATAAAAGTGCGTGAAATAGCTAATATCATGGGCATCTCAAATGATCGAGTCCATTTAATTTTGCATGAAGAACTACAGATGAAAAAGCTTTCTGCAAGATGGGTGCCGCATTTGTTAACAGTCGACAAAATACGCATAAGAATGAACATTTCTCAAGCTTGTTTGGATCGTTTTAAGCGAAATAAAATGGATTTTAAGCGTCGTTTCATAACTGTTGATGAGACATGGATCCACCACTATACTCCAGAGACAAAAGAGCAATCCAAACAATGGACTGAAGCTGGAGGAAGTGCCCAAAGAAGGCAAAAACAATTCAATCGGCTGGTAAGGTTATGGCAACGGTTTTTTGGGACTTCAAAGGTATTTTATTGATTGACTATCTGCAAAAGGGTAAAACAATAAATTCAGAGTACTATTGCAACCTTTTGGATCAATTAAATGTACAAATTCGAGAAAAACGTCCTGGCTTACAACACAAAAAAATAATGTTTCATCAAGACAACGGCACCAGCGCACAAGAGTGTTTTAACAATGGCTAAAATCAACGAATTAAAGTACGAGTTGATTGACCACCCACCTTATTCTCCTGATTTGGCTCCCAGTGACTTTTCCCTGTTCCCAAATCTAAAAAAAATCCTTGCTGGCAAGCGTTTTACCTCAAATGAAGATGCAATTACAGTTGTAAACCACTATTTTGAAGACCTTGAGGAAAACTATTTTAATCAAGGGATAGAATTGCTAGAAAAGCGTTGGACTAAGTGTATTGAAGTTTCAGGAGATTATATTGAAAAATAAAAATATTTTTGAAAAACTAACTATTCTCTTTCATTGATAGGCTAAGAATAGAGTTTCTACGCGGGAAAAAAAATCCCGGGAATTCCCGGGAATTATTTTTTTGCAAATCCCGGGAAATTTTCAACGGGAATTTTCGGGAATTTAATATATCGGTTTTTGGAATTGGATTTTTTACATTGCTGTTCGTTGTTTCATTACTTAAAAATACAACTCTGTAACGATGCATAATAAGTATAAGCATGTCAACAGATGTAATAGAGGCTTCCGATGTGAATCCAACAACTTCCAGCGTTACGAAATATTTTTAACTATGAAGTCTTTATAGAAAAAAGTATCTAGATTGGCAGATGTAGATGGAATTTCCATCCATGCTTAACTCAAAGCATATGATTTTTTTGATAAGTTTTTTAAATATTGTTGTTCATGAAATTAATGAATAAAGTTGTTTTGTTTTTGATTTGAATGTTCACAGAAAAAAGTATTCACCAATTAATGTTTTCAATTAAGAATTTAATTGATTTAATTTAATTGAATCAATTATTAATTAATTTGAGTGGAAAAACTTAATTAATATTATCAAATTGTTTATAGGTGAAAATTTAGTTAATTTTTTAATTGATATTACAAATATTTTAATTGATATTACAAAATTATTCATATTACTTTTTTTGTGATGTACGTTTTTTCATAAAATTATATTTTTTATTGACGTCATTTAATTAAATTCATATGTTTTTGAAATTCCCGGGAATTCCCGGGAATAAAACATTTTACTTCTCGGTTCCCGGGAATTGAAAAAGTCCGGGAAATTAGAAACCCTAGCTAAGAAGTTTCCGAACCGCCCTCGTAAAAAATATAAAATGTTTATAATTTATTTGCTGGTGGTTTAGCGATGTCTATATGCTCTATTGTTGCTGTAACAAATCGTCAGTAGACTTCAACCACACATTTTGCACAGTCAAAAACCTCTTATATTATGTACAGACTTTGTGGTTGAAGTCTACTGACGATTTGTTACAGCAACAATGAAATGCATATAGACATCGCTGAACCACCAGCAAATAAATTTCAAATTAAAATAAACTTATGGCAATAAGTAATAAATTACTTAAATGTAAAATGTTTAAATAAAAATTAAATAAATTATTTATTTTTAAATTGAAACCTACCCGCTGGTGGTTAAGCATTGTCTACATACTTTATTGGTGATTTGCCAAATCATCAGTAGACTTCTACCACATAGATTTTTTGAACAATCACAAACCTCTTATCTTATTGTGATCTTATGCACAGACTTTCAAAACCTATTTGAGAATTCACAAATAATAATATGTGGTTTAAGTCTATTAACAGTCGTTGATTCTTCACTCTGTATTCAGGAAGATTTTTACATTATTAATATTTTCTGGTTTAAAATTAATGAGGAGAAATTAATTGGAGAGGACTTTAACAGAGATCAACAATTTCTAATGGGAGTTTACCCAGGTAGCATTTTGTATCATAATCCAATCGTTTCCGAATCAGCTTGACGGGAAAAACAACCGCATATGAGCTCATTTTTCGATCATAAATGATACTCCCGTTGTGAGAAAATGGTACCCTACAGATGAATCATACTAAAGAATCATTTATGATACGATTTGCTGATTAATTTTTGAGCAATTCTCTGGTAGTATTAAATCATGAAATGAACTTTTGGCGGTTTCTTTCCATTTTTTTCCTCTATTTTCAAGAAATCATTGTTTGATCATATAGATGAATCATAAGTGAATCCTTTTTCAATCACCTAAGTGATAAATCAGTTTTTAATCATCAAAAGTGATCTCAGGAGAATCAAAAAGAGATTTATGCAAAAAATGATCAGCCAAATGCTAGCTGGGTATTCACCCATATACATATGCGACTGTAATTGTAATCTGCATATGAATGAGTATATAAGCAAACCCAGGTAGCATTTTGTATCATAATCCAATCGTTTCCGAATCAGCTTGACGGGAAAAATAACCGTATATGAGCTCATTTTTCGATCATAAATGATACTCCCGTTGTGAGAAAATGGTACCCTACAGATGAATCATACCAAAGAATCAGTTATGATACGATTTGCTGATTATTTTTGAGCAATTTTCATATTAAATCATTTAAATCGCCTTTTTGCGGTTTGCATGATGTTCCTCTATTTTCAAGAAATCATTATTTGATCATATAGATGAATCATAAGCAAATCCTCTTTCAATCGCTCAAGTGATAAATAACTTTTTAATCATCAAAAGCGATGCCAAAAATGATCACCCAAATGATAGCTAGGAAAGTTAAAATTGTTGCCAACATTTAGCATACTGATACCAACACCGAAAAATTAATTAACCTTCCTGACTATTTTCGTTTTTGTGAAACACATTTCCATTTTTCCGTCTCGTAGACAGATTATAATGTTTTGGTTCTAGGGCAGTAAATCGCAAGTCATGCCACAAGTGTGAACAGGTTTTAAAATAATATTAAGCTAAATCACGTTTGAAAAAGAGCTAAACTAGGCTAAAAAGTTAAATTTTAAGCCAGAAAATAAAGCTAAACTTTTTCGACTTCTTTCACTTTGCAATAGTTTGTTATTGCTAAAATATCGTTAAATATATACATTCACAAACATATTTTTTGTTATTTGAAATAAAAAATATTGAATAATTTTTTAATTAAATTATTTGAGACGCTTAGTGCAATAACTCTGTAAGCCATATGGAATCAAAAGTTGATTTTATGTGCTCAAACTTTATATGCTAAAAAGATTTTAAGTAAATTCGATTAACCTTATGAATTGAACAGGCTAATGTTCGTATCGCCTTTTAAGCCAAATTACATGTGATAATTATTAATGAAGAAATAACATCAAAGTTAGTTGTAAATATTCTGACAACACATAGTTGAACCGAACAGCCAGCCGTTTTCGAAGGCCACTAAACCTTCATCATCAGCGTTCTTCAGTTGATGTAGATTTCTGCCTTATAGACGAAACTTTCTTGCAAATGGAATACGTGAATTGTTTTGATTCATCGTATTTCAATTTGCTGAAAGGTGTTTTGTAAGGAAAGCTCAAATTTACCATCTCTAAATTTACAACACTCTTACAACATTGTCGTTTATTCTTTACTAGTTATGCACCTGTTAGTTGATTTGCTTGTTTTTGTTCTACTTAAGACAATTTATTATTTTAATTTTTGACACAAGCCCATGACTATAAATTTTAGTTAATTTAATTATTATTTTTCGAACAGCATTTGTTTCTATATTCTTATGAATTGAACAGACTAATGTTCGTATCACCTTTTAAGCCAAATTATAAAAATAATTTTTTTCGGTTAAACATATTTCATGTTTTAGGAAGTTCTTTATTCAAGCAAATTCTTTTGTCGAAAAAAACCAAGAGTTCACTTACTAAAAATTGCACTATAACAAAATATTATAGATTTTATCACAATACAAATATGTATGTATATACATATGTATGTACATACATATGTACTCGTATGTACATATACATACGTTTGTAAAGGGTATATAAGATTCGGCACAGCCGAATATAGCACTCTTACTTTTTTAAACTATTTTCCAATCAAAAAATGTTAGATTTTTCAATATTAACAAATTATAATTTTTATGACATTTTTATGTCTTTAACATATTTTTTGACATCATGCAATTTAGATTTAAAAAAAGGCTAAATGAGTTTAAAAAAAACCTAAAACTTAAGCTAAGAGCTTAAATATTGAAGCTAATGCATTAAACACATTCACCACAGCAGGCTACACGAACACACGACTTCAAATGCCGCTAGCAGCATTTGTCGCCTCGTAGCCAGCTACTTAATTATTTTGGAGACGGCAGCAGCACCATCTGCAGCTGATATTCAAGTACAAATACATAGTTCAGTATTGCCACTTTCATATATTTTGCATTTATAAAAATTAATTTTTCTTTTAAAATGTACTTATTTCACATAAAAGTACAATAATGAATCAATTTATTCTTTACATCAATTTTTGGATATTGTTTCTAGTAAATAGTATGAAATAATTGTACGATATCATTTATTCACCATTTTGTATTATACTGGTAACACTGCATTTGCTCATTGTAGCCAGAGAAATAGAAATTAGTTTAAAGTTAAAACGAATCTCTGCTGGGGTATTTCTCAGCGGGTACCCAGGATAAATAAAAACCACTTTATTTAAACGTTATAAATTCAAAAGGTTTTATTTAAAAATTATTTTAAAGGTTTATTTCAAGATCCTTTACAATTAAAGATAAGACAATCAACCAGCCGGACAATAAAGAAAAAAATGACGGGAAAACGAGCGTCGCGGTTAACCGGTCAAACGCGTGGTACCTTCATAGCGAACAGTCGAATAGCGGAATTTTACTTACTTACCAAACAAACAAAAATTACATATACAAAAAAAAAATATTAGTAGTACATATTATTCGTAATAGGTACATACATACTGTCTTTAATAAATAAGCTTTCTGCTTTGCTAATATTTTTTACATAGTAAAAATAACAAAAACAAAAAAACCGCAAAAAAAACTTAAACAAGTGATATTGAGGAATACCTCAAAGTCAAACAAACAATCATAAATAACAAAAACAAAAAATACCGAAAATAAAAAAAAAAACATAAACGAATAACCCTTGAGGAATTCTTTGTATGAATTCCTCAAATACAGAAAAACTTGAAGTGAGTTCTAACGGCAGAAATGCTTATTTTACTGTGAGTTCTGAAACTCTGAATGAAAAAAAATATAAAAAATAAATCTGATGAAAATCTTTTGTTAACGGCAACGCCAATTTTTCGTCAGCGATCAACTTCGCTTTGTCCAATGCCAAATAGTAATGATGCATTAACATTACAGTTGCCCAGTACTTCTTCATATAAGTCAGTAATATCATCCCCTTCAGGCTCGTGTTTATCACTTAACAAAGTTATCACTACAGATAACAGCGGCTAGAAACTCAAGGTACAAGTTGGAATGGACAGATACATTACAATTTTAAAGCGCGGGCGAAGCCCGAATTCTTCAAAAATCTCATCTGCTCCAAAAGTGTCTAGGGATAACAGCGCAGCCTCAACTAATCGCCAAAACCGCTTTAAAATTTTTCAAGATGAC
The DNA here is from genome assembly GCA_944452675.1 of Tachina lurida. Classification (NCBI taxonomy): domain Eukaryota; kingdom Metazoa; phylum Arthropoda; class Insecta; order Diptera; family Tachinidae; genus Tachina; species Tachina lurida. The sequence goes on from OX101754.1 coordinate 79,909,293, forward strand.
AACGACAAACCCGAGGTATCCTCGAACAAAACATCCAAGCCGCCACCAATCTATTTGAGACAAAAAAATTCAAATGCCCTTATTAAAAAATTAATTTCGGTCATTGGTGAGAATAAATTTCACATTGTTCCAATAAAACGTGGCAACATCGATGAAACTAAAATCCAAATTTATGACGAAAAAGATTTCCGCAAAATGGTTGCTGAATTTGAAAAAAGTAAAACAAGCTTCTACACATACCAGCTTAAGAGCGCTAAAGGCATGCAGATCGTATTGAAGGGCATAGATTCTTATGTTGTCCCCGAAGAAATAAAAGATGCACTCGTCCTCCAGGGGTTCAAGGTAAAAAATGTGTCCAATATAATAAATAGAGAAAAGATTCCCCAACCCCTATTTCGTGTTGAACTTGAGCCTAATGATATAAAATTGAAAAAATATGAGACGCATCCAATTTATAATTTAAAATACCTCTTGTACCGAAAAATCACAGTTGAAGAGCCACATAAGCGTTCAGGTCCTGTACAGTGCCATAATTGCCAAGAATATGGCCATACAAAAACATACTGCAATTTACCTACTGTTTGTGTTGTGTGCGGCGAATTACACGGCACTGCTAGTTGCAATAAACCAAAAGATCAAAGTGGCAAAAAATGTAGTAATTGTGGAGAAAATCACACCGCTAACTACAGAGGTTGTCGTGTGTACTCTTTTGTAAAGAAGACTATGGTGCAAAAACCTAAATTAGCTCCAGCTCAATCAGCAAACGTTTACTCTGCCACTTTTCAGCAAATGAGCCAACCAGTTACTTCCCGTGTATCGTATGCAGATGCTGCTAAGGCTAGTTCTATTCCGACACAAAATGTTTCACCGCAAAATAATTCAACAAATACAAACTCAAACTTTAATTTTAATCGCCTTGAAGCCACTATTGAAAATCTTGTGCAAACTATAAACAATTTTACAACAAATATGACTACCATGATGCAAGAAATGTTGCGAATGCAGAATACTCTGCTTCAAGCAATACTTAATAAGCCATGAACACGTTAACAATATGTTTCTGGAACGCAAACGGCATTCGCCAACATAAAAATGAACTTGAGCACTTCCTCACGGAAAAAAATATTGATATAATGTTAGTATCTGAGACTCATTTGACTTCGAGAAGTCTTTTTAAAATTTATGGCTACACTATATATGATACAAAGGACCCTAGAGGAAGGACTTGCGGTGGATCAGCAATTCTAATAAAGTCAAGACTCAAGCACTATGTTCTTGATAACATTTGTGAAGAATACCTACAAGCAACAAATATTGGCATTGAAAGTTTTTGTTCAAATTTCGTTATATCATCAATTTACTCCCCTCCCAGATTTTTAATCACTGAGAATCAATATGAGGATTTCTACAAATCTCTTGGACCTTGTTTTGTAGCAGCTGGAGACTACAATGCGAAACATACGTTCTGGGGTTCGCGCCTTGTTACACCCAGAGGTCGAGCATTGTTCAACACTATTTCAAAAATGGGCTTGGATGTCATTTCGAGTGGGGAGCCCACTTATTGGCCTACTGACATACAAAAAATTCCGGATGTTATAGATTTTGGCGTCATAAAAAATATCTCTAGGGATTTAATTCAAGTTCAAGCTTCTCTTGATCTCTCGTCCGATCACTCCCCGACGATCATCACAATTTGTAGCCCATTAAGAAGTAACTTACCTGACCCATATGTGAAGATGATCAATCGTGTAAATTGGCTGGGGTTCAAAAAATATCTCAGCAGTCATTGTACGGAAAACATTACGCTTAGAACACCCGATGATATTGAATCGAACATTGCCAATCTCAGCGAGAATATTAAACAGGCTGCTGAACATGCCACTATCTCCCATCCGCAGATTGGGTTTAATAAAATTTATTCTACAGACATTGAACGTCTCGTACGTGAAAAAAGAAGGGCTAGAAGGGAATGGCAACAGCACAGATCACCACAAAATAAAATCAGATTTAAAGAGTGCACTAAACGACTCCAAGAGTTGCTTGCATCTGAAAAAATTGCATCTCTTAAAAATTATCTGGAGGGTCTTGATGTTACACCGGCGTCTAATTACTCCTTGTGGCGCGCTGCCAGAAAGCTTAAAACACCCGTTGAGTATAAGCCACCTCTACGCACATCTACCGGAGGTTGGGCAAGAAGCGATACTGAAAAAGGTAAAATATTTGCTGAGCACTTAAAATCCGTTTTTACGCCAAATATATGTACTGGTGTTGCTGATTTGCCGAATATAGTCACTCTACCCCCTCAACACATAAAGTTTAAGACGCGTGATTTACAAAAATTAATTGCCGAACTCAACCCGAAGAAAGCTCCGGGTATTGATGGAATTAGTAATCAGATGCTGATGAACTTGCCTCGTATTGCAATGAGAATCCTGTTATTCATATTTAATGCTATTTTACGACTGGAGTATTATCCACGCAACTGGAAACTTGCCAAGGTTAAAATGATTCCAAAGCCGGGCAAAGATATAACAAAGGCTGAGTCATATAGGCCAATAAGTCTACTATCTACAATGTCAAAGCTTTTCGAAAAACTGCTCAAAACAAAATTGTCCCCAATTCTAATTAGTAGTGGGTGCATATCAGACCATCAATTTGGTTTTAGAAGTCAGCATAGCACCATTGAACAAACTCACAGATTAGTTCAATTTATAAGAAGAACTTTTGAGGGAAAAAAGTATTGTTCTGCGCTGTTTATTGACGTTTCCCAGGCATTTGATAAAGTGTGGCATGAAGGCCTTATTTTAAAATTGAAGACTTACTTACCAATAAACATTTTAAATCTTTTGGAAAGTTACATTATTTCCCGTAAGTTCACTGTTGCGGAAGGAGACTTTACAAGTAGGCCTGAAACAATTTCATCTGGTGTGCCACAGGGGAGTATACTGGGACCAGTTTTATATTTAATTTATACTTGTGATATGCCTGTGAGCAGTAGTATCCATACTTCCACATTTGCCGACGATACAGCCTGCCTTAGTATGCATGAAAACCCTGATGAGGCATCCCGCAAACTCCAGGAACACATTAGCCAGATGGATCTTTGGTTAAACTTATGGAGAATCAAGGTAAATGAACAAAATTGTGTTCAAGTAACATTTACTTTACGAAGAGATACTTGTTCCCCCATTCGGATTAACAATCAAGTTGTTTCTCAACATTCACATGTGAAATATCTTGGTATACACCTTGATCGACGACTTACATGGAAACACCACATTGATTCTAAGTTAACTCAAATGAAACTTAAACTAACTCAGGTACATTGGCTGATTGGTCGAAATTCAACACTTAGCCTAGACTGTAAACTTTTAATATACAAGTCGCTTTTAAAGCCAATATGGTGCTACGGAATTCAACTATGGGGCATTGCTTCAGCTTCAAATGTAGAGAAAATTCAACGCAGGCAAAATAAAATTTTACGCATGATAACATCGGCTCCATGGTACATCAAAAATTCAAATATACATCGTGATTTGAATATGCCACTAGTGACTGAAGAAATTGCAAAATACGCTGGCAAATATTTAACAAAGCTCGAGTCACATCCTAATCCGCTTGCCCGTAATATTTTGAACTTTACTGGACACATCCGCCTAAAAAAGAGGGACACAATGGCTCTTATTCACAGCACTCCAGATGGGACTTCTTGAAAATACTTTTATTTTTTTTCCTTTTGATTATCACTACTTACATATGTATTATATATAACTACTACTAAGCTTATGTCCGACATTGGTCGGGCCTAATTACATTTTTTAAATTTAAGATTTGAATACTTATTGTTAGTTCATATATGAAGATACAATAAATAAAAATCATGCATAAAAAAAAAAAAAAAAAAAAAAAAAAAGTTGGCGACAGCTACAACGGTGGTCGTGCAGTCGTGTAGCCTGCTGTCGTAAAAATAATTGTTACCATAAGAATGTGTGTATTCTATTTTTGACAGATTGTAGCCCGTAGCCTGCTGTGTCGAATGTGTTTAATGCATAAGTCCACAAAAAAGCTAAATTTAGCTAATATGGGTAAGCTGTTCATCACTGAGAAAGCGGAGAATGAGTTTGTGCAGGCATGTATGAATTTTTTCCTAGCTTCTTGCTTAGTTTTTGTGAGCATAGGGAACGAATTTAAAGTTCAAATTTAATAAATTTGTACAGCAAAAAAAAAAATAAAATAATTGTTGAAGCTAAGAAATATTTTCTGATAAAAAAAGCTTTTGGCAATATGCAATGCATTTTATTCTATGAAACATTTAAAAATAATAGGGAAGATAGTTTAAAAGGGATTTTAATAGTGTTCGCAGCGCTGTGAATAAATTTAATTTGGAATTTATACACTACATAGTTGAATGGATTATTAGATGCAGTACTTTTTACTTAAGTTCTTATTAAATTGTTTATTTACAAAAAATATAAATAAATAATTAATAAGCACAGCATGAATTTTGAATTGCAAAAGTTTTCTTCAAGTGTAACTTTATTTTACTCTCATTTTTCTCACCAATACAAACATATTTTATTTTGCGGATCAATGTTCTAGGGGGTAAGAATTTAAGGGCCATATTTAATACACTAAGCCAGGTATGTCCAAGCTATATGCACAATGTGCAAAATTTTATAAAGCTCTTTGTGTTTTAACACCGACGAGAGCAAAACAGCCAACAAGATTTTAGCGACAACAATGCTTGCTCTTATTTTGGAAAGAAACAGGAACAAATTTAAAAGTTTTCAAAGCTCTTTACCTCAAATGCATATATCACAGTACAGCGTTGTCAACTCCCACCGTTTATTGCTTTTTGAAATTTTCGACACGAAAAATTTTGAAGTTAGTGATCAGTGCTTTTTTGAATTAATTTTCGGTGCTTTTTGTTTGGAGGGGGTGTTACTAAACCCAAAATTCAAAGAGAAATATATTATCCTTTTTAAAAACACATAAGCTCTGAAGTTAAATGGAGCATTTCAAAAAATTCTAATTAGATTGTACAAGACTTGGTTGAAGAAATACGCGCCATATTACCCTCAAACTTTAACATTTTAAATATAATTAATATAAACAGTGTTTTGCCACATAACACAAGTATGTGGACCTTTGACAAAAGAGCTTAAGTCGAGTTATGAAAATGCGCTGGATTTTTCGGTCCTATCGGCACTATCCTAGGTTGTGTAGTTCCAGAAATACTATATACAAAAAATCAACATATCTCTTGATTTTACTGGTTTGCATTTGACAAAACAACTTAGTGTAAATATGTTGAAATATTAATAAATTTTCAAACAATTTAGTAAAACGAACTTTTGACAGAACGTCTTATTTCATCTTATTACTCCGCGTTCTTTTAAAAATTCTTTTTACAGAACAACATATTTCTAAATTAGTTCTTTTATCAAAAGCTTAGTTCTGAAAGCGGAGTATTTATATCGAAGTAAGTTAATTTTTCGTATCACTGCGACAAAAAATCTTATTCTAAAACAATTGTATTGTAAAATTTCAAGGATAAAAAATTAAAATTTTATGTCTATTTAAGTGTTTTTGTCATATGCATGTTGCAAGAAAGCTAATAAATCGGTTATTTATTTAATCAGAAAATGTATTTTTTTCGCTTTGTTTATTTATATTGAAATACACTCGTAGCTTTTTAACAAAGTAATAAATAATTGTTAGGACATTTGAGAAAAGTGATCACTGATCACTTTCTACCTGAAATTGATCAAACAAGGTAGTTAAAGGACGTATGCCTAAAACGATGGTAAGTAAGACAAATGGTAATTCGAAAAGAGAGCTGAAAAAAAATTATTGGTAGCAAAGAAAGTTCATAAAAAGTCACTAAACAAAATATTTAGAAGCATAAAAGTTGCCTCAAGCAAAATTGTGGACGGATATCAGTATGGGAGCCACTTCTTAATGAAAAACATCGTACAATGTACAAATGATTAATAATATATAGGGAAAGGATTTGCATGTAAATAAATGATTTTTGTCGTTGGTCGTAGATCAAATTAAATAAAATATCTTTGCGAATCAACAAATTTGCGACAAAATGGCATCGATTTGTTAGTGCATATTTTTGTATATTTTATAATAAATAGATCTTTTTGCATATTTCATTACAAATGTATATTTTTAATAAATATTTTAGTTTTTTCATGCTATGAATCTAGTTTTGGTTTTTTTTAATAGTTTTACATGTATGTAAGCAAAAAATTGGCATAAAGTTAGCATAAGTGACAAAATTTAACATGATCATAAAGAGTTTGGCGATGAAACCTCACTTTAAAAATCATGCTAGGACCTAGAGGTGGGTTAAAATTAGGTAATGCAACCATTTTTAATGTCAAATTGTATGGAGGAACTCGTTAACACCTAATTCAATTGCGTCACTTATGCTAACTTCCTGCCAATATTTGCTTATACTAGAGCTGTGCAAACGAGGGTTGTTTATGTAGCCTTCATGTTGTACAGTATTGAATTGTTCTCTCTTTTTAGTGCTCTTGATTTTATGAGAATACTAAATATGGTATTCAATCTCATCAAAAGCATGCAACAGCATTTGTTTATCTGCCAAGCGAGGGCATCAGTTATTATTGTGTCGAAGCACATTTCACTAGTGCACACCGAATGACAATTGTAAAATGAGCATACAAGTGTAAAATTATGTGTATGTGCAAAAGAAAAAACAAACAACGCAGAATCTATGTATGTGCGTCGTAGATTATTTGAGCGTGTTAGTTCGCATGCTACTGTTCTAAGCAGTGTGACCACATCCTACAAATTGTTTATGCTAAATTGATTTGAAAAAAAATCTAAAAAATAGTTATAGAGCTGAAACATAATGCTAAAATTTAATACATACTTCTTTTTAATTGCATTGTTTCTTTTAAAGTGTTTATTTTTGCTATTTATTCTTTTATTGCATTACAAAATTGTATTTCCTTTAAATGAACCAAAAATTTTTTTAAATTCTTGAAAACCTGCCATGAGTTTAGCATACATAAGTGTAAAAATTTAATTTCTTAACGAGTTTTGCTATACAATTTCACATTAAAAACCACGCTAGGATGTAATTGTTAGTTCAAAATACATTATTTATTTATTTATTTATATATTTATTACCTATAACCTAGCCAATGCAGGCCATAGACGGTTACAAATTTCTACTATAATAATAACATAAACATTATGGGCAAATTGCTTATATAAATTTGTATGATGGAATTCTTTAAAACCTTGTTAAATTTCATCACTTATACTAACTTTCAGTTTTTCATTTTACATAATGCATTATGCAGTAATAAAAATCATTAAAAGCAAAGCATAATTATTAATTCGCTGTTGGTTTTTAGAAAACAAGCTTTTTTGAAAATGTATTTCGTTGATAAGCAAAATTTAAAAATTAGTTTTTATAAAATATCTAATACTAATTTACAACGAAAATTTACATTTGATGCGTGGTGATTTTAATTATGTATTTTGTTCCTCTGAATTCAAAAAGCAAGGTAAATTTTTTTTGTGGAACAATTTTTGAAATATTTTAATTTTCAATAAAACTAATTTTTGAAAACAAAGGCAAAAACGAATTATAAAACAAATAAAATAAGAATCATCCTAAAGAAGTTAACCAAAGGTTATTATTAACGAAATACTGATCAAAACTAAAAATATATAAAATTTACTGACCTAAAGCTTGAAAATATGTACATATATAAAAGATCGAAAAATTAGATAAACAATATTTTAATTTTTTTAATTTGTCCACCCTTTTTAACTTCACCAATCATATCTCGAGCTAGAAATGTCGAATATCGTTAAATTAAATGGCAAATCATCGTGTGCATTTATACATGAGTAAATTTACAACTATGAGAAACAACAATTATGAGAAATAAAATTTTTAAATTCAATATGAAATTAAACGAAGGTTGAAAATTATTATATTTATGAAAATTTTTAAAGAAAAATTTGTATACTTAATGATCAAACAGAATGCGGCATAAACACATTTTCCATACAAATTGACACAAAATAGTACATCCAGAAAGCAGTCGAGAGATAAAATCTATTTGATTTTGACAGCGTTTTTTCTTATGTTCTCACATACATTTTGTGAACAAAACTACAAAGAAATATAAACACAAAAGAAAATGAAACAAAACTTAGTGAGCATTTGAAGTTACTGCCGTAGTTTTTATTATGGGCTTTGTTAATTTGACAGCGATTTTTCCTGAAGTTACGGATTTATTCTGTTTAATCATTTATACTGTAACAAAGTGTAACAAAGAATTTACTCAACTGAAAAAAGTACTTCAATGTATGCCGCAGTGAATAATATGTTTGCGAAATCAACTCAAATGTCAAATGTATAAACACTTTTCATTTCGTTCGTAATTTTAGCTTGAAATGATTAATTTGTGTCAGCCTGAATGGGCTATTAACCAGCTTTCAAAAATATAACAGCATTTATACTGAAATACGAAACCTTTTTTAGTAAATATATTTCTAATTTTTGTTATAAGTAAATTCATGCTGCTGACGTTCAACTCAAAAAAGTCTTATGGGTAATATTAATGTAACTTTTGCCATTGTAATTCCAAAATTGCAATCAATGTCCTCTGTTTTTAAATGTGCCATTTCTCTTACAAATAAGCAATTTACATTATGTATTTTCTAAAATATTTTCCAAATTTATATTTTTAACCGTAACAAATTATAATTCTTACAAACATTTTATGTCTTTAACAATTTAGATTAAAAAAAGGCTAAATGAGTTTCTAAGAAAAGCTAAAAAACAAGCTAAGAGCTAAATGAAAATTTCGAAGCTAAATCCAAAACAATAAGCTAAATTTAAATTAAAATAAGCTAATATGGTCACGCTGATCACAGTTCTGGTACCTACATCAACTTATATATTTATAAGCATAATTAACATTTCTCCTGTTACAAATACATCATGAAATTGGTTACTCGTGAAAATTACTAATATACCGAAAGTTGCATAAATTATATTGTGAAAAAATGTGCAGATTATGGCCCCTATTATGAGCAACTTTCGATATTCGACTGTAGTCGAAAGTACCGATCGAACGAATTTTCATTTGGTATTATAACGAGCATTCCACAAAGAACGTTGTTATTGTGAATGAAACCGGCAAAAATAGCTAAGAATTTGAGTTTGTGTACTTAGTGCCTATTCACATTATGCCTTTTTAGCCTGCCTTCTTTCGACAATTTTCTTTTAAACCCCCTACGAAAAGTCAAGCACATTTACATTAAGACTTTTTTCTTCATGACTTTTTGACGTTTGTATACACTCTTAGTGCTGAGAGTACGAAAAAACAAAGAGAAATATCAAAAATCCCCTTGAATTTTCATTTCGTGCCTTTTGTTTTACTCCGCATGCTTCTCAACACCTCTCACCTACGAACTGAAAAAGCCTGCCTACACATGCAAGCAGAAAAGGCGCAGTGTAAATTGCGTCTTAAAAATAAATATAGCTTAACACTTGGACTTTTTACTAATTTTTCCCATTAAAATACTGCATCGAAAGCTAAATTCTGTTCGATAGAAAATTCGTTGCTCAGCGAAATTTTCGGTGCTCATAATATGAATTTAACGTTTGAATTTCGATGCTCGATACCCAGCGAATGTCGAAAATCGAATGCAACTCATAATATGGCCTTATATTACAAAAAAATGCTAGAAAAATCTATATATATTATTGAAAAATGCTATAGAAAATGATAACTGCTAAATCAAAAATTTTGCAGCTAAATAAAAAGAAATATGCTAAATTTAGCTGCAAAAATAGTCACACTGGCTCTTCGTTTTATAATTTATTAATTTATGACTAACAAATAACGTAAAAATAATATCTTTCTCAATGAATATACATATGTAGTTGTAAAAAGTTTTATTATCACTTAATATTTTATGAAATTTTTAGTTTGTGAAATGAAGTATTGTGCACTATGAAGTGTACAATAAAAACATTGCACACTTGACACAACTGTCTATTCAACTGTTGTACAATGATTGTGTGTGTTTTTTGTTTCCTTGTTCTCTATTTTTGTTTCACACTCAATTACGATCACCACTACAAACACTATTTGCTTTTGAAAAAAATACAATACTGTGCATATTTTCATAGCTTGTGCTCCCCTCTAGCTTATACATAGACATAGTAAAATTTCTGATTCTCAGAAAAAAATTCTATCAACATAAGTTTTTAAAATAAAAACTAGCCCCCTTATGCAAAAAAATATTTTATTTGAGCTTTAAAGTTCATATTAGTTACCAAGAACTATAAGGCTAACATTGCTTTGTTAAGAAATTGTATGCAAAATACAACTTTAATTATTTTGTGATTAAATAATAATAACTGGTAACACACCGTGTTCAACAACCACTTCATAGCTTATGATGTACAACATCGAATGCAATTTCATTCGAGTTTTCAAATAATTTCTTATTTTATTAAATAAATTTTTATTATCTTGAAGTAAAGCAAATTAATTTTAAAAATATGAGCTTCTGACATGGAAGGAAAACAGATAAATATTTCTATGAAGTAAAATTAAAAAAAAATATGACGAACAAAGAAAAATTAGGGCAATTTATTTTATTCGAATGAAATGAGTATTTGAATATCCAGCTTTTTTCGATTCGCTTTGATTGTATGTACATCACTAAAAAATATTTTGTATAATTGTATTTATTTTAATATTATTTTTATGGATTTTGCCATGTATTTCGAATCAGTTGGATAATTTGGTGATGTTTTCGAACACATGACAGTAATAATAAATTTAAGATAAGAGGTAGCACTTCTGGCTTCATTCTCAGATGTAAAATGAATCAGTATGTGCTATATTAACAAAAATATTTGAGGTACAAAACACACATTTTGGAAAAATCAACTTAAAGTAGTCTTAAAAAACGTGGGTGCCTACTTTAGAATTTTGATATAATAATTTTTTTTACACTCAAAATATTCCATGCTTAAATATACGAAATATTATTTCGTTATTTAACTTTTGTGCAATAAACGAAAATTTTGTACACTCAAAATATTATGTAGGTAAATTCAAATGAAAAATCATTTAAAACAATAGTATTTTCAGTTAAACACCGGATTACTAACATTTCATTTGAATCAAACGATTTTTTCTGTTATTTTTGAATGTTAATTTTTTAACATACAATTTCAGTAAAAACGAATGTTTTTTCTTTTATTTTAAACTACAAAAAACAACCTACATATCATTTAAAACTGCTGTTTTTTTCTTTTTTTTTTAACAGCCTGAAAACAACTCACAAAAACAGTAAAAACGACTGAATTTTCCAACTTACATAAATTTACCACCCAAAACTGTAAAAACAACTGCTTTTTCACTTATTTTAACTGACAAAAAATAACCTACCGAAACAATAGAAACTACTGTTTATTTCATTTAATTTTAATGAAATATATTTAACCCCCAAAAAATTAAGATTTTTTGTTATATGTATGTCTTATAAATAATTTTTATTGGAACTATGTGCTTAAGATTTGGCGTAAAGTCAATAAATAATAATAATCACAAACATAATAATAAGAATAATAACAATAATGATATATATAATTATAAGTATGTGAACATTTTAACAATTTCTGCTGCGTGAAATAAGTGCTCATGAATTGGGCTCCTCTTCCAAACTGGTTAAATATAATTGTTTTCTATAAGAAAAAGAACGCATTAAGTCATTAAAAATTGACACTACATACATATAATTAAAAAAATTTATATTAATGTTCGAGGGTCGAAAATTTTCAGCACTAGAAGCGCAGTAAGGCCACAAGTATGTTTGATAGTCCATAGCTTTTTAATTTTTTAATTAAGCCCCTTTCACACACGTCAGATCTGACTCGTAAAGTCTTGAGTTTTTAGGTGAGAGAGGAAAAGAATGGAGAAGAGTACAGACTGGACCGCACCAATCAAGTTTGCTTTTTCGTTTTGTTTTGTCATTCGTTAATACTCTTCGACAACGCCAAATTGATAAGACTTTATGAAACAAACTTGACGGTGTGTATGAACGCAAATGTAAATGCAGGTTCAAAATAAAATTGAACAAAAACTACTCAGGTAAATCTGACGTATGTGAAAGAGGACTTAGGTCCAATAATCATTTGGGAGATGGTGTGGTGAAGAAATTCATGGAGTGTTAATTCAAAAGTATTATCTTTCGTTAGGAATTACAGGGAAGTATCCCACCTGTTGCCGTAACGACCACAAAATGGAATTAGACAGTGGCCCAATTCACAATCTTGTGCAAATGGTCTTGCATCGTTGCATGTGCAAAATGGTATAGTATATTGATACTCACCACTAAGAATTGTTAAGTGGTGAGTGTCAATATGCTGTACCATTTTGCTCATGCAACGAAACAAGACCATTTGCACAAGATTGTGAATTGGGCTAGTATGTTTGTTCTAAGAACAAGTGAAAACTGTCAGTTTAGAATGCTATGCATCTTGATGTAAAAATAAGCTCTACTGCAAGAAAGCATTAAATATGTTGTATATGTCGAATTGTGGCCCTTTGTTCCAATAGGAACCATAGGACATAATATATATATGTTGAATTGAATAAGCCGCATGTATGAACATACAGTAAGAGCAACAATAAAAACATAACAATTGCTAAAATAGGGCAAGGAATCTGAATTTAAGATTTCTTACAGTTTTTGGGGCCCCCCAAAGAATATATCATTAAGAAATATATACTGTACCTTCTATAACCGACATTGCATATGAGTTCGTTTTCATTTAGATAGTTAGCATCTTCTTCGCTCACTGTACTATTGCGTTCAGTCCATAATTCGCAAATTCCTCCTGAAACAAACCCTGAAGGAAATGTCGATGGTGAAAATGTACTGAGTCGCTTTTGACTTTGTGCTTGTCATTGAAAATCTACTAGTAACACTTAAACAGTTGACTAGGTAGTGACTACATAGTTCTTATGGGAACATGGAGACAGACCAACCAGACATTTAGTGGTACATTTCTATACCTTACGTACATACAATTATACGAATATTGACAAGTTGTTGCAAAACCCACCACAAATGCACCACATCTGTTTTCTCTCGTTCTTTTGTACTGACGAATAGAAGAGAAATTGTAGACAATGTACATACTACTAGAATTTTAGTGTTGACATAGGGAATTTGGCCCCAGTCTGACTGCAGGGAAATGATACACATACACATACATATGTATGTATGTATACAAAATAATATAAATTTCATGAAGGCAACTTACCAATTTAAATTTTGTTTTTATGTTTGCAAAAAACCATCCTTTTATATGTATATACATATGTTCGTGTATTAGCGAAACTATTTGCATACATACAGACGTACATATATAATTTTTGATAAAATTTTTGGATTTTTTTATTAAAATAATTTTGAAGTTTGTTTAAAAAAAATAAGCTACGTATGTATGTGTGCATGTATATTTTTAAACGTTTTTATGAAAGAAAATTAAATGCAAAAAACGATTAGATCAATTACATTGTTTCAGTTTTACTGAATACTTAACTATTCTGAACAAGTAAGAGTGCTATATTCGTCTGTGCCGAATCTTATATACCCTTTACCAACTTACGTACATATATATAGTATGCAGACACATACATACATATTTGTTTTGTGAAAAAATTTATAATTTTTTTAAAGTTTCCATCTTTGGAGCTGTAATTTTAATTTTTCAAATTTCATACGCCAAACTTTTCTTTCAGAAGCATAAAATATATTCAATTTATAAAGAAAAAGAAAAAAATTTAGACCTATTTAATTTTACATAACACAAAAGCGTGAGTTTTCCAACCAACCCTGGAGTCATAATTTTGGATTTTTCTGATTATTGATACCGATCTAGTTTTTTAAAAAATACATAAAATATGTAAAGTAAACGAAGCAAAAACGAAATAAGAAAAAACTTAGTTTAATTTAATTCCTTTAATATTAAAAAATTCAGTAAAGTGCGACTTTGACTCGCGCAGTTTTTTTCAGTTTAAACGATTTTTTCAGTTTTGTCGCTTTTTTCTCATTTTGGCCATTTTTTTCTGTTTTTTTTTTTCATTTTGGCGATTTTTTTTCTGTTTTTTGGGGGTTTATTTTAATTTTGGCGACTTTTTTTTCATTTTGGCGATTTTTTTGGCAATTCTTTTTTCATTTTGGCGATTTTTTCCTATTTTGGGATTTTTTTTCATTTTGGCGATTTTTTTTTCATTTTGGAGATTTTTTTTCTGTTTATGGGGCTTTTTTTATTTTGGAGATTTTTTTCATATTAGCGATTTTTTTTTCATTTTGGCGATTTTTTTCCGTTATTTGGGGTTTTTTTTGTTTTGGCGATTTTTTTTTCATTTTGGCAATTTTTTTTATTTTGGCGATTTTTTTCTCTTTTTGGGGGTTTATTTTCATTTTGGAGATTTTTTTCCTTTTGGCGATTTTTTTAATATTTCGATTTTTTTTATTTTGGCGTTTTTTTCATTTTGGCGATTTTTTTTCATTTTGGCGTTTTTTTTTTCATTTTGGCGATTTTTTTTCTGTTTTTTGGGTTTTTTTCATTTTGGAGATTTTTTTCATTTTGGCGATTTTTTCCTTTTTGGCGACTTTTTTACTGTCTTGGGGTTTTTTTTAATTTTGGCGATTTTTTTTCTGTTTTTGGGGCTTTTTTCATTTTGGAGATTTTTTTAATTTTGGCGAATTTTTTTTTTATTTTGGCGATTTTTTCCTGTTTTTGGGTTTTTTTTCATTTTGGCGATTTTTTTCATCTTGGCGACTTTTTTCATTTTAACGATTTTTTCCTATTTTTTGGGGTTTTTTTTCGTTTTGGCCATATTTTTCGTTTTGGCGATTTTTTTTTCATTTTGGGGTTTTTTTCATTTTGGCGATTTTCTTTCATTTTAGCGATTTTTTTTACTGTTTCGGGGTTTTTTTTAATTTTGGCGATTTTTTTCTGTTTTTTGGGCTTTTTTCATTTTGGAGATTTTTTGAATTTTGGCGATTTTTTTTTATTTTGGCGATTTTTTCCTGTTTTTGGGTTTTTTTCATTTTGGCGATTTTTTTCATCTTGGCGACTTTTTTTAATTTTAAATTTTTTTCTTTTTTTGGGGTTTTTTTTCGTTTTGGCCATTTTTTTCGTTTTGGCGATTTTTTTTCATTTTGGGGTTTTTTTCATTTTGGCGATTTTCTTTCATTTTAGCGATTTTTTTTACTGTTTTGGGGTTTTTTTTAATTTTGGCGATTTTTTTCTGTTTTTGGGGCTTTTTTTCATTTTGGAGATTTTTTTAATTTTGGCGATTTTTTTTTATTTTGACGATTTTTTCCTGTTTTTGGGTTTTTTCATTTTGGCGATTTTTTTCATCTTGGCGACTTTTTTTCATTTAAAATTTTTTTTTCTTTTTTTGGGGTTTTTTTCGTTTTGGCCATTTTTTTCGTTTTGGCGATTTTTTTTTCATTTTGGGGTTTTTTTTCATTTTGGCGATTTTCTTTCATTTTAGCGATTTTTTTTTATTTTAGCAATTTTTCCGGTTATTCGCGATTTATTTTAGTCTTAGAAATTTTTTTTGTAATTTGGTGCTTTTTTTCGTTTTAGCGATTTTTTTTTGTTTTTTGCGATTTTTTTCGGTTTGGCGATTTTATAATTTTTTGTTTTTTTAGTTTTACCGTTTTTGAAAATTTCAAGAGTTTTGCTCTTACGGTTTCCAAGATACAGCAAGTTGTCAAAATTGCATATCAAAAGTGCATTAACTGACGGAACACCCTTTAATTTAAATTTTTGGAAATTTTAGTGTTAATTTTTGAAGTCTGTATAAAAATACACTAACCTTACAAATTTCAAGTGTATATACATACATACATACAATTGTATGTATATTACATGGGATTTTAACATTTTTCGTTGCTCGTTTTGCAACACCCTTTAATTTCCAGCTCTCACGCATTTGTTGTTGTAGCGGCCAAAGGGTTACACACTGTGTCCAAATTTCAGGTCTCTAGCTCTTACGGTTCTCGAGAAAATACTAATATAGTTTTAGACATAGTTAATTTTACATGACACAAAAAGGTAAAAATTTCCAACCCTGGAAACGTCTTTTTAAATTTTTTATATTTTTTCAATTTAAAATTCCAATTTTAGTCGTACTGAAGTGTAAAATAAGTTTTTTTATTAAAAAAAATAAAAATTTGTTTTCGGTAGTTACTTTTATATGGCAAAATAAAGTTTAAGTTTTCCAGCTCTGCAATGGTCTGCTCGATTATGCTGAATTTCAATACCAATCTATTTTGGAAAATTTCTGACACACCAGTCCAAGAACGAAGTCTCTAGCTCTTCTGGGAGCTTCGGAAAACCGATTTCACGTACAGACAGACGGACAGACGGACAGACGGACAGACGGACATCGCTTATTCGTCTTCCCTATGCATAAGTATCCAGAATATATATATTTTATGTGTCGCTTATTGATATTATAGAAATTACAAACGGAATGACAAACCTATATATACCCTTTTACCATTTTTGTTGGTAAAGGGTATAATAATTGATTATATTGACTGCACAGAAAATCATTATTATATTGTAGTTTGCTTATTAAACAACATACATAAAAAGTTAAAATACCCTTGGCTTGGTAAAATAACTAAATTTTCTTTTAATTTTTACTTCACGGAAAACTTCCAAAATAACCTACATTCTGTTAATGTAAAACTTTTTTGAGTGTACATTTTACGAAAATAGTTGTGACTTGTGCAGAAAAACAGATTTTGTAATTTTACGAATTTCGTTAAGTTACAAAAATTATTTCCTACAATTATTTTCGTATATAGTACCATGTTTTTCGTTTATTTTATTGGATTTAGTATAAAAGAAAACATTTATATAAAATTTTAAATTTCGTGGAACAAACAAATTTTGTTTTTTTATCATTTTGTTTACAGTACAAAATTATTCTTAAATTTACACAAGTTTCGGGAATTTTACGAAAAAAAAACTTTGAAATATAAAAATAAAAACTGTTTTGTTTTATTTTTTAATATTTTCCGCATTTATTTTGTTGTCATTGTATATATTCTATAAAATATTATTCAACAAATTTCAATTAAAATAAAGTTTTTTAATAAAAATTTGTTTTCGGCTTATGATAGGAACACAACTGGGAAGAACGATAAATCTCGTCCACGGCACACCAACGAAGAATAAGTAACATTTCTTATAATTGATAATTGGTTATTGTTTGTGCAAGGATAGAGATAAAATTGTTTTTTCGTCGTTCATGGGTGGGCGTAAGAAATATATATAAATCTATCGCCGATTTCGTCTTGCACGACGGATTTCGTTCAACGGTGGTGTTTTATTTACATATGAACAAATGACGAAAGTTCGCAAGAAAAATTCGTTGTACGTCCCAGTTGTGTTCCAGTTTGAAGCATTAAAAACATTCACCACAGCAAGCTACCGACTACAAAATGTCAAAAATAGAATACACATATTTATGTGAGAATGATTATTTTGATGGCAACAAGGCAACGGGCTACAGGTTGTTGTCCGTGCTGCATTTGTCGTTGTAGTCGAATTAAACTAATTTCTATTTTTTATGGCTGCAAACCAAAAACCAATCAAATTAGTGCCAAGAAATATTTTTTATTGCAAAATAAAAAACATAATTATAAAATTTTAATATTAATTACAAAAGTAATATATTTTTGCAAAGAGAAAAAAGTTATAATTTGCGAAGAGTTGCAAAATTTAAAAAAGCCATAATATTGATTATAAATGGCTAAACGGAAAGCAGTGCAAAAAATTTGCGAAAATTAAGAAAAGCAAAACGTTACTAACAGCGGGATGATAACAAAGTCTAAAAATGTGTAAAAATCTTCAAAACTTTTAGGAAGCTAAAAAACACACGAAGGGTCGCTTTTATTGCGAACTTTGCAAAAATCGCGAAAATTTGCAAAATTTTAAGCAAAATATGATTCAAAATCGCTAAAACTTTAAGGAATGCGAAAAATTCGGCAAAAATCGCGAAAATTACGAAAATCTGCAGAAACGTTTAACGGCCGGATGATAACAAAGTCTAATATTGTTGAAAAATTGGCAAAACTCGTAGGAAACTAAAAGCATAAAAAAGTCGCTTTTTCGCGAACTATGCAAAAAATTGCGAAAATTTTTAAAATTTTAAACAAGCCATAATAAGAATTTAAAACTGCTAAAGCTTTAAGCAATGCAAAAAGAAGAGAGGTGTCTTAGGACACCCGGTTGTAGCTATGCTGCTTGGTTATATAAAACAAACTGAAGTGTTAAATAACAATGCAATAAAATTATATATACAAAATTATTGTTTATAGGTAAACATTTAATTAATTTTTTAATTGACATTACAAATATTTTAATTGATATTATAAAATTATTCATACCTATTACTTTTTTGTGTTTAGGATAGCTATAAAATTTTTTTTAAAAAACTCAATCATTATAATCTACTGTAGTAATAATTGGTTCGTTTTAGCTAAAATATGAAACATATGTTTGCGATTGGATTTTTTCAAGGTGCTTTGAAAAAATTGCATTGTTGTATGTTGTAATGGATCATTGTCAATTTTTAAATCAAACTCATCCAAAAGAAATTTTACTAATGGCTCAGAATTTCTTCTGAATTGAACCGTAAAGCATCAACAAATAAATATTTTTAAATTAAACAATAAATGATTAAGAAAGAGTCTGCAAAATTACACCAAAATCTTTTATTGGTTATGCATATACACACATATGAATTTTAAAAGTAGACTTTTCATAAAAAGCTACCCATTTCAACTGTTGAAAAATCGTCCATTTTAAGGAAAACATTTTCCAATCGTCATTTTGCTATTTCGGCACCAAAAATCGTCGAAATGACGATAAATCATCACATCTGGCAGCCGTGGCTGTGTGTTTCAATCAGCGTTACCATATATATTTTTTAAAAAAACTTCTTAAATCTGAAAAAAAATTTTTTTTCATATACAAAAACTTTTTTTCTTCAAAAGTACCAAAATTTTAAAAGAAAACATAAAATTGTATTTGGAATTCATTTTATTTAAAAATATAAGACCGATTAAAATCAAAACCATAACATATAATAAAAAAAACAAAATAAAAACTTCATATTTAGATTTAGAGATTTTAAAAAAATATCACATACATTAATGAATATTAGAGCGACTCAACTTGTATTGAAGAGAAAAAGTGCTTTTGTTACCCCTCTGAAAATAAAGTTTGATATGTTTTATGATGATTCCCAAAATATTTTGGTTCTAGCTTTGACCATCCGTGAGCTGGACCATTTTTAAAAAAGGTCTTTTTTTCAGTTTTTCGAATATTTTTGTACTTTGCTCCAAGACGACATAAATAAAATTTGGTATAATCGAAAAGAGTTTTTGAAGCACCATCCAATGGTATATAAAACTTGACCACTTGTGACCTACTAATTGAGATATTTAACTAAATATATATTTTTGTTTCGGGTTTTCATACATCATCAAAAAAATTCCAAAGAAAAGGGAAAACTTGACAAATGGTAACGTTCGTTTCAATACTCACAGCCAGTGATGGGAAATAAGATTTGCATTTCGGCATAAAAAAAAATTTTTTAGTACTTTTTGATTATAAGAATACCATAAACTATATTTTTTATTTAAAATTTATTCACAAAAAAGTATACAAAATTCATTTACAAAGAAATAAAATGGAAACATATAAGTACAAACATAAAAATAGGTATAGCCTGGATTAGACTTAATACTGTTGGAACATAAGGCTTGGCCCCGTATTCCGTAGCTCGCTAAAGCTAAATTCGATCCTTAAAATGCTGAACAAATAGAAAATTAAAAAATTTTGGCGATGACATAAAACAATACGATTTCGGCGAATTACGTTTTTAAGCCATTACCTGATTTATCAACACACGTTTGGAAATTTGATTCGTAGCCGAAAATCGATAAATTGATTTTATAGATTTTTAGCTATAGAGATTTAGGTTTAGCGAATTACAGATTACGAAGGCTCTTCCTTTATTTTGTTTTCATGAGATTTTGGTAAGAGAAAATCCTTTCGACATTTCGACGGACAAAATTCTGATTTATCAGGAAACATGTATTCATGTAGTGCGTTTTTATTTTCAGCCAATGTAGACCAGGGGGGTTATTATGTAATTCGATTCGAAATGAAAACTGTTCGAATTTGTATGCTATTAACATTGGAATTCGAACAATTTCCGTTCGATTCGGATTACATAAAAACCCACAGAAACTGCATATATTCTCTGTTGGTAATGGTTTCAGTTCTTCCATACAGTCAATGCTCTATATTGATTGTCCATTCTTTAAAAATTTTTCTTTTCCCTGGGAACATTTTAATTAAAAGTGGTATAATGATGTTGATTTTACCAGATTAAATATTTTCAGGGATAAACTTACTAAACCAAACTAACGTTTCATTGTCAAAGTCCACTTTTGCTCTTAGAACTTAATATAATATTTTTTTTAATTTACTTTAAACTGATTTAAAACAGTTGTTTCAATAGATAACTTTCTGTACCACATAAAATATCATTGAGTTTTTCGTTGATGTTTAATTGTGAAAGGTTATACTTTTCTAAAAGAGCATTACTAATAAAGTTTCGTTCCATTTTTCGAAAAAAAATTAATTATTTTCAAAAATATATGCATGCGCGCGTCTTCTGACTGCATATCTAAGTTGTCCGTGAGAGTATTGTAAAGAAAGTTATTTTAAATAAAAGAAATGTTTTTCAATTATTGTGATTTCCTGAGCTCAGCTAGGAGCTCTTAGGAACGTTGTTTAATAATTAATTCTTTAAAACTAAATTACATCTGCTTATATACTAACTATGAGAATAATGCTTAACCTATCTTAACATAAGAGGGAAAAGAAAAGGTATATGCTTAATAAGCAAATTGTTCCTTTTAGTTTCCCACGGTAGACGTGCGGCGTGTGCCTCATAAGTGATTTGGAAAACATAGATAAAGTATTGTTTATATTTATATATGTATATAAACACATGTGGTTATTAAGTATGATTTATTCAAATACCTTATGCTGCGGTCTTTGATCAGACTGGTGAGTGTCAAATAGCAGTTGTACAAAATACATATTTACGTTGCAGTCTGTCAATGCATTTATAACACTTCATGCAGCGGTATTTGCCCGATTGCATGAGTGTCAAATGTCCAGTGCACAAAAATAATTTCAATGCAATTGGATGTTATGTATGTTGCGGTCAAGTTGACTTTAAATGTTTACTATACAATCTTGGTCGTAGTGATAGTTAGAACACGCTACAGTATCAAATGTGTTAGGGGAGTACTACGGTCCTTTTTCATGTTAAATACAGGGTGACCGATTGACCGACTAAAGTGGCAAATTGCCACAAAGTGGCAAATTGCCACTTATTCGACTGCCTTTCCACTTTTTCGACTGCCTTGCCACTTTTTATCGCCCTTTTTTTAGGGTGAGTTATATAAAAATACATTCATAATAAAAAGTTTAGTGTAGTTTTCTCGTTTTTTTTAATTTTGCCCCTTTTTTTTAATAAATCCCCTATTCGGTGCCACTTTTTGAAAAATGTCATAGGTCACCCTGGTTAAATAGTATCAAAAAAAGTACGATCGTACCAACTTTCCCATCACTGCTCACAGCACACACAGTCCCATGGTGTAATTATACAAGTGACTGCGTAAGGATTTGTTATACAAAAATACGGCAGCCCTAGCTGTGTAAAGAGCCGAAGAATGTCAAAAGCACAAAAATAATTGTACCAAAACCAAAACAAAACGAAGTTTTTGACATTCGTTAGCTACAAAGTACATAGAGCAAAAAATTATCAGCTGAAGTAACGCTGCCACCTGTTTAAATACACCTTGCACAGTCCTAGCAATACGATATACACATGCACACATGCAGCACCAGCAATACGAAATACACAAACAACTTTGTCTTATTAGTTTTTTGACGTTATTCAATGTATATACGCAAGTGCAAAGCAACAAAATTTTTTCTTTTTTCCTTGAACAAATTGAGCAATCGTTTTCACTGTTTTCTTTAAATGCATTGGTGCTTACTCGTCCATAAGGAACTTTTGGGTGAGATAATCTATAGAATATAAAAAATAAAGAAAACAAAAGTACAAAGTAATCAAAACAAAAAAAAAATTAAGCAATCGTTCTCATGGTTTCTGTTTCTCTCACTTCAAAGAATTAAACAAAACAAAATCAAACAAATTTGTTTCGTTTATTGTCGTGCTCTGGTTTAAGTACAAAGAAATCAAAACAAAAATAAATTTATAACTGTACAAGTGTCGATTATTTATGTTACGAAAATTATTTTCTAACCCCTGTATCGTCCCATACATAGGGTCTCCACCTAACATAATATGTAAGATAAGACCGTCAAATTCAATCGCAGAGAGAATTATGTTACGTGTAGACTTCAAATTAGTGTTATGTCAATCTTATAACATTTTTTATAAGAGCGTTGTTATAAGAAATCCTATAACAACAATCTTATGATATGAACTGTCAAAAAACTACACGTACATGAAAATAAATGAGTATGAATGTGTGAGTGTTTATTAAAATAAATGAAAAACAATGTTTTTACAAAATTTCTGGAATTTTATATGTTTAATTGATTTATAGATTAAAGTTTGTGTGAAAAAGTAAAAACTAAATAAATAATTATATAAAATTAATACATTTTAACTCGATGAGAATTTGCATAAAATGAAATGTTATAAGAAAAGTAAAATTACGTTGTCCTATTGTATGATATGAAGAGAAATATCGGCATTTTATTTTTGTTATTCTGCCGACGTTCTCTCACATATTATATCAGAGTTAGTCGCAGTTGCAGACGCTATGATAAGTAGCATAGCTAAAAAAATTCGGTAAAAACTTACTCGTACCAACAGCGATGTAATAACAAAGTATAATATTGTTTAAATATCGGCTAAGTTGTTAGGAGGCTGAAAGCATGGAAAAAGTCGTTTTTATCGCGAAGTTTGCGAAAATTGGCGATAAATTGCAAAATCGGAAGCAAGTCCTAAAATTGATTAGAAATCTCGAAAGTCATTGCAAATATAAAAAGATCGGAAAAAAATGAAAAAACGCAAAAAAAATCGCAGGTTAGCGAAAAATTGCTAAAACTATTGAAGAAATTACTAAACCTATGAATAGTAAAAATCGCAACAAAAAAAAACCAATGTAAAGAAATAAACTGAATTGTTTTATATTTTTGAATAAACTGCCGTCTTCAAAATAATTAAGTACCTGGCTACTAGGCAACATTTGTTGCCAGCGGCACTTGTAGTCGTGTAGCCATGTAGCCTGCTGTGCTCTATGTGTTCAATGCTTCAGTCGTGAGTTTCAGTGCAAAATATGTATGTATGTATGTATGTGTATGTGATGTATGAGGAACACACAGGCTGTAACAATTCCCCTCAAATTATATATTTCTTTTCATAATTATTCCAACCTTTAATTCCAAGAATTACAGATTATTCTACAAAACTATTTTTCAAATGTAAAATTTATTTTTTTTTTGGTAGATTTTTATATGCTAAAGATTTTAATTTTACACAAACTTTCGTACATATGTAACACAAAATTGATTTTTATTATTCACGAGTTTATTTTGTAACATTGTGTTTCGTAAATTTACGAAATAAATTTGTAAATATGTGACGCGCAATTTGAATTCGTGTTTTTTGTATATTTCGATAGAAGAACATCTAATGTATCGAAAAATGCAAAAATCTCGATTAAACAAAAATAATGACTTGGGCCTTTAAGCTTTAAGCAAATTGCCTGGTAACACCAATAATAGTTCCTACACCTTTTCCATTCGTTCTATCAGTGCTTATACACAATGAGAAAGCGAAAGAAATGTTACAGAATGCAACCCTGTTTAGCATTAATAATGACGTTTCAAAGATATATATATATATATATATATATATATATATATATATATATATATATATATATATATATATATATATATAGATAAATATCCATCGCCTTATATATAACGAAAAAGTAGTAGTAGTAGTTAGCATAAGTGGTAAAATTCCAACATGATCTTAACAAGTTTTGCCATAAAATTTCACCTTCAAAATAACGCTAGGATTTAATAGTGATTTAAAAGTACATTATGAGCCGACTTTTAATGTCAAATTGAATTGTGTGGACGAACTCGTTAACAATTAGTTCAATTTCTTCATTTACGCTAAGTTCATGCTACTTTTTAGGGTCCCGTACACCAAAGATTAAAAGGAACCCCATTGTTTTCGCTACGATGTCCGTCTGTCCGTCACAGGCTATTTTCTCGAGAACTATAAGAGCTACGGATCTGAACTGTGTCTGCTACAACAGCAAAGATAATAGAGTTAAAAATTAAAGCATGTTCCAAAACGAGAAACGAAAAATTTTAAATTCCCATCTGATATACATATATACAATTATATGTATATGTGACGCGCAAAATAGAAAGGGACCTAAGGGTAAAAACCGATTTTGTTCAGGAGAGACATTTTAAAGATTTAAATATGTGTATCTTTGGTGTACCATCACTGAGCGTGTTGGTATTGGTCTCATTTGAAAGCGACACATCTCATGACGTCAGGAACGTGTTGGTCAACTTTGAAAACGCGCGTAGGTCGTCCCTTCCTCTTCTTTTGTGTAGTTGGTTCTTACTCTTTTCTACCTAGCGCGCTGTTTCCATGAGTTTGATATCAATTTTGCTCGCGTTTTTTCGAATCCAGGTTTATTTTCTGAAATTATTAATTGTGAATTATAATAAATACTCATTTATAATTCTTTTAAATCGTGAATATCACTATGTTTGTACGAACATTTGTTCACATAACCTTAGAATCGGCGATTTCAATTTCATAAAACGTGCATATCTCTGTCAGGGAACACTTCTGGGGCATGGGATCGGTCTCATTCGATGCTCAGATGTTGTCCGCATCGAAAAAAAAGTGAAAAATGATTTTTTTTTACCGTTAGGCTCCTTTCTCTATGCGCTGTCACACATGCTAAATTTAGTAATTTGCAGACAAAAAGTATTTCGTAAAATAAACAAATATTATTTCCACTATTTACGAAGCATTTCGTACCGTAAAAACAACGAATATTTTCGTAAAATGAACCACATTTTTCGATTATTTTACCAAGAAATATTTTGAGTGTAGAATACAAATTTACTTAAGATTGCACAGATTTTGCAGGCTCTTAGACACTGTTGGCGGACACCAGATAATGTAGAGAGCTCAAAGAATGCTACATTCATATTTTTACAATATTTTGTACGTCCACAGTTTGTAATATGCAGCTCATTTTCGCTTTCTTTAACACAACAATGCATTTCATTGTTTTTCAAGAAAATAAAACATTTATCAACACAATTTTTTTTAAATTGTTTGAATTTATAAAAAAAACTTCTGAAATAATTTTTCAATAAAATGTTCAAACAAACAGGAAACAGAGTGAAATATTAAATTAATACGGTGGCACGATATTACTGGAAACTTCAAAATGCCTATCCTTGTCAGAAGGTGAATGTCAAGAAAAAATGAGAGAATGGAAGTACCTTCTATATTTATATCATGATATTAACCAAGGCAGATTCATTTCCAGGTAATATCAGGGGATCGATTCTGAATTTATGATAAAAATGAAGTGATAAAAAATTTATCATATTCACTTCACTTGACAGGTAGTTCTCATAAAAAACTAAAATCAGAATCGCATTTTCAATGAAGTGATATTTTACTTTTCATTTTCACGATTTCACAGAAACAGAATCGACCCCCAGGATTACAAAAACAATGAATAAATACAACAATGAAAAAAACAACATGGTTTGTAGTTCATCCAAAACTTCAAACATATAATTTCTTTAACGTAATAATAATAAAAATTATTCACATAAATTTTAAAATATTTCTTCACGGCAGCTACCACTAACACAATTTGCAACGCTTAGCAATATTCACAATTTTTTAATAGTTATTTCATATTTTTAAATTTGTTTTCACAGAATTTTTTTGAATAAAATATTTTTCATATTGAAATTTTTTAACATTTTCTTTTAATTTCTCTTTCGTAAAAAAATGTTTGAAGTTTGGGATGAACTTTAATTTCAAAAAAAAATAGCTCAGCTGCATTTCCGCTACTACCTTGTGAATGTGCCTTGATATTAACCTTCTGAGAGTCTGAACACAATGTAACGATAATTTATTGCGGTACGGTTTTTCATACGGTTTTGAAGAAAAAAACCGCAGTGCGGAACGGTATAAAACAGTGATGTCAAAAATAAAACTATAGTTGTATGTGTGAGAAACGTTGTCTCGTTGCTCTCGAAAGTACACAGGAAAAATAATTATTTTGAATAAATTATGTTTATTGAAGTAGCTAAAAATAAATAAAAAGGAGCCTATGTGATAGAAAATTAAAAAATAAGATGAAAAAATTAAATATAAAAGTTGGCGGTGACCCATATTTTTCAAGTTATCGGGCTCTGAACTTTTCATAGGAAACTCTGAAAAATCTCAAAAAAATAATTTTTAAATAGCTTATCAGATAGTAATGTGAAAAATAAGAAAAAAAACTTAATAAAAAAAATTTGCTGCAGGCCATATTTCCCGAGTTATTGGTCTTTAAAATTTAAATAGAAAGTGCAGTTTAGTGAAAATGCTCCAAAAAAAGTCAAAATGTATTTTAAATACATATTAATTTCTTTCCTTAAACGTTTTACAACATCAAACACATTAAATATCGCGAAAAGCATTGGTGATCATAGAATATTTTTCGCATACCACTTCTTTTCTTTCACAGTATCTATAAACATATTAATACACCCGCTACGCATGTGTTCTCGTCGCTGTCTCATCGACGACTAAATGGAAGAGAATAAGAATGTGTGTGATTTTAGTTTGCACAATTGTGCCATGAAACAGACATCAATGGTATAAAATTAAAATCTATTTTATTTTCTCTGCGGACTTTCTTGTTCTCTCAATTTTTGACTCTCTTTCTCTTTCTGATGTTGCCATAGTTTTTGAATAATTGGCGGTGTTCACAACATTATTGTGAAGAAAAAAAAAATGATTTTGAAGTTCAAAAACTTTTGTAATAAAATACAAAAGTTTAAAAAATATATCAAATATATCTGCCAATCAAGGTTGGCAAACGGTATCGTAAAAATACCGATACCGATTCAAATACCGCTATAATTAGATACCGGTATCGTTACCGATACCGAAATCCATTTCGGTTAGAAAATACCGGTATCCAGACTACCGTTTACGTCTATACCGGTACGTACCGGTATACCGATTCCGGCCAAAAAATAAATGATAATTGAGTCTTAGTTGCCAAATTTTTATTATGTATTACAACTTTTTTCACCATGAGACATTTTGGTTTATATTTCGACCATTGTATTCGTTTTGCTTTATTATTCCAGAAGCCAACCAATCCCATTTGTCAGTCAATATTATTGCCACTTTTATAAAACATAGAATCTCAAGAAAAAAGAGGAACGCCAGAACAAAAAATATTTAAAATGTTTTGTAATAGATACTATGGTTTCAAAAAACATAGCATAGATAAGAACCTTTGTTTTTCTAGCATTTATTCAAAGACAACTAAAATTAGTTTTTATTCGGAATACCAAAAGTAAAGTTGTTTCAGTTTCAATCCAACTAAGTTGAACTGTAAACTGTAATATGGGCAAAAATTGCAAAAATATATATCAATTAACTTTCTTTCTTTGGCTTAAGCCTGATACTCTGTTCACAATTTCGTGGGAAATGCTGTCAAACTACATATAAAAGTATTTGGTATGAAATATTTGCGAAATAAATTCGCAAGAGTAGTACTCTGTTCTTGGTGTGAAAAACACGGAAAATCATGTCTTTCAATGCAAAATTAGTCTGGCATCATATTAGTTTAGCTGCGAAACAACATGAGCAGTACTTTTTTCGCACGGAATTTTAACAATGTTGCATACTTTCAAGCAATAAAAGCGAGAAATTTATTTAAAAAACCGCGAGTTGGGCTACATTTAGTACATGTCAAATTTTTCACGCGAAATAACGAATGGCACTGAAAATTTTTCACAACTTCGAACAGAGTACCATGCTTTAGAGAAAAAACTTCTAAACTTTTATATTTGAAGTTAAAGATTCCTCTCTCGAGGCGAAGAAAAGTGCCTGCTTTAAATGTTTAAATTATTTATAATTGTACAAGAAAATTAATTTCTTTGTTTTTAAGTTGGCTGAAAGAATATTGTATATTCTTTGAATTGAAATATTCCAATGTTCGTTTCGTCTGAATTTGGCGAGAAAAATATAAACAATATGGGTCCAGTACAAAAATATTGCCTAGGAACGTGTCCAAAGTATAAAAGTGTCGAAGAAAAAGCCAAAAAATTATATTTGGTGAAAAATACAGACATATATTTGAAATTTACTGAAACAAGATATACATATGTACATATTTGGTTCAAAAAGCCTTATGGCCCTATGTATAAGCAAAAATTGGCATGAAGTTAGCATAAGTGACGAAATTGAATTAGGTGTAAACGAGTTCCTCCATAGAATTTGACATCAAAAATTGTCGCATGAACTAATTTTAATCCACCTCTACATCCTAGCATGATTTTTAATACGAATTTTCATCCCAAAACTCTTTAAGATCATGTTCAATTTTGCCACTTATGCTAACTTCATGCCAATTTTTGCTTATACATAGGGCCGTTAGTCTCTTCTTTCTGTATCCGTTTATAAATTTAAAATCGGTTGATATTTAACTTAGTTAGAAGTTGATAAGTGCCTACGGGTACGAAAAAGCGGTTTTTTACTCGTAAAGGCTGGTACTCTGTTCGAGTTGAGAAAAATTTTCAGTGCAATTGGTTACTTCGCCTGAGAAATTTGACATGTACTAAATGTAGCCCAACTCGCGGTTGTTTTAATAAATTTCTCAATTTTTTTTGCTTGAAAGTATGCAACATTGCTAAAATTCCGTGCGAAAAAAGCACTGCTCATGTTGTTTCGCAGCTAAACTAAAATGATGCCAGATTAATTTTGCATGGAAAGATTTTCCGTGTTTTTCACACCAAGAACAGAGTACTACCAAAGACTATAAATATATAAAGATGTTCCACGTAGAACATTAAATGAAAACTAAAATTTTTTGTGTTTATAGATGCTGTGGGGAAAGTAACAAGGGAAAAATAAATTGTTTGTTATTTGAACGAAACCACAAAGAGAGCACAAAATTTTTGAGCATTCACACTTATATAAATATGTATGTAGTAATGTTGTATGGCATACAATGTATGCACACACCAGGGAAGGAATATGACTTCTTGGATTTTGTACCAACGGTGAAAACAAAATGTACTTTTTGGACTATGGCGCTACTATTTTTTTAAATATTTGTTAATAAGAACGGAATCGTAAAAAATTTATAAAAATTCAGAACTAAATAATAAAAAGCAGATACTTATCAAAAAAGTGTATAAAAATTCAGAATAAAAAATAGCATAAAAAAATATTAAATATTGCATTCACAAGGGTACTTTCGTAGATTAGACTTGTTAGAGATCGGTTATTTTACAAATTTCGCTTCTTAACAGGACTGTTATGTTAAGCTATGCACCGTCTAAAATAAAACACACAAACAAATTAAAGACAACATAGGCAAAATTAATGTTACTATATAGTGAAACATTGGCATTTTTAAATTGTACCAAGTAACTCGCGGTAGTACCACGGTATCAACGAGGTCAAAAATGTACCACAAAAAGTACAATTGTACCATGATTTCCATCCGTGGCACACACATAATTGAAGCTTATAGAGAAATTTAGTTGTGTGTGTGTTATATTTCTTGTTTAAAGCGCAGTCAAGTAGGAGCAAAAATATGAAATAACTAAAAGAAGTTTCTTGTTTTGATACATTCATGTGCAAATAAATCATGAAAATCAAATGCGACCGATTGTGTTATTGTAGGGTAAAAATACGTGTTTTATTGTTGTAAAATTAAAAATAAGTTGATTCGCACCGAACTATAATTATTTTATTTAGAAATTTCAATTATATGTATATCAATTATATATTTCAATTACAGTGGAATCTCTATTGAGCGGACACTGAAGGGACCATTGAAATGTGTCCGTACAAGGGAACTGTCCGGTCAAGAGAAAACTAAACATTTAAATGGAGCGCTGCTGGGACCTGTCAAAAGTGTCCGTCTACAGGGGGTGTCCGCCTATAGGAAGTGTCCGTTAAGGGAGATTCCACTGTATTATCTGTTTCTTTATCATAATTTTTAGCGTGAACAAACATTTCTGAAGGATATTACAAAACTTGTGCTGGTTTAATTATATCCACACGACATTTAGCGCAAGTAATTCGTTGAGCTACATATATAACCAACAAAATATCGGCTTGATGTTAACTCTATTGGAACATTATTAGAGTTAAAACAATCTGCATCTTCATTAAAATAATCTTCATTTTCATCGAATATGTTTGTTACATTAACGTCAGGTGTGCGACTACTTTCTGCTGTACTTCGACTTCTTTGAGTATCTTCTAAAATTGTTTGGAACTCAATAGGTAAAAATATCGCATCGTCGTTTGCACAATTTGAAGAGGTACTAAATTGCGTTATTTTAAGAGATAGCAGTTTAGCTACTGCGACATTTAATTCATAGACCGAAGGATTTTTGCAGTGTCCGCCCTTGGGACGTAGGTATATATGAAAACAAGTTTTCCAATGGATCTTGATTAAAATGGCTCGTTAAAATGCATATCAAATTTGAGTTTTCCGCAAACAATTCACGATAACGATAAAATAGCTCTCGTAGTTTGAATTAGGCCATCAATTGAAAATATTTTATTTCCTGCGTATTCAACCTGTTTCATATAGGTAATTAGCTCTTCGAGTAATTACCAAGTTGTGCTTTTCGGCTTCAGGCCACGCTTCAGGGGCTTTGCATCGTTAAAATACATGCTGTTTAAGCAATCAAAATAGCTATCGAGTTTTTTTATAAAAGAGCACGTTGAAGTGGCTATTGTTGCGGAACTTCGTGTAAACTGGCGATTTTCATTTACAGATTGGATTGCAGCAGCAACTGAATTGCTTAAAGTTTGGACAGCTAGGCCAACACGCATCTTCTGAAAATTATTTGGGTTTATGTGCGCCGTTGTTAATTTTGTCATTTTGGTTACTTTTCCATACTCCAACTCGAATATTTCTCTAACAACGTCGAATCGCGCTACGCCATGCAGTGTTTTAAAATCGGCTTTGATGAAAGCATTTGTTATGGATTTGCAAATATGGGGTACGTCGTACATCAGGTAAATTTTTGCATTCTTATAAATAAAATAAGGTTTTTCACAAGATCCGCCTAGCATATCATAGCATTTTCTATTATTGGGTCCTTGATCACACGTAAGCCCACGCACATTTAGTCCCATTTCTCTTAAAATGTCAAAGTTTGACTCCACAAGTTTTTTTAGTACATCACCTTTTATTGAACTGGAAGTAACACAATAGTTTAAAACGAACTTCCAACTTTTTACAACTCCTCTTATCATAAAAACGCAAACTTGGGACCCCATTTGATTCACTCGTTCATATCCTAAATCGACAACTCCATCTATAACATCTGCACATTTATTATAAGTAAATTTTTTTCTTATAGATACTTCATCAAAAATTAAAATGCATTCTTTTTCAAAAGGTTGCATCTTTTTCACAGTTTCTGTGAGCGCATTGTATATACATGAATTGTTACCTGGCTGCAAATTTTTAATGCTACTCCATCCACTAAAGGATGAAGGACTCTGAAGGTTCAATTTCAATATATTTCTTAAGAACAAGTATGTGGAGGTTGATCTTTAAAATATACTTTGAGAAAAGCTTATCTCATGCTCTTCCCAACGCGCATTTGTCCCTCTATTTATCTTTAGGAGCATTTTGCAAAATGTTTTTCGTTTGGACTTATATTTAAATTAAATAAGTAAATTTATATTCGGTGCGAATCCATGTATTTGCAAAAGTACAACAATAAAATACATATTTTTGCCCTATAAATAGACAATCGGTAACATTAAATTTTATGTAGCTTATGTCCATACACTTATGCATATGTGCGAAAACACAAGTTCTTTTTGTTTGTGTAAATTTTTTCTTTGCTTTAAATTAAATACACACATCCAAGGCATATCAAACAGGTACATGCATCAGGCAAATTGCTCATCCGCTGATTTTTTGTTTACACGTTTATAACGAAGAATTCATTTGACAATTACTTTTGTGCCTTGTTTGATGCATACAATTTTTTGACAATTACTTTGTAAAACTATGTGAGAAGCACAGAGTTGCCACAGTGTTTTCCCTAATGCGTGTACCTGTAGTAAATGTGCCTTGACACACATCCATTCATACTTACGCATGCAAAGGCACACACACATGCATGCGTATGCAGATGAATAGCGAAGACTTGAGAATAATAAGTGCTCTGAGAAAATAAATTACTCTCTTTGAAACAAATGGATTTAGTAGTAAATCCACCAGCAAATTAAGCACTGGCAGTACAATGTATGGACGTAGAACATCTTTATATATTTATAGTCTTTGGTACTACTCTTGCGAATTTATTTCGCAAATATTTCATGCCAAATACATACTTTTATATGTAGTTTGACAGCATTTCGCACGAAATTGTGAACAGAGTACCAGGCTTAACTCAAGAATTTGGAGAGTCTGGAAAATTTATATACTCGACAATACCTAGCAGAAAAATAGTAACACTTCGCAGGTATTTCGATTTCATTAAAATTTGTCACACAGTATAATTTATCAGAATAGACTTTATCTATGTAAAGTTTGAACTGCAGTCTCCTTGTTCCACATTTTTAATAAATTATTGTTTAGTAATAGTATAAAATCATATATAGAAACAAATAAGTTTATATGCTTTTATACATACATATGTTAATGTAAAAATACTTCCTTTTTGAAGTAATTTAATAAAAAAAGCTTTTTTGCTATGTCCACTGCCTGAAATAATAAATTTGTCAGTAATATCGGTATACCGGTATTATAAACTCGATAACCGTATGTACCGGTAATACCGATACCGAAATAAAAAAATACCGATACCGCTACCGATACCGAAATTTAAAAAATAATTGTACCGGTATCAATACCGATACCGTTATTTGTTTCGGTTTCCAACCTTGCTGCCAATGTATAAAATGTTAATAATTACTTGTTTTTAGTTACTGCCATTACAAAATATTATATATATATATACTATATATATATATATATATATATATACATATATATATATACATATGTATATATGTTCCCGTCGTTCCTATAAGGAGCATAGGTCCTCCATTACAAAATATCAAACAAATAGTAAATTTTTTAGAAAATTTTATAAAAATGTATCCACAAAAAAATTAATAAAAATTTAAACAAACAACGAGAAATCGCACCGCACCGCAAACATTGTGTTTAGACTCTTATTTATTATTTATTTATTAATATTGATATTATGGATAAATACAATAACAATATAAGAGGGGTAGAAGCACTAGCTACTAAGGCCATCGGCTATCTTTAATTTTACTCAAGTCATAGGATGAGTACGCTTGGTTCAATTTTCACCGAATTTTCTGCAGGGTTACGATAAAATCGAAAATAAGTTTCGATATGTACACAAAATCATATTAAGACGAAAATAAATTCAGGAAATGCTAAAGAAATAAAATTTATAAAATTTTTATTAGATCTTTCGCTGGAAAACCCACTATACTCCTCCTCGTTGCTTTGAAAAGCAGAAGCAAGTGCATAAATACTAGTATGTGATGAAATTGTAGTTTTCGCAGTTCTTATTTTGTTCTGTGCTAACAAAGTAATATATATATATATAGTAAATAACTAATAACTATTCGGTAGAAGTAAATATTTACTCTTCTTCTATCCTCTCTTCCCATAAACTTCGACATGCTTCAAGAAAAACTGCTGCGTCTAAAACATGACTTATGCATGCAAAAACACACTTACATACATAAAAGCGCCCTAAATACAATTCAAGCAAAAACCAAAAATATTTTTTTATAAAAATGTAGTTGGGTAATGTCAGTTTCATAAAATTTAAAATTCGGCTTCAAAAAGAGCATAACTTCAAAACCGCATAAAAAATGATTGAGAGTGCTTACTTTTTCTGTTATAACTTATCAGCAGTTTCTGACCAACAAAGGAAGTGATGAATTTGTCATTGTCTATTGTTATGTTTCAATATAATTTTATGATTTTCATTTCATAAAATTTTTTAAAATATATTTTTTAAAATACTGGAACACTTGGGCAAACATTTGCTCAAATAAGCGTAACCACTAAATACTAATGAAAATCCTTTTGTTCGGATACTTCTGTATTAAGTTAAACAGCTTTCAATAATATAAGATGCCTAGAATTTGTCTAATAGTGCATTTTTGATTCAAAGAAAAGTTTTAAATTATTTTATTTCGAGGCATATTTATTACAGTACTATTTTTCGATTGATCTTCCATTTGCTATACTATGGAGATTAACGAAGAATAGAACAATTTTTTTCCATATAAACTTTCAAAGCCCAATCGAAAAAATCTATAGCCCCAATAAGGCAGAGTATGTTTTAGTGATAGTATAATAATATTACATTACCTTGAATTCAATGCAAAAAATAGTGCATTAATAACAACAAATTTAATACCAATGCAATATTAATACATTAATATTGAATATGAACTTTAGTGCATTAAAAATATCAAATTTAATGTCAATGCATTATCAATGCATTAATTTTAAGAGATTTTAGTTTAATACACTAAAAGCATAAGATTTATTGCTAATGCAATAATTTTGCATTTGCATTGATTTGGTTTAGTGTAGGAAAATGCTCAATGCATTACCTTACTTATTGCAAATTTCCCAGGTCTGCCTGGAAGTTTGTTTGTTGAGGGATTAGAATTAGCACAAAGCAATTGTCACAAATCAGTTTCCCAGTTTTTTTTTAAATAATTTTTTAAATTCCTCTTTTGTTCATGTCTATTTTATTTTTTATGCGACATTTCATGTTTTTTTTTATTATATTTTCCCCGTTAATTCAATAACAAATTTTTGCTTAATTTCTGTTACACATGTTTCTATTGTTTGTTGTTTATTATTATTTTTAAGCTTGGTAATTGACTTTATTCTAGTAAATATTTATTTTGTTTTATTTTTTCTACTAAAAATTTAGAAATGTCGCCAGTTTGTATTGTATTATTATTATTTGATTCTATTTCTACTTCACTTTCACTTGACGACATGTTTGCACTTCAATACCATTAGACGTTTGATCTTCCTTTGCTCAAGTCATGATACAATAATACAGGTAACCGCGAAGCGCCAGCTGTTTTGCTTATTTCGTGATGTGATCTGCCAAATGGTGTTTATGTTTTACCAACACACGCGCACAGTGCCTATTAAAACTGTACTAATACCACCATGCTTTGCAAAGCCAAGAGAAAACGCAAGTACATGCAGTGATGCCAACTTTTTATATTCAAAACGCGTAAAAATTTTTGAAAAAAGGGCTTAAAAGGGCTAAACTGAAAAAATATACGTATAATGCAACATAAAGTAAGACTTTTGGAAAAAGCGTGAAAAGGGGCTAATTTTAAATGTTTCTGTTGAAAATCAAAGCCAAAGTACAGTAATTTGTTAGAAAATAAATAACTACAATGAGATGAACACATAGCTTGATATATAACATTTCAATAAGGTACATAGATACATATTTCATTTACATTTCAATAAGGTACATACGTAGATTAGACAGTGTATATGTATATATACAGTAGTAGTATATATACAGTAGTAGTATACATACATACATACATACAGTAGTATTATACATACATATGGCAATTTTGAAGAAATAGAACATTTTTCCATATCGTTTCTTCTTTTTTAAATTGGTAAAGCAAAATAAGAGAAGAAAATTAGTAAAACAATGCTGTCACGTTATTTCATAAGTCGATATTGCTAGATTAAAGGAAGAAAAAAGTTCGTAAAAATTTAAAAGTAGACATATCGAGCAAAAAGTTAAAAGGGCTGAAAGATAACTTTAAAAAGTGCTAGATAAACGCGTTTTATAGTTTCGGGCCAAACATTTTTTTCGCGTTTTCAGTGACTGAAAAAGGGCTAAATCTAGCCCGAAAAGGGCTAAGTTGGCATCACTGAGTACATGTATATTGTTTTCTCTTGGTTGTCTCTCTTGTCAATCACAAAACAGCAATAAAATCACTGTTGTTCTATTTGTTGTACGTTTGTTGTAGATTCGCGGCTACCTGTATAATTGTATCATGGCTCAAGTAATTGCAATTGGTTTTAAACCAGTGATAACCACCCTCTAGTCAACTTAGAACCATATGTCTCCATGTCAACACTCTTTTTTCTAGCGACAATTCCACTAGTTGAAATGTCGCCAACTTTCCTTTTATGCGCGAGTTGAGATACGTTAGAGACAGCAGTTCTAGTGTATTTCTGGTGACATTGTCAATGAACGCGTCAATAGTTTGTTTTTCTTTTTATACCCTTTACCAAAAAAATGGTAAAAGGGTATGTATTGGTTTGTAATTTCTATAATATCAATAAGCGACCCATAAAATATATATATTCTGGATCCTTATGCATAGGGAAGACGAATAAGCGATGTCCGTCTGTCCGTCTGTCTGTACGTGAAATCGGTTTTCCGAAGCTCCCAGAAAAGCTAGAGACTTCGTTCTTGGACTGGTGTGTCAGAAATTTTCCAAAATAGATTGGTATTGAAATTCAGCAAAATCGAGCAGACGATTGCAGAGCTGGAAACTTAAACTTAGTTTTGCCATATAAAAGTAACTACCGAAAACAAATTTTTATTTTTTTTTAATAAATAAATTTATTTTACACTTCAGTACGACTCAAATTGGTACTTTAAATTAAAAAAAATATAAAAAAAAGTTAAAAAGACGTTTCCAGGGTTGGAAAACTTTAACTTTTTGTGTTATGTAAAATTAACTATGTCTAAAACTATATTAGTATTTTCTCGAGAACCGTAAGAGCTACAGACCTGAAATTTGGACACAGTGTGTAGACCTTTGGCCGCTACAACAACAAATACATGAGAATTGGAAATTAAAGGGTGTTCCAAAACGAGCAACGAAAAATGTTAAAATCTCATGTAATATACATACAATTGTATGTATGTATGTATATACACTTGAAATTTGTAAGGTTAGTGTATTTTTATACAGACTACAAAAATTAACACTAAAATTTCCAAAAATTTAAATTAAAGGATGTTCCATCAGTTAATGCAATTTTGACTATACAATTTTGACAACTTGCTGTATCTTGTAAACCGTGAGAGCAAAACTCGTGAAATTTTCAAAAACGGTAAAACTAAAAACAACAAAAAATTATAAAATCGCCAAACCGAAAAAAATCGCCAAAAACAAAAAAAAACAATCGCCAAAACGAAAAAAAAAGCACCAAATTAAAAAAAAATTTGTAAGACTAAAATAAATCGCATAAAACGGAAAAATTGCTTAAATGAAAAAAAATCGCCAAAATGAAAGAAAATCGCCAAAATGAAAAAAATTGCCAAAATGAAAAAAATCGCCAAAATTAAAAAAATCGCCAAAATTAAAAAAAACCAAAAACAAGAAAAAAAAATCAGTTAATTTAATTATTATTTTTCGAACTGTATTTGTTTCTATATTCTTATGAATTGAATAGGCTAAAGTTCGTAACGCTTTTAAAGCCAAATTACATGTGATAATTATTAATGAACAAATAACATCAAAGTTAGTTGTAAATATTCTGACAACAACACATAGTTGAACGGAACAGCCAGCCGTTTTCGAAGGCCACTAAACCTTCCTCATCAGCGTTCTTCTGTGTTTTGGTCCACTGTGTGTGGTGTCAGTTGATGTAGATGTCTGCCTTATATACGTAACTTTATTGCAAATGGAATATGTGAATTGGTTTGATTCATTGCATTTCAATTTGCTAATGTGTTTCGTAATGTATACGCAAGTTACCATCTATATATATATACCATCTTCTATATATATTACCATCTTCTATATATATTACAACAGTCTTACCATTGTCGTTTTGTTCCTTACTAACTATACACATGTTTGTTAATTTGCTTATTTTTGTTCTACTTAAGACAAACTTTTTTGGTTTGTTACTATTAAGTATATTTTTTATTTTTAATTTTTGCCACAAGCCAATGACTATTAATTAGTTAATTTAATTATTATTTTTCGAACTGTATTTGTTTCTATATTCTTATGAGTTGAATAGGCTAAAGTTCGTAACGCTTTTAAAGCCAAATTACATGTGATAATTATTAATGAACAAATAACATCAAAGTTAGTTGTAAATATTCTGACAACAACAAGAAAAAAAATC
This sequence comes from Tachina lurida, assembly GCA_944452675.1. Taxonomy (NCBI): domain Eukaryota; kingdom Metazoa; phylum Arthropoda; class Insecta; order Diptera; family Tachinidae; genus Tachina; species Tachina lurida. The sequence continues at coordinate 79,947,969 of OX101754.1, forward strand.
GCCAAATGAAAAAAAAATCGCCAAAATGAAAAAAATAGCCAAAATGAAAAAAAATCGCCAAAATGAAAAATAACCAAAATAAAAGAAAATCGCCAAAATGAAAAAACTTAAAAACAGAAAAAAATCGCTAAAATGAAAAAAAATCGTCAAAATGAGAAAAATCGCCAAAATGAAGAAAAGCCCAATAGCAGAAAAAATCGCCAAAATGAAAAAAAAACCTAAAACACAGAGAAAAAACGCCAAAACGAGAAAAAAGCGACAAAACTGAAAAAATCGTTTAAACTGAAAAACTTCAAAAAAGCAAAAAAGGCCTACCTTTTGTGCGCGATTTAAAATCGCACTTTACTGAATTTTTTAATATTAAAGGAACTAAATGAAACTAAGTTTTTCCTTATTTAGTTTTTGCTTTGTTCACTTAACATATTTCATGTATTTTTTAAAGAACTAGATTGGTATCAATAATCAGAAAAATCCAAAATTATGACTCCAGGGTTAAAAACTCACACTTTTTGTGTTATGTAAAATTAAATAGGTCTAAAAATTTTTTTCTTTTTCTTCATAAATTGAATATATTTTATGCTTCTGAAAGAAAAGTTTGGCGTATGAAATTTGAAAAATTAAAAGTACAGCTCCAAAGATGGAAACTTTAAAAAAATGATAAATTTTTTCACAAAACAAATATGTATGTATGTGTCTGTATACTATATATATGTACGTACGTTGGTAAAGGGTATATAAGATTCGGCACAGCCGAATATAGCACTCTTACTTGTTTATTATGTTATGCAATAATGTTAAAAACTTGCGTATATATGTGTGTATGTATGTATTTAAGTTTGTTGCCCAACCCTAATAAAATTGTAGACGAGGGTCACTAAAATGTGAATCTTTAGTGAATCTTTAGTTCAAATGTCTCCATATGGTCGATTACATTGGCTGCGGTACACCTATTCAGTTTTACTATTGATAATGTCACTAATAAATCACTACAATTTTACTATTGACATCAAGCGAAGAAATATCGATATTGTAGACTAAAACCCCTAAAATTTACTAGTGAATCTTTGGTGCCAATGTCTCCATGTGGTCAAAAAAGAACTACTTAGTCAGTATTGCTACAGTCTAGTGGTGGATTTTCAATGACAAGCTAATGTTAAATGTCAATAGATAATTACATTGGCTGGGGTACACCTGGTCAGTAGTACTACTGACAATGTCACTAGCAAATCACTACGATTTCCATATTCGAATTTTCTGCAGGGCCCTCTAGCCAGCCTAGTGTCATATGTCTCTATGTCAACACTCTTTTCTCTAGCGACAATTGCACTAGTTGAAATGTCGACAATTTTTCTTTTATGCGCGAGTAGAGATACGTTAGAGACAACAGTTCTAATGTATTTCTGTTGATATTGCCAATAGTTTGTTTTTCTTTTTTATTATGCTATGCAATAATGTTAAAAACTTACGTACATATGTATGTAGGTATGTATGTATTTAAGTTTGTTGGCCCAACCCTTATTAAATTGTAGACGAGGGTCACTAAAATGTACTAGTGATTCTTTAGTTCAAATGTCTCCATATGGTCGTAAATGAATAGTGCTAAAGTCTACTGGTAGATTTTCAATGACAACCCTATGTTATATGTCAATAGGCAATTACATTGGCTGCGGTACACCTATTCAGTTGTACTACTGACAATGTCACTAGTAAATCACTACAATTTCACTATTCGCATTTTCTGCAGGGATGTTTTGAAGCGAACAAAGTTGTTGTATGCATGTGAATTGCCGACCGTGTCTGTGTGAAAAATACGATTATTGACTGCCTCTCGAGGCTATGAAGTTGTTAAGACTGTTTTAAACCATTTTTACGCATACGAAATTGAGCAAAAGCTGTTGCTGTTTGATCGGACTCGACTTACGAGCAATTGCTCCCCTGACTTAACTTAGCGCTTTTACTCGTTCTTATGCATGAGACCCAATGTCAATTTTGTCCATTAGAGGGATGTTATAACTATAAAAGCAGGGTGACCGATGACATTTTTCAAAAAGTGGCACCAAATAGGGGATTTATCAAAAAAAGGGGCAAAATTAAAAAAAGACGTGAAAACTACACTAAATTTTTTATTTTTAATGTATTATTATATAATTCACTTTAAAAAAAGGGGAAAAAAGTGGCAATGCAGTCAAAAAAGTGGCAATTTGCCACTTTAGTAGGTCAAACGGTCACGCTGTATCAAAGCATAATTTTTTCCGTGAATTGAAACTAAAATTAATATTGAACAATTGTTTCGTCATGAAACTTTTAAATTTCTTATTTTTTATACCCTTTACCAAAAAAATGGTAAAAGGGTATATATAGGTTTGTCATTCCGTTTGTAATTTCTATAATATCAATAAGCGACCCATAAAATATATATATTCTGGATCCTTATGCATAGGGAAGACGAATAAACGATGTACGTCTGTCCGTCTGTCTGTACGTGAAATCGGTTTTCCGAAGCTCCCATAAAAGCTAGAGACTTCGTTCTTGGACTGGTGTGTCAGAAATTTTCCAAAATAGATTGGTGTTGAAATTCAGCAAAATCGAGCAGACGATTGCAGAGCTGGAAAACTTAAACTTTATTTTGCCATATAAAAGTTACTACCGAAAAGAAATTTTTATTTTTTTAATAAATAAACATATTTTACACTTCAGTACGACTAAAATTGGTATTTTAAATTAAAAAAATATAAAAAAAATTAAAAAGACGTTTCCAGGGTTGGAAAACTTTAACTTTTTGTGTTATGTAAAATTAACTATGTCTAAAACTATATTACTATTTTCTCGAGAACCGTAAAAGCTACAGACCTGAAATTTGGACGCAGTAGACCTTTGGCCGCTACAACAACAAATACATGAGAATTGGAAATTAAAGGGTGTTCCAATTGTACATACAATTGTATGTATGTATGTATATACACTTGAAATTTGTAATGTTAAAGTATTTTTATACAGACTACAAAAATTAACACTAAAATTTCAAAAAATTTAAATTAAAGGGTGTTCCATCAGTTTATGCAATTTTGACTATGTAATTTTGACAACTTGCTGTATCTTGGAAACCGTAAGAGCAAAACTCTTAAGATTTCCAAAAACGGTAAAACTAAAAAAACAAAAAATTATAAAATCGCCAAACCGAAAAATCCGCCAAAAACAAAAAAAAAAAATCGCCAAAACAAAAAAAAACACCAAATAAAAAAAATTTCTAAGACTAAAATAAATCGCATAAAACGGAAAATTTGCTAAAATGAAAAAAAAAATCGCCAAAATGAAAACTAAAAAACAAAAAATTATAAAATCGCCAAACCGAAAAAATCGCCGAAAACAAAAAAAAAATCGCCAAAACAAAAAAAAACACCACATAAAAAAAATTTCTAAGACTAAAATAAATCGCATAAAACGAAAAAATTGCTAAAATGAAAAAAAAATCTCCAAAATGAAAGAAAATCGCCAAAACGAAAAAAACCAAAAAACAGAAAAAAATCGTCAAAATGAAAAAAAATCGCCAAAATGAAAAAAATCGGCAAAACGAAAAAAATCTCCAAAATGAAGAAAAGCCCATAAACAAAAAAATCACCAAAATGAAAAAAACCTCCAAAAACAGAAAAAAATCGCCAAAACGAGAAAAAAGCGACAAAAATTCGTTTAAACTGAAAAAAGCTTCAAAAAAGCAAAAAATCCTTCCTTTCGTGCGCGATTCAAAGTCGCGCTTTACTGAATTTTTTTAGTATTAAAGGAATTAAATGAAACTAAGTTTTTCCTAATTTCGTTTTTGCTTTGTTCACTTAACATATTTTATGTATTTCTTAAAGAACTAGATTGGTTTCAATAATCAGAAAAGTCCAAAATTATGACTCCAGGGTTGGAAAACTCACACTTTTTGTGTTATGTGAAATTAAATAGGTCTAACAATTTTTTTCTTTTTCTATATAAATTGAATATATTTTATGCTTCTGAAAGAAAAGTTTGGCGTATGAAATTTGAAAAATGAAAATTACAGCGCCAAAGATGGAACCTTTAAAAAAATTATAAATTTTTTCACAAATCAAATATGTATGTATGTGTCTGTATACTATACGTATACCAATGTACGTAGGTAAAGGGTATATAAGATTCGGCACAGCCGAATATAGCACTGTTACTTGTTCGCATAATCTAATTAATTTTTAGCGTTTGTGTTTTTTGTTTTGAGTTGCAAATTAAAAAAGCCAGTTGGTCACGTCCTTAAAACATCTTTGACGACGGTTGCAAGATAATGGTAATTCGTAGAAAACATATTGAAGATAGCCCCATACAAATCGTCGACGAAATTTTCATACAAATGGCGCCGAGGTCACACAAGGCGAAATGGGCGACAATGTCGCTCAGATTGTCGTCAACACTGCTTTATTGAAGACAAAACTTATGTGACACTGTCGGTCAGATTGTCCTCAACAGTCTTATTGAAGACAAAATGTATGACACTGTCGCTCAGATTGTCGCCAACACGGCTTTATTGAAAACAAAACGATGGATATTGTCGCTCAGATTGTCCTCAACAAAGTTGTTTTATTGAAGACAAATCGATGGATATTGTCGCTTAGATAGTCATGAAATACGATTTCCTTTACATTTTCGATTAAAAAACCTAATGAACAGGCGACATGTCGTACATTAATCGTCGAAGACAATGTAGTCTGTGACGATTTGGCCAACTGGGTTATTAAGCAGCTCTGAGCTGAAGAAGAGCCATCGCTATTTCTTTAGGAATACTGTTATGATGTTATGACATGGGCACATGGTCTAGTTACTCTGCTTATTTTTGTACAATAATATTTTACAAATAAATAATAAATGAAATAAATATGTATACGTACAGTTTGTCAAGGAAATGTTTCGACATAGTTAAAATCCTTTTAAATTTTTACTTTTATCGTAAATATTTGTTTCCTTTTTGAATTATGAAATTTTTTGTTATAGATTTAATTTTATTTACATTTAAGTGAATATATAGCAGTAGTTATAAGCAAAATTAAAAAGTGAGAGCATAAAAATTACATGAAAACCAAAAAAACTTAAAAATTTCTCTGTCAAGAAAATGTTTTTACATCCTTGTAAATATTATATAGTATGAAAGTTGGAACGATTTTAAGGTGTACAAAAATAAATTTTTTTTGGCCCCATTGATATTAAATCTGCTTGTAAGACGACTTCTCATGGAAAAAAATTTTCTTTTCCAAATATTCAGCTGAAATTTCTCATATTTCCCTCGTATTACTGTTTTAAACTCCATTTAGTTCTTGAAATACCTTTTGGAAATACTATTTTTCAAATAAACCGATACATTTTGAATAGGGCATAGGTCTGGACCTTGAGATGGAGTATCCACAACTTTACCGCAATTGAAATTCTTACCCAATGTGCCTCATGTTTGAGATCAATACATTAATAAAAATTTAAAACTTCCATATTTACCAGCTATAAAGCCAACGTAACTCGCGCAGTCAACGAAAAACCATTTCAACGTATTGATGTGCCGCTCAGTAACAGTTTCCCATGAGACAAAGGCAATTGCCAGCGTTGTCAACTTTCAAATTTTAAAAAGCACTGAAATCAGGAAAAAAGTGCGTAATTTAAGTAAAAAAGCACTAAATTTAAAAAAAATTTAGTTTTAATTATTATTGTACGTATATAAAAAAACTTTTTAAAAAAAATTAAACCGACTTCAAAAAGAAGCACTAAAAAGCTACAAATAATATAGATCTAGTTTAATAAAAGATTTTTATACATGTTACCTACAGTGCCGTTTGAAGTTGGTGCCAGTAATACTGGTACTAAGCACATAGGAACATGCTCGGTAAAAAAACTGCAAGTAATTTTTATGTACATATGTATGTGCTTAGTTACCAATGTTGCTGGCACCAACTTCAAACGACACTGTAGGTAACATATATAAAAATCTTTTATTTAACTAGATCTATATTATTTGTGGCTTTTTAGTGCTTATTTTTGAAGTCGGTTGAATTTTTTTTTTAAATTTTATTTTTACCTTTTTAGTGCGTACTTTTATATTTAGAAATATGGTCCAGTTTCGTAAAAATCGATTAAGTAAAAACACGTGAAATATAGTATTAAAATTTATAGGGCGTGGCCACGCCTACTATTTTAACACAAGATTTTGTATTTTTAAGAGTTCAAGCTGTGTGCCAAGTTTCGTACAGATCGATAAAGTAAGAGCACGTGAATTTAAGTATTAAATTTTATGGGGTTCAAGGTGTGTGCCAATTTTCGTAAATATTGGTTAAGTACAAGCACATGAAATATTATATTAAAATTAAATAGGCGTGCCCCGCCCACTTTTTTGAACGCAATTTTGTGCCTTTATTAAAGTTTAGGGCGTGTGCCAAGTTTCGTAAAAATCGGTGAAATAAAACCCTGTGAAATATAATATAAATTTTAATGGGCGTGACCCCGCCCATTGTTTTTTAAGAAGATTGTGTCTATTATTGAGCTCAAGGTGTGTGCTAAGTTTTGTAAAAATCGGTTAAGTAGAATCACGGGTAATGTTATAATACATTTTAATGGACGCAGCCCCGCCCATTTTTTCAACTTTAAAATTTTGTAATTACAAGAACAAAAGATGTTTGCTAAGTTCTGCAGCAATCCAATGAGTAGAAGATCACAAAATCAAATTTAAAAAAAATGGGCGTGACCCCGCCTACTTTTTTCAATGGGGAAGCTATACCCTCTCAGACAACAAAAAATTTTTTACAATCGGCATAAAATGCACCAAGTTATGAACCTACACACCTACAAAAAAAATATAGACGAATTGTTAACCTCCTTCTTTTTTTGAAGTCGGTTAAAAATAAAGGAACCTGTTGACCTTGCATCCCGTTCCTAAAACGTCAAATTAGAGGCATTCGATACACATTTGATTCTATAGGAATCAGTGTATTCTAAAATCAATTGGCGAAAACTTTTGAAGTTATTATAAAAAAAATTTATTTATTTATTTTGCCAAGGAAAAAACGAATCACTCGAGTTTAGTCAAGTTGGAAGTAATCGACAAGTATTTATGGGGTTAAGAGCTGATTAGATTTTGAACTCGATGGGTGTAAGAGTTTATTCTTTTTAAATCAAGACTTACCATATTTGGTTGTTATTAAATTATGCTGTAATCACATTATTTCTGATTCAGCAAACGCACTATAAATAACAAAGTTAAAAATAAAAAAAAGTGATTTGCAAGTTTATAAAGTTATATAAAAAAATATTTATAGCAAAAAAGTAACCGAAATGAAAAAATATTAGACATTGGGAAAAATATTTATCAATTTTGGTTATAATTAACCAAAAACGGCAGCTCTATTCCCAACAAAATTGTCTCTTTTCAGGCTGATTTGTATATAAAGAAAAGTGTTAACCAAGTGTAAGGACATTCTGTTACGTAGTTTAGACTAAAATACAGTCATAGAGGTAAAAGCGCGATTAAATTCATCGTTTAAATATGGAAGTGACAGAAGTTTGATGCTAATGCAATTTTGATAATGCCTCAAACGAGTTCATTTCAACTGAATCGCTATTAGATTTTACTTCTGCATAAAACTCGATAGTGGACTCAATACTTTTATTATGTCTTCTTTGTTGTGTGGCAAAACACTGTTTACGTTAATTATAATTGAAATGTTAAAATTTGAGGGTAATATGGGTCTTATTTCTTCAACCAAGTCTTGTACAATCTTATTAGAATTTTTTGAAATACTCCATTTAACTTCAGAGCTTATGTTTTTTAAATGATAGACTTCTTCGAAAAATAAAATAGATAAGGAAATTTCGCTTTGAATTTTTGGTTAGTGCCACCGCTCGAAACAAAAAGCACCGAAAATTAATTTAAAAAAGCACTGAGCACTGACTTCAAAATTTTTCAAAAGAATCGACTGTACTTCACGAAATGCTCGGGAATCCCCGCTTTCTAGAGTGCAGCACAAACAACAACAATTGTCTTTTGTGATAACGCATACTTACAAGCTTTGTGGCTGCTACGATAATATGATTTTCGGTGACGAAACCAAACTTCTGCTTTATAAGAATGATGGATCTAACAAAGTAAGGAGGAAAAAAATCTTTAAAAATATTGGAAAGTGAAACCATAAACCCATACATACATATGTACATATATATATGGTGTAAAAAGTGGGATATATTTGCTTTATTGATAATACCATGAATGCGGGGCAGTACCTTAATATATTGAAGCATTTTTTTTGGATGACAGCTCGAGTAAATTTGGGTTTATTGCTGGAAAACATTCAAGTTTCCAATTGTTATCAATCTAATGACACCAAACATAAGGCACTTTCGGTAAGAACATGGTGTATTTTCAATTGCGGTAAACTTGTGGATACTCCATCTCAAGGTCCAGATCTGTACCCTATTCAAAATTTATGGGTTTATTTGAAAAATAGTATTTCCAAAGGGTATTTCAAGAACTAAATGGAGTTTAAAACAGTAATACGAGGGGAATATGAGAAATTTCAGCGGAATATTTGGAAAAGAACATTTTTTTCCATGAGAAGTCGTCTTACAAACCGATTTAATACCAATGGGGCAAAAAAAAAATTAATTTTTGTACACCTTAAAATCTTTCCTATTTTCTTACTATATAATACAAGGATGTCAAAACATTTTCTTGACAAACTGTATATGGTTATACAGTTATGGTATGGCACGTCTGATTGAACCTCAAGGTATTGTCCCGTACGTACCTTCGATATTGCTAGATTTATGCGATGAGAAAAAGTTTCTAATATACGAATTACATGGGATTCGTATATTGGAAACTCTTCTCTCACTTTTGCTATTAACAGTGTTGCCAGAAAAGATTATGGGGGAGTGGTAAATTGGCCAAATATTTCTTGTAAAATTTTCTACAGAAATAAAATCAGAGTGCTAGATATTAAATTCTATATGAATTTTTGAGGTAAAAATTGTATGTTTGAGAGATTAGGGTGCCTAGACATGTTCAGATTATATTGATATGTTCACAAAAATCTTTAAACTTTCCGGTAGCTTAGGTTTGTTATCAGTTCTATTTTTCCTGGACACTTCCCCTTTTCATCTGTTCTCAAAAAATTGGAAAATTGCTACTTTTTGACCAACCTTTGCTATTTTTTTAAATAAAAACCGCAACAAAGACGTAAAAACTCTGCTGCTACTTATACATATTATTATGGTGTTTTATTTTCCAGTAAAAATTACACTTTGTTAAAAGGTGCATGTATAAAATATCTTCTCATCCGTGTGAAAATTCTATTTTACATATGATGAGAACAAGACACAATATATTGAAAATGGAATTCACTGATTTTAGCAGCTAACAGATTGGTTCGTTCTTCAAGACACAGAAAAACTTTATGACCCGAAATGCATATAACAATGAACGGATGGCTTTATTACACCGGACTGTGTTATTCATTTTGAGGGGTGAGGAAGTAACCTTATCATTTATAACAACAATAGGCGTTGTCGATACCACAATGATCTAATGAAATGGAATGGAATTTCAAGTTCAAGGTTTTGATTTAACAGGTTTGGGGGAAAGCATCTAGATTTTGCTTAACGTTATTTTCGCTCAAATAATAAATAATATGATTTTTTTAATTAACTTTCTTTGTAAATTGAAGATCAATATGGAACTTTTTTTACTTCAGCACGTACACATTTATTCAAAACTAAGCAGAATCCAACTAATATAAATGCAAATGGCATATACATGTGCACACATACATACCTACACACATAAATGTTTATGACTACACAAGAAAACTATCATTTACCAAAAACTTTTAACAAAAAAGTTTTTAGTTTTCCATAGAATTTTTGTTTCTATTCCATTGTTGTATGCATATAAAAAATAGCAGAAGCAGAAGCACTTTTGTTTTAAACTTTTACAAAGTATAATAATATATAAAATCAATAAAATGCAAATAATATTACACAAAGGCAAAAAAGCTCTAAAATAGTGTAACAAAATAATGTCAACAAAAACATCAAGCCAATTCTTTCACGATAGGAAACTTTTTATCTGAACAAAATATTCATATTATAAGCAAAACCAAAAGCGAACTAAATGAACTCTTAAATTATTTAATAAGATAATAAATAAATTAAGTCAATTATTTCAATTATTATTTGGTTTAAAATTGTATTCGTTAATAAACCGCTGCTGATCAAAATCATTAAACAAGATTAATTACACAAATTTTGATTGCTCGTGTTGTATACGTATGAATTACAACAAGAAGCCGAAAAACGTTGGTATTTATATTCACCTTAGTTAAGAAAAAAATCAAGTTTTGAAAAAAATCGGACTAAGGACACGCCTACCGCCCATGTAGACCAAAAGTCAAAATTGTTGAATTTGCTATATTTTTAAAAATAAAACTGTGTTAACTTGTATTTTTATCACAATGGACCCAATTGGGTCTCCGAGTAGAGGTTCGGTATAGGACCACCATAGTAACCATATAGTAACCATATTAATCGCGACTCGTGGGTTAGGTTTTACTGTAACTGTGAAAATTACATTTCGTCCTGTCAAGTGTCCTTTGAATTTCATGAAATTTCAAATATTTGTACAAATCCAATAACACAGAGTACGCGTGTGTGTTTTTGACTTACTGTCACGCAAGTTACATATACAAGGAACTATATTGGTATAAAATCTAATGAACCCGATAAATTCGAAGAATTTTTAAATCAAATTAATAAAGTCAAATAGCAACCCAATTTCATATTTCCGGTACATTGCACAAGGCATAATATTTCCAAAGTAAATAATCAACATAATTTTAACAATAATTAAAATAATAAAACTTCACACACTTTCCTAATTGAAAAGGTTAGCCAACAAATGTAATTTAAGTTAAGTAAGCAAAATTGTCATACATACATTTTAATTTTTTTTAACAAAATTAAATAAAATAACAAAATATAATTAAGATAAGAAAGCAAAATTGTAACACATTTTTAAGCTGTTGAATAAAATTAAATAAAAGAACAGACAGACTGATCTGACCACTAAAACTGATCACAACGTGTCTTCTCCAAATTTTTTAAAAACGCTCGAACGTCGGCTAGTAATAAAATTCGCCCGCTCACAGTGAGAATATAGTAGTCACTCAAGTGAGCGTGAATATCACACAATTTTTTTTAAAACATATTTATTTTTGAATGATCACGCACAACTAAGTTAAATATGTTTCAGTTTCACACGCTCTTACGCATGAAAAACATTTATTTGAGTTGTCACTCACTCTCACGTCAAAATATAAATAAGCTTTTTTATATTTCATAAAGGACTGTTTTTAATTGAAATTTTTATTTATTTTTGTCATTAAATGTCTGATTTTAACATTATTAGTGACATTGTACATTTGTATATATTTTTTTATAAATTATGGTGTTCCTTCAAGATAAAAAGTATCTGAAGGAACAAATGAGTTATTAAATCCTTGTGAATATTTATCCGAGAAAAATTTTTAGCATGCGACAATCCTATCTTTTTTTCATTTTTGTGATTGGCTTCTAACTCTTCTTCCCACATACAGCCTATAATGTTCTTTCTATGTATTATGACCAGATATTTCAATTAGTAATTTTAAAATAAATAATTACAGAAAATTTTTAATGGTCTTACTACGGGTATGATAACATCTCGTCCATCAATTAAAGTTTTGTGTACTGTTCTTGGCATATGATACCATCCCTAATAAATTAAATATATATTTCTTATCATTGTTAGACCCGTCTAGACTGGCAATAAATTGACGAACATATATTGCAGCAAATGTCAAATAATTGATATTGCCAATGGAGACAGCTTATTGCCAGTGCTTGCAATAATTTTGGCAATAATTCGTCGCTTGATAATTTAAATGTCGTATGTGGAGTTTTTGGGGTTTTGAGTTAAGATCGATTCCTTAAGGTTTCCGACCTGATCTTTCATTTGGCGTAATCAGTTTTTCGATACCTCATACTGTTTTCGAGATATGGAGTGTTGAGTTTGTCGTATGTGGCACTTGCTGATACAATTTTCAAACTTAAAACTTAATTTACTCGAAACTATCAAAATCCACATACGACAATTAAATTATCAATCCTCGAATTGTCAACAGTTTTTCGTTGACAATTATTGTTATAAGTAAATATTTACAAATAAATTATATTTTTATTCCGCACCTTCCTTGTTGACTTTTTCATATTATGGCTACGATTTCCCATAGCCTTAACATAAGTAAAGCAATCAGCAATATTGTTCCGCTATTCTGTCTGCGTTATTGCTATATTGCCAACATATTTATTGCTAGTCTAGACGGGGGGTTAAGAAGGCCTTGAAAGCTTTTATGTTTTTTTACAAAATTGCCAATAATTTTTTTAAACCAGTTATTTCTGCTGCTACTGCACTATCTGAGAAAAAGTGACAATCAGTATTTTCGTCATTGATATTACTATCCCGAGACTTAATTTGATCTAGTATAATAACATACTTAATATTTTTTTATTTTTTCCGAATTTTTCTAAAAAACATTTCCTTATTATTCTTACCAATTCGCCAGATTTTATAGGCAATCCGGTAAGAACTGTTCAATACGAGTAAGCATTATAAATATGTCATTAAGTAGTGACGTACTCAGAGACGGTATTTATAAGTATCAGTATTTGGAACTTTGGAAAAATTGAAGTTGTTCCTTTTTGTTGGAACTGCCTTGCAATTAAAACATAAGCTTGCAGAATTTGTATTGCTTAAGATATTAGGAACCGCACCATTTAACCTTGTACAATGCATTTCGAATGAAATATCTAAAACAATCCCATTGATCTAAAAGTCATCGCTTTTCAAGTTTATAATATGTATTGTAATCACTTTCATTAAAAACATTTTTTATAATATTTTGATTATCTCTTTTTAAAATAAACTTAATCTGCAGGCCAATAAGTACATAGATGTTCTATTCAACCACAAATCTTCCTTGATGTTGTTATTATGATCCTTTACAGTATGAATAATGAAATAACATTTACGTTTAAAAATTTTGAAGCATACATATTTTATAGCATGATACAATAATATAAAGGTACAACCACATTTGACGTATAAAATTAATTTTGACTTTTACCAAAATTGTTTGATTACTGTTTTTTTGTAAAGAGAGAGGAAAACGTTGCCACACGAAATTACGGGGAACTTTTTTTTAGGAATGTTTTTGGAAATGTGTAATTTTAAGTTTAGAAATTATGGTTTAATACACACTTTTTTAAATGTTGTATTAATTGGATACGTGGATAACGAAATATGCATGTGTATAATATGATGTAGAATGGATGAGCGTGTTTCATGCATATAATACACATTTACATACACTTCGTGTGCAAATTTATTGCAGCTTACAGTACAAATTAATGATTTTTTGATGGGCTACATCTGAATAATCTGAACAAAAAAAGACATGCAAAAGAAATAGTTAATGCATGGGTTCTATTGCTAATGACTTGGTTCAATTTAGGTGCAGAACGCATGATTTTAACACAGGCGTGTCATTGACGAGCATGGGCGAACATTTAGCAAAACTGCTCATCATTCCAATGAGTGCTTAGAACCCATGATACGTTTATTCGTTTATATATACATACATATGTATGTTTAAAACAGAGCATAACGAAGTGCCCGCGGGTGGCCTTTTGCTTATAATTTTAGGCTCTAAGCAGGCATACTCTGATGATTGTATTTGAGGCAAACAGCTTTGAAAGCTGTTAAGTGTGCTGTTGTTTCCTTTCAAATTAAGAGGAAGCATTGTTCTCGCCGAGATCTGATTGTCAATTGTGCTCTCGCTCTTTTAAAAAAGTTTGCACATTGTGCATATCACTTGGACGCACCTGATGTAAATCAATAAGCCAGAGAAGTATGAAGAGAAAGTCCCACCCTTGATTCAGAGGCTTTTCCGTTGGTAATTTCCCTTGAATTGTTTATGCTGATGTAAATTTTTTTTATAATTATAATTTAAATACATATTCTTCAATATTTTTCAATAAATAAAAAAGAACGTCAAAAAATTAATCAAAAACTCGGATTTCATAAATTAATAAGGTAGCATTAATTTTGAGAGTAAAAAATTGTCGGCACAAACGTCAGAAGGTTAATATGGCGACGAAAAGAGAGAACGGTTGTACCTTTATATTATTGTATCATGTTTTATAGTAATTCTTTAATGGCACAAATACAGTAAATATCATAAACGACAATTTCATTTTCCAATATCTGATTACACTTTCTATGGCCAAAGCTGCCATCCATGAATGGCAGATTAATGTGAGATTATTAATATTTTCGGATGTGTTCCAGAGTTAAACTACACTTCCTGGAGTGCTCCTCGTTAACGGTTTTAAGCTTACTTCTGCTAACTTTTCATGCACAGATACAAGTGGAACAATTTTACTTTCTCGCGTATATTTGCATGTTGTATATATGATTTTACCGCCCCCTTTTAGTTTCAGAATTCAACAAATTAACTTTTTATATCCTTTACCAAAAATGGAAAAGTGTATATATAGGTTTGTCATTCCGTGCGTGATTTCCATAATATTTATAAGCGACCCATAAAATATATATATATATATATATATATATATATTCTGGGTCCTTATGAATAGGGAAGATGAATAAGTGATGTCCGTCTGTCCGTCCGTCCGTCTGGTATACGTGAAAACGGTTTTCCGAAGCTCCCAGAAAAGCTAGAGACTTCGGTCTTGGTTAGCTTGGTATTGAAAATCAGCGAAACCGGGCAGACGGTTTCAGAGCTAGAGGACTTACTGCCTGTTCCACGATGTCACTAATGTTCGTTCGCACGCATTTTAAACGACAAACAGCTGTTTTGCGTTCCACTAAATGCCTTTAGGACGACAAGTCGAAAGAAAATGAGTGCGAACGAGAACGTAAGCATTTCAATACAAATTTGCGCCCCAATAAATTTTTTTTCAGTCATTTGTACGAACTCTAATGTCAAAAGCAGGCACTTGTATTTTAATTGTCGACTGAGACAAAATAAAACAAATTGTTTTCTTATGAATTGAATAGGCTAAAGTTCGTAACGCTTTTTAAGCCAAATTACATGTGATAATTATTAATGAACAAATAACATCAAAGTTAGTTGTAAATATTTTGACAACAACACATAGTTGAACGCTCTCTACTTACGTTATTACTTTTCAGAAGCATTTTTGGAAGCACCGTTATCAAGAAAGCAATACATTGCTTCCCTTTAGTGGTTAGTAGATTCGATTATTGTAATTAAGTTATTTTATTACGTGTATGGTATCCTCTGTAATATCTAGAAATATTTTCTTTTTTCTAACTGTGAAAGAGAAAGTTTTTCTTCCTTTGTATTTCACGCAGCTGAATTAACATTCTGCAAAGGAAACTTTGCATGTCTAAAAGGGGTGAAAGCAGATAGATAGAAAGTGAAAATAAAGCCACCACACTTTAACAAATTAATATTTAGTAGATTTGTAAAACGCACTAAAATCAAAGGTGAAAAGCACCAAAAAAAGGCACTAATTTCTTTTTAATGCAACAATTTGAAAAATTCCGCACTGTTATGAATTAAAAAACTCTAAATCTAGTACGAAAAGCACTAAATTGGCACGATGCACACGAAGCACGAATGCGTAGTCTAAACAGCATGATTCATAAACATGATTCAGAGAGCGAAGCAGGTGATTCAACTCGTCGTCTAAACATAGCATTACGTTAGAAACGTAAAACCAGACGAACGACAAGTCGAATGTTATTGGGGCGCTGATTCGGACGAAAGTGAGTGACTGCTTATCTTTCGCCTAAGTTTTCTTTCGACATTCTGGAACTGGCTGTTAAACTTGATTTTGTAGATACCCTGCAGAAAATTTGGTGACAATTGATCCAAATGTACTCGTCCTATAACTGGAGAAAATGTGGGTGTTATCAAAAGTACGTAGTAGTGTATGGTGAAAAAAGTCATATCGTTTAAATGGTGGCATATTGACCATTTTCGTGGTGTATCGTCTTGATCTTGAGCCAATTTAATTCGGACTCGGTCTAGTATTGTAGTAAACTGCACTGGACATGTTCGATGTGGTCGAACACAGGACCTATCAAATAGTGTAAATATAATGTTAATTGCTCCCTTCAATGTGACTCTGGGATCAGTCCCGTAACTATACTTAGATATTAACCTAAGCTTAAATTGTATTTATACTTTTGAAATATGAGTGGTCCTGTGGTCGAGTGGGTAGTGTGCCAGCCTGTCATGCACGAGGTTGTCGGTTCAAATCTCAAAAAATTTTCAGATTAAAAATAAAATTAAAAAAAATGTCATTGCATTTGTAAAAATAAAAAAATATATAAGCGTTAATTGTTACAGTTAAATGTCGAAATTTTATTTATAAATAATTTATATTATTATACATCGAATAGGTCCATATGGGATAGTTCAGTGACAAGTCACAAGGTGCATACAAAGTATCAATTAACCCCGTCCTAGGCCATCCCCATGTAAAAGTGACTGGTCCGCTTTATAGGAAGTGTTAGAACTCGGACTGGTCCCTATCACTTGGGGACCGGTCACGTGACTAGTCTTGTGTCAGTTCCATTTCCTGCAGGGTAGATAGACTAGATAACACAATTTTTTTTTATTTTTTTGTTATGGACGTCATTTCGAGTGGGGAGCCTACTTACTGGCCTATGGACATACAAAAAATTCCGGATGTTATAGATTTTGGAGTCATGAAAAATATTTCTAGAGAATTAGTTCATGCTGAAGCGTCTCAAGATCTGTCCTCCGATCACTCTCCCACGATCGTTACAATTTGTAGCCCACTAAATAGTGACTTACCTCACCCGTATGTGAAGACGATCAACCGTGTTAATTGGCTGGGGTTCAGAAAATATCTCAGTACTCATTGTACGGAAAACATTACGCTAAGAACATCCGAAGATATTGAATTTAACATTGGCAATCTTATCAAAAATATAAAACAGGCTGCTGAACATGCGACTACCTCCTACCCGCAGACTGGATTTAATAGAATTTATTCTACGGATATTGAACGTCTCGTAAGTGAAAAAAGAAGAGCTAGAAGGGAATGGCAACAGCACAGATCGCCCCAACATAAAATTAGATTTAGAGAGTGCACTAAACGACTCCAAGACTTGCTTGCATTTGAAAAAACTGAATCTTTTAAAAACTATCTGGAAGGTCTTGATGCCACACCAGCATCTAATTACTCTTTGTGGCGCGCTGCTAGAAAGCTTAAAACACCTGTTGCGTTTAAACCACCTCTGCGTACATCTACAGGGGGTTGGGCAAGAAGTGATACTGAAAAAGGTAAAATATTTGCTGAGCATTTAAAATCAGTATTTACCCCTAACTCATGTACTGGTGTTATTGATTTTCCGCATGTAGTGGCGCTACCCCCTCGACCCATAAAATTTAGAACGTGTGATGTACAAAAACTAATTGCTGAACTTAACCCGAAGAAAGCTCCGGGTATTGATGGAATAAAGTTGCCTCGTATTGCAATTAGAATCCTGTTATTTATTTTTAACGCCATTTTACGACTGGAGTATTATCCAAATAGCTGGAAGCTTGCCAAAGTTAAAATGATTCCAAAGCCGGGCAAAGACCTTACCAAGGCTGAGTCATACAGGCCAATAAGTCTGCTATCAACAATGTCAAAACTTTTCGAAAAACTGCTCATGACAAAATTGTCCCCAATTCTAGTTAGTAGTGGGTGCATACCGGACCATCAATTTGGTTTTAGAAGTCAGCATAGCACTATCGAACAAACTCATAGATTGGTTCAATTTATAAGAAGAACATTTGAAGAAAAGAAGTATTGTTCTGCGCTGTTTATCGACGTTTCTCAGGCATTTGATAAAGAATGGCATGAAGGTCTTATTTTAAAATTGAAATCATATTTACCAATAAATTTTCTGAAACTATTAAAAAGTGATATTACTACCCGGAAGTTTACGGTTGTGGAAGGAGACTTCATGAGTGTGCCTGAATCTATATCATCCAGTGTGCCACAGGGGAGCATACTGGGGCCAGTTTTGTATTTGATTTACACTTGTGATATGCCTTTGAGCAGCAATATCCATACATCTACATTTGCCGATGATACAGCCTGCCTTAGTATGCACGAAAACCCTCACGAGGCTTCCCGATATCTACAAGAACATATTACACAACTGGAACTATGGTTAAATTTATGGAGAATCAAAGTAAACGAGCAAAAGTGTGTCCAGATAACATTTACCCTGCGAAGAGATACTTGTTCGCCAATTCGAATCAACAATAAAGTTGTTCTTCAACATTCACACGTAAAATACCTTGGTATACACCTTGATCGACGGCTTACGTGGAAGCCCCATATTGACTCATAGCTAACACAAATGAAACTGAAATTAACTCAGATACATTGGCTGATTGTTGAGTATAAGAGCCCTTGTGTCCCTCTTTTTTAAGCGGATGTGTCCAGTAAAGCTCCAAATATTACGGGCAAGCGGATTAGGATGTGACTCGAGTTTTGTTAAATATTTGCCTGCGTATTTTTCAATTTCTTCACTCACTAGTGGCATATTTAAATCACGATGAATATTTGAATTTTTAATGTACCATGGAGCAGATGTTATCAAACGTAAAATTTTGTTTTGCCTTCGTTAGATTTTCTCAATATTTGAAGCTGAAGCAGTGCCCCATAGCTGAATTCCATAGCACCATATTGGCTTCAAAAGCGACTTGTATATCAAAAGTTTGCAGTCTAGGCTGAGTGTTGAATTTCTGCCAATTAACCAATATATTTGAGTTAATTTAAGTTTCATTTGGGTTAACTTAGAGTCAATATGATATTTCCATGTAAGCCTTCGATCAAGATGTATTCCAAGGTATTTCACTTGAGAATGTTGAGGAATATTTTGATTGTTGATTCGAATGGGGGAACAGGTATCTTTTCTTAGGGTAAACGTTATATGAACACACTTTTGTTCATTTACTTTTACTCTCCATAAATTCAACCATATTTCAAGCTGGGTAATGTGTGCTTGGAGATTGCGGGATGCCCCATCAGGGCATAAGGCTTTTGCATTCCAGGAAAACCTCTAGGTTAAACACAAATACAGATATAATGCACATGCTACTTGTGACTTCAGATCCAGTATTATCTGCAAAAAGAAAATGCACACAAGTACACATTTTTCGCCACAAGTTATATCATTGCTTGACATACCAGAATTTATGAAAAGTACATTAGTGAGCACTGATGATGTTGATGATAATGATTGTGAGACTGATGATGAAATCACTCACGACTGAAATTTAAATTGATTCTTCCACACAAATTTATTATATTTATGTTCTATAATATTACACCCAGCAAAAAATTATGTAATTAAAAATCTAAAATAAACAAAATTGTTGATAAGATTTTTATTTTTATGATTTATTCAATATTGAGAATCAAACTATTATTTTCTTTCTATAGTCGTTATTGTAGCTATGCTACTTATGGGACGATACAGGGGTTAGAAAATAATTTTCGTAACATAAATAATCGACACTTTTACAGTTATAAATTTATTTTTGTTTTGATTTCCTTGTACTTAAACCAGAGCACGAAAATAAACGAAACAAATTGTTTGATTTTGTTTTGTTTAGTTCTTTGGAGTGAGAGAAGCAAAAACAGTGAGAACGATTGCTCAATTTGTTTAAGGAAAAAAGAAAAAAGTTTGTTTGCTTTGCACTTGCGTATATACAGTGAATAACGACAAAAAACTAATAAGACAAAGTTGTTTGTGTATTGGGTATTGCTAGTGCTGCATGTGTATTAGGGATGGGCAAAAAATATCG
This sequence comes from Tachina lurida, assembly GCA_944452675.1. NCBI lineage: Eukaryota > Metazoa > Arthropoda > Insecta > Diptera > Tachinidae > Tachina > Tachina lurida. Next base: position 79,967,933 of record OX101754.1, read on the forward strand.
ATATATCGAAATATCGATATTTGCGAAAATAAATATCGATATATATCGCCGATATTTCAAAAACCGATATATCGATACATCGATTCTTATTTACGAGTATCGGGTTTCGATATTTTTAAGAGATCTACAAATTTTAGCCGGTTTTTAACTGTACGATATTGGCATTACTGCTAGTGATGCGAAGAAGAAAAAAAGCGAAATTTCATAATAACAAGGCTCATCTATGAGGTGACCCCACTAAGCCAGGTGACCTCTATTTGTTATCTAAGCTAAATGCCAAATTTGGTTTGTGTGGGTATAGGCCTGAAGACAGAATTAGTTTTTACTTTCTGTTCTGTTACGAATCAGCTAACTCTTTTTTGTTTATAGAAATCTTATACAAGCCGTTAGTTTTTCTCTTTCGTTAAGGGGCCCGTTTCTGAAATCTACAAGTTACAAATCTAAAAATAAAATACACACAAATCAACAATAAAATTTGTAAAAGTGTTGTTGTTTTGTGTCTATTTTACTTGTAAATTTGTAACTTGTAGGTTTGAAAAATGAGCCCCTGTTCTTTTTCGGTTCAACCTCTGAAAATCAAAAAAACATAAATAAAATAAAAACATTTCGAAATAAACTGTGATTGTACTTTAAGAATTAAGAAACATAAATTTGTATTTAAATATAACAATGGACGAAGCAAAACTCATCACTTTTGTGGAAAACTGTGACCATTCTGGGAAAAAATAAACACTATATTAGACTTGTGCCATTAAGTTCATTTCAGTGACCGGTCATTTTAGTTCATTATTTATAAATGAACTAGTTCGTTCATTTAGTTCAATCGGTCTTTTTAGTTCAATGAATTAGTTAAGTCTTTTTAGTTCAATAATTTTACATACATCTGCAATTCTACATGCATATGTACGGAAAAATTTAAAACACAGACTCTCTGATTAAAAAACTACGAAAACTAATTAATTAATAATAAATTTGTTTTATAATGAGTTTATAAAACATATTTAGTGTGAAAACCTTTAAATATTTTAAAATTTAAAATATTTTTAAGTGTTTACTTGTGTTTTCTTGTTTATTGCATTTGTGGTAGTAGCCATCGATAAAAAGAACTAAATATACATGCATACATACATACATATGGATGAGTATAGAAGCAAAGCACACAAACAGTAAAAAAGTAAAGCAAAACGTTGAAAACATTTAGTTCATATCCTCTGTGTTAGTTCATTTTGTGTCTTAGTTCTTAGTTCAAAAATTGAACTAGATCAAAAATTTAACTACTGATCGTAAAACAATTGAACTAGTTCACATAGTTCAAAGTACTGAATCGTTCATTTGAACTAGTTCGTTCATGAACTACACGAGACTACACTATATTGAAACATAACAATGGACGATGCAAAATTCATCAATTCAGTCGAAAACTGTGACCTTTCTGATCAAAAACAGCTAATTTATTACAGAAAAAGTAGCTATTAAAATTTAGAAATAGAACGGCGCAGCACAGAACAGCAACATAAAGTAAAAACTAAGGAAGCGTTAAGGAGCTACAGTAGGTTGCGTATAACTTAACATACGTAGTTCCTTTGTATTAAATTTCTTAAAGTTACTAATTGTGCATTCGAAATGAATGCAGTTTTTCAGAAATTATCCTATAATACAAATTAAACATACAGATGTATGGAGAAATTTATTTCCTTTTTCGATACCAATATCAATTTGGGATTTCTCCATTCATGGAGTTCATTAAGTTTTAAGTTAGTTGTTCGCGATTTCCTTAAATATTATTGTTTGGATGCAAAGTGAATATTTCTCGTATTCTGCAATGATGAACTTTGAAGTGTTAAACACGGGCATTCATTAATCAATGATTAACATCATTATTTATAAAAATTATTAAGGCTTTCTAAAGGCTTAATCAGAACATTTTTTATGGAAATCTTTTTGAAAAACCCTTAAAACCCATAAGGCAAAAAATATCGATATATCGAAATATCGATGTTTTCAAAAAATATATATCGATGCTGTTCAAAAATATCGATACGATATATATCGATACATTTCTTTCATTTGCCCATCCCTAATGTGTATTTCGTATTGCTAGGACTGAGTGCGACTAAAGTCGCATTTTGCACCTTTTTCGAATGCCTTGCCACTTTTTATGCCCCTTAGTTTTAAATCCCCTTTTAGTATCATTTGCATTATTTTGTGCCACTTTTTGTTCAAAGTCAACTTTAATTTTTATTTTTACAATAAATGTACGCAAATTTGTACAGATTCTACCACATTCGGCAACAAGATTTTATTTCTTATTTGTATATACATAGGTACATAGGTTAAAAAATACAATTTGTTTTGGGAAATTGACAGTATGGCGCAATATTATTTTCTGTGGGAGTATATGGTGTTAAAAAGCCTTGGTAGGAATATTTTCATTTGTTTACAATTTTTAAATATGAAATTACATACAGTCATTCATAGATAATTCCAACTGTATTTTCCGCAGCCAAATTTGATAAAAGTACATAGTTTTAAAAGGTGAAAAACTTTATGCTAAGGGAAATAATATTATATGAAAATACCACACTGAATTCCTATCATCAAGTAGTGCTTTTGATTTAAGTTCTCATAAAATTAGTTCATCATGTGAGCCTATTATCTTGGAAAAACCAGTACAAAAGAAAAAAGCAACACGAAAGTATTCCAATGATTAGGAGAGACGGCATAAGTGGGTTCAGATGGATGCAGATACCAAAAGACCTGTTTTTGTTTTCTACATTCAGTTGCTCATCTGCCGAATGAATCATTGAATGTCATGATAAAACAGTAGTGTTTTTCATACGGGATTTCCCGGGAAAAATTTCCCGGGATCCCGCACATTTTTCGGAAAAGAAATCCCGGGAAATTTGTGCGGGAATTCCCGGGATTTTTTGGTTTTGTTATGGTAACTTAAATTGTATGTACACATTCCTTGATGAGTGTCGTTATTCACTTTATGATGTGATGGCAATATCACAATAGCTAAAGCTTTACAACAACTAAGGCCGAGTTTACATCTGGTACACATGCATTCTGAGACTTAGATGCCATTATTTGGAAAAAGCAGAACGCGACTATCAAAATTTAATTCTGCAACAATTCATAAAAGTAAAAAACAGAAATGAGCAAGGAAATAAAAGAAAATTACAAATAATTACAGATTATCTTTTGTAAATAGTACGGTTAACAGCATTCATAAGGGGGATATTTTGTAATATTTTTTTAATAATACTCGTATAATTTCTTTTTTATAATATTGGTATCTATGTATTAGTATTATATAAAGAACGGAAACGGTCTGTATAAAACGTGTGTGTATAAAACGTTATTATTTAATCGATCTCATGAATTATAATTTGTTTTTGTTGAAATAAATTAAATTTAAAAATATTTTGTATTGTTTTGTACTGGGCGGGAATTCCCGGGATTTCCCGGGAAACCGAAAAATCTTTCCCGCTTTCCCGGGAAATGAAAAAGTCCGGGAAAAGAAAAACTCTATAAAACAGCCACACACGTGGCCAATTCCAAAAAAAAAACAAATGATGTAAATATATCCGAGCTTTTATCACAAAAAATACCGATTTTCGGAGGAAAGTTGATACTGCTGAAATGAAGCTTGTTTTAAGGAAGATATGATGAACCTGTTTAAGCAAATGGACAAATTGGCCAAATTAAATGCAAACATATATCTCGATCCGCCAGTTTCAAAGTCTGCGAGTTACACCTTATTTTTTTATCTATATAAAGTAAAATAAAAAAAACACATAAAGCATTAACATAAATTAGTACTCGTATTACGAAAATATTATTAAAAAGACTAAAAGTAGACACTTGTCAGTCCATGCTGTCTGCTTAAAATTTATTTCAAAACGATTTGGAAGGATGGATTCCAAGTAAAAAACTTATTAATAAACACAAATGTGCAATTTCAAAAGAAAGGGTATATAAGGTATTTAATAACTATGCATAATGCCTACAAAGAATAATATTATCCTCTTCAGAATCGAATTTTTAAATTTTAATCAAAACTTTATATAGTTATATAAATTTATTTAATAATGATGATTTTCAAGTAAATAACTGATATGTACCATGTCCCAAAAATGATAAAAAATTTATTTATGTATTCTTTAATTTTTTTTGTATATTTTAAGAACTGGGGCCAATTACTGCATTCGATATCGAACGAAATTTCCATTTGTTTTCTATTGGAATTTCGATTGATATCAAATGCAGTAATTTGACTGTTTTATTATTAACATAGATTTAATGATTTTTTTATAATAGCTTTCTATACTACGTTTATACTGATCTTATTTGCAAATAGAAGTATATATGAAGCCTGTGAGTCATATGCATTAAACACATTCGACACAGCAGGCTACGGGCTACAATCTGTCAAAAATAGAATACACACATTCTTATGGTAACAATTATTTTAACGACAGCAGGCTACACGACTGCACGACCACCGTTGTAGCTGTCGCCAACTTTAAACTAATTTCTATTTCTCTGGCTACAATGAGCAAATGCAGTGTTACCAGTATAATACAAAATGGTGAATGAATGATATCGTACAATTATTTCATACTATTTACTAGAAACAATATCCAAAAATTGATGTAAAGAATAAATTGATTCATTATTGTACTTTTATGTGAAATAAGTACATTTTAAAAGAAAAATTAATTTTTATAAATGCAAAATATGTGAAAGTGGCAATACTGAACTATGTATTTGTACTTGAATATCAGCTGCAGATGGTGCTGCTGCCGTCTCCAAAATAATTAAGTAGCTGGCTACGAGGCGACAAATGCTGCTAGCGGCATTTGAAGTCGTGTGTTCATGTAGCCTGCTGTGGTGAATGTGTTTAATGCAATATAAGCAATTATAAAACTAAACCAGTAACCCGCAAGCCATAGCACAATTGTGCAGATGAAAATCACATACATGCTTATGCTCTTTCATTTAGTCGTCATCAGCGTGACCGTTTGACCGACTAAAGTGGCAAATTGCCACTTTTTCAACTGCCTTGCCACTTTTTTGACTGCCTTGCCACTTTTTTTCTCCCTTAGTTTAGAGTGAATTATATAAAAATACGTTAAAAATAAAAATTTTATTGTAGTTTTCTCGTTTTTTTTTAATTGTGCCCCTTTTTTTTTGATAAATCCCCTTTTGGTGCCACTTTTTGAAAAATGTCATCGGTCACCCTGGTCGTCACTGAACAAGCGACGAATGAAGTTGTGCACGCATGTATTAATTTTTTCCTGGTTTTTTGTTTAGATTTTTTGAGCACACGGAACGAAATTTAAGTTCAAATTTAATAATTTCTAAAGCAAAAAAAATAATTATGTAAGCTAAGAAATATTTTGTGATAAAAAATGCTTTTAGCAATATGTAATGCATTTTATGCTATGAAACACTGAAAAATAATAGGAAAGATAATTTAAAGAGGCATTTTAATAGCTTTCACAGCGCTGCGAATAAATTTAATTTGGAATTTGTAGACTACATTGTTGAATGGACTATTATTTTTTACTTTATACTTAAGTTTTTATTAAATTGCTTATTTACCAAAAATAGTCAAACAATGAATAACCACAGCATGTATCTTAAATTACAAAAATGTTTTCTTCAAGTGTAAATATATTTTACTCTCATTTTTCTCACCACTACAAAGATATTTTATTTTGCGGGACACTGAACTAAACATTTCTTTTTCTGTATACATACATCTCATCCCCAGCAATAAGTAATTGTTCTCGTGAATTAAGCTTAAATTAGACGTGACATAGCCATAACGCCATAGCCATAACCAAACCAAAATTCAATTGATTTCTATGGTGAGAGTGAGAGTGAGAGAGACTCGCCATAACTCTCACCATAGAAACCAATTGAATTTTGGTTTGGTTATGGCTATGGCGTTATGGCTATGTCACGTCTAATTCAAGCTTTAGTAAGTTACAATTTTTACTTGCAAATAATACGTGCGTATAAACGTAGTATTGAGTTCTCATAAAATTAATGTTTTTGTGCTTCTTATACATGAGAAATTGTTGTTGTTTGTTTTAAATAAAAATAACTTAGTAAATATGCTTTTTTTTTATTTTTCTTGATTTTGAAGTTTCTTCTTTTTTTCTTTAAAATACCCTTTTTTTGAAAATCCCCTTTTTGGCTAACGCTGGCTGAGTGTGTGCTGTAAGTATTGAAACACACAGCCACGGCTGCCAGATGTGACGATTTATCGTCCTTTCGACGATTTTTGGTGCTTTGACAATTTTTTCCTTAAAATGGACGATTTTTCAACAGTTGAAATAAGGTAGCTTTTTATGAAAAGTATACTGTTAAAATTCATATATGCATAACCAATAAAAATTTTTGGTGTAATTGTGCAGCGTCTTTCTTAATAATTTCTTGTTTAATTTAAAAATATTTATTTGTAGATGCTTTAGGGTTCAATTCAGAAGAAATTCTGAGCCATTAGTAAAATTTCTTTTGGATGAGTTTGATTTCAAAATAAACAATAATCCATTACAACATACATCGATGCAATTTTTTAAAGACACCTTGAAAAACATATGTATCATATTTTAGCTACAGCAAACCAATTATTACTACAGTAGATTGTAATGATTGACTTTTTGAAACTTGTATAAACGTTAAGAAATTTTTTATAGCTATTTTAAACACAAAAAGGTAATATGAATAATTTTATAATATCAATTAAAATATTTATAATGCCAATTAAAAAATTAATTAAATGTTTAACTATAAACAATCATTATATAATATAATTTTATTGCATTGTTATTTAACACTTTGTTTTATATAACCAAGCAGCATAGCTACAACCGGGTGTCCTAAGACACCTCTCTTCCTTTTTTATGCTTAAGTTTTCATAAAGTATCATATTATGTCAAATCCCTACATAGAAAATCATCTTCATAAGTTAAATATTTTTGTCCACCTAAATCGTTACTTTTGCCGTGTGTGCGGCGGTTAGTAATTAAGGCACAAAATTCACTGATTTTTACCTCTTCTGGTGGGGTTAATAAGAACTAAGACTTCAAAATTCTTTCAACGTGTTTTGAATTAGATTGTTACCTATCGAACAACGTAACTTTTATTAAGATATAAGACATGATTATTCTTTTGTATTTTTGTCCATGGAACAAAGCACTGTGCATCGAGGCTTGTTTTATTTTACTCAACAAAGTTATTTTTTAATTATATCAATGCAATGTTCACATGTACAAAAAACATACGAAATCGTGCTATGAGTGTATTCATTATTTGCGTATTCAATAGCGATTTGCTTTTTAGCTGAGTGGTAAGTACTAATAGACTAATAGACTAATTAGTCGAGAGATTGCCGGTTCGATTCAACCCAAACACATTTAATTTTAATCCAGTAACCCGCAAGCCATACTGCTTGCTTGTACATCATCAGCTGTGAAGCGGTTGTTGAACATGGTGGTGTTACCAGTATTTATTATTAAATCTCAAAATAATTAAAGTTGTATTTTTATATAATATCTTAACAAAACAATGTTAACCTTAAAGTGCTTGGCAACTACTATGAACTTTAAAGTTAAAGTAAAATATTTTTTTGTATAAGGGGGTATGAATGTAGACAATCATAGGAATTGTGAAAGGCAGTTTAACCTAAAATAATTGATATAAAAAATTTAAAAAAGAAAACCTAATTTAGAAATGGAAGAAGGGATGTACATACATATGTATGTATGTGGTAAGAGAGATAAAGCTATTACGTGATAAAATAAATACATTTTCTTTACAAGAGCCCACATTTACAAAGTTTTATCGACTGCTAAAACAAATCTGCAGACAAATAATTGAAATGTTAAGACCCTTTGATGACCAAAGAACGCAAATGCCATTAGAAGTAAGATTCTTATACGATTGTATATATGTACATCATATTTTATTCTCATGGAGCATACCAAAAACCCATTTCAAATAGCTTTTTGATGCCAATAAGTAACTCCTCACTTTCAATCCGATATGCGACAATTTTGCTATTAGTTCATTTTCGGATTGATGTACAATTTCCACAAGCAATCGATGAGCAAGCTGTGCTCCCAGATTTTACCCTTATATTTATATTTATACTAGCATTTTTTCGCGACTTTCTTCGCGCTCAGAAAGAAACTGAGTAGGCTTTAAATTGTGTTTATGCCAATCTTATCTAAAACAGACAAAATACCAACAGTGAAAGTTTTTCACGATTTCTTCTGTTCCGGACTAAATTTTTCTTTCATATCATTCTTTTTCAGACAATAATAAACAAAACAAAAAAAGAATGGGGGAATCGAACAATGCATTCCCGCGTACTGCCGTGACCAACAGAAATAACGATTCAGATAATGCGACTAGTCCATACATGCATGTAGGAGTGCTCCAAAACTACTCCAAATATATGAAAAAATGGTGGTCGATTTAACATTGTACCTTCATAGTGAACAGACGTAATAGCGGAATTTTTCTTACATACAAACTAAACAAAAAAAAAAATACAAAAAATATTCGTAGTACATATTGACTTTAATAAATAAGTTTTATTTGCTTTGCAAATATTTTTTACATATAGAAACAACAAAAACAAAAAAAAAACCGTAAACAAAACAAAGCAAACAGAGTGCCCTTGAGGAATACTCTATATGAGTACCTCAAAGGAAAAAAATAGTGAAGTGAGTTCTAACGGCAGAAATGCCTATTTTACTGTGAGTTTTGATGCTCATAATGATAACAATAAAAATAAAAAATCTGATAATAGACTTGCTGTGAGTTCTGAAGCTCTTAATAAAAATCAAAAATCTGATAATAGACTTTTTCTAACGGCAAAACCACAGTTTCGTCAGCGATCAACTTCGCTTTGTCCAATGCCAACTAGTGAATCGTTGACATTATTGCCTAGTACTTCTACATTTAACTCAGCGATATCACCCGCTTCGGGCTCATCACTTAACCAAGTTGTCACTGAAGATAAGAGTAGCCCAAAACCCAAGGTCCAAGTCGGAATGGACAGATATATCACAATTTTAAAGCGCGGGCGAAGCCCAAATTCATCAAAAATTTCATCGGTTCCCAAGATATCCAAGGATAACGACGTCGCAGCAGTTAACCGTCAAAATCGTTTTTCAATATTGCAAGCAAATAACGACCACCCCGCTGTTTCATCCAAAAAAACTTCCAAGCGACCACCAATATACCTGAGAGAAAAAAATTCGAACGCCCTTATTAAAAAATTAGTCTCGGCAGTTGGTGAGAACGCATTTCACGTTATTCCAATAAAACGTGGCAACATCGATGAAACAAAAATTCAAATATACGAAGAAAAAGATTTCCGCAAAATTATTACTGATTTCGAAAAAAATAAAACAAATTTTTATACTTATCAGCTTGAAAGTGCTAAAGGTATGCAGATTGTATTGAAGGGCATTGATGCTTATGTTAATCCCGACGAAATAAAAGATGCACTCATCATACAAGGATTTAAAGTAAAAAGTGTTACTAATATAATCAATAGGGATAATATCTCCAGCCTATATTTCGTGTTGAACTGGAGCCAAATGATATACAGTTGAAAAAAAACGAGACACATCCAATTTATAGCCTAAAATACCTTTTATACCGAAAAATTACAGTTGAAGAGCCACATAAGCGTTCAGGTCCCGTACAGTGCCACAATTGCCAAGAATATGTTCATACAAAAACTTACTGCAATTTACCTACAGTTTGTGTTATCTGCGGTGAATTGCACTGCTAGCTGCACGAAGCCAAAAGATCAAGCAGAAAAAAATGCAGTAATTGTGGAGGTAACCACACCGCTAACTACAGAGGATGCCCTGTATATTCTTTCGTTAAACAGGCTATGGGTCAAAAACCTAAACTAGCTCCAGCTCAATCAGCAAACGCTTACTCCGCCACTCTTCCTCAAACAAGCCAACCAGTTAGTTCACGTGTATCGTATGCCGATGCTGCTAAGACTAGTTCTATTCCCATACAAAATGTTCCACCGCCAAATAATTCAACGAATGCAAACTCAAGCTTTAACTTTAGTCGCCTTGAAGCTACTATTGAGAAATTGGTTCTAACTATTAATAGTTTTACAACAAATATGACTAGCATGATGCAAGAAATGCTGCGAATGCAGAATACACTGCTTCAGGCATTAGTTAAGAAGCCATGAACACGTTAAAAATGTGTTTCTGGAACGCAAACGGCATTAGCCAACATAAAACTGAACTTCAGCACTTCCTTAAGGAAAAAAATATAGATATAATGTTGGTCTCAGAGACTCATTTGACTTCGAGAAGCCTTTTTAAAATTTCTGGCTACACCTTATATGATTCAAAGGACCCGAGAGGAAGAGCATGCGGTGGATCAGCAATTCTAATAAAGTCAAGACTCAAACATTATAATATTGACAACATTTGTGAGGAACATCTACAAGCAACGAATATTTGTGTTGAAAATTTTTGCACAAATTTTGTGATATCATCAATTTAGTCATCTCCCAGATTCGGAATTACTGAGAATCAATACGAGGATTTCTATAGATCTCTTGGCCCTTGTTTCGTGGCAGCTGGCGACTATAATGCTAAACACACGTTCTGGGGTTCGCGTCATATTACACCCAGAGGTCGAGCGTTGTTCAACACAATTTCAAAAATGGGCTTGGTCGTCATTTCGAGTGGGGAGCCTACTTACTGGCCAACTGACATAAATAAAATGCCGGATGTTATAGATTTTGGCGTCATAAAAAACATTTCTAGGGAATTAATTAACGTTGAAGCTTCTTTAGATCTCTCGTCCGATCACCTCCCACGATCGTTACAATCTGTAGCCCACAGAGAAGTGATTTACCTCACTCGTATGTGAAGATGATCAATCGTGTAAATTGGCTGCGATTCAAAAAATATCTTAGTAGTCCTTGCACGGAAAACATTACGCTAAGAACACCCGAGGATATTGAAGCTAACATCGCCAACCTTAACGAAATGATTGCACAGGCTGCTGAACATGCTACTACCTCCCATCCGCAGACTGGATTTAATAAAATTTATTCTACCGATATTGAGCGTGTCATGCGTGAAAAAAGAAGAGCTAGAAGGGAATGGCAACAGCACAGATCACCACAACTTAAAATCAGATTTAAAGAGTGCACTAAACGACTCCAAGACTTACTTGCAATTGAAAAAACTGCATCTCTTAAAAATTATCTGGAAGGTCTTGATGTCATTCCAGCATCTAATTACTCTTTGTGGCGCGCTGCTAGAAAGCTGAAAACCCCCGTTGAGTTTAAACCACCTCTGCGCACATCTACCGGAGGTTGGGCAAGAAGCGATACTGAAAAAGCTAACATATTTGCAAATCATTTAAAATACGTATTTACCCCAAACACATGTACTGGTGTTGCTGATTTGCCGAGTGTAGTTGCTCTACCCCCGCGACCCATAAAGTTTAAGATGCGCGATGTACAAAAACTAATTGCTGAACTTAATCCAAAGAAAGCTCCAGGTATTGATGGAATTAGCAACAAGATGCTGATGAACTTGCCTCATATTGCAATAAGAATCCTGCTATTTATTTTTATTGCCATTTTACGAATTCAGTATTTTCCACATAACTGGAAACTTGCCAAGATTAAAATGATTCCAAAGCCAGGCAAAGATCTTACCAAGGCTGAGTCATATAGGCCTATAAGCTTACTATCAACAGTTTCAAAACTTTTCGAAAAGCTGCTCATGACTAAATTGTCCACAATTTTAGCTGATAATGGGTGCATCCCGGATCATCAATTTGGTTTTAGAAGTCAGCATAGCACTATTGAGCAAACGCATAGATTGGTTCAAGTTATAAGGAGGACTTTTGAATAAAAGAAGTACTGTTCTGCCGTTTTTATTGATGTTTCTCAGGCATTTGACAAAGTATGGCACAAAGGCCTATTTGTAAAATTGAAGACATATTTTCCAATAAATATAGAACAACTTTTGTAAAGTTACATTGTTGATAGGAAGTTTACTGTTGTGGAAGGAGACTTCATGAGTGTGCCCGAAAATATATCTTCTGGTGTGTCACAGGGTAGTATTTTGGGGCCAGTCTTGTATTTAATATATACTTGTGATATGCCTGTGAGCAATAACATCCACACTTCTACATTTGCCGATGATACAGCCTGTATGAGTATGCACAAAAACCCTGATGAGGCATCCCGCAATTTCCAAGCTCACATTACCCAGCTTGAAAGATGGTTGAACTTATGGAGAATTAAAGTAAATGAACAAAAGTGTGTTCATATAACGTTTATCCTAAGAAAAGATACCTGTTCCCTCATTCGAATCAATAATCAAAATATTCCTCAACATTCTCAAGTGAAATACCTTGGCATACACCTTGATCGAAGGCTTACATGGCAACATCATATTGACGCTAAACTAATTCAAATGAAACTTAAGTTAACTCAAATACATTGGTTGATTGGCAGAAATTCAACACTCAGTCTAGACTGCAAACTTTTGATATACAAGTCGCTTTTGAAGCCAATATGGTGCTACGGAATTCAGCTATGGGGCACTGATTCAGCTTCAAATATTGAGGAAATCCAACGAAGGCAAAACAAAATTTTACGTTTGATAACATCTGCGCCATGGTACATTAAAAATTCAAATATTCATCGTGATTTAAATATGCCACTAGTGAGTGAAGAAATTGTAAAATACGCAGGCAAATATTTAACAAAACTCGAGTCACATCCTAATCCGCTTGCCCGTAATATTTTGAACTTTACTGGACACATCCGCTTAAAAAAGAGGGACACAAGGGCCCTAATAGTCAGCACCCCAAATGATACTTCTTGAAAATAATTGTGCTTAATACGAAATTTATGTATTATTAATTACTATCACTAAGTTTATGTCCGATACTGGTCGGGCCTAATAATTATATATAGATTTAAGATTTGAATACTTATTGTTAGTTCATATTTTGAAGATACAATAAATAAATATATGTGTGTAAAAAAAAAAAAAAAAATTTAACATTGCGATGTCCCAGGGTTGGACTTCATGGTCCAACCTTGCATTACATCGCACTAACCCCAAAACTACCACATATGGAATAGCTTTTAGGCTATAACACTTATCGTGCAGCATTGAATGCTTGTATGAAAACTACACAGAAAAAAATGATTTTCATATTTGAATACGAAAATCGTTGATTTAAAGAATCTTTTGAATTTTCTTTGATGACGATTTTTGCATTATTGATAAATAAAATTGTATGCATGTTTATTGAAAATAAAGTCGATAAAGCAATTTAATGACTCAAAAGAAAAAAATTGTTGCCTAAAATTTTATTTTCAGTGTTAAATATTTGTTATTGTGTGTGTGTGTGCGGATGAATGTCACATTTTTCAACCCATTTTTATTTGTTTTTGCTTGGCTGCGATTAAAACAGTGTCCTGCAAAATAAAATATGTTGGTATTGGTGAGAAAAATGAGAGTATAATAAAGTTACGCCTGAAGAAAAAAATTTTGTGATTTAATATACATGCTGTGGTTATTCATTGTTTAAATATTTTTTGTAAATAAGCAATTTAATAAAAACTTAAGTAAAAAGTAATGCCCAATTCATACGAGGATTTAAAAATCTTGTTTTATTTTTGATTCTCTTTAAAAGTTGCTTCCAAAAACATTTTATATTCATACGATGATTTTTCCATGTTTCTAGTTTTAATTTTTTTTTCTTCCAAAAATTGTATCAGTGTTGCCATTAGATTTTAAAAAAATTCGTTTTTTCCCTACATGTAAAAAAATTTGTTTTGTAAAACTTTTGCAAACCAAAATTATTTCTTCTGAATATTTGGATCTACAGTAGGTAACTTAAAACATGACATATGCATGTATATATGTAATTCTTTTGTATTAAATTATTCAAAGTGACTACTTCTGCCTTCGAAATTAATGCATAATTTTCTGGTTTTTCAGAAATTATATTATAATACAAATATAACACATATCTATATTTGTGTGTTCTCCAATAATGGAGTTTATTAAGATTTAAGTTAAATAGTTGTAAGTAATATCCTTAATTATTAAATCATTGTTTAATAGATGCCCATTTCCTATTTCCTGGGGTGCTTGCCATTAAAAGAGTAGAGGGAAGATCCTATCCAAACACAGGCACTGCGACACCAAAATAATTAGATAAAAGTCTATGTAATTACGAACAAAAACAAATTTTTAAACGGAGCAAAAATATATTTTGCGTATATTTATTTTTACATTTATGCACACAAAATGCAATATGAGAATACAAAATACCTATATTTTGGCCAAAATAAAATATTTGTCCGATATTCCCTATACTCCTATATTAGCGATAAAAATACCTACAGGTAACACTGTTTTCTATTAAAAAAAAGCTGTTGTCACATTGAATGAAAAAATAAAATAAAGCAACATACCAAAAATTAAAATATGTGTAAAGAAAATTTGAAAAAAAAACTCGGAGAACGGAAAATGTGATTTTTTTTCTACCCCCTTTGCTTTTCTATACAGTTCGCCTACAAACTACAAAAATCGTGTTTCAAAAAATCATTGAAAAATCAACGTGTGAATTAGGGCTAAAAAATAATAAACCATTCAACAATGTTGTCTATAAATTCCAAACTAAATCTATTCGCAGCGTTGTGAAAGCTATTAAAATGCCTTTTTAAACAACAGAAAGTGTATACTTAGCCAAATGAAAATTTTTACAAAATTAAATGAAAGATTTTGTAGTGTTGAACTAAAATACACAATGTATAAAAGATTATTAGTATTATAAAAGTGATTAAAATTTATTTTCAAATGATTACAGACTTCGTTTTAAGCATTTTCGTTCACAAATATTAATTTTTACCATTTATTTACAAAAATCACGCAGCGAATGAGACCACAAAGCATACAAAGAAATTACGTTAAAATAATATCACGTACATATGCACATACACATATAATTGTGTACTGTTCGTGTATGATCGTAGAACATATTTTTATGGTCTCGCTTATATTACCAAGTGGTATGAAAAGGAACTATCGCCGCCACTTACATGCGAAATAGTTAGCGCTTTTGCTCAATTTGCATTAGGGGCTACCTACATATGGCATGTGGCATTCCAATCATATATACATATGTCTCTCTCTACACATCAATTAATTTAAAAAACATATACCCACGTTTCACTGGCTAATTCTATAGCTCTAAGTAATGCAGAAACCAATTTTTTACAATGACAAGCAGAAAACATAAAAAACCAAAGGCATATTCACAAAGGTAAGTCATTAAGAACTAGCGAATTCGTTGTCAATTTTCGATTGGTGAATATACTAGTACTTGGAGGACAGATTATCCTACAGTGCCTTCTAATAGTAGAGGGTGTCAATTGCCACCTCGGTAGGACATCCCCATGTTAAATTCAAAATCTGAGACATGTTAAGTAGATTGTGATGAACTAGTGGTAGTTTTTTAATAACTATAGAATATACACGTGCTGCTGTCGAATATTTTTGCTGGGTATATGCACATATGTATTAAAGTATTTTTGTACGTACATTATTTGCACAAATACACAATATTCATTTAAAAACCCAAAAGTTTACCTACGTGCCTAATAATCGTATCTACAGAAATACATTCGTTCATGCGGCCGAACATCCTACAAATCCTAAACACATACATCAGTACGTATACTTAGATTTATCTATTTCCGCTGTATAACTTTGATTCGTCCGAGCATGTACACAAATTCGTCCGAGTTTGTACACAAATATACTCGTGTGGGACTGTTGATATTGTAAATAAGTATTGGGTTAACCCTAGAAAACTAAACCCCACCTGTGAAGCGCAACGAATGTTTCTTATAGGTATTTCACTACGATCGAGTGCAATTACCAACACGAGCTTTCAAACCACAGCATTATTCGTTTGTGTGAGCTTGTGAGCGGACGTTCATTGCACAGAGTTTTTTTGGTACGGAGATATACTACTTCGTGTCGCCTGAGAGGCGAGGTTTAGTGTTAAAGGTATATTTCTGACTACACGTTGCTATAAAATTTTTACTTTTTCTGCAACATTATTTAGAATCTTTATAGTTTTTTTAGAGATGTGTACTTCTGATTCCAAAATAGAAAAATGGCTGGAGGAGCTGTCTTTAAATGGAAGCGAAATAGAGGACAATTTAGAAGAGGATTTCGATTCAGACGACAGTCAAATTGACCCAAATTTTGAAGTTCAATTTGAGGACGAAGTGGAAAATATAATTTTAGACAATAACGAATTTACTTTGAGTTCTCCTGTTGCAGTTTCAGCTATAAATGTACCACAAAGAAATTAACAACCTATTGATTCTTTAATAATCAAGCCGTCCGAAGCTATTGTAAAAGGTAGGAACAATTTCATCTGGTCGACAGAACCGTCTTCGGCAAAAAGAAACTCAAACAGAACTCCAGCGAGGAACATTGTACATATTGTACCGGGATCAAGAAGAAAATTTAGAGGTATAACAACAACCTTAGAGTGTTTTGAAAAATTTTTTACAGCAAGTACGGTTGAAGAAATTCTTCTTCGAACTAACGAAGACATTAAAGTTAAAGCAAATAACTACAAAAAACAAACCTCCACCACATCATTAACCGGAATACAAGAACTCCGTGCTCTTCTTGGAATTTTAGTTTTAAGTGGCGCGCTAGAGAACAACCATTTGTCAACTAAAGAGCTTTTTGATCCTCTACTTTGCGGTTCTCAAAACATCGCTACAATGACCATGGAACGTTTCGGATTTCTTATAAATTTCCTTCATTTTGACGATCGGAGTACACGAGAAAATAGAAGACAGACCGATAAATTTGCTCCAATTAGAATATATGGGAGGTTTTTATTCAGCAATGTAGAGATAACTTCAAGCCGGGGTCATATGTAACAATAGACGAACAGTTACTAGCATTTAGAGGTCGATGTCCATTTCGAATGTATATACCAAACAAACCAGCTAAATACGGGATAAAAATTGTATTAGCCTGTGATGTTAGAACTAAATATATGTTTGACGCCTCACCATATTTGGGAAAAAATCATAATGTAGCAGCTGGTGAACCGTTAGATTCTTATTATTGTAAGCTTCTTACCAGAACTATACATGGAACAAACCGAAACATAACTGTAGATAATTGGTTTACTTCTATACTATTAGCAGAACAGCTACTAGCAGATCCTTACAAATTAACTTTGATTGGAACAATCAAAACTAATAAAAAAGAAATTCCAGAAGAGTTCAAACACAATACATCTCGTCTTGTTGGTACATCGATGTTTGGTTTCCATGATAAGTTAAGTCTGATTAGCTTTAAAGCAAAGCCTCATAAAACTGTGTTTTTGATCTCAACTATGCATGACAAGCCCACCGTAAACTCTGTATCAAAAAAACCTGTAATTATTGAGTCCTACAATGCAACAAAGGTGCTGTTGACACCTATGATCAGATGTGCTGTCATGCCAGCTGTAGCCGGAAAACTAGGCGTTGGCCATTATGTATGTTTTACGGAATGATAAATATGGCCGTATTGAATAGTTATATTCTGTATGTTTCCAACTGTGACCAACAGAAAATAAAGCCAATGACCAGACGGGATTTCATGAAGGATCTCAGTAAGAATTTATGCTACGACTGGCGCTCTATCAGACTTCAAGAAAGACCTTCTATGCAAAAACGAGTTCGTGAGGCAATAACCGACAACATTTCTACTTCCGGGGACCAGGAAAAAAACTCTGAACCACAAATAAAGAAAGGGAAAAGGTCAATGTGCAATTACTGTCCATCAATCAAGAAGCGAATGAGTGTTTATTATTGTACAAAATGCAATAAAACCTACTTCCTGGAACACAGATCTCCAAATTGTTATGAATGCGATATAAGAAAAAAGGTCTGAACTAATTTTTACGTGCAAAGCAAAGTATAAGTAATATGTTGAAACTTTTTAATTTTTATGACACTTAGTACAAATAGTTATAAGAAAAATTTCAATTTTGGTTTTTATTTCAAAGTTAAAAAATATGTTAATTTTTTTAAAACGATCTCTTGGTAAAAGAAAAAAAATTATATGTCATTTTAGTGAGCATTTTATTGGCATATAAAAACAAATTTAATGATTTATTTTTTATTTTACAATTAAATATGCCAACATTTAAATAGAAAATGTTAAAAAAAAATAAATTAACGAAAATTAAAAAAAAAACTTTTCTTTTTAAGTAGCCTGCTAGGCGAGGTTTAGTTGCAAACGTTTAAAAAAAGGTTTAGTTTTCTAGGGTTAAATAGGGTACATAGCGTGGGCAATTTTATCTTGATTGATTACACGTGTGGTAATGCGAATAGTATATACATATGCATGTATGTATGTACTCATATATAGAGACGTTTTGCAAAATCAAATAATACATATTTAAAAAAAAAAGGTGAGAACCTCGTGCACAATCTTCATATGATTCATTGAACTTTTTTATATAAAAATTTAAATTGTTTAACTACTCGTCTATAGAAAAGGCAAGAAAAGTTTCGCTAGACTGTTTGGAACAACAATATGTAAAAAAAGAAATTTTTTAAATACAAATTTTAGAACGCGACTTCTTTTTTTTTATAAACAGACAGTAAACTGGTTGCCTGAATATTTGTCCCGATTTTCACGAGGCAATTGTACTTGCGCAAGTCTTGAATTTGACGAACAAAGAAGTGAGGAGTGTAAAAACCAACAGAATTGCCACACAGAGAAAACAGATTCGTTGAGACAACCGAATTTGTTGCCAATCGAATTTTGGTGGTACACCAACTATATAGATTTCTGGTATAACGACTGCAATTTACTTGTGGTACCACTATATTTTAATTATAACCCTTAAACAAATAGCTGCAGCAACAGAAAAAATTTGTTAACAGTATGGAATTTGAAAAAAGTTATTCTTGCTACCGAAAATGTGGTTAGTATAACTGAAACAATAACATAATTGGTACATGTGAAAGAAAAATTGGCCTTCCTTGCTGAAATAAAATAAGCAATAAACGCAAATAAAAATATACAATTGAAGAAATTTATTATTTAACATATTGTCATAAGTTATTTTTAATTGAAATTTATTTATTTCAACCACACATTTTAAACAGCCACAAACCTGTTATCTTATGCATAGACTTTCAAAAACCATTTGAGAATTCATAAATCATAATATCTTTGAAAGTCACAAAAACTTATTTTTAATTTGCTGCTACGAGTATAACCTATGATAGTAAACTCAACCTCTAGTTAGTTGCAGCAACTGATAGAAAGTATTTATTTTAAACTTAATATATAACGACAATTTTTTAGTTGCCAATACCAAAAGTTGGTAGTAAAATCCAATTCATAATATTTTATTCGGTTGTGTTAACCAATCAATGAATTAGTCATGGCAAAAGCATACGCTCGGTTGATGCAATCAATTTAAGAATTGTCAGAATCATATCTTTATTACAATTATGCCCTTATGGCAATAAACATTTGTTGTTTTTTGGATTAACAGAAAATTGATTGTGTGAACTCAAATATAGTTTATGCAAATGATATTTTGTTGGCCTAAAGCTATGTACAGACGGTTGTCAGATCTTACAATATTGCCAGTAAAATATTCTCAAAATTTCTTACAACCGTGTGAACTGGCAATTTTTGTCAGACGTCGTTGCCAGAAAAATCATTGTCAGTCCATTGCAAGACTAGCAGCTGACAACAAATTGTCAGACATCTTACAATCGTGTGAACACATTGTAAAATTATTGCCAGCTATTTGTCAGACATTTTAATATTGTCAGATGCGCGAAGTTCGTGCATCTGACAATGGCGTCATTGTAAGAGAATTATTTCTATGGGCAACACTGTACACGCTTGATTTTAAAGAAAATATATTTAATAAAATATATGCAGCCAAAATCATTGCAGTTGCTTCTTTATGGTCCATAATAATTAATATTTTCACTTTTTACATTTAACACCACCACAAACGATTGATATTAAAGAATTTCTAACAAGCGCTTTGAGTCTGGCAACGCATAATAATGTCTGGCAATTTTTGCATATGACAACCGTGTGAACTTAAAATTTTTTTGCTGACGATTTTGTCAGCTGATTTTATTGTCATACAATCATCTAGCAATAAATTGTAAGATTTCCTGACAAATTTGATACAACCGTGTGAACTGTCAATCTGCCATACACTTGCAATTTTTGATTGTCAGTACAATGTCAGCACATTGCCAGATCTAACAATATTGTAAGATCTGACAACCGTGTGTACATAGCTTAACCATTTTCCAACCAATCTTTTTTCTGGGTGCATATACAGGCAAATCTGTACGGCAATTCTGTTGGCTCTTACACTCCTTACTCCTTTGTTCGTCAAATTCAAGACTTGCGCAGGTAAAAATTGCCTCGTGAAAATTGGGACTTTCATTTTATACAAACAGACAGCAGCAACAGTAATCGACAAGAACAAATCTAATACACAATTTGCTCAGTATGAATAAAACATTTTTATTTGAAATATATGAACAAATGTGTTCCTGTTCTTATACCCTTCAACAAAATGTTAATACCCTTTACCTGCAGGAAATGCAACCGACAGAAGACTAGTCACGTGACTGGTCCCCAAGTGATAGGGACCAGTCCGAGTTCTAACACTTCCTTTTACATGCGGATGGAGTGGTATTGGATTAATTGATACTTTTTATGCACCTTGTGACGTCACTGAACTACATACTAGAGCTGTGCGGAAGATGTTTGTTTGCTTATAGTTCATGATGTACATTATTGTGCTATTGATTTTATTAGAACACTAAAACTGGTATTCAATTTTATCAAAAGCACGCAACAGCATTTGTTTATCTGCCACAGTGTTGCCATAAGATGTCAGAGGAAAAGTGCTAGATTACAGAAATAAAAGTGCTAAAATTTTCTACAGCACACACAACAAAGTGATAAAATCAGTAAACATTTTTAGTTTCCCTTATTTCTTATATACACTTGCAATAAAATTGTGATTTTGGTATTCTATATCATCGCTAATGTGTATATTATATTCATAGGTAGCACAATATATTTTTTCATACCTGTTAAGGTTTTTTAAATAAAACACAAAACATTTTTTTACAAAATATTAAAAAATTAAGTTTAATTTAATTTAAGTTTCAAAACAAGAATGAATAAAATAAAAATGAAAATTTTATGACATGAATAAAAATAATTCAATGCCAACATGATCATAAATAATTATTATTGATGAAGTGGGTTATCCGCAAGTGTCTCCAACATCTCTTCTTTTTAAAGTTAATCGGATATTCCAAATCTGTTAGGGGGCTTGCGATTTCGTTGTGGTGTTAAATGCATGATGGGAGGTTCAGCCATAGGAGTGCTGAATGCAAACGAAGTGCTTGACTGATTATCGGGAGTGCATGGTGGAGTATTTTGTACAATTCTTCGCTCAGGACTTAATGTAGCTAAATTATTTTCTGCTCGTTGTTGCTGATGCGATTGATTTATAATACTGGGCTTAATTCCAAATAACTCCAACAAAAGTTGTATTGAGTCTGACTGACATACATTGTTATTATCGTATCGTCTTTTAAGTTGGTTAGCATGAGACCTAATCAATTTTGTTTTATTATCAAAAATGTAAACATTATAGTTAACGTTTCCAACTTTTTCGACTACAGAACCTGGAATCCATACCATTTTATTATTTTTATGTACTTGAGCGTAAATAAGATCTTTCGGTTCAAAACTTCTGTCCTTGGCTCCATGTTTAAAATTGTATTGTTTTTCCATTTTAATATCACGTTGTAATGGTAAAATTGAATGTTGAGGCTTTAGTAAGTCTAATGTTGTCTTAATTTTACGTAAAAGAAATAATTCTGCAGGAGACTTAAAATTGGCTCTTGGAGTGGAGCGATACGTTTGAAGGAATACTTGGAGTATTTCGTGACTATTTCCCTCATCCTTAAGTTTTTGTAAAGCTTGTTTAAGCGTTCTTACAAATCTTTCTGCTTGACCATTTGATTGTTGATGGTAAGGTGCAGTCTTAATATGATTGATTAAACGCAGTTTGACAAATTGTTTAAACTGCTCACTGACAAATTGCGTACCATTGTCTGAGACTATTGTATCACAGTCTCCATATCTTGAAAACATTTCTGAAAGTTTTGATATAACTGTTAAAGACGTTATGTTTGAGACTTGATATATTTCAGGCCACTTTGAGTAGGCGTCTATTATTACAAAATAATATTGCGAATTGCATGGTCCTGCTATATCAATATGCAAACGCTCCATTGGTTTTGATGCCAACGGCCATGACTGTAATGTATGCTTCGTGGGTGCTGTTGCTGCAACTGCACATTTATGACAGCTTCTTACATAAAATGCAATGTCATCATCTATTCCTGGCCAGTAAACGTGACTCCTTGCCAATGCTTTCATACGTTCTTTTCCAGGATGGCCACGATGCAACTGTTTTGTTATCATGTTTCTTAGACAATTTGGTATAACGATTCTGTCATTATACATTAAACAACCTTTAATTTCACATAAACTTTCCTGTCTGGAATAAAATTGTGTAAGTTCTGCATTCCGATTTGATTTCCAGCCATGTTTGAGTGAATGAATGACTGATTGAAGTACCGAACATTTCTGTGTTGCTTGTTTTACCATGTTGAAAGTAACAGGTAGTTCATTAAAATGATCCATTAGTGTTGCGGAACAGTTTTCTTCAAAAGTTGTACAGGCAATTATTATTTCTTCATCTGGTTTTAACTCATTGTCTATAAGTCTTGAAAGCATATCAACGCAACCAAATTCTTTAGTGCTTATGTACTGAATTTTGAAATTGTACAGCATTAAAGTGAGTGCCCATCTTTGAAGTCTGTTTGCTGCGTATACGGGAATACCTTTTTTATTGCCAAAAATTGATAAAAGCGGTTTATGGTCTGTGCACAAAATAAACTCTCGCCCATATATATACTTGTGAAATTTTTTTACGGCGTATACTAGACCTAATGCCTCCTTCTCAATTTGAGAGTAATTTCTTTCTGCAGGAGTGAGAGTACGAGACGCATGTTCAATTACTTTTTCAGATTTGTCAGGAAAAATATGACAAATAAAAGCTCCAATGCCTTTTCCAGAAGCATCTGCTGCTACTTTTATTGGTAAATCTGGGTTGTAGTGAGTTAAAAGAAGATCAGAATTTAAAATATCTTTAAAAGTTTCGAAAGACTGCTGACATTTTATTGACCACTCATACTTGGTATCATCTTGAAGAAGTCTATCGAGAGGCGTTCTTAAATTGGTCATATTTTTAACGTATTTTCCGTAATAATTTATAGATCCTAAAAACGATCTAAGCTCAGATATATTTGATGGAGGTGGTAGATTTAAAATTGCTTGTATTTTGGTTTTATCAGGACGTAAACCCAATGAAGACATAACGTGTCCAAGGTATTTTACCTCTTTCACAAAAAATTTGCATTTTTCCAACTTAATATGAAAACTGTACTCACGGAGTCTTTGAAGAACTTTTTTTACGTTTTCTATGTGTTTTTCCACCGTTTTACCACCAATAATTATATCATCAATGTAGCTTGCTGTGTCATCTATACCAATTAACATAGTGTCCATTAATTGTTGAAATGCACCTGGAGCACTCTTAACACCTGGAGCTAGACGATTGAATGTATACAAGACTTTGTGAGTGTTGATGGTAAGAAGTTTTGCTGATTCTGGTGAAACTTCAGTTTGCAAATAAGCATCTGACAAGTCAATATGCGTAAATAAGCAGCTTTTCCCAACTTTGGCATACAAATCTTCAGGTCGATGTAATGGGTACATATGTGGTTCCAGACAATTGTTAAGACCTGATGAGTAGTCTCCACAAATACGAATTGTACCATTAGGTTTTTTTATGGCAACAATGGGTGCTGCCCACTCTGAGTAATCAACTGGTGTGATTATACCTAATGATTCTAATCGTTGCAACTCCTCTTCTATCAAAGGAAGCATAGCATAAGCAACTGGTCTCTTTGCACGAAAAACTGGTTTTGAATTAGACTTAAGATGAAGTTGAACTTGCGTTTTTGTACATTTGGATGGAAAACTTTGGAAAATGTCTGAATATTCGGTTTTAATGTTATTTAAAATAGAACCATCGAATTTGTTTTGTTTGATTTGGGAACAAACACTATTCAACGGTTTATCCCACAAGTGAAAAACTTCAATCCAATCTGTACCAAAAATTGAGAGAGTATCAATGTTTACAACTAGTAAATTGCAAAGTTTTACATCACCTTGTAGCCGAACTTGACATGAAAATTCGGCAATAATCTTGATTTTGTCCTTAGAGGCGCTTATAACAAAACGATTTTTTAGTTTTCTCCCAGGTTTACCCATTTTACACCATAATGCTTTTCCTATAATTGACACATCTGATGCTGTATCGATTTGCATTTTGACATCGAAATTTGTTTCTGAGGAAGAATTCTGTATGTTGACTGTAACAAATTTTCTTCTTGCTGCATACGAAATCCGGTTGATTTGAACAACATTGGATTTTGCTTTTGAGTGTTTTGGATTCTTGTTTTTCCACTTCTTTCCCTGGTTGAATTTTTCTGTTGATTTTGGGTGTTTGCAGTAACCTTCTTTATGTCCTATATTTTGACATTGTGTACACATGTGTTTTGCGTAGTTGCAATATTTGGAATAGTGCATTACACCACAGTTCCAACAGGGTGTTTTCGGCTTTAACCTACCATTTTGAATGGCATATTGCTTTGTGTTAGACTGTATTGCATTTATAGATGAACTCGGTTTAACTTCTACCATAGCTGTTTCATGTTTTAAGTTAATTAACCGCTGAGAGCTAGAAATTAGTTTGTTGATGTTTTGGTTGGAATCATCTTCTAGAGCTGACAAGCATCTCATGCGAATTTCTGAATCTGTATGAGACTGTAAACCACAAACAAACACTAAGCATTTCAATTGATCAGAGCTCAATTCAGATAATTTAAAATTTTCACAAATTTTGTTGACACGAGCTCCATAAGAAATTAAATCTTCTTGTGACATTTTAGAAGTTTGAAGACAATTGTATCGAATACTAAACATAGAGGCTTGTATTCCATACATATCCTTCAGGATTTTAACTGAATCTTTGAACGATATATCCCTTGGATTTCTTGGAAGAATATATGCTGAATACTGTCCATAGGATATTGTATTGAGTTTTCTCATAAGGAGTCTCACACGAGAAGCATCGTCCAAATCTTTCCCATCTACGAGAAAAATATCTTCGTAACGAGTATACCAATTGCTAAATGTTGCAGAATTTTCTTGGTCATAGCAAAACTCCGAAATACTATTTGCCAATTTCTCCATAACAGAATCTTGATTGGTGTTTGATGCATTTCCTTGCGTAAGGCTTGCAAGAAGTTTGCTTTGCATCTCCAATAATTCCAGGATTTTTAAATCTTGAGCCATATCCTCGTCGTTCAGTTTAAACGATTTTTTCAGTTTTGTCGCTTTTTTCTCGTTTTAACGATTTTTTTTCTGTTTTTTCGGTTTTTTTTATTTTGGCGATTTTTTTCAGTTTTTGGGGCTTTTTCATTTTGGAAATTTTTTTGATTTTCGCGATTTTTTTTCATTTTGGCGATTTATTCTTATTTTTTGGGTTTTTTACGATTTTTTTCATTTTGGCGGTTTTCTTTAATTTTTGCGATTTTTTTTTTCATTTAGCAATTTTTCCGGTTTTTCGAGATTTATTTTAGTCCTAGACATTATTTTTGTAATTTGGTGCTTTTTTCATTTTGGCGATTTTTTTTGTTTCTGGCGATTTTTTTCGATTTGGCGATTTTATAATTTTTTGATTTTTTAGTTTTACCGTTTTTGAAATTTCAAGAGTTTTGCTCTTACGGTTTCCAAGATACAGCAAGTTGTCAAAATTGCATTAACTGATGGAACACCCTTTAATTTAAATCTTTTGAAATTTTAGTGTTAATTTTTGTAGTCTGTATAAAAATACACTAACCTTACAAATTTCAAGTGTACTCGTATATACATACGTACATACAATTGTATGTATATCACATGGGATTTTGAAAATTTTTCGATGCTCGTTTTGGATTACCCTTTAATTTCCAATTCTCATGTATTTGTTGTTTTAGCGGCCAAAGGTCTACACACTGTGTCCAAATTTCAGGTCTCTAACTCTTACGGTTCTCGAGAAAATACCCTGCATAGTTTTAGACATAGTTAATTTTCCATAACACAAAAAGTTAAAGTTTTCCAACCCTGGAAACGTCTTTTTATTATTTTTTTATATTTTTTTAATTTCAAATTCCAATTTTAGTCGTACTGAAGTGTAAAATAAATTTATTTATTAAAAAAATAAAAATTTGTTTTCGGTAGTTACTTTTATATGGCAAAATGAAGTTTAAGTTTTCCAGCTCTGCAATCGTCTGCTCGATTTTGCTGAATTTCAATACCAATCTAAGTTGGACCATTTCTGATACACCAGTTCAAGAACGAAGTCTCTAGCTTTTCTGGGAGTTTCGGAAAACCGATTTCACGTACACCAGACGGACGGACGGACGGACGGACGGACATCGCTTATTCGTCTTCGCTATTCATAAGGACCCAGAATATATATATTTTTTTGGTCGCAAATAAATACTATGGAAATTACACACGGAATGACAAACATATATATACCCTTTTCCATTTTTGGTAAAGGGTATAACAAACAATAGAAACATGTGTAACAGAAATTAAGCAAAAATTTGGGGAAAATATAATAAAAACAAGTAAGAGTGTTATATTCGACTGTGCCGAATCTTATATACCCTTTACCAATGTACGTACATATATATAGTATACAGACACATACATACATATTTGTTTTGTTAACAAATTTATAATTTTTTTAAAGTTTCCATCTTTGGAGCTGTTATTTTCATTTTTCAAATTTCATACGCCAAACTTTTCTTTCAGAAGCATAAAATATATTCAATTTATAAAGAAAAAGAAAAAAATTTTTAGACCTATTTAATTTTACATAACACAAAAAGTGTAAGTTTTCCAACCCTGGAGTCATAATTTTGGATTTTTCTGATTATTGATACCAATCTAGTTCTTTAAAAAATACATAAAATATGTTAAGTGAAAAAAGCAAAAACGAAATAAGGAAAAACTTAGTTTCATTTAATTCCTTTAATATTAAAAAATTCAGTTAAGTGCGACTTTGAATCGCGCACAAAAGGAAGGTTTTTTGCTTTTTTGAAGTTTTTTTTCAGTTAAAACGATTTTCTCAGTTTTGTCGCTTTTTTCTCGTTTTGGCGATTTTTTTCTGTTTTTGGATGTTTTTTTCATTTTGGCGATTTTTATTCTGTTGTTGGGCTTATCTTCATTTTGGAGATTTTTCTCATTTTGACGATTTTTTTTTCATTTTGGCGGCTTATTTCTGTTTTTTAGGTTTTTTTCCTTTTTGTGATTTTTTTTCATTTTGGCGAATTATTTCTTTTTTTAGGTTTTTTTTTCAATTTGGTGATTTTTGTCATTTTGGCGATTTTTTTTAATTTAAGCGATTTTTTTTCATTTTGGCGATTTTTTCTGTTTTTTAGGTTTTTTTTTTGTTTTGGCGATATTTTTCATTTTGGCGATTTTTTTTCATTTTGGCGATTTTTTTCCATTTTGTCGATTTTTTCTGTTTTTTAGGTTTTTTTCGGTTTGGTGATATTTTTTATTTTGGCGATTTTTTTTTCATTTTAGCAATTTTTCCGTTTTTGCGATTTATTTTAGTCTTAAAAAATTTTTTTTAATATGGTGCTTTTTTTTTGTTTTGGCAATTTTTTTCTGTTTTTGTTTTTTTTTTCATTTTGGCGATTTTTTCTATTTTTTTGGGGTTTTTTTCGTTATGGCGATTTTTTTTCATTTTAGCAATTTTTTCTGTTTTTTAGGTTTTTTTTTCGTTTTGGTGATTTTTTTCATTTAGGCGACTTTTTTCGTTTTTGCGATTTTCTCTCATTTTGGCGATTTTTGTTTTCATTTGTTTTTTTTTTGCGATTTATTTTAGTGTTAGAAATTTTTTTTAATTTGGTGCTTTTTTTCGCTTTGGCGATTTTTTTTTTGCTTTTGGCAAAAAACGTTTCCAACTTTTTCGACTACAGAACCTGGAATCCATACCATTTTATTATTTTTATGTACTTGAGCGTAAATAAGATCTTTCGGTTCAAAACTTCTGTCCTTGGCTCCATGTTTAAAATTGTATTGTTTTTCCATTTTAATATCACGTTGTAATGGTAAAATTGAATGTTGAGGCTTTAGTAAGTCTAATGTTGTCTTAATTTTACGTAAAAGAAATAATTCTGCAGGAGACTTAAAATTGGCTCTTGGAGTGGAGCGATACGTTTGAAGGAATACTTGGAGTATTTCGTGACTATTTCCCTCATCCTTAAGTTTTTGTAAAGCTTGTTTAAGCGTTCTTACAAATCTTTCTGCTTGACCATTTGATTGTTGATGGTAAGGTGCAGTCTTAATATGATTGATTAAACGCAGTTTGACAAATTGTTTAAACTGCTCACTGACAAATTGCGTACCATTGTCTGAGACTATTGTATCACAGTCTCCATATCTTGAAAACATTTCTGAAAGTTTTGATATAACTGTTAAAGACGTTATGTTTGAGACTTGATATATTTCAGGCCACTTTGAGTAGGCGTCTATTATTACAAAATAATATTGCGAATTGCATGGTCCTGCTATATCAATATGCAAACGCTCCATTGGTTTTGATGCCAACGGCCATGACTGTAATGTATGCTTCGTGGGTGCTGTTGCTGCAACTGCACATTTATGACAGCTTCTTACATAAAATGCAATGTCATCATCTATTCCTGGCCAGTAAACGTGACTCCTTGCCAATGCTTTCATACGTTCTTTTCCAGGATGGCCACGATGCAACTGTTTTGTTATCATGTTTCTTAGACAATTTGGTATAACGATTCTGTCATTATACATTAAACAACCTTTAATTTCACATAAACTTTCCTGTCTGGAATAAAATTGTGTAAGTTCTGCATTCCGATTTGATTTCCAGCCATGTTTGAGTGAATGAATGACTGATTGAAGTACCGAACATTTCTGTGTTGCTTGTTTTACCATGTTGAAAGTAACAGGTAGTTCATTAAAATGATCCATTAGTGTTGCGGAACAGTTTTCTTCAAAAGTTGTACAGGCAATTATTATTTCTTCATCTGGTTTTAACTCATTGTCTATAAGTCTTGAAAGCATATCAACGCAACCAAATTCTTTAGTGCTTATGTACTGAATTTTGAAATTGTACAGCATTAAAGTGAGTGCCCATCTTTGAAGTCTGTTTGCTGCGTATACGGGAATACCTTTTTTATTGCCAAAAATTGATAAAAGCGGTTTATGGTCTGTGCACAAAATAAACTCTCGCCCATATATATACCTGTGAAATTTTTTTACTGCGTATACTAGACCTAATGCCTCCTTCTCAATTTGAGAGTAATTTCTTTCTGCAGGAGTGAGAGTACGAGACGCATGTTCAATTACTTTTTCAGATTTGTCAGGAAAAATATGACAAATAAAAGCTCCAATGCCTTTTCCAGAAGCATCTGCTGCTACTTTTATTGGTAAATCTGGGTTGTAGTGAGTTAAAAGAAGATCAGAATTTAAAATATCTTTAAAAGTTTCGAAAGACTGCTGACATTTTATTGACCACTCATACTTGGTATCATCTTGAAGAAGTCTATCGAGAGGCGTTCTTAAATTGGTCATATTTTTAACGTATTTTCAGTAATAATTTATAGATCCTAAAAACGATCTAAGCTCAGATATATTTGATGGAGGTGGTAGATTTAAAATTGCTTGTATTTTGGTTTTATCAGGACGTAAACCCAATGAAGACATAACGTGTCCAAGGTATTTTACCTCTTTCACAAAAAATTTGCATTTTTCCAACTTAATATGAAAACTGTACTCACGGAGTCTTTGAAGAACTTTTTTTACGTTTTCTATGTGTTTTTCCACCGTTTTACCACCAATAATTATATCATCAATGTAGCTTGCTGTGTCATCTATACCAATTAACATAGTGTCCATTAATTGTTGAAATGCACCTGGAGCACTCTTAACACCTGGAGCTAGACGATTGAATGTATACAAGACTTTGTGAGTGTTGATGGTAAGAAGTTTTGCTGATTCTGGTGAAACTTCAGTTTGCAAATAAGCATCTGACAAGTCAATATGCGTAAATAAGCAGCTTTTCCCAACTTTGGCATACAAATCTTCAGGTTGATGTAATGGGTACATATGTGGTTCCAGACAATTGTTAAGACCTGATGAGTAGTCTCCACAAATACGAATTGTACCATTAGGTTTTTTTATGGCAACAATGGGTGCTGCCCACTCTGAGTAATCAACTGGTGTGATTATACCTAATGATTCTAATCGTTGCAACTCCTCTTCTATCAAAGGAAGCATAGCATAAGCAACTGGTCTCTTTGCACGAAAAACTGGTTTTGAATTAGACTTAAGATGAAGTTGAACTTGCGTTTTTGTACATTTGGAGGGAAAACTTTGGAAAATGTCTGAATATTCGGTTTTAATGTTATTTAAAATAGAACCATCGAATTTGTTTTGTTTGATTTGGGAACAAACACTATTCAACGGTTTATCCCACAAGTGAAAAACTTCAATCCAATCTGTACCAAAAATTGAGAGAGTATCAATGTTTACAACTAGTAAATTGCAAAGTTTTACATCACCTTGTAGCCGAACTTGACATGAAAATTCGGCAATAATCTTGATTTTGTCCTTAGAGGCGCTTATAACAAAACGATTTTTTAGTTTTCTCCCAGGTTTACCCATTTTACACCATAATGCTTTTCCTATAATTGACACATCTGATGCTGTATCGATTTGCATTTTGACATCGAAATTTGTTTCTGAGGAAGAATTCTGTATGTTGACTGTAACAAATTTTCTTCTTGCTGCATACGAAATCCGGTTGATTTGAACAACATTGGATTTTGCTTTTGAGTGTTTTGGATTCTTGTTTTTCCACTTCTTTCCCTGGTTGAATTTTTCTGTTGATTTTGGGTGTTTGCAGTAACCTTCTTTATGTCCTATATTTTGACATTGTGTACACATGTGTTTTGCGTAGTTGCAATATTTGGAATAGTGCATTGCACCACAGTTCCAACAGTTTGTTTTCGGCTTTAACCTACCATTTTGAATGGCATATTGCTTTGTGTTAGACTGTATTGCATTTATAGATGAACTCGGTTTAACTTCTACCATAGCTGTTTCATGTTTTAAGTTAATTAACCGCTGAGAGCTAGAAATTAGTTTGTTGATGTTTTGGTTGGAATCATCTTCTAGAGCTGACAAGCATCTCATGCGAATTTCTGAATCTGTATGAGACTGTAAACCACAAACAAACACTAAGCATTTCAATTGATCAGAGCTCAATTCAGATAATTTAAAATTTTCACAAATTTTGTTGACACGAGCTCCATAAGAAATTAAATCTTCTTGTGACATTTTAGAAGTTTGAAGACAATTGTATCGAATACTAAACATAGAGGCTTGTATTCCATACATATCCTTCAGGATTTTAACTGAATCTTTGAACGATATATCCCTTGGATTTCTTGGAAGAATATATGCTGAATACTGTCCATAGGATATTGTATTGAGTTTTCTCATAAGGAGTCTCACACGAGAAGCATCGTCCAAATCTTTCCCATCTACGAGAAAAATATCTTCGTAACGAGTATACCAATTGCTAAATGTTGCAGAATTTTCTTGGTCATAGCAAAACTCCGAAATACTATTTGCCAATTTCTCCATAACAGAATCTTGATTGGTGTTTGATGCATTTCATTGCGTAAGGCTTGCAAGAAGTTTGCTTTGCATCTCCAATAATTCCAGGATTTTTAAATCTTGAGCCATATCCTCGTCGTTCAGTTTAAACGATTTTTTCAGTTTTGTCGCTTTTTTCTCGTTTTAACGATTTTTTTTCTGTTTTTTCGGTTTTTTTTTATTTTGGCGATTTTTTTCAGTTTTTGGGGCTTTTTCATTTTGGAAATTTTTTTGATTTTCGCGATTTTTTTTTCATTTTGGCGATTTATTCTTATTTTTTGGGTTTTTTACGATTTTTTTCATTTTGGCGGTTTTCTTTAATTTTTGCGATTTTTTTTTTCATTTAGCAATTTTTCCGGTTTTTCGAGATTTATTTTAGTCCTAGACATTATTTTTGTAATTTGGTGCTTTTTTCATTTTGGCGATTTTTTTTGTTTCTGGCGATTTTTTTCGATTTGGCGATTTTATAATTTTTTGATTTTTTAGTTTTACCGTTTTTGAAAATTTCAAGAGTTTTGCTCTTACGGTTTCCAAGATACAGCAAGTTGTCAAAATTGCATTAACTGATGGAACACCCTTTAATTTAAATCTTTTGAAATTTTAGTGTTAATTTTTGTAGTCTGTATAAAAATACACTAACCTTACAAATTTCAAGTGTACTCGTATATACATACGTACATACAATTGTATGTATATCACATGGGATTTTGAAAATTTTTCGATGCTCGTTTTGGATTACCCTTTAATTTCCAATTCTCATGTATTTGTTGTTTTAGCGGCCAAAGGTCTACACACTGTGTCCAAATTTCAGGTCTCTAACTCTTACGGTTCTCGAGAAAATACCCTGCATAGTTTTAGACATAGTTAATTTTCCATAACACAAAAAGTTAAAGTTTTCCAACCCTGGAAACGTCTTTTTATTATTTTTTTATATTTTTTTAATTTCAAATTCCAATTTTAGTCGTACTGAAGTGTAAAATAAATTTATTTATTAAAAAAATAAAAATTTGTTTTCGGTAGTTACTTTTATATGGCAAAATGAAGTTTAAGTTTTCCAGCTCTGCAATCGTCTGCTCGATTTTGCTGAATTTCAATACCAATCTAAGTTGGACCATTTCTGATACACCAGTTCAAGAACGAAGTCTCTAGCTTTTCTGGGAGTTTCGGAAAACCGATTTCACGTACACCAGACGGACGGACGGACGGACGGACATCGCTTATTCGTCTTCGCTATTCATAAGGACCCAGAATATATATATTTTTTTGGTCGCAAATAAATACTATGGAAATTACACACGGAATGACAAACATATATATACCCTTTTCCATTTTTGGTAAAGGGTATAACAAACAATAGAAACATGTGTAACAGAAATTAAGCAAAAATTTGGGGAAAATATAATAAAAACAAGTAAGAGTGTTATATTCGACTGTGCCGAATCTTATATACCCTTTACCAATGTACGTACATATATATAGTATACAGACACATACATACATATTTGTTTTGTTAACAAATTTATAATTTTTTTAAAGTTTCCATCTTTGGAGCTGTTATTTTCATTTTTCAAATTTCATACGCCAAACTTTTCTTTCAGAAGCATAAAATATATTCAATTTATAAAGAAAAAGAAAAAAATTTTTAGACCTATTTAATTTTACATAACACAAAAAGTGTAAGTTTTCCAACCCTGGAGTCATAATTTTGGATTTTTCTGATTATTGATACCAATCTAGTTCTTTAAAAAATACATAAAATATGTTAAGTGAAAAAAGCAAAAACGAAATAAGGAAAAACTTAGTTTCATTTAATTCCTTTAATATTAAAAAATTCAGTTAAGTGCGACTTTGAATCGCGCACAAAAGGAAGGTTTTTTGCTTTTTTGAAGTTTTTTTTCAGTTAAAACGATTTTCTCAGTTTTGTCGCTTTTTTCTCGTTTTGGCGATTTTTTTCTGTTTTTGGATGTTTTTTTCATTTTGGCGATTTTTATTCTGTTGTTGGGCTTATCTTCATTTTGGAGATTTTTCTCATTTTGACGATTTTTTTTCATTTTGGCGGCTTTTTTCTGTTTTTTAGGTTTTTTTCCTTTTTGTGATTTTTTTTTTCATTTTGGCGATTTTTTTTATTTTTTTAGGTTTTTTTTTCATTTTGGTGATTTTTGTCATTTTGGCGATTTTTTTTGAATTTATGCGATTTTTTTTTCATTTTGGCGATTTTTTCTGTTTTAGGTTTTTTTTCGTTTTGGCGATATTTTTCATTTTGGGGATTTTTTTTCATTTTGGCAATTTTTTTCTGTTTTTTCGGTTTTTTTTTATTTTGGCGATTTTTTTCAGTTTTTGGGGCTTTTTTTTATTTTGGAAATTTTTTTGATTTTCGCGATTTTTTTTTTCATTTTGGCGATTTTTTTTTCATTTTGGCGGTTTTCTTTAATTTCTGCGATTTTTTTTCATTTAGCAATTTTTCCGGTTTTTCGAGATTTATTTTAGTCCTAGACATTATTTTTGTAATTTGGTGCTTTTTTCATTTTGGCGATTTTTTTTTTGTTTCTGGCGATTATTTTCGATTTGGCGATTTTATAATTTTTTGATTTTTAAGTTTTACCGTTTTTGAAAATTTCAAGAGTTTTGCTCTTACGGTTTCCAAGACACAGCATGTTGTGAAAATTGCATTAACTGATAGAACACCCTTTAATTTAAATCTTTTGAAATTTTAGTGTTAATTTTTGTAGTCTGTATAAAAATACACTAACCTTACAAATTTCAAGTGTACTCGTATATACATACGTACATACAATTGTATGTATGTATACACATGGGATTTTTAAAATTTTTCGATGCTCGTTTTGGAACACCCTTTAATTTCCAATTCTCATGTATTTGCTGTTTTAGCGGCCAAAGGTCTACACACTGTGTCCAAATTTCAGGTCTCTAACTCTTACGGTTCTCGAGAAAATACCCTGCATAGTTTTAGACATAGTTAATTTTCCATAACACAAAAAGTTAAAGTTTTCCAACCCTGGAAACGTCTTTTTATTATTTTTTTATATTTTTTTAATTTCAAATTCCAATTTTAGTCGTACTGAAGTGTAAAATAAATTTATTTATTAAAAAAATAAAAATTTGTTTTCGGTAGTTACTTTTATATGGCAAAATGAAGTTTAAGTTTTCCAGCTCTGCAATCGTCTGCTCGATTTTGCTGAATTTCAATACCAATCTAAGTTGGACCATTTCTGATACACCAGTTCAAGAACGAAGTCTCTAGCTTTTCTGGGAGTTTCGGAAAACCGATTTCACGTACACCAGACGGACGGACGGACGGACGGACATCGCTTATTCGTCTTCGCTATTCATAAGGACCCAGAATATATATATTTTTTTGGTCGCAAATAAATACTATGGAAATTACACACGGAATGACAAACATATATATACCCTTTTCCATTTTTGGTAAAGGGTATAACAAACAATAGAAACATGTGTAACAGAAATTAAGCAAAAATTTGGGGAAAATATAATAAAAACAAGTAAGAGTGTTATATTCGACTGTGCCGAATCTTATATACCCTTTACCAATGTACGTACATATATATATTGTATACAGACACATACATACATATTTGTTTTGTTAACAAATTTATAATTTTTTTAAAGTTTCCATCTTTGGAGCTGTTATTTTCATTTTTCAAATTTCATACGCCAAACTTTTCTTTCAGAAGCATAAAATATATTCAATTTATAAAGAAAAAGAAAAAAATTTTTAGACCTATTTAATTTTACATAACACAAAAAGTGTAAGTTTTCCAACCCTGGAGTCATAATTTTGGATTTTTCTGATTATTGATACCAATCTAGTTCTTTAAAAAATACATAAAATATGTTAAGTGAAAAAAGCAAAAACGAAATAAGGAAAAACTTAGTTTCATTTAATTCCTTTAATATTAAAAAATTCAGTTAAGTGCGACTTTGAATCGCGCACAAAAGGAAGGTTTTTTGCTTTTTTGAAGTTTTTTTTCAGTTAAAACGATTTTCTCAGTTTTGTCGCTTTTTTCTCGTTTTGGCGATTTTTTTCTGTTTTTGGATGTTTTTTTCATTTTGGCGATTTTTATTCTGTTGTTGGGCTTATCTTCATTTTGGAGATTTTTCTCATTTTGACGATTTTTTTTTCATTTTGGCGGCTTATTTCTGTTTTTTAGGTTTTTTTCCTTTTTGTGATTTTTTTTCATTTTGGCGAATTATTTCTTTTTTTTAGGTTTTTTTTTCAATTTGGTGATTTTTGTCATTTTGGCGATTTTTTTTAATTTAAGCGATTTTTTTTCATTTTGGCGATTTTTTCTGTTTTTTAGGTTTTTTTTTTGTTTTGGCGATATTTTTCATTTTGGCGATTTTTTTTCATTTTGGCGATTTTTTTCCATTTTGTCGATTTTTTCTGTTTTTTAGGTTTTTTTCGGTTTGGTGATATTTTTTATTTTGGCGATTTTTTTTTCATTTTAGCAATTTTTCCGTTTTTGCGATTTATTTTAGTCTTAAAAAATTTTTTTTAATATGGTGCTTTTTTTTTGTTTTGGCAATTTTTTTCTGTTTTTGTTTTTTTTTTCATTTTGGCGATTTTTTCTATTTTTTTGGGGTTTTTTTCGTTATGGCGATTTTTTTTCATTTTAGCAATTTTTTCTGTTTTTTAGGTTTTTTTTCGTTTTGGTGATTTTTTTCATTTAGGCGACTTTTTTCGTTTTTGCGATTTTCTCTCATTTTGGCGATTTTTGTTTTCATTTGTTTTTTTTTTGCGATTTATTTTAGTGTTAGAAATTTTTTTTAATTTGGTGCTTTTTTTCGCTTTGGCGATTTTTTTTTTGCTTTTGGCAAAAAACGTTTCCAACTTTTTCGACTACAGAACCTGGAATCCATACCATTTTATTATTTTTATGTACTTGAGCGTAAATAAGATCTTTCGGTTCAAAACTTCTGTCCTTGGCTCCATGTTTAAAATTGTATTGTTTTTCCATTTTAATATCACGTTGTAATGGTAAAATTGAATGTTGAGGCTTTAGTAAGTCTAATGTTGTCTTAATTTTACGTAAAAGAAATAATTCTGCAGGAGACTTAAAATTGGCTCTTGGAGTGGAGCGATACGTTTGAAGGAATACTTGGAGTATTTCGTGACTATTTCCCTCATCCTTAAGTTTTTGTAAAGCTTGTTTAAGCGTTCTTACAAATCTTTCTGCTTGACCATTTGATTGTTGATGGTAAGGTGCAGTCTTAATATGATTGATTAAACGCAGTTTGACAAATTGTTTAAACTGCTCACTGACAAATTGCGTACCATTGTCTGAGACTATTGTATCACAGTCTCCATATCTTGAAAACATTTCTGAAAGTTTTGATATAACTGTTAAAGACGTTATGTTTGAGACTTGATATATTTCAGGCTACTTTGAGTAGGCGTCTATTATTACAAAATAATATTGCGAATTGCATGGTCCTGCTATATCAATATGCAAACGCTCCATTGGTTTTGATGCCAACGGCCATGACTGTAATGTATGCTTCGTGGGTGCTGTTGCTGCAACTGCACATTTATGACAGCTTCTTACATAAAATGCAATGTCATCATCTATTCCTGGCCAGTAAACGTGACTC
Organism: Tachina lurida; assembly: GCA_944452675.1. Lineage (NCBI taxonomy): Eukaryota > Metazoa > Arthropoda > Insecta > Diptera > Tachinidae > Tachina > Tachina lurida. Next base: position 80,005,615 of record OX101754.1, read on the forward strand.
CTTGCCAATGCTTTCATACGTTCTTTTCCAGGATGGCCACGATGCAACTGTTTTGTTATCATGTTTCTTAGACAATTTGGTATAACGATTCTGTCATTATACATTAAACAACCTTTAATTTCACATAAACTTTCCTGTCTGGAATAAAATTGTGTAAGTTCTGCATTCCGATTTGATTTCCAGCCATGTTTGAGTGAATGAATGACTGATTGAAGTACCGAAGTAGTAGGGAAATGGGGCATGGGATGAAAAAATCATCTTTTTGGGATGATTTTTTTGGGATGATTTTTAGTTTGGATGATTTAGGGATGAAAATTTGAGATGAAAAAAATTTTGGGATGATTTTTTTGTTTTGTGTGAAATGCAAGTGCATAAGAAAAATGTTTAATGTTGTTGAACAAATTTTTTCTTTTTGGGATGATTTTTAGTTTGATGATTTAGGGATGAAAATTTGAGATGAAAAAATGTTGGGATGATTTTTTTTTTTTTGTGTGAAATGCAATTTTTTTTTGTGTAAAATACAAGTGCATAAGAAAATGTTTAATGTTGTTGAACAGATTTTTTTTTTTTTATTTTCATTGCACACTTGATGCGATGAAATATGTTAGGGATGACTTTTGGTTAGCGAGCCTATATGTTTGTCTGTCTGTTTGTCTCTTTAATATGTCAATGTATATGAAGATACATGTTTGTGAATATTTGCATATAGTTACACTACTTTAAATAAATTATTTAAACCATAAGATGAAGCATTTTTCATTATTATGTAGAAATTAAGTAAGAGTAATTATGAATGTATGAATAAAAATATTAAGAGATCAAAAATTTATTTTGAGAAAATAAAACTCTCCTGATTAAAAGATTTTTAAGTGTGTTCCAAAAAAATTGATATAAAAACGCAGTTTCTAAAATATTCCTATTCATTAACTCATTGCAATCCTTCAGTAGTAAATTATGACTTCGAAAAACATTACAAACATTGAGATTGTTGAGGCTTTTAATAAACTGAAAGCAAAATCATATATATCTGTGAAGGAATTACAACCATCAAGGCCATATAAAGTGATAATGATGTTTCGTCATAAGACCAAATATGGAAATATAGTGATTGCAGAACTCGAGGATGGAATGCTATATCTTCCCAAACGCTACAATAGCTTAGAGGATAAAGTAATTGAAGGGGCTGGGGATGAAAAATTTTCTTTAACAAAAAAACTAGAAAATTATTCATACACATTAGAATTGGCGGAGGTACTTCCTGACGACAACGAAAAAACTATTGAAGACAATGAAGGCTTCTATATTCCAAACTCACAACCCTTTTTTACTTGGGAAGGAGTCAAAATTCCAAAACTGTATTAAAATATTATGATTATGGCTGAAATAAAAAATTCTTATTTTGTAAAACGCGATGTTGTCAAATTTCTTTGAATAAAATACTATTTTAATATCTGTTCAATGAAATTTTGTTATTTTATTATAAATAATTTAAATAGATATATTGCTTTTTGGGTAAAGTATTCCAATTATCAAGACGCTGATCAATCAGATGGCGATGATCAGCTGGTGTCTGGTAAGAAGAAGAAAGGGAAAAGAGAATTCTTTTGTTATATTTTGGGATGTAAATGTGAAATTTAAGGAACATTTTTATTTTAACAAGCCTTTATTTGCTGTTTTTAAATGCCATAAAATTTTTTTGTTTTTTTATTGCTGGTGTCTGGTAAGAAGAAAAGGGAAAGAGGATTCTTTTGTAATATTTTGGGAATGTAAATGTGAAAATTTAAGGAAAATTTTATTTTAACAAGCCTTTATTTGCTGTTTTTAAATGCCATAAAATTTTTTTGTTTTTTTATTGCTGGTGTCTGGTAAGAAGAAAAGGGAAAGAGGATTCTTTTGTAATATTTTGGGAATGTAAATGTGAAAATTTAAGGAAAATTTTTATTTTTAACAAGCCTTTCTTTGTTGTTTTTAAATGCCATAAATTTTTTTGTTTTTATTGCTGGTGTCTGGTAAGAAGAAAAAGGGAAAGAGGATTCTTTTGTAATATTTTGGGATGTAAATGTGAAATTTAAGGAACATTTTTATTTTTAACAAGCCTTTATTTGCTGTTTTTAAATGCTATATAATTTGTTTTTTTTTTATTGCTGGTGTCTGGTAAGAAGAAAAAAGGGAATAGAGAATTCTTTTGTTTTATTTTGGGATATATAGTAATTGTATGTTTTTGTGACCCTTAAATGAATTTAATATTATTTCTGCACATAACTATACATAAACATACAAAACTATATTAAAATATTATGATTATGTATATGAAATTAATTTAATTATAATCCTAATAATAAATAAATTTAAAGATACCAATCAAATAAGAAGACAAGAGTTTTTAATTCAATTTTTATAATTTTTATTTTAATATTTTATTTTTATTTTAATATTTTATTATTATTTTAATATTTTATATATTTAAAAAAATCGTCGTCATCGATTTTAAAATCATATATAATTTTTTCAAATACTAATTCGGAGGACGATGATGATGATGCTAATGATGCTGATGTTGATGATGCTAATGATGATGATGTTGATGGTACAGTCGACGATGATGATGATGAGGACGACGATGGTGATGTTGTTGCGGTTGGCGATGATGATGATGAGGATGACGATGGTGATGTTGATGCGGTTGGCGATGATGTTGATGTTGTTGCGTATGACGGTGATGATACAAGTTTGTATGATTTCGCTTTATAAAAAGCGAAATTATGTTTTTTTAATATATGACGTTTTTTATTGGCAACATTAGAAAATGTTATGAATTTTCCTTTGAGCGTTAAACATAGCTCACAATTGTACTTTGATAAATCCATTTCAATAATAAGCAACATCCTTTAAATTTTTGCTTTTTTATACTTGTATACTTACATCTACTTCAATATTAGAGGTAGTTTTAGGTACTCCAACAGTAATACAAGTAATCTAAAATTTAATGTTTGAGTGAGATAATTATAGTCCTGACATATGTAAGGACTACTTGGTTTTTCTACCCCCTGCTTGTTTTTCTTGAGATTTTGAAATTTTATAGCCTAGCTCAAATACTCAAATCAGGTTTCTAGCATACAATTTATTATTTCAGGTTAATTTCAATGCATCTCTTTCACGCTTTATAATTAGATATGATAGTTTGAAACTAATGTTTACATCTTATCTTTTCCAACTACATATCTATCTATCCTATTACGTATGGCATAAGTGAAATTATATATTAATCTCACATGACAGAGAAGTAAACATACACTTGAGTGATAATATTAAATTAGTCTATCTCTTTCATATATATATTCGAAAATTATTTTAAGTTTAAAAATTATTTTATAAGCAACAACACATTATTTTCTAACAGTCGTAAAACTACAGTGTAACAAGCAATTAATATTGAAAAAAATTTAAAATTATTAATAAAAAAAAAAAAAAAAAAAAAGAAATATGAAGTGTAAATATTGTCCACGCATTTTTAATGAAATGAAAATGGCTGAAATCCACGAAAGCCATCATTGTTCGGAATGTCACAAGTGGTTTGGAAACCAAGCCCATTTAAAAATGCATGAGAGGACTCATGCATCAACATCATCTGCCAGAATAATAAATTCAAGGAACCGTGAAGCGAATGTTGGGATGAAACTTGAAAATACGGCATTCAAAAATAGGATACAAACCTTCTCATATAAAAATGAGAGGGAGGAAATTTTATTTCCCGAAGAATTTTTTGAAGGAGTGGAAAGAAAATCCTTACAAATATTAACAGATGCCCAAATAAGTCATATCACATTTAAATATAACATGGAGTTGGAATGTGACTATATTAAAATTGTGGATAGTGACATACATTCCTGTATGATTTCGCACCGCTCCAAAATGCGATTTGTAACAATAAGTGATGATCTCTTAGAAGTATTTAAAGACCAAACTCAAGAGATATGTAAAAAAATGTCAGAATTTCAAGAAAGGGACAGCGGATGGAGCCTTATCACAATAAAAAAATTATATATAAATATAAATCGAGCGGATTTTCTTAAGGGCTCAGGCTACATCCCACTTCCACTGTGGATTGAGAAGAAAAAAGCATGTTTCAACATCCAAAACAATGATGAGTTTTGTTTTAAATGGTGCATCATAGCAGCACTTTGTCCAACTGCGCTAAACGATGATGCGATAAATATTAGTGCTAATGTAATAAGCATTAATAACAGGACTCTAAATTTTGAGAATTTAGAGTTTCCGATGAAAACCAAATTCATCAAATCTTTTGAAGATCAAAATGATGGCATTAGCGTTAATGTGTTTGGAATAGAAGACAAATCTATCGTGGGACCTTACTATTTATCTGCAATGGAGAAAATTCATCATGTGAATCTTTTGCTGTTATCGAAAGATGGATATTCTCATTATGTTCTAATAACAGATATCTCTAGGTAATTATACGAATACACATACATTTATATTATAAATATTTTAACTAATTGGCATATAATAATTATATATTTCAGGCTAATAAGAAGCAGCATAACTGTGCACAAAGCAAAACTTTTGTTATGCAATGCATGTCTACAGTATTCGCATAATGAAAGGATGATGGAGGACCACAAGCTAAGCTGCAAAAAAGTTGTTGCCAGTATGCCGAGGAAGGATGAGTGTATTTTAAAATTCGAGAACTACCACAAACAGTTGGACGTACCCTTTGTTGTATATGCCGATTTCGAGGCATATCTTGAAAAGGTAGGAGGAGGAGGAGGAGGAACAACAACAACAGGTGGTAACATAGAAAAGCACATTCCATGTGCTTTTAGCTATTTTATAAAGTGTAGTTTTAATAATAATTTAGATAGGTTTAGTATTTATTTTGGTGAAGACGCATCTAGAGTTTTTTTAGTAAATTTAATTAACGACCTGACGGACATTTACATAAACTTCTTATCAAAAACAGTACCAATGACGCCACTGACAAATGACGAAAAAATTGAATATGCTCTCTCCATAAATTGCCACATTTGTGGAAAAATTTTAAGAAATGACAAAGTACGTGACCATTGTCATTTTACAGGCAAGTATAGAGGGCCAGCGCATAACTCATGCAATCTTCTTTATAGAACTGCTAAGTTTATACCAGTTTTCTTTCATAATTTTTCCTCTTATGATTGTCACTTGTTTATAAAAGAACTTTCTAACTTTGATGGTGATATTAAAGTAATTCCTCTTAATAAAGAATTATATATTTCACTTTCAAAGTTCATTAGAATCGGAGAAAAAGAGAGTTTTGAAATTCGTTTTTTAGACTCCTTCCGATTTATGGCCTCCAGCTTAGAATCGCTGGCAAACAATTTAAGTGATGATCAATTTCACATCCTCAATAAATTGTTTCCTCAAAAAGAAGAATTCAATTTGATAAGAAGAAAGGGAGTATTTCCTTACTCTTATATGGATTCAATGGAGCGCTTTAATGAAGATCATCTCCCCACTCAAGAAAAGTTTTATAATTATTTAAGTAATTCCGAATGCTCTTTGGATGATTACGAACATGCCAAGAAAGTTTGGAGAACCTTTAACTGCCAAAATATGCTAGATTATACCTTATTATATTTAAAAACTGACGTTCTATTGCTAACTGACATATTCCAAAATTTTAGACAAATTTGTAAAAGTATTTACAAGCTTGATCCATGTCAATATTATACTGCCCCTTCTCTATCATGGGATGCCATGCTTAAGACCACAAAAATAGAACTAGAACTTTTTACTGATATTAATATGTACAATTTTGTGCAAGATGCTATCAGAGGGGGTCTAGTACAATGTTCAAAAAGGTATACTAAGGCGAATAATAAATATATGGAGGATTATGATTGTAATAAGCCTTCAGAATACTTGATGTACTTAGACGCTAACAATTTATATGGTTGGGCAATGTCAGAGTACCTACCATACGGAAAATTTGAGTGGGTTAATGAGGAAAATCTTCATATTTTAGATGTGAATAATATATCAGATACATCAACTGTTGGATATATTTTGGAAGTAGATTTAGAGTATCCCCAACATATACATGATAAACATAATGATCTACCTTTTTGCCCAGAAAATAAAACGGTCGATGATTCTAAATGCAGAAAACTTATAGCTGACCTCACATCTAAATCAAAATATCAAATTCACTATAGAGTGCTTAAGCAATGCCTCAGAAATGGGTTGATATTAAAAAAAGTGTACAGGGCATTAAAATTTAAGCAATCTCCTTGGCTTAAATCATATATTGATATAAACACTCATTACAGAACAATAGCAAAAAATTCGTTTGAAAAAGATTTCTTTAAATTGCTCAACAATGCGGTTTATGGAAAAACTATGGAAAATATCCATAAGCGCAAAGATGTTAAAATTGTCACAGAGTGGGAGACTACAAGGAGAAACCATTTAGGTGCAAGAGCATTGATTTCAAAACCAAACTTTTCGAGTATAACACAGTTCTCGGATAATATGTTTGCAGTTCAGCTCAAAATAATGAAGTTCAAATACAACAAACCCATTTATATAGGGTTTGCTGTATTAGAATTGTCTAAGTGGAAGATGTATGACTTCCATTATCAATACATGCAGCCAAAGTTTGGAACAAACTTATCTCTAAATTATATGGATACGGACTCTTTTATTTATTCCATAAAAACAGATGATTTTTATGATGATATCCGTCAAGATGTTGCTTCGAGGTTTGATACATCCGAATATCAGCCTGACAACATTTTTAATTTACCATTACTAAACAAAAAAGTCATTGGGATGATGAAAGACGAAAATAAAGGAAAAATTATGAAAGAGTTTGTAGGACTTCGATCAAAAATGTATTCATTTGAAACTGTTGGGATGGATCAAGTGAAGAAATCTAAAGGAATAAAAAAATCTTGTATTAAGAATTATTCTATTGCAGATTATAAAAAAGTTTTATTCGAAAAACAAATTATTTCAGATTCTATGAATACATTTAGATCCAAGTACCATCAGTTGTATACTCAAAAGTTACATAAAGTTGTATTGAGTTATTCTGATGATAAAAGAATTATTGATAAAAACCAGATAAATACACTTGCTAGGGGGCATTATAGACAGAAGACATTTGAAGAATTTTATTCAGATAAAGATGACGATATTTTTATGAATATTTCTGATTCATATCTAGATTTTATTACCAGTTCATCTGATGACGAGTTTTTTATGAATTTAGATATTTAATTTGTAATTATTATTTTCAAGCTTTGTACTTAAGAATATATAAACAGCTCTTTGTAAATATAGCAAATTTGTATATTTATATATGTATATATTTAAGAAAAAAAAAAAATCAATGTATGTATATATTTATAAATAAATAAAAAATAAAAAAAACTTATGTCTGTATTGAAATTGAAACAACGTTTTTTAGATTTATTTTAAATAATATTTATTAAATAAAAATTCTATACATAAATGACCACAATTAAATGTATTAAATTTTTGCTTTTGTTGATAATTATATTCAATAGGTGTTTTTAAGTAATTAATTATTTCTTGTGGCGGTTGCAAATTTCCAAAGCTATCAAAATATTCTTTGTATTTATAATTTTTGTAATAGGCTACCCAATGTGTTCCAGGACCGCTGGAATGGTCTAAATTAACAATACCACATTCCTGACTAAATGGCTTTTTAGGCAAACGATCGCACATAAAAACTCCTCTGAAATATTTAAGTTTTTTGCAATATTTCATTATATCTAGTTCAGTTAATGGTCTATTGGGTAGATCATTTAAAAGTTTTTTGAGGCTGGTTTGTAATAAAGTCCATATCCTGTTTTGTATGGTTTTAGGTATAAACCTTTTCCCATTGCTATTGATTCCATATGTTGATTATGCCGCATAGCTTCTGCTAGTTGTTTTCTTCCATTTTTTATATCATTCACAGCCTTAGCAATAGCAGACCCGCCTGTAGCTAAGCCTCCAAGTGCTGATAAGGCTGTTAAAATTGGAACCAGTGGTAGAAATCCACCGATTTTCGGCACTGGAATAACTCTTGGTATATTAACTTCAATATCCTTTTTCCCTTTAAACTTTGGATGTATGAATTTTTGCGCAATCTTGACAGCAGATCTTATATTATCTGGTTTTTCCTTTTTTAAAATTTTTAATGCGTTTTTAATAGAAGATGAAAATAGTTTCCTGTTATATATTGTCCTTTTTGTCAACTTTTTCTTAGGTTTTTTGAGCTTATAAATTTTAGTATCCTTCACACCTAAACCCAATTTCACTTTAGTTTTCATTGCGTTTGTTACGAGCCAAGCGTGTGCTCTTTCTTTGAAACTGCTATCCTTAGATTTTACTCGTTGCCAGGCTTTTTCAGCTAGTTCCTGATCTGCTTGATGTCTTTCGTTAATATAGTTTGTTTTTGAATATCTAATGTCGTGCTCTCTACAAGCCGCATCCAGTAAATTTATTCCTTTGTCCCCTCTCGCTAACCGTTTTTCAAGTTTTGTTCCAGGTCCACAAAACTGATAACCAGGTAAATGTAGTTCAATAGGTAATTTGTTTATTAAGTTGTTTACTAAGCCGCTACCAATCTTACACTGATTATCTCCAACTCCTTTGTTATAGTTTATAACCATGTTAATGTTTATTTGTCTTTAATATACATATATATGTCTTATATGTTCCATACTAAAAATGAAAATGATGTGATTTCCGTATATAAGATTAAATTTATAGCAAAACAGATTAGTTATCAATATGCGATTAGTAGAGCAAGCAAAACAAATTGTTATAAGGAATGTTGACGTATCACAAGAAAGGAAAACTAAAATTAAACATAGCATATTATTACCCAATTCAATACGTGCACTAATTGTAGGACCTTCAAATTGCGGTAAAACTAACGTCATGATTAGTCTAATAGAAAGTCCTAATGGTCTTAGCTTCAGAAACTTATATATATATTCGAAGTCTTTATATCAACCAAAATACTGTTACCTTAAAAAACTGATCGATCCGATAAAAGGAATTAATCTTTTTACATTTTCGGAAAATGAAAAAGTTTTAAGTCCCGCTGAAGCAAATTCTAATTCCATAATAATATTTGATGACGTTATTTGTGGTAAACAAGATAATATAAGAGATTACTTTTGCATGGGAAGACATAAGCATATTGACTGCTTTTATTTATGTCAAACATATACAAAAATTCCCAAACATCTAATACGTGATAATGCGAATATGATCATAATATTTAAACAAGATGAAATGAATTTACGACATATATATAATGATCATGTTATTGGAGATATGTCGTTTAGAGAATTTATGGATATATGTAGTGAGTGCTGGAAAGATAACTATGGATTCGTTGTTATTAGTAAGGATGATCCTGTAAATAACGGACGATATAGAAAAGGTTTTGATAAATTCATACAACTTTAAGTGGTTTTGTCCAGAAGCTGATACAGAACAGATATATAGCAGATACAGAGCAGATACAGAGCAGATAAAAGCAGATACAGAGCAGATAAAAGCAGATACAAAGCAGATAAAAGCAGATACAGAGCAGATACAAAGCAGATACAGAGCAGATAAAAGCAGATACAAAGCAGATACAAACAGATATATAGCAGATACAAAGCAGATATATAGCAGATACGAAGCAGATATATAGCAGATACGAAGCAGATACAGAGCAGATATAAAGCAGATACAAAGCAGATACAGAGCAGATAAAAGCAGATATAAAGCAGATACAAAACAGATATATAGCAGATACAAAGCAGATATATAGCAGATACGAAGCAGATATATAGCAGATACGAAGCAGATACAGAGCAGATATAAAGCAGATACAAAGCAGATACAGAGCAGATAAAAGCAGATATAAAGCAGATACAAACAAGATCAATATCAGATACAAAGAAGATAACTACCAGTTACAAATTAGTTCGAAATGAATAATAATAACAAATTATTAAAAGATATTGTTAAAACAAGAACCATATTAAAAGAAAAACTGAAAAATATAAAATTGAACGAAGTGGATAGACTCAATTTATTGGAAGATACATTTAAGCCTGTAACGAAACCTCTGAATAAGATAATTAAAAAAATTGATGATTATCAATCCGGTGATTTATTGAAAGATGCATATACACCTACAGAAAAATCGTTAAAAAAGATAATTAAAAAAACACTTGATTACAAATCAGATGCTTATCAATCAGATAATGATATATCAGATTCAAAACTTCCATCACTAGCATCCAATGATAGTTCTGATAACTTTGATGATGCTGAGGGTTATGACGATAATATGATTAATAACATACTAACAAAAAAAAGAAAACTAGATTTACAAATAGTTAACGAGGATAATGACGACGATAAAAACAACTACAAGGTACCCGAAAATGATAATAATAAGTCCTCACTAGTCAAAAATATAGAACTGCTCTTGCGTAATAAAAAAATAGATATGGTTTATGGATTCAACATAGATGAAAGCGGAAACTGGCGATATGCAAATAATGAACTAAATTTTAATGCAGATAATTCTATTCGAATAGGAAATATAAAGTGGAAAATGACTCCAGGATTATTTGAACTAGTTTTTCATTCCAAACCTCTACATTACACTAAAAATGATTTGAAAACTTACAAAGAACTTTTAACGAGTACAAATGCATACAAACGACAATATCAACCACATGGTCAAATTAAAGGTACACGAGCATATAAATATGTTAATATAATAAAACATTTATTTACTACGAAACCCAATGTTTTAAAAAAAGGTAATGGATTATTATTGAAAACTGCAGATAATCGTAAATCTAATTATATATATTGGGATGATCCAAATGAACTAGTTGACAGATTACGTTTACTCCTTTCATCGGAAAGTGCTGGTCATAATAATCATAAAAACGAAATAATTTCCATTGTTGAAGAATTAAGAGAAGCTGACATAATATATTAAGAATGAGTTATATAAATAAGTTTGGAGAAAGTTCCATTAAGAGTAACCTAAATAATTTAAAGTTAAGTACGTACAAATATAATTTCCAAATGGATGTCATTGCAAAAGATATCAACAAAATGCATATTATCATCAAAACCATTAAGGATCAAAGTGAGGAACTTAAAAACGATTATAATTCACAATTAAACGTTATCAGAAGAGATGTAAAAGTATTACGAGAGTTAATTACAAAAGGGATCGATGACGATGTTAAGGCTATTGAAAAAGTAGTGATTGATCAAGTTCATTTTGCAAATGAAGGCTTCTTAAAGAATATCGAGGAAAGATTTGAAAATATTGAAGAATTTTTATTTAAGTCAATTAATAAAAATGCTGTTGTAGATGTTGTTAAAAAACGAAAACTCGAACTTCCTAAAATCAAAGGATAAAAATTATATATATAAACATATAGAATTCCCGTTTACATATTAATTAGCAACAACTAGCATAAAGGAAATGAATTCAGATAAGAGAGAAATTGTTAATGAAATTCATAAGCAAGCGCGCAAAAATTTTAAAAGAAGGCGAGTTATTATAAAAGGAATCGATGATTTATGGCAAGCAGATTTGGTTGAGATGGGCAATTACGTAGCAGATAATAATGGATTTAAGTATCTCTTAACGGTGATAGATGGTTTTTCCAAAATGGCTTGGGTCTCTGCAGTAAAAAATAAAACCGCAATCAACGTGACAAACGCTATGAAAAATATTTTCAGAAACAGCAATCGTAAGCCAAAGAATTTACAAACTGATGATGGTAAAGAGTTTTTCAATAGCCGATTTCAGCAGTTAATGCAATTGAATGAAATTAATCATTATTCAACATATAGTGTTCTCAAGGCATCCATTATAGAAAGATTCAATAGAACTTTTAAAGGAATGATGTGGAAAGAGTTTAGTTGCCAAGGAACATATAAATGGATAAACATATATAAGCAACTTGCTGAAAAATATAATAACACTTACCATAGAACTATAAAAATGTCGCCTATTGAAGTAAATTCATCAAATGAAAAATTGTTATTGGATACAGTCTACAACAATTTGAAAGTCTTTAAAAGACCCAAGTTTAAAGTTAATGATAATGTACGAATAAGTAAATATAAACATATATTTGAAAAAGGTTACACACCGAATTGGACTACAGAAATATTTAAAATTAAAACTATAAGAAATACAAATCCTAATACATATATATTACAAGACTATCAAGGTCACGAAATTAAAGGTGGTTTTTATGAGTCTGAGCTAATGAAAACTAAATTTCCAGAAACATATTTAATTGAAAAAGTTTTAAAAAGGAAACGAAACAAAATTTACGTTAAATGGTTAGGCTTTTCATCAGAACACAACTCTTGGATTAATGTCAACAACACATCATCATAAAACTCATTACAAATTTATTAATAATTTATTCGCTCATCAGCCTTTAAAATGTCAATTACATTAACATTAAACGGAGACTCTTCATATCTTGTTGCAAACTATTTTCCACCAATCGAACTAAATGAAAACTATGTTTGTGGCTTAATAAGTTTCGACACGTATCACTCAATCCCCAATGTTGATATCGAAAACAATTTATTTCATATTGGGAATAATGAAATAGAAGTTCCAGTTGGCTCATATGAATTGTCAGACATAGCTGAAGTATTAGCAAATAAATATCATAATATAAACGCAACAGGATCGCTTGATGTACGAGCAAATTATAATACTCTACAAACATGTATAAAAAGTACTACAGATTCAATTTATTTTAATAAGAAGAGATCAATCGGATCCTTATTAGGGTTCAGTACAAAAGTATTACAGCCTGGCGTGGAACATTACTCTGATAAAACAATAGATATAACCAAAATCAATACAATAATCGTTGAATGTAACATTGTATGTGGATCATATATAAATAATATGTCTGCCCATATTTTGCATCAGTTTTCACTCAACGTCAGTCCAGGATATAAAATAACTGAGGCTCCAACTAATGTAATATATTTACCTGTAAGCTCAAGAACAATAAATAGTCTTATTTTGAAAGTTGTTGACCAAGACGGAAACTTAATAAATTTTCGTGGTGAAAAATTAACAATACGATTGCATTTAAAGCCCATGAGAGAATGATTATATACAATAAAACTGACTTGCAAAAGCATTCACCATTCATTCTAACCTTATCAACTGAAGACGAAACCGGAAAGCCATCGTATTGCAATAAATCGAAAAAACTGAAAAAACAACAAATTAAAAAAATAGCACAACAGAAACAAAACATTATTCTTCGTGAGGATAATAAGGAGTTTTTAAACAATTTGGGGTTTCATCTAAAGTAAAAACCATAAAGATAAAGGAACAATGAGCAACATTATTAACATTTTGCAAAAACCGCTATTTGATAACTCCATTATCAAAAAAGAGTATCACAGCTATACATCATATTTACAATCATTTAAAAATAATGATGAAATTCGTATATCAATTCAAAATCAAGATTTGTATGTTTTACCAAGCGAAAGTCTTCTATATATAGAAGGACATGCTACGAAAGAGGACTCATCAGTTTCTACATCCATACGGCTCTTAAACAATTGTATGGCACATCTATTTGATGAAATTCGTTATGAAATTAATGGTATAGAAATTGATCGCACACGTCATTTGGGTATTGCAACAGAATTAAAAAACTATGTTTCGTTGAATAAATCTGAAAGTGATAGTCTACTAAATGCAGGATGGTCTCCTTTTAATATTGATGATCTTACACTTGAAAAGGGTTATTTCAATTTTTGTGTACCATTAAAATATTTACTCGGATTTGCTGAAGATTTTAATAAAATTATAGTTAATTCCAAACATGAGCTGATACTTTCACGATCTAAGGATGATGGTCAAGTTCTTAAATCTCAAACGATAGCAGAAAAAATAAAGTTATCAATTTTAAATATTACTTGGAAAGTACCACACGTTCAACTTGCTGATGCGTACAAATTGCAGATGTTAAAAACAATAAACAATCGCCATCCATTAAATATATGTTTTAGAAGTTGGGATATGTATTACTATCCTTTACTTCCAGAAAGTACAACAGTATTATGGAATGTGAAGCTAGCTACCGAAAACGAGAGACCGCGATTTTTATTATTGGGTCTTCGAAATGATGATAACAAGTTTCAACACTGCGATTTAAGTGATATTAAAGTGCATCTTAACTCTGTCACATATCCATATGATGATTTAAATCTAAAATTTGACAGAAATCGTTTTGCAATTTTATACGATATGTATTTAAAATTTCAACAAAGTTATTATTCACGTGATTCCCAACCATTATTAACTCCGGAAAATTTCAAAACTATGGCGCCAATAATAGTTTTAGATGTTACTCATCAAAATGAATCAGTTAAAACTGGACCTATCGATATTCGCATTGAATTAAAAACCTTAAAAAATATTCCGTCTAATACAGCTGCATATTGCCTGATTATACATGATAAGATGTTTGAATATATTCCTCTTACAAACGAAATAAGAAAAATAATGTAAATTTTATATTTAGTTAAAAAAAAAAAAATATTATTACAATAAAAATTAAATAAATAAATAAATATAAAAAATTCTTTTCATTATGTATAGAAGAATGATGAGAGTAAGTAAGTAATTGTATGTCTACTTATGTAATGCTAGCTCATATGTAATTAGTTAAAAAGTATAAATACCGCACTTTAGAATGTTAATGCTTATTCATAAATACTTCGAGCAAGTAGTTGGTCATAATCGATTGTAAGAATGGTGTTAAAAGATATATATGATTTCATGAAAAGATGTTCACATATTGTTTCGGATGAAGATAAAAACAAACTCATTAATATTCAATCTCAACTAGAGAGCGCCAATAAATTGAAGACAAAGAAAAATAAATTTGGAGAACATTATGAAGATTGTGTTTGGTCGGATGATAATACTACATGTGGGCCAGATACTTGCTTCTGCTTGCACTACCGAAGGAAAAATATGGAAGCGGAAGAAGTAGCAAAGCAACTGATAACAACATATTATAATATTTACAATGTTACTAAATGTAAAAATTGCAATTTCAATAAAATATAAACTGTAAAGTATAAAAGCTAAATCAAATTGAAACTCAATTTTATTTCTTGTTTATCCTTATATTTTATTTATTTATTTACTCATTTATTTATAAAGTTAAGGAGCATTTTAAATACACAAAAATATATATATATGCATATGAAAATCATCTCATGTTGTAAATAGCTTCACATTGGGCAGCTATTTCATCTAAGATTTGATCGTTCCCATCATGCAGCATCTCAATTAAGGCTACTGTATTGGCGAGTAGCTCGTCATCTGTCTTCTCATGCATAAAAAGAAATCGCTGGAGATCTAACCTCGGTAGGATGATTACTTCTTTTATTTGAACTTGTGCTCTTCCTGAGCGAGTATTTCTATTTCTATTCATTAAGGACATTTTGCTTAATTTACTTAATTTGTCTTATTTGTTGAAATGTAGAAGTTGGAATAAAACGTACGTTTCTTATGTGTAAGCAACAAGGCTTGCGTTTTCTTTCGCTAGTTATTAACAGCTGATAATCAACTAACTAATTTTACTGTTGAAAACCAGCTGATCATCACCTTATTCACAAATGGAATATTATATCTCTCTTGCTCTGATATTGTTTATATACATATCAATAGAATGAGACAACTAGAATAATAGTGCAAACTAGTGTTTGCTACTTTATTGTGAGTTGACTATCAGCTGATCGTCAACTGGTTTTTTCCAGCTGATCATCAACTATTTTTTCCAGCTGATCACCAGCTGGTTATCAACTAATTTTCCAGCTGATCACCAGCTGATCATCTGATTGATCATCATCTCGATAATTGGAATACTTTACCCAAAAGAAATGTATATGTATATATATGTATATATATATATATATATATATATATATATATATATATTTAAATTATTTATAATAAAATAAAACAACTTCAATTACAATAAAATTTGCTTTTATTTTATAATTATATTCAATTAACAATAAGCTTATAGTCTGTTTGATAATAAATAATATTTTTTTATTAATTTTTCAATTTGAATTCTTTCTTGATTTTTATTATTCAAATAATCTTGAATTAGTTGGAGATGATCCATAAAAATCAGCCCTTCAAAGTCCTTTAGAAATTTATGAATCGGATTTGTGGACATTCTGCTTATTTTCCAAGCCAAGGGCAAAAGGCAACTAATAAATTTTGTTAAACTTTTCGTGCCTTATATACAGTTTCCACAATAAATTTACGTATATTGTTCTTTAAAATTTTTGAAATAGTATTTTATTCAAAGAAATTTGACAACATCGCGTTTTACAAAATAAGAATTTTTTATTTCAGCCATAATCATAATATTTTAATACAGTTTTGGAATTTTGCCTCCTTCCCAAGTAAAAAAGGGTTGTGAGTTTGGAATATAGAAGCCTTCATTGTCTTCAATAGTTTTTTCGTTGTCGTCAGGAAGTACCTCCGCCAATTCTAATGTGTATGAATAATTTTCTAGTTTTTTTGTTAAAGAAAATTTTTCATCCCCAGCCCCTTCAATTACTTTATCCTCTAAGCTATTGTAGCGTTTGGGAAGATATAGCATTCCATCCTCGAGTTCTGCAATCACTATATTTCCATATTTGGTCTTATGACGAAACATCATTATCACTTTATATGGCCTTGATGGTTGTAATTCCTTCACAGATATATATGATTTTGCTTTCAGTTTATTAAAAGCCTCAACAATCTCAATGTTTGTAATGTTTTTCGAAGTCATAATTTACTACTGAAGGATTGCAATGAGTTAATGAATAGGAATATTTTAGAAACTGCGTTTTTATATCAATTTTTTTGGAACACACTTAAAAATCTTTTAATCAGGAGAGTTTTATTTTCTCAAAATAAATTTTTGATCTCTTAATATTTTTATTCATACATTCATAATTACTCTTACTTAATTTCTACATAATAATGAAAAATGCTTCATCTTATGGTTTAAATAATTTATTTAAAATAGTGTAACTATATGCAAATATTCACAAACATGTATCTTCATATACATTGACATATTAAAGAGACAAACAGACAGACAAACATATAGGCTCGCTAACCAAAAGTCATCCCTAACATATTTCATCGCATCAAGTGTGCAATGAAAATAAAAAAAAAAAATCTGTTCAACAACATTAAACATTTTCTTATGCAGTTGTATTTTACACAAAAAAAAATTGCATTTCACACAAAAAAAAAAAAAAAAATCATCCCAACATTTTTTCATCTCAAATTTTCATCCCTAAATCATCAAACTAAAAATCATCCCAAAAAGAAAAAATTTGTTCAACAACATTAAACATTTTTCTTATGCACTTGCATTTCACACAAAACAAAAAAATCATCCCAAAATTTTTTTCATCTCAAATTTTCATCCCTAAATCATCCAAACTAAAAATCATCCCAAAAAAATCATCCCAAAAAGATGATTTTTTCATCCCATGCCCCATTTCCCTACTACTTACCGAACATTTCTGTGTTGCTTGTTTTACCATGTTGAAAGTAACAGGTAGTTCATTAAAATGATCCATTAGTGTTGCGGAACAGTTTTCTTCAAAAGTTGTACAGGCAATTATTATTTCTTCATCTGGTTTTAACTCATTGTCTATAAGTCTTGAAAGCATATCAACGCAACCAAATTCTTTAGTGCTTATGTACTGAATTTTGAAATTGTACAGCATTAAAGTGAGTGCCCATCTTTGAAGTCTGTTTGCTGCGTATACGGGAATACCTTTTTTATTGCCAAAAATTGATAAAAGCGGTTTATGGTCTGTGCACAAAATAAACTCTCGCCCATATATATACCTGTGAAATTTTTTTACTGCGTATACTAGACCTAATGCCTCCTTCTCAATTTGAGAGTAATTTCTTTCTGCAGGAGTGAGAGTACGAGACGCATGTTCAATTACTTTTTCAGATTTGTCAGGAAAAATATGACAAATAAAAGCTCCAATGCCTTTTCCAGAAGCATCTGCTGCTACTTTTATTGGTAAATCTGGGTTGTAGTGAGTTAAAAGAAGATCAGAATTTAAAATATCTTTAAAAGTTTCGAAAGACTGCTGACATTTTATTGACCACTCATACTTGGTATCATCTTGAAGAAGTCTATCGAGAGGCGTTCTTAAATTGGTCATATTTTTAACGTATTTTCAGTAATAATTTATAGATCCTAAAAACGATCTAAGCTCAGATATATTTGATGGAGGTGGTAGATTTAAAATTGCTTGTATTTTGGTTTTATCAGGACGTAAACCCAATGAAGACATAACGTGTCCAAGGTATTTTACCTCTTTCACAAAAAATTTGCATTTTTCCAACTTAATATGAAAACTGTACTCACGGAGTCTTTGAAGAACTTTTTTTACGTTTTCTATGTGTTTTTCCACCGTTTTACCACCAATAATTATATCATCAATGTAGCTTGCTGTGTCATCTATACCAATTAACATAGTGTCCATTAATTGTTGAAATGCACCTGGAGCACTCTTAACACCTGGAGCTAGACGATTGAATGTATACAAGACTTTGTGAGTGTTGATGGTAAGAAGTTTTGCTGATTCTGGTGAAACTTCAGTTTGCAAATAAGCATCTGACAAGTCAATATGCGTAAATAAGCAGCTTTTCCCAACTTTGGCATACAAATCTTCAGGTTGATGTAATGGGTACATATGTGGTTCCAGACAATTGTTAAGACCTGATGAGTAGTCTCCACAAATACGAATTGTACCATTAGGTTTTTTTATGGCAACAATGGGTGCTGCCCACTCTGAGTAATCAACTGGTGTGATTATACCTAATGATTCTAATCGTTGCAACTCCTCTTCTATCAAAGGAAGCATAGCATAAGCAACTGGTCTCTTTGCACGAAAAACTGGTTTTGAATTAGACTTAAGATGAAGTTGAACTTGCGTTTTTGTACATTTGGATGGAAAACTTTGGAAAATGTCTGAATATTCGGTTTTAATGTTATTTAAAATAGAACCATCGAATTTGTTTTGTTTGATTTGGGAACAAACACTATTCAACGGTTTATCCCACAAGTGAAAAACTTCAATCCAATCTGTACCAAAAATTGAGAGAGTATCAATGTTTACAACTAGTAAATTGCAAAGTTTTACATCACCTTGTAGCCGAACTTGACATGAAAATTCGGCAATAATCTTGATTTTGTCCTTAGAGGCGCTTATAACAAAACGATTTTTTAGTTTTCTCCCAGGTTTACCCATTTTACACCATAATGCTTTTCCTATAATTGACACATCTGATGCTGTATCGATTTGCATTTTGACATCGAAATTTGTTTCTGAAGAAGAATTCTGTATGTTGACTGTAACAAATTTTCTTCTTGCTGCATACGAAATCCGGTTGATTTGAACAACATTGGATTTTGCTTTTGAGTGTTTTGGATTCTTGTTTTTCCACTTCTTTCCCTGGTTGAATTTTTCTGTTGATTTTGGGTGTTTGCAGTAACCTTCTTTATGTCCTATATTTTGACATTGTGTACACATGTGTTTTGCGTAGTTGCAATATTTGGAATAGTGCATTGCACCACAGTTCCAACAGTTTGTTTTCGGCTTTAACCTACCATTTTGAATGGCATATTGCTTTGTGTTAGACTGTATTGCATTTATAGATGAACTCGGTTTAACTTCTACCATAGCTGTTTCATGTTTTAAGTTAATTAACCGCTGAGAGCTAGAAATTAGTTTGTTGATGTTTTGGTTGGAATCATCTTCTAGAGCTGACAAGCATCTCATGCGAATTTCTGAATCTGTATGAGACTGTAAACCACAAACAAACACTAAGCATTTCAATTGATCAGAGCTCAATTCAGATAATTTAAAATTTTCACAAATTTTGTTGACACGAGCTCCATAAGAAATTAAATCTTCTTGTGACATTTTAGAAGTTTGAAGACAATTGTATCGAATACTAAACATAGAGGCTTGTATTCCATACATATCCTTCAGGATTTTAACTGAATCTTTGAACGATATATCCCTTGGATTTCTTGGAAGAATATATGCTGAATACTGTCCATAGGATATTGTATTGAGTTTTCTCATAAGGAGTCTCACACGAGAAGCATCGTCCAAATCTTTCCCATCTACGAGAAAAATATCTTCGTAACGAGTATACCAATTGCTAAATGTTGCAGAATTTTCTTGGTCATAGCAAAACTCCGAAATACTATTTGCCAATTTCTCCATAACAGAATCTTGATTGGTGTTTGATGCATTTCATTGCGTAAGGCTTGCAAGAAGTTTGCTTTGCATCTCCAATAATTCCAGGATTTTTAAATCTTGAGCCATATCCTCGTCGTTCAGTTTAAACGATTTTTTCAGTTTTGTCGCTTTTTTCTCGTTTTAACGATTTTTTTTTCTGTTTTTTCGGTTTTTTTTTATTTTGGCGATTTTTTTCAGTTTTTGGGGCTTTTTCATTTTGGAAATTTTTTTGATTTTCGCGATTTTTTTTTCATTTTGGCGATTTATTCTTATTTTTTGGGTTTTTTACGATTTTTTTCATTTTGGCGGTTTTCTTTAATTTTTGCGATTTTTTTTTTCATTTTTTTTTTTTCCGGTTTTTCGAGATTTATTTTAGTCTTAGACATTATATTTGTAATTTGGTGCTTTTTTTCATTTTGGCGATTTTTTTTTTGTTTCTGGCGATTTTTTTCGATTTGGCGATTTTATAATTTTTTGATTTTTTAGTTTTACCGTTTTTGAAAATTTCAAGAGTTTTGCTCTTACGGTTTCCAAGATACAGCAAGTTGTCAAAATTGCATTAACTGATGGAACACCCTTTAATTTAAATCTTTTGAAATTTTAGTGTTAATTTTTGTAGTCTGTATAAAAATACACTAACCTTACAAATTTCAAGTGTACTCGTATATACATACGTACATACAATTGTATGTATATCACATGGGATTTTGAAAATGTTTCGATTCATATCATAAGGACCCAGAATATATATATTTTTTTGGTCGCAAATAAATATTATGGAAATTACACACGGAGTGACAAACATATATATACCCTTTTCCATTTTTGGTAAAGGGTATAACAAACAATAGAAACATGTGTAACAGAAATTAAGCAAAAATTTTGGGAAAATATAATAAAAACAAGTAAGAGTGTTATATTCGGCTGTGCCGAATCTTATATACCCTTTACCAATGTACGTACATATATATAGTATACAGACACATACATACATATTTGTTTTGTGAACAAATTTATAATTTTTTTAAAGTTTCCATCTTTGGAGCTGTTATTTTCATTTTTCAAATTTCATACGCCAAACTTTTCTTTCAGAAGCATAAAATATATTCAATTTATAAAGAAAAAGAAAAAAATTTTTAGACCTATTTAATTTTACATAACACAAAAAGTGTAAGTTTTCCAACCCTGGAGTCATAATTTTGGATTTTTCTGATTATTGAAACCAATCTAGTTCTTTAAAAAATACATCCATTTTGGAGATTTTTCTCATTTTGACGATTTTTTTTCATTTTGACGGCTTTTTTCTGTTTTTTAGTTTTTTTTTCCTTTTTGTGATTTTTTTTATTTTTTTAGGTTTTTTTTTTCATTTTGGTGATTTTTGTCATTTTGGCGATTTTTTTTGAATTTATGCGATTTTTTTTTCATTTTGGCGATTTTTTCTGATTTAGGTTTTTTTTCGTTTTGGCGATAATTTTCATTTTGGGGATTTTTTTTTATTTTGGCGATTTTTTTCAGTTTTTGGGGCTTTTTCATTTTGGAAATTTTTTTGATTTTCGCGATTTTTTTTTTCATTTTGGCGAATTTTTCTTATTTTTTGGGTCTTTTTTACGATTTTTTTCATTTTGGCGATTTTTTTTTCATTTTGGCGGTTTTCTTTAATTTCTGCGATTTTTTTTCATTTAGCAATTTTTCCGGTTTTTTAAAATTATTTTAGTCCTAGACATTATTTTTGTAATTTGGTGCTTTTTTCATTTTGGCGATTTTTTTTTGTTTCTGGCGATTATTTTCGATTTGGCGATTTTATAATTTTTTGATTTTTTAGTTTTACCGTTTTTCAAAATTTCAAGAGTTTTGCTCTTACGGTTTCCAAGACACAGCAAGTTGTGAAAATTGCATTAACTGATGGAACACCCTTTAATTTAAATCGTTTGAAATTTTAGTGTTAATTTTTGTAGTCTGTATAAAAATACACTAACCTTACAAATTTCAAGTGTACTCGTATATACATACGTACATAGAATTGTATGTATGTATACACATGGGATTTTTAAAATTTTTCGATGCTCGTTTTGGAACACCCTTTAATTTCCAATTCTCATGTATTTGCTGTTTTAGCGGCCAAAGGTCTACACACTGTGTCCAAATTTCAGGTCTCTAACTCTTACGGTTCTCGAGAAAATACCCTGCATAGTTTTAGACATAGTTAATTTTCCATAACACAAAAAGTTAAAGTTTTCCAACCCTGGAAACGTCTTTTTATTATTTTTTTAAATTTTTTTAATTTCAAATTCCAATTTTAGTCGTACTGAAGTGTAAAATAAATCTATTTATTAAAAAAATAAAAATTTGTTTTCGGTAGTTACTTTTATATGGCAAAATGAAGTTTAAGTTTTCCAGCTCTGCAATCGTCTGCTCGATTTTGCTGAATTTCAATACCTATCTAAGTTGAACCATTTCTGATACACCAGTCCAAGAACGAAGTCTCTAGCTTTTCTGGGAGCTTCGGAAAACCGATTTTACGTACACCGGACGGACGGATAGACGGACATCGCTTATTCGTCTTCGCTATTCATAAGGACCCAGAATATATATATTTCTTTGGTCGCAAATAAATATTATGGAAATTACACACAGAATGACAAACCTATATATACCCTTTTCCATTTTTGGTAAAGGGTATAACAAACAATAGAAACATGTGTAACAGAAATTAAGCAAAAATTTGGGGAAAATATAATAAAAACAAGTAAGAGTGCTATATTCGGCTGTGCCGAATCTTATATACCCTTTACCAACGTACGTACATATATATAGTATACAGACACATACATACATATTTGTTTTGTAAACAAGTTTATAATTTTTTTAAAGTTTCCATCTTTGGAGCTGTTATTTTCATTTTTCAAATTTCATACGCCAAACTTTTCTTTCAGAAGCATAAAATATATTCAATTTATAAAGAAAAAGAAAAAAATTTTTAGACCTATTTAATTTTACATAACACAAAAAGTGTAAGTTTTCCAACCCTGGAGTCATAATTTTGGATTTTTCTGATTATTGATACCAATCTAGTTCTTTAAAAAATACATAAAATATGTTAAGTGAAAAAAGCAAAAACGAAATAAGGAAAAACTTAGTTTCATTTAATTCCTTTAATATTAAAAAATTCAGTTAAGTGCGACTTTGAATCGCGCACAAAAGGAAGGTTTTTTGCTTTTTTGAAGTTTTTTTTCAGTTAAAACGATTTTCTCAGTTTTGTCGCTTTTTTCTCGTTTTGGCGATTTTTTTCTGTTTTTGGATGTTTTTTTCATTTTGGCGATTTTTATTCTGTTGTTGGGCTTATCTTCATTTTGGAGATTTTTCTCATTTTGACGATTTTTTTTCATTTTGGCGGCTTATTTCTGTTTTTTAGGTTTTTTTCCTTTTTGTGATTTTTTTTCATTTTGGCGAATTATTTCTTTTTTTAGGTTTTTTTTCAATTTGGTGATTTTTGTCATTTTGGCGATTTTTTTTAATTTAAGCGATTTTTTTTCATTTTAGCGATTTTTTCTGTTTTTTAGGTTTTTTTTTTTGTTTTGGCGATATTTTTCATTTTGGCGATTTTTTTTCATTTTGGCGATTTTTTTCCATTTTGTCGATTTTTTCTGTTTTTTAGGTCTTTTTTCGGTTTGGCGATATTTTTTATTTTGGCGATTTTTTTTTTTCATTTTAGCAATTTTTCCGTTTTTGCGATTTATTTTAGTCTTAAAAATTTTTTTTAATATGGTGCTTTTTTTTGTTTTGGCAATTTTTTTCTGTTTTTGTTTTTTTTCATTTTGGCGATTTTTTCTATTTTTTTGGGGTTGTTTTCGTTATGGCGATTTTTTTTCATTTTAGCAATTTTTTCTGTTTTTTAGGTTTTTTTTCGTTTTGGTGATTTTTTTCATTTAGGCGATTTTTTTCGTTTTTGCGATTTTCTCTCATTTTGGCGATTTTTGTTTTCATTTGTTTTTTTTTGCGATTTATTTTAGTGTTAGAAATTTTTTTTAATTTGGTGCTTTTAAAAAAAAAAAGCACCAAAGTTTAAGTTTTCCAGCTCTGCAATCGTCTGCTCGATTTTGCTGAATTTCAATACCAATCTATTTTGGAAAATTTCTGACACACCAGTCTAAGAACGAAGTCTCTAGCTTTTCTGGGAGCTTCGGAAAACCGATTTCATGTACAGACAGACGGACAGACGGACATCGCTTATTCGTCGTCCCTATGCATAAGGATCGAGAATATATAAATGTGGAATTTAGTTTATTTAAATCAAAAAAAGTAGATAAAGTTTATTAGTTTTACAAATATTGTATTTATGTATATGTTTTAATTTTCAGCAACTGGCTTCCGCGTACGTCATTTCTTGCGCTCGTCTTCTCGTCAACTAACTGTTGCTTCGTTTATGTTCCTACAATTCGGCCTTCCTGACTTGGATTCGCCTCGAATTCATCTTCGCTTAGGCTGACGCACCATGGCTTCATATACTCGGCACATGTAGATGTATTTTTAGGCCCCTCAGTGTGACCAACTCGCATTACGTTGTAGGTGTCGTTCGGCTTTATGCTTACGACTTCGTACGGTCCCAAATATTTCGGTTTTAATTTAAGACCGGGCCCAAACTGGGTCCTTTTTATTGCAACCCAGTCTCCCGTTTTATATTTTATAGCTGCCTTGCGCCTTAAATTATAGGATGTGCGATTTTCGTCCTGGATGCTAACCATCTGTTTTTTAGCATTTCTCCTGGTTTCTTCTCTCTCTTCACTGAACATGGATACCATCTCTTCCTCGAGTAAACTTTGTATCTCGACCTGCTCAGCTGTACGCATTTTAATGCCAACTAGCAGATTAAATGGTGTCGTGTTGATACTTCTTGAGTATGTTGAATTAATGGCCTGTTGCACTTTTCCAACATGCTTGTACCATTTCGCCGGGTCAGTTACGCTTAGCTTTGACAGAACTGAAATAACAATGGAGTTTAATCTCTCCACTTGTCCATTCGCTCTCGGCAAACCAGTTGTTATCAGGTGGTGCTTAATATTTTCGGCTTGACAATATTTTTTGAAGTCTTCAGATGAGAATGCGGCTCCTCGGTCGGAGATTATTTGTACTGGGTTACCAAAAACAACACTTTGATTATCCAACCTCGTAATAACTTCATGGGCTGTTGTAGATTTCGTAGGATACAACCAACAGAATTTGGTAAAAGCATCTATGACTGCGAATATATGCTTATATTGCTTAGATGTGGATTCTAAGGGTCCTAGGTTATCTATATGGTAAGTGTGCAGAGGTTCGTCCACCTTAGGGATAGGATTCAGTTCACCTTCCTGCTTTCCACATTTTCTATTATTGACAATGCAAGGTATGCAGTTTGAAATATGATGCATAATTTTCTCTTCCAGCTTAGGAATATAGTATTCGCGACCTATAAGCTCCTTAACTTTTTTGACAGAAAAATGTCCCCTTTCATGCGCCACACGAATAACATCTCTCTGAAGATCTTTTGGAACTACCAATAATTCACTGTCGTCAACAATTTTGTAGAGAATACCACCTTTTAAAAAATATTTGTTGTATGTTTGCTTATCCTTTAAAATTTCTTTTAACGTTTGAAGATCTTCTTCTTGCATTTGCGAGCGCTTTATTTTTTCTACTATAGTGTCCTCACTTGTTATCATCATCATAAGATTACGCGATAAGGCATCAACGTGCTTCATTTGTGTGCCTGGACGATGCTCGATTGTGTAGCTATACTCCTGCAGCAATAAGATCCAACGAGCGACACGCGTACATAAATCTTTCTTTTCCATGGTTTTGGCGAAAGCGTTGCAGTCTGTAACGAGTTTGAAATGAGTTCCGAGCAAGTAGACTTTAAACTTTTTAAGTGCTTCAATAACTGCCAGAATTTCCAATTCATAACTCGTATACTTTTTCTCTTGGTCAGCCGTCTTTCGGCTCATGTAGTATATCGGATGCAAGCAATTATCGTCTGGCGACCTCTGGAGTAATATAGCGCCATATCCTTCGAGATAAGCGTCCGTATGAACTTCTGTTTCATAATTCGGGTTGTAGATGTTTAAGACGGGTTTTTGACACATTATGGTTTTCAATTTATTAAAGGCAGTAATTTGTTGTTCATTGACCTCAAATCTATGGTTCTTCTTTTTCAAATCAGTTAACGGTTTGGCAATAACGGAAAAATTGGGAATGAATTTTCTAAAGTAGCCGGCTAATCCCAGAAAACTTTCTACCTGTTTAATATTTCGTGGCGTAGGATATTTTATTAAAGCTTCTATTTTATCCGGCGATGGAGATATGGTCTCATTTTCGATTATATAGCCCAAAAACTGTATTCGTTTTTTCAGAAAATGGCATTTCTTAATATTGAGCTCTAAGCCGTATTCTTGACATAACTTTAAAACAATCTGCAAATATTCCAAAGCCTCATTTTCATTCTTAGCCGGAATTATAACATCGTCAATGTATGGGAGGGCTATTCCTTGCCTGGTCAGATCTCGAAATATTGCGTTGACATGCCTTTGAAATACACTAGGTGAATTTGAAAGACCAAATGGAACCCTTCGAAATTGATATTGTCCACTATGCGTTACAAAAGACGTATATCTTCTAGAAGATTTCTCTACGGACACATGGAAAAATCCATTTTTAAGGTCAATAGTCGTAAAAATTTTAGCTCCTTGCAGACGATCCAACTGATCTTCAATCAGTGGTAAAGGAAATCGATCTTTTACGATAACCTTGTTAATCTTTCGGTAGTCTACGCAAAGTCTCGGTGTACCATAATGTTTTTTAACTAAAACTACAGGGCTAGTGAATTCTGATTCAGAGGGCTCGATAATGCCATCATTTAGCCATTGCTCAACTTGATTGTCAACTATCGATCTTTCTTGAAAAGGCAATCTTCGAGGCGTACAGTATATC
This sequence comes from Tachina lurida, assembly GCA_944452675.1. NCBI lineage: Eukaryota > Metazoa > Arthropoda > Insecta > Diptera > Tachinidae > Tachina > Tachina lurida. The sequence goes on from OX101754.1 coordinate 80,032,987, forward strand.
GGAGAATCGTCTTTCAGAATTATCTTCATCTCCACGTTTGTTGTCTTAGTATTCATTGGCTTATAATTTTCTATAATTTCGACAACCGATTTTTTCACTTCTGGACTTGTAGTTTCATCTATATCTAAGTTATGGTCATCAACAATATTTATCTTTAGCATACATTGCGATTCTTCGCTGGATTTGTCAAATTTCTGTATTTGAACACCTTTGGGCGTTATCCTTATATCAGCTGATAAACAAAACTGCTTACCCAAGACTATATCAACGTCTACACTGTCGGTTGGTACAACATGAAATGTTAAATTGAAAGACTCGCCTTCAATATTTACCAAATTATTAAAGTTTCCTACTGGTCTTACTTTATTCTCATACCTATTCTTACCAAAACCAATCATGTAAAATTTAGACTCTGACAAGGTAGGTTTATTGGGAAGAATCGAGTAAATTTTTTCGGTCACTGCATTAACAGCACATCCTGTGTCTAGAAAAGCTAATGTATGTATACCGCCAACATCAATTAGCTTCCTTTTTAAATAGACATCTAACGTTTGATCCATCCTTCTTTAGTGGACAATCTCTTGCAATATGGCCAAATTTATCGCACTGGAAACATTTTGTGCCTCTCGATTTATCTTTGCAGTTAGCTGACTTATGACCATTACCGCCACAATTAAAACATTTTATTTCCATCTTCTTTTCTACTTTGTGTACCACTTTCTCATTTTTTTTAAATTCAAATATTTTTCTGTTGTTTCTACTCATGACTTCATAATGCTTTAATTTCTCTTTAAATTCCTTCAAATTCCTCGAACCATATAATATCATTTTATTAATGTCTAAATCATTTATTCCGTCTATCATGTACTGAATTAAAGAGCTTTCGTCAATATTGCCACGAGCAGCCAACTCTTTCATTTTCAGGTAGTATTCCTGCACGTTGTCGTCCTTTGTCATTCTACAATCAGATAAGATTTTGTGCAATTGTGCACTATTTGTTGCAGTGTCAAATTCCCCAAGTAGAGCTTCTTTTAATTTCGTATAATCTGTTATGCCTCTCTCACTTGATATAAACAGTTTGGCTAATCCTTTTAATGATTTTTTTGCAAAGACGAACTTTTGAAATTCATCCCAATATAACACTGCAGCTGTTTCTTCAAATTCGTTGAGCCATGCCCTTATTGGATAAATGTTCGATCCGTCAAAAGGTCGTAAAGAGTCTTCAATGTCTCTAAAACTCATAGCAAATCTCGTCACATTATTCGTTGCAAAACTTTCTGCACACGCTGTATTTTTAAAATGCTTTTCTTCCAATTTATGTACGTCACTCTTTCCTTCATAATTTCTAGTCAGTAGTTTTTGTTGTTTGTTTAATTCTTCATAATCTTTAAAAGAATAAACCTCATCGTCGTCATCGTCATCATCATCATCATCATTATCGTCATTATCGTCTGCGTCTTTAGAAAAAGCCAAAAGCTTACCTTTTTGTAAATTTTTAAATATATGCTTCGTTAAATCGTCTTCATTGTATGTTAATCCCAAAACGTTGCACGCAGACACTAGATCATTTGTGCTCAAATTCTCTCTAACGTATTTAGCTTTTTTCACATACTCCTCGTCGTCGTCATTGTAGTTAGTTGAAACCAGAAAACTCTCTCAGTCGGCGTCTATTCGTTCTGTCTCCTTCAGTTTCAAAAACAAATTTATGAAGAGCAGCGACAGCATCTTTTTTACTATTTCGTAAAGCCACTAACTAATACCTTTTCAATTTCTTGTAAGCACGACATTGCAGAGTTTTTTTTTTTTATATTCTTATTTAGTTCCTAAGATTTTTTTACGCTCACTGTTCTGTGTTTTTTCCTTTACTTTAATCTCTGTGCTTCTATTTAGTTTTAACTATATATACAATGTACATTGTACATATATACTTATGTACATTCGTTAAAATTTATATGAAAAACACTCAAAACACAAATAGCTTCTATTTTTTAGAAATTTTTGATTTTTCTACTCGGTAGTAGAATCTACTGTAATCTTTTTTTTTCTTTTGTTTGTTTTATAACACTCTCAATTTTGGTTGAGTCCCCAATTGTGGAATTTAGTTTATTTAAATCAAAAAAAGTAGATAAAGTTTATTAGTTTTACAAATATTGTATTTATGTATATGTTTTAATTTTCAGCAACTGGCTTCCGCGTACGTCATTTCTTGCGCTCGTCTTCTCGTCAACTAACTGTTGCTTCGTTTATGTTCCTACATAAAGGGTATAAAAACTTATTCCAAATGATCAATCTAAATAGGGTAAATTGAACTTTAACACCAAGATCAAAAGTATTATTTAAATCTTGTGATAAAACTGAATTAGCCTTTACTTATATGTGTATTTAAGTACACATATGTATCATATCCTTGAAGTATTTGTAGTAGCAGGCTTTTTGGTTCTTCATTATCAAAATGTTGGTTAAAATTTATAAAAGAAAGTTTCCCCACTTTGTTTCATTAAGACCAAATGAGATTTTGTGGTCCACCATTTTTGTTAAAACTTCTTGAATTGCAGAAAATTTTCTTGGAGATAAAGAGTTACAACATTTAGATTTTTTTGCACGAAATATTTTATGTTGTAGAAAAAATTCATATTTTTAACATAATTCTGCTTTTTAACAAAACCGTAAAACTATAGTCAAGGAGTTTAAATATCGCCAAGTAAATCTCAAATCGACATTTCAACCAATTTTTTTCTGTTAACCAATTTTTTTCTGTTGCTGCAACTATTTGGTTAAGGGTTATAATTCAAATATAGAGGTACCACAAGAAAATTGCATTCGTTCTACCAGAATGCTATGATAGTTGGCGCGACCGCCAAAATTTTTGCATATTGGTTAGAGTGCTTTTCTATTAGTCAGAAGTTTGCTGGTTCAATACTTGGTGAGTAAGTTAGTTAAGAATATAACATAATGTGAATGCATGTATGTATAAATAAATAATATCTACAACACACTACATCCATACATACATATGTATATGGTATAGAATTTAAATGAATATACATAAGTACAGAGAATAAAGACGCAATTTTCTTTTATTTTTTTATTGAAAAAATCAATAAGATAACCTCATAAAAACTACAAGATTTCTTTTTGATTTTTTCAAAAAGGGTTTCTCTATGAAATTAGTAAGATTTTCATATTGAAAAACCATATAGATTTCTTATTAATTTTGTTCTATTTTATGAGGTATTTAGTAGGCACTGTTTTCTCTGTGTAACACTTCCAGCTTTATTTTCAGATGTATCATTAATGAATGTGCTATATTAACAAAAATATTTGAGGTACAAAATACACATTTTGGAAATATCAATTTACAGTAGTCTTAACAAACTACTTTAGAATTTTGATATAATAATATTTTTTAATACAACTTTACTTAAAATTGCTTAGCAAGGCTTTGTTAAGTTTTTTTGAATACGAGCCTATATCTCTACTGCTTTCTGGATGTACTTTTTTGTGTCAATTTGTATGGAAAATGTGTTTGTGCCGCATTTCTGTTTGATCATTAAGAAAGAATTTTTGTTTTCAAATGTTTTACAAAATGCAAAATTAAAAATAAATTAAAAATTTCTGTTTGAAATGTTTCGTTCTGATTTACAAAATTTGGCTATATGTCAAATGAGTGTTTTTTTCAGAAAACATATCAAATATTAATTATTATTGCAAAAGTAAAAAAGAAAAATGTTATTCACTTAGAAATGAATGGTAACAGATAAATTAGAGTACGCTTGTATGGAATTAAGGTGGATTCACCCATTGTTTCGGAACAAAATTTAGGTCTGGAGAAATTTTTTTTTACTGAGAGTTTTTTGCAAGACGATTCACCCATTTCGAACAATTTGTCTGCAAAATCAAAGCTACCATATGAAATACGTGTGTAAACGATGAGTTTTAATTTTACAAGTGGCATCACAGCGGCAGATGATTGTAATTTGTTGGTTTATTGGTCTTAAAAACATATTTTTAATTGTTTAACAAATTATAAGCAAAATGAATAAAAATAAAGTGCTTCTTTTAATAGTTATTGAGCTAAATAAAGCTCTTTTACTGGCAAGGTACATATATAAAATAAAACTAAAAACAAAAAGAATTGGTGTTAAACAGATGCTGAAAGAAAGGAGAGAAAAGGGATACTTTCATGCCTTGATTCCAGAGATGCGGTTAAATGACACGGAATCATTTATAAATTTCCATCGCATGGATCACAACTCATTCGATGATCTTCTCAAAATTTTGGGGCCTGATATGCCAGCTATGCCTATCCGCAAACAGGAACACATTAACGCAGCAGAAAAGTTGTCCTTAACGTTAAGGTGAGTAATGAAGGAGATATTGAAAAATTACTAATAAGTTTTGCTTCCGTAGATACTTGGCTAGTGGGGATTCCATGAAATCTGTTGGTTATTATGGTTTTCGTATTGGTGCATCCACTACTTCAACAATAATAAGGGAAACAACAGATTTAATATGGAAGAAATTACAATTCGTATTCCCAAAACAATCAGCACGCATGTGGGAAAATATTGCTTATAGGTTTTATGAGCGTTGGGGTTTCCCTAACTGTTTGGGACCCATAGATGGTAAACACGTTGTTATACAGGTATTGAAAAATCAATAGACTTATTTTAGCAATATTTTGAAACTGTTTCATTGCAGGCATTGCCGAATCACAATTCACTAACTTTTAATTATAAACACTCACACAGTATCGTTTTAATGGCCGTAGCTGATGCCGATTATAAGTTTATACTTGTTGATATTGGAGCATTGGGCCACAACAGTGATGGAGGAATTTTTAAAAATTGTAAATTTGGAAAAGCCATCCTCGAGAACTCCGAGGATATGCAATTTCCCAATGAAAAAAATTTACCTGGCACTAATGAATCTGTCCCGTATGTATTTATTGCTGATGAAGCTTTTCCGCTACGAAAAAATTTACTGCGCCCTTATCCTGGACGTAGCAGCGGAAATATTCCAACACATGAGGATAATTTTAATAGAAACTTATCTAGAGCCAGGCGGGTAGTGGAAAATTCATTTGGAATATTGGCAAATCGTTTTCGAATTTATAGAAAACCTATAATTGCCAGTAGAGAAACAGTGATAAATATTGTGAAATCAACAGTTTGTCTTCATAATTTTCTTCGGGAGAAGGCATGTTTGCGTTATATGCCAGCCGATCTTGTTGATAGAGAAGGTATAGATGGAGCCGTCATTCCTGGATCATGGCGAGCAGAAAGTCATAGAGGCCTGCAGTCGATGGGCCGCGTTGGTTCAAACCGAGCATCTAATGAAGCCGTAGTTGTTAGAAATGTTTATACAAATTATTTTAACAAAGTCTCTCATTAATTTTCTTTTCATGTCATTTGTGTTTGTTTTCAAATTAAATAAAACTAAAACATCATACACGATGAAAATAACAACACGAATGATTAATTTTTTCTTTCATTTTAAAAATTTCCATTTTTATTGTAATAAAGTTTTAAAAATTAAATTAAATTCATCTTTTTTTATTTCAATTTGCACAAATCCATTTTTTCTCTTAAATAAAAAGTAAGTCTTGATAAAAATAAAAGTCTTATAAATTTGTATTTTTTCTTTTCATTTGGAAAAAAACGAAATTTTTTTTAGAATTTAGAAATTTCCACTGTATACATCAACATATTTAACCTTAACTCATGAGCACTAGTTTCTTAGTTATTTCAAAATAATAATAATAATATAGTTTTTTTTAGTGAAAATTAGTTTTCATGATTTGGCACATTTTGTACGTAAGATACCTGTACTTAAAAGTTTTGGTTTTTACTGTTGTCAACTTTTTATGAGTTTGCAAAAAAAAAATAGTTTAATTTTCATAAAAAATCCGTTTTAGGATTATAATTGGGAAATAACTTAGAAACCACAAAAACAGCATTAAAATAGTTTTAAGGCTATATTATCACGTATCAGTTTATGCTTCTTGGATATAAATGATACATTATGTTCTTGAGATAAAGTCAGATATGCTGATGTATCCAGTGGAAATTTGAGATACGCCAACATTACAAATCTATAAGTGATAGGAAAAAAATTAGAACACAAAATTTTAGCGAAGAAAACTGATCCGAAAAAGTTTATTTTTATTCCAAATGGAATTTCACTGTAAAGAGTATATATTATTTTTGGTGCTCTATTAAAAGTGACATTAGTTTTACTTTTAACGCACTCTTTTGATTTTCTGGAACTTTTGCAAATTCATCTTCCAACGCTAAAAAGAATGGATCTCTTTTTTCTACTGTGGTTTGGAGTACAGATGATGCAAGGTTGTTCAAAGTTTTTAAAGACTCTTTAAACTCAGTCTCTGCGTCATCCACATTTAAACATTTTCGTTTTCGCACTCTCTTTGAAGGAAGAGGCGAACACGTTGAAAAATTTGACTGACTGTTGTCGGTAAGAAACTCTCCATATTCTGTCAGCGAATCGTTTACATCAGGATCTTGCGCCATCTCATCAAAAAGAGTACGAAAACTGTTTGTGTTTGAGTCTACGTAATTTGACACAGTAGGTCTGAAAATTTAAGAATCATAATATGAAACAAATAATTTTCATTGAGCTTACTCTTCATCTTCCCAGAAACTTTGAAAGTAGTCCATTTCATTTATTAAAACTTTTAAGAAGCCTTTAACTTCCGAACGCTCACTTCCACTCTTTCCGACAGCTTTGTTTTTAGCTGTTTTGTAGCGTCTGCGTAAACTCTTCCAAAGCGATTGACATTCGCTTCCTGCAATTAATTAAACACAATTTATTAAATGATTTTTATCAATAAAAATTTAACTTACTTTCAATTCCAATGGCGCTTGCTACTGCCAACCAAACGCTTTGTTTTACATGGTTGTTTTTGTATGCTTTATTGCTCATATCATATAAACATTCTCTGCCTGACTTTTTCATTTCTGAAATAAGCTTTAATGAAATTGTTTCGTTGAGCTCCATATGTATATTTTTTTCAATTTTCCTTTATTTTTATTTTACTGATTACAAGTATACTCTGTGCTTTTATTATTGATGTGGCAGCTCAGTTCAACTTTGCCTGAAAATTGTAAATAGTTGGCAGCTCAGTTCGATTTTGTCCGGACAAAAATTAAAATTAAACCAATTCAAGTAGAAAATGTTCCGAACAAAATTTGTTCTCTGCTTCTCTCTCTCTCAAAAAGAGAAACGTCAAACTCCATATAAAAAAAATTTTGTCCGGACAAAAATTTTGTTCCGAAACAATGGGTGAATCCAGCTTTATTGCTCACTGTTATGTATTTTATTTAAATCTAAATCGATTTCGATTGCATATTCTCCTACAGATTAAAAGTTATGAAAACTTTGATTAGTTTTAACTTATCTTTATATACAATATAATGCTACTGTACGTGTGTATGTCACTGAACTCCACCTGAACGGCTGGACCGATTTGAATGAATTTTTTGTATGCGCTTGGATGGTGCCATGGATGGTTTAGATTCACAAATCAGCCCGGCAGATGGCGCTGCAGTCTGTATCTAGGCTATTTATCTATATTGCAAACGGCTGGATCGACTTGAATGAATTTTTGTGTATGCATTCAAGTGGGGGCGTAAGACAACGTTTGCCGTCCTCAGCTAGTATATACATATATATATATATATATCCTTTAAATCACGCCTCTTATTTAAGGAAATTGAGAGGGTACTAGCATAACTTTTGATCACTCTTAAATTCTGTTTTTTTTTCTACAACACGGGTTAATATTAATATTAGTATTGTTCATACAGTTGAAGAGACTGTTGATATTGCAATATTTCCGTTTTGTGTAGACACATTATTACAGTAATACGGCAGCTGTAATGTCTTTGGTATTTTGGAATATTATGTATAAAGGCAATAAATTTATCACGTTTATCACAACTGCATTCTCTAATTGTACCTATACATTGTATTTACATATATATATAGTTTTTATGCTTTCAACAGTTTCTTTAATTTAATTTAAAATATGGTTTTGTATATTCTAATTCTTTGACCTTGAATTTAAAAGTGATAAAAATAAACATTCTTTGGGTTTTTTTTTACTTTTCTTTGAGTTTCAGTCCTTTAAGTTTGAAGTTCAATTAATTTTTTTAAAACTTGGCGACGATTATTTTACTTTACCAAACTCCAGTAAGATGCGAAAATATACTTTTGCTGTTGGCAAGGAAATTTTGAAATATACTTTTATTCACATAATCCTTACTCAAGAGTTTCTTTCTCAGGAATAACTTGATTTTTATACGCATTTTCTTTTCCAAAATTGTCATTACACTTTTTAATATTTCTTTTAGTTACAGCGAATTAAAAATCTTCAATCTTCATTCTATTGTATATCCATAGCCATCTGATGTAGAGTTTATTTCCGAAATGGAACTGTTGTCCGAGGGAATAAAATTAGTTTCATGAAATATATACTCTTCCCTTCTGCTGTTGCTCTTAATTGCAGTACAAATATAATCAATAATGTTTTGACGTTATTGAAATATCGGTAATGTACATACATATTATTAGGGAAAGGATTTTTATGCATTTAAAATCACATTTTATGTACATAAAATATGCAGTAAAAATATAAAATTATGTATTTAAAACTAATAAAATATGCGTTCATCAACTTTTTTTCAACATTTAATAACATTTAAAACTTAAAAATATCAGCTTCATTGCTTTCTTAGTCCCAGTCCAGACTTGCAATTTTTGTTGCAGCAACTTTTTATTTTTTAGTGCAAAAGAGCGAGACAGGAATACAAAAATTATATATTTCTATTTCAACACTCTTACACATATTCAAGAACTGCTGCAACAAAAATTGCAAGTCTGGACCGGCACTTAACAAACATTTTGTCATTAAAAACTTAAAAAAACATAAAAAGCTCAGCTTCAATGCTTTCTTAACAACTATTTTGTCAAATCATATGAAATACAATACACAGTTTTGTCGAACTTTTATTTACGTACATGAATGACGTAAGTAACTTCTGCTGACGTGGGACGCATTTAAATGCTGCTATTTCGTTTGTGGAATATTCAGCTTCTAAATTTTAGTTGTTAAAACTATAAACTGTTGATGCAATTTGTTTCATATTGTTTAAGTCCATAATTTGTTTGTATAGCTATTTCTAATTTATTTTCAGAGCACAATTTTTTTGAATGAATCCACATTACCCTTGGTCACGGAAGCACGCGTAAGCGCCTGCATCGATTCCCCCTTTTTATACCCCAGTAAAAAAAGACACTCCAAAAAAGTCATGAAAATGTAGAGTTTGCGATCTGGAAGTAGTGCAAATTTCGTTCCGATCTAATGATTTTTACATAGGGTTGTCATTGCAAGAAGTTCTCTTTTCCGATGCCTGGTCACCGAATTGGAAGCGATTTTAAGAAAAATGTCCTTTTTTGTGTTCTATGATAATATTTTCATCTAGTAAAAATGGTTAATAGTTCGCTATTTTAACAATTAGTTTCTTTTTATATGAACTTAAACGCGAAACAGTATTTTCATGTAAATTTAAGCAAATAACTTAAAAATTTTAGACCAAAAATAGTTCATAAATTTCTTCAAAATAATCGATTTATTAAAAATTCTGGTGAGTAATTTCTAAAACTATAGACGAATTACAAGGTTTTGTATGACTAAAATAAACTTCTACTTGGTTTTCTGCTAACTATCGGCAAATAAAAATATCGTTTTTTTGGAAGTAATGAAAATGTAGTTCGTTTAGAATGACTTCCAATTTTTTTTACTGGGACCCTTTACCAAAAATGGAAAAGGGTATATATAGGTTTGTCATTCCGTGTGTAATTTCCATAATATTAATTTGCGACCAAAAAAATATATATATTCTGGGTCCTTATGAATAGCGAAGACGAATAAGCGATGTCCGTCTGTCCGTCCGTCCGTCCGTCCGTCTGGTGTACGTGAAATCGGTTTTCCGAAGCTCCCAGAAAAGCTAGAGACTTCGTTCTTGGACTGGTGTATCAGAAATGGTCCAACTTAGATTGGTATTGAAATTCAGCAAAATCGAGCAGACGATTGCAGAGCTGGAAAACTAAAACTTCCTTTTGCCATATAAAAGTAACTACCGAAAACAAATTTTTATTTTTTTAATAAATAAATTTATTTTACACTTCAGTACGACTAAAATTGGAATTTGAAATTAAAAAAATATAAAAAAATAATAAAAAGACGTTTCCAGGGTTGGAAAACTTTAACTTTTTGTGTTATGGAAAATTAACTATGTCTAAAACTATGCAGGGTATTTTCTCGAGAACCGTAAGAGTTAGAGACCTGAAATTTGGACACAGTGTGTAAAACAACAAATACATGAGAATTGGAAATTAAAGGGTGTTCCAAAACGAGCATCGAAAAATGTTAAAAATCCCATGTGATATACATACAATTGTATGTACGTATGTATATACGAGTACACTTGAAATTTGTAAGGTTAGTGTATTTTTATACAGACTACAAAAATTAACACTAAAATTCCAAAAAATATAAATTAAAGGGTGTTCCATCAGTTAATGCAATTTTGACAACTTGCTATATCTTACTCCGTAAGAGCAAAACTCTTGAAATTTTCAAAAACGGTAAAACTAAAAAATCAAAAAATTATAAAATCGCCAAATCGAAAAAAATTTCCAGAAACAAAAAAAATCGCCAAAATGAAAAAAGCACCAAATTACAAAAATAATGTCTAAGACTAAAATAAATCTCGAAAAACCGGAAAAATTGTTAAATGAAAAAAAAATCGCCGAAATTAAAGAAAACCGCCAAAATGAAAAAAAATCGCCAAAATGAAAAAAATCGTAAAAAAACCCAAAAAATAAGAAAAAATCGCCAAAATGAAAAAAAAAGCCCTAAAAACTGAAAAAAATTTCCAAAATAAAAAAAGCCCTAAAAACTGAAAAAAATCGCCAAAATAAAAAAAACCGAAAAAACAGAAAAAAGTCGCCAAAACGAGAAAAAAGCGACAAAACTGAAAAAATCGTTTAAACTGAAAAAAACTTCAAAAAAGCAAATAAGCTTACCCTCGTGTGCGATTGAAAGTCACACTTTACTGAATTTTTTAATATTAAAGGAATTAAATGAAACTAAGTTTTTGCTTTGTTCACTTAACATTTTTTATGTATTTTTTAAAGAACTAGATTGGTATCAATAATCACAAAAATCCAAAATTATGTAAGCCACCACCTATTTATCTGAGAGAAAAAAATTCAAACGCGCTTCTAAAAAATCTACTGTCGACCATTGGTGAAAATACTTTTCACATCATTCCAATTAAACGAGGTAATATTGATGAAACTAAAATCCAAATATGTGATGAAAAAGATTTCCGAAAAATTGTTAGTGAGTTTGAAAAAAATAAAACAAACTTTTATACATATCAACTTAAGAGTGCTAAAGGCCTACAAATAGTATTAAAGGGCATAGATTCATATGTTGAGCCTGAAGAAGTAAAATGTGCACTTATCGAACAAGGATTTAAAGTAAAAATTGTTACCAATATAATCAATAGAGAGAAGATTCCCCAGCCTCTATTTCGTGTTGAACTGGAGCCGAATGATATACAGTTAAAGAAAAATGAGACGCACTCAATTTATATTCTAAAATACCTTTTACACCGAAAAATCACAGTTGAAGAGCCACGTAAGCGTTCAGGTCCCGTACAGCGCCATAATTGCCAAGAATATGGCCACACAAAAACCTACTGCAAATTACCTACAGTTTGTGTTATCTGCGGTGAATTGCTTGGTACTGCTAACTGTACCAAGCCAAAAGTACAAGCTGAAAAAAATGCAGTAATTGTGGAGAAAATCACACCGCTAATTACAGAGGATGCCGTGTATATTCTTTCGTTAAACAGGCTATGGGTCAAAAATCTAAATTAGCTCCAGTTCAATCAGCAAATGCTTACTCCGCCACTCTGCCTCAAACCAGCCAACTAGTTAATTCACGTGTATCGTATGCCGATGCTGCTAAGACTAGTTCTATTCCCACACAAAATGTTCCACCGCCAAGTAATTCAACGAATGCAAACTCTAGATTTAACTTTAGTCGTCTTGAAGCTACTATTGAGAATCTGGTGCTAACTATAAACAACTTTACAACAAATATGACTAGCATGATGCAAGAAATGCTGAGAATGCAGAATACTCTGCTTCAAGCATTAGTCAACAAACCATGAACACGTTAAAACTATGTTTCTGGAACGCAAACGGCATTCGCCAACATAAAAATGAACTTGAGCACTTCCTCACGGAAAAAAATTTTGATATAATGATGGTCTCTGAGACTCACTTGACTTCGAGAAGCTGCTTTAAAATAAATGGTTACACTCTATATGATTCAAAGGACCCGAGAGGGAGAGCATGCGGTGGATCAGCAATTCTAATTAAGTCAAGACTCAAGCACTATATCCTTGAGAACGTTAGTGAAGAATATATGCAAGCTACGAATATTTTCGTAAAAAAATTTTTGTGCGAACTTCGTGATATCATCAATTTACTCACCTCCCAGATTTTCAGTTACCGAAGATCAGTATGAGAAGTTCTACAAATCGCTTGGATCTTGTTTCGTGGCAGCTGGTGACTACAATGCAAAACATACGTACTGGGGCTCGCGTCTTGTTACACCTAGAGGTAGAGCGTTGTTTAATACAATTTCAAAAATGGGCTTAGATGTCATTTCGAGTGGGGAGCCTACTTACTGGCCTACTGACGTAAGAAAAATTCCAGATGTTATAGATTTTGGCGTCACGAAAAATATCCATAGGGACTTAATTCACGTAGAGGGCTCTGTAGATCTGTCCTCCGATCACTCTCCCACAATAGTTACAATTTTCAACCCACTAAGGAGTGATTTAACTAACTCATATGCGAAAACGATTAACAGGGTCAACTGGCTAGGATTCAAAAAATATATTAGTAGTCACTGCGTAGAAAACATTCAGTTAAGATCACCTGATGATATTGAATTTAATATTGCCAATCTTAACGAATATATTAAACAGGCTGCTGAACATGCCGCTACTTCCTATCCGCAGACTGGCTTTAATAGAATTTATTCTACGGAAATTGAACGTCTTGTATGTAAAAAAAGGAGAGCTAGAAGAGAATGGCAACAACACCGATCACCCCTAAATAAAATCAGACTTAAAGAATGTACTAAACGACTCAAAGAGCTGCTATCGTCGGAAAAGACTGCATTACTGGAAAAGTATTTAGAAGATCTTGATGTAACGTCAACATCTAATTACTCTTTATGGCGCGCTACTAGAAATCTTAAAAGACCCGTTGATCTCAAATCACCATTGCGTACTTTGACTGGAGGCTGGGCAAGAAGCGATAGTGAGAAAGGTAACTTATTTTCTGAGCATTTAAAATCTGTATTCACTCCCAATTCATGTACGGGTGCTGCCGATTTACCGAGTGTAGTCTCTCTACCCCCTCGTCCCTTAAGGTTTAAGATGCGTGAACTACAAAAAATAGTTGCTGAACTCGACCCTAAGAAAGCTCCAGGTATTGATGGCATTAGTAACAAGATGCTGATGAACTTGCCTCATATTGCAATAAGAATTTTGCTATTTATTTTTAATGCCATTTTCGAATGCAGTATTTTCCACATAACTGGAAACTTGCCAAGATTAAAATGATTCCAAAGCCAGGCAAAGATCTTACCAAGGCTGACTCATATAGGCCTATAAGCTTACTTTCAACAATTTCAAAGCTTTTCGAAAAGCTGCTCATGACTAAATTGTCCACAATTTAAGCTGATACTGGGTGCATCCCGGACCATCAATTTGGCTTTAGAAGTCAGCATAGCACTATTGAGCAAACGCATAGATTGGTTCAAATTATAAGGAGGACTTTTGAAGAAAAGAAGTATTGTTCTGCCCTTTTTATTGATGTTTCTCAGGCATTTGACAAAGTATGGCACAAAGGCCTAGTTTTAAAATTGAAGACATACCTACCAATAAATATACAAAAGCTTTTGGAAAGTTATATTGTTGATAGGACATTTACCGTTGTGGAAGGAGACTTCATGAGTTTACCCGAATCTATATCTTCTGGTGTGCCACAGGGTAGTATTCTGGGGCCAGTCTTGTATCTAATATATACTTGTGATATGCCTGTGAGCAATAACATCCACACTTCTACATTTGCGGATGATACAGCCTGTTTGAGTATTCACAAAAATCCTGATGAGGCATCCCGCAATCTCCAAGCACACATTACCCAGCTTGAAATATGGTTGAACTTATGGAGAATTAAAGTCAATGAACAAAAGTGTGTTCATATAACGTTTACCCTAAGAAAAGATACCTGTTCCCCCATTCGAATCAACAATCAAAATATTCCTCAACATTCTCAAGTCAAATACCTTGGCATACACCTTGATCGAAGGCTTACATGGAAATATCATATTGACTCTAAGTTAACCCAAATGAAACTTAAATTGACTCAAATATATTGGTTAATTGGCAGAAATTCAACACTCAGCCTAGACTGCAAACTTTTGATATACAAGTCGCTTTTGAAGCCAATATGGTGCTATGGAATTCAGCTGTGGGGCACTGCTTCAGCTTCAAATGTCGAGAGAATCCAACGAAGGCAAAACAAAATTTTACGTTTGATAACATCTGCTCCATGGTACGTTAAAAATTCAAATATTCATCGTGATTTAAGTATGCCACTAGTGAGTGAAGAAATTGCAAAATACGCAGGCAAATATTTAACAAAACTCGAGTCACATCCTAATCCGCTTGCCCGTAATATTTTGAGCTTTACTGGACACATCCGCTTAAAAAAAAGGGACACAAGGGCTCTTATACCCAACACTCCAGATGGGACTGCTTAAAAATACTTCTTTTTGATTATCACTACTTATGTATTATTTATAACTATCACTAAGCTTATGTCCGATATTGGTCGGGCCTAATAATTATATTTAGATTTAAGATTTGATTACTTATTGTTAGTTCATTTTTGAAGATACAATAAATAAATTTGTATATGAAAAAAAAAAAAAATGTAAAATTAAATAGCTATAAAATTATTATTCTTTTCCTTTATAAATTGAATACATTTTATGCTTCTGAAAGAAAAGTTTGGCGTATAAAGTTTGAAAAATGAAAATTACAGCTCCAAAGCTGGAAACTTTGAATTTTATTTGATATTAAGGTATAAAATTAATTTTTTTTATTTCTTTGTTCACTTAACACACTTTATTAATATTTTAAATCGGAAAAATTTAAAAGGTTGATTCCAGGATTGGTAAATTTATTGTTTTTTTTACAGAAGTAACTAGGTCAAGTTAGTTTTTTATTTTTGTTTACAAGTTTTATAAACTTTATGACTTGAATAAAAAAGTTTGGCATAGAAATTAGAAAAATAAAAGACATAGCTCCAGAGGTGGAAAACTTAAATTTTTACTGGTATATAAAACTAATTATTTCTTTGGTAACTAAATATATTCTATAGTTTATAAATAAATAAATTAGTATTAAGAAACTTAGAAATATGGTGCCAGGGTTAGAGATTGATAATAGTTTCGGTAAAAAAAATAACCAAAAATATTTTTTTTTTCAGTTAAACAGATTTCATGTTTTAGGAAAATCATTACTCAAGATTTTTTATACATGGTTAATTTTTTTATGGATATCTAAACTAATTGAAGTATAAACAAAGGTGTGTGCTTATTGTGCTATTAATTTTTAGTAAATGGAGATACAACTAAAATTTATCGCTAAGGTTAAATTAAAGGACATGTTCCGTTTCATTTTCCTGATACCTTTCCTTTCTGCTGGACAAATTTCAAAAAAATCCTGTAGGAATAAAACATAATACCACGATGTATACCATTTGCAATGGGAACTTTAAATCAAGACACTAAGCAGTTTTGCAACATCAATGATTATTAAATACGGGAAAATAAAAAACAAGTTAGTTAACTTTGTATTGAAGTGCAATACTAAGACTATTTTAGAGTTATTAAATATCAGCACGATTTTTGAACAGCTCGAGAGCGAGTAAACAAGCCCCAATTTTTTGGTATTGCATTGACGTGACGTCGATGTTGACTGAAATAAGAGTGAATGTAAAATATATCTTAACCACAGAGTGTAGAGTAAAATAACTATTGCTAATATCGAAAAAAAAATAATTGAATCAAATTTTTTAATCGAAAAATACTGAAAGGTCACTTAATATTGATTGCTTTAGAGAAAAAAATTATAAATTTTTTCACAAAACAAATATGTATGTATGTGTCTGTATACTATATATGTATATCTAGGTACGTTGGTAAAGGGTATATAAGATTCGGCACAGCCGAATATAGCACTCTTACTTGTTGTAGGTCAGTGGTACTTATCCTTTTTTGCATTCTAGTAAATGCCATTTCAGACTATAATACAAGTATTAATACTTTTGTGGAAAATGCAACTCTGACATGCTAAGTTGTTATTGTGTTTTGAAATTTTTTAAATAGAAATCAGATCAGGGAGGCATTTTCGTGAAAAGTATTAATACTTGTTTGGTATTGTATTGACGTGACGTCGATATTGACTGGAATAAGAGCGAATGTAAAATATTTCTTAACCACAGAGTGTAGAATAAAATATTCAACTATTGCTAATGTCGAAAATAAAATAATTGAATCATATTCTCACTTCAGTTCTCGTTGTACCTTCATAGTGAACAGACGTAATAGCGGAATTTTTTCTTACATACAAACTAAACAAAAAAAAATACAGAAAATATTCGTAGTACATATTGACTTTAATAAATAAGCTTTATTTGCTTTGCAAATATTTTTTACATATAGAAACAACAAAAACAAAAAAAAAACCGTAAACAAAAAAACATACAAAGTACCCTTGAGGAATACTCTTTATGAGTACCCCAAAGGAAAAAAATAGTGAAGTGAGTTCTAACGGCAGAAATGCCTATTTTACTGTGAGTTTTGATACTCATAATGATAACAATAAAAATAAAAAATCTGATAATAGACTTGCTGTGAGTTCTGAAGCTCTTAATAAGTATCAAAAATCTGATAATAGACTTTTTCTAACGGCAAAACCACAGTTTCGTCAGCGATCAACTTCGCTTTGTCCAATGCCAACTAGTGAATCGTTGACATTATTGCCTAGTACATCTGCATTTAACTCAGCGATATCACCCGCTTCGGGCTCGGGGTCATCACTTAACCAAGTTGTGACTGAAGATAAGAGTAGCCCAAAACCCAAGGTCCAAGTCGGAATGGACAGATATATCACAATTTTAAAGCGCGGGCGAAGCCCAAATTCATCAAAAATTTCATCGGTTCCCAAGATATCCAGGGATAACGATGTCGCAGCAGTTAACCGTCAAAATCGTTTTTCAATATTGCAAGCAAATAACGACCAACCCGCTGTTTCATCCAAAAAAACTTCCAAGCCACCACCAATATACCTGAGAGAAAAAAATTCGAACGCCCTTATTAAAAAATTAGTCTCGGCAGTTGGTGAGAACGCATTTCACGTTATTCCAATAAAACGTGGTAAAATTGATGAAACAAAAATTCAAATATACGAAGAAAAAGATTTCCGCAAAATTATTACTGATTTCGAAAAAAATAAAACTAATTTTTATACTTATCAGCTTAAAAGTGCTAAAGGTATGCAGGTCGTATTGAAGGGCATTGATGCTTATGTTAATCCCGACGAAATAAAAGATGCACTCATCATACAAGGATTTAAAGTAAAAAGTGTTACTAATATAATCAATAGAGAGAAGATCCCCCAGCCTCTATTTCGTGTTGAACTGGAGCCAAATGATATACAATTGAAAAAAAACGAAACACATCCAATTTATAGCCTAAAATACCTTTTATACCGAAAAATTACAGTTGAAGAGCCACATAAGCGTTCAGGTCCCGTACAGTGCCACAATTGCCAAGAATATGGTCACACAAAGGCCTACTGCAATTTACCTACAGTTTGTGTTATCTGCGGTGAATTGCACGGTACTGCTAGCTGCACGAAGCCAAAAGATCAAGCAGAAAAAAAATGCAGTAATTGTGGAGGTAACCACACCGCTAACTACAGAGGATGCCCTGTATATTCTTTTGTTAAACAGGCTATGGGTCAAAAACCTAAACTAGTTCCAGCTCAATCAGCAAACGCTTACTCCGCCACTCTTCCCCAAACTAGCCAACTAGTTACTTCACGTGTATCGTATGCCGATGCTGCTAAGACTAGTTCTATTCCCACACAAAATGTTCCACCGCCAAGTAATTCAACGAATGCAAACTCTAGCCTTAACTTTAGTCGTCTTGAAGCTACTATTGAGAATCTGGTGCTAACTATAAACAACTTTACAACAAATATGACTAGCATGATGCAAGAAATGCTAAGAATGCAGAATACTCTGCTTCAAGCATTAGTCAACAAACCATGAACACGTTAAAACTATGTTTCTGGAACGCAAACGGCATTCGCCAACATAAAAATGAACTTGAGCACTTCCTCACGGAAAAAAATATTGATATAATGTTGGTCTCAGAGACTCATTTGACTTCGAGAAGCCTTTTTAAAATTTCTGGCTACACCTTATATGATTCAAAGGACCCGAGAGGAAGAGCATGCGGTGGATCAGCAATTCTAATAAAGTCAAGACTCAAACATTATATTATTGACAACATTTGTGAGGAACATCTACAAGCAACGAATATTTGTGTTGAAAATTTTTGCACAAATTTTGTGATATCATCAATTTACTCCCCTCCCAGATTCGGAATTACTGAGAATCAATACGAGGATTTCTATAGATCTCTTGGCCCTTGTTTCGTGGCAGCTGGCGACTATAATGCTAAGCATACGTTCTGGGGTTCGCGTCATATTACACCCAGAGGTCGAGCGTTGTTTAACACAATTTCAAAAATGGGCTTGGACGTCATTTCGAGTGGGGAGCCTACTTACTGGCCTACTGACATAAATAAAATTCCGGATGTTATAGATTTTGGCGTCATGAAAAACATTTCTAGGGAATTAGTTAACGTTGAAGCTTCTTTAGATCTCTCGTCCGATCACTCTCCCACGATTGTTACAATCTGTAGCCCACAGAGAAGTGATTTACCTCACTCGTATGTGAAGATGATCAGTAGTGTAAATTGGCTGCGATTCAAAAAATATCTTAGTAGTCATTGCACGGAAAACATTACGCTAAGAACACCCGAGGATATTGAAGCCAACATCGTCAACCTTAACGAAATGGTTACACAGGCTGCTGAGCATGCTACTACCTCCCATCCGCAGACTGGATTTAATAAAATTTATTCTACAGACATTGAACGTCTCGTACGTGAAAAAAGAAGGGCTAGAAGGGAATGGCAACAGCACAGATCACCACAACTTAAAATCAGATTTAAAGAGTGCACTAAACGACTCCAAGAGTTACTTGCAATTGAAAAAACTGCATCTCTTAAAAATTATCTGGAAGGTCTTGATGTCACTCCAGCATCTAATTACTCCTTGTGGCGCGCTGCTAGAAAGCTGAAAACCCCCGTTGAGTTTAAACCACCTCTGCGCACATCTACCGGAGGTTGGGCGAGAAGCGATACTGAAAAAGCTAACATATTTGCAAATCATTTAAAATACGTATTTACCCCAAACACATGTACTGGTGTTTCTGATTTGCCGACTGTAGTTGCTCTACCCCCGCGACCCATAAAGTTTAAGATGCGCGATGTACAAAAACTAATTGCTGAACTTAATCCGAAGAAAGCTCCAGGTATTGATGGAATTAGCAACAAGATGCTGATGAACTTGCCTCATATTGCAATAAGAATCCTGCTATTTATTTTTAATGCCATTTTACGAATGCAGTATTTTCCATATTGACGCTAAACTAATTCAAATGAAACTTAAGTTAACTCAAATACATTGGTTGATTGGCAGAACAACACTCAGTCTAGACTGCAAACTTTTGATATACAAGTCGCTTTTAAAGCCAATATGGTGCTACGGAATTCAGCTATGGGGCACTGCTTCAGCTTCAAATGTGGATAGAATCCAACGACAGCAAAATAAAATTTTACGGTTAATAACATCGGCTCCATGGTACATCAAAAATTCAAATATACATCGTGATTTAAATATGCCACTAGTGACTGAAGAAATCGCAAAATACGCAGGTAAATATTTAACAAAACTCGAGTCACATACTAATCCGCTTGCTCGTAATATCTTGAACTTTACTGGACACATCCGCCTAAAAAAGAGGGACACAAGGGCCCTTATAGTCAGCACTCCAAATGGTACTTCTTGAAAATAATTATCTATTGTGCTTAATACGAAATTTATGTATTATTAATTACTATCACTAAGTTTATGTCCGATACTGGTCGGGCCTAATAATTATATATAGATTTAAGATTTGAATACTTATTGTTAGTTCATATTTTGAAGATACAATAGATAAATATATGTGTGTAAAAAAAAAAAAAAAAAAAATATTCTCACTTACTAAATTTTGCACTACATAGAGCAAAAAATCATAATTTTTTTTTAAACAAATATTTATGTATTTGACTGTATACTACATATACGTACGTACTTTGGTGAAGGGTATATAAGATTCGGCACAGCCGCAAATACCATTCTTATTTGTTATTACTTATTTCGACTTATAATAAACTCTATAAGAGTCACGTTGCAGTATTTAAACATTCACTGGTTACTGCTATTTTTTTCAGTAACCAGTAAAATACTGCAACAAAATTTCATTATCAGTAAAATACTTTAAAATTAATTAATTTTAGTAAAAATTTATTGGTTACTGCTTTTTTCAGTATTCAGTAAAATTTTACTGAATACTGCAAATTTTTCATTAAGCAGTAAAATTTTATTGAATACTGCAAATTTTTTCAGTAACCAGTAAAATTTTACTGCTTACTGCTTTTTACTGCATTATGCCCATGTCTGGAAGCATCTTAGAGCCTAATTTATTGTCTGCATATTGACAATATCAGATATATTTTCCATAGATATTGGGTAAAGATCAGATGTCTGAATCTCAAACATTGAGTTATCCGGAAAATGAGTGTCCAGCAGAGCTCTTTACGACTCCTCGCTGTATATAGTACACTTCCTATTGGGATTCTTCAAATACTCCAGAATGCAGGGAGTAGCGGACAAAATTTTTCTCATGCGAGAGGCTTCTGAAACATTTTCCATATTTTCACAAAACTTCTTCCATGTTGTATACTACTACATAATTGTAGCTGTCTATTCCACCAAGGTGGTTTCTTCTTCTCCCTTGGCCTATTTAGAGAAAAAGACGACTCTAAATCCGAAGTTTCTAGAAGTGACGAGTCTCCAATCAATCCTTATTGTCTAGAAAAAATAGACTTATAGAGACGCCAATCAGTCTGTCTAATGTTTCGGGAGATTTCCACCTCTGGTGCTTGCTCCCTAATGCTAATTTCAATAAACCTATGTACAAAAAATTTGTGTTTCTGAAGTACACACCAGTTCATGATAATATCAGCTACCGAATCAGAAGAGAAGGTAACATCCAGGACTTCCTGTCTGTTCCTGGTTATAAATATAGGTTCTTGACCTCTATTATAAATGTTAAGGTTAATACTAACTACAAATGCTAAAAGTTCCTCACCTATTTCATTTGTGTCCGTACTTCCCTCACCATTTCTGACGGTAGAGAGCCTTGATCGTCATGAGCGCAGTATACCAACGCCAGCCAGTAGCATGTACCTCCCACTTCCACGCTGTCCACCATTATGCCTCTGCCGCTGAAATTAGATAATAGGAATATATTAAGGTGATTCCTTGCCAAGATTCAGGTTCTAGTATTACATTCATTCTTGACGGCTAGCATCTTAAAATCTTTGGTCCTCAATTCACAAACTCTGCCACCACAAATTCAGGGTTCTTGGATTAGGACTACGTCAACTTCGCATATCGTCATGCGCAGCTGAAGAGCTGCTGATGGCGATTTATCTGCATAGGGTTTAACATCCACCACGATATTCATCTCCACGACCGCTTTTTCGGACTCGTCATCAGTTTCGAGGAGAAGAAGGTCACTGTCTTCACCGTAATCAGCGTCGAACAGGTCTGAGGCGCCTCCGGCAATTACAGAGTTAGATGTAATATACCCATCCTTTTTCGAAGATTTTCGTAGGCTGGCCTTCTTTCCGTTCTCTTCAGTTCTTCCTCCACAGCGTCTTCACACATTGTCTTGGAATTATCCATCATTGAAGGCTGATCTCCTTTATACACCTCCCGCGTGACCTATCCAAAGGCGTACGATACAGTGATTTTGAACTTGGCCAAGTGAGGGAGGGTTTTAGTATTTAGTATTATAATTACCTCACGTCTGTCCCCTCAGCCTCACCTGAGCATCCTCATCTTCCAATTTCCGGTTGGAAGGGAGGGCTGCAGCCTCTTAACAATTTAATCGCTGCTTCAGCAGTGTTTTAGAATGCCGGAATCCTTGCATGCGCACGTGGTCGGGATAGAATTTTACTCTTGTCAACAAAGATCGATTTTCGCATCTGGCATTGGCTCTCCTATCCTGCTAACAGCTGCCTTGTACAGGTCCGCCAATCTCTGGTCTCGAAAGGCTATCAACTTGACCATGTCTTGATACCAGCCGGCATCGCGACAGACGGGAGGTATGCCTGGATTCTCCGCAAATACCTGCTAGTACGTGGTTGCCAGCTTAGCTTCCACAGTACTCCATTTGTCCCTGGTGTTGGCACCATCCATATCTCCCCTGTCGACAACAGCCGTTACGAGGTTGTCTTTTGCAACCTCGTTAAACGAGCTTACGCCAATATTGCTATTAGCCTTATTCCGCTTAGGATATGGTTTGTCGTCCGGCGATCGCAATCTTTTAACATACGATTTTGACGACGTGCTAGCACCGCTACTACTAGAGGCAAGATTATCCTTGTTTTCAAAGCCACCTTTTGCCATTTTAAGGGACATAACCTTTTTTGGTTGTGCCTCATTTTTGAGTGTCAGACATACTTGGTCAAAGCCGGCGTGGCCGAGCTCGAGCTGGATGCGTCAACTATCTGCCTAGAGTTCTCGGCAGTCTTCTTTTGAACGAGTTTTCTCGTACCAGTCGTAACTGTTGGGCCAGCCGTAACAGTTGGTTGCGTGAAACCGGTGCTCTGTCCTTCCGCGCTAGAAAGCACCGTCAGTTCATCGGTCCCGGTCTAGTTTTTTTATTTTTTTATTATAAGAGTGTTTTTACATTTTTTGTCCCACGCGTATAGGGGATTTGACGGCCACCACGTCATAGCCCCCGATAACGTGGTGAGGCATCGTCTTCTTGCTGAAGTGCCCAACTATTAGCAAGGCTCCAATCTAATACAGCCTTTTAACCCTGACTGCAAAAATCCGATGGACACGGATCGCATGACACCCCGGTTTAGGTTGGATAACATTTGGTCCACAGACCTTTATGGTTAGTTATCTTCACCCAACACCATAAATGTCAGCTATGGTATTGGGTTGAAGACATAGAACACTATCTGTAATTAAGCCACCACACAACGACAAGGTAGTTATCCCGCTAGGAATTTGGGAATATTAGTGCGAAATAAAATTTGGTTTCAGTAAATATTTTTTACTGTTCCAGCAAATTGTTTGTTCCAATTTTCCCTCATGCAAAAAAACGGCATATCAAGAGTGAAAAATTATAATTCATACAGTTAATATAGAATAACATTTGTAATCTTGTTTTGATATGATTGTACACAGCAGTTATTCGTTCGATTCGCTTTTCAATTTCGGTAAAAATTTGTTGATTGAAAAAATCTGAGTTTTTTTTTCAAACAAATTATTAGCTAATTATTGCATTTGAACTTTAAAATTTCTTTGTGCGACCTAAATTGATCAAATTAATAGTTGATTCAGAGAATTTTGTGTTTGAATTGGAAAATTAGTTTTTTCTATGTGTTTGTGAATGGGCTAGTGTTGATTAGTTCAAACACATAAATCTGAACTAGCACTAAATTCCCAAATAGTTATTCCTTACAAGCACTTGTAACTTGAAGGAAGCCGTTCAGTAATAAAACACTCTTGATATGCTTATTGAAAACGACTTAAAATTATGATTTATTTTGACTTTCTTTTATATAAAATTAAAATTAATAAAAGTGCTTAGCTTATAGATAATAACATATGCAATATTAATATTGTTTGAGTAGACACAATAACATGACCTAATTTATAAATGAGGTAAATGCACCTTGTATTTAAATAATTAAATAATAAGCAAATTTCCTTAGCAATGGTTAATGAACCTTATGATGTGTAAGCAATTAATTAAATGTTAATAACTTATAATTGTGTATGATTGTATGTTTGTTAATAACAGAAAAATTCGTTGTGTATGAATGTATGTATGTATGATTGTAAACTATGTTGTCTTTTTATTTATTTTATTTATGAAAGTAAATGTATGTATGTATGTTCTTTAACATTCTCCGCCGCGTTGAACACGGTTCAAATAAGTTCTGGACGCTGTACTAGTTGATGGGACAGATTCAAACTCTTGAAGTATCTATGGTTGCTGATCTTGATCTACATGCGGGCCTTTGTTTGTTGTGTATTTTCCATATGAGCAAAATAAGTAATGTTATTAAGCATAGGATTAATGCGGTGTAGCTTACTGCATGATGATGTTGACTATTAGAGTTAATAACTTCGGGTAAATGTTCTAGATTTGCCTCATTCAATTGTTTTTGAAGGTTTGTTAGCTGGTATAATTGCGTATTGAAATTATGGCTTGTAGTATTAAATATCCTTTCTATTTCTTCTGGCCTACTTATTGAGTCAATATGCTTTAATTTAACATATGATGCATGGACACTATTTGTAATACCAAAATGTCCTTGTATTGTTACAAAATTGTTTTTGATTATGCAGTCGGGACCAACTTCCATTAGTCCAGTGTTTTTAATTATGAACAGCGTAGTTTCCCTGCCACATACCATGGATGATTCAATTTCCACAGTAGTAGCAAAAATCCACTTGTTTAGTTGATTTAATTGAATCCAGGCTGCTGGACCTGGGATCTTGTTGAGGTTGCAGTTGGCTGTGGATCGATTGTTGAATATATTGATCTCACAAAGATCAACCTCAGAATTCCTTTTGAACTTAGATTGCTTATTTTTGCAAATGTACTCTTTGTTTTTTGTCATGATACAGTTAGATACATCATCTGTCGTAAACGGAATATATTCATCTCTGTGTGCATCTATGGCAAAGTATGACATGTCTGGTTTAATAGCAATTAAAGTATTGTTTTTGACTGTCGGAACTGGTACTATTTTAAATAACTCAAAGATCTGTTGATTAATTAGAGGTATTTTAATTTCAAAAATCACTTCTTTCCTTGTTACTGCACCCTTAGCATTCATCAGTTTATATAGATCCATCAAATTATCTTCTGTTATTGGAAGCGTGTAAGTTGCTGGAAGGTGAATCTTGATTGTAGCCATTTCCTTTTTTAATTGCTGAGGGGATAACAAAAGAGGACTAATTTTTTCATTGTGAACGTCGGCAAGTACATTTATGATTTCAGCCTCAATTTTTTGTAGGTTTATTGCTACTAATGTTAAATGTGTTGAGAGGAGTCCAATGATTTGAAAGTTACTGGCTTGTGAAGCTTCCTTAAACAATTCATTCTTGTTTTCATCAACCATTTTTAGAAGCTCGGTAATCTTCTGCTGTGAGTTTATTTCATCTTGTTTGATAACATTTATGGTTGAATCAATTATTGATGTTTGATTTCTTAACAATTTTATAATGTGGTCCTGCTCTGTTTTGGCTGTGTTAATAGTCCTTGACATTTCTTCTGCATACTCCGAATCAAGAACACCAAACAGTGACCGGGCAATATTGCCGACTATATTAAATGGTGACCTTTTTGTACGTCCGTGGCTGATTAACTCATCTTCTTGATATAATTCATTTTTGATTTGCCTTAAGTTATTCACCAAAATCTTGCACATTGGGTATCTTTGTATCGCAGGACACAGTTGCTGCAAAGTTTCCAAGCCCACTGATAATGAATTAAGTTCAGCTGAAAACGGGGTAAGGTCATAGTACACCATTAATTTCCATTCTGCTGTATTTAGTTTTGCGGTACCTATTCCCGCAAAATACAACCCTGGATCATCCTGGAACTGCCTTATCACTAAGTTGTTGCATAGAGCAATAGGAAGGAGAAGAAGGGATATGATTATAGTGAGTGCTACGGAATTTATTGTCGGCTTAAACCTCTTTAGTGGAATGACATCCTTTTCCTGGTTATTTGACATCGGTCGTTCCAGCACTGTTTCACCTTCCTCTTCTTGACACAGTGGAGCCAATCTGTGAATGGGTCGTTTGAAGATTCCTGTTGCTGTTTTTACATCGGCCACTCTCACCGCGCCGTCATCTCCAGCATAAACAGTGATAATTCTTCCTAGTGGCCATTTCATTGTAGGTAGATTGTCTTCTTTGATTATGACCATATCCCCTGGTTTGGGATTGCTGGCCTTAGTTTTCCATTTGTAGCGTTGTTGAAGTTCGTTTAAATATTCGGTAGACCACCTTTTCCAAAATTTGTGTTTTAATTGTGAAACTAACTTCCAGTGAGACACGCCTGAAATCTTCAGATTTTCTGCTCTGCTATCTACTTGAGCAGTAAGTGCTTCGCCAATCAGAAAATGGCCAGGAGTTAAAGCTTCGATATTGTCCGGATCATTTGAGAGCGGTGTTAGTGGACGTGAATTCAATATTGCTTCTACTTCTATGATTATTGTCTCCAACTCTTCATGGGTTAATGATTCGGTTGACACACTGCGTATCAAAAGGTGCTTTGCTGACTTCACGGCGGCCTCCCATAAGCCTCCAAAGTGGGGAGCTCTTGGTGGGATAAAATGAAAGTGTATCCCCTTAGATCTCGAAGCAGATATTATTGCCTCTTGTGCCTTATCAGCATGTATTGCTTTAGATATTTCCGATAAAGTGTTCTTTGCTCCTACAAAATTTGTGGCGTTGTCACAATAAATGTTTTGACAATGACCACGACGAGCTATAAATCTTTTAAGGGCACCAATGAATGACTCTGTTGATAGATCAGACACCAGTTCTAAGTGAACTGCCTTTGTGGCAAAGCAGCAAAATAACGCTATGTAAGCTTTCGTTGGCCGTTTGCCCCTCACTTTGTAATGTATCCAGAATGGACCACAATAGTCCACGCCTGAATTAATAAATGGTCGAACAGGTGTGATTCTAGGTTGGGGTAGATTGCCCATTATTTGTTGATAAAGCAGTGGCCGTGCTCTAGTACATCTTACACATTTTTGAATGACGGCTCGAGCTGTTATTTTCCCTTTAATTGGCCAAAATTTTTGTCTTATTGTATTCAGCATTGCAGTCGGTCCACAATGTTTATTGTCTTCATGTATCATAATGAACAAGAGCCTTGCCAAAGGATCGTTGTATGGTAGTATTATTGGATGTTTCATATCTGGATCTAAATTGGAATGTTTTAGCCGCCCTCCTACTCGAAGTATGCCTTCCTTATCCAAAAATGGTGTTAAGCTGTTAAGTGAGCTATTTTTGTTAATTATCTCGGCCTTTAGTAGTTGTGTTATCTCTGTTGCGAATTCTGAAGACAATTATGTGAAGGGAATCGTCTAACTCCTTTGGCGTAATTGATGAATGTGTTGGTCGACTTGCAATAGACATTCTACTGTTTTTTATGAATCTGAGGACATATGCTAGAATTCTTTGCAAGGTTCGAAATGAATTCTTGTGGTTGATTCTATAAATGAAGTCAGTGCTTGATGTTGTTGTGGCTGCTATAATTGTCTTTTTCATTTCGATGTCGTCTGTATTGGGTAATTGATGTGGGAATTTTGATGACCATATTACCTCCTTGCCATGAAGGAACGTTGGTCCTTGAAACCACAATCCATTGTTAGTTAGATTGGCTGGTTGCACTCCTCGCGATAAAATGTCAGCAGGATTATCTTTTGATTTTACATGACGCCACTGGTCTGCTATTGTTAATGACTGAATGGTTGAAATTCTATTAGCCACAAACGTTTTATAAGAAGATGATTGTGAGTTAATCCATGATAAAACAATTTCGGAATCAGTCCACAGGAACATAGATTGATTTTGTAGGGACAGATCCGTTTTTACTCGATGAGCGAGTTGGGCAGCTATGACCGCAGCACATAGCTCTAATCGAGGTAATGTTTGTTGTTTCACAGGGGCTACTCTTGATTTTGCACATAGCAGTCGAACAATCATTGTTCCATTTTTAAGTTTTGCGCGAATGTATACAACTGCACCATAGGCCTTTTCAGATGCATCTGCGAATATATGAAGCTGTGTTTTTACTGGAATGCCACCATAGAATATATGTCTCGCAATTTTGAACTCATCTAGTGTTTTCAAATCATTTCGGAAACTCTCCCAGGTCATTTGAAGATTATGAGGTAATGGTTCATCCCAATCTAACGAATGCTGCCACAATTGTTGGATGAAGATTTTTGCCTTGACAACAACAGGAGCAAGGAGACCCAGAGGATCAAATAATTTTGCAAGTTCTGATGTAACTGTCCGTTTTGAGATTACGTGAAGTTCATTGAGTTTTACTTTGATGCAAAACTGATCATCTTGCGGCACCCAATGTAAACCCAAAGTTTTTATTGTTTTATTACTGTTGCCATCAAGATCTAAATCAACTACTCTGTCACTGTGGGGTATATTTTTCAGCAGCCTTTCATTATTTGAGCACCATTTTTTCAGGATGAAGCCATGTTCTTGAAGTATCATTTGTAGTTGCCATTGAGTCTCAATCGCCAAATTTAGACTATCTGAGCCACCGAGACCATCATCCACATAAAAGTTGTCTCTTAGCATCTGAGAGCCGAGTGGGTATCGTGCTGTATTTTCTTCTGCAATACGTTGTAAGCACCTTGTGGCCAAGTATGGAGCTGCTCTAGTGCCGTAGGTGACGGTGTTCAACCTGTAATAATTAATTGGTGATGAAGGATCCTCTCTCCAAATGATCAACTGATACTGATGGTCGGCTGGGTTGATTAGTATTTGACGATACATTTTCTCGATGTCAGTTGTAAATACGAATTTATGCATGCGAAATCTAAGTAGAATCGAAAATAAATCACTTTGTACAGTAGGGCCAGTATACATTAAGTCATTTAACGAGTATCCTGTTGACGTTTTAGCGGACGCGTCGAACACTACTCTAAGTTTTGTTGATGTACTCTCGGGCTTTAGCACGCAATGATGTGGAATAAAATATCTTGGATTAGGTATATTGTGTATATTAACCTTTTCCATGTGACCCAATTCCTCATATTCTCTCATAAACTTAATGTACTCACGTCTCATATTTTCGTTCTTATGGAGCCGATTTTCCAAACTAATGTATCTATTGTAAGCCAATTGGTGTGAGTGGCCTAGTGCAGTTGGATTCTCTTTAAATGGTAAGTTGACGATGAAGCGCCCATCAGAACGATTCCTTATATGTTGGTTGAAATTATTTTCACACAATTTTTCTGCTGGAGACAATATTTTCGCGTTCGTTTCTACTTCATCGAGTTTCCATAGTTGTTCTATTGATTCTTCTAATGACCTTTCATTACCAAATACTGCGCACGTCAATGCCGAGGATGAGCAAGTTTGGGTGTGCTCTTTGATTGATCCACCTACAACCCACCCAAGTGACGTATTTTGAAGTATTGGAAGACTGTCGCTTAACTTTATCGTGCCAGGTTGTATCAGGCTGAAGTAGAACTCGGCGCCAAGAAGAATATCAATTTTCTCTGGCATGTTAAACTTGGGGTCCGCCAGATGAATGCCCTTTGGAATTTTCCAATATGAAACATCGATAATGTGACTCGGTTGCGCTCGAATGATGCTGGGTAACACGAAGGCTTCCAAGTTTGTTGAGACGTTATGATCTTTGGATAACATTTGTACATTAATGCGTTTATGAGCTTTTTTCTGGATTCTTCCAACTCCATCAATACATAATGGGGCTTCTGTAGTTGAAAGGGATAATTTTTTGATAAGTCGTTCACTCACAATGTTGACTTGTGATCCTGAGTCTAGTATGGCTCTAAATTCACTTGAATTGCCATTTGCGGCCTTGATGATGACTCTTGCCGTAGCTAAGATGACGTAGCTCTGGTTCCTAGATTCAGATGCAGTCGAGGCTGAAGAGACTGCAACTGCGTTGCTTTTAGTCTCTTGTTGTTTTTGGTCAGTTAACTGAAGGGGTGAACTTGAGATACCTATATGCTGTGATTTTGGTGGCAAGCAGCGTGACCATATTAGCTTATTTTGAGCTAAATTTAGCTTATTTATTTCAGATTTAGCTTTAAAATTTTCATTTAGCTCTTAGCTTATTTTTTAGCTTTTTTAAAAAACTCATTTAGCTTTTTTAGCCTTTTTTTGTCTAAATTGCGTGTTCTCTAAAAATATATTAAAAACATAAAAACCTTATAAAAATTATAGTCTTTTAACATTGTAAAATAGTTTACAAAAAATACAAAATGTAAATTGTACAACAATTTTATAACAGAAATGGAAAGTTGAAAAGTAGCAGATTATGGCAGAATGGTTAGAATTACAATGGAAAAAGTTAAATTCATATTAGTGGTCAAAATACTTTTTGAGTTTTTTGGGTATAAAATTATTTGACTTGAGTTGAACGTTCATTCAGCGGCATCAATTAACTTAAAACAAAAACTTGAAATAGCCTTAAGCCTGGATAACACTATGTACCGATTTTCGTCGGGCCACCTCAATAAAGTCATAAGTAATAAGCCAAAATGGCATTATTACTCAATTAATTCTGGAATAAGTCTATATGGGTTTATTACCAATGCAGTGTGGCGCAATTATGTCCTTGTCTTTCAATAAGTTGATAAATTTGAGAAAATTTAGCTCTTTACTTATGACTTTATTTCAATGATCTGACGAAACTCGGTACATTGTGCCGATAGTGTGATCAATGCTTTACCTTAAATAGCATTAATGCACTTAAAAAAACTTTCGTATTTTAGTATAAATGTTTTTAAATTTTTGAAAAGTTTTTAAGATTATTTTGGGGAAGTTTTTGTTTTGTTCTTCAT
Source organism: Tachina lurida (assembly GCA_944452675.1). NCBI lineage: Eukaryota > Metazoa > Arthropoda > Insecta > Diptera > Tachinidae > Tachina > Tachina lurida. The sequence continues at coordinate 80,064,248 of OX101754.1, forward strand.
TAAATCTAAAATATAATAATTAATAAATAATTTCATTAAACAAATATTCAATGTGTATAATAAAAAAATATGTTTGTGTAATATTTAATGTTAGTTTACCCTACGTCTACACCTGATATATTTTTATCATAACAAAAGTCAAATTTTATATTGAAAAATAATTTTTTTTATGTTAGCTCTTTTTTCTATATGGAATTTGAAATTTGTCATGATAAAAATATATCAGGTGTAGACGTAGTGTTAGCAATAAGAAACTATTGAAAAGTGATCAAAGAAGTAGAAAAAAGTTTAGCTTTATTTTCTGGCCTAAAAGTTAACTTTTTAGCTTATTTTAGCTTTTTTTCAAACGTGACTTAGCTTAATGTTATTTTAAAATCTGGTCACACTGGTGGCAAGTGTAATAACGTGTTGTGTTTATTATTACATTTCTTGCAATTACCATGAGGACATGCTTTTGCTGAATGATTGGCCTTGAAACAGTTCACACATAATCCGTGTTGTTGTACCCATTTTAGTCGGTCATGTTCTGTCATTGCAATGAATTGCTTACAATGGTGAATGCGATGGTTACTGTTGTTGCACAGCTTACATTTGGTGCTACCTTCTCCTGATGCTACAGCAGTTGTAGCCTTGCTTGTAGTTTGATGATTGGTTGATTTTTCTTTGTGCCCAATCGATTCCATTGATTCGAATTGCCTCTCTAGAAACGACAATAATTCACTAATTGTAGGCACTTCTTTTGGCCTTTGTAGTGATTGCATGAATCGAACGTAAATGGTTTGTTCGAGTTTTTTCAGCAATAATTGAATGAGTATGGCATCCCATGACAATGTGTCGATGTTTAAATTGTTCAATGCCAGCAAGCATTCCTTTGTGGTATCATGAGGAGCCCTTATTGATGCAGGAGATAATGTTCCCTTGGGCTGATTCAGAATTTTTTCAATCAATGTAGCTACCAATACTCTTTTGTTGTTGTACCGTTCATAAAGTAGCGACCACGCTGTGGTGTAGTTTTCTTCTGATAAAGCTAAGTGACTTATCAGTTTGCCAGCCTCCCCTGACAAATTGGTTTTGAGATACCACATTTTCTGTACGCTTGGAAGCGGTTGCTTGTGTACCATTTCTTGAAATAGTTCAGAAAATTGGATCCACTTCAAATAGTCTCCATTGAAGTGGGGAATAATAATTTTTGGAAGCGGTAGTGAACTGTGTGATGATAGCTCTGCTCGTAATTGTGTTGAACATGCTACGCTACGTTCGCTAACACCGCTCTCCTTTTGTTTATTTGTGTTTACTGCGAGTTGTATTAATGTATGTTGCACTAAGTCTTCCAAATCATTATATTCATCTTGATTTAATCCTAATGTTGAAGGATCTTCGGTCTGTTGCCATACCTCGTCATACAAGGTTTGGACTTGATTTCATAGATTTTTTATTGTGTCTGCCTTGATTGTATAAAACTCTGGCGGTTGATCTTCCTCTAATGGTGTCAACGTTTGTAATAGCCGTGTTAAGGCAATCATACGGGCAGTCACTCGTCTGGCTAGTCCTTGAACTGGTGTATTCTGGTTGCTCAATAAAGTTTCTGAAGTTCTTAATGCTGGCAATGGCTTTGTGCCCTCAGTTAGTTTCTTAATTTGAACGTCGATATTTTCCATAGCAGTGCTATACCCTTGTCCAAGAGACCCGTGCAAATTTCTCACAATATACGAATCATTGTCAGGAAGTGTTTGATCTCTACGAATGGTATTCTCTGTTTTCTCAAAGTCTTTCCAAAGTTTCGCTAACTCATCGGACTTGACTTTGTAAAATTCTAGATTCCTTCGCTCCTGTGGGGCCTTCTTGATGTTAGCAATAATCTTGTCTATTTCAGTTGCCTTTTCCTCCTGCTGGATCATGAGAGCTTGTAGACTCGCCATATTCGCCTTGTTGTGGGACCAGAGGATGACTTGATTTAACTTTTGCTGTAGTTGAATAAATGGTGTTCACTGATTGGAGAATCTAAGCACTATCAACTGCTTAGTGGTGTCCTAGTGATAATATGTAGTTATTGATTGAATTTTGATCCTGTTATAGATCACGTCGGGGTCACCAAAATGTTTGTGAATGGGCTAGTGTTGATTAGTTCAAACACATAAATCTGAACTAGCACTAAATTCCCAAATAGTTATTCCTTACAAGCACTTGTAACTTGAAGGAAGCCGTTCAGTAATAAAACACTCTTGATATGCTTATTGAAAACGACTTTCTTTTATATAAAATTAAAATTAATAAAAGTGCTTAGCTTATAGATAATAACATATGCAATATTAATATTGTTTGAGTAGACACAATAACATGACCTAATTTATAAATGAGGTAAATGCACCTTGTATTTAAATAATTAAATAATAAGCAAATTTCCTTAGCAATGGTTAATGAACCTTATGATGTGTAAGCAATTAATTAAATGTTAATAACTTATAATTGTGTATGATTGTATGTTTGTTAATAACAGAAAAATTCGTTGTGTATGAATGTATGTATGTATGATTGTAAACTATGTTGTCTTTTTATTTATTTTATTTATGAAAGTAAATGTATGTATGTATGTTCTTTAACACTATGTATGCATGTAAATAATTTTTAAATGAAATTAACTCATATTTAAATATTAAGTTAAGAACTACCCAATAAACACTTGAAATTGTATGTAAATTATAAGTTCGTAAATATTTTGAAATAAGAAAAGAAACATCATACATATGTTTGTATACATGGTGTAATTATACAGGTGACTGCGTAAGGATTTATTATACAAAAATACGGCAACCATAGCTGTGTAAAGAGTCGAAGAATGTCAAAAGCACAAAAATAATTGTACCAAAACCAAAACAAAATCGAAGTTTTTGACATTTTTCAGCTACAAAGCACATAGAGCAAAAAATTATCAGCTGAAGTAGCGCTGCCACCTACATAGTTAGATACACCTTGTTTGTATATGTATACTTTAATACCTTGTCAAATACTTGATTTATTTATTAATGAAAACGAAAAAAAATAAACAAAAAGTGAATTTTCAAAAGTAAGAGGCGAGTAAAATTGTGAAAACAATAGAGAAAGGAAATGTGCAGAAAACTATTATTAAAAAACAAATTAATTGCATATTAATTTCTCTTTTAAAAGCATAATTTTTGTAGCCTGAAATACACTTGAGTTCAATTCTTAATTGAACTATAACTCGAATTCAAGTTCCCTTTTCACTGGAGAATGCTATTGAATTAAAGTGTAAATCAAGCATAGTTCAACACTTGGCAATTGAATATGTGACTTGAATAAAAATTGTTTTACACTTGATTTCAAGCAAAATTGCTTATTGTGTGGGAAATAGTATCATTATGGATACTTATTTAATTCAGTTTCCGGTGTTGCTATTAATATGGCAAGGGCTGGCAAACTTGTGTGTTGAAATTTGTATACACTCTCAAGTTGCTCAAGATATGGATAAATACGTGGCTATCGGAAAGGGCTAATATCTGTTAAAGTCCTCTTTAATTAATTTTTCTTCTTTTATTTTAAAACAAGAAAATATCAATAATGTAAAAAAACTTCTTATATACTGACTATAGAATGATATACATACATAATCCACTATTGTTCATACCCAAAATAAAGTCCTGGAATCAAACTCTTACATGGAAAGTTTTATCATTTCTAGCAGTTTTTAATTTTTCATATTATTTCAAAGATGCCCATATAACTATAAATATTTCTTAGATCTTGTCATACTGAAAAAAAAATTAATAAAATGGTTACAAAACTTAAAGCACCAGACGCGCTGCAAAAATGCTTTAAAAATTAACGAAACTCTCAAGAGTAAAGTTGTAAAAACGAATTAAGCTTAAGTAATAGCTATCTTCTTCCGAAAGAAGGTAACACATATGTATGTATGCATAAGTTTGTATTTTGTTGGTAAATATTAATTGTGTGTGCAAAATATGACCCTGATCCAATAAAAACTTTATATCTTAGCAAGTATTGGTTAAATGATAAGAGCCATACGAAAACTTCACGCTATTAATTATACTTTTTCATATATTTTGATATTTTGACAAGTCGTATTGTTCAGTATTAACTATAGTTTGTAACTCGCATTAAGAGAAAGAAATCACTTAATTAAAATCATATATTGATATCAAGATTAAGTCATTAGCAAGCTAAAATACATATTGATAATTATACATATACATACATATGTGTGTTAGTGTACATATATACATATGTACAAATGTAATTAGTATGTGATTGGACAAATCTAAAACTTGTATTTGCTTCTTATATATTTTTCATCTCTTGTAATTTTAATTATGCTCAACAAAGCATTAATAGATTGTTTAATGAACTAATTAAGAACTTAAATGTCTTAATATCATTTAAACTATGATTTAAAATAATTTTCCTCTTCATACGAACACAACACAAACACTCAAAGATATTATCTACTTACATGTTTGTACGTGTCTCAAACTAAGGAATGGAATATTCATTCATTCCTGAGTTTTATTTCCCTTTTGCGTATATATGCGTGTGTTTGTGTGTGTGTGTGTGTGTGTGTGTGTGTGTGTGTGTGTGTGTGTGGGTCTCATTGTACTATGTTGGTGGTTAGAAGTGTTGATGTGGGCTTAAGCACCAAAAGCTGTACAAATAAATATGCCAACATAAAAGTTAATGAATTCCTTAAGGACTAAGGATAAAAAAGTGAGTACAAACACATGCTTAAAAGCAATTAAAAAGTAAATGCCAACTTTCCGCATGGATGCATATTTTTAAAAGCTTGTTAAAAACTATTAAAACTTATATGTTAAAATCAAAAATTGTGCTAACTTGTGACGTTTACAAATTCTACTGTTTAAGCCAACCACCCAAATAATATTCCAAATTATGTGATACATATTTAAATTTAATTGAACTAGAATGTATTTTATAGGCAGATTTTGTAATAAATGTTTCAAATTTGTGTGAAAAAAAAACGAAAATTCGTTTCAAAAAATGTTTTTCCATACAAATTTCCAAAATTAAAATTCGTTTGTGCTTACAAAATCTACCCTTTAATCAGGAATAATTTCTTAATCGGGCTCAAGTTCAGGGGTACCAATTATGGCACTCGATATCGTCTAGGTTATGGAATAGATTAGATACTCCATTCGTAGTGTATCTTATCGAAATTTTAAAAAATGTGCCAAGTTTGCTTTACCTCGATTTTAGAATCGACTAGACAGTTTGTATTAAATTAAAGAAAAATTTAATTTGAAATTTATTTAATGTTTCTTTGAGCTAGTAGTAAAGCTTAAAAAACTTAAAAACTTAAAACGAATTTTGTATGGTAAAACCTGTTTTAAGGCATGCTTTAACTTTAACAATCGTTTTTGCATAAGGGCATAAGTGTTCCTGCAGAACAAACATAAAATAGAGCATCACCATTTTTGCGTCTTATTTTGTTTTATTGCCGGTGGAGTTTTTCAACAGAACATCTTATTAATTTGGTAGTACAATACAATCAAACAGTGCCCTCGGGATGACGTCAACTATTTAAAACTAATAGAGTTGAAGCTTGTCAAATTGTTGATGTTTATAAATTCGCAAATTTAGGAACAAAATAGAATTGATACTGTATTTTAAACCTTCTTTATTGAAGAGTAACGTCCAATAAAGTTTTTAAAATTATTATTTTATCACATTATTATTTTTTTATTCACATTTCTTCAATTTATTTTTTATTTGTAGAGAAAAGTCATCAAAATATTAAAGTTATCAAATATTATTGAATACTTTTGTTTTGATTATTGTTTAATGTTCATTATACAAAGTATTCGCACATTTTAAACAAACCGAATGTAGTTGTAAAGCAAAGCAGTAACAACATGCTGTTGCTGTGCGACTATTTTATTGAATTCTTTTTCGTTGTTCAATATGGTTGTATTTATTTTCATATAAATGTTAGTTAGTTCAAAAAAATCGCTAGAACTACTTGAAATTTATAAATTGACGCTACTTTAATTTATAAACATGTAAAACAAAAAAACAAGGTTGGAAACCAAAACAAATAACGGTAACGGTATTGATACCGGTACAATTATTTTTTAAATTTCGGTATCGGTATCGGTATTACCGGTACATACCGTTGCAGAGTTTATAATACTGATTATTTCAGGCAGTAGGTCATAGCAAAAATCTTTTTTTATTAAATTTCTTCAAAATGGAAGTTTTTTTACATTAACATATCGCATACTAAATCATAAAGAGTCACAACTCAAAAAAATTCAGATGCTGAGGAGTTACAAACAACTGTTGATACTGTACAATTGACGCAAGTATATGACATAAAAACAAGCATAACGGTATTTTATATTCTTCAAGAAGACTGTATTGCAAAAGAAATTGTTGAGGTCGTTATTGATTTCTTCAATTAACTGGTTTATAAAAAAGCAAAAGCACTTTTATAATTTTGAGTTGTGACTCTTTATGATTTATGTCATTCCGTGTGTAATTTCCATAATACTGATATGCGACCCATAAAATATATATATTCTGGGTCCTTATGAATAGGGAAGATGAATAAGCGATGCCCGTCTGTCCGTCCGTCCGTCTGGTGTACGTGAAATAGGTTTTCCGTATCTCCCAGAAAAGCTAGAGACTTCGGTCTTGGACTGGTGTATCAGAAATGGTCCAACTTAGATTGGTATTGAAAATCAGTGAAATCGAGTAGACGGTTTCAGAGCTGGAAAACTTAAACTTGATTTTACGATATAAAAGTAACTAGATAACACAAATTTTTTAATTTTTTTTTGTTAAATAAAAATGTTAAAATATAGAATAACTATATTATATTAAAAATCGTATTAACAATATAAAAAAATTAAAAAGACGTTTCCAGGGTTGGAAACTTAAATTTTTTTTGTTATATAAAAATAACATACTAAAAAAATTTTTCCTTTTTATCTATAAATTCTTAAAAGAAAAAAATGGTGTAAGAAATCAGAAAAATTTTAAATTATGTTTCCAGGGTTGGGAAATGTACCTTAATATAAATACGTCTAATAATTTTTTTTTTGTATTTTAATTTATATATATTTTTTATGTTTTAGAAAGAAAAGATGGGCATAGAAAATTAGAAAAATAAAAACCACAGCACCACAGCTGGAAAATTTAATCTTGTTAGGGTTCCGTACATCAAAGGTGAAAAGGAACGCTATCGTTTTCGCTACGCTGTCCGTCCGTCTCTCACAGGCTATTTTCTCGTTAGAGCTACGGACCTGAAATTTGGACAGAGTGTGCAGACCTTTGGTCGCTACAACAACAAAACAACAAATACACGAGAACTAAAAATTAAAGGGGTTTCCAAAACAAGCAACGAAAAATTTTAAAATCCCATGTAATATAAATACAATTGTATGTATATACGCTTGAAATTTGTATGGTTAGTGTATTTTTATACAGGCTACAATAATTAGCACTAAAAATTTAAACAATTTTAATTAAAGGGTGATCCATCAGTTAATGCAATTTTGACTATGTAATTTTGACAACTACTGTATCTTGGAAACCGTAAGAGCAAAACTCTTGAAATTTTCAAAAACGGTAAAACTAAAAAACGAAAAGTTATAAAATCGCCAAACTGAACATAATCGCCAAAAACAAAAAAAAATCGCCAAAACGAAAAAAAGCGCCAAATTAAAAAAAAATTCTAAAATTAAAATAAATCGCGAAAAACCGGAAAACCACCAAAATGAAAAACAAAATAGCTAAAATGAAAAAAAAAAACCAAAAAGTCGAAAAATCGTTTTAACTGAAAAAAGCCAAAAACGCAAACAAACGCCATATTAAAAAAATGCTGAAAACCGAAAGTACGGAACCCTTCGTGCGCGAGTCAGAGTCGCACTTTACCGAATTTATTTGATACTAAAGTAACTAAATAAAATTAGTATTTTTCTTAATTATTTTTTCTTTGTTCATTTAACATATTTTCTATTTTTTTTAAGAACAAGCAAGATTGGTACCAAGTACCAAAAAAAATGTAAAAGGATGATTTCAGGATTGGGAAAAGTACACTTTTTTTGTTATATAAAACTAATTAAATAAAGCTAGTTATTTCTTTGGTAGTTATTCTATATTTTAGAAAGAATTAAATTATTTCAGGGTTGGAAGTTGAAAAAAAATTTGGGTAAAAAGTAACCAAACATAATTTTTTTTTAGTTCAAAATATTTCATTTTTTACGAAGATCTTTACTCAAGCAAATTCTTTAGTCGAAAAAATCCGAGAGGTCGCTTACTAAAAATTGTACTATAACAAAAAATTGCAAATTTTATAACATAACATGTGAGCTATTTAAATCTACACTGAAATTTCAGAACAATTCCATAAAATTGAAGTCATACCATATCTCCTAATGCGTCTATGAAAAAAATTGTTGCTCTGTTCGAAAACTATATGCAAGATGCCTTTAGTAAAGGCCGTTTCCGAGTATAAAACAAGTGATAATACTTTTGCGGTAAATGAAACTCTGACATGTTGAGTTGTTGTTGTTTTTTGAACATTTTGAAACTGAAATTAGTGCCCCTATTACGGTTTACAACTCAACTAAGGTTAGTTGTAATTGTAACAACTTAACTTTAAAACAACTTACCTTTCTTATGGTATTCTGTATTACAACTAATTTTAGTTGTATTCGAGACATTGTTCGAAAAGAAAAGGTTCTTATCTATGCTAGGTTTTTGGAAACCGACTACTATGGTTTCGCAAAACATTTTAAATATTTTCAGTTTTGGCCTTGTATTATTTTTTTAGATTTCATGTTTTACGAACATGGCAACAATATTAGTTGACAAATGGGATTGGTTGTCGTTTGGAATAATAAAGCAAAACTAATACAACACCCGAAATAAAAATCAAAATACAACTGATAAAAAGTAGTTGTCTCATGGTGAAAAAAGTTGTAAACATAAAAAAAATTTTGAAACTACAACTCAACTATTAATTTAATTGTAAGTCATAATAGGGGACTAGATCAGTGAGACATTTTAGTCAAAAGTATTGATAGTTGTATTAAAGTCTGAATCACTATCGTTTAATCACCACAACTTAAGAAAGTGGAATAAATTGTATAAGTATCAATGATTGCAATGATGTAATCGTTTCCTAATTAGTGAACAAATTTTGAAAAGTCTACTGAAAATTTTAAGCTGTAAAAACTCGTGAGTTTTTTTTTTTTTTTTTTTCATATACATATTATAATAGTTTATTTTATATTATTTATTAATTTTCTTTAATTTAAAATATTTAATAGTTTTTCGGTTTAAATTTTAAGTAGTCTTTTATATTAAATATACAAATAAATGTCCCACTTTTCAATTACACAGTTTTAATAATTACACAGTTTTAAATCTGCAAATACGGAATGAATTAGTCAAAGAATTTTAAAGTAAATGCAGTCACCATCGCGACCAACACTACTTTAATTTCAGCAGCCAAACATACCTAGCAACAATCAACGACAACTATCGTCATCACGAAGATTGTATGCTAGTCTTGTTTGGCTGTTGACCATCCAAACCAACCTGCAAATACGGAATGAAATGTCTTCGTTTCTTGCTCTGCTTTTATACACACAAGAAAGAGCTTTTACTCAACCAATGATCCATGATACAATTATAAAGAGAGCTTTAACATACAAAGAAAGAGCTTTAAACGAACACTTCCCATATTGCAGTGTTGTAGTCAAACAGTCACACATGCTAGTGACGTACAAAACATAATAAAGTAATCATGCAATTGATTACTAAGTAAACGAAACAAACAATACAAACAATACAAACGAATAAAATAAGACAAACAAAGTAACAAAAATAAACAAAAGGAATAATAAAATAAGTATGTAAAGGTGGTCTGCTACAGTCTCCCCCTTTGGCGTGCGGGATCTCGACCCGAGCAGTACGGCAACATCTTTTAGGCTTCATCATTAGGGTTTCCTAGGTCGACCACGTCTCTTCATGGGATGAACTGGGGTTGGGGCTTCTCTACTATTGCTGCCCTTATACAAGGTTAATGCCGAGGCATGATAGGTGCCAAGTGAAATCGTCAAGTTGTCTGGCGATGACACTTCATACGAGGATGACCCAATCTTTTTTGTGATGAGGTAAGGGCCATCACGCTTAGGCACAAACTTGGATGAGATGCCCTTACCTGTGTTACTCAAAATATGTGTTGTAACTAGTACTTTAGTACCGATGTCAAAATTTGGTTGTGGTCTTCTTTGTCTATCGACATAGGCTTTGTTTTTATCCTGGATTCTTGCCTCAGTCTCCTTTGCATTTCCTAAGGCGTTGGAAATCGTTCGGAGGTATGATGTGATTTCGGGAATGAAACTCTCTGATTCGACTACAGTCCTGACGTCATGTTTAACGTCGTCTAAGGTACGCAGTTCCCTACCAAAGGTCAGATATGCTGCGTTATACCCAGTGCTCTGGCATTTTGCAGTATTCATAGCGAAGCGTATAGCAGCTAAGTTCTGATGCCAATTATTGTGTTGATTCTGCACCAAAATGGCCAGTTGACTCTTCAAATCCCTATTTTTGCGTTCTACAGGGTTAGCTTCAGGGTGATAAACTGGTGTGAACTGTTGTTGTATGCCAAGGCAATATGTTACTTGCTGCATTATGGCTGATACAAATTGTACACCGTTATCGGATTTTAGGCGTCTAGGTATGCCGAAACGTAAAAATATTTCATCGATGAGGATTTTTGCGCATACTTCTGCAGTTGCATCTTGGAGTTTAAAGATTTCTATCCAACGAATAGCTACATCTTCGACGATTAGAATCCATCGATAGCCTTCTTCAGACTGTGGTAGAGGACCAAACAAGTCAACGGCTACGACTTCAAATCTCTGTTTGCTGCTAGTTGTTTGTAAAAGACCTGCGGGTTTCATATTCGATGCCTTAAAACGTTGGCACTCAATACAGCTTCTCACATATTTAGCGATTTCACTGCGCATTCCTGGCCAAAAATATCTACTAGCAATACGGGCTATGGTTCGTTCTATACCATAATGTCCTGCAGTACTCTCATCGTGATATGATTTAAGAATTTCTGGTCGTTCTTGTGAAGGTATGACCAATTGTGCATCTTCGCAGTCATCATTAGCGTAGCAATACAAAATACCATCATTTAGTAAATAACTCCTGTTCATCCAACGAATGGAGTTTTCATCCTGAGTTTCTAAAGACGTTATTATTTCCTTAAGATATTCATCTTTCATCTGTTCCTGCCGAATTTCTGTGGCGGTCTTTGATGGCATATTTACAAAAAATGCGCAGAAACAATTACCATCATTGTTATCAGCATCGTGGCTTGTGCAGGACGGTCTGGAGAGCATATCAGCTACTGCATTTGCTTTTCCAGGAACATAGTCAATGGTAAAATTATACTGTTGGATTTGTAATCCCCATCTAGCAAGTCTCCCTGTTGGCGATTTTAACGTTAATAACCATTTCAATGGTTTATGGTCTGTAAGAAGTTTAAGTTCTTCTCCTTCTATACAGCCGCGAAATTTGCTACATGCCCAGATTATAGCCAGGGCTTCCCGTTCCGTGGTAGAGTAGTTGCGTTCTGCGTTACTTAACAAACGGCTGGCATATTCTATAGGGTGCTCTGCTGGACCCTCCCCCTGGAGTAAAACTGCTCCCAAAGCATAAGCACTTGCATCCGTTTTTATTAAATATGGCATGCCATCTACAGCTTGTTTCAATACGGGTGAAGTTGTTAAAGCGTCCTTTAAGGCGTTAAAAGATTTCATTTCCTCTTCTCCCCATTTCCATACAGCTGTTTTCTTGGTAAGATTCGTTAATGGTCTGACGATTTCTGCATACTGGCCGATAAATCGTCTGTACCATGAGCACGTTTGGATAAATGATATTAGCTCCTTAATATATCTGGGCTCTTTACGTTCAGCAATTGCTTGTGTTTTATTCGGATCTACAGATATTCCTTCTGTAGTGAGGATGTGGCCAAGAAATTTTACGCTGGCGCAACAAAACTTACACTTTTGGCTATTCAAACGTAGCCCATACAACAATAAACGGTCCATAACTACGTCGAGGTCGCGTATATGTTGTTGAAAGCTCTCAGAACAAACAATAATGTCGTCGAGGTAAGCAAAAATACAAATTTCAGGAATACTGAATTTAAAACGATTTATTAGCCTCTGAAACGTTGCGGGTGCATTTCGCAACCCGAATGGCATTCTCTTAAAACGATAAGTTCCGAAAGGAGTGATAAAACAAGTTTTATCTCGGTCTTCTGTGGCCACTTCGATTTGGTAATATCCACTCTGCAGATCCAATGTCGTCATATAGTTCGTACTCTTCGCTGAATGTAACAGGTCATCTATACGAGGCAGGGGATACCTATCGGGAACAGTCAATGAATTCAATTTCCTATAGTCCACACATACGCGAATTGAACCATCTTTTTTTGGAACCATAACTACGGGTGACGATCAGGCTGATTCACACTCTTCTATTATGTCGTTTTCAAGCATGTTTTCTATTTCGCATTTTAATTCGCGAGCTTTGGCAAACGAAAGACGATAAGGGGGTAAAGCGATTGGTTCATGGGTGCCAGTATCTATTTTATGTATTGCATATGGTGATGGTTTACTTAGGCCACCGAACATGGTATTATGCTTACCTAGAACATTTTCTAGCTCCATTTTCTGTTCAAGAGTCAAATCCGCACCATCTGTACTTTTTAAGACTTTATATTCAAGTGAATAAAGCGGCGTAAAAATAGGATCGTCCTCATTTATTTGCGGTCTATAGACAACCCCAGTAAACAGACCAGAATCTTTTGCTCTATCGGGCGTCGTCATGTCTGTAGGTATGGCGTCTCGGAATATCGCCTGTATTGAGTGAGGCGAGTAGTCATTTTCTTTGTTGTAGTCTGGGCCATATGATTCGAAATCTGATACATGTGACTTGCATATTCTCTTGGGCGTAATTTGCAAAGATACCGCGGCAGTTTCAGGCGTGACTCGTTTTAATGGTGTCTCCGCAACCACTATTGACTCGAGCAGATTTAGATCTAAGGGCCATGATTCACAAAAATCAAATTGTTGACTTGGACAGTTTTCAAAATACCAATATCGTTGCCCCATGTTCAAAACAATTCCTGCCTGCTCCATAAAATCAGAACCAATTAGGGTGCGATTACTTTTATCCTCAGGGAATATCAAAAATTTTATGTTCAAACACCTGCCACCAATAACAATCTTACATTCTGTGGTCAAGCACTTTCTGTCGCAAGATGTACCATCGGCAAGGGACACATTACACAAAATAGTTTTGTATTTGCAACCTTTGAGATCCATTATTCTCTTGAGATTTGTACTAGCCACGCTGGTCTTAGCTCCGGAATCAAAATACGCTTGCCCAGGAACACCAAACATCTCTACATTAACTACAGGGATATTCCGACCTATGCATAAGCCCACTGAGTTAAAACTTACACCCATTGGTGAAACATTGCTAGTCTTTTTGCTGCAATTCGGGCAATTTGCTCTAACTACGCCTGGTGCATTGCATCCGTAACACGCAAATTTCGGCCTAAGTACCGAAGGGTCAATCTGCACTGGTCGTTGCTTTGCTATGACGTCTTGTTTTTTAAAACAAGTCTCAACGGTGTGCCCTTTTTTACGACAAAAGGAGCAACGTTTTGGAGCACCTTCAGGACCACTGGTAATTTTAACAACACCAGTGTTCACTGTACTTCGCTCACACAATACATGCTCTGCCTCACGGGCATCTGCCAATAATTCGTCAAAAGTTCTTACCTTATGCCGGAAAAGACGTTCTCTGACCTGGGAGTGTAACATACCGAATACCATGTCCAGTTGATTCGACTCCGAGGGACAACTGGTCAACTGTGCAAATAATGACCTCTTCTTTCTTATAAAAGAGTCTGTAGGTTCATTTTTCTGTTGCTTCACTTCATTAATTTCTACGTAAATTCTCCATTCAGGCTTTGGAGGCGAAAATGATTCACGCAGCATACGTACAACATCGTCAAAAGATTCCACACTAGCTTTTACACCACGCCACCATTCTGCTGCATCACCCTCAAGAAGCATCGGCATTCCATTCACTGCATCAGCATCTGATATTTTCTCCACAGCTTTATATGTGGAAATAGCAGAAACAAATTCTTCTACCTTTGATGGATTTCTTTCTCCGCCATAACGTGCTGCACAACTACTGAACGAGCCACTTCTGTCATTCGGCTTATTGACTGCGCTCAAAAGCTGCTGAAACTGCTCTGTGGACAACGTAACCATGCTTAGTTGTTTCGCGATACGCACACTTTTCCTCAAAGTTTCCGATGATGCCACGGTTTTAGTTATAAAACAAAAAAATTTTTAAAACAATTTTCCTTTACTTTTCTCAAAATAATGTCCGGGTATATGGGCGTATTTCACTGCCTCTTAGTTGGGCGCCAATTATAATAGTTTATTTTATATTATTTATTAATTTTCTTTAATTTAAAATATTTAATAGTTTTTCGGTTTAAATTTTAAGTAGTCTTTTATATTAAATATACAAATAAATGTCCCACTTTTCAATTACACAGTTTTAATAATTACACAGTTTTAAATCTGCAAATACGGAATGAATTAGTCAAAGAATTTTAAAGTAAATGCAGTCACCATCGCGACCAACACTACTTTAATTTCAGCAGCCAAACATACCTAGCAACAATCAACGACAACTATCGTCATCACGAAGATTGTATGCTAGTCTTGTTTGGCTGTTGACCATCCAAACCAACCTGCAAATACGGAATGAAATGTCTTCGTTTCTTGCTCTGCTTTTATACACACAAGAAAGAGCTTTTACTCAACCAATGATCCATGATACAATTATAAAGAGAGCTTTAACATACAAAGAAAGAGCTTTAAACGAACACTTCCCATATTGCAGTGTTGTAGTCAAACAGTCACACATGCTAGTGACGTACAAAACATAATAAAGTAATCATGCAATTGATTACTAAGTAAACGAAACAAACAATACAAACAATACAAACGAATAAAATAAGACAAACAAAGTAACAAAAATAAACAAAAGGAATAATAAAATAAGTATGTAAAGGTGGTCTGCTACAGTCTCCCCCTTTGGCGTGCGGGATCTCGACCCGAGCAGTACGGCAACATCTTTTAGGCTTCATCATTAGGGTTTCCTAGGTCGACCACGTCTCTTCATGGGATGAACTGGGGTTGGGGCTTCTCTACTATTGCTGCCCTTATACAAGGTTAATGCCGAGGCATGATAGGTGCCAAGTGAAATCGTCAAGTTGTCTGGCGATGACACTTCATACGAGGATGACCCAATCTTTTTTGTGATGAGGTAAGGGCCATCACGCTTAGGCACAAACTTGGATGAGATGCCCTTACCTGTGTTACTCAAAATATGTGTTGTAACTAGTACTTTAGTACCGATGTCAAAATTTGGTTGTGGTCTTCTTTGTCTATCGACATAGGCTTTGTTTTTATCCTGGATTCTTGCCTCAGTCTCCTTTGCATTTCCTAAGGCGTTGGAAATCGTTCGGAGGTATGATGTGATTTCGGGAATGAAACTCTCTGATTCGACTACAGTCCTGACGTCATGTTTAACGTCGTCTAAGGTACGCAGTTCCCTACCAAAGGTCAGATATGCTGCGTTATACCCAGTGCTCTGGCATTTTGCAGTATTCATAGCGAAGCGTATAGCAGCTAAGTTCTGATGCCAATTATTGTGTTGATTCTGCACCAAAATGGCCAGTTGACTCTTCAAATCCCTATTTTTGCGTTCTACAGGGTTAGCTTCAGGGTGATAAACTGGTGTGAACTGTTGTTGTATGCCAAGGCAATATGTTACTTGCTGCATTATGGCTGATACAAATTGTACACCGTTATCGGATTTTAGGCGTCTAGGTATGCCGAAACGTAAAAATATTTCATCGATGAGGATTTTTGCGCATACTTCTGCAGTTGCATCTTGGAGTTTAAAGATTTCTATCCAACGAATAGCTACATCTTCGACGATTAGAATCCATCGATAGCCTTCTTCAGACTGTGGTAGAGGACCAAACAAGTCAACGGCTACGACTTCAAATCTCTGTTTGCTGCTAGTTGTTTGTAAAAGACCTGCGGGTTTCATATTCGATGCCTTAAAACGTTGGCACTCAATACAGCTTCTCACATATTTAGCGATTTCACTGCGCATTCCTGGCCAAAAATATCTACTAGCAATACGGGCTATGGTTCGTTCTATACCATAATGTCCTGCAGTACTCTCATCGTGATATGATTTAAGAATTTCTGGTCGTTCTTGTGAAGGTATGACCAATTGTGCATCTTCGCAGTCATCATTAGCGTAGCAATACAAAATACCATCATTTAGTAAATAACTCCTGTTCATCCAACGAATGGAGTTTTCATCCTGAGTTTCTAAAGACGTTATTATTTCCTTAAGATATTCATCTTTCATCTGTTCCTGCCGAATTTCTGTGGCGGTCTTTGATGGCATATTTACAAAAAATGCGCAGAAACAATTACCATCATTGTTATCAGCATCGTGGCTTGTGCAGGACGGTCTGGAGAGCATATCAGCTACTGCATTTGCTTTTCCAGGAACATAGTCAATGGTAAAATTATACTGTTGGATTTGTAATCCCCATCTAGCAAGTCTCCCTGTTGGCGATTTTAACGTTAATAACCATTTCAATGGTTTATGGTCTGTAAGAAGTTTAAGTTCTTCTCCTTCTATATAGCCGCGAAATTTGCTACATGCCCAGATTATAGCCAGGGCTTCCCGTTCCGTGGTAGAGTAGTTGCGTTCTGCGTTACTTAACAAACGGCTGGCATATTCTATAGGGTGCTCTGCTGGACCCTCCCCCTGGAGTAAAACTGCTCCCAAAGCATAAGCACTTGCATCCGTTTTTATTAAATATGGCATGCCATCTACAGCTTGTTTCAATACGGGTGAAGTTGTTAAAGCGTCCTTTAAGGCGTTAAAAGATTTCATTTCCTCTTCTCCCCATTTCCATACAGCTGTTTTCTTGGTAAGATTCGTTAATGGTCTGACGATTTCTGCATACTGGCCGATAAATCGTCTGTACCATGAGCACGTTTGGATAAATGATATTAGCTCCTTAATATTTCTGGGCTCTTTACGTTCAGCAATTGCTTGTGTTTTATTCGGATCTACAGATATTCCTTCTGTAGTGAGGATGTGGCCAAGAAATTTTACGCTGGCGCAACAAAACTTACACTTTTGGCTATTCAAACGTAGCCCATACAACAATAAACGGTCCATAACTACGTCGAGGTCGCGTATATGTTGTTGAAAGCTCTCAGAACAAACAATAATGTCGTCGAGGTAAGCAAAAATACAAATTTCAGGAATACTGAATTTAAAACGATTTATTAGCCTCTGAAACGTTGCGGGTGCATTTCGCAACCCGAATGGCATTCTCTTAAAACGATAAGTTCCGAAAGGAGTGATAAAACAAGTTTTATCTCGGTCTTCTGTGGCCACTTCGATTTGGTAATATCCACTCTGCAGATCCAATGTCGTCATATAGTTCGTACTCTTCGCTGAATGTAACAGGTCATCTATACGAGGCAGGGGATACCTATCGGGAACAGTCAATGAATTCAATTTCCTATAGTCCACACATACGCGAATTGAACCATCTTTTTTTGGAACCATAACTACGGGTGACGATCAGGCTGATTCACACTCTTCTATTATGTCGTTTTCAAGCATGTTTTCTATTTCGCATTTTAATTCGCGAGCTTTGGCAAACGAAAGACGATAAGGGGGTAAAGCGATTGGTTCATGGGTGCCAGTATCTATTTTATGTATTGCATATGGTGATGGTTTACTTAGGCCACCGAACATGGTATTATGCTTACCTAGAACATTTTCTAGCTCCATTTTCTGTTCAAGAGTCAAATCCGCACCATCTGTACTTTTTAAGACTTTATATTCAAGTGAATAAAGCGGCGTAAAAATAGGATCGTCCTCATTTATTTGCGGTCTATAGACAACCCCAGTAAACAGACCAGAATCTTTTGCTCTATCGGGCGTCGTCATGTCTGTAGGTATGGCGTCTCGGAATATCGCCTGTATTGAGTGAGGCGAGTAGTTATTTTCTTTGTTGTAGTCTGGGCCATATGATTCGAAATCTGATACATGTGACTTGCATATTCTCTTGGGCGTAATTTGCAAAGATACCGCGGCAGTTTCAGGCGTGACTCGTTTTAATGGTGTCTCCGCAACCACTATTGACTCGAGCAGATTTAGATCTAAGGGCCATGATTCACAAAAATCAAATTGTTGACTTGGACAGTTTTCAAAATACCAATATCGTTGCCCCATGTTCAAAACAATTCCTGCCTGCTCCATAAAATCAGAACCAATTAGGGTGCGATTACTTTTATCCTCAGGGAATATCAAAAATTTTATGTTCAAACACCTGCCACCAATAACAATCTTACATTCTGTGGTCAAGCACTTTCTGTCGCAAGATGTACCATCGGCAAGGGACACATTACACAAAATAGTTTTGTATTTGCAACCTTTGAGATCCATTATTCTCTTGAGATTTGTACTAGCCACGCTGGTCTTAGCTCCGGAATCAAAATACGCTTGCCCAGGAACACCAAACATCTCTACATTAACTACAGGGATATTCCGACCTATGCATAAGCCCACTGAGTTAAAACTTACACCCATTGGTGAAACATTGCTAGTCTTTTTGCTGCAATTCGGGCAATTTGCTCTAACTACGCCTGGTGCATTGCATCCGTAACACGCAAATTTCGGCCTAAGTACCGAAGGGTCAATCTGCACTGGTCGTTGCTTTGCTATGACGTCTTGTTTTTTAAAACAAGTCTCAACGGTGTGCCCTTTTTTACGACAAAAGGAGCAACGTTTTGGAGCACCTTCAGGACCACTGGTAATTTTAACAACACCAGTGTTCACTGTACTTCGCTCACACAATACATGCTCTGCCTCACGGGCATCTGCCAATAATTCGTCAAAAGTTCTTACCTTATGCCGGAAAAGACGTTCTCTGACCTGGGAGTGTAACATACCGAATACCATGTCCAGTTGATTCGACTCCGAGGGACAACTGGTCAACTGTGCAAATAATGACCTCTTCTTTCTTATAAAAGAGTCTGTAGGTTCATTTTTCTGTTGCTTCACTTCATTAATTTCTACGTAAATTCTCCATTCAGGCTTTGGAGGCGAAAATGATTCACGCAGCATACGTACAACATCGTCAAAAGATTCCACACTAGCTTTTACACCACGCCACCATTCTGCTGCATCACCCTCAAGAAGCATCGGCATTCCATTCACTGCATCAGCATCTGATATTTTCTCCACAGCTTTATATGTGGAAATAGCAGAAACAAATTCTTCTACCTTTGATGGATTTCTTTCTCCGCCATAACGTGCTGCACAACTACTGAACGAGCCACTTCTGTCATTCGGCTTATTGACTGCGCTCAAAAGCTGCTGAAACTGCTCTGTGGACAACGTAACCATGCTTAGTTGTTTCGCGATACGCACACTTTTCCTCAAAGTTTCCGATGATGCCACGGTTTTAGTTATAAAACAAAAAAATTTTTAAAACAATTTTCCTTTACTTTTCTCAAAATAATGTCCGGGTATATGGGCGTATTTCACTGCCTCTTAGTTGGGCGCCAATTATAATAGTTTATTTTATATTATTTATTAATTTTCTTTAATTTAAAATATTTAATAGTTTTTCGGTTTAAATTTTAAGTAGTCTTTTATATTAAATATACAAATAAATGTCCCACTTTTCAATTACACAGTTTTAATAATTACACAGTTTTAAATCTGCAAATACGGAATGAATTAGTCAAAGAATTTTAAAGTAAATGCAGTCACCATCGCGACCAACACTACTTTAATTTCAGCAGCCAAACATACCTAGCAACAATCAACGACAACTATCGTCATCACGAAGATTGTATGCTAGTCTTGTTTGGCTGTTGACCATCCAAACCAACCTGCAAATACGGAATGAAATGTCTTCGTTTCTTGCTCTGCTTTTATACACACAAGAAAGAGCTTTTACTCAACCAATGATCCATGATACAATTATAAAGAGAGCTTTAACATACAAAGAAAGAGCTTTAAACGAACACTTCCCATATTGCAGTGTTGTAGTCAAACAGTCACACATGCTAGTGACGTACAAAACATAATAAAGTAATCATGCAATTGATTACTAAGTAAACGAAACAAACAATACAAACAATACAAACGAATAAAATAAGACAAACAAAGTAACAAAAATAAACAAAAGGAATAATAAAATAAGTATGTAAAGGTGGTCTGCTACAATATTTATTTATTGTATCTTCAAAAATGAACTAACAATAGGTAATCAAATCTTAAATCTAAATATAATTCTTAGGCCCGACCAATATCGGACATAAGCTTAGTGATAGTTATAAATAATACATAAGTAGTGATAATCAAAAAGAAGTATTTTTAAGCAGTCCCATCTGGAGTGTTGAGTATAAGAGCCCTTGTGTCCCTCTTTTTTTAGCGGATGTGTCCAGTAAAGCTCAAAATATTACGGGCAAGCGGATTAGGATGTGACTCGAGTTTAGTTAAATATTTGCCTGCGTATTTTGCAATTTCTTCACTCACTAGTGGCATATTTAAATCACGATGAATATTTGAATTTTTAACGTACCATGGAGCAGATGTTATCGAACGTAAAATTTTGTTTTGCCTTCGTTGGATTCTCTCGACACTTGAAGCTGAGGCAGTGCCTCACAGCTGAATTCCATAGCACCATATTGGCTTCAAAAGCGACTTGTATATCAAAAGTTTGCAGTCTAGGCTGAGTGTTGAATTTCTGCCAATTAACCAATATATTTGAATCAATTTAAGTTTCATTTGGGTTAACTTAGAGTCAATATGATATTTCCATGTAAGCCTTCGATCAAGGTGTATGCCAAGGTATTTGACTTGAGAATGTTGAGGAATATTTTGATTGTTGATTCGAATGGGGGAACAGGTATCTTTTCTTAGGGTAAACGTTATATGAACACACTTTTGTTCATTGACTCCGCTTGGAGATTGCGGGATGCCTCATCAGGATTTTTGTGAATACTCAAACAGGCTGTATCATCGGCAAATGTAGAAGTGTGGATGTTATTGCTTACAGGCATATCACAAGTATATATTAGATACAAGACTGGCCCCAGAATACTACCCTGTGGCACACCAGAAGATATAGGTTCGGGTACACTCATGAAGTCTCATTCCACAACAGTAAACTTTCTATCAAGAATATAACTTTCCAAAAGCTTTTGTATATTAATTGGTAGGTATGTCTTCAATTTTAAAACTAGGCCTTTGTGCCATACTTTGTCAAATGCCTGAGAAACATCAATAAAAAGGGCAGAACAATACTTCTTTTCTTCAAAAGTCCTCCTTATAATTTGAACCAATCTATGCGTTTGCTCAATAGTGCTATGCTGACTTCTAAAGCCAAATTGATGGTCCGGGATGCACCCAGTATCAGCTTAAATTGTGGACAATTTAGTCATGAGCAGCTTTTCGAAAAGCTTTGAAATTGTTGAAAGTAAGCTTATAGGCCTACATGACTCAGCCTTGGTAAGATCTTTGCCTGGCTTTGGAATCATTTTAATCTTGGCAAGTTTCCAGTTATGTGGAAAATACTGCATTCGTAAAATGGCATTAAAAATAAATAGCAGAATTCTTATTGCAATATGAGGCAAGTTCATCAGCATCTTGTTACTAATGCCATCAATACCTGGAGCTTTCTTAGGGTCGAGTTCAGCAACTATTTTTTGTAGTTCACGCATCTTAAACCTTAAGGGACGAGGGGGTAGAGAGACTACACTCGGTGAATCGGCAGCACCCGTACATGAATTGGGAGTGAATACAGATTCTAAATGCTCAGAAAATAAGTTACCTTTCTCACTATCGCTTCTTGCCCAGCCTCCAGTCGAAGTACGCAGTGGTGAGTTGAGATCAACGGGTCTTTTAAGATTTCTAGTAGCGCGCCATAAAGAGTAATTAGATGTTGACGTTACATCAAGACCTTCTAAATACTTTTCCAGTAATGCAGTCTTTTCCGACGATAGCAGCTCTTTGAGTCGTTTAGTACATTCTTTAAGTCTGATTTTATTTAGGGGTGATCGGTGTTGTTGCCATTCTCTTCTAGCTCTCCTTTTTTCACATACAAGACGTTAAATTTCCGTAGAATAAATTCTATTAAAGCCAGTCTGCGGATAGGAAGTAGTGGCATGTTCAGCAGCCTGTTTAATATATTCGTTAAGATTGGCAATATTAAATTCAATATCATCAGGTGATCTTAGCTGAATGTTTTCTACGCAGTGACTACTAATATATTTTTTGAATCCTAGCCAGTTGACCCTATTAATCGTTTTGCATATGAGTTAGTTAAATCACTCCTTAGTGGGTTGAAAATTGTAACTATTGTGGGAGAGTGATCGGAGGACAGATCTAGAGAGCCCTCTACGTGAATTAAGTCCTTATGGATATTTTTCGTGACACCAAAATCTATAACATCTGGAATTTTTCTTTCGTCAGTAGGCCAGTAAGTAGGCTCCCCACTCGAAATGACATCTAAGCCCATTTTTGAAATTGTATTAAACAACGCTCTATCTCTAGGTGTAAGAAGACGCGAGCCCCAGTACGTATGTTTTGCATTGTAGTCACCAGCTGCCACGAAACAAGATCCAAGCGATTTGTAGAACTTCTCATACTGATCTTCGGTAACTGAAAATCTGGGAGGTGAGTATATTGATAATATCACGAAGTTCGCACAAAAATTTTCTACGAAAATATTCGTAGCTTGCATATATTCTTCACTAACGTTCTCAAGGATATAGTGCTTGAGTCTTGACTTAATTAGAGTTGCTGATCCACCGCATGCTCTCCCTCTCGGGTCCTTTGAATCATATAGAGTGTAACCATTTATTTTAAAGCAGCTTCTCGAAGTCAAGTGAGTCTCAGAGACCATCATTATATCAATATTTTTTTCCGTCAGGAAGTGCTCAAGTTCATTTTTATGTTGGCGAATGCCGTTTGCGTTCCAGAAACATAGTTTTAACGTGTTCATGGTTTGTTGACTAATGCTTGAAGCAGAGTATTCTGCATTCTCAGCATTTCTTGCATCATGCTAGTCATATTTGTTGTAAAGTTGTTTATAGTTAGCACCAGAAAACTCGTGAGTTGACAAAACTTTAATTTATTACAAGTCGACGCTATTATTGAAACCCTGAAGAAAATATTTTAAAAGAAATAAAATGATAAATGAAAGACACTTACAGCCTGTTTTTCGAAAATGAATAAGTTTATACGTTCGTTAAAATAACGAATGAAATCATGTTTACGTTTTGGTAGCATTTATTAATTTTCATGTGAGTCACAACAAAAGAGCTTTCAGTTTTACACACTCATAAAATTTCTTATGTAAAATTAATTAAAAATCGGTCTACATATTTTTTTTCTTTAAGTTACAAAAAAATTAAATTAACGAGAAAATGTGAATGACTTTTCCATAAAATTTAAAATAAATTTAAATGAATTTTATTTAAAATGTTTCATCGAATTTTTTTAATAGATTTTATTTTTTTTATTCTTTCACTGTAATAATTTTTTGAGTTTATATTTTTGGTTATAACTAAAAAGCTCTTTTTATGTCAAAACTAAAGCTTTAGAAAATGTTTTATAAAAATCAAATTTTAAACGTTATCGTCTATAAATGAAACATAAAAACGAAAGGGCTTATGTTTTCGAAAAACAGGCTGTTACAGTCTGTTTTTCGGAAATGAATAAGTTAAAATAACGAATGAAATCATGTTTACGTTTTGGTAACATTTATTAATTTTCATGTGAGTGACAACAAAAGAGCTTTCAGTTTTTTACACTCATAAAATTCCTTATGTAAAATTAATTAATAATCGGTCTACATATTTTTTTCTTTAAGTTACAAAAAAAGGTAAATTAATGAGAAAATGTGAATGACTTTTTCTATAATCGGATTGAGTTAACTTTCTGAAGAACAAATCTCGACTTCCGTACAAAGGAAAGATGTTTCCCTTATTTCTATAATTTTTCTGTTAAAAATCAACACCAAATTCAGTATACACAAATAATTTTTGCTCTAATTTCCATAATTTAACTGTCAAACAAATCACAAAATATTTTAATATTGAGTCAAAATAATATAAGTTATAGGAAACATCATAGTTCTAGTAAAGAACGGAAAATACGAAATACAATGAAAATATGTATAAATGTGTAAATGGTTTTCTAATTGAATGCTAAAATCAATTAAAAAAAAATTAAATGAATTTGAAATGAATTTTATTTAAAATTTGTCATCGAATTTTTTTAATAGATTTTATTTTCTTATTCCTTCACTGTAATAATTTTTTGAGTTTGTATTTTTGGTTATAACTAAAAAGCTCTTTTTATTTCAAAACAAAAGCTTTAGAAAATGTTTTATAAAAATCAAATTTTAACCGTTATCGTTTATAAATGAAACATAAAAATGAAAAGGCTTATGTTTTCGAAAAACAGGCTGTTAGACAGACTGTGGCTCAGGGTATTTAAAATTCGGCACAGCAGAGTATGGTACTGTAACCTGCTTGTACTTAACGATAAGAAACCGCCTGGAATTTTTTCAAAAAGAATGAGAAACAGCCAAGGCAAATTCTTATTAAAATGAAGGTAGTTCTTATTATAAAATTGTCTACTAATTGTGGTAACAATCGTCAATTGCTTTTTATACAATTTTTTTCTGTGTAATAACTTTATTCCATTTGCTTTAATTCAATTTAAAAATTCTGACAAATTTGTCTTAGAACTGAAGTTTTATTTCAAAAGAATGCTTACATTAATAAAACAATCGAAATTTTGCCAACTTTCGATTAATAAAAGTGTTTAATTTAGAAAATTAGATTTCCCGGGAACTTGATTTTTTCATTTCCGTTTCCCGGGAAGTGCAAAAATCCGGGAAATTCCAAACCCTAATTGAATTTGAAAAAACTTAACTTTAAAACAACTGTTAACTATATTTTGGTATTCTGAATTACAAATAATTTTAGTTGTCTTCGAAACAACGCTCAAAAAACAAAGGTTCTTATCTATGCTATGTTTCATCAAACCATTTTCTAATATAATTTTAAATATTTTTAGTTTAGGCCTTGCTACTTTTTTCTTGAGATTCTATATTTTATTGAAATGGCAACAATATTGGTTGACAAATGCGATTGGTTGGCGTCTGGAACAATAAAGCAAAACGAATAAAATGGTCGAAATAAAAACCAAAATACAACTGATAAAAAGCAGTTGTCTCGTGGTGAAAAAAGTTATAATACATAATAAAAATTTGAAAACTGCAGCTCAACTATCAAGTTAGTTGTAAGCCATAAAATAGGGCCTTTATTTTTGGCGGGAATCGGTATACCGGTACGTACCAGTATAGACGTAAATGGTATTCTGGTTACCGGTATTTTCTAACCAAAATGGATTTTGGTAGCGGTAACGATACCGGTATTTAATTTAAGCGGTATTTGAATCAGTATCGGTATTTTTACGATACCGTTTGCCAACCTTGAAAAAAATTACATACCTAATCATAAGCGAAAGAAAGCTGACGACATAGTGGAATGGAAATGTATTAGAATTCGAGTGACTAGTTTTCTTTCTCAGAGTTTCTCTTTCGACATAGTGGAGTGGCAGTTAATAAAAACTTAAGCATTTACACGCAAAAATAATTTTTTAAATGACAAAAATTCCCTGATGTAACAAATCAAGGATGTAATTATACGTTGGCTACCAGAAAACGTTAAAAACGCAATTTTGGAAAAAATCGAGTTACGGTCCTTTTTATATTAAGCCATCGATATGTACATTGTACATATTTATGTGCTTTAATTGATTTAAAAAAAAAGTTGACATATTAGAGATTTGTGGTTTGTTTGACAAGCAATGTTATTAAAAAAAAGTATTGGAGTTTTGCGATATTGACGAAATGTGGTGCTGATGTTATCCCGATCGCACTGTAGTAGAACTAGACGATCGGATTCTGTATACGACAGGCTCTTACTTCTTAAATCAGAACTCGATAGATGTGGATCTTTGCTTACTCGACATCGAATGGTATGATCTTAAATGACGATACTTTTCATACGATATCAAATGAAATTATGCCAAATTTAATTTAAGCGGGATACTCGGTTGTTAAAGCTAATTCGAGTACGGTGAATCCACTGATGCGAACAGTTTTTTTAGGTTAGCTCTTGTTTAAAAAATAATTCAGATTGAAAATTTGGTCAGAAGTATCTAAAAACGTTAATGTTTCCAAGTTGTCTACTACTTATTAATTTTTATTAATTAAACAAAGTTTCAAACCTTTTTTTTTTTCAAAAATCATCAATACACGTTTTACTAATTGGTAGAAAATGGAGAACAATTTCAAATTTTAGGTACTTTGAACCAAGTGTGCAATCTTAATTATTTTTAAACAAGAGCTAAAAAATGGTTAGCACCATTGGTTTTTGTTTAAAAAAAAGTTTTGGGAACAGTGTTATCGATTCAAATACAAAAATTTTAGATCGTTTGTAGTTTTCGCAAGTACTTACGATATACATACATATGTACCTTGATTTGTAATAAAAATGAAATTAGGAATATAACAAAAGAACATACGAAAAATAGTAACAAACCAAAAAAGTTTGTCTTAAGTAGAACAAAAATAAGCAAATTAACTAACATGTGCGCAATTAGTAAAGAACAAACGACAATGGCAAGACTGTTATAAATCGTTCAACTATGTGTTGTTAGTTAGAATATTTACAACAAACTTTGGTGTTATTTGTTCATTAATAATTATCACATGTAATTTGGCTTACAAAGCGATACGAACTTTAGCCCGGTCAAATAATAAAAATCATATTAAATTAACATCATCGACATGACTTCGGAATCAGTGAATGACAACCTATGTATGTAAAAATCACTAGAAATTATCCCAATTTGTACTACTTCCGGATTACAAGTTCAGGATCTCTTTGACTTCCTTGAAAACTCGTTTTTTTACACATATTTTTATTTAGGATCACTTTTTTTGCAGAACTGTATAATCCGTCATATATTTTATTGAGTCAATTAAACTTTGGTTTAATAATGTAATTGAGTCATTGAAAATTTTTTTGATTCACTTCCCCCTGTTTGTGTAAGACGTTTGAGTTAAAAATCTTGGCGTTTCTGTAATAGATTAAAGAAAAGTTGCACAAGTTCCCTTTAATCTATTACAAAAACGCCAAGATTTCTAACTCAAACGTCTAACACAAACAGGGGTTAATTAATTGAAAATTTTAATTGACACAATTATTTTTGCAATTAAAATTGTTGATTAGAGAAGTAGTTTTTTCTTTATTAATAATAAGTGCAAATTACAATCGCGCTAATTTTATTTTAAAAGTAGGAACATTTTCTTTCGAAATAAGGTCACCAATTAACAGTGTTGCCAAAAATTTTCAGGCAGTTCCCGCCATATAGACTCTGAAAACCCGCTAAAAACCGCTACCTGAGTAAAAATAAACGCTAATAAAACCGCTGAATTTTTTATAGGCAATTTATTTCTTTTTTCGTGGTTTATTGGTAAAAATAGAATGAGATAAATTTTATAAAATATACATAATATGTAATATGCATATTATGCAAACATATACATATGTACATATGTCGGAATCTCATAGTTCGCCAATATTTGTAAGCAAAACTCAGCCTACTCTTTAAATATTTTATTTCCTGCTTACTCAAAAAAAAAATTAACTAAAACTTTGGAAAATTTTCTAAATTTGACTAAAAAAAGTTGTCGTATGGCGCCAAAACTGTTTTTTACTTGAAACCAGTAAAATTTTTACCTAATTTCTAGTTTATTAATGAACTATTTTAAAGTAATTATATTTTCATATTTAAGTAAAATTTTCCTAAAATTAAGTAACACTTTCCCATAAAATTCAGAGCTTTGCAAAAAAAATGTTTCGTCTTTCATCTCAAATTTAGTAAATTTTCCAATTTGTTTTGGTCTTTAATTCTGGTACTTATTATTATTTTTTATTAAATTCTATACGAAATGATATGTTATTTGATATATCTTCATATTATATTCTTAATAATTCACCATACATACACATAGAAAACAGATTCGTTGAGACAACCGAATTTGTTGCCAATCGAATTTTGGTGGTTACACCAACTATATAGATTTCTGGTATAACGACTGCAATTTACTTGTGGTACCACTATATTTTAATTATAACCCTTAAACAAATAGTTGCAGCAACAGAAAAAATTTGTTAACAGTATGGAATTTGAAAAAAAGTTATTCTTGCTACCGAAAATGTGGTTAGTACAACTGAAACAATATCATAATGGTACCTGTGAAAGAAAAATTGGCCTTCCTTGCTGAAATAAAATAAGCAATAAACGCAAATAAAAAAATATACAATTTAAGAAATTTATTATTTAACATATTGTCATAAGTTATTTTAAATTTTTTTTTTTTTTTTTCATATACATATTTATTTATTGTATCTTCAAAAATGAACTAACAATAAGTAATCAAATCTTAAATCTAAATATAATTATTAGGCCCGACCAATATCGGACATAAGCTTAGTGATAGTTATAAATAATACATAAGTAGTGATAATCAAAAAGAAGTATTTTTAAGCAGTCCCATCTGGAGTGTTGGGTATAAGAGCCCTTGTGTCCCTTTTTTTTAAGCGGATGTGTCCAGTAAAGCTCAAAATATTACGGGCAAGCGGATTAGGATGTGACTCGAGTTTAGTTAAATATTTGCCTGCGTATTTTGCAATTTCTTCACTCACTAGTGGCATATTTAAATCACGATGAATATTTGAATTTTTGATGTACCATGGAGCAGATGTTATCAAACGTAAAATTTTGTTTTGCCTTCGTTGGATTCTCTCGACATTTGAAGCTGAAGCAGTGCCCCACAGCTGAATTCCATAGCACCATATTGGCTTCAAAAGCGACTTGTATATCAAAAGTTTGCAGTCTAGGCTGAGTGTTGAATTTCTGCCAATTAACCAATATATTTGAGTCAATTTAAGTTTCATTTGGGTTAACTTAGAGTCAATATGATATTTCCATGTAAGCCTTCGATCAAGGTGTATGCCAAGGTATTTGACTTGAGAATGTTGAGGAATATTTTGATTGTTGATTCGAATGGGGGAACAGGTATCTTTTCTTAGGGTATACGTTATATGAACACACTTTTGTTCATTGACTTTAATTCTCCATAAGTTCAACCATATTTCAAGCTGGGTAATGTGTGCTTGGAGATTGCGGGATGCCTCATCAGGATTTTTGTGAATACTCAAACAGGCTGTATCATCGGCAAATGTAGAAGTGTGGATGTTATTGCTCACAGGCATATCACAAGTATATATTAGATACAAGACTGGCCCCAGAATACTACCCTGTGGCACACCAGAAGATATAGATTCGGGTACACTCATGAAGTCTCCTTCCACAACGGTAAATGTCCTATCAACAATATAACTTTCCAAAAGCTTTTGTATATTTATTGGTAGGTATGTCCTCAATTTTAAAACTAGGCCTTTGTGCCATACTTTGTCAAATGCCTGAGAAACATCAATAAAAAGGGCAGAACAATACTTCTTTTCTTCAAAAGTCCTCCTTATAACTTGAACCAATCTATGCGTTTGCTCAATAGTGCTATGCTGACTTCTAAAGCCAAATTGATGGTCCGGGATGCACCCAGTATCAGCTAAAATTGTGGACAATTTAGTCATGAGCAGCTTTTCGAAAAGCTTTGAAATTGTTGAAAGTAAGCTTATAGGCCTATATGACTCAGCCTTGGTAAGATCTTTGCCTGGCTTTGGAATCATTTTAATCTTGGCAAGTTTCCAGTTATGTGGAAAATACTGCATTCGTAAAATGGCATTAAAAATAAATAGCAAAATTCTTATTGCAATATGAGGCAAGTTCATCAGCATCTTGTTACTAATGCCATCAATACCTGGAGCTTTCTTAGGGTCGAGTTCAGCAACTATTTTTTGTAGTTCACTCATCTTAAACCTTAAGGGACGAGGGGGTAGAGAGACTACACTCGGTAAATCGGCAGCACCCGTACATGAATTGGGAGTGAATACAGATTTTAAATGCTCAGAAAATAAGTTACCTTTCTCACTATCGCTTCTTGCCCAGCCTCCAGTCGAAGTACGCAATGGTGATTTGAGATCAACGGGTCTTTTAAGATTTCTAATAGCGCGCCATAAAGAGTAATTAGATGTTGACGTTACATCAAGACCTTCTAAATACTTTTCCAGTAATGCAGTCTTTTCCGACGATAGCAGCTCTTTGAGTCGTTTAGTACATTCTTTAAGTCTGATTTTATTTAGGGGTGATCGGTGTTGTTGCCATTCTCTTCTAGCTCTCCTTTTTTCACATACAAGACGTTAAATTTCCGTAGAATAAATTCTATTAAAGCCAGTCTGCGGATAGGAAGTAGTGGCATGTTCAGCAGCCTGTTTAATATATTCGTTAAGATTGGCAATATTAAATTCAATATCATCAGGTGATCTTAGCTGAATGTTTTCTACGCAGTGACTACTAATATATTTTTTGAATCCTGGCCAGTTGACCCTATTAATCGTTCTCGCATATGATTTAGTTAAATCACTCCTTAGTGGGTTGAAAATTGTAACTATTGTGGGAGAGTGATCGGAGGACAGATCTACAGAGCCCTCTACGTGAATTAAGTCCCTATGAATATTTTTCGTGACGCCAAAATCTATAACATCTGGAATTTTTCTTACGTCAGTAGGCCAGTAGTAGGCTCCCCACTCGAAATGACATCTAAGCCCATTTTTGAAATTGTATTAAACAACGCTCTACCTCTAGGTGTAATAAGACGCGAGCCCCAGTACGTATGTTTTGCATTGTAGTCACCAGCTGCCACGAAACAAGATCCAAGCGATTTGTAGAACTTCTCATACTGATCTTCGGTAACTGAAAATCTGGGAGGTGAGTAAATTGATGATATCACGAAGTTCGCACAAAAATTTTCTACGAAAATATTCGTAGCTTGCATATATTCTTCACTAACGTTCTCAAGGATATAGTGCTTGAGTCTTGACTTAATTAGAATTGTTGATCCACCGCATGCTCTCCCTCTCGGGTCATTTGAATCATATAGAGTGTAACCATTTACTTTAAAGCAGCTTCTCGAAGTCAAGTGAGTCTCAGAGACCATCATTATATCAATATTTTTTTCCGTGAGGAAGTGCTCAAGTTCATTTTTATGTTGGCGAATGCCGTTTGCGTTCCAGAAACATAGTTTTAACGTTTTAACGTGTTCATGGTTTGTTGACTAATGCTTGAAGCAGAGTATTCTGCATTCGCAGCATTTCTTGCATCATGCTAGTCATATTTGTTGTAAAGTTGTTTATAGTTAGCACCAAATTCTCAATAGTAGCTTCAAGACGACTAAAGTTAAAAGTAGAGTTTGCATTCGTTGAATTACTTGGCGGTGGAACATTTTGTGTGGGAATAGAACTAGTCTTAGCAGCATCGGCATACGATACACGTGAAGTAACTAGTTGGCTAGTTTGAGGAAGAGTGGCGGAGTAAGCATTCGCTGATTGAACTGGAGCTAATTTAGATTTTTGACCCATAGCCTGTTTAACGAAAGAATATACAGGGCATCCTCTGTAGTTAGCAGTGTGATTACGTCCACAATTACTGCATTTCTTTTCTGCTTGTACTTTTGGCTTGGTACAGTTAGCAGTACCATGCAATTCACCGCAGATAACACAAACTGTAGGTAATTTGCAGTAGGTTTTTGTGTGGCCATATTCTTGGCAATTATGGCACTGTACGGGACCTGAACGCTTACGTGGCTCTTCAACTGTGATTTTTCGGTGTAAAAGGTATTTTAGACTATAAATTGGGTGCGTCTCATTTTTCTTTTTAATTGAAATTTATTTATTTCAACCACACATTTTAAACAGCCACAAACCTGTTATCTTATGCATAGACTTTCAAAAACCATTTGAGAATTCATAAATCATAATATCTTTGAAAGTCACAAAAACTTATTTTTAATTTGCAGCAACGAGTATAAACTATGATAGTAAGCTCAACCTCTAGTTATTTGCAGCAACTGATAGAAAGTGTTTATTTTAACCTTAATATAGAACGACAATTTTTTAGTTGCAAATACCAAAAGTTGGTAGTAACATCCGATTCATAATATTTTATTCGGTTGTGTTAACCAATCAATGAATTAGTCATGGCAAAAGCATACGCTCGGTTGATGCAATCAATTTAAGAATTGTCAGAATCATATCTTTATTACAATTATGCCCTTATGGCAATAAACATGGATTGTTTTTTGGATTAACAGAAAATTGATTGTGTGAACTCAAATATAGTTTATGCAAATGATATTTTGTTGGCCTAACCATTTTCCAACCAATCTTTTTTTTTGGGTGTACATATTAATTCCTTGAGAGGAGACAAATATTGAACCAGCAACCTTCTGATTGATAGGCAAGCACTCTAACCAATTGCCTAACAAGGCAGCCTGAATAAGCATTGAAGTTATAGAGTTTTAAAATTTTATTTTATTTACAAAAAAATAAATTTCAAGTTCAAATATTCCTCGAAAATATGAAAAATTTACTTTGATTTCTTGATAATAATAAGTTCTATAATTCAAAGATAAAATACTTAAGACTGGTAAATATTTTCCTAAAATTTAGAATACCATTTTACATCCTTTCATGAACTAATCAGGAGTAATTCATATCCTAAAATTTATTTTTTGATTTAAGACGAAATTGACTAGTCCTTAGTATACAATTTCCTTCAGTTTATAACCATTTTCCTACTCTTTGAAAATATTTCCTTTAAGTCAGTTAACATTTCCTTAAATGTAAGAAATTTTTTGTGTATTTTTATGAACTATTTTTGAGGATATGAACTTTTTATTTTTTACTTATATTAAGTTATTTTTACTAGATTTTTGTAAAAACTTACTTAAACTTAGAAAAAATTACTTAAACTTAGAAATTTTTTTACTTGATTTTAGGAAATAAAATTTCTTAATAATAGTACATGTCTTTTTTTTTTTTTGAGTGCAGAGTCCCCATACTTCGAACCAGAAAAAAGTAGAATTCAAAGGACTATTCCATCGTATAATATGAAAATGTTTAAGTTGATTCAGTATCTTTTTATACCCTTTACCAACAAAAATGGTAAAAGGGTATATATAGGTTTGTCATTCCGTTTGTAATTTCTATAATATCAATAAGCGACACATAAAATATATATATTCTGGATCCTTATGCATAGGGAAGACGAATAAGCGATGTCCGTCTGTCCGTCTGTCCGTCTGTCCGTCTGTCTGTACGTGAAATCGGTTTTCCGAAGCTCCCAGAAGAGCTAGAGACTTCGTTCTTGGACTGGTGTGTCAGAAATTTTCCAAAATAGATTGGTATTGAAATTCAGCATAATCGAGCAGACCATTGCAGAGCTGGAAAACTTAAACTTTATTTTGCCATATAAAAGTAACTACCGAAAACAAATTTTAATTTTTTTTTAATAAAAAAACTTATTTTACACTTCAGTACGACTAAAATTGGAATTTTAAATTGAAAAAATATAAAAAATTTAAAAAGACGTTTCCAGGGTTGGAAAACTTTAACTTTTTGTGTCATGTAAAATTAACTATGTCTAAAACTATATTAGTATTTTCTCGAGAACCGTAAGAGCTAGAGACCTGAAATTTGGACACAGTGTGTAACCCTTTGGCCGCTACAACAACAAATGCGTGAGAGCTGGAAATTAAAGGGTGTTGCAAAACGAGCAACGAAAAATGTTAAAATCCCATGTAATATACATACAATTGTATGTATGTATGTATATACACTTGAAATTTGTAAGGTTAGTGTATTTTTATACAGACTTCAAAAATTAACACTAAAATTTCCAAAAATTTAAATTAAAGGGTGTTCCGTCAGTTAATGCACTTTTGATATGCAATTTTGACAACTTGCTGTATCTTGGAAACCGTAAGAGCAAAACTCTTGAAATTTTCAAAAACGGTAAAACTAAAAAAACAAAAAATTATAAAATCGCCAAACCGAAAAAAATCGCAAAAAACAAAAAAAAAATCGCTAAAACGAAAAAAAGCACCAAATTACAAAAAAAATTTCTAAGACTAAAATAAATCGCGAATAACCGGAAAAATTGCTAAAATAAAAAAAAATCGCTTAAATGAAAGAAAATCGCCAAAATGAAAAAAAAACCCAAAATGAAAAAAAAATCGCCAAAACGAAAAAAATGGCCAAAACGAAAAAAACCCCAAAAAAAGAAAAAAAAATTTTAAATGAAAAAAAGTCGCCAAGATGAAAAAAATCGCCAAAATGAAAAAAACCCAAAAACAGGAAAAAATCGTCAAAATAAAAAAAAAATCGCCAAAATTAAAAAATCTCCAAAATGAAAAAAAGCCCCAAAAACAGAAAAAAATCGCCAAAATTAAAAAAAAACCCAAAACAGTAAAAAAAATCGCTAAAATGAAAGAAAATCGCCAAAATGAAAAAAACCCCAAAATGAAAAAAAATCGCCAAAACGAAAAAAATGGCCAAAACGAAAAAAAACCCCAAAAAAAGAAAAAAATTTAAAATTAAAAAAAGTCGCCAAGATGAAAAAAATCGCCAAAATGAAAAAAACCCAAAAACAGGAAAAAATCGCCAAAATAAAAAAAAATCGCCAAAATTCAAAAAATCTCCAAAATGAAAAAAGCCCAAAAAACAGAAAAAAATCGCCAAAATTAAAAAAAACCCCGAAACAGTAAAAAAAATCGCTAAAATGAAAGAAAATCGCCAAAATGAAAAAAACCCCAAAATGAAAAAAACCCCAAAATGAAAAAAAAATCGCCAAAACGAAAAATATGGCCAAAACGAAAAAAAAACCCCAAAAAATAGGAAAAAATCGTTAAAATGAAAAAAGTCGCCAAGATGAAAAAAATCGCCAAAATGAAAAAAAACCCAAAAACAGGAAAAAATCGCCAAAATAAAAAAAAAATTCGCCAAAATTAAAAAAATCTCCAAAATGAAAAAAGCCCCAAAAACAGAAAAAAAATCGCCAAAATTAAAAAAACCCCAAAACAGTAAAAAAATCGCCAAAAAGGAAAAAATCGCCAAAATGAAAAAAATCTCCAAAATGAAAAAAAAACCCAAAAAACAGAAAAAAATCGCCAAAATGAAAAAAAAACGCCAAAATGAAAAAAAATCGCCAAAATGAAAAAAACGCCAAAATAAAAAAAATCGAAATATTAAAAAAATCGCCAAAAGGAAAAAAATCTCCAAAATGAAAATAAACCCCCAAAAAGAGAAAAAAATCGCCAAAATAAAAAAAAATTGCCAAAATGAAAAAAAATCGCCAAAACAAAAAAAACCCCAAATAACGGAAAAAAATCGCCAAAATGAAAAAAAATCGCTAATATGAAAAAAATCTCCAAAATAAAAAAAGCCCCATAAACAGAAAAAAAATCTCCAAAATGAAAAAAAAATCGCCAAAATGAAAAAAAATCCCAAAATAGGAAAAAATCGCCAAAATGGAAAAAGAATTGCCAAAAAAATCGCCAAAATGAAAAAAAAGTCGCCAAAATTAAAATAAACCCCCAAAAAACAGAAAAAAAAATCGCCAAAATGAAAAAAAAAACAGAAAAAAATGGCCAAAATGAGAAAAAAGCGACAAAACTGAAAAAATCGTTTAAACTGAAAAAAACTGCGCGAGTCAAAGTCGCACTTTACTGAATTTTTTAATATTAAAGGAATTAAATTAAACTAAGTTTTTTCTTATTTCGTTTTTGCTTCGTTTACTTTACATATTTTATGTATTTTTTAAAAAACTAGATCGGTATCAATAATCAGAAAAATCCAAAATTATGACTCCAGGGTTGGTTGGAAAACTCACGCTTTTGTGTTATGTAAAATTAAATAGGTCTAAATTTTTTTCTTTTTCTTTATAAATTGAATATATTTTATGCTTCTGAAAGAAAAGTTTGGCGTATGAAATTTGAAAAATTAAAATTACAGCTCCAAAGATGGAAACTTTAAAAAAATTATAAATTTTTTCACAAAACAAATATGTATGTATGTGTCTGCATACTATATATATGTACGTACGTTGGTAAAGGGTATATAAGATTCGGCACAGACGAATATAGCACTCGTACTTGTTTTTCTTATTTCCGTTTTCTTTCTTTTATTTTCAAAACGTTATTATGTCTGGATATTGATTTATTTTCCTGTCTGGGATTGTGTGTGTCAAAAGTGAAACTAACTTAAAAGAAACATGACCGGGCAAAGAAAATAAACAAAGTAATCAGAAAGAAAAATATCTATAAAAATTTTATAAGTATAAAAATTCAAATGAGAGTTAAAAGTAAACAATAATAATAAACTAAGAACGGAATATTGTTGTATAAATTGTTTTCCACAACGCTACAAAAGATTTCTCAAAGTTAAATAAGCCTGTTAAGATACATATGTACATTAGAGTGGGTTATTTTTTATACCCTTTACCAAAATTGGAAAAGGGTATATATAGGTTTGTCATTCCGTTTGTAATTTCTATAATATCAATAAGCGACACATAAAATATATATATTCTGGATCCTTATGCATAGGGAAGACGAATAAGCGATGTCCGTCTGTCCGTCTGTCCGTCTGTCTGTACGTGAAATCGGTTTTCCGAAGCTCCCAGAAGAGCTAGAGACTTCGTTCTTGGACTGGTGTGTCAGAAATTTTCCAAAATAGATTGGTATTGAAATTCAGCATAATCGAGCAGACCATTGCAGAGCTGGAAAACTTAAACTTTATTTTGCCATATAAAAGTAACTACCGAAAACAAATTTTTATTTTTTTTAATAAAAAAACTTATTTTACACTTCAGTACGACTAAAATTGGAATTTTAAATTGAAAAAATATAAAAAATTTGAAAAGACGTTTCCAGGGTTGGAAAACTTTAACTTTTTGTGTCATGTAAAATTAACTATGTCTAAAACTATATTAGTATTTTCTCGAGAACCGTAAGAGTTAGAGACCTGAAATTTGGACACAGTGTGTAACCCTTTGGCCGCTACAACAACAAATGCGTGAGAGCTGGAAATTAAAGGGTGTTGCAAAACGAGCAACGAAAAATGTTAAAATCCCATGTAATATACATACAATTGTATGTATGTATGTATATACACTTGAAATTTGTAAGGTTAGTGTATTTTTATACAGACTTCAAAAATTAACACTAAAATTTCCAAAAATTTAAATTAAAGGGTGTTCCGTCAGTTAATGCACTTTTGATATGCAATTTTGACAACTTGCTGTATCTTGGAAACCGTAAGAGCAAAACTCTTGAAATTTTCAAAAACGGTAAAACTAAAAAAACAAAAAATTATAAAATCGCCAAACCGAAAAAATCGCAAAAAACAAAAAAAAAATCGCTAAAACGAAAAAAAGCACCAAATTACAAAAAAATTTCTAAGACTAAAATAAATCGCGAATAACCGGAAAAATTGCTAAAATAAAAAAAAATCGCTAAAATGAAAGAAAATCGCCAAAATAAAAAAAAACCCCAAAATGAAAAAAAAATCGCCAAAACGAAAAAAATGGCCAAAACGAAAAAAACCCCAAAAAAAGAAAAAAAAATTTTAAATGAAAAAAAGTCGCCAAGATGAAAAAAATCGCCAAAATGAAAAAACCCCAAAAACAGGAAAAAATCGTCAAAATAAAAAAAATCGCCAAAATTAAAAAAATCTCCAAAATGAAAAAAAGCCCCAAAAACAGAAAAAAATCGCCAAAATTAAAAAAAACCCCAAAACAGTAAAAAAATCGCTAAAATGAAAGAAAATCGCCAAAATGAAAAAAACCCCAAAATGAAAAAAAATCGCCAAAACGAAAAAAATGGCCAAAACGAAAAAAAACCCCAAAAAAAGAAAAAAATTTAAAATTAAAAAAAGTCGCCAAGATGAAAAAAATCGCCAAAATTAAAAAAACCCAAAAACAGGAAAAAATCGCCAAAATAAAAAAAATCGCCAAAATTCAAAAAATCTCCAAAATGAAAAAAGCCCAAAAAACAGAAAAAAATCGCCAAAATTAAAAAAAACCCCGAAACAGTAAAAAAAATCGCTAAAATGAAAGAAAATCGCCAAAATGAAAAAAACCCCAAAATGAAAAAAAAATCGCCAAAACGAAAAATATGGCCAAAACGAAAAAAAACCCCAAAAAATAGGAAAAAATCGTTAAAATGAAAAAAGTCGCCAAGATGAAAAAAATCGCCAAAATGAAAAAAACCCAAAAACAGGAAAAAATCGCCAAAATAAAAAAAAAAAATTCGCCAAAATTAAAAAAATCTCCAAAATGAAAAAAGCCCCAAAAACAGAAAAAAAATCGCCAAAATTAAAAAAAACCCCAAGACAGTAAAAAAATCGCCAAAAAGGAAAAAATCGCCAAAATGAAAAAAATCTCCAAAATGAAAAAAAAACCCAAAAAACAGAAAAAAAATCGCCAAAATGAAAAAAAAACGCCAAAATGAAAAAAAATCGCCAAAATGAAAAAAACGCCAAAATAAAAAAAATCGAAATATTAAAAAAATCGCCAAAAGGAAAAAAATCTCCAAAATGAAAATAAACCCCCAAAAAGAGAAAAAAATCGCCAAAATAAAAAACATTGCCAAAATGAAAAAAAAATCGCCAAAACAAAAAAAACCCCAAATAACGGAAAAAAATCGCCAAAACAGAAAAAAAATCTCCAAAATGAAAAAAAAATCGCCAAAAATAAAAAAAATCCCAAAATAGGAAAAAATCGCCAAAATGGAAAAAGAATTGCCAAAAAAATCGCCAAAATGAAAAAAAAGTCGCCAAAATTAAAATAAACCCCCAAAAAACAGAAAAAAAATCGCCAAAATGAAAAAAAAACAGAAAAAAATGGCCAAAATGAGAAAAAAGCGACAAAACTGAAAAAATCGTTTAAACTGAAAAAAACTGCGCGAGTCAAAGTCGCACTTTACTGAATTTTTTAATATTAAAGGAATTAAATTAAACTAAGTTTTTTCTTATTTCGTTTTTGCTTCGTTTACTTTACATATTTTATGTATTTTTTAAAAAACTAGATCGGTATCAATAATCAGAAAAATCCAAAATTATGACTCCAGGGTTGGTTGGAAAACTCATGCTTTTGTGTTATGTAAAATTAAATAGGTCAAATTTTTTTTCTTTTTCTTTATAAATTGAATATATTTTATGCTTCTGAAAGAAAAGTTTGGCGTATGAAATTTGAAAAATTAAAATTACAGCTCCAAAGATGGAAACTTTAAAAAAATTATAAATTTTTTCACAAAACAAATATGTATGTATGTGTCTGCATACTATATATATGTACGTACGTTGGTAAAGGGTATATAAGATTCGGCACAGACGAATATAGCACTCTTACTTGTTAATATTTTCCCCGATAGAGCCTAATTATTCTAAACGTATAGAATAATACGAGTATCTTGTCGTTTTTCTTGAGATACGAAGCTATATATTTTTGTTAAAATTTCCCGATTTCCTTGGTTCAATTCACATTTGCTTGAAGAAAATTTCAATCAAAAATTAAAAAAAAAACAAATTATTTAGAAAAAGTTATTGTTTTGAGAGATTTTGTTTGAAATTATCTTTTCCTCACACTCACTGTTCCACTCACCCAGTTTTCGGTTTATTTTCCCCTTGTCTGAAGATTTGTTTACTATTTTTTTTTGGAATAGGTACGAAAAGAAAGATTGAATTGGTTTGTAATATAATTTTAATCTGGAAATAGATTTTATTATTTCTTTATTACTTATTTACGAGCATGAAATTTTATAAAAATGGATATTTGTATATTTTTATGTTTTTATTTTTAACTTGTTAAAGTTTCACTTTATACTATACCACCACAAAATGTAAATTTTTTATTAGCAAAAAAAAAGTGACGTTAGTTTCTTTGAGGTACATGTTTATATCGAAAAAAAAGCTCAACATAAATACCAGGATCAACTGTCAACTAAGAAATTCCTCTAAAAAACCAGCTGGTGGTTTTTTTGATAGACTTGCCGCTAATGACAACAAAATACAGTCATATATAGCGGGAAAACCGCCGTTTTGGCAACACTGCCAATTAAGGAAGCAGTAAGATCATACAAGCTTGTATTATAATCTCAGAACAAAATTTAACAAACAATACTTTTATTAACCACTTTTTTCGCTAACCTTACACAACCCTTTCTTAATTTACCCAAAGGCATAATTCATACAAAATTTCATCAAAATCGGAAACGAAAATTTTCAAAGTGTTCCTTTTGTTATTTAGCTATAAATGTTTTTACCCAACGAAAAGCTTTAACTTTGATGCCTCTTGGCGAAAGCTAGGTTTTTATCTTAGACCCCTAGTTTCTTAGGGTAATATTCTTAGAATATTTTGTAGATTTATGCCCTAATTCAGTAAGAATATTTAGGACGTTTTTGTTTGAAAATGCTTCTGAGTTCTTGTCTTTGATTTCTCTAAATTATTTTCTTCAAAAATAGTTGTTGTCTTTGACAATGAAAAATATAAAAAGCGTTACGAACATTTAGCCTGTTCTATTCATAAGAATATAGAAACAAATACAGTTTGAAAAATAATTAAATTAACTAAAAGAAAAATATAAATATTATAGTTTGAAAAATATATGAAAAAATATGTGTTGGATATAATGTTTAGAACAAAATCATAAACAAATACACGAACCTTCTAGCATAGACAATAAATAATAATCGTTTTAAAAAATCAGATCAGCTTCTTTTTTTCGTCCATAGACAAGACAATACATTCGTCGAACAGAATTAGGGCATTAATTTTACTAGAAGCCAGTTGACAAAAAACAAGTAAGAGTGCTATATTCGGCTGTGCCGAATCTTATATACCCTTTACCAACGTACGTACATATACATATATAGTATACAGACACATACATACATATTTGTTTTGTGAAAAAATTTATAATTTTTTTCTCTAAAGCAATCAATATTAAGTGACTTTTCAGTATTTTTCGATTAAAAAATTTGATTCAATTATTTTATTTTCAATATTAGCAATAGTTATTTTACTCTACACTCTGTGGTTAAGATATATTTTACATTCACTCTTATTTCAGTCAACATCGACGTCACGTCAATGCAATACCAACAAATTGGGGCTTGTTTACTCGCTCTCGAGCTGTTCAAAAATCGTGCTGATATTTAATAACTCTAAAATATTCTTAGTATTGCACTTCAATACAAAGTTAACTAACTTGTTTTTTATTTTCCCGTATTTAATAATCATTGATGTTGCAAAACTGCTTAGTGTCTTGATTTAAAATTCCCATTGGTATACATCGTGGTATTATGTTTTATTCCTACAGGATTTTTTTGAAATTTGTCCAGCAGAAAGGAAAGGTATCAGGAAAATTAAACGGAACATGTCCTTTAATTTAACCTTAATTAAATTTTAGTTGTATCTCCATTTACTAAAAATTAATAGCACAATAAGCACACACCTTTGTTTATACTTCAATTAGTTTAGATATCCATAAAAAAATTAACCATGTATAAAAAATCTTGAGTAATGATTTTCCTAAAACATGAAATCTGTTTAACTGAAAAAAAAAAATATTTTTGGTTATATTTTTTACCGAAACTTTTTTCAATCTCCAACCCTGGCACCATATTTCTGAGTTTCTTAATATTAATTTATTTCTTTATAAACTATAGAATATATTTAATTACCAAAGAAATAATTAGTTTTATATACCAGTAAAAATTTAAGTTTTCCATCTCTGGAGCTATGTCTTTTATTTTTCTAATTTCTATGCCAAACTTTTTTATTCAAGTCATAAAGTTTACAAAACTTGTAAACAAAAATAAAAAACTAACTTGACCTAGTTACTTCTGTAAAAAAACAATAAATTTACCAATCCTGGAATCAACCTTTTAAATTTTTCCGATTTAAAATATTAATAAAGTGTGTTAAGTGAACAAGGAAATAAAAAAATTAATTTTATACCTTAATATCAAATAAAATTCAAAGTTTCCATCTTTGGAGCAGTAATTTTCATTTTTCAAACTTTATACGCCAAACTTTTCTTTCAGAAGCATAAAATGTATTCAATTTATAAAGGAAAAGAATAATAGTTTTATACCTATTTAATTTTACATAACACAAAAAGTGAAAGTTTTCCAACCCTGGAGTCAAAATTTTGGATTTTTCTGATTATTGATACCAATCTAGTTCCTTAAAAAATACATAACAAATGTTAAGTGAACAAAGCAAAAACTAAATAAGAAAAAACTTAGTTTCATTTAATTCCTTTAATGTTAAAAAATTCAGTAAAGTGTGACTTTCAATCGCACTTTTTCAGTTTAAACGATTTTTTCAGTTTTGTCGCTTTTTTCATTTTGGAAATTTTTTTGATTTTCGCGATTTTTTTTTTCATTTTGGCGATTTTTTCTTATTTTTTGGGTTTTTTTTACGATTTTTTTCATTTTGGCGATTTTTTTTCATTTTGGCGGTTTTCTTTAATTTCGGCGATTTTTTTTTCATTTAACAATTTTTCCGGTTTTTCGAGATTTATTTTAGTCTTAGACATTATTTTTGTAATTTGGTGCTTTTTTCATTTTGGCGATTTTTTTTTGTTTCTGGCGATTTTTTTCGATTTGGCGATTTTTTGATTTTTTAGTTTTACCGTTTTTGAAAATTTCAAGAGTTTTGCTCTTACGGAGTAAGATACAGCAAGTTGTCAAAATTGCATTAACTGATGGAACACCCTTTAATTTATATTTTTTGAAATTTTAGTGTTAATTTTTGTAGTCTGTATAAAAATACTCTAACCTTACAAATTTCAAGTGTATATACATACGTACATACAATTGTATGTATATCACATGGGATTTTTAACATTTTTCGATGCTCGTTTTGGAACACCCTTTAATTTCCAATTCTCATGTATTTGTTGTTTTAGCGGCCAAAGGTCTACACACTGTGTCCAAATTTCAGGTCTCTAACTCTTACGGTTCTCGAGAAAATACCCTGCATAGTTTTAGACATAGTTAATTCTCCATAACACAAAAAGTTAAAGTTTTCCAACCCTGGAAACGTCTTTTTATTTTTTTATATTTTTTTAATTTCAAATTCCAATTTTAGTCGTACTGAAGTGTAAAATAAATTTATTTATTAAAAAAATAAAAATTTGTTTTCGGTAGTTACTTTTATATGGCAAAAGGAAGTTTTAGTTTTCCAGCTCTGCAATCGTCTGCTCGATTTTGCTGAATTTCAATACCAATCTAAGTTGGTCTCTAGCTTTTCTGGGAGCTTCGGAAAACCGATTTCACGTGCACCAGACGGACGGACGGACGGACAGACGGACATAGCTTATTCGTCTTCGCTATTCATAAGGACCCAGAATATATATATTTTTTTGGTCGCAAATTAAAATTATGGAAATTACACACGGAATGACAAACCTATATATACCCTTTTCCAATTTTGGTAAAGGGTATAAAAAATAACCCACTCTAATGTACATATGTATCTTAACAGGCTTATTTAACTTTGAGAAATCTTTTGTAGCGTTGTGGAAAACAATTTATACAACAATATTCCGTTCTTAGTTTATTATTATTGTTTACTTTTAACTCTCATTTGAATTTTTATACTTATAAAATTTTTATAGATATTTTTCTTTCTGATTACTTTGTTTATTTTCTTTGCCCGGTCATGTTTCTTTTAAGTTAGTTTCACTTTTGACACACACAATCCCAGACAGGAAAATAAATCAATATCCAGACATAATAACGTTTTGAAAATAAAAGAAAGAAAACGGAAATAAGAAAAACAAGTACGAGTGCTATATTCGTCTGTGCCGAATCTTATATACCCTTTACCAACGTACGTACATATATATAGTATGCAGACACATACATACATATTTGTTTTGTGAAAAAATTTATAATTTTTTTAAAGTTTCCATCTTTGGAGCTGTAATTTTAATTTTTCAAATTTCATACGCCAAACTTTTCTTTCAGAAGCATAAAATATATTCAATTTATAAAGAAAAAGAAAAAAATTTAGACCTATTTAATTTTACATAACACAAAAGCGTGAGTTTTCCAACCAACCCTGGAGTCATAATTTTGGATTTTTCTGATTATTGATACCGATCTAGTTTTTTAAAAAATACATAAAATATGTAAAGTAAACGAAGCAAAAACGAAATAAGAAAAAACTTAGTTTAATTTAATTCCTTTAATATTAAAAAATTCAGTAAAGTGCGACTTTGACTCGCGCAGTTTTTTTCA
Organism: Tachina lurida; assembly: GCA_944452675.1. Taxonomy (NCBI): domain Eukaryota; kingdom Metazoa; phylum Arthropoda; class Insecta; order Diptera; family Tachinidae; genus Tachina; species Tachina lurida. Next base: position 80,108,839 of record OX101754.1, read on the forward strand.
GTTTAAACGATTTTTTCAGTTTTGTCGCTTTTTTCTCATTTTGGCCATTTTTTTCTGTTTTTTTTTTCATTTTGGCGATTTTTTTTTCTGTTTTTTGGGGGTTTATTTTAATTTTGGCGACTTTTTTTTCATTTTGGCGATTTTTTTGGCAATTCTTTTTCCATTTTGGCGATTTTTTCCTATTTTGGGATTTTTTTTCATTTTGGCGATTTTTTTTTCATTTTGGAGATTTTTTTTCTGTTTATGGGGCTTTTTTTATTTTGGAGATTTTTTTCATATTAGCGATTTTTTTTCATTTTGGCGATTTTTTTCCGTTATTTGGGGTTTTTTTTGTTTTGGCGATTTTTTTTTCATTTTGGCAATTTTTTTTATTTTGGCGATTTTTTTCTCTTTTTGGGGGTTTATTTTCATTTTGGAGATTTTTTTCCTTTTGGCGATTTTTTTAATATTTCGATTTTTTTTATTTTGGCGTTTTTTTCATTTTGGCGATTTTTTTTCATTTTGGCGTTTTTTTTTCATTTTGGCGATTTTTTTTCTGTTTTTTGGGTTTTTTTTCATTTTGGAGATTTTTTTCATTTTGGCGATTTTTTCCTTTTTGGCGATTTTTTTACTGTCTTGGGGTTTTTTTTAATTTTGGCGATTTTTTTTTCTGTTTTTGGGGCTTTTTTCATTTTGGAGATTTTTTTAATTTTGGCGAATTTTTTTTTTATTTTGGCGATTTTTTCCTGTTTTTGGGTTTTTTTTCATTTTGGCGATTTTTTTCATCTTGGCGACTTTTTTCATTTTAACGATTTTTTCCTATTTTTTGGGGTTTTTTTCGTTTTGGCCATATTTTTCGTTTTGGCGATTTTTTTTCATTTTGGGGTTTTTTTCATTTTGGCGATTTTCTTTCATTTTAGCGATTTTTTTTACTGTTTCGGGGTTTTTTTTAATTTTGGCGATTTTTTTCTGTTTTTTGGGCTTTTTTCATTTTGGAGATTTTTTGAATTTTGGCGATTTTTTTTTATTTTGGCGATTTTTTCCTGTTTTTGGGTTTTTTTCATTTTGGCGATTTTTTTCATCTTGGCGACTTTTTTTAATTTTAAATTTTTTTCTTTTTTTGGGGTTTTTTTTCGTTTTGGCCATTTTTTTCGTTTTGGCGATTTTTTTTCATTTTGGGGTTTTTTTCATTTTGGCGATTTTCTTTCATTTTAGCGATTTTTTTACTGTTTTGGGGTTTTTTTTAATTTTGGCGATTTTTTTCTGTTTTTGGGGCTTTTTTTCATTTTGGAGATTTTTTTAATTTTGGCGATTTTTTTTATTTTGACGATTTTTTCCTGTTTTTGGGTTTTTTTCATTTTGGCGATTTTTTTCATCTTGGCGACTTTTTTTCATTTAAAATTTTTTTTTCTTTTTTTGGGGTTTTTTTCGTTTTGGCCATTTTTTTCGTTTTGGCGATTTTTTTTTCATTTTGGGGTTTTTTTTCATTTTGGCGATTTTCTTTCATTTTAGCGATTTTTTTTATTTTAGCAATTTTTCCGGTTATTCGCGATTTATTTTAGTCTTAGAAATTTTTTTTGTAATTTGGTGCTTTTTTTCGTTTTAGCGATTTTTTTTTTGTTTTTTGCGATTTTTTTCGGTTTGGCGATTTTATAATTTTTTGTTTTTTTAGTTTTACCGTTTTTGAAAATTTCAAGAGTTTTGCTCTTACGGTTTCCAAGATACAGCAAGTTGTCAAAATTGCATATCAAAAGTGCATTAACTGACGGAACACCCTTTAATTTAAATTTTTGGAAATTTTAGTGTTAATTTTTGAAGTCTGTATAAAAATACACTAACCTTACAAATTTCAAGTGTATATACATACATACATACAATTGTATGTATATTACATGGGATTTTAACATTTTTCGTTGCTCGTTTTGCAACACCCTTTAATTTCCAGCTCTCACGTATTTGTTGTTGTAGCGGCCAAAGGGTTACACACTGTGTCCAAACTTCAGGTCTCTAACTCTTACGGTTCTCGAGAAAATACTAATATAGTTTTAGACATAGTTAATTTTACATGACACAAAAAGTTAAAGTTTTCCAACCCTGGAAACGTCTTTTCAAATTTTTTATATTTTTTCAATTTAAAATTCCAATTTTAGTCGTACTGAAGTGTAAAATAAGTTTTTTTATTAAAAAAAATAAAAATTTGTTTTCGGTAGTTACTTTTATATGGCAAAATAAAGTTTAAGTTTTCCAGCTCTGCAATGGTCTGCTCGATTATGCTGAATTTCAATACCAATCTATTTTGGAAAATTTCTGACACACCAGTCCAAGAACGAAGTCTCTAGCTCTTCTGGGAGCTTCGGAAAACCGATTTCACGTACAGACAGACGGACAGACGGACAGACGGACATCGCTTATTCGTCTTCCCTATGCATAAGGATCCAGAATATATATATTTTATGTGTCGCTTATTGATATTATAGAAATTACAAACGGAATGACAAACCTATATATACCCTTTTACCATTTTTGTTGGTAAAGGGTATAAAAACAACACAAATACTTTATGAGGATTTTAGGTTTTGCTTGTATGTATGAATGTGTGCTTTTCTCTCAAAGTACCCTTGATTTATAAATTCTGCTTGCTTGTGCATACTTTTAGGCTTGTAAAAATAGAAAGCAAGAAGATCAAAATACTTATCAAGAGTTTTTTCTACTCTTAGACAGCAACAGTTTGTTTCTTCTTCAATTTTATTTTGGTTTGCTTATGGGAGGGGGGGGGGGGGGGTTTTAGGGCTTCATTTAGAATACTTTATTGCATTTGAAGCAATAAATGTTTTTGGTTTTATTTTTGGCATTTAGTGAATGCATATACATACAAAAATTTATACATAGTACATACAGAAGCATTAAACACATTCACAACAGCAAGCTACCGACTTCAAACTGTCAAGGATAGAATACACATGTTTATATGCGAATGATTTTTTTAACGACAGCAAGGCAACACGGCGGCAGGTTGTTGTAGATGTTGATTTTGTCGTTCTAGTCCAGTGAACCGCACGCCATACCACAATTGTTGACAACAAAATCACACACATGCAAATCCCTTATAAGCCAAAAAAAATTTTTTTTTTTGGGATTTCGAAACGCATGCCTTCTAATTTTTTTTATAGAAAATTATATCTAAATATTAAATTTTGTTGTCCTATCATGATTGGAACAAAAAATCCATGAAAGAACTTGTTTTATTAAGAATATTTTAATATTAAATATTAGATGGGATAACTTCTTTTGAAGTTAGTTTAAAAATAGTTGCGGTTAATTTTTTTAAACTTCGTTTGTAACTAGACTAGATGTACCTTCGAGATACACGAGTGTGTATGTACATTGTTAAATTACGATATATTGGTTTTTTGTATAAAAAATTATATTCTTTGACTTAATTAATGTGGAAACCATGATACAATAATATAAAGGTATAAAATTAATTTTGACTTTGACTTGAATGTATATACATATATAATATATATATATATATATATATATATATATATATATATATATATAGTAAATATAATTTAATATTTATTATTTTTTTAAGTGTCGTCTTATTTGGACATGAGGATAACGAAATCTGTGTGTTATATGACCTATAAAAATTAGCAAGTGTTTGATTTATTATTTAATTCACCAGATAATAAAAAAGCCTCCCGGATTCAACATCGTTCTTAAAAAAACGATAAAAGAAACGCTGTTAAAAGAACCGATACATCGATGCTTTATTTTCGTATCATTAGATGACTTATTAAAATTATTTAATAGTTTTGCAATGGATAATAAATTTACATGCATTTTGCATAAAATAGCTGTTGTATCACTTATATTTTAAAAAATTGTTAGTACAACAGATATATAATTAATATTCACATATATTTCATGTGCAAATTTATTGCTGGCTTACAATAAGAGTTAGTGCTTTATTGATAGGTACAGCAAACACTATTCTCCTTTTTTTTGCGGGTTTGTTTTTATGTTTATTTGAAATATCGGACCAATTGCGTACAAGCTTCATTTGGATGTCAAATTTGCCTGTTTATACAAAAACTTACTTATTGTATGACATCAGTATCCGCTAAAATCTGTTAGATCGAATTATAGTAAAACAAATGTGTTCTGCTAGGAACACAACTGGGACGAACGATGAATTTTTCAGTGTCACCTTTCGTCATTACAAATTAAACACATTTTTGCATATGAGAATGAACACAACACAGCCGTAGAACGAAATTCGTCGTGCGTGAAGAACTATGAGATTTATTTTTATTTTGTACGCCGACGAACGACGAAGGAACAATTTTCTCTCTCTCTCTCTCTCTCTCTCTATCTCTCTGCTTTGTACACACAACAACCAACTTTATGAAATATAAGAGAGGAATTCGCTAGGTAATTTCGTCGTTATTGTACTTCACACGTGCCCGTGACTAGTTCCTATTCTATAGAGCACTCAATTGTTCATTCCACTTGTTACAACGCGAACACTTATAGATTAACATCAAACGTTTGCTTGCAAATGAAATCGTCTACGACTGCAGCTCATGGGACCATGTTCCAATTATACCATTTCTCCTAAAAATGGACCATGTAGTCCAATAATATCTGCAGGGATGCTACAACCAATAAAAAAATTTCATCCGAATAATGTAAGGCATCTACGTCCAAACACACATAATCTGATATTTGCATTTGAGGTGAACAGCTTTGAAAGGTCTTAAATTTCTTCCTGTCGCCGAGATCTAATTGGCTGTTTTTTTGTTGGCACTTATCCACCTCTAACTAAGTTCGGCGACCACTATTGTAAAATTTTGTACTCTTTGTTGATATACATATGTCTATTAAATTGTACTTTCATCATCCTGGAAGCGTGAATACACCAAAAGCGTATAAATAGAATCAAATGCATGATACAGGTAGTTTTTTAACAAGAAGTCTTCTAATAAAATGTTTAATAACTCAGTCAATTTCGAGGGAATTTTTTAAAAAATACCTGCGAACTACTTTTAATCAATTATGTTTTATAAATAAAGTTATAAACAGTATGGTTTCAGAACAAAAATACTGCCTAAAAACTAGTCCAAAGTAGAAAAATTTCGAAAAAATTATATTTGATGAAAAAATACAGACATATATCTGAAACTTACTGAAACAAGATATATATGTTCCGGAAGGTCTTAGTCTCTTCTTTATACATCCGTTTATACATTTAAAATCGGTTGATATTTAACTTAGTTAGAGGTTGATAAGTGCCTACGGGTACGAAAAACCGGTTTTTACCCCTAATTCAAGATTTTGGAGGTGATTGGAAAATTTCAAATACAGATTGCTTTTATACTCGACAGTAGCTACCAGAAAAATAGTAACAGTTTGCAGGTATTTTTGTTTTGTCACACTGTATTATGCGTCTTACTGGCACATATTAATAACACCGAACTAAATCGCAAGTCTCCACAGCTTACCTTTCTTAGATCAAAGTAAAATTTTTTTGGTGGCTTTTTAGGTAATTTCGAAACTTTTTAGTGCGTATGAGCAAAAAAAAAGTGACGTCAAAAAACAAGAGACACCCTAATGCTTATGCACTTTCATTTAGTCGTCACTGAGAAAGCATGGTTGAATGGCTTATTAGATTTTTGACTTTTCACCTAAATTTTTATTAAATTGCTTATTTATAAAAAACATTCGAACCAATAATAACCACAGCATGTATTTTAATTTACAAAACTTTTCTTCAAGTGTAACTTTTTTTAATCTAATTTTTTCACAAATTCAAACATATTTTATTTTACGGATCACTACTGTAGTCAAATAAAATTAATTTCTATATTTGTTTGTCGAAAATGAGCAAATATGGAATTGCCAATATAATACACAATATTGAATGAATGATCCTTACAATCATTTCATACTGTTTAACAGAAAATACATCCCGAAATCGATGTCGAGAAATAAATTGATTAATTTTTCTACTTTTGCGAAATATAAGTATATTTTAAAAGATAATGGTGGTACCACTGAAATATGTATTTATACTTGACTATCAGGTGATGATTATGCTGCTGCTGTCTCCAAAATAACACTGTGATACACAAAAAATATTCGGGGATTCTAATGTACCAATTCTATATTGTTGGAGTCCATGGATGACGAAAATACCGTTGGTTTTTTTTGGTCACTTCATAAACTGATTTTATAACGGTAAATGTAGTGAAAAACGGGGTTTCTTAGATTTTCAGTTGTAACTTCTTTGTTTCCCAACGGATTTCTTTTAACTTTTCGTTGGTGAAAAGAATAGAATATTATCTTTCAATAAAGATATATTTTTTGTAAATCGACTAAGAAATGGCTAAGTTACAGTCGTTGAAGTGTACAAAAAATCCATTAAAAAGTATTCTTTTGTAACTCATAAGCAACTTAAGCCTGAGGAAAACAAAAGAATACTTTTTTAATTGGTTTTTTGTACACTTCAACGACTGTAACTTAGCCATTTCTTAGTCGACTTACAAAAAATATATCTTTATTGAAAGATAATATTCAAGCCTTTTAACCAACGAAAAGTTAAAAGAAATCCGTTGGGAAACAAAGAAGTTACAACTGTTTAAAACTGAAAAGCTAAGAAACCCCGTTTTTCACTACATTTACTGTTATAAAATCAGTTTATGAAGTGACCTAAAAAAACCAACGGTATTTTCGTCATCCATGGACTCCAACAAAATAGAATTGGTACATTAGAATCCCTGAATATTTTTTTTCTCAACTTTTGTAGCACAGTGTAATTAATTAGACGACAAATGCAGGCATCAAATGCAGCTAGCGGCAATTGCGGTCAGGTCTGTCAGATATGGCGGTTTCTCGCCAAGCGTAGCGATTTTTCAACTTGTTTGGTGCCAAATTTTCGGTTTAGTGACATGGCGATTTTTCTGGTGATAAACAAATTTGTTGGCGATTTTTATAGCGATAATTTAATTTGTTGGCGATTTTTATTGCTATTTTTTAACAAAATTGAACTTCAACATTTTTCTAATTTAAGAAAATTTTTTTGTTGAAGAAATAGTTTAAAATAAAAAAATCATTCCAAAACTCGTCTGCTAGAAATGCATTTTGAATTTGGATGAGATAAATTTATAATACGTACATACATACATACATACACACATACACACATACATACATACATGCATACAAATATATATTTCTTAAACAAATAAACAAAATATAAACTTACCAGCGACAAACAAGCTGGACCTCCCACGCACAAGCATTAGGGATGTTCACATATATGAGAACATTTTACACATACATATATAAAATAATTAAATAAATTCTTATGAATTGAACAGGCCAATGTTCGTGTCGCCTTTTAAACCAAATTACATGTAATAATTATTAATGAACAAATAACATCAAAGTTAGTTGTAAATATTCTGACAACACATAGTTGAACGGAACAGATAGCCGTTTTCGAAGGCCACTAAACCTTCATCATCAGCGTTCTTCTGTGTTTTGTCCACTGTGTGTGGTGTCAGTTGATGTAGATTTCTGCCCTATATACGAAACTGTTTTGCAAATGGAATACGTGAATTATTTTGATTCATCGTATTTCAATTTGCTGAAAAGTGTGTATATAGGGCAGAACTAGGTGAAATTTCTATGCAACTGAAAGTACTCCTCTCAATAAGGAGCTTTATATATCACTCTCCCAATTTACAGAAATGAGTGATGGTCATCAGCTTGAAATAAGATTTCTTGATACAATACGCTTTATGGTTGAGAGTTTAGAATCATTAGCCTGCGATTTGTCGGATAACGATTCATTCCAAAAATTAGATGATTGTCAGTTGCCTTCACGCAGTAATTTCTTTAATAAGTTGAACAATAAAGAGAGTTCTTTAGAGGAATACTCACATGATGAAGAAGTATGGAATACTTTTTTTTTGCAAAACAATGAAAGATTACATGGAACTTTACTTAAAAACAGATATCCTCTTACTGACAGATATATTCGAGAGCTTTAGAAAAGTTTGCAAAGGTATTTATGAGCTGGATCCATTTCAATATATATTAAAATTATTTACGGACATAGACATGTACAATTTTATGAAAAAAGGTATACGTGGGGGAATTGTACAGTTTAGCCAAAGATATTCGAAAGCGAATAACAAATATTTTGAAGATTTCGATAAAGAGAATCCCTCACAATTTCTTGTCTTCTTAGGCGCAAATAACCTTTACGGTTGGGCGATGTCGGAATATCTTCCTCATGGTGGGTTCAGATGGTTATCGCAAGACGAGCTGAATCTGGATCCAAACAGCATAGCTGACAATGGAAGAGACGGTTATGTTTATGAGGTCATTTTGGATTATCCCTCTCATTTATATGACTTGCATAATGGCCTTCCTTTTTGCGCTGAAAATAAGATAACTATGCAAGCGAAGTATAGCAAGTTGATAACCGATTTCTCAACAAAGCAATCATATGTGATACACTTTAGAGTTCTGAAACAGTGCTTAGAATATAGCTTTGTTTTAAAGAAAACTCATCGTGTGCTACCATTTAAACAATCTTCATGGTTAAAAGGCTATATTGACCTAAATACCAGATATAGAGCCACTGCTAAAAATGCTTTTAAAAAAAATTTCAAACTACTCAATAATGCAGTGTATGGCAAAACCATGGAAATGTGGACAAAAGGAGAGATGTTAAAATTGTCAATAGCTGGGGCCCAAGATTGGATATCAAAACCAAATTTTCATAGTTTATCTATTTTTTCCGAAGATCTGGTAGCAATCGAAATGACTAGAGTAAAAACCTGCTACAATAAACCAATTTACTTCGGATTTTGTGTACCCGAGCTGTCTAAATGGAAAATGTATAATTTCCATTACGGGTATATGCAACCTAAGTTTACAACAAAACTCTCATTAAACTATATGGACACGGACTCTTTTATATATTCAATAAAGACGGACGACTTTTAAGCTGACATCAAACATGACATAGAAGAACAATTTGATACATCGGACTATCCTACAGACAATATTTATAATTTTCCACTAGTAAATAAAAAAGTCATAGGTATGATGAAGAATGAAAATTGCGGTAAAACAATGACAGAGTTTGTTGGGCTGCGATCAAAGATGTACTCATTTAGTGTACAGAACCAAAATGACATTAAAAAATCGGAGGTGGTAAAGAGAGCCATACTAGAAAAATATAGTTTAGCTACTTATAAAAATTGTTTATTCAATAAGACTAATGTATATGATAATATGCTAACATTTAAATTTAATCTGCATCAAATATGTATATACTAGTGAATTAAATAAGGTAGTCTTAAGTTATGGAGACGATAAGAGAAAAATTAGCTCAAATAACATTAACAGATATGCATGGTATAATTTTCGTATTAAGGAAACTAACCCTCAATACTTGATATGTTGCTAGAATGCAGGAAAATGGTTAAAATTAATTAATTTTTAGTTACTTTCTAAATTGTATATAAAATCACAGTTATTAAGAAAAATTATTGTAAATAAAATCTTATTTATTAAGAAAAATTCTTTTATTTTTTTTAATGATTGTAAATAAAATCTTAGTTATTAAGAAAAATTCCTTTATTGTCAAAATAAAATGCACATATGTATATGAATTTTTAAGAAAAAAGTTCAAATAAAATATTGAAAAAAGAATGAAATATGTGAATGGTTTTTATTTCTTTATTGGCCTTACTTCGCTGAATCAAAAAAATTTTGTTTTCGCTTATTTGCAAATTTTTGTTTTCATATCGCTTAAACAAGCACAGTCTTGTTTTCATATTCCTTAAACATGCACAGTCTTGTTTTTTTTGAGAGGTTCTGCACAAGAGAAATTGAATTTCACAATACTTTGAGATTCCATTAGATAAAGAGAAATAATTTAGATAATCGGATAAATTCTCATATTTTTCACTACATACAAGTTTCTGTTATTTTCTATTTAAACAGATAATTCATAGTTTTCCTTTAGAATAAAAATAATACAAAACAAGGAATATTTTAATAATACAATTTTATTTTATTATATTTCTTTTAATAAAACAATTTAATTTAATTTTTATTTATTTTAATTACAACGATGGAAACATTTCATAGTATCCAATTATTAAATGTTCGAATATACTTTTATGCAAAAAATATATGGTAAACCTACAAATATCAGGTCCTTCCTAACACTCAGGCTCATACCAAGGACAACTTTTGAAATGTCCTTCTGTGATACCATATTCTTTGTTCTCATCCAACATATTTTGGAAGAATTTTATCATATCCCAATGAGCAAAAACCCTAAAGCTTTCAAAATCTCTTATAAATTGGCTTAGAGTTTGTCTAGTTTGGCTCATTTTATTTACTGATGAATGAATGATGATGAATGTTGGAAGGTTCCCTCAAGACTAATTTGCTCTGTAAATTTTTAAAATATCTATATGGTCTTTAAAATATCTATACTATCATCGCTACTCCATATTTTTTTAGCACTCTATCTCTCTCTAACCCTCTTCTGTCTCCTTGAAGTCATCAACGCTACTTTTAAGATCATTTTCAGTTAAACTTCAAAGTGACAAGAACTAAATAAAAAATGGACTACACAAAAATCTAATTTCCAAATTTAATTCTCTAAACAACAAAACTTTAATCCACATAAAGGAGCTTGAAACATCAATTAAATGTACTATTCGAAACGTGACACGTGTAACAACAAAATATGGACCAACACTAAAAGTTGAAATGGATAAACACATAATGTTCCTGCCTAAACGATATAATACTTTAACCGATGATGATATTAAAGATCTCTCGAGCGGATCATATTGCTTAAGTACAGAAGGTGAAGAAAACCTAATCGTTGAGAGAGAGCTGAGTGAATTTCTAATTCAAAATTCCCAATTTACTGTTTGGCAATAAAATATATTAATTATGTATTTTAAATTATAAATAAAAATACATTAAAGAGTTTCATAAAATATAAATGTTTGTGTTTTTATTTAATATTTTCAGTTATTTCATAAAGAAATTTAAGACATAAATGTCCACAGGTAAATGTATTAAAATTCTGATGTTGATTATAACAAGTTGTATTTTATATTTGTACCAAGATATTTGACTGCTTCCGAAGGAAGTTGAAAGTTTCCAAAGCTGTCGAAATATTATTTTTCATTGTTGTTTTTAGTATAATATGCTACCCAATGTGTACCAGGTCCTGTTGATACATCTAAGTTTTTTATTTCTTTGTTCGTTTTGGTAGAGTATTCAACATGAAAACTCCTCTAAAATAGTGGTCTGTTGGGTAGCACCTCTAAAAGTTTTTTGATTCCTCTTTGTGAACTAAACCGTAACCTTTTTTATATGACTTTAAGTAAAGTCCCTTTGCAACTGCTATAGATTCCAACGCTCTATTATGTCTAGTTGCTTCATCAAGTTGACTTTTTGCGTTATTTGTTGCATATACAGCTTTAGCTATGGCAGTACCTCCAGTTGTTAGACTACCAATTGCACCCAGAGCAGTTAAAATCAGTATTAGAGGTAAAAAAAACCTCACATTTTTGGGGCACGTATTACACACACGTGGTACTATAATTTCAGATTTTCTTGCTTTTAATGATTTGTTGATAGTTTTTCGTGCAATTTTAATAGCTGAGTTAATATCTAATGGTTTTTCCTTCTTTAGTATTTTTGTTACAGCTCTAATTGACGTTCTAAACAGTTTTTTTTATCATTTAGCTTGTTCATTTTAAAATTTTTCTTTTTGTCCACACCCATTCAAAATTTTGTTTTGGCTTTCATTGCGTTAGTAACCATATATGCAAATGATTTTTCTGCAAGTCTTACTGTCTTTTGATAAAACTCGATGCCAAGCTGAATTTTTAAGTATTTTATCAGCTTTATGTCTCGTAATTAAATCCTTATATTTTGAATACGCAATATCGTGCTTTTTACAAGACGTGTCCAATAAATTAATTGCTTTATCACCTCGATTTAAACGTTTTTGTAGTTTTGTTCCAGGTCCGCAGTACTGATATCCAGGAAGATGAAGTTCAACAGGTAGAGAGTTTATTATTTTATCTACCTCCAACGAAGGTGTTTTTATGACGTGGCATTTTAAAAAAATATAATCATGTTTTGCCGTCGGCTTTAGGTGAAATTAATTTTTACAATTTCCCCGTTAGCATTAGGAAAAATCTAAGTTTAAAATTTTTAAACGCACTAATAATATTATTTTACTTATTAAGTCAAATATTTTTTATTAAAAATACATTGAAATTGATTATTGAGGGGTTTAGCTGGATCCTATGCGCATTTCACTGTTGCTAATGTTTTGAAATTGAATCTGTTTTAAAATAATCTCAATTAATTTTTTTTCGAATTATTCACATAAAACGCGAAAATCGTGATATATTTTATCCTTTTTTAATACAGGCAATAAGGGTATCAAATTTTTTTGTTTTTAAAATATTAATTTTCAAGTTGAATACATTTATGAAATGTGAAAAATAGTTACTAACAGAACAAATTAAATTAGTTAACTAAGCTATAAATATAAATTAACATTATTTGAAAACAGATTCAAATTGAAAATCAAAACATTATTTCCAAATAAGTATAATTTGTATGAAAACCCGAAACAAAAATATGAATTTAGTTAAATATCTCAATTAGTAGGTCACAAGTGGTCACGTTTTATATAACATTGGATGCTGCTCAAAAAACTATTTTCGATGATACCAATTTTTATTTATGTCGTCTTGGAGCGAAGTACAAAAAAAATGGAAAAACTGAAAAAAACACCTTTTTTAAAAATGGTCCAGCTCACGGATGGTGAACGCAAGAACCAAAATATTTTGGTAATCATCATAAAACGTATCAAGCTTTATTTTCAGAGGGGTAACAAAATCACTTTTTTCTCAGACGCTCTAATCTATAGTAGCTTGATTCTAAATAAAAATTTTTTTTTTCTCAGAACCAGGTTTTAAACTTTTGTGTAGGTAAAAAAATAGGTCTGTTAAAATATAAGCTCATAATATTAATGATGAGATGGTGCGCATCGCACTTTTCGATTTCCCATACGATTTACATGGTATAAATTAATTTGATTCATTCTGATTGTCATAAGTAGGGCTAGGAATCTCATGCAAATGCATGTTTTCACTGGGCATCATAAAACGGAAACGGTTAAGTTATCTTTGCGAATCGTAAAATTTCCTTTGAAATGGCATTCAATCGTTTTTGCATATTTTGCATATTTTGCTAAAAATACTCGTTTTTGCATATTTTTGCGCATATTTTTCAATAAATGCATGTTTTTGTGCATTATTTTGGTTAGCATCCATTTGGAAAAGTAAAACGCTCCTGATACTTAGTGCGACATCTTCTGGTAAAAGTTCACACATAATTTGTTAAAAAATATTTACCTGAATCACCCTGATGAAATCTAAATTTTTATATTTACACAACATTTTTATTGTTTTGTTCGGGAATTCGCTAAAAAATTTTAACTTTACACAACATAACACATTTTAAATGGAAAGTGAGTTGGTTTTGAGATTTTTTCTGCAAAATTATGGAAATTAACGGCCTGGCCCACGATGTCACGAGAAATCGTTCGATCGACAACTTGCATTGCAAACAAAAATAAGTTTTCTAAAGTTATTGTTGTTTGCAATACAAGTTGTCGATCGAACGATATCTGGTGACATCGTGGGCCAGGCCGTTAATTTAACTTAATTTTTTGTTGTTGAATTTATTGTTTTGTTTTTCTTTATACTAATTTTATATGTAGATACATATGTATATTAAATGAATTGTTTTCTGCCTTTTTTTTTGTTAAATTGTTTTTAAATAAAATATTAAAAAAATATTTTTAATTGCATATTTTCTGTGTTTTTAGTGCATATTTTCAAATTTTAAGTGCATGTTTTATGCGCATATTTTCGATTTTTTAGTGCATGAGATTCCTTGCCCTAGTCATAAGTAAAGAATGGAATGTCCTACAGTAAACTTCTTGGTACGCTTTTGTAGAAAATGAACGCTCTATAAAACAATTTAAAATAAAAACTAAAGCTGAAATAAAAATATTTTTATGTGCTTTTATTGTTGTTTGACCAATGTAATGTTTAAGTATTTTGGTGGGGGTTTTTCTATGCTAATCTTTGGTAAATTTTTGTTTTAGATATTTTTAATAAAACAATTTCTTTTTGATGTGAAGTTGTTTTTACATCTTTATTTGCTCGACGTTTGATTGGCTTTTTTCCAACTTCTTCAGGAGTTTTCTTTATTTAAATCTCACAAACAAATTCTACATTAATATTATATTACAATATGTATGTATGTATATGTATGTATGAGGGTATACATGTGTACAGTGACACCTCTTATAACCGGACACTCACCGTCACCGTATTTTTGTCCGGTTATTAGAGGTGTCCGCTTATGGGAGGTGTTCGTTAGAAGAGGTTTCACTGTATATGAAACTTACAAGACGTATGATTTTTTACTCACTAGTATGAAACTTACATGCAACTAAAACTGGATATCACGGACATAATATAAAAAATTGTCATTTAATAAAATTTAAACTTGACATCATAACATTTGTAAAATAAAATTACCAGCAGACATATGGTATACCAATAGGTAATCCCTTATCACCGACTATCGCAGATATAGTACTTGACACCCCTCTTGACGAAGTGATTGACGAACTAACAAAAAACAATTTTTTTTTATACACACATACATATACATATTTATTTATTGTATGTTCAAATATGAACTAACAATAAGTATTCAAATCTTAAATCTAAATATAATTATTAGGCCCGACCAGTATCGGACATAAACTTAGTGATAGTAATTAATAATACATAAATTTCGTATTAAGCACAATAATTATATTCAAGAAGTATCATTTGGGGTGCTGACTATTAGGGCCCTTGTGTCCCTCTTTTTTAAGCGGATGTGTCCAGTAAAGTTCAAGATATTACGAGCAAGCGGATTAGGATGTGACTCGAGTTTTGTTAAATATTTGCCTGCGTATTTTTCAATTTCTTCAGTCACTAGTGGCATATTTAAATCACGATGTATATTTGAATTTTTTATGTACCATGGGGACGATGTTATTAACAGTAAAATTTTATTTTGCCGTTGTTGGATTCTATCCACATTTGAAGCTGAAGCAGTGCCCCATAGCTGAATTCCATAGCACCATATTGGCTTCAAAAGCGACTTGTATATCAAAAGTTTGCAGTCTAGGCTGAGTGTTGAATTTCTGCCAATTAACCAATATATTTGAGTTAATTTAAGTTTCATTTGGGTTAACTTAGAGTCAATATGATATTTCCATGTAAGCCTTCGATCAAGATGTATTCCAAGGTATTTCACTTGAGAATGTTGAGGAATATTTTGATTGTTGATTCGAATGGGGGAAGAGGTATCTTTTCTTATGGTAAACGTTATATGAACACATTTTGTTCATTTACTTTAATTCTCCATAAGTTCAACCATCTTTCAAGCTGGGTAATGTGTGCTTGGAGATTGCGGGATGCCTCATCAGGATTTTTGTGAATACTCAAACAGGCTGTATCATCGGCAAATGTAGAAGTGTGGATGTTATTGCTCATAGGCATATCACAAGTATATATTCAATACAAGACTGGCCCCAGAATACTACCATGTGGCACACTAAAAGATATAGATCCGGGCACACTCATGAAGTCTCCTTTCACAACAGTAAACTTCAAAACAGTAATATAACTTTCCAAAAGTTTTTCTATATTTATTGGCAAATATGTCTTCAATTTTAACAAGCAAGACTGCTATATTCGGCTGTGCCGAATCTGATATACCCTTTACCAACGTATGTATGTGTAGTATACAGATGCATACACAAGTATATACATATTATATATATATATATTTGTTTTGTAATAAAATTTATAATTTTTTGTTTAGTGCAATTCTTAGTAAGTGACCTCTTGTTATTTATCGACTAAAGAATTTGCTTGAGTAAAGATCTTCCTAAGATATGAAATATGTTTAACTGAAAAAATAATTATATTTGGTTATTTTTTTACCCAATTTTTTTCAATTTCCAGCCCTGGAACCATAATTTAAATTTTTCTGTTTTTAATACGAGTACACTGAGAAAATTAAATCGTAAAATCAAAGAAAATACACTTTGTTGCAAAGACTTTTATTGGTCAGATTGTGCCCAAAGACAAAACAACTTTACCGGAAAGGCGCAAAGTTCTTTAGATTCCCATGAAATATATACTTAAAATCGAAGACTTAAAATCTTGTGGCAAGGATTTACGTCTTTGGAAACACTTAAAAAAGTCCTTAAACTAAGGAAAAAGTATTTTGGCACAAAGACTTTCATTCGTTAGTCTTAAGACTTGAATTTTTGATTTTAAGTACAATTTTCATTGTAACAAAGACGTAATTTTAACATTATTACAAAGAAATGCAATTAAATTCAACGAAATAATTCTGATATGTAGGAACAAAGGCAATTTTCTTTGAAATCTGCTATAGAAATGTTTTAAAAAATTAAAATTTTTCTGCAAAATAAAATATTTAATGAAACCAAACACAGCATTTTTATAAAATTTTTTTATTTCAGTTTAATGTAATAAAAATAAAAAAATAGTTCATATACAGCATAACTTTACTTAACTAATTAAAATCCAACAACATTTTTAGACTATGACTTTAATACTGACTCTAGGCATTTTTAATGTTAAAAGAGTTATAATACATTTTTTTATTTAAGTTTAATACAATAAAAATAAAAAATAGTTCATATACATAGTTCACTTTTCACCTACTAATAGTTATAAGTATATTGACAAAGGTCAAGCGCTGCCACGACGATAGAGCGTTTTTTTATTTTATTTTTTTTTATATTGTTATTATTATATATTTTATATTGTTATTATAATATATTTAAAAAAAACACAACACTTCAATTTATATTAAAATTACATATTAAATCACTTGACGAAAAAGAAGAAAAAATGACAAGGCGCACATGCACAATTGAGCGTTCCTATCGACTGACTTACAATTAATGACAACCACGAAAACAATTCTTTTTATTATACCCTTTACCAAAAATGGAAAAGGGTATATATAGGTTTGTCATTCCGTGTGTAATTTCCATAATTTTAATTTGCGACCAAAAAAATATATATATTCTGGGTCCTTATGAATAGCGATGACGAATAAGCGATGTCCGTCTGTCATCAGAAATGGTCCAACTTAGATTGGTATTGAAATTCAGCAAAATCGGGCAGACGATTGCATACCTGGAAAGCTTAAACTTCATTTTGCCATATAAAAGTAACTACCGAAAACAAATTTTTATTTTTTTTTAATAAATAAATTTATTTTACACTTCAGTACGACTAAAATTGGTATTTTAAATTAAAAAAAATATATAAAAAATTATAAAGACGTTTCCAGGGTTGGGAAACTTTAATTTTTTGTGTTATGTAAAATTAACTATGTCTAAAACTATATTAGTATTTTCTCGAGAACCGTAAGAGCTACAGACCTGAAATTTGGACACAGTGTGTAGACCTTTGGCCGCTACAACAACAAATACATGAGAATTGGAAATTAAAGGGTGTTCCAAAACGAGCAACGAAAAATTCTAAAATCCCATGTAATATACATACAATTATATGTATATACACTTGAAATTTGTAAGGTTAGTGTATTTTTATACAGACTACAAAAATTAACACTAAAATTTCAAAAAATTTAAATTAAAGGCTGTTCCATCAGTTAATGCAATTTTGACAACTTGCTGTATCTTGGAAACCGTAAGAGCAAAACTCTTGAAATTTTCAAAAACGGTAAAACTAAAAAATCAAGGAATTATATATAAAATCGCCAAACCGAAAAAAATCGCGAAAAACAAAAAAAAATCGCCAAAACGAAAAATACCCAAAAAAACATGAAAAAATCGCCAAAATTAAAAAAAAACCCCAAAACAGGAAAAAAACGACAAAATGAAAAAAAATTGCCAAAATGAAAAAACCCCAAAAAAGAGAAAAAAATCACCTAAATAAAAAAACCCCACAGCAGGAAAAGACGCCATAATGAAAAAAAACCCAAAAACAGAAAAAAATCGCCATATTAAAAAAAATTTCTAGGACTAAAATAAATCGCGGAAAACCGGAAAAATTGCTTAAATAAAAAAAAATCGCCAAAATGAAAGAAAATCGCCAAAATGAAAAAAAATCGCCAAAATGAAAAAAATCGCCAAAACGAAAAAAAACCCAAAAAAAACAGAAAAAAGTCGCCAAAATGAAAAAAAAGAAAAAAAACTCCTAAATAAAAAAAACCCAAAAACAGAAAAAAATGAAAAAAAAATCGTCAAAATGAGAAAAATCTACAAAATGAGGAAAATCCCAATAACAGAAAAAAATCACCAATATAAAAAAACTCCAAAAACAGAAAAAAATCGCCAAAACGAGAAAAAAGCGACAAAACTGAAAAAATCGTTTAAACTGAAAAAAAAACTTCATAAAAGCCTACCTTTCGTGCGCGATTCAAAGTCGCACTTTACTGAAGTTTTTAATATTAAAGGAATTAAATGAAACTAATAAGCAGATTTTGTAAAAAAATTTGTTTCTAAACGTTTCAAATTTGTATGAAAAATAACGAAAATTCTTTTCAAAAAATATTTTTTCCATACAAATTTCAAAACGAAAAAATCGTTTGAATTTACAAAATCTGACCTTAAGTTTTTCTTATTTCGTTTTTGCTTTTTTCACTTAACATATTTTATGTATTTTTTAAAGAACTAGATTGGTATCAATAATCAAAAAAATCCAAAATTATGACTCCAGGGTTGGAAAACTCACACTTTTTGTGTTATGTAAAATTAAATAGGTCTAAAATTTTTTTTCTTTTTCTTTATAAATTGAATATATTTTATGCTTCTGAAAGAAAATTACAGCTCCAAAGATGGAAACTTTAAAAAAATGATAAATTTTTTCACAAAACAAATATGTATGTATGTGTCTGTATACTATATATATGTACGTACGTTGGTAAAGGGTATATAAGATTCGGCACCGCCGAATATAGCACTCTTACTTGTTTTTTACATAACGTAAACAAATTTAACTTTGAAGACTAAATTCTTTAAAGATACAGACTTTCCCCCTTATGCAAAAACGATTGTTAAACTTAAAGTTGGTTTAGCAAACGAATTTTGTACGGCAAAACCGGTTTAAAAGCATGCTTTAACTTTAACAATCGTTTTTGCATAAGGGCATTTATCTTTATTTTTTTTTAACCGCTCTTGTTTACCGTTGCAAGCCAACATGTGCGAACAAGCAAAAATGTTCACTTATGCATTGAAGACAAAATTCTTTAAAGTTACAGACTTTGTCTTTGTAGCAAGGATGCTTAGCTTTAAAAAAACAAAGAAAAGTCTTTAATTTTAAATACGTTTTTCAATCCCTTATTAGCAAAGAAATTAATCGTTGTAGCAAATATTTTATCTTTACGGAAAAGATAATTTCTTTGATTAAGCTTCAAAGAATTGTAGTCGTTTGTGTTGAAGATGCACCATTTGCTTGTTTAAGGAATGAATCATTGATGCTTTATTTAATTAGTTTTATATATAAAAAAGTGTACTTTTCCCAACCCTGGAATCATCATTTTATTTTTTTTGGTTCCTTATATCAATCTTGTTCTTTAAAAAATATATAAAATATGTTAAATGAACAAAGAAAAAAAGAAATAAGGATAATACTAGTTTTATTTAGTAACTTTAATATCAAAATAAATTCAGTAGAGTGCGACTTTTTTAATATGGATTTTTTTAAGTTTTTTTTTTTGTTAAACGATTTTTTTAGTTTTGTCGCTATTTTCTCCTTTTGGCAATTTTTTCTGTTTTTGGGGATTTTTTATAGCTATTGCTATTTATGTCGAGATACAGGGTTTAGAAAATAATTTTCGTAACAAAATTAATCGACACTATTACAGTTATAAATTTATTTTTGTTTTGATTTCTTTGTATTTAAGCCGGCTAACAGCCGCCACCGGCCACAAACAATGTATTAATTTAATCGTGCGCCGCTAGAAAATATAATAATGGGAAATAAATGGAAACGTTTTAAAATATTTGCGGCGAATTTGATATCATCATATAATATTTTCACAATGTATGGTTAAAAGATAACACAGACTTTAACGGCAAGTTGTGTATGAAGAACTTGCAGTTAAAGTTCAAGTTAACTCTTAACCATATACTGTGAAAAGGGACGTAAGTTTGTTTTATACTATGTTCACACTTATGTTTTTAAATATGTTTAATACATGTTCACACTTAAGCCTGATACTCTGTTCACAATTTCGTGCGAAATGCTGTCAAACTACATATAAAAGTATTTGGTATGAAATATTTGCGAAATAAATTCGCAAGAGTAGTACTCTGTTCTTGGTGTGAAAAACACGGAAAATTATGTCTTTCCATGCAAAATTAATCTGGCATAATTTTAGTTTAGCTGCGAAACAACATGAGCAGTACTTTTTTCACACGGAATTTTAACAATGTTGCATACTTTCAAGCAATAAAAGCGAGAAATTTATTTAAAAAACCGCGAGTTGGGCTACAAATTTTTCACGCGAAATAACGAATGGCACTGAAAATTTTTCACAACTTCGAACAGAGTACCATGCTTTATGTTTTAAAAAATTTTTAAGACAAGTTTTCTAAGAAATAAACACACTCGTTCACATTATATTTGAGATGTTTAAGGTTGACGTTTTGTGAATAAATTATTGTGTTTGTAAGAAAGTTTGAACAATTATGCTTTTTGTTTGCTTTATTATTTTTAAGCAACAAATGTTTTTTTAAGCAATTATTGTGTTCCAAATAATTTTTTTAAAGTGCCACTGTTTAATAACAACACAAAGCTGCCAGAGCTATCAAAAACGCACTGAACATACTTCATTTACGTGTTTATCGATGAGTTTAATTTTAAAACTTGTTAA
The DNA here is from genome assembly GCA_944452675.1 of Tachina lurida. Classification (NCBI taxonomy): domain Eukaryota; kingdom Metazoa; phylum Arthropoda; class Insecta; order Diptera; family Tachinidae; genus Tachina; species Tachina lurida. Next base: position 80,129,914 of record OX101754.1, read on the forward strand.
CTGGATGCTTAACAAAACAAGTCAATGTATGGTAAAACATCAAAAAATTATTGTGTTTAAGCTCTTAAAGGACGTTAAACACGTAAGTGTAAACATATTATTATATAGCTAAATAGCAATTGCTATAACCGGGTGTCCTAAGACACCTCTCTTCTTTTTTTTCATTTTGGCGATTTTTTTTTTCATTTTGACGATTTTTTTCCATTTTTGGGTTTTTCTTTATTTTTGCAATGTTTTTCATTTTGGCAAATTTTTTCTGTTTTTGGAGTGTTTTTTATTTTGGCGATTTTTTTTCATTTGGCGATTTTTTTTCATTTGGCGATTTTTTTTTTGTTTTTGGGTTTTTTTTCATTTTGGCAATTTTTTTCCTTCTGGCGATTTTTTCATTTTGGCGATTTTTTTCGGGTTTTCGCGATTTATTTTAGTCTTAGAAATTTTTTAATATGGTGCTTTTTTTGTTTTGACGATTTTTTTTTGTTTTTGGCATTTTTTTTTTTTTGGTTTGGCTATTTTATAATTTTTTAATTTTTTAGTTTTACTGTTTTTGAAAATTTCAAGAGTTTTGCTCTTACGGTTTCCAAGATATAACAAGTTGTCAAAATTACATAGTCAAAATTGCATAAACTGATGGAACACCCTTTAATTTACATTTGTTTAAATCTTAGTGTTAATTGTTGTAGTCTGTATAAAAATACACTAACTTTACAAATTTCAAGTGTATATACGGAACCCTAAAAAGGTTAAATTTTCCAGCTGTGAAGGTGTGGTTTTTATTTGTCAAATTTTTCTTTCCAAAACATAAAATATATTTATAAATAAAAATATAAACAAAAATTATTACACCTAGTTAATTTTGTATATCACAAAAAGTGTACGTTTCCCAACCCTGGAATTATAATTTAAAATTTTTCTGATTTCTTACACCAATCTTTTTCTTTTAAGAATTTAAGATATTTTAAATTTATTGATAAAAAGGAAAAATTAGTTTTAGTAGGTTATTTTTATGTATATAACAAAAAAGTTAATGTTCCCAACCCTGGAAACGCCTTTTAGATTTTTTTAATTTTTTTCATATTTTTAACACAAATTTTATTAGTACTGAAATATAAAATAAGTTTATTTAAAAAAAATTAAAAAAAATTTTGTTATCTAGTTACTTTTATATGGCAAAATCAAGTTTAAGTTTTCTTGCTGATTTTCAATACCAATCTAAGTTGGACCACCAGTCCAAGAACGAAGTCTCTAGCTTTTCTGGGAGCTTCGGAAAACGGATTTCACGTACACCAGACGGAAGGACAGACGGACATGGCTTATTCGTCTTCCCTATTCACAAGGACCCAGAATATATACATTTTATGGGTCGCATTGAATATTATGGAAATTACACACGGAATGACAAACCTATATATACCCTTTTCAATTTTTGGTAAAGTCCTCCTTGTAACTTGGACCAATCTATGCGTTTGCTCAATAGTGCTATGCTGACTTCTAAAGCCAAATTGATGGTACGGGATGCACCCATTATCAGCTAAAACTGTGGACAATTTAGTCATGAGCAGCTTTTCGAAAAGTTTTTAGACTGTTGATAGTAAGCTTATAGGCCTGTATGACTCAGCCTTGGTAAGATCTTTGCCCAGCTTCGGAATCATTTTAATCTTGGCAAGTTTCCAGTTATGTGGAAAATACTGCATTCGTAAAATGGCATTAAAAATAAATAGCAGGATTCTTATTGCAATATGAGGCACATTCATCAGCATCTTGTTACTAATTCCGTCAATACCTGGAGCTTTCTTCGGATTAAGTTCAACAATTAGTTTTTGTACATCGCGCATCTTAAACTTTATGGGTCGCGGGGGTAGATCAACTACACTCCGCAAATCAGCAACACCAGTACATGTGTTTGGGGTAAATACGTATTTTAAATGATTAGCAAATATGCTAACTTTTTCAGTATCGCTTCTTGCCCAACCTCCGGTAGATGTGCTTAGAGGTGGTTTAAACTCAACGGGGGGTTTCAGCTTTCTAGCAGCGTGTCACAAAGAGTAATTAGATGCTGGTGTGACATCAAGAACTTCCAGATAATTTTTAAGAGATGCAAAACAAAAAATAAAACATATATAAAAATACATTGACGGTCTGTTTGCAGTAATAAATCAAAAGGATGAAGAAATTATACTAAGCCTACTAAATAAATATCATAATAAGCAGCAATTTACTATGGAAAAGGAAGCAAACATACTTAGACATAAAAATAATAAAGGATAATAATAAATTACACTATGCAACAAATTTTTGCCTTTCTGCCATAACCTCAAATATTAGATATTTTCTTAGCTAATTCAGGGTCACTGAACACGAATATGACATTCATTTATTTTTCTTAAGAAGCGTTTTCGAGATAATTCCAAAAATCTTGAGGACTGTTTATTTAAATTGAGCAACTTTTACACCATCAAAAAGATATATTTTTCTTTTATCTCTCCATATTTATAGAGTGTTGATCAAATAGAAATTGACTGAGTTATGGCCCTTTAGATTTAAAAAAATTTGAAGTTTTTAGGTTATTGTTCTTAAATTCACTATTTTAAGTTGTGCCCTTACACGTAATAAAAATTCTAAAATTTTTTTAAGCATGTCTCTTAAATAAAATTTTGTACCAAACGTATAAAGCGTTAAATTGTTATCATCGCACAAAAAATGAAAAAGTTCCGATATATTTAGTGAAAATATCCATTTATGGATGCCACAAAAAAATTTACCTCTAAAATGACATGTTTTTTCAAATTAAATTCCTTTATTGTACCCTTTACCAAAAATGGAAAAGGGTATATATAGATTTGTCATTCCGTGTGTAATTTCCATAATATTCATATCCGACCCATAAAATGTATATATTCTGGGTCCTTATGAATAGGGAAGACGAATAAGCGATGTCCGTCTGTCCGTCTATTGTACGTGAAATCGGATTTCCGAAGCTCCCAGAAAAGCTAGAGACTTCGTTCTTGGACTGGTGTGTCAGAAATGGTCCAACTTAGATTGGTATTGAAAATCAGCAAAATCGAGCAGACGGCTTCAGATCTGGAAAACTTAAACTTGATTTTGCCATATAAAAGTAACTATTTTATATTTCAGTGCGAGTAAAATTTGTATTAAAATTATGAAAAAAATTAAAAAAATCAAAAAGGCGTTTCCAGGGTTGGGAACATTAACTTTTTTTTATAGACATGAAAATAACCTACTAAAACTAATTTTTCTTTTTTATCAATAAATTTAAAATATCTTAAATTTTAAATCAGAAAAATTTTAAATTATGATTCCAGGGTTGGGAAACGTACACTTCTTGTGATATACAAAATTAACTAGGTGTAATAATTTTTTTTTATATTTTTATTTATAAATATATTTTATGTTTTGGAAAGAAAAGTTGGGTATAGAAAATTTGACAAATAAAAACCACAGCTCCACAGCTGGAAAATTTAACCTTTTTAGGGTTCCGTACACCAAAGGTGAAAAGGAACCCTATTATTTTCGCTACGATGTCCGTCTGACTATCACAGGGTAGTTTCTCGAGAACCGTAAGAGCTACGCACCTGAAATTTGGACACAGTGTGTAGACCTTTGGCCGCTACAACAAAAAATACATGAGAGTTAAAAATTAAAGGGTGTTCCAAACTAGCAACGAAAAATGTTAAAATCCCATGTAATATATATACAATTGTATGTATGTATGTATATACACTTGAAATTAGTAAAGTTAGAGTATTTTTACACAGACTACAACAATTAACACTAAGATTTAAACAAATTTAAATTAAAGGGTGTTCCATCAGCGTATGCAATTTTGACTATATAATTTGGACAACTTGCTGTATCTTGGAAACCGTAAGAGCAAATCTCTTGAAATTTTCAAAAACAGTAAAACTAAAAAATCAGAAAATTGTAAAATAGCCAAACCAAAAAAAATCGCCAAAAACAAAAAAAAACGCCAAAACAAAAAAGGACCATATTAAAAAATTTCTAAGACTAAAATAAATCGTGAAAAACCGAAAAAATCTCCAAAATGAAAAAATTGCAAGAAGGAAAAAAATTGCCAAAATGAAAAAACCCCAAAAACAGAAAAAAAGATCGCCAACTGAAAAAAAAAATCGTCAAATGTAAAAACACTCCAAAAACAGAAAAAATTTGCCAAAATGAAAAACATCGCCAAAATAAAAATAAACAGAAAAAATTGCCAAAACGAGAAAAAGCGACAAAACTTATAAAATCGTTTTAACTAAAATAAAAACTTCAAAAAAACCACATTAAAAAAATCGCACTTTACTGAATTTATTTTGATATTAAAGTTACTAAATAAAACTAGTACATATTATCTTTATTTCTTTTTTTCTTTTTTCATTTAACATATTTTATATATTTGTTAAAGAACAGGATTGATATAAGGAACCAAAAAAATTTAAAATGATGATTCCAGGGTTGGGAAAAGTACACTTTTTTTATGTATAAAACTAATTAAATAAAGCTAGTTATTTCTTTGATAATTAAATACATATATTCTATGTTTTAGAAAGAAATAAATTAGTACTCGTATTAAAAACAGAAAAATTTAAATTATGGCTCCAGGGTTGGAAATTGAAAAAAATTGGGTAAAAAATAACCAAATATAATTATTTTTTCAGTTAAACATATTTCATATTTTAGGAAGATCTTTTCTTAAGCAAATTATTTAGTCGAAAAATACCAAGAGGTCACTAAACAAAAAATTGTAAATTTTATTACAAAACAAATATGTATGTATGTACTTGTGTATGCATCTGTATAGTACACATACATACGTTGGTAAAGGGTATATCAGATTCGGCACAGCCGAATATAGAACTCTTACTTGTTTTTCTTTAGAAGCGTTTTCGAGACATTCGCTAAAATCGTGTTTATTTTGCAGTTTCCAAAGATATTTCCAAAAATCCTGAGGACTGTCTATTTAAATTGTACAAATTTTAAACCGTTAGAAAGATATGTTTTTGTTTTATCCCCTCATATTTCTAGCATGCTGATCCGATAAAAACTCTGGGAGAAAGACAGAAAGAGGTAGTATTTCTCCCTCTGTCTTTCACACAGCTGAATTAGGACTTTGCAAAGTAAACTTTGCGTGTCTAAAAGGGGTAACACTATAAGTAAGTCCCGATTCACACGTTTCAAATTTTGTTGCTCAACTCGTAATTCCGCTGTAAGAAAGACAGACGGAAATACAAATATCTCTTTTCTTCTTACAGCTGAACTACGAGTTGAGCAACAAAAGTTGAGTAGGAACCGGGACTAAAATACAAGCAAAGATACACCCCTTTTAGACAATGAAAGTTTACTTTGCAAAGTAAACTTTTGCAATTCGCCTTGAGTGCGCCTGAAGAATTTATTGTGAATATTTTAATTCAATTAAGGCGAAATCACCTTGAAATCAATAAAAATGTGTTTTTTTATACATTAAAAATAAATATTAGTATTTTATGTTTGTAAAACTATTAAATTCTTTTAAATTTGATATTTTTTATATGAATAGGCAAATGGCGGTTTTTACACAGGTGCTTAATCCTCTTAACGGTCAAAATGAATGGGCATATAGAGATAATTCGTATGACTATCACCAAGAAGTGGCTAATGCTGGTTTCGGTGACATGCTCTATGACGGGGAAAGAAATCAGAAATACTACGCCGCTTTGCGAAAGACCATTGAAAAGCTACACAGAGAAGGACGTCAGGCACATGTTCTGGATATTGGAGCTGGCACTGGCATACTCTCAATGATGGCTGTCGCCTCTGGTGCTGATTCGGTTACTGCGTGCGAATCTTTTATACCTATGGCAAATTGCGCAGACGACATATTGAAAGCAAACAAAGTAAGAGACAAAATAACTTTGATTAAGAAACGATCTACTGATATAATTATTGGTCGAGATATGCAAAGGAAAGCTAACGTTTCTATCAAAAACGCACTGAACATACTTCATTTACGTGTTTATCGATGAGTTTAATTTTAAAACTTGTTAACTGGATGCTTAACAAAACAAGTCAATGTATGGTAAAACATCAAAAAATTATTGTGTTTAAGCTCTTAAAGGACGTTAAACACGTAAGTGTAAACATATTATTATATAGCTAAATAGCAATTGCTATAACCGGGTGTCCTAAGACACCTCTCTTCTTTTTTTTCATTTTGGCGATTTTTTTTTTTCATTTTGACGATTTTTTTTCCATTTTTGGGTTTTTCTTTATTTTTGCAATGTTTTTCATTTTGGCAAATTTTTTCTGTTTTTGGAGTGTTTTTTATTTTGGCGATTTTTTTTCATTTGGCGATTTTTTTTCATTTGGCGATTTTTTTTTTTGTTTTTGGGTTTTTTTTCATTTTGGCAATTTTTTTCCTTCTGGCGATTTTTTCATTTTGGCGATTTTTTTCGGGTTTTCGCGATTTATTTTAGTCTTAGAAATTTTTTAATATGGTGCTTTTTTTGTTTTGACGATTTTTTTTTGTTTTTGGCATTTTTTTTTTTTGGTTTGGCTATTTTATAATTTTTTAATTTTTTAGTTTTACTGTTTTTGAAAATTTCAAGAGTTTTGCTCTTACGGTTTCCAAGATATAACAAGTTGTCAATATTACATAGTCAAAATTGCATAAACTGATGGAACACCCTTTAATTTACATTTGTTTAAATCTTAGTGTTAATTGTTGTAGTCTGTATAAAAATACACTAACTTTACAAATTTCAAGTGTATATACGGAACCCTAAAAAGGTTAAATTTTCCAGCTGTGAAGGTGTGGTTTTTATTTGTCAAATTTTTCTTTCCAAAACATAAAATATATTTATAAATAAAAATATAAACAAAAATTATTACACCTAGTTAATTTTGTATATCACAAAAAGTGTACGTTTCCCAACCCTGGAATTATAATTTAAAATTTTTCTGATTTCTTACACCAATCTTTTTCTTTTAAGAATTTAAGATATTTTAAATTTATTGATAAAAAGGAAAAATTAGTTTTAGTAGGTTATTTTTATGTATATAACAAAAAAGTTAATGTTCCCAACCCTGGAAACGCCTTTTAGATTTTTTTAATTTTTTTCATATTTTTAACACAAATTTTATTAGTACTGAAATATAAAATAAGTTTATTTAAAAAAAATTAAAAAAAATTTTGTTATCTAGTTACTTTTATATGGCAAAATCAAGTTTAAGTTTTCTTGCTGATTTTCAATACCAATCTAAGTTGGACCACCAGTCCAAGAACGAAGTCTCTAGCTTTTCTGGGAGCTTCGGAAAACGGATTTCACGTACACCAGACGGAAGGACAGACGGACATCGCTTATTCGTCTTCCCTATTCACAAGGACCCAGAATATATACATTTTATGGGTCGCATTGAATATTATGGAAATTACACACGGAATGACAAACCTATATATACCCTTTTCAATTTTTGGTAAAGTCCTCCTTGTAACTTGGACCAATCTATGCGTTTGCTCAATAGTGCTATGCTGACTTCTAAAGCCAAATTGATGGTACGGGATGCACCCATTATCAGCTAAAACTGTGGACAATTTAGTCATGAGCAGCTTTTCGAAAAGTTTTTAGACTGTTGATAGTAAGCTTATAGGCCTGTATGACTCAGCCTTGGTAAGATCTTTGCCCAGCTTCGGAATCATTTTAATATTGGCAAGTTTCCAGTTATGTGGAAAATACTGCATTCGTAAAATGGCATTAAAAATAAATAGCAGGATTCTTATTGCAATATGAGGCACATTCATCAGCATCTTGTTACTAATTCCGTCAATACCTGGAGCTTTCTTCGGATTAAGTTCAACAATTAGTTTTTGTACATCGCGCATCTTAAACTTTATGGGTCGCGGGGGTAGATCAACTACACTCCGCAAATCAGCAACACCAGTACATGTGTTTGGGGTAAATACGTATTTTAAATGATTAGCAAATATGCTAACTTTTTCAGTATCGCTTCTTGCCCAACCTCCGGTAGATGTGCTTAGAGGTGGTTTAAACTCAACGGGGGGTTTCAGCTTTCTAGCAGCGTGTCACAAAGAGTAATTAGATGCTGGTGTGACATCAAGAACTTCCAGATAATTTTTAAGAGATGCAAAACAAAAAATAAAACATATATAAAAATACATTGACGGTCTGTTTGCAGTAATAAATCAAAAGGATGAAGAAATTATACTAAGCCTACTAAATAAATATCATAATAAGCAGCAATTTACTATGGAAAAGGAAGCAAACATACTTAGACATAAAAATAATAAAGGATAATAATAAATTACACTATGCAACAAATTTTTGCCTTTCTGCCATAACCTCAAATATTAGATATTTTCTTAGCTAATTCAGGGTCACTGAACACGAATATGACATTCATTTATTTTTCTTAAGAAGCGTTTTCGAGATAATTCCAAAAATCTTGAGGACTGTTTATTTAAATTGAGCAACTTTTACACCATCAAAAAGATATATTTTTCTTTTATCTCTCCATATTTATAGAGTGTTGATCAAATAGAAATTGACTGAGTTATGGCCCTTTAGATTTAAAAAAATTTGAAGTTTTTAGGTTATTGTTCTTAAATTCACTATTTTAAGTTGTGCCCTTACACGTAATAAAAATTCTAAAATTTTTTTAAGCATGTCTCTTAAATAAAATTTTGTACCAAACGTATAAAGCGTTAAATTGTTATCATCGCACAAAAAATGAAAAAGTTCCGATATATTTAGTGAAAATATCCATTTATGGATGCCACAAAAAAATTTACCTCTAAAATGACATGTTTTTTCAAATTAAATTCCTTTATTGTACCCTTTACCAAAAATGGAAAAGGGTATATATAGATTTGTCATTCCGTGTGTAATTTCCATAATATTCATATCCGACCCATAAAATGTATATATTCTGGGTCCTTATGAATAGGGAAGACGAATAAGCGATGTCCGTCTGTCCGTCTATTGTACGTGAAATCGGATTTCCGAAGCTCCCAGAAAAGCTAGAGACTTCGTTCTTGGACTGGTGTGTCAGAAATGGTCCAACTTAGATTGGTATTGAAAATCAGCAAAATCGAGCAGACGGCTTCAGATCTGGAAAACTTAAACTTGATTTTGCCATATAAAAGTAACTATTTTATATTTCAGTGCGAGTAAAATTTGTATTAAAATTATGAAAAAAATTAAAAAAATCAAAAAGGCGTTTCCAGGGTTGGGAACATTAACTTTTTTTTATAGACATGAAAATAACCTACTAAAACTAATTTTTCTTTTTTATCAATAAATTTAAAATATCTTAAATTTTAAATCAGAAAAATTTTAAATTATGATTCCAGGGTTGGGAAACGTACACTTCTTGTGATATACAAAATTAACTAGGTGTAATAATTTTTTTTTATATTTTTATTTATAAATATATTTTATGTTTTGGAAAGAAAAGTTGGGTATAGAAAATTTGACAAATAAAAACCACAGCTCCACAGCTGGAAAATTTAACCTTTTTAGGGTTCCGTACACCAAAGGTGAAAAGGAACCCTATTATTTTCGCTACGATGTCCGTCTGACTATCACAGGGTAGTTTCTCGAGAACCGTAAGAGCTACGCACCTGAAATTTGGACACAGTGTGTAGACCTTTGGCCGCTACAACAAAAAATACATGAGAGTTAAAAATTAAAGGGTGTTCCAAACTAGCAACGAAAAATGTTAAAATCCCATGTAATATATATACAATTGTATGTATGTATGTATATACACTTGAAATTAGTAAAGTTAGAGTATTTTTACACAGACTACAACAATTAACACTAAGATTTAAACAAATTTAAATTAAAGGGTGTTCCATCAGCGTATGCAATTTTGACTATATAATTTGGACAACTTGCTGTATCTTGGAAACCGTAAGAGCAAATCTCTTGAAATTTTCAAAAACAGTAAAACTAAAAAATCAGAAAATTGTAAAATAGCCAAACCAAAAAAAATCGCCAAAAACAAAAAAAAAACGCCAAAACAAAAAAGGACCATATTAAAAAATTTCTAAGACTAAAATAAATCGTGAAAAACCGAAAAAATCTCCAAAATGAAAAAATTGCAAGAAGGAAAAAAATTGCCAAAATGAAAAAACCCCAAAAACAGAAAAAAAGATCGCCAACTGAAAAAAAAAATCGTCAAATGTAAAAACACTCCAAAAACAGAAAAAATTTGCCAAAATGAAAAACATCGCCAAAATAAAAATAAACAGAAAAAATTGCCAAAACGAGAAAAAGCGACAAAACTTATAAAATCGTTTTAACTAAAATAAAAACTTCAAAAAAACCACATTAAAAAAATCGCACTTTACTAAATTTATTTTGATATTAAAGTTACTAAATAAAACTAGTACATATTATCTTTATTTCTTTTTTTCTTTTTTCATTTAACATATTTTATATATTTGTTAAAGAACAGGATTGATATAAGGAACCAAAAAAATTTAAAATGATGATTCCAGGGTTGGGAAAAGTACACTTTTTTTATGTATAAAACTAATTAAATAAAGCTAGTTATTTCTTTGATAATTAAATACATATATTCTATGTTTTAGAAAGAAATAAATTAGTACTCGTATTAAAAACAGAAAAATTTAAATTATGGCTCCAGGGTTGGAAATTGAAAAAAATTGGGTAAAAAATAACCAAATATAATTATTTTTTCAGTTAAACATATTTCATATTTTAGGAAGATCTTTTCTTAAGCAAATTATTTAGTCGAAAAATACCAAGAGGTCACTAAACAAAAAATTGTAAATTTTATTACAAAACAAATATGTATGTATGTACTTGTGTATGCATCTGTATAGTACACATACATACGTTGGTAAAGGGTATATCAGATTCGGCACAGCCGAATATAGAACTCTTACTTGTTTTTCTTTAGAAGCGTTTTCGAGACATTCGCTAAAATCGTGTTTATTTTGCAGTTTCCAAAGATATTTCCAAAAATCCTGAGGACTGTCTATTTAAATTGTACAAATTTTAAACCGTTAGAAAGATATGTTTTTGTTTTATCCCCTCATATTTCTAGCATGCTGATCCGATAAAAACTCTGGGAGAAAGACAGAAAGAGGTAGTATTTCTCCCTCTGTCTTTCACACAGCTGAATTAGGACTTTGCAAAGTAAACTTTGCGTGTCTAAAAGGGGTAACACTATAAGTAAGTCCCGATTCACACGTTTCAAATTTTGTTGCTCAACTCGTAATTCCGCTGTAAGAAAGACAGACGGAAATACAAATATCTCTTTTCTTCTTACAGCTGAACTACGAGTTGAGCAACAAAAGTTGAGTGTGAACCGGGACTAAAATACAAGCAAAGATACACCCCTTTTAGACAATGAAAGTTTACTTTGCAAAGTAAACTTTTGCAATTCGCCTTGAGTGCGCCTGAAGAATTTATTGTGAATATTTTAATTCAATTAAGGCGAAATCACCTTGAAATCAATAAAAATGTGTTTTTTTATACATTAAAAATAAATATTAGTATTTTATGTTTGTAAAACTATTAAATTCTTTTAAATTTGATATTTTTTATATGAATAGGCAAATGGCGGTTTTTACACAGGTGCTTAATCCTCTTAACGGTCAAAATGAATGGGCATATAGAGATAATTCGTATGACTATCACCAAGAAGTGGCTAATGCTGGTTTCGGTGACATGCTCTATGACGGGGAAAGAAATCAGAAATACTACGCCGCTTTGCGAAAGACCATTGAAAAGCTACACAGAGAAGGACGTCAGGCACATGTTCTGGATATTGGAACTGGCACTGGCATACTCTCAATGATGGCTGTCGCCTCTGGTGCTGATTCGGTTACTGCGTGCGAATCTTTTATACCTATGGCAAATTGCGCAGACGACATATTGAAAGCAAACAAAGTAAGAGACAAAATAACTTTGATTAAGAAACGATCTACTGATATAATTATTGGTCGAGATATGCAAAGGAAAGCTAACGTTTTAGTTGCAGAACTATTGGATACGGAGCTTATTGGAGAAGGAGCAATTGGTATATACAATCATGCGCATAAATATTTGTTGACGGAAGATGTAATATGCATACCGTCAAAGGCAAATTGTTACGCCCAGGTTGTGCAATCGCCTTTGGCAACACAGTGGAATTCGTTAAAAATTTTAGCAAATTTGGACGGTGATGCGCTTTTAAAACCTCCTAAAGCTATAGAAAATTGTAAAGGAGAAGCAAATTTGCATGATGTTCAACTTTCCCAACTATCCATAGAACAATTCAGACCCATGACGGACCCATTTAAAATCTTTAATTTTGATTTTAATCGAAAGCAGTTAAAAAAGCGAAGAGAAAAAAATCATATTTTGAAGTCGACTAACATCGGATCAACAGATTTGGTTTTTTATTGGTGGGATGTTAGCATGGACATTAAAGGAGAAATTAAATTAAGTTGTGCGCCTTTTTGGGCTCATCCTGAATTTAATAATCTGGTAGCTGAAAAATGCCACAGTAAACCAATTTCTAATGTTACACCTTGGCGAGATCATTGGATCCAAGCCATATATTATATTCCTAAGCCTTTGCATATCATGAAGACAGGCGAGGAGTTTATATTGAATTGTAATCATGACGAATACTCTTTATGGTTTGACGCCTTCCCAAAGTCTGAGGAAAATCTTAAAAAATCCATTCCTCGACATAGTTGTACCTGCAGTCTGCACATCACTTATAGTCGAACCCGCATAGGTCAAATGAACCAAAGCCACCGAAATAAGCGATATTTAAATTATTTGGAAGAACATGTTAAACCTGAATCAACAATTTTAGTATTAGGAGATGGATGCTTGTTGGGCTTGAGCTGTGCTCAGTTAAACGTATCGAAGATCTGGTGCTTCGAACCGCATCGCTATTCCAGATGCTTTATGCAATCTGTAGCGAAATTTAATGACCTCTCAAATGTTGAATTTATATTTTAAAAAAACCTATAATCTTCAAAGTTTTTTAAATCTTAAAAGAAGTAACTAAATGAATTTTAATTCGATCAACACACTATAAATATGGAGAGATAAAGGAAATCATATCTTTTCAACGATGTAAAATTTGCTCAATTTAGATAAACAGTTCTCAAGATTTTTTGAAATATCTTTGTAAGCTGCAAAAAACATATTTTTCGCGGATATCTCGAAAACGCTTCTTAAGAAAAATAAATGAATCACATATTCGGGTCTAGCGACCCTTCATTAGCTAAGAAAACATCTCATTTTTGAGGTTAATTTTTTTTTTTTTTTTTTGCATAGTACTAATTACTAACTGGCACACAAAATCTACATCTTCAGGATGCATAAAACTACTCGACACAACCCACAAGAATGAAAATAAAAAAGCAATGAACTTAAGCCATGAAAAGTTAAAAAAGGAAAATAGAAAAAAACTCAAAGCCAATAATAACTTTCCTATAAATCTTACAAATAAATTGATAAATACAACTTTAACAAACAATGGAAAAGTAAATCAACAAAAGGATAGAGCTATTTTTTACAGTGTACCATATGTACATATTGTAATATAATATTAATGTACAATTTATTTGTCAGATTTAAATAAAGAAAGCTCCTGAAGAAGTTGGAAAAATCCAACGAAACACCAAGCAAATAAAGATGTAAAAACAACTACATATCAAAAAGAAATTGTTTTATTAAAAAAAGCAAGGTGAGTCCGATCACAGGGGAGATGTGTAAGCATCTAGTAATGAAAAATTTTTTTAAGTTGGAAGTACTTTAGCTTTTAGTATAGTTTTTTAAATTAATCAATTAAAAGTATCAAAACTTTCAATATTGTAAATACATAGGAATTTGCTGGTTTTTGTTTGTTTTATTTAACTTATTTGGTTAGTAAATGGGCACACTGCAGTATATATGTACTGCATTAAAAATTGCAGTAAGCAGTAAATTTACTGATTACTGAAAAAATTTAATAAATTTTTACTGATAATGAAATTTAATTTGCATTACCAGTAAAATCGTATGGCCGTATTCATAGTTTTTTTGTTCTTGTTGTTGTGTACGCATTGCAATTAAAATAAATTCAGTAAAGTGCGACTCGCGCACGAAGGGTTCCGTACATTCGGTTTTAAGCATTTATTTTAATGTGGCTATTTTGAAGTTTTTTTCAGTTTAAACTATTTTTTTCAGTTTTGTAAATTTTTTCTCGTTTTGGAGTTTTTTTTCTGTTTTTGATTTTTTTTTTCTTCTTGGCGATTTTTTTTTATTTTTGAGATTTTTTTTCATTTTGGTGATTTTTTGCTGTCTTGAGTTTTTTTCATTTTAGCGAATTTTTCATTTTGGCGAATTTTTCATTTTGGCGATTTTTTTGTTTTTGGAGTTTTTTTATTTTGGCGATTTCTTTTTAATTCTGGCGATTTTTTTTTATTACGGCGCTATATTTCATTTTGGCGATTTTTCCGTTTTTCTGCGAAATTTTCCTAGAAATTTTTTTATTTTGGTTTTTTTTTCGTTTGGCGATTTTTTATTTTTGTTTTTGGGGAAGTTTTTCGGTTTGGCGATTTTATAATTTTTTGATTTTTTTTGCTCTTACGGTTTCCAAGATATAACAAGTTGTCAATATTACATAGTCAAAATTGCATTAACTGATGGAGCACCCTTTAATTAAAAATTTTTTAAATTTTAGTGTTAATTGTTGTAGTCTTTATAAAAATACACTAACCTTACAAATTTCAAGTGTATATACCCAGCAAAAAACTTTGCCTACTAGAATGAAAAAAAAGTGTATGTACTCCTCAGTCGTAAGTACTTACAATTTGACTGAATAACCCATTATTTTTGTTTGAGAAGTTCAAAAAGTATGCGGTACCCTATACTTTTTGCCTACAAACATGCAAAAGTTAATATATTACTGATTGCCTAAGAGTACTCAAAATTTAATGGGTTATTTTTTGCTTACAAATATGCAAAATTTTATAGATTAATTTTTGGCCCGAAATCTAATTTCCTACCACCCTAATGTGACACCTTAATGTTAGAAATTTATAGCTCGCGAAAAATCATAAAACTTATGCTAAGAAAGTATTTCGATAATTACAGCACAACTATTTAAAAAATGATTTTATAAATTCATTGTTGCAGACCGTAGGGGTCACCTTTTTAAATTTGTCATAGTTTCATTATTTATTTATTACATTACAGATATTAAAGTATAATATATCGATGAGTTTGTTTGTGGAAGGCCAATTTTTTTATTAAAAAGTCTATAGTATCAACCCATCATATCTCAACTTATACAAAAAGAATTAAAAGTATATGCGCCTTTCTGGTTCCTTGTGAAAAGCAAACCACTGGAAATTCACGGAAGTCGAAACATTTTCCAATACACAGCATGGATTCGTCAGTTGTCAGAAGACGTTCAACAGACCACCCGTCCCGTTATCCAAAATAACTCATGCCTTTTCCACCCTGAGAATGTTTTGTTATCGATGATAACAGACGAAGATGCGATAATGCGTTCAGATGGCTATACTAAAATTGTATTAGCCCGTAATGATGCAACTGTTCGGTCCACAAGTTGTTAATTTTATAAACTTCGAAAGTGACTCATACTTCGATATGATCAATTGGAATAAATTCGAATTGACAGAGCCACCATGCTTGCAGTTATGACTATACCCAAGAGCATCTGGAAGCATTAAAATGTTTGCAAAATGTAATCGAATTACCAGGTAAGAGCAAGAAAAATATCTTCATTTCATAGTTTTATTTGCTAAACCTAACTATTTTCACAGCTTATCCATCTCATTCTCAAAACACCGAGCGTTTTGTTCATGTAGGACATGAATCTGCCATGGCGGTCACCGACGAGCAACGCATTGGCCACTTTTTTTCTAAACTCTAGAGCCGTCAAAAATATAGTCAACTTGAATCACGTCGAGATATGATCGACTAAAATTCCTATTATTTCACTTTGGTTTTTGTTGCTTATTCATTGTTTTACAATTTGAGGTATGATGTAAAGGTTACCTGAGGTCAAAGACTTTTGAATTAAAAAAAATTGGTCTGCCACAGATAAACTCATCGATATATTATACTTTAATATCTGAATGTAAATACTGAAGCTCTGACAAATTTAAAATGGTGACTCCTACAGTCTGCATCAATGAATTTATAAAAGCATTTTTTAAATAGTTGTGCTGTAATTATCGAAAAACTTTTTTTGCAAAAGTTTTATGATTTTTTGCGAGCTATAAACTTCTAACATTAGGGTACGCATTAGGGTGGTAGAAAATGAGATTTGGGGGTAAATACTAGAACGGTACACTTGGGTTCAATGGACCTAAGAGCAAAAAATTTTTTTTTTAATTTCCTTGGAAAAATACTTTATATTCGCTGGTGTACGGAGAACTTTTTTTGTGATACGGTCTAGAGTCCTAACACTTTTTTGCTGGGTCTGTATTAATAATAATAGAGAATTATTTGGGCGAAAGAAAAACGCCAACACTAACTGTCGTTTTTTAAATTACTATTTTCCTTTTTGTCAACAAATAAAATCAGCCATTTTTATTTGTACTTAAATGTCACTTTTACGGATTTGTAAGTCACCAATAATGGATGAGACAAAGTTGCATTTGTAATAATAGCAGCCGCGCAGTGTTGCACTAACAAATTCGACTTAATTTGCAGCAAATTAAGTCATTTGCGATAATTTGCTCATATAAAAATTTATTGGAAACCAATTTACAAATTATTTAATTTTGGCAAATCAAATGTTTTGATCTAAGTCACGTACATGGAAACGTCCCAGCAAAAAACTTTGCCTACTAGAATGCAAAAAAGTGTATGTACTCCTCAGTCGTAAGTACTTACAATTTGACTGAATAACCCATTATTTTTGTTTGAGAAGTTCAAAAAGTATGCGGTACCCTATACTTTTTGCCTACAAACATACAAAAGTTAATAGATTACTGATTGCCCAAAAGTACTCAAAATTTAATGGGTTATTTTTTGCGTACAAATATGCAAAATAATATAGATTAATTTTTGCTTAAACTTATTCAAAATTAATTTGCTATATTTTCTAATTTTTATACCCTTTACCAAAAATGGAAAAGGGTATATATAGGTTTGTCATTCCGTGTGTAATTTCCATAATTTTAATTTGCGACCAAAAAAATATATATATTCTGGGTCCTTATGAATAGCGATGACGAATAAGCGATGTCCGTCTGTCCGTCCGTCCGTCCGTCCGTCCGGTGTACGTGAAATCGGTTTTCCGAAGCTCCCAGAAAAGCTAGAGACTTCGTTCTTGGACTGATGTATCAGAAATGGTCCAACTTAGATTGGTATTGAAATTCAGCAAAATCGGGCAGACGATTGCAGAGCTGGAAAACTTAAACTTCATTTTGCCATATAAAAGTAACTACCGAAAACAAATTTTTATTTTTTTTTAATAAATAAATTTATTTTACACTTCAGTACGACTAAAATTGGAATTTGAAATTAAAAAAATATAAAAAACTAATAAAAAGACGTTTCCAGGGTTGGGAAACTTTAATTTTTTGTGTTATGTAAAATTAACTATGTCTAAAACTATGCAGGGTATTTTTTCGAGAACCGTAAGAGCTACAGACCTGAAATTTGGACACAGTGTGTAGACCTTTGACCGCTACAACAACAAATACATGAGAATTGGAAATTAAAGGGTGTTCCAAAACGAGCAACGAAAAATTCTAAAATCCCATGTAATATACATACAATTATATGTATATACACTTGAAATTTGTAAGGTTGGTGTATTTTTATACAGACTACAAAAATTAACACTAAAATTTCAAAAAATTTAAATTAAAGGGTGTTCCATCAGTTAATGCAATTTTGACAACTTGCTGTATCTTGGAAACCGTAAGAGCAAAACTCTTGAAATTTTCAAAAACGGTAAAACTAAAAAATCAAGGAATTATATATAAAATCGCCAAACCGAAAAAAATCGCGAAAAACAAAAAAAAATCGCCAAAACGAAAAATACCCCAAAAAAACATGAAAAAATCGCCAAAATGAAAAAAAACCCCAAAACAGGAAAAAAACGACAAAATGAAAAAAAATCGCCAAAATGAAAAAACCCCAAAAAATAGAAAAAAATCGCCTAACTAAAAAACCCCAAAGCAGGAAAAGACGCCATAATGAAAAAAAACCCAAAAACAGAAAAAAATCGCCATATTAAAAAAAAATTTCTAGGACTAAAATAAATCGCGGAAAACCGGAAAAATTGCTTAAATAAAAAAAAATCGCCAAAATGAAAGAAAATCGCCAAAATGAAAAAAAATCGCCAAAATGAAAAAAATCGCCAAAACGAAAAAAAACCCAAAAAAACAGAAAAAAGTCGCCAAAATGAAAAAAAAATAAAAAAAAACTCCTAAATAAAAAAACCCAAAAACAGAAAAAAATCGCAAAAATGAAAAAAAAAATCGTCAAAATGAGAAAAATCTACAAAATGAGGAAAATCCCAATAACAGAAAAAAATCACCAATATAAAAAAAACCTCCAAAAACAGAAAAAAATCGCCAAAACGAGAAAAAAGCGACAAAACTGAAAAAATCGTTTAAACTGAAAAAAAACTTCAAAAAAGCCTACCTTTCGTGCGCGATTCAAAGTCGCACTTTACTGAAGTTTTTAATATTAAAGGAATTAAATGAAACTAATAAGCAGATTTTGTAAAAAAATTTGTTTCTAAACGTTTCAAATTTGTATGAAAAATAACGAAAATTCTTTTCAAAAAATATTTTTTCCATACAAATTTCAAAACGAAAAAATCGTTTGAATTTACAAAATCTGACCTTAAGTTTTTCTTATTTCGTTTTTGCTTTTTTCACTTAATATATTTTATGTATTTTTTAAAGAACTAGATTGGTATCAATAATCAAAAAAATCCAAAATTATGACTCCAGGGTTGGAAAACTCACACTTTTTGTGTTATGTAAAATTAAATAGGTCTCAAATTTTTTTTCTTTTTCTTTATAAATTGAATATATTTTATGCTTCTGAAAGAAAATTACAGCTCCAAAGATGGAAACTTTAAAAAAATGATAAATTTTTTCACAAAACAAATATGTATGTACATATGTGTCTGTATACTATATATATGTACGTACGTTGGTAAAGGGTATATAAGATTCGGCACCGCCGAATATAGCACTCTTACTTGTTTTATTTTAAATGAATAAAATTTTGTAACAAATTTCTCTAGATATACATATTTCCTTATTAACTGGAAAGTACTACAATAAGTACTTTCACGTAGTGATATAAATAAGTTCTTATTTTATTCATTACATGACAGTCATTATTATGCAAATAAAATAATTATATAAATAAGTACCACTCGTTACTTTGTAAGCCATTAAAAGAGTACTACCCATTACAAAATTTCGAAAATTTTTTGCTGGGAGCTTTAGTTTTTATTTTAAATTGTTTTATAGAGCGTTCAATTTTCTACAAAAGTGTACCAAGAAGTTTACTGTAGGACATTCCATTCTTTACTTATGACCAGGGACAGGGGTTTCATGCAAATGCATGTTTTTCCCTTAACCCTGATAATAGCAAGAACGAAATATCTTTACGAAACAATGAATTTGCGTAAAAATGGCATCGATTTGTTACAGCATATTTTGCTGAAAATGCATATTTTTGCATAATTTGGTCATAAATGCATATTTTTGTCTCATATTTTGGTACAAACGCATGATTTGGTGTGATATTTTCTCAAAAATGCAAATTTCAAAAAATATTTTTGTAAAATTATTAATGCAAAACTCTTTTTTGGACAATTTGTTCGCTTGAAATGTTGCAGAATTGTGCAACGACTGTACAAGGACACGAACCTACCAATTTTAATGGAAATTGTAATTTAGATGATTTCAAGAGAAAATTGCCTGCTATTAAAGCCGAAAATAGTGAAACAATCATTATATCATATTTAATATTTTGTAAAAATATAATGTAAAAGGGTTGTCCACGCACCTTTTGAAAAAAAATACATTTTTATATCTTTATTTAGTTGTATGTAAATTGAAAACTTTTCTTTGGAATAAAATTTTTTAAAATATGTGCATATTTTATTGTTTTAAGTGCATATTATGAGTTTTTGATGTCATATTTTAGCTGCATAAAACACTTTTTTTAAATGGATGAAGTCCTTGTTCCTGCTTATGACAATCAGAATGAATAAAATCAATTTATACCAAGTAAATCGTATGGGAAGTCGAAAAGTGCGATGCGCACCATCTCATCATTATATATATATTATATTTTATATTTTAACAGAACTATTTTTTTACCTACACAAAAGCTTAAAACCTGGTTCTGAGAAAAAAATGATTTTTTTTAGAATCACCCTAATGTATAGTATTCAC
Organism: Tachina lurida; assembly: GCA_944452675.1. Lineage (NCBI taxonomy): Eukaryota > Metazoa > Arthropoda > Insecta > Diptera > Tachinidae > Tachina > Tachina lurida. Next base: position 80,150,354 of record OX101754.1, read on the forward strand.
GAAGTTAACACATTGAAGTTAACATTTGACATAATACCCAGTGGTATGAAAAGGAAACATTGCCACCAATGACATGCGAAGTAGTTAGCACTTTTGCTCAATTTGCACTAGGGGCTACCCATGTGGCATTCCAATCATATCTACATCCCTCTCTAGACACCAATATATAATGCTTTAATGTAAAAATAGATACCCACGTTTCGCTAGGTAATTCTATAGCTCCATTAATGCAGAAAACAATTTTTTTGCAACCACGAGTAGAAAACATATACAGATCCCGTTATAAATGATCAACACTTTTTTGTATGTTTTTTGATGAATTTAATACACAATGTCAGTTGCATTGGAGACAGTGCGGTGTATAGGTCTATGTCGGTAAATTTGTACGTTGCTAGATAATGGTTATGCAGAGGGGGTCAATTGCCACCACCGTAGGACATCCCAATGTTAAATTCAACAGCTAAAAGCATGTAAAGTTGATTGTGATGTACTAGTGCTATTTTTTTAAGAACTAGAGAATATACAGGCGCTGCACTAGCCCCGTAAACCACTGGCTAATAACATTTTACACACATACATATCGTTACCTTAAATGCAAACGGACGTAACTACACAAAATTTCGAAATCGACTTTTTGATTGATTATGGTTCATTTTATCAAACTGCATGTTCACGCAAATATTTAGACCTCTGCGATAAAAAATGACGACTTTATTACAGAAATTCAAACGGACGTAATTACGAATGCATCAATTTTTTATTGCAAGGAACGTAAATAATGTAAAAGCTTAAATATATATAAAAGGGAAATAAATGGTTAAAACATATAAGTATCCATACTACAAGTAGATTTCGAAGAAAATTTTCAAGAACACTTTATTATTACTGATTGTGAAACGTTTTTTGTTTCTCCTGTAGAAAATAGAAAAGTGTAGTTACGTCCGTTTGCATTTAAGGTGACGATATATACATATGTATGTATGTATGCATATTTGCCAAAGCAATAACATTTCCATCATAATGTTAATTTTGATACTTATTTTTTTGTTCATTGACCAATTAAAAACTTTATACTTTTTAATAATCATTGCGAAAATACGGCGAATATTTAATGCTAACTTGCATTTTTAATACTGACTTAATTTAAAAGCTTGTTGTGAAACTTTAAATATTTAATGCTAACTTGCATTTTTCAAGAATTTTTGCATTAATTATACATAGTAACCTAAATTAAATAGTTAATGAATGTTGCAAGACTTTTTTTAACCCTGAATTGTTATGAACTTTAACAATAACACAGAATTATATTAAGCAAAATTATGACTTATTTGTTATGCTATAAACACAACTTGGACGAACGACGAATTTCACGTTACGAATATTCGTCGTATTAAATAAAACACATTTGTGTACATGAAAATAAACACAATCAGTACGTTGGACGAAAGTTGCATTGCGTAACGAACTTGTGATAGGTTTATTTATATTTCTTACGTCGGACATTGGGAAATACATAGTAAGAACCCACGCATTAGAGCTAAGCCAAAAATTACGAGCATTACTTTTTTCATGATTTTTTGTAATCTAGATATATTGAATATAAGAAAAACGAACTTTTGAGGTCAATTAACCTCTATCCGTGTGATCTACAGCCTCACAAAATATTTTTTTTTAATACATATATTTATTTATTGAATCTTCAAATATGAACTAACAATAAGTATTCCAATCTTAAATCTAAATATAATTAATTAGGCCCGACCAGTGTCGGACATAAACTTAGTAAAAGTTATTAATAATGCATAAATCGTGATAAGCAAAAACAAAAGTATATTCAAGCAGTTTCTTCTGGAGTGTTGAGTATTAGAGCCCCTGTGTCCCTCTTTTTTAAGCGGATGTGTCCAGTAAAATTCAAGATATTACGAGCAAGGGGATTAGGATGGGTCTCGAGTTTTGTTATGTATTTGCCTGCGTATTTTGCGATTTCTTCAGTCACTAGTGGCATATTTAAATCCCCAGTAAAAAAAGACACTCCAAAAAAGGAGTTCTCTTTTTCGCTGCCTGGTCACCGAATTGGAAGCGATTTTAAGAAAAATGTACTTTTTTGTGTTCTATGATAATATTTTCATCTAGGAAAAATGGCTAATAGTTACCTATTTTAACAATTAGTTTCTTTTTATAGGAATTTAAGCGCGAAACAGTAATTTAATGTAATTAAGCAAATAACTTTAAAATTTTAGACCAAAATTAGTTCATAAGTTTCTTCAAAAAAATCGACTTTTTAAAAATTCTGGTGAGTAATTTCTAAAACTAGAGAGGAATTACAAGGTTTTGTATGACTAAAATAAACTTCTACTTGGTTTTCTGCTAACTATTGGCAAATTAAAAATATCGATTTTTTGGAAGCAATGAAACTGTACTTCCTTTAGAATGACTTCCAATTTTTTTTACTGGGTCACGATGTATATTAGAATTTTTAATGTACCATGGAGCCGATGTTATTAGTCTTAAAGTCTTATTTTGCCTTCGTTGGATTCTCTCTATATTGGATGCTGAAGCAGTGCCCCATAACTGTATTCTGTAGCACCATATTGGTTTCAAAATCGATTTGTATATTAAAAGTTTACAATCTAGACTGAGTGTTGAATTTCTACCAATCAGCCAATGTATCTGAGTTAATTTCAGTTTCATTTGTGTTAGCTTTGTTTCAATATGGGGCTTCCATGTAAGCCGTCGATCAAGGTGTATACCAAGGTATTTTACGTGTGAATGTTGAAGAACAACTTAATTGTTGATTCGAATTGGGGAACAAGTATCTCTTCGCAGGGTAAATATTACCTGGACACACTTTTGCTCGTTTACTTTTATTCTCCATAAATTTAACCATAGTTTCAGTTGTGTAATATGTTCTTGTAGATATCGGAAAGCCTCGTGAGGGTTTTCGTGCATACTAAGGCAGGCTGTATCATCGGCAAACGTAGATGTATGAATATTGCTGCTCAAAGGCATATCACAAGTGTAAATCAAATACAAAACTTGCCCCAGTACGCTCCCCTGTGGCACACCGGATGATATAAATTCGGGCACACTCATGAAGTCTCCTTCCACAACCGCAAACTTCCGGGTAGTAATATAACTTTCTAATAGCTTCAGAAAATTTATTGGTAAATATGATTTCAATTTTAAAATAAGACCGTCATGCCACACTTTATCGAATGCCTGAGAAACGTCGATAAACAGCGCAGAACAATACTTCTTTTCTTCAAATGTTCTTCTTATACATTGAACCAATCTATGAGTTTGTTCAATGGTGCTATGCTGACTTCTAAAACCAAATTGGTGGTCCGGTATGCACCCACTACTAACTAGAATTGGGGACAATTTTGTCATGAGCAGTTTTTCGAAAAGTTTTGACATTGTTGATAGAAGACTTATTGGCCTGTATGACTCAGCCTTGGTAGGATCTTTGCCCGGCTTTGGAATCATTTTGACCTTGGAAAGCTTCCAGCTGTGTGGATAATACTCCAGTCGTAAAATGGCATTAAAAATAAATAACAGGATTCTAATTGCAATACGAGGCAACTTTATTAGCATCTGGTTACTAATTCCATCAATACCCGTAGCTTTCTTCGGGTTAAGTTCAGCAATCAGTTTTTGTACATCACGCGTTCTAAATTTTATGGGTCGAGGGGGTAGCGTAACAACATTCGGCAAATCAATAACACCAGTACATGTGTTAGCGGTAAATACTGATTTTAAATGCTCAGCAAATATTTAACCTTTTTCAGTATCGCTTCTTGCCCAACCTCCGGTAGATGTACGCAGAGGTGGTTTAAACTCAACAGGTCTTTTAAGCTTTCTAGCAGCGCGCCACAAAGAGTAATTAGATGCTGGTTTGGTATCAAGACCTTCCAGATAGTTCTTAAGAGATGCAGTTTTTTCAAATGCAAGCAAGTCTTGGAGTCGTTTAGTTCACTCTTTAAATCTGATTTTATGTTGGGGCGATCTGTGCTGTTGCCATTGCCTTCTAGCTCTTCTTTTTTCACTTACGAGACGTTCAATATCCGTAGAGTAAATGCTATTAAATCCAGTCTGCGGGTGGGAGGTAGTCGCATGCTCAGCAGCCTATTTTATATTATTGATAAGATTCCCAATGTTAAATTCAATATCTTTGGATGTTCTTAGCGTAATGTTTTCCGTACAATTACTACTGAGATATTTTCTGAACCCCAGCCAATTAACACGGTTGATCGTCTTCACATATGGGTGAGGTAAGTCACTTCTTAGTGGGCTACAAATTGTAACGATCGTGGGAGAGTGATCGGAGGAGAGATCTTGAGAAGCTTCAACATGAACTAATTCCCTAGAGATATTTTTCATGACTCCAAAATCTATAACATCCGGAATTTTTTGTATGTCCGTAGGCCAGTAAGTAGGCTGCCTACTCGAAACGACGTCCAAGCCCATTTTTGAAATATGGCACTCAAAAAACAATTCTAATTGTTTGTATATACTATTTTTATTGTTGCATTGAAATTAAGGTTAAATGAAATGACTTTTGGCATTTATCGCAAGCACAACCAGACGAGTATCATTCTACAGTAGTTAACACTTTGTTCCTACTGTTTACATCCCAGCAAAAAATTTCAAAAAAGGTAATCGGGTTTGGAATTAAGCATTTCTGGTGGAAGCTGTTCCTTACTGGATTACCAACTTAATGATTTTAACAAGGAGTGAGACTAAAATAATCGATTCTTGATAAGTACTTACTTTTTTTATTTAGCAACTTGTTCATGTAATCTATTTAATCTAAAACAAGTAAGAGTGCTATATTCGGCGGTGCCGAATCTTATATACCCTTTACCAACGTACGTACATATATATAGTATACAGACACATACATACATATTTGTTTTGTGAAAAAATTTATCATTTTTTTAAAGTTTCCATCTTTGGAGCTGTAATTTTCTTTCAGAAGCATAAAATATATTCAATTTATAAAGAAAAAGAAAAAAAATTTGAGACCTATTTAATTTTACATAACACAAAAAGTGTGAGTTTTCCAACCCTGGAGTCATAATTTTGGATTTTTTTTGATTATTGATACCAATCTAGTTCTTTAAAAAATACATAAAATATGTTAAGTGAAAAAAGCAAAAACGAAATAAGAAAAACTTAAAGTCAGATTTTGTAAATTCAAACGATTTTTTCGTTTTGAAATTTGTATGGAAAAAATATTTTTTGAAAAGAATTTTCGTTATTTTTCATACAAATTTGAAACGTTTAGAAACAAATTTTTTTACAAAATCTGCTTATTAGTTTCATTTAATTCCTTTAATATTAAAAACCTCAGTAAAGTGCGACTTTGAATCGCGCACGAAAGGTAAGCTTTTTTGAAGTTTTTTTTTTAGTTTAAACTATTTTTTCAGTTTTGTCGCTTTTTTCTCGTTTTGGCGATTTTTTTCTGTTTTTGGAGGTTTTTTTATATTGGTGATTTTTTTCTGTTATTGGGATTTTCCTCATTTTGTAGATTTTTCTCATTTTGACGATTTTTTTTTCATTTTTGCGATATTTTTCTGTTTTTGGGTTTTTTTTTATTTAGGAGTTTTTTTTTTTCTTTTTTTTTTCATTTTGGCGACTTTTTTCTGTTTTTTTTGGGGTTTTTTTTCGTTTTGGCGATTTTTTTCATTTTGGTGATTTTTTTCATTTTGGCGATTTTCTTTCATTTTGGCGATTTTTTTTTTATTTAAGCAATTTTTCCGGTTTTCCGCGATTTATTTTAGTCCTACAAATTTTTTTTTAATATGGCGATTTTTTTCTGTTTTTGGGTTTTTTTTTCATTATGGCGTCTTTTCCTGCTTTGGGGTTTTTTTATTTAGGCAATTTTTTTCTCTTTTTTGGGGTTTTTTCATTTTGGCGATTTTTTTTTCATTTTGTCGTTTTTTTCCTGTTTTGGGGTTTGTTTCATTTTGGCGATTTTTTCATGTTTTTTTGGGGTATTTTTCGTTTTGGCGATTTTTTTTTTGTTTTTCGCGATTTATTTCGGTTTGGCGATTTTATATATAATTCCTTAATTTTTTAGTTTTACCGTTTTTGAAAATTTCAAGAGTTTTGCTCTTACGGTTTCCAAGATAACAGCAATTTGTCAAAATTGCATTAACTGATGGAACACCCTTTAATTTAAATTTTTTGAAATTTTAGTGTTAATTTTTGTAGTCTGTATAAAAATACACTAACCTTACAAATTTCAAGTGTATATACATATAATTGTATGTATATTACATGGGATTTTAGAATTTTTCGTTGCTCGTTTTGGAACACCCTTTAATTTCCAATTCTCATGTAATTGTTGTTGTAGCGGCCAAAGGTCCACACACCGTGTCCAAATTTCAGGTCTGTAGCTCTTACGGTTCTCGAGAAAATACTAATATAGTTTTAGACATATTTAATTTTACATAACACAAAAAATTAAAGTTTCCCAACCCTGGAAACATCTTTTTAATTTTTTTTTATATTTTTTTTAATTTAAATTACCAATTTTAGTCGTACTGAAGTGTAAAATAAATTTATTTATTAAAAAAAAAAAATTTGTTTTCGGTAGTTACTTTTATATGGCAAAATGAAGTTTAAGTTTTCCAGCTCTGCAATCGTCTGCCCGATTTTGCTGAATTTCAATACCAATCTAAGTTGGACCATTTCTGATACATCAGTCCAAGAACGAAGTCTGTAGCTTTTCTGGGAGCTTCCGAAAACCGATTTCACGTACACCGGACGGACGGACGGAGGGACGGACGGACGGACATCGCTTATTCGTCATCGCTATTCATAAGGACCCAGAATATATATATTTTTTTGGTCGCAAATTAAAATTATGGAAATTACACACGGAATGACAAACCTATATATACCCTTTTCCAGGTATAAAAATTATGCTCCTTATTTAGCAACTTGTATATAATTTTTTTAAATTAATGTGATTTGTAAGCGAGTAATGAAATTTGGTAATCAGAAAAGTAAGTCATTATATGGTAAGAGGTTCTGATGGTAATGTGCAATTTTTTCTGGGATATTTAAAGATATGAACACTTCAAAAATATGTTATTTTTATGGGTTTGCCAATAAATTTTTGGATTTTAATTGGAAAAAAAAACTTTTATGTATCCAAGTTGATCCACCAGATTTCCATATAGTGATAGTGCTGAATTCTAAGCAAAAACAGTAGCACCTACACAGAGAAAACAGTGCCTACTAAATACCTCATAGAACAAAATTAATAAGAAATCTCTATGGTTTTTTTTTCAATAAGGAAATCTTATTAATTTCATAAGGAAAACCTTTTAAGAAGAAATCTTCTAGTTTTTATTAGGTTATCTTATTGATTTTTTCAACAAGGTTTTCTTCTTGTTTTTATTAGGTGACCACATAAAAAAACAATAAAAAAATTGCGTCTTTATTCTATGTACTTATGTATTTTCATTTAAATTCTATACCATATACATATATGTATGTATGTATGTACTATATATTGTAGATGATATTTATTTAAATATACATACATACACATTATGTTATATTCCTAACTAACTTACTCAAGTATTGAACCAGCAAACTTCTACCTGATAGACAAGCACTCTAACCAATATGCTAACAAGCAGCTTCAATAACCATTGAAATTATTGTGCAAACATTCTTATACAAAAATTAAAAAGATCATGAAAAAATTGTCTCTGTCTATTTATAGATATGAAATAACAAGACACCTCATAAAATCAAGAAGATTTCCTTGTTAAAAAAATCAATAAGATGCTTAACACATAATCATATACGAACCTAATAAAATCAAGAAGAAACCCTTATTGGAAAAGTTAATAAGGTAGCCTAATAAAATCAAGAAGAAAACCTTTTAAAAAAATTAGTAAGGCAACCTAATAAAATCAATAAGAAATCCCTATAGTTTACAATTTATAAGAAAACCTAATAGAATCAAGAAATTTTTCTCTATGGATTTTTTTTTTTGGTGCCAGAAATAACGGAAGTTGAGTAAAAAATGTTGTGGATTTCTTCTTGATTTTATGTAGTTTTCTTCTTGATAAAATTAATAAGATTTACCACATAAAAATCATAAGGAATCTCTATAAAAAAAATCTTCGCTTCTTTCTGCTGGGATACCCCTTAGCAGTTTTTCCTCTGTGTAATATTTCTGCGCCTTCCTGTGCCTTTTTAAAATTTGTTTTATTGTGTTTCATTGTGTTGTAGTAGTTTTTGAAAATTTTTATACGGTGTGAATAGATTAAACTTAAAACTTCAAATCTTCATAAATTACACTTTTAATATAATATTGTAAGTGACTTGCAAAACAAAACCGTTTTGTTGAAAAAAAAGAAAAAAGATACACAATTTTTTTTTTACTGCGATCTATAGTAAGTGACGTTTGTGTATTTTTCAACTAAGGAATTTGATTCAAAGATTAGCAATAGTTGAATATTAAATTCTGCACTCTGCATTTAATAAATATTTTTCCTTTTTAAAATAAAAGAGGAGAAATTAATTAGAGTGGACTTTAACAGTCTGTTCATGCAAAACGTCAAGAGTAAAACGAAACTGGGCGAAACGTCTACAAGTATGTAACAAATACCTTCTGTGTAACGCGCTTCTAATTGTTCGTGGTCACTTATGTTGTGTGACGTAAAATACAACATTATAATTTATAATTATATAATTAATAATTATATAATTGTATAATTAGAGAGTTGCCTACATGTAAATATAAGCTTTGGGTTTATTTTATTTCATATAAAAATAATAATACATAATAATAATAAGCAGCAAATAATAATAATCAGTATTACTGCATATGTATGTATTTCACATACAAAGAAAGGTAAATAAAAAACAATCAAAGCATTTAATATCGCCTCACACCTGAAACAATTTTGACTACCATAGTACATGTATTAGTGTTGTCATTCTAACAAAAATTGTACGAATATTCGAACAACTTTTTATACCCTTTACCAAAAATGGAAAAGGGTATATATAGGTTTGTCATTCCGTGTGTAATTTGCATAATTTTAATTTGCGACCAAAAAAATATATATATTCTGGGTCCTTATGAATAGCGATGACGAATAAGCGATGTCCGTCTGTCCGTCCGTCCGTCCGTCCGTCCGTCCGGTGTACGTGAAATCGGTTTTCCGAAGCTCCCAGAAAAGCTAGAGACTTCGTTCTTGGACTGATGTATCAGAAATGGTCCAACTTAGATTGGTATTGAAATTCAGCAAAATCGGGCAGACGATTGCAGAGCTGGAAAACTTAAACTTCATTTTGCCATATAAAAGTAACTACCGAAAACAAATTTTTATTTTTTTTTAATAAATAAATTTATTTTACACTTCAGTACGACTAAAATTGGTATTTTAAATAAAAAAAAATATAAAAAAAATTAAAAAGACGTTTCCAGGGTTGGGAAACTTTAATTTTTTGTGTTATGTAAAATTAAATATGTCTAAAATTATGCAGGGTATTTTCTCGAGAACCGTAAGAGTTAGAGACCTGAAATTTGGACACAGTGTGTAGACCTTTGGCCGCTACAACAACAAATACATGAGAATTGGAAATTAAAGGGTGTTCCAAAAAGAGCATCGAAAAATGTTAAAATCCCAAATAATATACATACAATTGTATGTACGTAGGTACATACACTTGAAATTTGTAAGCTTAGTGTATTTTTATACAGACTACAAAAATTAACATTAAAATTTCAAAAAATTTAAATTAAAGGGTGTTCCATCAGTTAATGCAATTTTGACAACTTGCTGTATCTTGGAAACCGTAAGAGCAAAACTCTTGAAATTTTCAAAAACGGTAAAACTAAAAAATCAAAAAATTATAAAATCGCCAAACCGAAAAAAATCGCCAAAAACAAAAAAAATCGCCAAAATGAAAAAAAGCACCAAATTACAAAAATAATGTCTAAGACTAAAATAAATCGCGAAAAACCGGAAAAATTGCTAAAATGAAAAAAAAACGCCAAAATTAAAAAAAAACGCCAAAATGAAAAAAAAATCGCCAAAACGAAAAAACCCCAAAAAACAGGAAAAAATCGCCAAAATGAAAAAAATCGCCAAAATGAAAAATATCTCCAAAATGAAAAAAAGACCCAAAAAACAGAAAAAAATCGCCAAAATGAAAAAAAAACCGTAAAATAGGAAAAAAAAACTGCCATAATGAAAAAATATCGCCAAAATGAAAAAAATCTCAAAAATGGAAAAAAGCCCCAAAAAAAGAAAAAAAATCGCCATAATGAAAAAAACGCCAAAATGAAAAAACCCCAGAAAAAAATAATTGCAAATATCCAAAAAAAGTCGCCAAAATGAAAAAAAATCGCTAAAATGAAAAAAACCCCAAAAAATAAAAAAATTGCAAAAATCCAAAAAAAATCGCCAAAATGAAAAAATCTCCAAAATGAAAATAAGCCCCCAAAAACGAAAAAAAAACGCCAAAATGAAAAAAGTCCCAAAACGGAAAAAAATCGCCAAAATGAAAAAAATCGCCAAAATGAAAAAAGAATCGCCAAAATGAAAAAAATCTTTTAATGAAAATAAACCCAAAAAAAACAGAAAAAATCGCCAAAATGAGAAAAAAGCGACAAAACTGAAAATAACTTTTAAACTGAAAAAAACTTCAAAAAAGCAAAAAGCCACATTAAAAAATGCTCAGAACTGAATGTGCGGAACCCTTCGTGCGCGATTCAAAGTCTCACTTTACTGAATTTTTTAATATTAAAGGAATTAAATGAAACTAAGTTTTTTCTTATTTCGTTTTTGCTTCGTTCACTTAACATATTTTATGTATTTTTTAAAGAACTAGATTGGTATAAGGTATTAGAAAAATCCTAAATTATGATTCCAGGGTTGGAAAACTTACACTTTTTGTGTTATGTAAGATTAAAGAGGTCGAAAATTTTTTTCTTTTCCTTTATAAATTGAATATATTTTATGCTTCTAAAAGAAAAGTTTGGCGTATAAAATTTGAAAAATTAAAATTACAGCTCCAAAGATGGAAACTTTGATTTTTTTAAATATTAAAGCATAAAATTAATTTTTTTTTTTATTTCTTCGTTGACTTAACACACTTTATTAATTTTTTAAATCAGAAAAATCTAAAAGGTTGATTCCTGGGTTGGTAAATTAATTGTTTTTTTCTACAAAAGTAACTAGGTCAAGTTAGTGTTTTCTTTTTGTTTACAAGTTTTATACACTTTATGACTTAGAATGAAATAGTTTGGCATAGAAATTAGAAATATAAAAGACATAGCTCCAGAGCTGGAAAACTTAAATTTTTTTCTGGTATATAAAACTAATTACACTGTACAACAAAATAACATTTTTTGGCTGCCCTTTAGATAAAATTACGCGGACTATATGGATTTCGATTCGTTAAATTCAAATCTGCTTTCAGTTTTTCTCTATCACGTAGAGATTTTTTTTATGGGCGTGGCTAATTTTGGCCCCTAAATTAGTCGGCCATACTAATATATTTTACTATAACTCGAAAACCGCTATTTCGATTTTAATAGATAATAAACCCAAAGACGCGCCACAAAATTTTGTTAAAAAATATATATAATAATTTTTTACCTATTATTTATGGTTTCAAAGTTATTCAGAATTTAAAAAAGAAAAATGTTTTTTTTATGCAAAAATCGCGTAATTTTTTTACATGAAAATTACAATAAAAAAATCAGAAACTCTAAAGTTTCATATTTTTTACATTTTTCTTAAAACCACATATCCTAGGAATAAAACAAGCTATAAAACGTGAAAATCCAGCAATAAATCTTGATTTTATTCACAATTTAAAGTTCTGTTACCTGCCCGCAATGCCCTTTCAATAGCATTACCAGATGTCAGTGATGGGAAATGATATTTGCATTTCGGTATCAAAAACAAATTTTTTTAGTACTTTTTTGATCCCGAGAGTACCAAAAATTATAATATTTCTTATTTAAATTTTATTAACAAAAAATTATAAGAAATTCATTTACAAAAAAAGGAACACATAGGTACAAATATACAAATAGGTGTATCTTGGATTAGACTTAATACTGTTGGAACATAAAGCTTGCCTCCGTATTCCAGAGCTCGCTAAAGCTAAAGCTAAATTCGACCGCTAAAATGCTGAACAAATAGAAAATTTTAAATTTTTGGCGATGACATAAATCAATAAAATTTTGGCGAATTACATTTTTAACCCATTACCTGATTTATCAATGCATGTTTGAAAATTGCATTCGTAGCCGAAAATCGATAAATTGATTTTATGGATTCTTAGCGTTAGAGATTTAGCTTTAGCAAGTTACAGAATACGATGGCTGTTGATTTATATTTTGTTTTCATGAAATTTTGGTAAGAGAAAATCCTTTCGACATTTACAGAGGAGTGAGGCATGGATAAAATTCTGTAAGCTACTCTCGATATATCAGGAAACATGTATTCATCTAATGCGTTTTTATATAAGCCAATGCTCTATATTGGTTGTTAATATTTCAAATTATTTTTCTTTTTTCTTTTCCCTGGGAACATTTTAATTAAAAGTGGTATAATGATATTGGTTTAACAGATAAAATACTTTCAGGGGGAAACTTACTAAACCAAACTAACATTTTATTGCCAAAGTCCACTTTTGCCCTTAGAACTTAATATAAACTTTTTAAAATTTTCTTTAAACTGATTTAAAACAGTTGTTTCGATAGATCAACTTCTGTGCCACATAAAATATCATTGAATGAAATATGGTTTTCGTTGATATTTAATTGTGGTTACACTTTTCTAAAAGATCTTTACTAATAAAGCTTCGTTCTATTTGTCGAAAAAACAATTTAATTCTTGGCAAAATATTTGCATGCGCGAGTCTTCTGACTGCATTCCTAAGTTGCCCGTGAGAGTATCAAATTTCTTAGGGGAGTACTACGGTATTTTTCATATCAAATAGTATCGAAAAAAGTACGATCGTACCAACTTTCCCATCACTGCCAGATGTAAATGTGACTGCATTTAATGCATTACACACATTTTTCCATTTTTAGGTACCTGCTTTAAATTGTGAATAAAATCAAGATTTATTGCTGGATTTTCACGTTTTATTCCTAGGATATGTGGTTTTAAGAAAAATGTAAAAAATATGAAACTTTTGAGTTTCTGATTTTTTTATTGCAATTTTCATGTAAAAAAATTGCGCGATTTTTGCATAAAAAAAACTTTTTTCTCTTTTAAATTCTGAATGACTCCGAAACCATAAAAGATAGGTAAAAAATTATTATAAATTTTTTTTACCAAAATTTTGTGGCGCGTCTTTTGGTTTATTATTTATAAAAATCGAAATAGCGGTTTTCGAGTTATAGTAAAATATATTAGTATGGCCGACTAATTTAGGGGCCAAAATTAGCCACGCCCATAAAAAAATCTCTACGTGATAGAGAAAAACTGAAAGCAGATTTGAATTTAATGAATCGAAATCCATATAGTCCGCATACTTTTATCTAAAGGCTATTTTGGCTGTTGTACAGTGTTATTTCTTTGGTAATTCTATATTTTATAAAGAAATAAATTAGTATTAAGAAACTCAGAATTATGGTTCCAGGGTTGGAGATTGAAAACAGGTTCGGTAAAAAAATAACCAAAAGTTTTTTTTTTCAGTTAAACAGATTTCATGTTTTAGAAAAATCATTACTCAAGATTGTTTTATACATGATTAATTTTTTTATGGATATCTAAATTAATTGAAGTATAAACGAAGGTTTGTGCTTATTGTGCTCTCATCATAATAACTATTAATTTTTAGTAACTGGAGATAAAACTAAAATTTATCGCTAAAGATAAATTAAAGGACATGTTCCGTTTCATTTTCCTGATACCTTTCCTTTCTGCTGAACAAATTTCAAAAAAATCCTGTAGGAATAAAACGTTTACATAATACCACGATGTATACCGTTTGCAATGGGAACTTTAAATCAAGACACTAAGCAGTTTTGCAACATCAATGATTATTAAATACGGGAAAATATAAAACAAGTTAGTTTACTTGGTATGGAGGTGCAATAAACAAACCCCAATTTTTTGGTATTATATTGAAGTGACGTCGATGTTGACTGAAATAAGAGTGAATGTAAAATATATCTTAACCACAGAGTGTAGAGTAAAATAACTATTGCTAATATCGAAAATAAAATAATTTAATCAAATTTTTTAATCGAAAAATACTGAAAAGTCACTTAATATTGATTGCTTTAGAGAAAAAAATTATAAATTTTTTCACAAAACAAATATGTATGTATGTGTCTGTATACTATATATGTATATGAACGTACGTTGGTAAAGGGTATATAAGATTCGGCACAGCCGAATATAGCACTCTTACTTGTTTTTAAATAAAATCTCCTTTACCTCTTATAAATCGTAATTTTTTGCTAACTACCACTTATAATTCGTAATAAAAACAACAGAAACATGGAAAGGATGATTTTTTGTTTAATGCAATTTTTTTGGGTTGGTTTTTGCTTTTGCTTGTGTGTGTGTTTATTTTTTATACCCTTTACCAAAAATGGAAAAGGGTATATATAGGTTTGTCATTCCGTGTGTAATTTCCATAATTTTAATTTGCGACCAAAAAAATATATATATTCTGGGTCCTTATGAATAGCGAAGACGAATAAGCGATGTCCGTCTGTCCGTCCGGTGTACGTGAAATCGGTTTTCCGAAGCTCCCAGAAAAGCTAGAGACTTCGTTCTTGGACTGATGTATCAGAAATGGTCCAACTTAGATTGGTATTGAAATTCAGCAAAATCGGGCAGACGATTGCAGAGCTGGAAAACTTAAACTTCATTTTGCCATATAAAAGTAACTACCGAAAACAAATTTTTATTTTTTTTTAATAAATAAATTTATTTTACACTTCAGTACGACTAAAATTGGTATTTTAAATTAAAAAAAATATAAAAAAAATTAAAAAGACGTTTCCAGGGTTGGGAAACTTTAATTTTTTGTGTTATGTAAAATTAAATATGTCTAAAACTATATTAGTATTTTCTCGAGAACCGTAAGAGCTACAGACCTGAAATTTTGACACAGTGTGTAGACCTTTGACCGCTACAACAACAAATACATGAGAATTGGAAATTAAAGGGTGTTCCAAAACGAGCAACGAAAATTTCTAAAATCCCATGTAATATATATACAATTATGTATATGTACATATATACACTTGAAATTTGTAAGGTTAGTGTATTTTTATACAGACTACAAAAATTAACACTAAAATTTCAAAAAATTTAAATTAAAGGGTGTTCCATCAGTTAATGCAATTTTGACAAATTGCTGTATCTTGGAAACCGTAAGAGCAAAACTCTTGAAATTTTCAAAAACGGTAAAACTAAAAAATCAAGGAATTATATATAAAATCGCCAAACCGAAAAAAATCGCGAAAAACAAAAAAAAATCGCCAAAACGAAAAATACCCCAAAAAAACATGAAAAAATCGCCAAAATGAAAAAAAACCCCAAAACAGGAAAAAAACGACAAAATGAAAAAAAATCGCCAAAATGAAAAAACCCCAAAAAATAGAAAAAAATCGCCTAAATAAAAAAAACCCCAAAGCAGGAAAAGACGCCATAATGAAAAAAAAACCCAAAAACAGAAAAAAATCGCCATATTAAAAAAAAATTTCTAGGACTAAAATAAATCGCGGAAAACCGGAAAAATTGCTTAAATAAAAAAAAATTGCCAAAATGAAAGAAAATCGCCAAAATGAAAAAAATAGCCAAAATGAAAAAAATCACCAAATCGAAAAAAAACCCAAAAAAAAAACCGAAAAAAGTCGCCAAAATGAAAAAAAAGAAAAAAAAACTCCTAAATAAAAAAAACCCAAAAACAGAAAAAAATCGCAAAAATGAAAAAAAAATCGTCAAAATGAGAAAAATCTACAAAATGAGGAAAATCCCAATAACAGAAAAAAATCACCAATATAAAAAAACCTCCAAAAACAGAAAAAAATCGCCAAAACGAGAAAAAAGCGACAAAACTGAAAAAATCGTTTAAACTGAAAAAAAAACTTCAAAAAAGCCTACCTTTCGTGCGCGATTCAAAGTCGCACTTTACTGAAGTTTTTAATATTAAAGGAATTAAATGAAACTAATAAGCAGATTTTGTAAAAAAATTTGTTTCTAAACGTTTCAAATTTGTATGAAAAATAACGAAAATTCTTTTCAAAAAATATTTTTTCCATACAAATTTCAAAACGAAAAAATCGTTTGAATTTACAAAATCTGACTTTAAGTTTTTCTTATTTCGTTTTTGCTTTTTTAACTTAACATATTTTATGTATTTTTTAAAGAACTAGATTGGTATCAATAATCAAAAAAAATCCAAAATTATGACTCCAGGGTTGGAAAACTCACACTTTTTGTGTTATGTAAAATTAAATAGGTCTAAAATTTTTTTTCTTTTTCTTTATAAATTGAATATATTTTATGCTTCTGAAAGAAAATTACAGCTCCAAAGATGGAAACTTTAAAAAAATGATAAATTTTTTCACAAAACAAATGTGTATGTATGTGTCTGTATACTATATATATGTACGTACGTTGGTAAAGGGTATATAAGATTCGGCACCGCCGAAGATCAGTTTTTTACATGAATAATAAAGAAAAATTTCAAACCGCACGGATAAAACTCTGTCGGTGTTACAAAAACAACAAATTTAGTAAATAAATTGAAAACCCCGTTAATTCGTATTTATTTTATTTTAACCCCGTTAAATCGAACCCCCGCTAAATCGAAAACCCCTATAATTCGTAAGAAATGGCCGGTCCCTTGCGATTACGAATTATCGGGATTTGACTGTATATGCTTTTTAATGATATATTAACTACATCACCAATATTAACAATTTGCGAAAGAAACTTTTCTACTTGTTCTTTTATTAAAAGTAAAAAAAAAATCGTCTGCAAGCTAGGAGTAAAAAGTGGGATTATCTGGAATTTTTAAATGATTTTTTAAACGGAATCATTGAAATATTAAAATATGTTTGTAAATATGTATAAATACCTATTCTTTTTTTAACTAATTTCGTGTCAATTTTTTACCCCCGCACAGTGGCTAATTTCTTGAGTTTAGCGGAACTTTATTATTTAAACCAGTAAAACAGTTTTATTTGTTGGTTGTCTTAAATTTTTAATTATTAATCATTTTATTTTTCAACATCCTTATACAATTAGAAATCCATCGGATAACAATAGAAGTATTTACAAGGCTATATGAAAAATAAAACACTAATTGAACTTTGAAGAAATTTATTATTTGACATATTGTCAGAAGTTTACATACAATAATTTAAATTTATTTGCTGGTGGTTTAGCATGTAGATAAATAAAATGAGTTCACCTGGATATAAATTATTTGCTGGGTTTTGTATCAGTTTCAAAGCCTACTAAGCTTATTTTTTCTTTTGTGATTTTCAAAAATATTATTATTTTATGAATTCTCATATAGTTTTTGAAAGTCTATGCATAAAGTAAGAGGTTTGTGACTTTTCAGAATTTGTGTTTGAAGTCTACTGATGGTTTGGTTGAAGCGCCAATGAAATACGTATATAGACATGCTAAGCCACCAGCAAATAAATTTCAATAATTCTCTATATATTAATTTAATATTTTCTTTTTTGCGATTCTGTTACTTCAATAATATTAGTGAATCATAGAGTTCAACTGCGATGAAGGTTTTTAAACTTTTTAACTTGTCTTATTAATATTTTTATTTATTAATATTTCTAAGTTTTTTATATCTAATTTACATTAAGCATTTATTCCATGAAATTAGTTGCATGAAAATTTTTCATTTGTCAATAGGAGACCTGGAGGAGCAACTCATATCAACAAAGTTGCCAAAAATTAATCACACGGAGAAAAAACTGCCTAATAGAATCAAGAAGATGTGCTCTATGAAACGTTTTTAGGATAAGGGGTATCCCAGGAGAAAGAAGCGAAGATTTTTTCATAGAGATTCCTTATTAATTTTATCTGGTAAATCTTATTAATTTTATCAAGAAGAAAACCATATAAAATCAAGAAGAAATCTTATTATTTACAACTTTTTTTACTCAATTTCCGTTATTTTTCGCACCAAAAAACAATCCATAGAGAAAAACTTCTTGATTCTACTAGGTTTTCTTATAAATTGTAAACTATAGGGATTTCTTATTGATTTTATTGGGTTGCCTTACTGATTTTTTTTAAAAAGGTGTTCTTCTTGATTTTATTAGGCTACCTTATTAATTTTTTCAATAAGGTTTTCTTTTTGATTTTATTAGGTTTCTATATGATTATGTGTAAAGCATCTTATTGATTGTTTTAATAACGAAATCTTCTTGATGTTATAAGGTGTCTGGTTATTTCATATTTATAATAGACATACAGAAAAGTTTTTTCATGATATTTTTCGTTGTTGTATAAGCATGTTTTTACAATTATTTCAATGGTTATTCAGACTGCTTGTTAGCACACTGGTTAGAGTGATTGTCTATTAGTCAGAAGTTTGCTGGTTGAATACTTGTATCCTCTCAAGTAATAATATGTATGTATGGTGAGTTAGTTAATTAAGAATACAATATAATATGTATGTATAAATAAATAACATCTACATATATATAATTTAAATGAAAATAAAAAAGAATAAGGACATTAATTTTTTTATGAGGTCGCGTCATAAAAACAAGAAGAAACCCTTATTGAAAAAATCAATAAGATAACCTCATAAAAACTACAAACTTTCTTCCTGATTTTTTCAAAAAGGTTTTCTCCATGAAATTAATAAGATTTCTTTATTGAAAAAAGAGAGATTTCTTACTAATTTGTTCTATTTTTAACCCCCGACCAAAAAAAGGGGTGTTATACGTTTGTAGTGTGTGTCTGTGTATCTGTTTGTCTGTCCGTGTCCACGTACAGCCCAAACGGCTGGACCTATTTTGATTTAGTTTTTTCTGTTTGAAAGGTGACTTGATCGAGAAGGTTCCTAATTATGTTTGAAGAAAATTTGTTCAGCCCTTTAGAAGATATCACATCTTTTCTAGATATACTCGGGGGTTTTTTAAATGCTTAATTTTTGTTATATGAGGTATTTAGTAGGCACTGTTTTCTCTGTGTAGACTTGCTCGAATCCCTTAAAGATTCAGGTGAGTCCGTTCCAGACTGGGGAAGTGATGTGGCACACTGTGTAAACTTAAAAAAAAAAAAAAAAAGTATTAAAGATGGCAGCTTATCTTTTTTTACGATCGCCGTTCTAATTTTGTCTGCCGGCTGCTCAAAACGCGTCAATAAAAAATTTGCAATTACCATTTTAAATTAGTTAAATTATAATTAATATTTAAATGAAATAAAGACGGAATTCATAATTTAAAATAATAAAGTATAAATTGTGATTCATTGTGTTTAAGATTGGTGCAAAAAGCAAACGAACCATACATATATCTGTGGAAATAATGAAAAAGTGCTTAAGTCATATTTTACTCTTTTACAGGAGAGCACTTTTAATCGTTTAAGCCGATTTTCAGAAATTTATTTGTTTTACAGTTAAATTGGGAAATTCTCTGTTAAACTTTATTTTTTTAAGCAAATATGGTTCTATACACTATAAGTAATACATTAAGTTGAAATATACCAAAGTATAACCTAAATTTCCAAGGAGATTAGAAGTATAAAATATATAATCAGCAAGTCATAGTACTATAACTTCCTGAAAAATCACACAAATTAATTTAGATTTTGACCACGGGTACTTTTGAATATCTAAATTACAATTAAAAATTAGCTTATCTCGACTTAAGCAATTTTTACTTTTTGCCGCAGATATATACGTATGTATGTAGGACTTTCGAACGAAATATACCGAAAGAAGTTTGGTCGGCCAAGTAATGATTACGATAACGTTCGATGAAGCTGCAAAAGAATTAAACAACAAGCCAAATGAAACCAAAGATATTAAGACGGATTGTGGAAAGCATTCTAACGCCAAACTATAGTAAACATTTTACAGTAGAAGATGCACTAGCACTCATTCTTAATCTGGGCCTTTTTAAGAAATAAATACAATTTCTTAAGGAAGGTGCTTAAAAAAATCGTTATCGAACGAAATTACGAAATATTCCAATAGAATTTATATGGAAATATTTTAAAATTTCGAATCGTATCGAATGCCGTAATTTGTCCCCAGAAATTTTATCATCTCCGATAACAGTGGATAATCCAAGCACAGTCATTGGTTTGTCAGACCTTCTTCATAATACAGCATCAACATTCATCGCTATTTTTGACAAAGGAGACTTAGATACATGTAATAATTTTAAACTAACACTAATATACAAATGCGGATGTGATGGATGATCTGGATTTTCAGAATATAGACAGCCAAGTGCATACTATACTGACTTCTTTAAAGTTTTAATGGTATCGTTAGTACCATTAGTTCTTCGACTATATAATAAAATGACTTCAATAAGTAAAAATCATCTTAAAGATATATGGGTAAATACCACTCAAATTTCAAAGTTTTTACGCCGACCAATACGATTTGAATACATTAAAAAAAAACATTTCAAGATCTGGTTGATAGTACAAAACATGAAATTTTTCACATGGAACCCATTGACGTTCATATATTACATTCACATAACCGATACAAAATCTTATTTAATTTGTAATATATTTAGAAAGAGAAGTTCAGATTTTAAGAATGTTGAGAATCCTTGATTTCATTTTCCGAACAATTTCTTATCAAGGCTTTACAAGCAACTGATACAAAATCGATACAAATATGAGGAAAAACAGGGTGCCTCCAAATATACTGCCTCAAATTTCAACACTTCTCCTTTTCAAAAGAGTTGGTTCCACCGAAATCGGTTGACTAGTTCAAAAGTTGCGGACTTTCTACTAAAAATGTGCAAATGTCATGATTGTATCGTGTCACGCGTGAGTCACACGTGATTCACGTGATTCGTGATCAAATATTATAACTTATTACGCGTGAGCGTGACTGAAAAAAAATTACTTGTGCGTGATCGTGCGTGGTTATTAAAAATAGCTCTCACGAGATAACATTCCTGTAACTGTATGTAACTGTATTCAGTCATTTGAAATAAATTATTTTATAATAATAAATGCATATATGTATAGTAAATACTACAATCTATGTATGGTAGTATGAGTTTACAAATATAATGAATACATACGCCTTTATAAATATGTATGTATGCTTCTTAGATACCCTGTAAGAAGTATCAATTGATACTAGGGATGGGCAAATGGAAAAAATGTATCGATATATATCGTATCGATATTTTTGAACAGCATCGATATATATTTTTTTAAAACATCGATATTTCGATATATCGATATTTTTTGCCCACATATGTTGCAAAAATCTTTTAAGTTTAAAATAAATACACATACTAAAATATCGCGCCATAACCGCCAAAAAAAAAGTTTCAACGACATCATTTTGAGAACTTAATATTTTGTTAGCGATTTTAAATGTTAACATGCTTATTTATACAAATTATTGAGGCTTTGCAAAGCTTTTTAAAACAGATTTCTATAAAAAATTTTCCTTATTAAGCCTTTAGAAAGCCTTAATAATTTTTATAAATAATGCTCTTAATAATTGTTTTATGCTCAGTGTTGAACACTTCAAACTTCATCGTTGCAGAATACAAGAAATATGGACATCCATTAAATAATGATTTAATATTTAGAGAAACCGCGAAAAACTATCTAACTTAAATTTTAATGAACTCTAATAGTGAAGAAGTTTTAATTGCTACTTTTTCTGTAATAAATTTGAAACTAAAGTGATGAGTTTTGCATCGTCCATTGATATGTTTCAATTTAGTTTTATGTTTTTCTGGTAAAAATTTTATATTTTCAAATTCCTAAATTCCTAAACCTTTCGAAAGGTTTTTATTTTACTTATGCTGACACCTACTACATACATTACACTACTTAATAGTTTTTTGATTTTCACAGGTTGAACCGAAACAGAATATAACGAAAGTGAAAAACTAACGGCTTGTATAAGATTTCTATAAACAAAAAACAATCATCTAATTAGTAACAGAACAGAAAGTAAAAACTTATTCTGCCTTGAGACTTGACATTTAGCTTAGTTAATAAATAAACGTCAGCTGGATTAGTGGGGTCACCTTATAGATGCGTCTTTTCTGTTATGAAATTTCTCTATTTTTTGTTCGCATCACTAGCAGTCATGCCAACATCCTAACGTTAAAATTTATAGAGCTCTTAAAAATATCGAAATCCGATACTAGTAAATTAGAATCGATGTATCGATATATCGGTTTTTGAAATATCGGCGATATATATCGATATTTATTTTTTCAAATATCGATATTTCGATATATCGATATTTTTTGCCCATCCCTAATTGATACTATCACTACTGATTCAACAGTGCCTTTGTCAACAATACTACTGACGAATTGTACAGCAGAAAATGTTTTCGCTTTAGACATTTAAAATGTGGATGTTATTGAAAATCAACTACTGCCGTTGGTACTATTGACAAGGTGTACAGTGACTCACTAGTACATTTTAGTAACTACAGTCTACAATTTTGCTAATAAAACTGCATATTTTGTTAACATTCGGTGTTTTATTAAAAGAAAAGAACTAGTCCAAAAAAATATGTATATAGGTATATAATACATATCGGTCAAGTAGAAGGACATGAAATAATAAATGGGGATGTACCCGTCCACTTTTTTAAATGCAAGAACGTATCATTTTCACAACTAAGGCCCCTTTCAGATTAGGCAACTTTACTTGCGCAAGTCTTGTGTTTGGTGGTGTGAGAGGAAAGGTCAGTTTGAAGGGGAAAGAGTTGCCGAGATTTGAGTACAGACTTGCTTGTACTTGGCAATTCTGTACTTGTACTTGACAATTATGTATATTCAAGTATATCTTTCACTAAATTATTTTTTTCTTCAACTTCCATTGTATACACCAAATTTCAAATCAATTTCACAATTACAATGAATACAGAAATGAAACAAAACGTCAACAAATTAAGAAAATTCAAGCATAAGAGAATTAAGCTTTTCACCTTTGGTGTACGGAACCCTAAAAAGGTTAAATTTTCCAGCTGTGGAGCTGTGGTTTTTATTTGTCAAATTTTCTATACCCAACTTTTCTTTCCAAAACATAAAATATATTTATAAATAAAAATATAAAAAAAATGATTACACCTAGTTAATTTTGTATATAACAAAAAGTGTACGTTACCCAACCCTGGAATCATAATTTAAAATTTTTCTGATTTCTTACACAATCTTTTTCTTTTAAGAATTTAAGATATTTTAAATTTATTGATAAAAAGGAAAAATTTGTTTTAGTAGGCTATTTTTATGTATATAACAAAAAAGTTAATGTTCCCAACCCTGAAAACGCCTTTTTGATTTTTATAATTTTTTTAATATTATTAATACAAATTTAATTCGTACTGAAATATAAAATAAGTTTATTTAAAAAAATTTAAAAAAATTGTGTTATCTAGTTACATACTTTTATATGGCAAAATCAAGTTTAAGTTTTCCAGCTCTGAAACCGTCTGCTCAATTTTGCTGATTTTCAATACCAATCTAAGTTGGACCATTTCTGACACACCAGTCAAAGAACGAAGTCTCTAGCTTTTCTGGGAGCTCCGGAAAACCGATTTCACGTACACCAGACGAACGGATGGACGGACGGACAGACGGACATCGCTTATTCGTGTTCCCTATTCATAATATTTATGGGTCGCATATGAATATAATGGAAATAACACACGGAATGACAAACCTATATATACCCTTTTTCATTTTTGGTAAAGGGTATAAAAACACTCCAAAAACAGAAAAAATTTGCCAAAATGAAAAACATCGCCAAAATAAAGAAAAACCCAAAAATGGAAAAAAATCGTCAAAATAAAAAAAAATCGCCAAAATGAAAAAAAAATCCCCAAAAAAAGAAAAATTGCCAAAACGAGAAAAACCGACAAAACTAAAAAAATCGTTTTAACTGAAAAAAAAACTTCAAAAGAGCCACATTAAAAAAATCGCACTTTACTAAATTTATTTTGATATTAAAGTTACTAAATAAAACTAGTATTATCTTTATTTCTTTTTTTCTTTGTTCATTTACCATATTTTATATATTTTTTAAAGAACAAGATTGATATATAATGTACGATATCATTAATTCAACATTTTGCATTATACTGGCAACATTGCATTTGCTCATTGTAGCCCAAGAAATATAAATTAGTTTAATTGGAGTACAACGACAAAATCAGCATAGACAACAACCTGTCGCCCTGTTGTCTTGCTGTCTTCAAAACAATCATTCTCATATAAACATGTGTATTCTATCCTTGACATTTGGTACTCAGTTGTTTGCTCTGTTTTCCTCTCACTTGGTACAATGTTTTTCTTCTTTTCACTCCACTAGGCCATTCAGTAAATATTTTTCTATTGAAAATGCAAGGGTATTAAAAAAACTCTATATACCTACATAAGTATGTATGTATGTATCTTTAATTTTTAAATTATTAATGGTGTTTATATTAATATCCGATAAAATTATTCAAGTGAGGAATACCAAAATTAGTTCAAAACAGTGATGGGAAATGTGGCACAATTGTGCCATTTTTGGCACTATTAGATGTCAGCTGGCACTGTGGCACCCTCACTCTTTTTCTGGCACTTTTTCTCCATTCTAGCCATGATACAATTATACAGGTAACCGCGAGGCGCCAGCTGTTTTGCTTGTTTCGTGATGTGATCTGCCCAATGTTGTTTATGTTTTACCAAAACCCGCCCAGTGCCTATTAAAACTGTACTAATACAAACAAGTACATGTAAACGCAAGTACATGTACATACATATCTTGTTTTCTCCTGATTTTTTGACAGTTTTCATTACAAAACTGCAATAATAATCACTGTTGTTTCATTTGTTATACACTTGTTGTAAATTTGCGGCTACCTGTATTATTGTATCATGTTTCGAGCCATAACCGTCACAAAAATTTAAGCGGCATATTTTTCCATATCGTTTTTTGGACGAAAATCGATTATCTGCGATCGTCACTAATCGATTTTCGTAAAAAAATTTAGCGTTTGGTGAACAGCGTGCTTACGTTAAAAAACATTTTTGTTTCTTTTGAGTAAACTATTGCTTTAATAGATCTTTTCTGAAGTAATAATTAATATTTTCTGAGTATAGAAGGCTTAGCGCTCGTGGGCTCTTCTTATTTAAAAAATTTTTTAAAATCGGATTTACCAGATCAGATATTTATGGAATTTTCTATCTTTACACAATAATGTATTATTCAAGAACCATAGTATACTAAACGAACATTTAAATTACATAAAAAGTGGTTTGGCACTATTCAAGTGATTTTGGCACTATTTAGAAACAGATTCGGCACGAAATCAAGATTTCCAATTCCCATCACTGGTTCAAAATATTAAATTTTTTACTGGATACTAGTCATATTTACATATCTTCTTTTTTAAATCCCTGGGGAAGAATTAAAACAAACTTTCTTTGGTTTTTTCGGTAACAAAAAGTTTTTAACTTGCTATGGCTGAATTTTATTTACAAGATAAATTTCAATTAAGGTTCTTAATGCATCTGACCTTTGTTGTCTTATATAAAATAGCAACAACAACTTATATGGCAATAGCGCCAATCGCTGTTTCATCACGAAATTTAACATTGCCGTAAGAATCTTTATAGAAACCTAAAATGCAGAATTCAACAAAATTAGAAAAAAGTTCGTTGCAGTGATAAGTTAAGTAAAATTAGTTTAAAAAATAAAAGTACACACACCTGAATCGATAGTGCCAACAAAACTGCGTTTTGGAGCCAAAGCTGAGTACAAACTTGTCAATGGACCGTACTCTTTAACCAAAAGGGGCTGACCAATTTCGTACCCATATCGGTCCAAAGAAGCATAATTAACATTTTTAATTTTTGAGGCTGAGGCCTTGGCAGCAGCAACATTAATACCTGGAGCATAAGCATATGCAGGACCATAGGCTTGGTATAGTGGAACAGAGGCAACCAAACCCAAAGCAATCAAGAAAACTTTTGCACTAAACATTTTTTATATGTAATGTTTGTTTGTTTTTTAAGTATTGACGGAAACTACTCCAGAGTGTCTTGAGGAAACCTAAATTTAAAACTAACACTAATCTGTTGGCATTAAAACAGTTTTATAGACAATTCTTTATTGTATTAATACGAGTACCCGGTTACGTGACTTAATATGGAATTGCCATTTGAAATGTGAACACTGGAGACGCAATATGTTTCATCACAAATTTAATTCATTCAAACTTATTTCTTTTTTTACAAACTCTATAAAAACTCACCAAAAACCGCTTAAACCCAATTACGCCAACAACACAACAATATGACTCAATTGATTGTGTGAATGTTTCAGTTTGAGGTTTTTTACTTAATGAATTGGGAAAGACAAAGGCTTACAATTGGATTTATGGTTTATTCGTTAGTATTATTGTTACATACATACATATATGAATGTAAGTAAGTATGTATATAGTTACATGTAAAAGAATTGTTTAATGCAAAAAAAGAAAATTTCTGGTTAGCGCTGTCAAAGTAAATGATTCATTTTTAAAAATATAACGACCTGCATTAACAGTATGCAGCACAGTGGGTCAGAATTGACGCATTACTGAAGAAAGAATTTAATAAGATGTGATGGCTTTTACCCAAACATTTAACTTGATTGCTACACTGTTACAAACTTTTTGTTCCAATCTCAATAAACTTGTGATTTTGTGCTTTTCAGTGGAAAAGCACTAAATTTGCACACAAAAAAAGAATATACATAATATAAAGAAAAAAATTTACACGTTTCTGCAATTTTGGAATAATTATTATTTATTGTAATTTAAACAGTTTAATCAATAGTACGTGACTAAAATGACTAATACAATGTCTATGTTACTAACTGCAGAGATCATAACCAACTTTTTTTTTTAATCGACTTCAAAAAAGAGGATTTTCTTAATGAGCGTTTCTTCAGAACAGCGGGATTTATTAATAGATGTCTTGTGTCACAATAAAAACAAAATTGGCAAAGCCAGCTTACTAAAATTGGTTCTCATAAATACACATCCTATGCTTATAAAATTGGGACATACCTTAGGCTCCTGTAATTACATAATCTTATTTTTTAAAAGTGGGCGAAGCCACACCTATTAAAAATTAGTGCTAATTTGCACAAACTTCTATTTACTCGTATTCTATATACTCGAGACATAATCAAGGTAAACTCATATGAGAAGTTTGAAAGTTTTACTATTAAAGCTGCCTTATATCGTCGCTGTTTTAACTAACTGACCTAACTGACATTTTGTAAATTTTACAGGAGAGAAGCTTTTATGATTGTTTTCTACATGTATTGTTATGGAAACGTCTGAAATATTTTTACTGTTATAGGCTCGACAGTAATGTTTACAGTCATAAAAATTGTGGACAAGGTCTATTATGATTTTTAAAGTCTAATAGTGGGCTTAACTCATTTTCAAAATGATGTCAGTTAGGTCAGTTTGTTTAAACAGCGACGATATATGGACATGCAAAATGTACATAATTTGAAACATAATCACTGACTCACTGAATGAGTTCTTAACTAAGGCATTTGTTAACAGATTTCATAAATTCTTTTATTTTTGTAAAGCTTCCGTTTGTTCTGTGTTTCTATTTCTTCTATATCTACGAAACTTGGCACACAGCTTTGACTTTTTAATCATACAATACTACATATAAAATAGCGGGAGGAACCACGTTCATTTCAATTAAATACTAGTTATATATACCATACTTAAAACCCAACCGATTCCTAAGAATACTTTGCACACACCTTTGAATCTAACATTTTACTTATTTCAATCTCTTTGATTATTACGGAAAGTAGTTACACAGGATTGGTTAATGTAACCGTACAGCAATGCGCTAAGAACGGTGAGTAGAGTCAGTGATACTAATATCAATATATAACATTTATGGCTAAAGGGGGGATAAATATGATTTAGAAAAGATGGAGAGCGTTGCCGGTTTACAGTGAAAAAAGTTTCAGCAATATATATCCGTAAGTGTAATTGAAACCTAAAGCTTTAATCAGACATGCCATAGCATAATAACATAGCCTGAACCGTATATATGTATATATATTTGCTTCACATATTAATGCTAACATAACCAAAAATAGCTCTTTATATTTTCGTCTGTTTATTCAAAGTTGCACTACCTCTTTTCCATCAACATTTCATTAACCACAAAATTTAAAATAAATAAATAAAATAATAAACTAAAATATGTAAGAAAATTGAGTTTTTTAAAGAAATTATTAAAATTTTTCTAGCTTAAGCGAAAGCGCTTCATCAATTTGATAAGTGGTTGAGTGAGTATGTCTTAAAATATGCACTTTTTGCAGCTTCATATCTCGGGAAGCTTTAGTTGAGGTTACATGAATTAATTATAATTATGGATTAAATTTCATGATTTTACGATTGCGGAGAACAAAGTTATGAGTTGGTAAAAACACGACAAATGGCTTCGTGTATATATGCACACTGTGTGCACAGGCCGGAACTTGGCCTTGCGCCCTACCGTGCGCCTGGATGAAAAGAAGCAGTTACACTCAGGGAAAAGCTGTAACTTAAAAATAAGAACGCGTAACATTAATTCAATAATTTTCAATATAATAGGAAATGTATATTGAGATACTCAAAAATAAATAAAATTAATAAAATAATACTGTATCTACGGTTAAAATTTTTATAACCGATGAAGAGATTTTCCCGACCACCTTTGAATCTTATGAAACTTGTCTTTTTGCACGTTACTTAACTAAGATAAATATAAAATTTTGGACTTCCAGCTTCTGTTTTTCCTGAGTGGTATAAGTGGTCCGCCATTATTGCTCATATCCTCAAAAGTTATTAAAATGCATGGTCGAAATTGGTCTCATTTAATAGGTATTGAGAATAATTTTTAAACTGCATTTAGTTTAACTTTTTTTCTGAAAGGCCAAAGATCACTGTCACATGATTTAAAGTTTGGGGAACAATATCTCAAAAAATTTAATTTCTAAAATTCTAAAAAAAAATATATATTAATCCTGGCAGTCCCTTTTGCACTTTGTGACAAAAAATTTGAGTGAGCTGTTATTAGTTTAAAGTTCAATTAGTGTTTTATTTTTCATTTAGCCTTGTAAATACTTTTATTGTTATCCGATGGATTTGTAATTGTATAAGGATGTAGAAAAATAAAATGAGTTCACCTGAATATAAATTATTTGCTTGGTTTTGTATCAGTTTCAAAGCCTCCTAACCTTATTTTTATACCCTTTACCAAAAAATGGTAAAGGGGTATATATAGGTTTGTCATTCCGTTTGTAATTTCTATAATAACAATAAAATATATATATTCTAGATCCTTATGCATAGGGAAGACGAATAAGCGATGTCCGTCTGTCTGTACGTGAAATCGGTTTTCCGAAGCTCCCAGAAGAGCTAGAGACTTCGTTCTTGGACTGGTGTGTCAGAAATTTTCCAAAATAGATTGGTATTGAAATTCAGCAAAATCGGGCAGACGATTGCAGAGCTGGAAGGCTTAAACTTCATTTTTCCATATAAAAGTAACTACCGAAAACAAATTTTTATTTTTTTTTAATAAATGAACATATTTTACACTTCAGTACGACTAAAATTGGTATTTTAAATTAAAAAAATATAAAAAAATTAAAAAGACGTTTCTAGGGTTGGAAAACTTTAACTTTTTGTGTTATGTAAAACTAACTACATGTGTCAAAAACTATGTATGTCACAGGGTATTTTCTCGAGAACCGTAAGAGCTACAGACCTGAAATTTGGACACAGTGTGTAGACCTTTGGCCGCTACAACAACAAATACATGAGAATTGGAAATTGAAGGGTGTTCTAAAACGAGCAACGAAAAATGTTAAAATCCCATGTAATATACATACAATTGTATGTATGTATGTATATACACTTGAAATTTGTAAGATTGGCGGATTTTTATACAGACTACAAATATTAACACTAAAATTTAAAAAAATTTAAATTAAAGGGTGTTCCATCAGTTAATGCAATTTTGACTATGCAATTTTGAGAACTTGCTTTATCTTGGAACCCGTAAGGGCAAAACTCTTGAAATTTTCAAAAACGGTAAAACTAAAAAAACAAAAAATTATAAAATCGCCAAACCGAAAAAAATCGCCAAAAACAAAAAAAAATCGCCAAAACGAAAAAAAGCACAAATTACAAAAAAAGAAGAGAGGTGTCTTAGGACACCCGGTTGTAGCTATGGTGCTTGGTTATATAAAACAAACTGAAGTGTTAAATAATAATGCAATAAAATTATATTATATAATGATTGTTTATAGGTAAACATTTAATTAAGTTTTTAATTGACATTACAAATATTTTAATTGATATTATAAAATTATTCATACCCATTACTTTTTTGTGTTTAGAATAGCTATAAAATATTTTTTAAACATTTATAGAAGTTTCAAAAACTCAATCATTATAATCTACTGTAGTAATAATTGGTTTGTGGTAGCTAAAATATGATACATATATTTCCGATTAGATTTTTTCAAGGTGCCTTGAAAAAATTGCATCGATAGTGGTATTGCATTTTGTTGTATGTTGTAATGGATCATTGTTTATTTTTAAATCAAACTCATCCAAAAGAAATTTTACTAATGGCTCAGAATTTCTTCTGAATTGAACCGTAAAGCATCAACAAATAAATATTTTTAAATTAAACAATAAATGATTAAGAAAGAGTCTGCAAAATTACACCAAAATCCTTAATTGGTTATGCATATATGTACATATGAATTTTAAAAGTAGACTTTTCATAAAAAGCTACCCATTTCAACTGTTGAAAAATCGTCCATTTTAAGGAAAAAATTGTCAAATCGTCATTTTGCTATTTCGGCACCAAAAATCGTCGAAATGACGATAAATCGTCACATCTGGCAGCAGTGGCTGTGTGCTTCAATCAGCGTTACCATATATATTTTTTAAAAAACTTCTTAAATCTGAAAAAAATACTTTTTTTCATATACAAAAACTTTTTTCTACAAAAGTACCAAAATTTTAAAAGAAAACATAAAATTGTATTTGGAATTAATTTTATTTAAAAATATAAAACCGATTAAAATCAAAACCTTAACATATAATAAAAAAACAAAATGAAAAATTCATATTTAGTTTTAGATTTGGAGATCTTAAAAAAATATCACATACATTAATAAATATTAGAGCAACTCATCTTGTATGGAAGAGCAAAAGTGCTTTTGTTACCCCTCTGAAAATAAAGTTTGATATGTTTTATGATGACTCCCAAAATATTTTGGTTCTAGCTTTGACCATCCGTGAGCTGGACCATTTTTAAAAAAGGTATTTTTTTTCAGTTTTTCGAATATTTTTGTACCTTAGACGACATAAATAAAATTTGGTATCATCGAAAGGAGTTTTTGAAGCACCATTCAATGGTATAAAACTTGACCACTTGCCACCTACTAATTGAGATATTTAACTAAATACATATTTTTGTTTCGGGTTTTCATACATCATCAAAAAAATTCCAAAGAAAAGGGAAAACTTGACAAATGGTAACGCTGGTTTCAATACTCACCAGCCAGTGATGGGAAATGAGATTTGCATTTCGCTATCAAAGAAAATTTTTTTGAGTACTTTTTTGATCCCGAGAATACCATAAATTATATTTTCTATTTAAATTTTATTAACAAAAAAGTATACAAAATTCATTTACAAAGATATAAAATGGGAACATATAAGTACAAATATACAAATAGGTATATCCTGGATTAGACTTAATACTATGGGAACATAAGGCTTGTCCCCCGTATTCCGTAGCTCGCTAAAGCCAAATTCGATCCCTAAAATGCTGAACAAATAGAAAATTTAAAATTTTTGGCGAAAACAATACAATTTCGGCGAATAACGTTTTTAAGCCATTACCTGATTTATCAATACACGTTTGGAAATTGCATTCGTAGCCGAAAATCGATAAATTGATTTTATAGATTTTTAGCTATAGAGATTTAGGTTTAGCGAGTTACAGATTACGAAGGCTCTTCCTTTATTTTGTTTTCATGAGATTTTGGTAAGATAAAATCCTTTCGACATTTCGACGGACAAAATTCTGATTTATCAGGAAACATGTATTCATGTAATGCGTTTTTATTTTCAGCCAATGTAGACCAGGGGGGGGTAACTATGTAATTCGATTCAAAACGAAAACTGTTCGAATTTGTATGTTATTAACATTGGAATTCGAGCACATTTCCGTTCGATTCGGATTACATAATAGCCCCCCAGAAACTGCATATATTCTCTGTTGGTAATGGTTTCAGTTCTTCCATACAGTCAATGCTCTATATTGATTGTCCATATTTTAAAAATTTTTCTTTTCCCTGGGAACATTTTAATTAAAAGTGGTATAATGATGTTGATTTTACCAGCTAAATATAATTTTTTTTTTAAATTTTCTTTAAACTGATTTAAAACAGTTGTTTCAATAGATAACCCTCTGTGCCACATAAAATATCATTGCGTGAAATATGTTTTTCGTTGATGTTTAATTGTGAAAGGTTACACTTTTCTAAAAGAGCATTACTAATAAAGTTTCGTTCCATTTTTCGAAAAAAAAAATTAATTATTTTCAAAAATATATGCATGCACGCGTCTTCTGACTGCATATCTAAGTTGTCCGTGAGAGTATCAAATGTGTTACGGTGCTTTTTCATGTTAAATAGTATCAAAAAAGTACGATCGTACCAACTTTCCCATCACTGCTCACAGCACCCACAGTCCTAGCAATACGAAATACACATGCACACATGCAGTACCAGCAATACGAAATACACAAACAACTTTGTCTTATTAGTTTGTTGTCGTTATTCACTGTATATACGCAAATGCAAAGCAACAAAATTTTTTCTCTTTTCCTTGAACAAATTGAGCAATCGTTTTCACTGTTTTTGTTTCTCTCACTCCAAAGAATTAAACAAAAGATAATCAAATAATTTGTTTCGTTTATTTTCGTGCTCTGGTTTAAGTACAAGGGAATCAAAACAAAAATAAATTTATAACTGTAATAGTGTCGATTATTTATGTTACGAAAATTATTTTCTAACCCCTGTATCGCCCCATAAGTATCATAGCTACAAAAAATGTCTAAGACTAAAATAAATCGCGAGTAACCGGAAAAATTGCTAAAATGAAAAAAAAAATCGCCAAAATGAAAGAAAATAACCAAAATAAAATAAAAAACCCCAAAATGAAAAAAAATTGCCAAAATAAAAAAAAATCGCCAAAACGAAAAAAACCCCACAAAAACAGAAAAAATTGCCAAAATGAAAAAACCCAAAAAACGAAAAAATCGCCACAATGAAAAAAAATCGCCAAAATGAAAAAATCTCCAATATGAAAAAAAAATCTCCAAAATGAAAAAAAGCCCCAAAAACAGAAAAAAATCGCCAAAATGAGAAAAACCCAAAACAGGAAAAAAATTGCGAAAATGAAAAAAAACCCAAAACAGGAAAAAATCGCCAAAATTAAAAAAAAATCGCCAAAATGAAAAGAAAAATCTCCAAAATGAAAAAAAATCCCCAAAAACAGAAAAAAATCGCCAAAATTAAAAAAAAACCCCAAAACAGGAAAAAATCACCAAAATTAAAAAAACCCCAAAACAGGAAAAAATCGCCAAAATGAAAAAAACCCCAAAACAGGAAAAACTCGCCAAAATAAAAAAAAATCGCCAAAATGAAAAAAAAATCGCCAAATTGAAAAAACTCCAAAAATGAAAATAAACCCCAAAAACAGAAAAAAATCGCCAAAATGAAAAAAAAACCCAAAACAGGAAAAAATCGCCAAAATGAAATAAACGCCAAAATGGAAAAGAAATCGCCAAAATGAAAAAAAACCCCAAAATAGGAAAAAATCGCAAAATATTAAAATAACAAAATCGCCAAAATGAAAAAAAACTCCAAAATTAAAATAAACCCCCAAAAACAGAAAAACTGAAAAACCCAAAAAAAAGGAAACAAATCGCCAAAATGAAAAAACCCAAAAACAGGAAAAAGATCGCCAAAATGAAAAAAATCGCCAAAATGAAAAAATCTCCAATATAAAAAAACAATAAAAACAGAAAAAAATCGCCAAAAGAAAAAAAACGCTAAAATGAAAAAAACCCCTAAAATAGGAAAAAATCGCCAAAATGAAAAAAATCTTCAAAATGAAAATAAGCCCTCAAAAACAGAAAAAAATCGCCAAAATGAAAAAAACCGAAAAAAACAGAAAAAAATCGCCAAAATGAGAAAAAGCGACAAAACTGAGAAAATCGTTTAAACTGAAAAAAAAACTTCAAAAAAGCAAAAAAAGGCACCTTAAAAAAATGCTCAGAACCGAATGTGCGGAACCCTTCGTGTGCGATTCAAAGTCTCACTTTACTGAATTTTTTTATATTAAAGGAATTAAATGAAACTAAGTTTTTTCTTATTTCGTTTTTGCGTCGTTTACTTAACATATTTTATGTATTTTTTTAAGAACTAGATTGGTATAAGGAATTAGAAAAATCCTAAGTTATGATTCCAGGGTTGGAAAACTTACACTTTTTGTGTTATGTAAAATTAAATAGTTCTAAAACTTTTTTTCTTTTCCTTTATAAGTTTAATATATTTTATGCTTCTGAAAGAAAAGTTTGGCGTATAAAATTTGAAAAATTAAAATTACAGCTCCAAAGATGGAAACTTTGATTTTTTTTAAATATTAAAGTATAAAATTAATTTTTTTTTATTTCTTTGTTCACTTAACACACTTTATTAATTTCTTAAATCAGAAAAATCTAAAAGGTTGATTCCAGGATTGGTAAATTTATTGTTTTTTCTACAAAAGTAACTAGGTCAAGTTAGTTTTTTCTTTTTGTTTACAAGTTTTATATACTTTATGACTTAGAATGAAATAGTTTGGCATAGAAATTAGAAAAATAAAAGACATAGCTCCAGAGCTGGAAAACTTAAATTTTTTCTGGTATATAAAACTATTTCTTTCGTAATTACATATATTCTATATTGTATAAAGAAATATATTAGTATTAAGAAACTCAGAATTATGATTCCAGGGTTGGAGATTGAAAAAAGTTTCGGTAAAAAAATAACCAAAAGTATTTTTTTTTTCAGTTAAACAGATTTCATGTTTTAGAAAAATCATTACTCAAGATTTTTTATACATGGTTAATTTTTTTATGGATATCTAATTGAAGTATAAAGGAAGGTTTGTGCTTATTGTGCTCTCATCATAATAACTATTAATTTCTAGTAAATGGAGATAAAACTAAAATTTATCGCTAAAGATACATTAAAGGACATGTTCCGTTTCATTTTCCTGATACCTTTCCTTTCTGCTGAACAAATTTCAAAAAAATCCTGTAGGAATAAAACGTTTACATAATACCACGATGTATACCATTTGCAATGGGAACTTTAAATTAAGACACTAAGCAGTTTTGCAACATCAATGATTATTAAATACGGGAAAATATAAAACAAGTTAGTTTACTTGGTATGGAGGTGCAATTCTAAGAATATTTTAGAGTTATTAAACGTCTCGAGAGCGAGTATACAAGCCCCAATATTTTGGTAATGTATTGACGTGACGTCGATGTTGACTGAAATAAGAGTGAATGTAAAATATGTCTTAACCACAGAGTGTAGAGTAAAATATTCAACTATTGCTAATATCGAAAATAAAATAATTTAATCAAATTTTTTAATCGAAAAATACTGAAAAGTCACTTACTATTAATTGCTTTAGAGAAAAAAATTATAAATTTTATCACAAAACAAATATGTATGTATGTGTTTGTATACTATATATATGTACGTACGTTGGTAAAGGGTATATAAGATTCGGCACAGCCGAATATAGTACTATTACTTGTTTACTATAATATTAATTACCTATAAATTGGTTGGAAAATAAGTAGTTAGTAGTCAATTAAAAAGTAATGCAGAGATGGTCAATTAACTACCGCCAATGACATGCCTATGTTAAAATAGTGAGTCGGAAAAAAGTCACTTAATCAACCAGATGTGGTTATTACAAAACCAGTTTGCAGTTACTTACAAATGGGTTTGAGTTTCTATAGCAGGGAAGGAAAATGACTTCTTGGATTTTGTACCAACTGTGAAAACAAAACGTTCTTTTTAGACCATGACGGTACCATTTTTTTTAAATATTTATTAATAAGAGCGGAAACGTAAAAAAAATGTGTAAAAATTCAGAAGTAAACAATAAAAAACAGAAACTTAACAAAAATGTGTATAAAAATTCAGTATAAAAAATTAAAAATAACATAAAAAATAATAAATATTACATTCATAAGAGATCGATTTTCTAAATAAAACACACACAAAAAAATTAAAGACAACATAGGCAAAATTAATGTTACCGCATCATCGGTTGGTTTCTGATTTGCTGCAGAAATAATGTATTTTGCATATAAAGTGCAGCAAACCAGAAACAAACCGACGATATACTGAAACATTGGCATTTTTTAATTGTACCAAGTAACTCGCGGAAGTACCACGGTACCAACGAGGTCAAAACTATACCATAAAAAGTACAATTGTACCATGATTTCCATCCGTGTCCTATAGGGTATTTACAAGGATTGAAAAAACTTTTACTTAATAATAGTATATGTTTTTTAGTGTACTAACCAAATATGTATGTATGTCACATACAATAATCTTTGGATATACTTTAAGCATTTGCGCTACTGATCTAATAGATCTTATGGAAGCATATATTGATTTTAGTCTTTACTTTCTTTACCATTACTATATTTTCATACAAGCAGTATTAAACAATGAATCATATGTTTAATTACACAAAAATATACAGACGTTTCCTTTACAATGTGACAAAAATGTATCTAAAATAGTCGACAGAAATGGTTGCTTGAAGATACTTGACCACAGAATTCCTTCATAGCAATAAAATTCATACACATAATGAGAAGGCCATGACAATAAGTATTTTAATAAAATTACTCGTATTATTTGTGATTCTTTTATTAAATTTCACTGGTACATACGAGTATGTATGTATGTATTTCTTTTGATGCAGTGAAGCTCGCACTATTGCGATTTTTCTTAAAATTGTATTTCAAAGAATGTAAGCAAATATTGAACATTGTTAATGCAAAAATGAAGAAAAAAGGCTGTTCCTTTTAGTAAAATATTATGTATTATTTATCGAGTTATGTTGAAATAAATAAGCGCGACCGCTTTGCTTAGGGGTCACATTAGCACGTCCATTAAGGGAATATGTGCGTAATAGAAAAAAAAACACATTTTTATTTAAGGAACAATTTAATTTAAAACTGATGCAAGCTTTTGTGTATCAAATTTCTATCAAAATTTAAAAACTTTAAAAATATAGATGTGAAATAGGAAAGGTTCCTATCCAAAATGTCGGCCATCAAAAAAAAAGTGATATACAAATTTTTATACCCATCACTAGAATCAGTTTTGCATTATTTAAATGTCATCGTCAGTGTGTTATCTTATGTCTAGGCATTTGATGGCCGAAATTTTTGATAGGAACTTGGATTTTTTTACATTTATATTTTTGTGAAGATCTGACTACTTTTTGAAAAGTTTTCGTTAATAAGACTTTTTAAATTAAAAACTTGAAAATGCACTGTGTGTCACTACAAGAGCCCTAAGTATGTATGAAGTTTCGTATTGCCGAGTACACATTATAACATTTTGTGATATCGCAATAGAGTGCACTAGTGGCAACGTTAGTTATTTCCCATATTTTTCGTTATGTTGAATTGCCTTCCATAAAAAAGCATAATTTGAATGGCGTTGCACAAATTTTGAAAATGAATCAACTCGAGGATGAGAAGGGGAAAAAAGTGACCAGAGTTACACCGTAGGGAAGAGTTCTCTTACCTCTCTTGTGGTTGCTGGCAATGAAGACATTTCTTAAACGTTTTGGCAGGAGCTGTCGGAAGGTAGTTGATTATGTGATAACGGTAAAGTTTTTACTATCAGTGAAGTAATGTAGTCGGCGTTGGGCTATGCTACTGGGCCAGTAGCAAAAGACTGGGAGTCAAACTGAGCAAGTCCTGTTTACCAGGAGATACAAATCAGAGAGCTTTGTACTGCCTGGGATGGTAGGGGAAGAGCTGAGAGTAGCATAGAGAGCGAAATACTTGCGTGTTTTTCTAGATTGCAAAATTTCATGGAAAAGGAAAACGCAACAAAGGCTAAAGAAAGGGCTCAATGCATACTACGCATGGGAAGGAAGTAGTCTGCCACCGAAGGTAGTAAACTATATTTGCGTATCGGTTGTCAGACCGGTTATCTCCTATGTTTGTGTAGTATGGTGAGTGGCATTGAGGAAGGAAAATCACAGGAGGTTACTTGCCTCGCTGAGTATCACAGGTGCTCAAAATGACTAAGAAACAATTGATTTTGTTAGCTTACTATATTTAGAAGATTTTAAGCAAATTTCGTTGGTCGATGACCTATTTTAAGTCAACGTCGGACATACTACCTTCGACTTCTGATGAATTACAATCTATACTGAAAGTTGAATTTGTACGAATCAGCCAATGTACCTGAGTTAATTTTAGTTTCATTTGTGTTACCTTCGGATCAATGTAATGTTTCCATGTTAGCCGTCAGTCAAGGTGTATACCAAGGTATTTCACATGTGAATGTTGAGGAACAATTTGATTATTGATTCTATTGGGGGAACAAGTATCTTTTCGTAGAGTTACTTGAGCACACTTTTGTTCCTTTACTTTTATTCTCCATAAGTTTAACTATAGTTCCTGGGTAATATAGTCTTGAATATATCGGCATGCTTCGTGAGGGTTTTCATGCAAACTAAGGCAAACCGTATCATCGGAAAAAGTGGAAGTGTGGATATTACTGCTCACAGGGATATCATAAGTATAAAACAAATACAAAACTGGCCACAGTACACTCCCACACTGGATAAGATTGATTCAGGCACACTCATGAAGACTCCTTCCACAACAGTGAACTTCCAGGCAAGAATATAACTTTCCAAAAGATTTAGAATGTTGTTTATTGATAAATATGTCTTCAATTTTAAAATAATGTCTTCATGCCACACTTTTTCAAATGCCTGAGAAACATCAATAAAAAGGCCAGAACAATACTTCTTTTCTACAAATGTACTTCTTATAAAAATAATGCAAGGAAAAATAAAAATATTTATGATAAAAATCAAAATTTATAACGATTTTAACTATGTCAAAACATTTTCTTGACATACTGATATATTATGGGTCCTTATGAATAGGTAAGACGAATAAGCGATGTCCGTCTGTCCTTCCGTCTGTCCGTCTGGTGTACGTGAAATCGGTTTTCGGAAGCTCCCACAAAAGCTAGAGACTTCGGTCTTGAACTGTTGTATCAGACATGGTCTAAAATAGATTGGTATTGAAAATCTGCAAAATCGAGCAGACGGTTTCAGAGTTGGAAAACTTAAACTTGATTTTGCCATAGAAAAGTAACTAGATAACACAATTTTTTTTTGTTTTTTTGTTAAATAAACTTAATGATCAAACAGAATATGTCCGCAACTTCAGGAAAAATCGTTGTCAAATTAAAACAGCCCATAATATAATCTACGGCAGTAACTTCAAATGCTCTATAATTTTAGTTTTATTTTCTTATGTGCTTATATTTCTTTGTAGTTTTGTTCACAAAATGTATAAAATTTATTGAAAGTATGGTAACATTCTTGAGAGAATAAGTATTTATATATGAGAGCATAAGAAAAAACGTTGTCAAATAAAATAGATTCTATCTATCGACTGCATTCTGGTGCTGATTTTTTGTGTCAATTTGTATTGAAAATGTGTTTATGCTGCAATTCTGTTTGATCATTTATTGTATATTTCAGTACGAATAAAAATTGTATTCAAAATATAAAAAAATATATAAAATAAATTCAGTAAAGTGCGACTTTGACTCGCGCACGAAGGGTTCCGTACGTTGGGATTTGAGCATTTTTATTAATACAGTGTTTTTTTACGTTTTTTCAGCTGAAATAATTTATTTCTGATTATTTTTCGCTTTTATCTCGTTTTGGCGATTTTTTTAATTTTGGCGCTTTTTTTAATTTTGGGGTTCTTTTTCCTTTTTGGCGATTTTTTCATTTTGGCGATTTTTTTTTTATTTTGGCGATTTTTTTCATTTTGGGTTTTTTTTTAATTTTGGCGATTTGTTTAATTTTGGCGATTTTTTTTAATTTTGGCGATGTTTTTTCCTTTATTTTTTTTTTTTTTAATGCATGATTTTTAATTATTGTATCTTCATATATGAACTAACAATAAGTATTCAAATCTTAAATATAAAAATATAATTAGGCCCGACCAGTGTCGGACATAAGCTTAGTAATAGTTATATATAGGGCTAGGAATCTCATGCAAATGCATGTTTTCACTGGGCATAATAAAACGGAAACGGTTAAGTTATCTTTGCGAATCGTGAAATTTCCTTTGAAATGGCATTCAATCGTTTTTGCATATTTTGCATATTTTGCTAAAAATACTCGTTTGTGCATATTTTTGCGCATATTTTTCAATAAATGCATGTTTTTTTGTGCATATTTTTGTTATTTTGGTTAGCATCCATTTGAAAAAGTAAAACGCTCCTGATACTTAGTGCGACATCTTCTGGTAAAAGTTGACACATAATTTGTTACAAAATATTTACCTGAATCACCCTGTTGAACTCTAAATTTTTATATTTACACAACATTTTTATTGTTTTGTTCGGGAATTCGGTGAAAATTTGTAACTTTACACAACATAACACGTTTTAAATGGAAAGTGAGTTGGTTTTGAGATTTTTTCTGCAAAATTATGGAAATTAATGGCCTGGCCCACGATGTCACGAGAAATCGTTCGATCGACAACTTGTATTGCAAACAAAAATAAATTTTCTAAAGTTATTGTTGTTTGCAATACAAGTTGTCGATCGAACGATATCTGGTGACATCGTGGGCCAGGCCGTTAATTTAACTTAATTTTTTTTTGTTAAATTTATTGTTTTGTTTTTCTTTATACTAACGGTCTAATTCATAAAAAATATTTTAGGTTTAATGCAGGTTTATTTGACAAATTTCCCATAGAAATATGTCAAATAAGGGGTTAATAAACCTGAAATATTTTTTATGAATAAGGCCGTAATTTTATATGTAGATATGTATATTAAATGAATTGTTTTCTGCCTTTTTTTGTTAAATTGTTTTTAAATAAAATACTAAAAAAATATTTTTAATTGCATATTTTCTGTGTTTTTAATGCATATTTTCAAATTTTAAGTACATGTTTTATGCGCATATTTTCGATTTTTTAGTGCATGAGATTCCTTGCCCTAGTTATATATAATACATAAGTAGTGATAATCAAAAGGAAAAAATATAAAAAATAAAAGTATTTTCAGGAAGTCCCATCTGGAGTGCTGTGAATAAGAGCCCTTGTATCCCTCTTTTTTAGGCGGATGTGTCCAGTAAAGTTCAAAATATTACGGGCAAGCGGATTAGGATGTAACTCGAGTTTTGTTAAATATTTGCCAGCGTTTTTTGCTATTTCTTCAGTCACTAGTGGCATATTTAAGTCACGATGTATATTTGAATTTTTTATATACCATGGAGCCGATGTTATTAACCGTAAAATTTTGTTTTGCCTTCGTTGGATTCTCTCGACATTAGAAGCTGAAGCAGTACCCCATAGCTGAATTCCGTAGCACCATATAGGTTTTAAGAGTGACTTGTATATTAAAAGTTTACAATCTAGGGTGAGGGTTGAATTTCTACCAACCAGCCAATGTATCTGAGTTAGTTTAAGTTCCATTTGCGTTAGCTTAGAGTCAATGTGGTATTTCCATGTGAACAATTTGATTATTGATTGTAACGGGGGACCAAGTGTCTTTTCTTAAGGTAAATGTTACCTGAGCACACTTCTGTTCGTTTACCTTTATTCTCCACATGTTTAACCATAGTTCTAGCTGAGTAATATGTTGCTGAAGATATCGGGAAGCCTCGTGAGGGTTTTCGTGCATACTAAGGCAGGCTGTATCATCAGCAAATGTAGATGTGTGAATGTTACTGCTCAATGGCATATCACAAGTATAAATCAAATACAAAACTGGCCCCAGTATACTCCCCTGGGGCACACCGGATGAGATTATTTCAGGCGTACTCATAAAGTCTCCTTCCACAATAGTGAACTTCCGGGCAATAATGTAACTTTCCAGCAGATTTAGAATGTTTATTGGTAGGTAAGTCTTTAATTTTAAAATTAGGCCTTCATGCCACACTTTATCAAATGCCTGAGAAACGTCAATGAACAGCGCAGAGCAATACTTTTTTTCTTCAAAACTTTTTCTTATAAATTGAACCAATCTATGCGTTTGTTCAGTGGTGCTATGCTGATTTCTAAAACCAAATTGATGGTCCGGTATGCACATATTATTTTTAAGAATTCGGGATAATTCCATGAGTCATGAGTCATGAGTAGCTTTTCGAAAAGTTTTGACATTGTGGACAGAAAACTTATTGGCCTATTAAAGTCAACCTTGGTAAGCTCTTTGCCTGGACTTGAAATCGTTTTGACCTTGGCAAGCTTGGTTACTAATTTCATCAATACCCGAAGCTTTCATCGGGTTGCGATCAGCAATTAGTTTTTATACATCACGCGTCTTAAACTTGTGTTTGGGTTAAATGCCGATTTTAAATGCTGAGCAAATGCCACGAAAACCATAGTGGAAAAGATTGTAATAAGGAATCAGTAAATGCATGTATGAACTGCAAAAAGGAAAACCGAAGGCTAAACTTAAGCTTGGATGAAAATCACCCCACCACTAGCAGGGATTGTCCAGTGTACCAAAATAAATTAAATCTGAAAAAGAGAAGAATAGGCTTATCAGCATAACAACCAAAGCAACTACGTGGAATATATACAAACATTCAAGGATTAATTAATAATTTTAACCAATTAGAAATAATAGTAGAAATAGATAAACCTGAGTTCATATTGCTAACTGAAACGCATAAAAATAGAGAAATCGATGAGAGTGAAATTCAATTAGATCATTATAATTGTTACTACACATTATCAAATTCATCAAGAACAGGTGGATTGATTGCTTATTTTAAAAAACATTGGAAAATAAATAAAATTAAAGATACTGTAAAAGACACACATTATTGGATAAGTGCATATATGGCAAAAGACGAAAAAACATCATTAATAATTATTATAATATATAGATCACCAAGTGCATCAAAAGCGGAATTTTGTGACATATTTCAAGATTTTATAGAAGAGATAAGTGAATCAAACTGTGATATTTTAATAGCCGGAGATTTTAATATAGACTGGAGGAATGATTTTTATACAAGTAGAGTAGAAAGTACACTCAACGATAATGGGCTTAAGCATGTTATGAACGATTACACTAGAATAACAAGATACTCAAAAACTCTTATAGACTATATAATAACAAATAATCATAGAATTACTACAAGAAATAATGTAAATAATAAAATATCTGATCATGAATCCATTGACATTTTGATCGAATGCGAAAATAGAAAACAAAATCATAATTTCAAAGAAATCAAAATTTTTAAATATGAAAAACACAGATTTAAAAATTAAATCAGAGCATTATTAAAATATGATGAAAGTATTGATCTAAATGAAAATGTTAACAATTTTGATAAATGCATCGAAAATACAGTAAAAAAGTTTACATTTAAGAAAAGAATAAATGAAAAAAGTAGTAATAAATGGTTTAATAACGAACTCAGAAATTTAAAAAGAGAAAAAGTGTTTAGATATCAAACTGCAGTTTTAGAGAATACGAATGAATCATGGAATAACTATAAAACGATAAGAAATAAGTATAAGTTAAAAATTGAAAATGAAAAAAATAAATATATTAATAATAGTATTAATAATGCACCTAATCAAAAAGAAATGTGGAGTAAAATTAAAGAGCTGGTATTAAGAAAACCCAAAAATGTGATAAAAAATGTGATATTTAATCAAGTAGAGCTTGAGGACAATTTTCAAATAGCCGAGAGTTTTAATAAGTATTTTGTAGAGAGTATTAAGGAAATCAGGTGCTCTATTGAAGATGTGCAATATGAAAATAAAATACCTATGATAAACCTTAAATTCAAATTCAATGCAATATCTATACAAGAACTAAAAAATATTGTTAAGAGTATAAAGAAAAAACCTGATTATACAAAACTATCAAGTAACATAATATTAGACAATTGGGGCATAATCGGAAATATTATATTAAAAATTATAAATAGATCATTGGAGACAGGTGTGTTCCCTAAAAATTGGAAAGAATCAATGGTTTTTCCTATTGAAAAAATACAAAATACAACTAAATGTGAAGAATTCCGACCAGTTAACACTTTGAAAATATGTGATTTGGAAGAACATAAACTTTTGTCGAAATTTCAATCCGGT
The DNA here is from genome assembly GCA_944452675.1 of Tachina lurida. NCBI lineage: Eukaryota > Metazoa > Arthropoda > Insecta > Diptera > Tachinidae > Tachina > Tachina lurida. The sequence goes on from OX101754.1 coordinate 80,195,100, forward strand.
TTCAGAAAAAAATACTTATGCGAAACAGCGGTAAATTATGTTATAAATAGATGGAAATGTAAACAAAAGAAAAACAAAATATTGGCAATTTTTTTGGACTTCAAAAGAGCATTTGAAACTGTAGATAGAGATATCCTAATACAAAAACTATATTCAAGGTACAGAAATTCAATGGTTTCAATCATATTTAACAAATCGTAGACAATTAACTTATGTAAATAATGAAATATCAAACGTAACAGAAAACGATTTTGGTGTACCACAAGGATCAATTTTAGGAGCTCTTCTTTTTGTTATATACATATATAAACGATCTTGAAAACATATTAGAAAAATGTGAAATTGTAATGTACGCAGACGATACATTGATTTTTACTGAAGCAACAACTGAAGAGCTATGCTATGAAAATTTAAAAAATTAAATAGATTTAGATTGATTATTGAGGGGTTTAGCTGGATCCTATGCGCATTTCACTGTTGCTAATGCAGATCATCAGGGAACCTTTACCCAAATTTCTTAGAACAACTAGATTTATTATGTTATAAACTTTCATTTAAACAAATGAGAAGCCTAACAACAAATAACAAAGTTGAAACAAGAACTCAATAATCAACATGTTTTTTTATTTTCTTACTTTACCATTGCTACATTGGCTGACTTTTTTTCAGCTTCAAATTGTAGTTGTAAGAGTATGTGAATGTATGTTTAAATGAAAGTTTATAACATAATAACTCTAGTTGTTCTAAGAAATTTGGGTAAAGGTTCCCTGATGATCTGCATTAGCAACAGTGAAATGCGCATAGGATCCAGCTAAACCCCTCAATAATCAATCTAAATGTATTTTTAATAAAAAAGTTATTTTACTAATTAAGTAAAATAATAATTTGGGATTATTAGTGCGTTAATAAACGTTAAACTTAAATTGTAGCAATTCCCAAAAATAAAACACTAATTAAATAGATAATATTAACAAATGGCTAAAAATGAATAGGCTAAAACTAAATGAAAATAAAACCAAAACAATGGAGATCAATATGAACACGAATATAACATTCAAAATTAATAATGTAATAAGAGAAAAAGTAAATAATATAAAATATTTGGGTTTTCTAATAGATAAAGAATTAAACTTTAAAGATATATCGAATTTATATGTAAAAAATTGGGAAAAAATCGGGTTTTTTAAGCGATTGAGAAACAAAGTAACAACACTAACTGCAATAAACATATACAACACCATGATAAAACCACATTTTGAATATGGATCAACCATATTGTATGCTTGCTGCTCTGATCAACAAATGACAAAACTACAAAATAAGACCATGAGATATATGCTAGAAACTCTGAAATTGATGAATATACAACAAAGGTTACAACTTAATACAATATATTTTATACAGAAGATGAAAATGGGAAGAGCACCTGATTACTTGATTGAGCAAATAAGATATGTTGGGGACGTACAACCGTATAACCTGAGGAATTCCATAGATTTTAGAACACAACGACCAGACACCAATTCAATGTAAAAATCTCTGTTTTTTAAAGGACTGAACCTATACAATTTGATGCCAAATAATATAAAGAATGAAACAAACATAAACATTTTTAGAAAGAAAATAGTAAATCTTATAAAAAATTCTAATTTTTAATTATTAATTTTTAATTTATTATTTTGATTTATAAATTTTTAATTTTTCATTTTTAAATGCTGTTAGATAAATAAGAAATGTAATTTGAAAAGTATTTTAAATACTACTAATAAATACATACATACATACATACTTTTTTCAATATCGCTTCTTGCCCAACATTCGGTAGCTGTGCGCAGAGGTGGTCTAAACTCAACGGGTCTTTTAATATTTTTAGTAGCGCGTCACAAAGAGTAAATAGATGCTGGTGTAACATCGAGACCTGCCAAATATCTTTTGAGATATGCAGTTGTTTAAATGCAAGCAACTCTTGGAGTCGTTTAGTGCACTCTTTAAATATGATTTTATGTTGGGGTGATCTGTGCTGTTGCCATTCCCTTCTAGCTTTTCTTTTTTTACATACGAGACGTTCAATATCCGTAGAATAAATTCTAGCTCTATAACCCAGTCTGGGATGGGAGGTAGTGGCATGTTCAGCAGCCTGTTTAATCTTTTCGTTAAGGTCGGCAATATTAAATTCAATATCTTCGGATTTTCATAGCTTAATGTCTTCCGTTTAATTGCTACTGAGATATTTTTTGAACCTTAGATAATTAACATGATTGATTATTTCACATATGGGTGAAGTAAATCACTTCTTAGTGGGCTACAGATTGTAAAGATCGTGGAAGAGTGATCGGACGAGAGATCTATGGAAGCTTCAAATTGAATTAAATCCGTAGAGATATATTCCATGACGCCAAAATCTATAACATCCGGAATTTTTTTGCATGTCCGTAGGCCAGTAAGTCGGCTCCTCACTCAAAATGACGTCCAAGCCCATTTTTGAAATTGTGTTGGACAACGCTCGAGCTCTAGGTGTAATAAGACGTGAGCCCGAGAACGTATGTTTTGCATTGAAATGCAAATATTTGTTGCTTGTAGATAGACTTGTCAGACGTGCTTGATTTGGCTGGATTGTCATGCTTTTTCAAGGATTGTCAATATTCAAGCCTAAAAGCTAAAAATTAATTTAAATATATCATAGGTTTATTTCGATATACTGATTTTATAACTATAAATAATGTTGTAATAGCTGCAACAATAAGTGTCAAGAATTATATTCCAGCTTTTCAGAACATCAGTTGGCAACAAATGAGTCTCAGAGACCAACATTAACTGCCGGGCTCACGATTTCGACAAAGAAATTTTCTTATTTTGTTTTTATTTTCAATATAAATAAGCGAACGAAAATTTCTTGTCGACATCGTGAGCCAGGCCGTATATCAATATTTTTATTCGTGAGGAAGTGTTCAAGTTCTTTTTATGTTGGCGAATGCCGTTTCCGTTCCAAAAACATATTCTTAACTTGTTCAGGGCTTGTTAACTAAAACTATTTATAGTTGCCACCAAATTATTAATAGAAGCTTCAAGGCAATTGAAATTAAAGCTTGAGTTTGTATATGTTGAATTATTTGGCGGTGAAATATTTTGTGTGGGAATAGCATTTGTCTTAGCAGGATCGGCATACGATAGACGTGAAGTAATAGTGGCGGAGTAAGCGTTTGCTGATTGAGGTGGAGCTAATTTAGGTTTTTGTCTCAGAGTCTTTTTAACGAAAGAATATAAAGGACATCCTTTGTAGTTAGCGGTGCCTCCACAATTACTTCATTTTTTCTGCTTGATTTTTTGGTTTAGTACAACTAAGATTGCTTGTGAAAAGTTATTGAGTGACCCTAGTTTAATGAAACTTAAGAGAAACATATCTCATAGTTCTAGGCTGTTAAACGTCGAAAACAAGAAACATTGGACAGAGGGCAAAAAAGACCCCTCAAAGGAAGTAATCCTAACTCTGAAAAATTAAATTTTTCTTAAATTTTTTCATACTTTTATTTACCAAATGTAACTTTTAACATCGGCGAAATTTCAAAACCCTAAATTTGGGCCCAGGAGGCCGTTAGATGCCCGCTTCCTGTTGTGGTCGGTGACAAAAATTTTATTTGCAAAAATAATGTAAATATTAAAAAAATTACTTCTTATGCCTCAATACTCGTGTCATGAAAAGTAAACTTCTGAGCTTGTATAGACAGGGAGGAGTATCTCTCCTCTTAAAGCAAAACATTTCATGACTTACAATAAGGTTTCTTAATTTTATTTATCTGTGCAAGATGAGTTAAAACATAAACAAGTAATAGTGCTATATCCCACTGTGCCGAATCTTATACACCCTTCACCAAAAGTGCATATATATAGGAAAGAGGTACATACATAAGCACAAACATACATATCTGTTTTGTGAAAAAAATTTATAATTTTTTGCTCTAGTGCAATTTTTAGTAAGTGACCTCTCGTTTTTTACTCTTATTGTTTTCGGTTTAAACGATTTTTTTTTTGGTTTTTCGCATTTGTTTTTCATTTTTGCGATTTGTTTCATTTCGGCGATTTTTTTCATTCTAGCGATTTATGCAGTTTTTGCGATTTATTTAGTTTTTTTTTTTAATTTCGCGCTTTTTTTCTTTTTGGTGATTTATTTGCTTTTGGCGCTTTTTTCTCGTTTTAACGATTTTTTCGCTTTTTAGCGTTTGTTTTCCTTTTGGCGATTTTTTTCATTTTGGTAATTTTTCCGGTTTTTCGCGATTTATTTAGTTTTAGAATTTTTTTTAATTTGACATTGGTTTTTGGCAATTTTTTTGGTTTGGCGATTTTAAAATTTTGGGAATTGTTAGTTTTACCGTTTTAGAAAATATCAAGAGTTTGGCTCTTATAGTTTCCAAGATACAGCAAGTGGTCAAAATTACATAGTAAAAATTACATGAACTGATAGAACACCCTATAATTAAAATTTTCTTAAATATTAGTGTTAATTGGTATAGTCTGTATAAAAATACATTAACTTTATCAATTTAAAGTGTATATGCATACAATTGTATGTATATTACATGGGATTTTTAAATTTTTCGTTGCTCGTTTTGAAACACCCTTTAATTTTTAACTCTCATATATTTCTTATTGTAGCGGCCAAAGTTCTACACACTTTGTCCAAATTTCAGGTCCTTAGCTCTTACGGTTAAACAAAAAGAAACAAATAGTTTGACAAATAGTTACTTTTATATACAAAAAAAATAATTTTCCAAACCTGGAATCATCCTTTTAGATTTTTTCTTCTTATTCATATATTAATCTAGTAGTTCTTAAAAAAATTTATACAGTATGTTAAATGAACAATGAAAAAATTAAATTAAAAAAAATTGTTTTGTTTAGTTACCTAAATATCCAGAAAAATAGTTAAAAGTTTCCAGCTCTGGAGCAGTGATTTTTATTTTTATGATTTTCTACACCATATTTTTCTTTCCAAAACGTAAACTATATATAATTTATAAAGAAAAAGAAAAAAATTAATTAGACCTAGCTACTTTTATATATCACAAAAAGTGTAAGTTTCCCAACCCTGGAATCATCCTTTATTATTTTTCTGATCTCTTACACAAATCTCTATCTTTTAAAAATATAAGATATGTTTAATTTATAGAAAAAAAGAAAAATTAGTTTTAGTAAGTTACTTTTATATAACAAAAAAAATTTAAAGTTTTCCAACCCTGGAAATTTTATATTTTTTAATTTCAAATACTAATTGTATTTGTACTGAAGTACAAAATAAGTTTATTTATTAAAAAAAATAAACATTAATTTTAGTAAGTTACTTTTATGTAACAAAAAAAAATTAAGTTTTCCAACATTGGAAAGGTCTTTTAATTTTTTAATTTTTTTTAATTTGAATTACCAATCTTTTTCATACTAAAGTAGAAAATAAGTTTATTTATTAAAAGAAAATACAAATTAGTCTTACCCCCAGTTTTTGACTGGCTAATCAAACTGTAATTATTTTTAAGTTCTAATTAAATACGAAATTGTGTTTTTGAGTGCATAATTTAATAATAATTAAATACCCAACCTTGTGTAATTAAATACTACTTAAGTTTTATGAATGTACCATATGTTTTTATGCGTGCATGTGTTTATTGAAAACATACACATGGCATCATGTGGTCGGGTTGAAAACATCATGTGGTCGGTTTAAAAAGAATTTCGTTTAAATTTCATAAATATATAACATATACAAAGCAAAGTTTCATATATAATGGAATAAAGTAATAGAAAAATGTATTATAATGTTCGTTTGATTTCATAAAATGAGTTTTTATGCAATTTTAATTTTCTACATGTTTATAACATAACTTTTTTGTTTATGTTAAACAGCTGTTCTTTGGAAATTTTGCAGGGCTGTCGAGCTTTCAACGTAATTTAATAAGAACTTTAATTAACCACTGAAAAAGTTAAATTGTATTTAATTTCAACTTAATTTTAAATAACAATTAGCTAATTACGTACTTAATTATTAAGTTAAAAACTACGGGTTAGTAAGTTACATTTATATAACAAAAAAAGTTAAAGTATTCTAACCCTGGAAACGTCTTTTTAATTTTTTTTATTTTTTTTTTTAATTTTAAATACCAATTTTATTCGTACTGAAGTTTAATATAAGTTTATTTATTTAAAAAAAATTTTAAATTAGTTTTCGGTACACAGAGAAAACAGATTCGTTGAGACAACCGAATTTGTTGCCAATCGAATTTTGGCGGTTGCACCAACTATATAGAATTCTGGTATAACGACTGCAATTTTCTTGTGGTACCACTATATTTTAATTATAACCCTTAAACAAATAGCTGCAGCAACAGAAAAAATTGGTTAACAGTATGGAATTTGAAAAAAAAGTTATTCTTGCTCTTGGTTCATATAACTAAAACAAAATCATAATTGGTACCTGTGAAAGAAAAATTGGCCTTTCTTGCTGAAATAAAATAAGCAATAAACGCAAATAAAAATATACAATTTAAGAAATTTATTATTTAACATATTGTCATAAGTTATTTTTAATTGAAATTTATTTATTTCAACCACACATTTTGAACAGCCACAAACCTGTTATCTTATGCACAGACTTTTAAAAACAAAGTCACAAAAGTTAATTTTTAATTTGCTGCAACGAGTATAAACTATGATAGTAAGCTCAACCTATAGTTAGTTGCAGCAACTGATAGAAAGTGTTTATTTTAACCTTAATATAGAACGACAATTTTTTAGTTGCCAATACCAAAAGTTGGTAGCAGCGTGACCAAATTAGCTTATTTTGAGCTAAATTTAGCTTATTTGTTTCAGATTTAGCATTAAAATTTTCATTTAGCTCTTAGCTTATTTTTTAGCTTTTTTAAAAAACTCATTTAGCTTTTTTAGCCTTTTTTTAGTCTAAATTGCGTGTTCTCTAAAAATATATTAAAGACATAAACACCTTATAAAAATTATGGTCTTTTGACACTGTAAAATAGTTTACAAAAAATACAAAATGTAAATTGTACAACAATTTTATAACAGAAATGGAAAGTTGAAAAGTAGTAGATAATGGCAGAATGGTTAGAATTACAATGGAATGGAATGGAATGGAAAAAGTTAAATTCATATTAGTGGTCAAAACAATTTTTAATTTTTTTGGTTATAAAATTATTTGACTTGAGTTGAACGTTCATTCAGCGGCATCAATTAACTTAAAACAAAAACCTGAAATAGCCTTAAGCCTGGATAACACTATGTACCGATTTTCGTCGGGCCACCTCAATAAAGTCATAAGTAATAAGCCAAAATGGCATTATTACTCAATTAATTCTAGAATAAGTCTATATGGGCTTATTAACAATGCAGTGTGGCGCAATTATGTCCTTGTATTTCAAGTAGTCGATAAATTAGAGCAAAATCTTTACTTATGACTTTACTTCACTGATCTGACGAAACTCGGTACATTGTGCAGATAGTGTGATCCATGCTTTACCTGAAATAGCATTAATTCACTTAAAAAGCTTTCGTATTTTAGTATAAATGTTTTTACATTTTTAAAAACTTTTTAAGATTATTTTGGGGAAGTTTTTGATTTGTTCTTCATAAAATCTAAAATATAATAATTAATAAATAATTTCATTAAGCAAATATTCTATATGTATAATGAAAAAATATGTTTGTGTAATATTTAACGTTAGTTTAGAAATAAGAAACTATTGAAAAGTGATCAAAGAAGTGGAAAAAAGTTTAGCTTTATTTTCTAGCCTAAAATGTAACTTTTTAGCTTATTTTAGCTTTTTTTCAAACGTGATTTAGCTTAATATTATTTTAAAATCTGGTCACACTGGTTGGTAGTAACATCCAATTCATAATATTTTATTCGGTTGTGTTAACCAATCAATGAATTAGTCATGGCAAAAGCAAGTAGTAGTGAACTGCCAATTCTGCGACAATTAAAATTTGAAATTTGGGTAATTAAAATTTTAAAATTCTTGGAAATTTGTGAAATTTGATACCTTGAGTTTTCGGCGCCACGCTTTGATGTTTTTTTGTTTACATTAGGAGTTTTTTGTTTACATTAGGAATTTTTTGTTTACATTAACCCTTGTGGGAACGGGTGATTTTTTGGGGGTTACATTAATTGTGTGAACGGGTGATTTTGTTTTTTGTGGGAATACGTTAAGTGGGTTCATAGGTTGGAGGTTTTTCTTTTTGTAATGTATGTATGTATGTATATGCCGATGAGAAAATCATGAAAATGATTTTTCCTAGTACCAACGGGAAAATCATGAATTGATTTTTCCTAATACTAAGGGGGGGGGGCGAAATAGTGAAAATTGATTTTTCCTAATGCCGACGGCAATACATGATTATTTTTCCTAATGCCTACGGCAATGCATTAATACTTTTGTTAATGCCGAAGGCAATACATGAATATTTTTCCTAATGCCTATGGTAAAACATAATATTATTTTTTTAAAATGCCGACGGCAAAACATGATTATTATATTTTTCAAATGCCGACGGGAAAATGATTTTTCATAATTCCGACGGGAAAACATAAAAGTTATTTCTAATGCTAATACAGGAGTTTAAGGCTGGCCGTGATTTGGGTGGGTGGGGTTGTTGTTGTAATATATAACCGAGGGAGTTTATGGATGTGTCTGTCTGTCTGTTGTGCGAGGCTGTGATTGGCCGGGGGAGCGTGGTGTAGTTGAGGTAGATGGATTGAGTAATTGTGTGTATACCTGTCTGTTGGAATTTGTTGAGGTAGATCGACTACGTGTATGCAGGTGTTGCAAGTCTGTAGGAATTTAAGGCTTATAGTGATTTTGGGTAGGTGAGGGTGTTGTTGTACAAGTAATATGTATCCAGAGGATTTGTGGATGTATCTGTCGGGAATTTCAGCGAGGCTGTTACTGGGAGGGGGTGTGGTGTAGTTGAGGTTGATCTACTGCGTGTATGTATGGCTATATGTTTGTAGGAGCTTAATGCTGATTGTGATTTAAGAGAGGTGAGGATGTTGTTGTAATATGTATACGTAGGAATCTGTATGTATGTATGTCTGTGAAAATATAAGGCTGATCATGATTTAGGGTAGGTGAGGTTGGTGTAGTAATATGTCTGTGTGTATGTACATATGTTTGTAGAAGTTTAAGGTTATCAGTGATTTGAGGATAGGTGAGGTTGTTGTCGTACGAGTGATATGTACCCGTGGGAATCTGTAGGCATATTCGTAGGAGTTTAAGGCTGATCGTGATTTGTGTTGTTGTCCGTGTTGTTTGTAGGAATGACCGTGAGAATTTTTGTATGTATATCTGTAGGAATTTAAGGTTGGCCGTGATTTGTGAGGGGTGGTGTGTTGTTGAAATAATTTGAATTTTTCTTAAATGAAATCTGGTATATGTGTGTGTGCGTATGATTTTCTCACGCTAGTAGTTTTATGTACGTATAAATAAATTGTTTTCAATATCGAGATTTGGTTCTATAAAATCTTAATATATAAAAAATCCGTGTCACTGTGTATGTTTCGAATAAACTCAAAAACGAGTCAACTGATATTCATGAAAATTGCCATATATATGTAATTTGGTCCAACTTAGATGATAGGATAGTTATTATTTAAATTAATGGCCTGGGGGCGGAGGGGCGTGGCAAAATGTTTGTACCGTATACGAAGCTAGACCGCTGGACCGATCCTTCTGAAACTTTGTCAGCATGTTACTCAAACTCCAGCATAAATAATAGGAAATTTTTTTTTCGTCCATGCCTACTTTAACGCCCATTTTTTAATGATATAAAAATCTAAATGTTTCCGAATAAACTCAAAAACGAGTCAACTGATATTCATGAAAATTGCCATATATATGTAATTTGGTCCAACTTAGATGATAAAATAGTTATTATTTAAATTAATGGCCTGGGGGCGGAGGGGCGTGGCAAAATGTTTGTACCGTATACGAAGCTAGACCGCTGGACCGATCCTTCTGAAACTTTGTCAGCATGTTACTCAAACTCCAGCATAAATAATAGGAATTTTTTTTTTCGTCCACGCCTACTTTAACGCCCATTTTTTAATGATATAAAGCAATTTTTAGTTTTTTTGTGTTTTTGCACCGTAACTCAAGAACTACTGAACCGATTTTGACCAAACTTCATATACATGCTCTATAGGGCGTGAGTAGTGTTTCTGTGTAGTTTGATGTTCGTTCGACAGATGACGCCATATTTAGTTTTTTTTTTGTGAATTTGCACCGTAACTCAGGAACTACTGCACCGATTTCGACCAAACTTTATATACATGCTCTATGGGGAGTGAGGAGCGTTTCTGTGTAGTTTGAAGTTCGTCCGGCAGATGGCGCAATATTTAGCTTATTCGTGGGCAAAATCCAATTTTCATATTGTACCACCAATGCCATATACAACACTAATGTTTGCTTAGGGCCAGCAACGCGGACCGGGGTCAGCTAGTATTTTCATATATCTGAACTTTCCCAACCCTATATACATATACATAAGTATATTTTCATACTCAAGATTGCTGGGCATTTTGTCATGCTTAAAATTGTCCAGCTTTAAAGTCTGCCTGTGAGAAATTTGTTTATATTACAGATTTTGTTTATTTGAAATTAAAAAACGTTGATTTAATTTTTATCTGTATTTACTTCAAAGTTTGTGAGGATTTTCTGTTTTAAGTAAAACTGATTTCCTTAAGATACATACTTTAGAGTAATAGTAACTATAATAGAAATATTTCCTATATTTAATTTACATTTGTTTAAAGTTGATGCAGCTTATATTCATTCTTAAAAAATATTTTGATATACATTTTTTCCAGCCGTAGGCTTTTTTCATCACATTTTACATTTATTTTAGAACATCTTGCATTGTCTTTTATTCATTTATAAACATTTTTAAATGAAACTGTAACGATAGCTTTTTGTTAGCCAGCTTGCTTCTTTTTTTTATTTTTTATTGATTATTGAGTTTCATAATGAAATTATTATATTCGTAATTGTTGAAAACAATTGCTACTTCTTTTCCAATGAATTCATTTGAGTTATTTTTGAAACCTTGTACTTGTATAAAAATTATGTTATTTTCCATATTGCTTAATTTATAAGACTTTTAGAATTTGACCTTTGATGGCTATATATTCTATTATATGATCATGAATAAGAATGCAGTAAGCTGATGTCTTTGTTTACTATTTCAAATTAAAATTTTAGTCAATTGTCCCGCTATTGAATAAAAGGAGCTTTTATCTTAAACTCTGATACAGGTAGAAGTGCTTGAGATTCTTTCATATACTACCTTTGCTGGAATATTAGATACGTACAATAACTATATTGAATAGCATAACGTTTATTTTTAAATTTTATGTTAGGATCATCATCATATGGATATGAGACGGAACTTAAATGTACTTTTAAATTAATTAATTCATAATGAACAATCTTATTTCCTTCTTGAATAGCGATCAACAGAAAACGAAGTCTTTTTCGTACAGTTTAGGTCTGACCTCTCAACTACTCCTGTAGTATAAAAGATGACTTTGCATGTCTCCATTTCTGACTACTCTCTATCAACGTTAGGGATAATTAAATTTTAAACTTTTTATTCTTCAAATTGTGTTACTTCATATTGATAATATGTTTAAGTACATTAATAATGTACGAGTATATGTTTATTTTATGACCGGTGAGCGCCTATGGCTTTTATTTGATGTTCTGGATGAAGTGATTTTTTTTTCTCATTTATTAAAGTTTAGCGTATTGCGTATATATTTCTAATATATTTAAGTGAGCTTTTTGTACCTGTCAGACAGAGTGTATGTATCAGTTGTTCAGTCAGTCTCTCTTTTTATTAATTTTTTCTTCTAATGTTTCACTACTATTTTTTCAGATTTTACTACTTGAAATAGGGATTATTTATATAATTTTAAAAGTATTAATATATACACACATATAGTTAGGTAAATATGTATATGTATGTATGTGGAAATTAGTTCATATACAAATAAATACATGTTTAATAATCAACTATTCTAGAAAATCGATCTAAAATAACACAGTTACCTCCATCAGCAACTCACCGTCAATGTTTTCATAAAGTGTTAGAAACATTGGAATATCTATGTTTGAGAGAATTTTTACTTCAAGTGTTTCTATATAAGGTTTGGTGGTTGACCCCTTGACGTTATTGTGGTTAACGTAGGCTGCGTTGTATCGCATTCAGATGTAATCATTTCTCACTTAGAAAAGGTCCTCATCACCATCAATCATACCTGTATACAATACATTCAAGAGTTGAGTTGATCCAGATACAATTGCTGTCTACAAATTAATGATTAGAAAAAAGCTTTCTCATCACCTTCTAACAGGTTTAATATTTTGCTAGCATGCATGCTTTAGCATGCTTCTATCGATAGTGACGCGAGAGTCCAACATTTAGTGGTGTTTCAATTAAAAATCTATACAATTAGAATTACAAATTCACTCTTTTGAATTTTTAACAAAGTAGATACATATGTATGTATTTGATTTTCCACAAAGTCTTAAAATTTCTTTGCTTATAAAAGTATGACGTGAGGAATTTTTTTCAATTATACATGTTTCGGCATGCTTCCAATATTTTTTTGGTAAATTTATTTCTTATTCATACAGATACAGATATAAAGTAAGATCTGTTTACATTCCATTTTTTCAATTTATGCATGCTTCAGCATGATTCTAGTTGAAGTCTGTATTTATTTAGTAAGTTTGTTTGATACCCAATCATACACATGTACATTGTTAAAGATTGGATATCAAAGTCCAATTTCCTTAGTTTATCTAGAAATGAACCGAGTGAATATCTATTATAATAACCCCATATTCACAATTTAAAATTTTGTGTGCTAGAGCTTTCGAAATGGAAAATGTACACCTTTTACTATAAAAAGTGATAATATGATGTGTTGCTGAATATTACACTGTGCTATAGTTCATTTTTAACTCTTAAGTTTTCACAATATTTCAATATATGTATCTTCGGTGTTGGAAGGCTGTGGGTAAAAATCATCTTCTTCATCATCATATTCATTCTCAGTATTAGCATAATTAAATAAGATGGTATTATCAAATATTGCTCCTTTTGAAAGTTTCTTTAACTTCTCTCTCTATCTTGACTGATGATTTCTGAGGCGTTAAAAATTATATTATTTTCAGATTCTATATTGTTTTTACTTTGTTCTTTCTTGTGTATTCTTTCAATATTCTTAGAACTATTTATGAATTCTTTGAGAGGTTCTGTATGGATCACCAGTTTTTATACTACGAAGCATTTTCTTCATGACATTTCTTGTCAACAGCAACTGTTTTAAAATTTTCTTATCCATATTTAATAATATCAAATAAGAGGTATCAGCTATTAGATCAGGTATCAGCTATTAGATCAGGTATCAGCTATTAGATCAGCTTATCAGGAGCTGGTCTGGTTTTCAGATCAGCTTATCAGGACCTGATCTGGTTTTCAGATCACCTTATCAGGAGCTGGTCTGGTTTTCAGATCAGCTTATCAGGACCTGATCTGGTTTTCAGATCAGCTTATCAGGAAAGATCTGGTTTTCAGATCACCTTATCAGGACCTGATCTGGTTTTCAGATCAGCTTATCAGGAGCTGGTCTGCTTTTCAGGTCAGCTTATCAGGATCTGATCTGGTTTTCAGATCAGCTTATCAGGATCTGATCTGGTTTTCAGATCAGGTTATCAGGTATGAGATCAGGTTGTCAGGCAGCTGATCTGGAAAGCAGATCAGGTTATCAGGAGCTGTTAAGATTTTCAGATCAGATTATCTGTTTCAGATTGGGTTATCAGTTTGCAAGTAGCTGGACATATATAACATTTTAATGAATGAAGTTTAAGGTCAGATAAAATACGAAAAACTATACTGTTATGTAGTCAAATTGTTTTCTATGACGATCATCACTTAATTCAGTATCTTTGCTTATAATCAAAATTCCATATTTTTAATTCCAACATGATTTATATTTTTCTCATCTTACTTAAACATTTTAATTACATTATGATTATTTCCTATAAAATGTTTGGTGATTTTGGTATAAGTTTGACATCCCATACAAAAATATGCTTCTCACAAACAAAATGGTTAAATATCATATTAGTATTACTTCTAGCTTTCTTAAAAGAAATAACAGATTCATTATCTGTAAATGTCTAATACCCATGTCTTTCATTAATGAAATTAATTTCTACAGGTATTCATATTTAGGTTTTTAGAGAGATTTTGAGTATAAATATGAAGATGTTTTCAAGTTTTAGTCCATTAGAACTGTCTAGCCAACCAATCATAACATTATTATTTTTGTTTTTATTATTTTTATTTTTTATTTTTTTAGCAATTTGACAGGCCAACTATTCTTGCACGAATAGAAATTGATAGAAGGGATTTCACGTATACCAGACGGACATCGCTTATTCGTCTTCTCTATTCATAAGGACCCAGAATATATATTTTTTATGGGTCGCATATGAATATTATGGAAATTACACACGGAATGCCAAACCTATATATACCCTTTTCCTTTTCCTTTTGATAAAATTTTTCAGTCAAAAACCTTCTTTGTTCGTTTAGCCAAAAATCATAAAAACATGTCAAAACCGACAAAAAAATTAAAAACTCATATAATTTTCTTTACTTTCCTGATTTAAGCAGAGTCTCAGAGCTACAAATCACAACTTCAAGTCTTCAAAATTTACAATATGATGTTGTGTACCGAACTGTCTACTTAGTTCTTAAGATTTCTTTAAATTCATTTTTGCCGTGTTGGCCAGCTTTTTGGCACAAATACTGCTCTGTGCAGCGTCAGCATACGAAACGTGTGATTTGAGCATAAGCGGCGGAGTACGTTTTTCCTGTTTCAGCTGTGGTTACTTTAGGTTTTTGACTCATTGCCTGTTTAACGAAAGAGTACACAATGATTTGTATGAAAAACAAAAAAAAGTTTTAAAATTTAGCTGCCATATTCATAAAAAATATTTCAGGTTTATTAAGCGCTTATTTGACATATGAAATTTGACAAATAAACCTGTAATAAACCTTAAATATTTTTTATGAATATGGGGGTAGAAATTTTGTTATTATTTTCCACTAAATTTTCACTTTGATGATGTAATTTATTGGCTGAGTTTACATCTGGCATATCTTGTGTGACATGTGACCAACAAAGCGTAACTACTAATTACTAATGAAAAACTGTTTGATTCAGACATGTATTTATTGATTCAAACAGTTTTCAATCATGTTGGATTCTATAAAATTATTTATTTGTTGTGTTTGAAACTGTTTACTTTATTAACGTGTCTGAATCAAACAGGTTTTCATTAGTAATTAGTGGTTACGTTTTTTTTACGCATGAGTGGCACATGGCACACAGATGTATGTAAACCCGGCCATAGACTTAAATTTTTTGTTTCCTGCCTACATACATACATACATATCTGCATAAGAGTATTAATTTAAAATATTTTCTCAAATGGAAATGAGCTATTGTTATTGAACTTCCGTGATAACAAAAAAAAATATTTGGTTTTTATTATTACATGTGTAAAATTTTCTTGTTTTGAAAAATAAAATTTAATTGTTTTCTTTTTAAATAAATTGTTTTCTTGTTTTATTAAAGGAAGGGAAACTTATGTTTAAATGCAATTACAAATGTAAGTCAAAATAAATAAATGTTATAATTCAGTTTTTTTGTGTGACCATGGGTGTACATACACGTTTACGTATGTATATAAATTTATTTCAATAGGGTCCATGAATTGTAAGATCTAATTCATCTTGGAAAGGTATAGCTCCTTCATTTGCAAAATAGTGTGCAAGATTGTCT
The DNA here is from genome assembly GCA_944452675.1 of Tachina lurida. Classification (NCBI taxonomy): domain Eukaryota; kingdom Metazoa; phylum Arthropoda; class Insecta; order Diptera; family Tachinidae; genus Tachina; species Tachina lurida. The sequence goes on from OX101754.1 coordinate 80,211,016, forward strand.
CTCAGCTGAAAAGCTGATATTGCCGCCCTGCGCGCGAAAGTCCTCATTGAAGGTAAAGGTCCACCAGCTTGTAATAAGTCTTGTCTCCAATTTCCGTTATGTAAAATATTGTCCGGCCCTTCCCAATCTACATAAGACTCGGGGCAATACCAACGTTGGACATCGTTCAACATTATAAAATTGTGCAAAGCAATGCAAGCTAAAACAATTTTCTCGCAATTTTCGGGTGCACATTCAATGACGTTGCGTAGGACACGCCAGCGAGCCGTTAAAATACCAAAACTATTTTCAATTACTCGGCGAGCTCTGGAAAGCCTATAATTAAAAATTCGTTTTGTTTTGTCTAAAAATTGACCAGGATATGGACGCAATAAGTGTTTTTTAGCGGGAATGCTGCATCACCAACAAAAAAAATAAGGAAACGGCTCGGGATATTCCTTAGATAGGGATAAATTTGGTGGTAATGGCAATTTATTTTCCATTAATGCTTGTCCAAATTTTGAGGTACGAAAAATTCCTAAAAAATTTATATTATTGTTTAACACGTTATACATTCGTATTTACATGCATACATACATTCGTATAGGCTACATATCGTTGGCCACAAGTAGAAAGGCAGTAACTCAAATAACTGTTACTTTACAGGAGAAGGTAAAAACATAATAGAAACAGTACAACTGCATGTACAACTGCTTGCAAAAGCGTTATTTTATACACTATTGCAATACATTTTTGTAAAATGTATTTATGTGAAATGTATTTGAATCACTGAAAAACTCAATTGCATAAAAAACACGAGGAGGGTCTTTCCACTTGAGACCATCGATATGTGTGAATGTATGTAAGTGTATTAACCTTACCTCCATCACTCTCGCTGCCATAGCTTCCAACGCTAACTGAAGTAAACGTATATTTTGCGTCACATGTAGCCATTAGGACAATACTGAAAAATTTCTTGTAGTTGTAAAACAATGATCCAGAATTTGGGGGGCATTTGATATTAACATGTTTTCCATCGATAGCTCCTACGCAGTTAGGGACGTTCCACATTCTTTTAAAATCTGTTGCAATATCTTCATATTGAGATTCTGTTGGCTTGCTTGCATAGATGGGTGATAGTAGGTTCCATAATACATCGCAGGTCTCCAAAATAATATTTCGGGTCGTGGTCTTGCCTAGCTTGTAACTCCATGCTATGCTTTGAAGAGAAACTCCTTCTGTCTCTCTTCTGGTCCAATTCGTTGCCAAAATTTGCTTAAAGGTTTTTCTACAATACTGAGTAGTAGATCATAGACTGGGCGAGTCATCCGTGTATGTAAAAAAAAATTATCCGCATCAATGTTTTTTATAGGCAAAAAATGTTTTTGGAAATATCCAGCTTCTACTCGATTTTGATTCACTGGGCGCACCTGCCATCTTCGTTTACGATGTCGTCTTTTACACACTTTATACATTTCGCACAAATTTAAAAACATTTTACTAATGGAATGCATTTTTAAAAGGTCTTGCTTTTATTTTATAAGACAAATATTTATGTACACAGAAAAAAATAAGTTTCATTTTTGATAACAAAAATCCCGGTATTCAATCATTTTAATTTTCGAATTTCCTGTGATAAAGAAATCCGCTATATCAATAACAAAAATTGTAAAATAATAATATTTTTTTCTTCAATAATATAAATATTTGAATTAATAAAATATCTTATCAATAATTTTTAATGTAAATGTAATGAATCAAAGAAAAAAGTTGTTGACTGAAATTTTATTTTCAGTGATAATTGTTATTTTATTGTATGTGTGTGTGTTGATGGATGAATGTTAGTTTGTTTTTGCTTTGCTGCGATTAAAACTAAATGTATTTGGGATGAGTCGAACCGGGAATCTCTTGACTAATAGTCTAACGTACTTACCATTCAGCTAAAGAGCAAATGGTTATTGGATTCGCAAATAATGAATACAGGCAAAACATGAGAAATCATGGTTCTTCTACATTTGCGCATTGCGTTTTGATATAATCTAAAAATAACTTTGTTGAGAAAAAAACAAGCCACGACGATTTTCGGCTACTTGTTGTAATTCACACGTATACAACACGACCAATCAAAAAAACAACAACATCAGCACATAACCATGTCCAGTCAATCAACAAGCAAGATAAACACCAACACAAGCAAAAGAAAAGTAAACGATATTTCAAAATGCGCGGAATTGATAAATGCAATATTCAAGTTAATGACAAATATTATTGAAATTAAAAATTTTATTCATTAACATGGTTTTATTGAAAATAATTCTTGTCTATTTTTTTCTGTGTATACAAAAAATTCCTATGTATTTACAATATTGAAAGTTTTGATACTTTTAATTGATTAATTAAAAAAAATATACTGAAAGCATAAGTACTTCCAACTTAAAAAAAATGTTCATTACTAGATGTTTACACATCTCCCCTGTAATCGGACTCACATTGCATTTTTTTAAGTCGTTGGTAAGAAAACTTGTTTTATTTTTTTTCTAATTCAGCAACAATTTTGCGGAAATCTTTTTCTTCATATACATATTTGCATCTTCGTTTCATAAATGTTAAATGTTCCTTTTTATTGGAATAATACAAAATGTCTTCTCACCAGTAACCGAGATTAATTTTTTAGTAAGGGCGTTAGATTTTTTTTCTCAGATAGATTGGTAGTGATTTAGTGGCTTTTTTTTCGAGGATACAGCGGGTTTGTCGTTATTTTCTTGCAATATTGAATAACGATTGTGATGGATCATTTAGGCGGACTCGTTATCCCTTAATATCTTGTGAACCGATGAGATCTTTTATAATATATCTCTCTCCATTTCTGGTTGCAGCTTAGATAACTTTTGAAAAAGTGGCTTTGCCGTCAGAAAAAGACTATCATCAGATCTTCTGCTTTTATTGTTTGCATTAAGAGCTTCAAAACTCACACTAAAATATTCATTTCTGCCGTTTAACTCACTTCACAATTTCTTGTTTTGGAATCTGTGTGTATGTATGTCTGTAGGGATTTAAGGCTGATCGTGATTTGAGGTGGGTGAGGATGTTTGTTGAGATAGATGGATTGTATATGTACATATGTCTATGGGAGTTTAAGGCTGATTGTAATTTGTGTTGTTGAGATTGATAGATTTTACATATATAAATGACCGTTGGAATTTGTGTATGTATATCTGGGAGAATTTAAGGCTGTCAATGATTGTGAGGGGAGGGGTGTTGTTGAAATAGTTAAAATTTGTCGAAGTATGTGTTTGTAGGTAATTTTCTCACGCTAGTATTTATATGTACGTAGAACTAAATTGCTTTCCAGATCGACATTTGGTTGTATAAATATATATGTATATATGTCCTATATATGGCCATACATATATATATATATGTATATATATATATATATATAACCTTTACCAACGTATGTATATGTTGTTTGTGATAAAATTTATAATTTTTTGTTATAGTGCACTTTTTAGTAAGTGACCTCCCGGTTTTTTTGACTAAAGAATTCGCTTGACATTCCTAAAACATGATATATGTTTGACTAAAAAAATATATGTTTGGTTATTTGTTTCCAAATTTTTTTTTTCAATTTCCAACCCTGGAATTAATTAAATTTTAATTAATTAAATTTAAATTTTCCTGATTAATTTATTTCATTCCAAAATATTGAATATATTTAATAACCAAACAAATTATTTAATTAGTTTTATATATCAAAAAAAAATTTACTTTTCCCAACCCTGGAATCATCCTTTTAGATTTTTTGGTTCTTTATACCAATCTTGTTCTTTAAAAAATATATGAAATATGTTAAGTGAACAAAGAAAAAAATATGGAAAATACTAGTTTTATTTAGTTACGTTAATATTAAAAAAAGTTTAAATTTTCCAGCTGTGGAGCTGTGGTTTTTATTTTTGTGATTATCCATACCCAACTTTTCTTTCCAAAACATAATACATATATATATATATATATATTAGAGATCGGCCGAAGGCGTTTTTTTTTGGCCGAAGCCGAACTTCGGCTAAAATCCTAAACTTCGGCCAAAACCGAGGTCGAAGCCGAATGTTTTAAATTTTAAAAATGATACTTGTTTTATATGAATTAAGAAAAAAGTTTGCTTTTTTGAAATCACTGAAATAGATGTAATATCTATTGGATACATAACAAGAAAAATAAAACTATTTTGCAATTTCTAGATTGCTTTTTCATATGATCACTCACAAGAACGTCCAAGTAAAAGAAAATAGAAAGCAACAGGGTTGTATTTCAAAGCAACCCTTTCAAAACGTTAAACACAATAGAAACTGTCGGCGAGCAACGACCAAAAATAATGTTATTTTTCAAGCTTGGAATGAAAAATATTCGGCTTCGGCTAATCGGCCGATTTTTGCCGTAGGCCGAATGTTGTCCGAAGGGCGAAGCCGAAGCCGATTAATCGGTCGAACTCTAATATATATATAAACTCATATATATATAAAAAATATTATTAGACCTAGTTGTTTTTGTTGATCTGTTTGGCCCATTAAAATCTTTCGTTACTTATATAATTCCTTTAAGCTATCAGGCCTACCGTATTAAATGTCAATAAAAATGCATTTATTACATGTTGTCCCGACGTTTCGTGAATTTTTTGTTCACTTTTTCAAGGGATGTCGTCTATTTAATAAAATTAAGAAAAAACAACAACAATATTGTGGACATTTACATATATAAAAACATTTTTTATATAAAACAATATAAAACTTACTGTATTTTTAAAAATTTTTTACATGAATACTATTTGCAAAATAAATATATTTACAATAACTTTTGTTGAAAACAAGTGTATTATATTTAAATTATAAAATGTTTTTCAAATTTTCTTTTGTATCACAGGTTCTTGACAATTGCTAATTTGTAGTTTGCGCTCAGATTGTCCGTGTCTTCTTTTATATTCATCGTTTTGTTTATTTTCTGTTGAATTCTTAAACTTTCTGTTATGTATCTCTTTCTGTCGTTATTTACTTTGTCTAGTATTTTTATACCGTCAAAATCTGCTTTGTGTTTAGTATTTGTTATATGTTGTGACAGTGCAGTATTCTCTTTGTTTTTACTGATGTCTGCTTTATGTTCGTTCACTCTTGTTTCTAAGCTCCTCTTTGTAGTTCCTATATACACAAGATCACAGCTGACGTTATCGTTACCTTTACAAGGAATTTCATATACAACGTTGTTTTGTTGCAATTTTTCTACAGGTGTTTTTGTTTTTGTAAAAATTGTATTTAATGTTTTATTTGGTTTATATGCCAAACATATGTTATTGTTATCTATTGTTGTTTTTATGTTTTTATTGTCGGTAAGGCCGGGTATATATTTTATACTGCAATACCTTTGGTGTTCAGTGCTAGGGTTGCTAGGTTCGCGGTTTTGTGTAGGCGTGTAGGATGAAATGAACGATTGTATTAATTTCGTGGGAAAACTGTTGTTTTTTAAAATGTTAAAAATTTTTTCTATGTTGTGCGTGTGAAATTGACTGTCACTGATGTCTAGTACTCTACGAACAAAATTTTTGGCGGTGTTAATTATCTGCGTTTTTGGCTGCGTTGCGTTGAAATTTATTATTCTGCCCGATGATATATCCTTTGCGTACCAATCAAACGTTATTTTCTCTGCATTCCTGTATAATTTAGTATCGAGATATACAATTTCTTTATTTCTTTCCACTTCGATAGTGAATTTTAATTTTGGATGATATCCATTAAATGTTTTTAGAATGTCATCCTTGTCGTCGATTTTTATGGTAGCTAAAAAGTCATCAACAGACCTAGTTTATTTTATATATCACAAAAAGTGCACGTTTCCCAACACTGGAAACATAATTTAAAATTTTTCTGATTTCTTACACCAATCTTTTAATTTAAAGAATGTAAGATATTTTAAATTTATAGATAAAAAGGAAAAATTAGTTTTAGTAGGTTATTTTAATATAACAAAAAAGTTAGTTCCCAACCCTGTTAACGTCTTTCTCATTTTTTTATTAAATTTTTATATTTTTAGTACAAATTTTAATCGTACTGATATATAAAATAAGTTTATTTAACAAAAAAATTTAAAAATTTGTGTTATCTAGTTACTTTTATATGGCAAAATCAAGTTTCAGCCTTCCAGCTCTGGAACTGTCTACTCGATTTCACTGTTTTTTAATACTATCGTTGACCATTTCTGATATACCTTTGACCATTTCTGATACACTAGTCCAAGACCGAAGTCTCTAGCTCTTCTGGCATCGCTTATTCATAAGGACCCAGAATATATATATTTTATGGATCCCATATGAATATTATGGAAATTACACACAGAATGACAAACCTATATATATCCTTTTACTATTTTTGGTAAAGTGTAATAATAATAATAAATCTTGAGTACATATCTTCTTAAAACATGAAATATGTATGTTCAACGGAAAAACAAAATATTTCTGGTTATTTTTTCACCCAAACCATTTTTTTTTCAATTTCCAACCTAGGAACCATAACTCCGATTTTTCTCCACTTAATACTAATTTTTTTTTTTTAATATAGAATATATATAATAACCAGGGAAACCAGAAATATTCCCTAAAAAAGTGTTTTATGCGCATTCAATATGCACTAAAAACTTGAAAATATGCACCTAAAAGTCAAAAAATATGCTCCTAAAAATATAATAAATTGGTTTATTTGTAAATGATAATATATTTTTAATTCAAAAATTCAACAACATTTGCATATAAAATAACAGAAAAGAAAATAAACAAAAAAGGAAACAAAATTAATAAAGAATAACTGCCCAGCAAAAAATTTCAAAAAAGGTAATCGGGTTTGGAATTAAGCTTTTTTCGTGGAAGCTGTTCCTTACTGGATTACCAACTTAATGATTTTAACAAGGCGTGAGACTAAAATAATCGATTCTTGAGTATAAACGAAGGTTTGTGCCATGTTGCTTATTCCTAATTTACACAAATCAAGTCTTATTGCTAAGCTGATTACTTTGTTGGAGAGAGTGAAGAGGGGAACAGAAACGTTTCATTTTCCCTCGTCACTCTCTCCTAAAAAATTAATCAGCTTAGCAATAAGACTTGCTTAGTTTAAATTAGGACTTATTGTGCTCTCAGCACAGTTATGTTTCAAACCGATGGTCTTTGCATGGAACGAGTTCTTATTAATTTTTTGTAAATAAAGATAAAATTTTTTTATTTATTTATACATACATATGTATATTTAGTTAAACATACTATACAAAGTAAATTTGCATAATATGGTGTTGCACAAATATGGGCGGAGTAACTAGACCATATGTCCAAGATGTTATTAACAGTATTTTAAAAAAGTTTTGTGACTGACTGTACACGACCTATGCCTTCAAATAGCAAGTAGCAACGTGAAATTTCACAAAAAACCGCAAGATTATACGGTTATCCGTGGCAGATCAGTCAACCAGTGCGAGCGAGACAAAAAACTCTTGACACAAACAGACACAAGCCTGACCGCACTTAAGAAATAACTACGATGACGCAAGATGCTTAATGCTTCTGATCAAACATTGGAGTTCTATCTCAGTTATTTTAAGTTCAATCAAATTGTTTGAACTCATTTTTATGCATACCAAATTCAGCACGAACTCTAGGTGGTATACTTGTGCTCATTGTTTGAGATCGTACTCAGCCGACTTAACTTGAGTTAAAGCTCAGTTTTTATGCATTAGACCCAAAATCTTACGTTTGATAACTGTAATGTCGTCTTGTGTCGTGCAAAGCGAGCAGCTGTTGGATATACAAGAACAAACACGTTATACCTGTGTGGCCAGATTGTTGGCAGCGCTGGTATGCTGGCGTATGCTCCGGCTAAGGCTCGCCGTCTTGGGGTGGAATTCTTGCCAGCCAATCTGGGGTTTCCTGCTGCCTGTGACATTAACAAAAAAAAATCATACCAGCTTTTCAAGACAAAAAAAAAATTTACACAAAAGGTATGAGGCCCGAAGCAAATCTTAATTACCTCCCTGTATACACACACAAACGATCAAATTCGCCTGGCGGGTGTTATGCCACGGCCTGTAACCCTCCCCTTAGAAGTCATCCGACTTCTCCGTGACATCGCACTCTATTTGCGATGTCCCTTTACCTGTGTCACCCTTAGAAACTTTACTTCACCCTACTTACCTTTCCGCCACCAAAGTTTACAGACTCATCCTGTGAAATAAAAAGTCCTAACAATTCAAATGGAAAATGTTACACATTGTGGTTTTTTATTTACAGAGAAAATAAATGAAACAAAGAAAATATGTTTTTTTCCCAATTATTACGTTTAACTCATTACCAGGATAAGAAAAAAAAAGGTAAAAAGTAAATTTTAAATAAAAGAAACAAAAATATGTATAAAAACTAATTTGTTAACAAATTGAAATTTTAAATTTTCTTTACAATATAAAAAAAAATGCTCTCCCCCTTTTTTTTTTCTTATAATTTAGATTTTTTTTTTCTTTTTATGAATTGATGGAAAACAATTCCTTCCCGACTTATGGGCAATTACCCTTTCTACTAAAACTTCTACCTACCAACCTAGGGTGAGCTCAACCTAATCTGCGGTGGAGAAATATACCCAAAAGGGGGTAAAAACTTTTCAACTCGATGAATTCAATTGTTTCCCTACATTCACAAAAAAAAACGAATATATGTACATTTTTATAATTAATACAAAAAAAAAACAACTTTAATGAAAAGAAAAATTCTTTAAATCATATAAATAAATTACAAATATGTAAATTATACGACCTAATAAAAACTCGATTATTCATTCTACAGCTACCTGGCGCCTTGTCCACGGCGTCCGGAAACGTACACCAGCTCCCCCGTTGGATACAGCGTGTTGCAGGTGGAATTTTCCTTTAGGCTTAGTTTTCGCGTTTTGCTTTTTTAGTTTTTTGACCTCTTGGGTTTTTTTTTTTTTTGCGTTTACTTATAGTTTTTAAATTTTTACTTTTAGTTTTCGAACTATACTTATAGTTTTAAATTTTAACTTTTAGTTTCTGAATTTTACTTATAGTTTTCCACATTTTTACATAGTTTTTTTTTTCTTCTTCACTCATAGTTTTCCATTTTTACTTAGTTTTTGAACTTTACTCATAGTTTTTTTTTATTTTTAGTTTTTGGTTTTTTACTTTTGGTTTTCGACTTTTACTTATAATTTTTGTAGTTTTAAATTTTTGTTTCTGATTTTTACTTTTTAGTTTTCTATAGTAACCAGTTTTAAGTTTAAGCCTTTTTATTAGCTTTAAGATTTTACTTTCAAAATTTTTATTTCACTACTTTTAAGTTTTAGCTCTCTTTTATTTAACTTTACGATTTGAATTTCTAATTTTTCTCTTTTTTCACTAGTTTTAAGTTTTGTCTTTCATTTATTATAATTAAATGAAATGAAATTTTGCCTTTCGACATACAATAGCATTTTTTAGTTCAACTTGCCAATTTTCATTTTTCCACCAGCTGCATCTCCACTCCAAATCCCTCTTTTTCACCAACTTTTATTATTGAAACTCGATCCTTCTTCGAACTTTTCCTTTGCAAAACTCACTTCCCGTATATTCCACACGCTTCCTTTTTATACCCTAGTCACCATTCCTATCTCCTCCGTTACCCATCGGTTCTTTTCCACCGCCACGTCAGAACATTCCGTTTTTCTTCCAGCCTATTTTATTTTTCTTTTTACAAAAACTCACTTTTTTCCTCATCTTTTCCCTTTCTTTCCTTTAATTTTTTTTTCTATCTATCTTCCCCCTATTTTTCAACAGCTGTTTGCTCAAGGTTGCCACTTAAGCAACTGCCTTATCGGCAACAGGGTGCACGTGACAAAACCCAACCATTCTTGAGTCCACCAGTGGACCTAGAATGGGGGGGGAAGAAGGTAAAAAACAAAAGAATCAAAATTAATCAAATGGGTATTTCTTTGGGGAATTTAGGGCATGGTAGGATAACCCCCTAGGAGTCAGAAAAGTCTGGCATCACTCTTTCCAATTCCTACCATCACTTATTTTCAGGATTCTGGCAGCACTGTCGTACTAAAAATACACGCCTGTATGAATGAAAAGACTAAATAAACCAACTATGCAAATGTCAAAAGGAAAATAACAAAAAGGAAACGCGTGTAGTATTGCAGATTATGGAACAAACAAAAAGGTAAGTGTAATTTTATATTATTATTATTATTTTATTGTAATGACTTTAGCCAAAATATATTCTTTTAATTATTATTTAATATCTAATTTTGTTACTATTTCTTTCTAGGAACGTGAAAGTGAAGGATGACGTCACCAATAGCGAGTAGGAAAAGGTGAGTGAAAACAAAACAAATTTCATTGATAAATTGAATGGTATTTTTTTATAATTACAGGTTTACGTCAGGGCGACCAACCTTTGTTTCCTGTTTTGGCCTACAAGGTAAGTGTATTGTATTTTATAAAATTAATTTTGCGTGTTTATTTATAATTTATGTCTCTATTACAGTGAAAGTGGAAGTTGTGCCTCCAAACATGACGGGATCCTGGGAGCCGGAGTTACGTTAACAAGGTGAGTGTTCAAATAACATTCAAGTGTTGAATTATATATTGGGTAAATTAAAAACAAATACTATTACCATAGTATTTATCAGTAACTCCGCCGCCGTCACGAAAAATTTTACCGCCGCGCCGCCGCGACCATATTTCCTTTTCCCTTAGTCGCCGCGTTAAAACTTAAATAAAATAAATTTGTTTCGAATTCTAAGGCCATGTCACATCAAGCTTTTTCTTCGCGTTGCTTGAAGATTCGCTTTTACTTTTAAGGTGAAATATACCTGGTTACATGTACCGTGTCGCATAAAGTGCCTAAATATCTATCGTGTAACTTGAAGTTTATAAGGCAAACAAAACTTAGGTAAATTACCTGTGTGTAGAAATTATGGGCATTAATGTGAATTACACAACTCTCGTTAGTGCGAGGGCGAACTGTAGGCATTTCTTAACTTTTGCGTACTTTGATAGTCTGTTGGTATACTTTCCTAATTTATTTGACCCAAACTCGCATGTAAATCTGAAATTTTATTAAGCTTTTGGTACAGACAAAGTGCGATAGTGTTTTATTTCATATGAGACTTATTACGGAAAATAAGTGATTTTTGGTATTCGGTGGTTAAAAGGAAAAATAAAAGGTTTTGTGAATATAGCTAAACGTATTTAGGTTTGTAATTCTAGTGATTTATTTTTCGACATACAAAAAAAATTTCTTTGTTAATCTCCACTTCATATCCGGTGTTGGTTATAAAAAAAAAATTTATTTTGGATGATAATGGCCTGGTGCGAACATTGCTTAAAAAAAAATAATATAAATATATATGTATATATATATACAAATATAAGTAAAAAGAGAAACATCCAATTTAACAGAAATTATGAAAGAAATTGCCAAAGGTAAACATACCTTGTTACAACTTGCTGTAATATCGGACTCAGAAGAATGTTATCATACCAGGTGACTAACGATTCCCAGTCCTTAATGGCATAGTTCCCTAGGGCGTTATTACGGAATTGCACTATTCGTATGATGACGGTTACATTGTAACTAGCTTAGAAACGTAAGCTATCTGGTTGTACAAATGATGTTTCCTTTGGGCATTTAGTAAAAACAAAAGGTATGCAAGTACCAATTAAATTGGAAAATTTTCTAAGTTCATAAAACAAGGAGTAAGCAATATTAACAGCAGTGCCATTAAATAAAAAAAATATAATGGATTTTTTTACGAGCGCCGTGCTTGATGGTGCTTGTAGTAAAACAAGTAAAAAAAACGATAATTCTGTTTAAAGTTGAAGCCAACTTAAACAAAGTAAAAATCTATAGCCAAACAAGAATAGAAAAAGAAAATATTTCTATTTAATGTTAACCGTAAAGGTAGGCAGAAACACAAGGACTAAGTCCACCAAGTATCATAGATGCTTGTCGGGAAATACCCCTTGGATTTCTGCAGAAAAATAAAAGAAAATTGTCTAAAATAAATATAAAAGAAAATAAAATATAAAAGATTTTTTTCGCTAATTAAAGAGAAATTACTCAAAAAATACCTGAAACCTGCTAAAAGTGTTGTTAAGTAATCCATTGAAACACTCCAAGTATTTGACACCCTTTAGAAGGCTTCACTTGTTTCCCGAGTACCTCTTTAAACGCTTTGTTTTATCTATTTCTAATAAACTTGTATACTCCATATAGGTACTGTGAATTCAAGGGTATCTGAGGGATGTACAAATAAAATATATGGACGAGCACCCGATTTAAATCCAATGCGTGAGTGGGTCCTCAACCCAAATAAAATAAAAAAAAATTTTTATATATAAAAAAAATGTTTGAGTAAAAACTAAAGTCATTTTTGTTGCTTTACAGGTTTTCGCCAGAGTAATAAGGCATTCTTCAACAATATGACTGATGTGCGGCGTTGGAATCAACGAACGAAGATAATGGTGAGAGATTTAGTTTAGACTATTTGGTAAAATATTAGCAAATAAGCAGGAAAATTGATTAACGTAGTATTAGAGAGATTTACGGACAAGTTTTCATGAATTTAGGTTCTTACGGCCTGATTACTTTAGATGCTTAGACGATTGTTCAGGAAATTTCTGGGACTAGAACCACCAAAGATATTAAAGCTATTGCTTCAAATCTTTGGCGTGAAATACCCCCAGCGATTTTCCTTGAAGATCTTCTATTTCATAGAGACTGTTTCCAATTGGTTTTCTGACGCGGCACTTCAAAAATTTCCGTGCAAGTTTTGCATTAAATCCGCTTTTAAAATCACTCTGTTGGAAATTTCGTCGGTATATTTCTTGTCCCGGGACAAATTTAACTTCTCGGCATCTTGTGTTATACGTTGATTTGTTACGTAGGTAGGCCTTATGTAATGTTTCCCGTATCTTTTGTCTTATGAGTGACATTTTATCCGATTTTGCTATGATATTAAGCTCGGGGTCATTTAGGCTTTCGAGTTTTCTGGCTAACTTATACATACTTCCGTGCCCCATCGCGTTCATCCCAAACAATGCATAATACGGTGTAACACCAATCGAAGTCTGCATTGACGATCTTAGCGAAAACTCAATTTCTGACAAGTGTTTGTCCCATTCAGCTTGGTCGTTTTGTAAGTAGGAACGTATGGCAGACAAAATGGACTGATTTGTTCGCTCGGACGCGTTAGCTTGTGGAGAATGTATTGCCGTTCGCACGTGTCTAACGCCAAAATTCTTCACGAGCTCCGCGAACTCCTTGCTAACAAATTGCTGGCCATTATCAGAGACAATAATCTCTGGCGTTCCGAACTTATGAAACACTTCAGCTATTAAAAATTTTATAATGTTTTTAGTATTGGTTTTTGCAGAGCTTTCAAAAGAACAAATTTTGTTAAATGGTCTAAAACTATAAAAATGAAACAGTTGCCGTTCTTTGAGCGCGGATAAGGACCAAGAAAATCTACGAAAATTCTTTGAAACGGCCGCTCGCTAATAGTTTCTGCTCCCATTGGTGGTCGTAGCGTTTTATTACCGGGTTTCGTTTCTTTGCAGATTTCACAATTTGCAACGAAGTCTCGAACTTGTGCGTTTTGGTTTGGCCAGTGAAAATACTCTTTGACTCGTCGAAGAGTTTTTCCAACGCCTCCGTGACAAGCCAGTGGTGAATTGTGTGACTTTTCTATGATGGATTTGGTTAATTCATGAGGGACCCATAATTTCCATGAGAAGTCCTCATTCCTTACCACTCCATCATAAGGTCGTGCTCTTTTGTAAACAAATCCCTCAACTACTTTTAAATCAGGCAACTGATCAGAATTTTTTTCTATAGTAGAAATTAATTCCAAATAGTCACTGGATTTAAAAGCACTTGAGTTGAGATCGACCAGCCCTTCTACATCTGCCGAGACTTCATCCATTTCGTAACGCGATAGGGTATCGGGTACTACATTTTGCTTCCCCTGTCTATCGTGAAATCATACGACTGGAGATGTAGGCTCCACCTAGCTAAACGACCAGTGAGATCTTTATGTGACATAAGCCACTTAAGACTACTGTGGTCGGTTATCACGGAGAAAGGCATAAGTTCTATGTAGGGCCTAAACTTCTTAATCGCCAGGACCACTGCCAAGCATTCACTTTCAGTCACAGAATAATTTTTCTGTGCCGATGTCAATTTGTGTGAGAAATAGGCAATGGGGTGTTCTTCGCCAGAATCGTCTTTCTGAAAAAGAACAGCTCCAGCCCCCACATCTGACGCGTCACACTGAACGTAAAAATGCCGGGAGAAATCTGGGTGATTGAGAAGTGGGCTCGAAATCAGAGCACTTTTGAGGCGATCAAACGCAGCTTTGGCTTCATCCGAAAACTTGAATTGCTTTCCCTTCTTTAGCGTGTCAAAGATTGGAGCTGCAATGGTAGCATAGTCTGGTATAAATTTTCTATACCAGCCTGTTGCGCCCATGAAACTCCGCACCTGCTTAGCTGTTTTAGGGTAGGCAAAACGAGTAATCGTTTCCACCTTCGCCGGATCAGGTTTAAGTTTACCACCTCCTACTATATAACCCAGATATCTTAACTCTTTAAAGCAGAATTTAGATTTAGCCACATTGATGGTCAAACCTGCTTTTGTCAAACTATAAGCCACACGAGACAACAACTCCAAGTGTGTCACAAAATCTGGAGACACCACCAGAAGGTCATCTAAGTAGACAAAAACTCTATCCCGAAGCGCCGCAGGGATCACCTTATCCATTAAACGGCATAGCCTTTGAGCTGCGTTACACAACCCAAAAGGCATGACCGTAAAATGGTAAAGTGGTCGCCCAGGCACCGTGAAAGCAGTTTTTTCCCTACTAGACTGATCCAGTGGGATCTGCCAGAATGCGTCTTTCAGGTCGACACTAGAAATAAAAATCGTGTCTCCCAAGCGGCTAAGCAAACCCTCAATGTGAGGCAGAGGATAGGCATCCTTGACCGTCAGTGCATTGAGCTTTCGAGCGTCCAAACACAGCCGGTTCTTTTCGCCCTTACGGACTAAAGTCACTGGATGACTCCATGGACTTTCGCTAAGCTCAATGACACCAAGGCCAAGCATCCTATCAAGCTCTGCGTACATTAGTTTTTGTACTGCCGGGGAAACAGGATAGTGCCGGTCCTTCACTGGGGTTGCATCTCGCGTGTCTATATAGTGTTTTTCTAAATGCGTCTTACCGAGACCTTTTTTACTAAAGCAGGGGATCAACGATATGACCGAATCTAATTTCTGTTGTTGCTCATCTGTCAACTTATGAGTCACTACATCTGCATCACTTTCTGTCTCTTCAATGAGACTTATTCCATTCGTCGTGAGACTGTCGAGGTTGGCAAACATTTTAAAAACCTTCATAAAATCGACACCCAAAAATAACTCACGACTCAAAGTAGGCACTAAATAAAACGTTATGACCTGCGTTGTCTGGCCAAACGTAACTTGTGCCCGCACGCGGCCTACTATCTTATGCGCGGTACCGTCGGCTGTTTTTATTGAAGTCGCGAAATCATGAATTTTAAGGCCTGCCTTCTTCACGAAATCTAGACAATTGTGGCCTAAACACGATACAGTGGCCCCACTGTCTAGAAGACCTTCTATTTCGCAACCACCTAAAGTAATTTTGGTGTAAAGACGAGAATCCGTCCCTTCGTTCAGCGAAGCGATAGAAATTTCACGCCTCACTTTCTTGCGTAACTTGTACCTCTCACGTGCTTTTTTTATTTTATTTGAGACATTTCCAAAAATTCGACATTTTGCCTCATTGTATTCACGTATTCTGACGTGAAGAGGTTTTAACTCCCTTAATTTCACACCTCGATTCAAATTGTCAACTAATCTACTCTTATTTTCCAAAATCTTAAAACTACTCACCACTTCCTCAGTTTGTTGATTCAAAACTGGGCTTAAACTTCTGTCGAACGCGTCTCGCCAGTTCGGGACGTGTTCTGAGTGCGGTTTCCCTGACATTTCGGGCACTTAGGGGCTACCACGTTATCTTTACCACATCTAAAGCAGAAAATACGTGTGACTGGCTCAGGACAGTCCACAAAGCTATGGCCCACCACCCTACAGTTCCAGCAGGTATAACTATTTGTAGAGCGTAGTGCGTCTACTTCCAAATCAATTAAAGGAAAAGTTTCATCCTCATATGCGATTTCATTCACTCTGGGCTGGTAATTTGCTCGCTGCTGATAGAGCTGCCTCTGATTTGCAATTAAATTTTCAGCACGCCTCACCTCTCGACAAAATTGTGATAACGTTCTCAAATTTACTGAGAACATCATCTGTGCCAGGGATGGTTTCAGATTACCCCTCATGATTTCCACCAGCTGCTCCTCCTCATACGGGTTTTCCTGTTGATTACGCAATTTTATTACAGCGTTATAAAAATCATCAAACGCTTCGTTCGGCTGCTGACGACGATTCAGAATTTTCATTTGCACTTGGTATTCCTTTTCGAAGCACCTATATTTTGCCAGCAAAGCCTTTTCTAACTCCTCCCATGTACTTATAAGGACTATTTTCCTGTGGTCCCAGTACCAATCGAGCGCTGGTCCTTCCAGTAACAAATGGAAATTTCTTAGCATTTCATTATCAGGACAATCATAATCTCTCCTCAGCGCTCCCACTCGAAAAATGAATTCCTGGACATTCATGGTCTTACTGGTGCCATCAAATTTTAACCCCCATTTGGCTAATTTATACCTATCTAGAGGTTCCTGGCTTTGCCTAGAAATTGCCTGCGGATATTCCTGGGGTTGCTGGTAATAATTTGGTGCAGCCCAAGTCCCCTGTGGATGGCTTGGCTGTGTATTACTCCCCGCTGGACGCTGCAACGAAGGCTGCTGATATTGCCCATATTGAAGCGGCACGTGTACTGACTGTGAGTTAGCTGTCAAAATATTTTGCTGGTGTCTCACCTGATGTTGAGCCGCACCCATCTGTGGTTGTTGTCGCAAATCGTGTGTCGTAAAGTGTGCGTATGTGGCCTGTGTAACCGGAGGTGGATGAGCCATCGCCCGTGGTAGTGCTGATTCGCCTTGTACACTTTGAATAACTCTAGGTGGCTCTACATATCTTGGCGCTGGATACAACGGTGGTGGTGGTAACGGATTTATGGCTGCTTGCCTAAAATCATTTTGTTGCTGCTGCTGTTGAGTAAAAACTTGCCCAGTCACGACAGAAGGCCGGAAACCAACTGGTGGCTGGGTATATAACAACTGCTGTGGAGTTGTTTGCTGCCTAGACCCTATTACAGGAGCAATGCCAGTCGGATGTGGTGATGGTTGAGTACCCGCGGCTGCTCTTAACGCATCTTTCAATTCACCCAGTGCTCTTTCTATTTTGCTATCTACTTGTTTCAACCAATCAGCCTGGCACATGCCCACTGTGGCCTCAACTACCTGCTGAATGTTTATTGCATCACAAGGAGCTTCAGCTAATGGGCTGAACGAAAAATCTGCTCGCCTTTCGGTACGAGAGTCTTGAGCCCTGGCGGCTGAAAAACTTGGTGACTCTACTGTATGTTCTGCACCATCTGAGCGCGCTGTTAAATCATGCGCTATTGAGGTAGCCAGAACTGGATTATTCATCGTTGAAAAGGTAGTCACTGTACCCGTGGCTGACGTAGAGGTAGCAAAAGTTACTGTTGTAGCGGTCATAGACCCACAAGTAACAGCACTGGTTGTAGCCATATTACCCAAGTTCCTACTCAGACTTCGGGTTAAAACCATTTATCAAAAAGCAAAAAAAATGATAATTATATAAATAAATAAAAAAAAAATTACGAGCCAAAATATTCTCGTTCCAAAAAATAATAGAAAAACAAAAATATAAACAAAATAAAAATATAAAAAAAATATATAAAAAAGTGTATGGTACTACTTGACCTGAATCAATCAGTAGAAAAATCAAAAGAATATATAAAAAAATCGCTCTCATGTGGAGAAAAAAAACAAAATTATAAAAAAATCAACTTGATATCCCAAAAAAATGGTACAATATGTTTCTCCCAAGGCAAAAGGAGATAATACCAAAAATATATATATTAAATATATGTATGGGCGGTAGTGTTCGGGTAAAAGTAAAAGTTTCCAGGGGACGTAAGTATTCTATGAATTTGGTCGTAGTGTGTGTATATTTATTAATGTTTTATTCTTATCTAGTTTCAGAAGATAATTGTGCAAGCAAAAAAAAATGGAATCTAAAATTAAACACTGTATGTATGTATATATGCTGTTCTGTACTGCCAGTAAAGGAGTGTAGCAACTATAGAGCATATTAAACTCGTCTCTAAGGACTGACCACAACTTTACCGGAGCGGATGTTTTTATGCACGAAGAAAAATAAAAAAAACGTAAGTAAACTCAATAAAAAATTTAAAAATGTTCAATATATTTCACAAGGAAAATAAATCTTTTATCAGATCTTTATCATTTTCCAGCAGCTGAGCAATTAAAAACAAATAATAATATGAAAACTTGAAATTTCCAAAAAAAAAATCTAAGACTCAGACTGCTGCAACATGATAAAAATTCTATAAATCAGCCAAATCACCTGACCTCACCATTCGCACATTATGTCGCAACGCGACCTCAGCTCTTAGGACTCAAGTGTCGGGACTTACATATGTGCCAATGGTGGGAGTCATGGCGCTTTGAAAGATTCAGCCTGAATAAAAGAAAAATCTTAAAATAAACAGTTTTTCTTTTTCTTAAAAACGTCGCGGCTGCTAGGGACTCTTATTACCTAGCAGGTCATACGCAAAAAAGAAAAATCAAAGAATGTAATAAAAAAATTGAATTGAACTCAAAAAAACTTTTTGCCTTCAGGACTTGCTTCGGGCCCCACGTTGGGCGCCATTGTTGTAATGTCGTCTTGTGTCGTGCAAAGCGAGCAGCTGTTGGATATACAAGAACAAACACGTTATACCTGTGTGGCCAGATTGTTGGCAGCGCTGGTATGCTGGCGTATGCTCCGGCTAAGGCTCGCCGTCTTGGGGTGGAATTCTTGCCAGCCAATCTGGGGTTTCCTGCTGCCTGTGACATTAACAAAAAAAAATCATACCAGCTTTTCAAGACAAAAAAAAAATTTACACAAAAGGTATGAGGCCCGAAGCAAATCTTAATTACCTCCCTGTATACACACACAAACGATCAAATTCGCCTGGCGGGTGTTATGCCACGGCCTGTAACCCTCCCCTTAGAAGTCATCCGACTTCTCCGTGACATCGCACTCTATTTGCGATGTCCCTTTACCTGTGTCACCCTTAGAAACTTTACTTCACCCTACTTACCTTTCCGCCACCAAAGTTTACAGACTCATCCTGTGAAATAAAAAGTCCTAACAATTCAAATGGAAAATGTTACACATTGTGGTTTTTTATTTACAGAGAAAATAAATGAAACAAAGAAAATATGTTTTTTTCCCAATTATTACGTTTAACTCATTACCAGGATAAGAAAAAAAAAAGGTAAAAAGTAAATTTTAAATAAAAGAAACAAAAATATGTATAAAAACTAATTTGTTAACAAATTGAAATTTTAAATTTTCTTTACAATATAAAAAAAAATGCTCTCCCCCTTTTTTTTCTTATAATTTAGATTTTTTTTTTCTTTTTATGAATTGATGGAAAACAATTCCTTCCCGACTTATGGGCAATTACCCTTTCTACTAAAACTTCTACCTACCAACCTAGGGTGAGCTCAACCTAATCTGCGGTGGAGAAATATACCCAAAAGGGGGTAAAAACTTTTCAACTCGATGAATTCAATTGTTTCCCTACATTCACAAAAAAAACGAATATATGTACATTTTTATAATTAATACAAAAAAAAAACAACTTTAATGAAAAGAAAAATTCTTTAAATCATATAAATAAATTACAAATATGTAAATTATACGACCTAATAAAAACTCGATTATTCATTCTACAGCTACCTGGCGCCTTGTCCACGGCGTCCGGAAACGTACACCAGCTCCCCCGTTGGATACAGCGTGTTGCAGGTGGAATTTTCCTTTAGGCTTAGTTTTCGCGTTTTGCTTTTTTAGTTTTTTGACCTCTTGGGTTTTTTTTTTTTTTGCGTTTACTTATAGTTTTTAAATTTTTACTTTTAGTTTTCGAACTATACTTATAGTTTTAAATTTTAACTTTTAGTTTCTGAATTTTACTTATAGTTTTCCACATTTTTACATAGTTTTTTTTTTCTTCTTCACTCATAGTTTTCCATTTTTACTTAGTTTTTGAACTTTACTCATAGTTTTTTTTTATTTTTAGTTTTTGGTTTTTTACTTTTGGTTTTCGACTTTTACTTATAATTTTTGTAGTTTTAAATTTTTGTTTCTGATTTTTACTTTTTAGTTTTCTATAGTAACCAGTTTTAAGTTTAAGCCTTTTTATTAGCTTTAAGATTTTACTTTCAAAATTTTTATTTCACTACTTTTAAGTTTTAGCTCTCTTTTATTTAACTTTACGATTTGAATTTCTAATTTTTCTCTTTTTTCACTAGTTTTAAGTTTTGTCTTTCATTTATTATAATTAAATGAAATGAAATTTTGCCTTTCGACATACAATAGCATTTTTTAGTTCAACTTGCCAATTTTCATTTTTCCACCAGCTGCATCTCCACTCCAAATCCCTCTTTTTCACCAACTTTTATTATTGAAACTCGATCCTTCTTCGAACTTTTCCTTTGCAAAACTCACTTCCCGTATATTCCACACGCTTCCTTTTTATACCCTAGTCACCATTCCTATCTCCTCCGTTACCCATCGGTTCTTTTCCACCGCCACGTCAGAACATTCCGTTTTTCTTCCAGCCTATTTTATTTTTCTTTTTACAAAAACTCACTTTTTTCCTCATCTTTTCCCTTTCTTTCCTTTAATTTTTTTTTTCTATCTATCTTCCCCCTATTTTTCAACAGCTGTTTGCTCAAGGTTGCCACTTAAGCAACTGCCTTATCGGCAACAGGGTGCACGTGACATAACATCGGCTCCATGGTACATCAAAAATTCAAATTTACATTGTGATTTAAATATGCCACTACTGGCTGTAGAAATTGGAAAATACGCAGGCAAATATTTAATAAAAGCGATTCAAACATACAAGAGCATCTATACTTTGTTTATGTAAAAACGAAACTACCCATTCGCCATTGTATACAATCATTTGTGTACATAAAATGTAATAAAAAATTTATGACTGTGTGTGTGGCTGTTTGAAAACATGCTTTATGTGTTTGTGCAAATAATATAGGAATGTATTACGCATGTGTTTCGCCTTAATAGTCTATAAATTATAGTTGTTGTCGTTTGTGCCGGGTAATTTAAAAAATGTTTGTACATTGGATGTTTATACCCTGCAGTCAGACTGGGGCCAAATGTCTCTATGTCAGCACTAAATTTCTAGTAGTAGGTACATTGTCTACAATTTCTTTTCTATTCGTCAGTATAAAAGAAAGAGAGACAACAAATGTGGTCTATTTTTGGTGGCTTTTGCAACAACTTGTCAATATTCATATAATTGTATGTACGTAAGGTATAGAAATGTACCACTAAATGTCTGGTTGGTATGTCTCCATGTTCCCATAAGAACTATGTATTCACTACCTAGTCAATTGTTTTAGTGTTACTAGTAGATTTTCAATGACAAGCACATGCTAAATGTCTATAGCACAAAATATTGTATGGGGATTAATTAGAGAGTAGTACTGGTGACAAAGTCAAAAGCGACTCAGTACATTTTCACCATCGACATTTCCTTCAGGGTAATTACACTTATTCGGATTAAATTAATGTATTTTGTCTGTTTTTTATTTTTAGCTGCACGCAACAACTACGTGTTTGACGGCCACCACTCAAAAAGTACCTGAAACGATACTTTTGCTATTCTCTGGCTTGGAACCGTCGTTTTTATTTTGCTGATTTTTAATGCCAATCTATTTTGGACGATTTTCGACACACCATTCTAAGCTTCGGAAAACTAATTTCACGCACATATAGACGAACATCGCTTATACGACTTCTCTATTCATAAGGATCCTATTCATAAGGTGAACCGTGTCTAAAAAAGGATTATTTTTGAAGTTTTTTTCATATTTTTGTATTATGTCTTAAGACAACATATTAAAAAAATTATCTCATCTGAAATTTTTTTAATTGTGCATTAAACTTACCATCAGCATTTCATAAAAACTACGATTATTTAAGCATTTTCAAAGCAGTATATGATTTGAGACAGTGATGCAAAATGGCACAATTGGGCCATTTGTGCCACTTTTGGATGTTTGATGGCCCTGTGGTACTCTCTAGGCTATTTTGGCCCTTTCTGCACAAAATTCAACTAATTCCTTCAAACCTTTGAGTACACTTTTTAATGGAGTTTTCTCCGTTTTTAAAACTACATACTTTTATTTTTGGAGACTTTTTATTTATTGTACCACTTGCTATTAAACTTTTTCCAAAGGAAACAGAACAAATTAATAATGAATATAGGACCAACATCGCAAGTTCCACAATTTGGAAAAATATTTCTACAATTGAAAATCGTTTGGGTAAACAAACCTTTGCATAAAAATTTACACAGAAATGTTCAAGGAACTCTTTAGTCAAAAAATGCTGTAGAATGTACAAAATCTTATCATGTAAACGCAAAATGTATCGAGTAGGAGAGAATACGGATAGAAAATTTGACAAGCGGTCGGTAAATGTTTTGTTTTTTAAACCATTTTAGAAACTTAAGTATTCCCATCACACCAGAGGTGTAGTTCGAAGTAAACATTGGCAGCACTAATTGCACCTATTCAAGGTGTTAAGACTTTTGCAGAAGCACCCAAAATCAACTCAGGAAGTTTTCATATTGTTTTTGTGAATATTGTACAACTGCAACCATCAAGTAGCCGATGGTACAAGCAAAACCAAACAAACAATAAACAAACCTATGAAAAAATTATATTTTGTAGTAAATAATAAAATGTTTTCTCCAATATTCAGTTTTATTACTACACATCTTTTTTTTTGCAATTTTCCCATTTTTATAATTCAATATTTTTGCTTGCATTTTACTTATAATATCAGTGTAAACATGAAAAATACCTACAACAGACTCTTGTTCTTTTTTTAAACACGGAGAGGATTTCATAATATTTTGATTCTACAAAGTCGTAATACCTTGTATTACCGTGTAAAGACACCTTAAGCGACGTTACATACATACAATCCAAAAGGCCGTAAGTACAATTTTAAATTTTTTACAGGAGAAGCAAAAAACCGTATACATTTTAGACAATTTACTTGTTAAGTGCCGAATTAAATAATGAATAAAATCGGTATTTTTGAGCATACATATGTATGTGTGTAAAATTTTAAGGAAAGATGTATTTTGGTTAATAACATCATAATCAATCAAAAAGTTTATTTTGAATTTTTTGCTTGTTACGGGCTTTTGGATTTTAGGTGACGAAACATATAAAATATATATTTACTTTAATTTAACAAAAAATACTTTAAAAAACTTAAATTTTTTCGCTAATTTTTGTTTTGCTCTAAACCAAAAAAAGCACATGTATTATTCCCCCAAAACCAAATGTTTCGACTTTTTCTGAAGTCAGAGTTATCGTATCGAATTCGATAAGACATTTCGGTAGTTTGTCTGAATTCAGACTTTTCGTAGCGAAATCGTTAAAAATTGTACATAAGTAAAAGTCAGTGAATTTTTTTTAAATAAATATGTATATGTTGATAAGAAAAATTTTTGTAACAAGTATTAAAAAATGTGAGTATGTGCAAATTATTTCGACAATAGCAGCGGTACTCTGCTATAAAAGCAAAAAAAAATCGTACCTTCATGTCGTTACGAATTCTTAACGATACCGACATATCGTTGCGAAGTCGTGTCAACCATTTCATACAAAAATTGTTACGATTTCGGCAGTATTTCGGTTCCAAAATCGGAAGATTTTGTCGAACAGTCGTTACGAATTCTTTACGAATTCGGAGCGTTTTGTTTGATGAAATACTACCTGGGAAACCAGAAATATGCCCTAAAAAAATGCCTCATAGAATCCAGAAGATTTTCTCTATGAACCGTTTTTAGGCTAAGGGGTATCCCAGCAGAAAGAAGCGAAGATTTTTTTCATAGGGATTCCTTATTGTTTTTATGTGGTAAATATTATTAATTTTATCAAGAAGAAAACCAAATAAAATCAAGAAGAAATCTTATTATTCACAACTTTTTTCACTCAATTTCCGTTATTTTTGGCACAAAAAAAATTCATATAGAAAAACTTCTTGATTATATTAATTGTAAACTATAGGGATTTCTTATTGATTTTATTAGGTTGCCTTCTTGATTTTCTTGAAAAGGTTTTCTTCTTGATTTTATTCGGTTGCCTTATTGATTTTTTCAATAAGGTTTTCTTCTTGATTTTAGTAGGTTCCTATATGAGTATGTGTAAAGCGTCTTATTGATTTTTTAATAAGAAAATCTTCTTGATATTATGAGGTGTCTTGTTATTTCATATCTTTAAATAGACATAGAGAAATTTTTTTTCATGGTATTTTTCAATTTCGTATAAGAATGTTTGCACAATAATTTCAATGGTTATTGAGGCTGCTTGTTAGCATATTGGGTAGAGCATATTGGGTAGAGTGCTTGTCTATCAGGTAGAAATTTGCTGGTTCAATACTTGGTGAGTAATGCTAGGAACACAATTGGGACGAACGACGAATTTCGTCCACGTCGACGAATTCGTCGATGAGAGTTCGCTGCGTAAATTCGTCGTGTGAAGCACAACAACGACGAATTTACGCAGCGAATTCCTCTCTTATATTTGATAAAGTTGGTTGTTTTGTGTACAAAGACAGAGAGTGAGAGAGAGAAAATTGGGTTTTTCTTCGTTCGTCGGCGTACAAATTAGAAATAAACCTATCTCAGAATTCGTCACGCACGACGAATTTCGTTGTACGGCGATGTTGTGTTCATTTTCATATGCACACACGTGTTTTATTTTTTATGACGAAAGTTCGCACCGAAAAATTCGTCGTTCGTCCAAGTTGTGTTCCTAGCATAAGTTAGTTAAGAATATAACCTAATCTGTATGTATGTATGTATGCATAAATAAATAAGATCTACAACATACTACATACATACATATATATGTATATAGTATAGAAATAAATGAAAATACATAAGTAGAGAGAATAAAGACGCATTTTTTTATTGAAAAAATCAATAAGATAACCTCATAAAAACTTCAAGATTTCTTCTTGATTTTTTCAAAAAGGTTTTCTCTATGAAATTAATAAGATTTTTTTATTGAAAAAAAAAACTATAGAGATTTCTTATTAATTTTGTTCTATTTTATGAGGTAGTTAGTAGGCACTGTTTTCTCTGTGTGTTTTATGCGCATTCAATATGCACGAAGAACTTGAAAATATGCACTTAAAAGTCAAAAAAATATGCTCTTAAATATATAATAAATTGGTTTATTTGTAAATGAAAATATATTTTTAATTCAAAAATCAAACTGGTACATTCCCTACTAATGTCGCATATCTCTTATTGCTTGGAGGTATATAGTGGTTGCTCGTCGTATAACATTAACCGAGTTAGACTAATATTTAATGGAATTGTAAGGTATATTTTTAGTTTTCGTATATCTCAACATGTTTCTGCTTATACTATTGAATTCTTGAAATGCTCTTTTTCTGATTTTGTTAAGATAAGGATCTTGAGTATCTTCTATCTCTTTGTTAAATCAAACACTTTCTCATCTATAACAAATCTACTTCGTTTTTCAAGATCTACTCGCAATCCTCAATTGATTTTACCAGCTATTAGGAATTCAACTTATGAGAGATCATTCTTAGTACTGGTCTGTACACTTTATAATCTTCTACCAGTCGAATTCAGGAGTTTTGGATACTCCACTTTACTTTTTAAGAGAAAATTATTTGATCCTTATGGGTAATGACTACACATTCCAACCTGTGCACACATCCAGGCAGAAATTGTGGCTTTGCCCAAAAAAATGTACCACCACAACACTGTAAATACAAAATTACGACTCTTCCAAAATTTGTGTACCACCACAGTACTGTAAACACAAAAATATGACTTAACATTTACAAATACCGCGTTCTTAGTATACCGCTTATATACCGCTACAATACCGTAAATACAAAAATTTTACTCCAGATCCCCAAATACCTCGTTTACAATAATTGTTTACCTCTTCAAGAATACAAAAATTTGACTTAGCTTTAAGATTTTACTTTCAAAATTTTTATTTCACTACTTTTAAGTTTTAGCTCTCTTTTATTTAACTTTACGATTTGAATTTCTAATTTTTCTCTTTTTTCACTAGTTTTAAGTTTTGTCTTTCATTTATTATAATTAAATGAAATGAAATTTTGCCTTTCGACATACAATAGCATTTTTTAGTTCAACTTGCCAATTTTCATTTTTCCACCAGCTGCATCTCCACTCCAAATCCCTCTTTTTCACCAACTTTTATTATTGAAACTCGATCCTTCTTCGAACTTTTCCTTTGCAAAACTCACTTCCCGTATATTCCACACGCTTCCTTTTTATACCCTAGTCACCATTCCTATCTCCTCCGTTACCCATCGGTTCTTTTCCACCGCCACGTCAGAACATTCCGTTTTTCTTCCAGCCTATTTTATTTTTCTTTTTACAAAAACTCACTTTTTTCCTCATCTTTTCCCTTTCTTTCCTTTAATTTTTTTTTCTATCTATCTTCCCCCTATTTTTCAACAGCTGTTTGCTCAAGGTTGCCACTTAAGCAACTGCCTTATCGGCAACAGGGTGCACGTGACATAACATCGGCTCCATGGTACATCAAAAATTCAAATTTACATTGTGATTTAAATATGCCACTACTGGCTGTAGAAATTGGAAAATACGCAGGCAAATATTTAATAAAAGCGATTCAAACATACAAGAGCATCTATACTTTGTTTATGTAAAAAACGAAACTACCCATTCGCCATTGTATACAATCATTTGTGTACATAAAATGTAATAAAAAATTTATGACTGTGTGTGTGGCTGTTTGAAAACATGCTTTATGTGTTTGTGCAAATAATATAGGAATGTATTACGCATGTGTTTCGCCTTAATAGTCTATAAATTATAGTTGTTGTCGTTTGTGCCGGGTAATTTAAAAAATGTTTGTACATTGGATGTTTATACCCTGCAGTCAGACTGGGGCCAAATGTCTCTATGTCAGCACTAAATTTCTAGTAGTAGGTACATTGTCTACAATTTCTTTTCTATTCGTCAGTATAAAAGAAAGAGAGACAACAAATGTGGTCTATTTTTGGTGGCTTTTGCAACAACTTGTCAATATTCATATAATTGTATGTACGTAAGGTATAGAAATGTACCACTAAATGTCTGGTTGGTATGTCTCCATGTTCCCATAAGAACTATGTATTCACTACCTAGTCAATTGTTTTAGTGTTACTAGTAGATTTTCAATGACAAGCACATGCTAAATGTCTATAGCACAAAATATTGTATGGGGATTAATTAGAGAGTAGTACTGGTGACAAAGTCAAAAGCGACTCAGTACATTTTCACCATCGACATTTCCTTCAGGGTAATTACACTTATTCGGATTAAATTAATGTATTTTGTCTGTTTTTTATTTTTAGCTGCACGCAACAACTACGTGTTTGACGGCCACCACTCAAAAAGTACCTGAAACGATACTTTTGCTATTCTCTGGCTTGGAACCGTCGTTTTTATTTTGCTGATTTTTAATGCCAATCTATTTTGGACGATTTTCGACACACCATTCTAAGCTTCGGAAAACTAATTTCACGCACATATAGACGAACATCGCTTATACGACTGCTCTATTCATAAGGATCCTATTCATAATGTGAACCGTGTCTAAAAAAGGATTATTTTTGAAGTTTTTTTCATATTTTTGTATTATGTCTTAAGACAACATATTAAAAAAATTATCTCATCTGAAATTTTTTTAATTGTGCATTAAACTTACCATCAGCATTTCATAAAAACTACGATTATTTAAGCATTTTCAAAGCAGTATATGATTTGAGACAGTGATGCAAAATGGCACAATTGGGCCATTTGTGCCACTTTTGGATGTTTGATGGCCCTGTGGTACTCTCTAGGCTATTTTGGCCCTTTCTGCACAAAATTCAACTAATTCCTTCAAACCTTTGAGTACACTTTTTAATGGAGTTTTCTCCGTTTTTAAAACTACATACTTTTATTTTTGGAGACTTTTTATTTATTGTACCACTTGCTATTAAACTTTTTCCAAAGGAAACAGAACAAATTAATAATGAATATAGGACCAACATCGCAAGTTCCACAATTTGGAAAAATATTTCTACAATTGAAAATCGTTTGGGTAAACAAACCTTTGCATAAAAATTTACACAGAAATGTTCAAGGAACTCTTTAGTCAAAAAATGCTGTAGAATGTACAAAATCTTATCATGTAAACGCAAAATGTATCGAGTAGGAGAGAATACGGATAGAAAATTTGACAAGCGGTCGGTAAATGTTTTGTTTTTTAAACCATTTTAGAAACTTAAGTATTCCCATCACACCAGAGGTGTAGTTCGAAGTAAACATTGGCAGCACTAATTGCACCTATTCAAGGTGTTAAGACTTTTGCAGAAGCACCCAAAATCAACTCAGGAAGTTTTCATATTGTTTTTGTGAATATTGTACAACTGCAACCATCAAGTAGCCGATGGTACAAGCAAAACCAAACAAACAATAAACAAACCTATGAAAAAATTATATTTTGTAGTAAATAATAAAATGTTTTCTCCAATATTCAGTTTTATTACTACACATCTTTTTTTTTGCAATTTTCCCATTTTTATAATTCAATATTTTTGCTTGCATTTTACTTATAATATCAGTGTAAACATGAAAAATACCTACAACAGACTCTTGTTCTTTTTTTAAACACGGAGAGGATTTCATAATATTTTGATTCTACAAAGTCGTAATACCTTGTATTACCGTGTAAAGACACCTTAAGCGACGTTACATACATACAATCCAAAAGGCCGTAAGTACAATTTTAAATTTTTTACAGGAGAAGCAAAAAACCGTATACATTTTAGACAATTTACTTGTTAAGTGCCGAATTAAATAATGAATAAAATCGGTATTTTTGAGCATACATATGTATGTGTGTAAAATTTTAAGGAAAGATGTATTTTGGTTAATAACATCATAATCAATCAAAAAGTTTATTTTGAATTTTTTGCTTGTTACGGGCTTTTGGATTTTAGGTGACGAAACATATAAAATATATATTTACTTTAATTTAACAAAAAATACTTTAAAAAACTTAAATTTTTTCGCTAATTTTTGTTTTGCTCTAAACCAAAAAAAGCACATGTATTATTCCCCCAAAACCAAATGTTTCGACTTTTTCTGAAGTCAGAGTTATCGTATCGAATTCGATAAGACATTTCGGTAGTTTGTCTGAATTCAGACTTTTCGTAGCGAAATCGTTAAAAATTGTACATAAGTAAAAGTCAGTGAATTTTTTTTAAATAAATATGTATATGTTGATAAGAAAAATTTTTGTAACAAGTATTAAAAAATGTGAGTATGTGCAAATTATTTCGACAATAGCAGCGGTACTCTGCTATAAAAGCAAAAAAAAATCGTACCTTCATGTCGTTACGAATTCTTAACGATACCGACATATCGTTGCGAAGTCGTGTCAACCATTTCATACAAAAATTGTTACGATTTCGGCAGTATTTCGGTTCCAAAATCGGAAGATTTTGTCGAACAGTCGTTACGAATTCTTTACGAATTCGGAGCGTTTTGTTTGATGAAATACTACCTGGGAAACCAGAAATATGCCCTAAAAAAATGCCTCATAGAATCCAGAAGATTTTCTCTATGAACCGTTTTTAGGCTAAGGGGTATCCCAGCAGAAAGAAGCGAAGATTTTTTTCATAGGGATTCCTTATTGTTTTTATGTGGTAAATATTATTAATTTTATCAAGAAGAAAACCAAATAAAATCAAGAAGAAATCTTATTATTCACAACTTTTTTCACTCAATTTCCGTTATTTTTGGCACAAAAAAAATTCATATAGAAAAACTTCTTGATTATATTAATTGTAAACTATAGGGATTTCTTATTGATTTTATTAGGTTGCCTTCTTGATTTTCTTGAAAAGGTTTTCTTCTTGATTTTATTCGGTTGCCTTATTGATTTTTTCAATAAGGTTTTCTTCTTGATTTTAGTAGGTTCCTATATGAGTATGTGTAAAGCGTCTTATTGATTTTTTAATAAGAAAATCTTCTTGATATTATGAGGTGTCTTGTTATTTCATATCTTTAAATAGACATAGAGAAATTTTTTTTCATGGTATTTTTCAATTTCGTATAAGAATGTTTGCACAATAATTTCAATGGTTATTGAGGCTGCTTGTTAGCATATTGGGTAGAGCATATTGGGTAGAGTGCTTGTCTATCAGGTAGAAGTTTGCTGGTTCAATACTTGGTGAGTAATGCTAGGAACACAATTGGGACGAACGACGAATTTCGTCCACGTCGACGAATTCGTCGATGAGAGTTCGCTGCGTAAATTCGTCGTGTGAAGCACAACAACGACGAATTTACGCAGCGAATTCCTCTCTTATATTTGATAAAGTTGGTTGTTTTGTGTACAAAGACAGAGAGTGAGAGAGAGAAAATTGGGTTTTTCTTCGTTCGTCGGCGTACAAATTAGAAATAAACCTATCTCAGAATTCGTCACGCACGACGAATTTCGTTGTACGGCGATGTTGTGTTCATTTTCATATGCACACACGTGTTTTATTTTTTATGACGAAAGTTCGCACCGAAAAATTCGTCGTTCGTCCAAGTTGTGTTCCTAGCATAAGTTAGTTAAGAATATAACCTAATCTGTATGTATGTATGTATGCATAAATAAATAAGATCTACAACATACTACATACATACATATATATGTATATAGTATAGAAATAAATGAAAATACATAAGTAGAGAGAATAAAGACGCATTTTTTTATTGAAAAAATCAATAAGATAACCTCATAAAAACTTCAAGATTTCTTCTTGATTTTTTCAAAAAGGTTTTCTCTATGAAATTAATAAGATTTTTTTATTGAAAAAAAAAACTATAGAGATTTCTTATTAATTTTGTTCTATTTTATGAGGTAGTTAGTAGGCACTGTTTTCTCTGTGTGTTTTATGCGCATTCAATATGCACGAAGAACTTGAAAATATGCACTTAAAAGTCAAAAAAATATGCTCTTAAATATATAATAAATTGGTTTATTTGTAAATGAAAATATATTTTTAATTCAAAAATCAAACTGGTACATTCCCTACTAATGTCGCATATCTCTTATTGCTTGGAGGTATATAGTGGTTGCTCGTCGTATAACATTAACCGAGTTAGACTAATATTTAATGGAATTGTAAGGTATATTTTTAGTTTTCGTATATCTCAACATGTTTCTGCTTATACTATTGAATTCTTGAAATGCTCTTTTTCTGATTTTGTTAAGATAAGGATCTTGAGTATCTTCTATCTCTTTGTTAAATCAAACACTTTCTCATCTATAACAAATCTACTTCGTTTTTCAAGATCTACTCGCAATCCTCAATTGATTTTACCAGCTATTAGGAATTCAACTTATGAGAGATCATTCTTAGTACTGGTCTGTACACTTTATAATCTTCTACCAGTCGAATTCAGGAGTTTTGGATACTCCACTTTACTTTTTAAGAGAAAATTATTTGATCCTTATGGGTAATGACTACACATTCCAACCTGTGCACACATCCAGGCAGAAATTGTGGCTTTGCCCAAAAAAATGTACCACCACAACACTGTAAATACAAAATTACGACTCTTCCAAAATTTGTGTACCACCACAGTACTGTAAACACAAAAATATGACTTAACATTTACAAATACCGCGTTCTTAGTATACCGCTTATATACCGCTACAATACCGTAAATACAAAAATTTTACTCCAGATCCCCAAATACCTCGTTTACAATAATTGTTTACCTCTTCAAGAATACAAAAATTTGACTTAAGTTGGGAAATTTACATTGTGACGACCTTATAAATTTGTATTCAGAATACTGTGACAACATCGAAAACAAGAGTCGGAGGATGGTCATTCGGCGTTATCATTTTAATGTTATGAGTACATTAAAATGTTGGAGAACGAATGTTGTACTGATGTTAGTTGTACCCGTAGACAATCGCACAGGGCGGTGATCAGTGGGAATAAATCAAAAAATTTTAAATTACAAAAGCTAAGAAATTATATATCAAATTATAGATAAGAAGAATTCAAATTTTCACTGCAATATAAGAAGTTTTGAATAAGCTACAGCCTTCTAAAATTCAAAGTTTTTATGGGTTTTTTGGTGAACTTTTCGATTTTCTGCATCATCCAAAGAAATTAATGCTTTTACCACATTATTTGCACTATTAAAGTAATTTCTTTTTTTAACTTTTAAAAACATAATAAAGGAAAATTGTTTATTAAAATTGTTGACAAATAAATGGAAATTATTTATAAAAAAACTATGTTAATATTATAAAAAAAAATTATCAAAAATCATGAAAAACGTTTTGTTTTGACCGTCAAGAAAAAAATGTCCAGTTTCATTTAAACATTTTTACGCTTTCCAACCCTGGAATCACATTTTAGATTTTTCTGGCTCCTTATACCAATATTGTTCTTTAAAAAATATATAAAATATGTTAAGTGAACAAAGAAAATAAGGAATTAGGAAAAAATTAGTTTTATTTAGTTACTTCAATATCCAAAACATCAAATTTTCTAGCTCTATTCTGTTCTATTTTTCTAATTGTCTATACCAAACTTTTCTTTTCAAAACATAAAATAACTGTATTTAATTTAAAAGGAAGAATAAGGAAAAAATTAATTATATCTAGTTAATTTTATATATATTACAAAAAGTGTAAATTTTCCAACCCTGGAATCATCCTTTTAGATTTTTCTGATTCCTTAAACCAATATTTTTCTTTTAAGAATGTAAGATATGTTTAATTTATAGAGAAAACGGTAAAATTAACTGTAGTAGGTTATTTTTATATAACAAAAAAGTTTAAGTTTTCCAACCCTGGACACGTCTTTTTGATTTTTTTATATATTTTTCATATTTTTAATACCAATTTTATTGGTACTGAAATATAAAATAATGCCCTAATTCTGTTCGACGAATGTATCGTATTGTCTATGGACGAAAAAAAGAAGTAGTTTTGATTCTTTAAAACAATTATTATTTATTGTCTATGCTAGAAGGTTCGTGCATTTGATTTATGATTTTGTTCCAAACATTATATCCAACACATATTTTTTCATGTATTTTTCAAACTATTGTATAATACTTTAATTGAAGTTTTATGTTTCAAAAACATGGCAATAATATTTATATTTTTCATTATCAAAGACAACAACAATTTTTGAAGAAAATAATTTAGAGACTTCAAAGACAAGAACTCAGAAGCATTTTCAAACAAAAACGTCCTAAATCTTCTTACTGAATTAGGGCATAAGTCTATTTAACCAAAAATAAATAAAAATTACTTTTAGCTAGTTACTTTTATACGGCAAAATCTAGTTTAAGTTTTTCAGCTCTGAAACCGTCTGCTCGATTTTGCTGATTTTCAATACCAATCTATTTTGGACCATTTCTGATACACCAGTTTAAGACCGAAGTCTCTAGCTTTTCTGGGAGCTTCGGAAAACCGATTTCACGTACACCAGACGGATGGACGGATGTACAAAAGGACATCGCTTATTCGTCTTCCCTATCCATAAGGATTCGAAACTAATATATTTTTTGTGTTGCATATTAATGTTATGGAAATTGCACAAGGAATGACAAACCTATTATAGTGTATTTTAATAGTTTATTTGGAAATGGTGTGTTTAAATTGTTTATTAATTTTTCAGTATTACTGAGCTCTGCAGCCGCTTTTCTTCAGCACCAGAAGTGCCGATCTTGATAGAGAAATGAAAGATCTCACTTAATTGCTTGATCAATTATTTCTAAATTTTATTTACAAAAATCACTAACTTATATACTAACTTATTCTAAGGGTCAGCATTAATGTGGCAATACAACAAACCAATGGTAGATTTACTGTTCCCACGGAACTTTGCAATCTTGACAAATTTCTGGTTATCAAACCCAGCAACAAATCAATACCAAAAATTTCAATTTAATTTCACATTATAAATTGCTTTATGCCAACAGTTTGCTTCACACAGTATTCATGTTACAATTTCGCTTGATACAAATTATTTAATACAAACAAAAAAAAAAACGTAATATCCATTACTGCTGACCAACAAAAAAAATATTTAGCGTAAATAAAAAAATGAATTCAAGTTCAATGTCTTAGAGTAAATAAAATTCTTACAGTGCTTATGTTAATTATAGATTCACTACACTATATATACCCTTTAACCATTTTTGGTAAAGCGTATAATAAATAAATAAACAAAAACGAAATGACAGGTGAAGAAGGTAAGTTTTTTCTTAAATTCATAAATAAATTTATTAACAAATATCTTTTATAAATACGAAAAAAAAAATGGAAAGGAAGAGGCTCGCTCCATGAGGCCAGTGAAGCTGCTCTATTGGAGTTGTGGCCATGTCGAATATAGGAGCTTTGTGGCCAAAGAAAAAAACGGTCACGTATATGCTGAGTGCGGATGAGCTGCAGAAGTTTGACTTTCCATATAGCCCGCGCGATGTACACGTCAAATTATAAAATTTTATTTATTTTTTATTTTTATATACAAAAAAACGTTATCTGTAAATTATAAATATATATATTTGTATGTAACAATGTTTTTTTTCAGCTGTCAAATGATAATTGAATCAGCTAAATTGAGTATGTGTGGACACTAGATTTTATTATTATTATTATTATTTTAAATTTATTATAATTAAAATTACAATAAACTAAACTAAAGAAAACAAAGCACTAACAACTACTGGCCATCGGCTTACACTAGATTTAATTGCTCAACTAAATTAAATTGACTCAATTAAAAATAAATGTCTCAACACAATATTAAATAAGTACATATCTAACAAGTAAGAGTGCTATATTCGGCTGTGCCGAATCTTATATACCCTTTACCAACGTATCTTTGTATATGTAGTATACAGATACATACATAAGTACATACATACATATTTGTTTTGTTATAAAATTTATAATTTTTTGTTATAGTGTAATTTTTAGTAAGAAATAACTAGCTTTATTTAACTAGTTTTATATATAAAAAATGTGTACTTTTCCCAACCCTGGGATCATCATTTTAGATTTGTTTGGTTCCTTATATTAATCTTGTTCTTTAAAAAATATATAGAATATGTTAGGTGAACAAAAAAAAATAAATAAGGAAAATACTAGTTTTATTTAGTTTCTTTAATATCAATATAAATTCAGTAAAGTGCGACTTTGACTCGCGCACGAAAGGTTCCGTACATTCGGTTTTTAGATTTTTTTTAATGTGGCTTTTTTGAAGTTTTTTTCAGTTTAAACGATTTTTTTCATTTGCCGACTTTTTTTCTGTTTTTGGGGTTTTTTTCATTTTGGCGATTTTTTTTATTTTGGCGATTTTTTTCTGTTTTTGGGCTTTTTTTCATTTTGGCGATTTATTTTCATTTGGTGATTGTTTTCTCTTTTTGGGGCTTATATTTCATTTTGGCGATTTTTTTCTTTTGGGGTTTCGAGATTTATTTCAGTTTTAGAAATTTTTTTTAATTTGGTGCTTTTTTTTTTGTTTTGGCGATTTTTTTTCGGTTTGCCGTTTTTGGAAATTTCAAGAGTTTTGCTCTTACGGTTTTCAAGATACAGCAAGTTATCCAAACTACATAGTCAAAACTGCATTAACTGATGGAACACCCTTTAATTAAATTTTTTTGAAATTTTAGTGTTAATTGTTGTAGTCTGTATAAAAATACACTAACTTTACAAATTTCAAGTGAATATACATACAATTGTATGTATATTGCATGGGATTTTAACATTTTTCGTTGCTTGTTTTGGGACACCCTTTAATTTTTTGCTCTTATGTAATTGTTGTTGTAGCAGCCAAAAGTGTACACACTGTGTCTAAATGTCAGGTCTGTAGCTCTTACGGTTCTCGAGCAAATACCCTGTGACAGACAGACGAACAGCGTAGCGAAAACAATAGGGTTCCTTTTCAACTTTAGTGTACGGAACCCTAAAAAGTTTAACTTTTCCAGCTGTGGAGCTGTGGTTTTTATTTTTCTAATGTTCTATACCCATATTTTCTTTTTAAAACATAAAAAATATATATAAATTAAAATATAAAAAAAATCATTATACCTAGTTTATTTTATATATCACAAAAAGTGTACGTTTCCCAACCCTGGAATCATAATTTAAAATTTTTCTGATTTCTTAAACCATTCTTTTTCTTTTAAGAATTTAAGATATTTTAAATTTATTGATAAAAAGGAAAAATTAGTTTTAGTAGGTTATTTTTATATAAAGTTAAAGTTCCCAACCCTGGAAGTACCTTTTTGTTTTTTTTTATTTTTTTTTCATATTTTTGATACAAATTTTATTCGTACTGAAAGATAAAAAGTTTATTAAATAAAAATTAAAAAAAATTGTGTTATCTAGTTACTTTTATATGGCAAAATCAAGTTTAAGTTTTCCAGCTCTGAAATCGTCTCCTCGATTTTGCCGATTTTCGATACCAATCTAAGTTGGACCATTTCTGACACACCAGTTCAAGAACGAAATCTCTAGCTTTTCTGAGAGCTTCGGAAAACCGATTTCACGTGCACCAGACGGACGGACGGATGGACGGACAGACGGACATCGCTTATTCATCTTGCCTATTTATAAGGACCCAGAATATATATATTTTTTGGGTCGCAAATTAATATTATGGAAATTACACACGGAATGACAAACCTATATATACCCTTTTTCATTTTTGGTAAAGGGTATAAAAATTAATAAACAAAAATTATGAATAAACCATTTATATAGTCCAATCACGAATATTCTCTCGGAATTTATTTCTTTAAATAAATTCGCAAAAGTAGTACTCTGTTCTTGTTACGAAAAAGATGTAAAATCTATCCGGCAGCATGTTTTTCCATGCAAAATGAATCTGGCATCATTTTAGTTTAGCTGCGAAACAACAAGAGTACCAGCCTTTACGAAAAATAATTTTCTCGAGAAAAACTCCTCCATATTTGGACATTATTTGTGTTTTCGAAATACAAGGACTTTATTAATTGTGTTTTTATGAATACTATTTTCTGTTTTGCAAGGAAAAGATTTTTAGTGAAAAAAAGCAATGTGATCCGATCACAGGGGAGATGTGTAAGTATATAGTAATAAAAATTTGTTTTTAAGTTGGAAGTACTTATGCTTTTAGTATATTTTTTTTAATTAATCAATTAAAAGCAGGGACCGTAAATAACTGTTATCGAAAAAATTTTAACTCAAAAACTCCCTGTGTTAGAGTCGACGGAGAGCTATACTGTCATATACCAATAGATTCGTATTGTCGAGCACTTTCAGAATTTATAGGGAGCTTAAAAAAAGATCTCACCTCCATAGTTAAGTTATTTTTCAACGGAAAAATAAAAGATCAGATGAAACTCTTAAAAAGAGAGTTTTATTTTTCCGTTATAAAATAAAACTCATTTCAGGAGTTTTATTTTTTTCCCTCTAAAATGAAACTCTTTTGAGGAGTTTTATTTTTTCCCTCTAAAATAAAACTCATTTAGTTTAATGAAGTCTAAAAAATTAGTCGCTTAAGCTTTTTTGGTGGTTATGGCACGATATGTTTTTATTTTAATTCCGATTTATTCAATTGCAATGCAAGGTAATTGTATTGGGAGGCAATTTACATAAACTGAGTTTTATTTTCGGACGGGAAAAATAAGACTCCTTACAAGAGTTTTATTTTAGAGGGAAAAATAAAACTCCTGAAATGAGTTTTATTTTATAACGGAAAAATACGACTCTCTTTTAAGAGTTTCATCCGACCTTTTATTTTTACGTTGAAAAATAACTGTCTTAGATGAAGTTTTATTTTTTAATTAACAAAATAACTGTTATAAAATAATTTTTTGATATCGATAACTGTTATTTACGGTCCCTGATTAAAAGTATCAAAACCTTCAATATTGTAAATACATAGGAGTTTGCTAGTTTCTGTTTGTTTTATTTAACTTATTTGGTTAGTAAATGGGCACACTGCAGTATATACATATGTACTGCATTAAAAATTGCAGTAAGCAGTAAATTTACTGATTACTGAAAAAATTCAGTAAATTTTTACTGATAATGAAATTTAATTTGCATTACCAGTAACATCGTAGGGCCGTATTCATAATAAAATTGTTACAAGTGGCAAAGTTTTTTCATTCAAATTTTAAAATTTTTCTATGAAAAAAATTTAACCACTTGGTAGAATTTCATTATGAATACGGGCATTACTGATTACTGAAAATTCAATGCACCTCATCATATAATAAATCATTTAGGCACTTTATAAAATTTTAGAAAAAATTTTAGTAATCAGTAAAAATTTACTGGTTAAAAAATTATTTTTACTGAAATTTTAGTAGTACTGCAACGTGCCGATCTATGGTAAATGTCTTTACTTTTACTTTTTAATTTTTAATTCCTGTGGTTCATTGTTTAGTTGTTGCTGTTCTTGTTGTTGTCTACGCATTGCAATTAAAATAAAGCAATTATCAAGTTAAATAAAACAAACAAAAACCAGCGAATTCCTATGCATGTATTTACAATATTTTAAATAAGTTTGTGCTGCTTCCCTATAGGAACTCAAACCCATTAGTAAGTAACTTCAAACTGGTTTTTTAATAACTACAACTGGTTGATTAAGTGATTTTTTTCCTTGTCGCCGACTCACTATTTTAACATAGGCATGTCATAGGCGGTAGTCAATTGTCCATCTCTGCATGACTTTTTAATTGACTACTAACTACTTATTTTACAATCAATTTGTAGTTAATTAATATTATAGCAAAAAAAGGATATATATAATTATATTTATTATATACATATTATATATACACATATGCTATATATATATACATATGTATATGTATATGTATATGTTCATATATATGTATCTATGTAAATATGTACATACATATATATAAAAATTTATTATTAATACGAACCGTTCATAGAAACTATTATACATATTAAGTATTGAAATTATTTTGTTTTTTTTTCAACACATTTGACTTTTGATTTCATGACATGCTTATTTTTAACCGACTTCAAAAAAAAGAAGGAGGTTAACAATTCGTCTCTATTTTTTTTTAGGTGTGTAGGTTCATAACTCGGTGCATTTTAGACCGATTGTAAAAAATTTTTTGTTGTCTGAGAGGGTATAGCTTTCCATTGGTCCCATTTGAAAAAAGTGGGCGAGGTCACGCCCACAATTTTTTAAATTTTATTTTGTGATCTTCTAATCATTTGATTGCTGCGAAACCTAGCAAACATCTTTGGTTCTTATAACCGATTTTTACGAACTTCAAACGGCACTGTAGGTAACATATATAAACATCTTTTTTTAGTGCTTATTTTTGAAGTCGGTTTAATTTTTTTTAAGTTTTATTTTTTTTTTATTTTCTTTTCATTTATTTTACTTTTATTTATTTCTTATGTTTGGTTGATATCTGCATGAGATTTAAACTAACTTTAATTTGATGATCTTACTCAAAATTTGTGATTGTATTGTGAAAAAGCTTTTTACCCCCTAGCGTATAGATGTTTACACATAAAAAAACAATTTCAACTGTATTCATAATACCTACTTTTTTCCGACTAATTTTTTTACTCACGCATTCGGAAAAAGTGGGGAAAACAACTTCATAATAAGAGAAAAGGGAAGAATGGAGTTTTTCTTTATGATTGGACTGATAATATTTTTTAATTACAAAGTTAGTGAATTAGTAAACAATTCAATTCAATTTAGATTAGACATAAAATAACGCCGTTAATCGATACAATAAGGATATTAATATGCCTTAACGAAAAAATGAATAGAAAAATTGTTTCCATTCGAAAACATTTAGATAGGCACGAAAAATATTTCTAAAGAGTGTTTTTGTTAGAGTGTCATAGCTTCGAGTTGGCATCACTGCTTTATTTGAGCACCCATTTAACAGCTGAAAGTTGCTTTTTGTTTAGTTTGTGCCGGTCCACGCACTTCAACTTTTGTTGATCAATTCGTAATTAAGCTGTAAGAAAAAAAAGATATTTGTATTCCTTTAAATTAGCTCCAGTTCAATCAGCAAATGCTTACTCCGCCACTCTTCCTCAAACTAGCCAACTAGTTACTTCACGTGTATCGTATGCCGATGCTGCTAAGACTAGTTCTATTCCCACACAAAATGTTCCACCGCCAAGTAATTCAACGAATGCAAACTCTACTTTTAACTTTAGTCGTCTTGAAGCTACTATTGAGAATCTGGTGCTAACTATAAACAACTTTACAACAAATATTCTTCTATTCCCACACAAAATGTTCCACCGCCAAGTAATTCAACGAATGCAAACTCTACTTTTAACTTTAGTCGTCTTGAAGCTACTATTGAGAATCTGGTGCTAACTATAAACAACTTTACAATAAATATGACTAGCATGATGCAAGAAATGCTGAGAATGCAGAATACTCTGCTTCAAGCATTAGTCAACAAACCATGAACACGTTAAAACTATGTTTCTGGAACACAAACGGCATTCGCCAACATAAAAATGAACTTGAGCACTTCCTCACGGAAAAAAATATTGATATAATGTTGGTCTCTGAGACTCACTAGACTTCGAGAAGCTGCTTTAAAATAAATGGTTACACTCTATATGATTCAAAGGACCCGAGAGGGAGAGCATGCGGTGGATCAGCAGTTCTAATTAAGTCAAGACTCAAGCACTATA
Organism: Tachina lurida; assembly: GCA_944452675.1. Classification (NCBI taxonomy): domain Eukaryota; kingdom Metazoa; phylum Arthropoda; class Insecta; order Diptera; family Tachinidae; genus Tachina; species Tachina lurida. The sequence continues at coordinate 80,252,158 of OX101754.1, forward strand.
TCCTTGAGAACGTTAGTGAAGAATATATGCAAGCTACGAATATTTTCGTAGAAAATTTTTGTGCGAATTTCGTGATATCATCAATTTACTCACCTCCCAGATTTTCAGTTACCGAAGATCAGTATGAGAAGTTCTACAAATCGCTTGGATCTTGTTTCGTGGCAGCTGGTGCCTACAATGTAAAACATACGTACTGGGGCTCGCGTCTTGTTACACCTAGAGGTAGAGCGTTGTTTAATACAATTTCAAAAATGGGCTTAGATGTCATTTCGAGTGGGGAGCCTACTTACTGGCCTACTGACGTAAGAAAAATTCCAGATGTTATAGATTTTGGCGTCACGAAAAATATCCATAGGGACTTAATTCACGTAGAGGGCTCTGTAGATTTGTCCTCCGATCACTCTCCCACAATAGTTACAATTTTCAACCCACTAAGGAGTGATTTAACTAACTCATATGCGAAAACGATTAATAGGGTCAACTGGCTAGGATTCAAAAAATATATTAGTAGTCACTGCGTAGAAAACATTCAGCTAAGATCACCTGATGATATTGAATTTAATATTGCCAATCTTAACGAATATATTAAACAGGCTGCTGAACATGCCACTACTTCCTATCCGCAGACTGGCTTTAATAGAATTTATTCTACGGAAATTGAACGTCTTGTATGTGAAAAACGGAGAGCTAGAAGAGAATGGCAACAACACCGATCACCCCCAAATAAAATCAGACTTAAAGAATGTACTAAACGACTCAAAGAGCTGCTATCGTCGGAAAAGACTGCATTACTGGAAAAGTATTTAGAAGGTCTTGATGTAACGTCAACATCTAATTACTCTTTATGGCGCGCTACTAGAAATCTTAAAAGACCCGTTGATCTCAAATCACCATTGCGTACTTCGACTGGAGGCTGGGCAAGAAGCGATAGTGAGAAAGGTAACTTATTTTCTGAGCATTTAAAATCTGTATTCACTCCCAATTCATGTACGGGTGCTGCCGATTTACCGAGTGTAGTCTCTCTACCCCCTCGTCCCTTAAGGTTTAAGATGCGTGAACTACAAAAAATAGTTGCTGAACTCGACCCTAAGAAAGCTCCAGGTATTGATGGCATTAGTAACAAGATGCTGATGAACTTGCCTCATATTGCAATAAGAATTCTGCTATTTATTTTTAATGCCATTTTACGAATGCAGTATTTTCCACATAACTGGAAACTTGCCAAGATTAAAATGATTCCAAAGCCAGGCAAAGATCTTACCAAGGCTGAGTCATATAGGCCTATAAGCTTACTTTCAACAATTTCAAAGCTTTTCGAAAAGCTGCTCATGACTAAATTGTCCACAATTTAAGCTGATACTGGGTGCATCCCGGACCATCAATTTGGCTTTAGAAGTCAGCATAGCACTATTGAGCAAACGCATAGATTGGTTCAAATTATAAGGAGGACTTTTGAAGAAAAGAAGTATTGTTCTGCCCTTTTTATTGATGTTTCTCAGGCATTTGACAAAGTATGGCACAAAGGCCTAGTTTTAAAATTGAAGACATACCTACCAATAAATATACAAAAGCTTTTGGAAAGTTATATTCTTGATAGAAAGTTTACTGTTGTGGAAGGAGACTTCATGAGTGTACCCGAATCTATATCTTCTGGTGTGCCACAGGGTAGTATTCTGGGGCCAGTCTTGTATCTAATATATACTTGTGATATGCCTGTGAGCAATAACATCCACACTTCTACATTTGCCGATGATACAGCCTGTTTGAGTATTCACAAAAATCCTGATGAGGCATCCCACAATCTCCAAGCACACATTACCCAGCTTGAAATATGGTTGAACTTATGGAGAATTAAAGTCAATGAACAAAAGTGTGTTCATATAACGTTTACCCTAAGAAAAGATACCTGTTCCCCCATTCGAATCAACAATCAAAATATTCCTCAACATTCTCAAGTCAAATACCTTGGCATACACCTTGATCGAAGGCTTACATGGAAATATCATATTGACTCTAAGTTAACCCAAATGAAACTTAAATTGACTCAAATATATTGGTTAATTGGCAGAAATTCAACACTCAGCCTAGACTGCAAACTTTTGATATACAAGTCGCTTTTGAAGCCAATATGGTGCTATGGAATTCAGCTGTGGGGCACTGCTTCAGCTTCAAATGTCGAGAGAATCCAACGAAGGCAAAACAAAATTTTACGTTTGATAACATCTGCTCCATGGTACGTTAAAAATTCAAATATTCATCGTGATTTAAATATGCCACTAGTGAGTGAAGAAATTGCAAAATACGCAGGCAAATATTTAACTAAACTCGAGTCACATCCTAATCCGCTTGCCCGTAATATTTTGAGCTTTACTGGACACATCCGCTTAAAAAAAAAGGACACAAGGGCTCTTATACCCAACACTCCAGATGGGACTGCTTAAAAATACTTCTTTTTGATTATCACTACTTATGTATTATTTATAACTATCACTAAGCTTATGTCCGATAAGTATATTTAGATTTAAGATTTGATTACTTATTGTTAGTTCATTTTTGAAGATACAATAAATAAATATGTATATGAAAAAAAATAAATAAATAAATTTGTATTCCTTCTCCGTCTTTTTTACAACTGAATTACGATTTGAGCAACAAAAGTTGAAGTGTGTGAACCGGGACTCTGCTTTGAAATTTCTTTATGCACCGACTTACACCAGAACAACGCGTACAAATTGTTGATATTTTTAATCAAAATAATTCTTCTATTAGTCAAACTCATCGTGCACTTCTTTCATTTTATGGCGTACATAATCGTCCTTCAGAGCGGCTACTTCGTTTGCGGACCACATACACAGACAAATCTCGTTATAACGAAAATCCGATATAACGAACGTCCAAATTTTTTACATTAACAACCTTATATAGCGAATAGTATCTTAATTTTATACTGTATATAACGAATGATAAAGCAAAAATTTAAAAATAAAAAACAAAACCTTGCTAGCAACATATATTTTTCGAACGATTAATACTACCTTATATAGCGAATCGCTTATATATGTTTTTTATTTATTTTTTTCAGATTATATAAATAACACTTGGAGAATAAATAATGGAGAGATTCACAACTGAACAAAGAAGCAGAATAATAGAATCAACAGAATCAACTTTATTGAATGGTTTTGTTAATAAGCAGAACTGTAGGTTCTGGGGTTCTGAAAATCCAAGAGCCATTCATCAGCGCCAATTGCACCCTATTAAGTGTACAATATGGTGTAGGATCACATCTGAAAATATCATTGGGCCTTACTTCTTCGAGAATGAAGATGGAAGTGATGTAAACGTAAATGGAGAGCGGTATCGGTTTATGAAAGAAAATTTTTTACGTCCTGCTCTTGAAAACAGACTTGGTATGTGGTTTCAGCAGGACGGATCCACTGCCTACACTGCCCGAGACACAATGGCACTTGACAGCACCCGACTATTTTCTTTGGGGTTATTTGAATGAGAGATTTTATGTGAACAAGCCAGAGACAATCCTTGAACTCAAGGCAAACATTGTTGCAATTCAAATTCAAACGCTACAGCCACAAATTTTGAAAGATATTATGGAAAATGCTCTAAAACGAGCCATCAGTGCGAGGCTGAAAGCGGTGGTCATTTAAGAGACATTATTTTTCATACTTAGTGTAAAAAAATTTCCATTTTGACTATTATACATATAATCTGAAAAAAAAATTAATAAACGAAAAAGTTATTAAACTTTTGAGCCCCTTGGTAACTTTTGGCCCACCCTGTATTTGGTAGCTTATTTGAAAACTAATTGCTGTCATAATTTTTATTGTATTGTATCATGTGTACAATAATAATAATTAAAATAACACTTGAAAAAAACTTTGCGATTTATCGAATTTTTCGGTATTACGAATAAGCCTGACATTATATCGTTCGTTATTACGGGATTTGCGTGTTCTATTGGTGATGATGTGCATCCCGTGAGACGCAGTACACACTGAAGAACCTGTAGCCGATATACAGGAAAGCATTGAATATGATCCTAAGCAATGAATTCGTCGCCGTTCCCAGCAGGGGGGATTGTGTCCTGCTGCGAAAAGTTGTTCGAAATTGTTGTTTCAGATTGCGCATTCTACGCGCCACGGTGGCAGCCACATGGCAGAAATCGTACTTAAACATTAATTGCATAAAGTTTTCTTTCCAATAAAGCCGGATTCATTGATATTAAAAGTATATATCCTTGTTTTATTATGATTTAAACTTGTCACTCTATAAAAACACCCTTTAGTTTTTTGACACAAATTGTATTCATGGACGTCAAGTTTTTTTTTTCTTTGACATTCAAGTTACAAGAACCACGTGACCAGTACACATCAATATGTACAACTGTATTCATAAAAATAAATATACGTATGTATATTAATAATGTACTCGTAAATAAAATAAATTTTATATGCACGTATGCAAATATTATGTACATATGTATGTAAGTATGTAAGTATTTATGGACACATACTTAAATATATACATATAATAACTTTATATTTTTTTTTTAAATTCTGCCGCACATGCTAAAATCGTTTATCGCTGAAACACATTTTCTGTTATTCACTGCGTTTACTTCTTCGATCCCAGTAAAAATGTTCAAATTTATAACAATAAATAAAATAAAATAAATAAAAATAGTGCAAGTTGATTAATTATTTATTGTTAGTTAAACAAACAATTTATGGTGATGACCCTTCCATTGATTTTTGCAATTTATACATATTTTATTGTCTGAAAACTTATTTGGATTTATTTATAACAATGTAAATGGAAAAGCGTGTATCTCCAACATAGCGTATACATAATAATTTTAGAATAAATTGTGTGATTTTGAAAGTTTACGCAGCTAACTAATATTTCTTCAAATAATAATTAAATAAAATAATTTATGTGCTGTTTTTGTCGCAATTTTGTCATTTATACCGGATATAAGTTGAAATATTTCGGAATTTCCGTTCAATTTATAAAGTTAAAACGTTTCTGACACAGGTACTTGCGCTGCATAAATTTTTTTTAAACTATTGTGGCTATAATTAAATAATTATGAATATTATATTTGTGAAAGTCACTGATAGTGTCTTGAATTTACCTTTTGTCGTCGTCTGCATTCATTGCAAAGAACGCCTACAAATTCCAACAAGCATCAAGTCTTGCTGCCAACAAGAAATTACAGCTCTCTTCCAGATACTGTGAGTTTTTAAAGGCCATGACGACCTATCCTACACAATCGCACGATCTACGAAAAAATACAACTCTGGTCTGATGAATTGATATTATCTTTTGAAAGTTTTCATAGACTCCATCATACCAGGTTTGTATATTGTCAAAAATCACACGATTGTGTGGCTTTCAGTGATATGATACGTCCTGGTTTTCCAGGATTTAAACAAATTGTCCTGGTCCACTCTTAAATTGTCCTAGTTTTTTTCTGTTGAAAAATTTACCACCAGCTACAATAAAGTTAAGCGGGAGCCACTCTGATTCACTTTTTGTTTCAACTAAGTGCCATAAAAAATTGCACCTTGTAAACAACTGCTACAATTAATCGATAACCTATTACAAATTGTTATCGATTACATGTTAAACATCTGTTTCATTTCTGAATTGCTGAATTTCATAATATTATTTTATTTTTGTTTTATTTGTTTAAAATATTAAGAGTTTTCATGAGAATGTTCAAAAGTCTCGCAAACTGTGCAATTGTGCATTTTTAGGCTCGCGTAAATAAAATATCAAAAATTGTATAGAAACTTATTTACACAAACCGCTTAAGTTTGCCCAATAATTTTGACTTGTAAACTTAAGCGGTGCAATTGTGCATTTTGTGAACCACAACTTCCTGCTTTTTTGGCTATCTTTAGGCATTTTTAGACACAAACACACTTTTTATTTTTATTTTGTCAATGCTGCACGTGCACTTATATTACGATATTATGTAAACTATTTATTCCCAAAGCCTTTTTCGATTTTGTTCAGCGTAAAGGGACAATTTTAGGAAAATGAAACGTCACATCTTTAATTAGTTTTTTGGTATGAATCCTAAATAAATTTTCCTAACTAGCGCAAACTAAATATAAGAAACCTACATCCGAACCGGATAAAAAATAGGCGATGTTTGCTGCTGGTAATGTTGCTTTCCGTTGGTGAAAGAATTTTCAACGTCAGTTTAGCGGTTTGAAAATCCGTTACAAATCTAAAAAAGTGGTTACGAACCGAATAAAAAATAGCTTATATTTGACGCTCTTAATGTAGTTTTCTATTGGTGAAAGAACTTTCAAAATCGGTTTAGATGATTGCACGTGAAAGCGTAGCAAACAAGCAAACTAACTCACTTTCAGATTTATAATATTAGTAAAGCCTATAGTACACGGCATGTAAAAAACTATACGAGCATGTCACTCTGACGTAATTTTGACGTCATCACGAAGCTATATGTGCTAAATGCATCAGATTTGTATTTTGGATCAGAAATAAAATAAAAATTTTACGGCATGTGGACACATTTTTTCCTGTCACTAGGCATTCCTAGCAGTCCTAAGCTGGGCATTGTACTCAGGACCGACGAGTGCCCATTGCCAACACAACGAGCAGATGTCCCGAGACCCATCCTATAAGCAATCATTGCCGCAGATGATTTAATAAAAATTTTTATGGGTTGTTGTCCAATTAAGGCCTCAATGGCTAAAGTTATCCAATCAAGGTCTCAATGGCTAAGGTTGGACATGACCTCATTGCCCCTGTTGCAAGAAGACACGCCAATCTATGAACTTTACATAGTTTAGTTGTCGCCACAACTTGGCGAGTCTTTTGTCACCAAACTATCGCGCCGTACGTTATGATTGGCCTAACAATCATTGTGTAGATCCACATAACCATTTTCGGGCTCATGCCAGAGGTGAACCCAGCACAACTCTTCACCATCAGATCGCCCTAGTGGCTTTCTGTCTTACGCATTCAATATGTCGGTTCCAAGTTAGCTTTTTATCAAGAGTAGTCCTTAAGTATTTGTCATTGGTCGAATAATGATAATTGCATTCATTCAACGATACTGTCCTTAGACCAAGTTTTGTTCTAAGAGAAAAGGGTACCAGAAGAGTCTTATCAGACTTGACCGCCAGGCCATGTCTCCCACACCATGTTGTTACAGTGCACAAAGTATTGTTCATGACGTCTGAGAAAATGTTGCCGAATTTTCCAGTTCCCATCACAACTAGGTCATCAACATACCCTATAACTTAGTGTCCTTGTTCACTAAGAATAAGGAGAAGTTCATCAATCACCACTGACCAAAGTTATGGTAATAAAACACTACCTTGGGGACACCCTTTGACTGCCTTAATAGTAACGATATCATTACCCATATAAGCAGTTATGCCCCTGCTCTCGCGCATAGACCTAATCTATTTCACGGACGCGTGATCAAAACCTTTTTGTCTAAGAGAGCACTCTATTGAATCATATTCTGTATTATCAAATGCACCATTAATGTCTAAAAAAGCACTCTAGCTCTAAATAGGGCGGCGGCACAAAACAGTGCACCTTTGAAAAAGCGCTGGAAATATACCATCCCCGCCAGGAGCCTTAAGAGGCTGAAAAGAGGCAATAGCCCATTTTATCTTATCCGGATTAAAGATGACTTTAGACAATTTGAGAGGTGTTCTGTATGAAACAGGAGAGCAAATCATCAGGTCATCACCACTTTGAACCTTGAGAATCGACTCAGGAAAATGAACACTAAGTAAATGTTCCAGTGTTTCTCTTTGGTTCTTGGTGTAATTACCATCAGCTTTCCTTTGAACGCTTTGCGGAATTAAATAGTCTTCTAACTTCTTTACGCATATCATCAAGAAGGTCACTCCACCACGGTACATGTCCTACCGTTTTTTGGTTTCTCAGACTACAAGTATCATGATATGAGGAAATAATGACCCGATTAAGCTGATCTGCTGCTACCTCTAGTTCTTCAAGAGAAAAAATATTGGAAGTTAGCAGAGTTGCTCTAGAGTCTACCATTTCTTTAAACGCAGTCCAGTTAATATGTTTGCGACTCGTTAATTGTTGGCTAACTGACATGTTTCCTGGAAAATCAAACCTTATGTATCGATGATCCGACAGGGAGACATCGTGAGAGAGCCTCCAATTGGATATGTAGTTAGAAATGAAATAGCTAGATAACGTGAGGTCTAATACCTCTTCTCTGATGGCATTAACAAAAGTTGGCTCCGAACCGCTATTCAAAATCTCTATACCATCATACAGACTACTTGTCTAGTCCCTTGTTCCGTTGGGATCTCCGAAATGGCCGCCACCAACTCCCTTCGGATGAATTCTGGAATGGGAATGTAATTAATATACTTATTCATTAGCATTGCCGCTCTAGGAACACAATTTCTATTATGAAATATTAACGTTCATGGATCTTGTTGAAGGCCTAAAATGTTACCTTTGATAGCCCATCGTTCTTCCACAAGAACCATGTCTATCTGTTTTTTGGTGAAAACCTTGCACAAGCAGGCCTTGCATTTAGCGTGGTGCAAGTTCGGCTGTAATACCTGTATGGTGCTCATACCTCCTTAGTATCCTTAGAGGATGCAGCAGCTACCCTTTGTAGCTGCGCTCCTCTTGGCCCTTTAATTGCTCTGACCGGGGTATTATTTTGGCTAGGTTCGTTTGACCTACTATTAAATCCCAGTGTGATTTATGCTAACTTGACCGTTTTTTCTTATACAAAATACCGATAGTTTCTAACCAACTTTCATTATAATAAAGTGGAAGTGGTGGTAGGCAGAAACTCTTTACTCATCGAAGCTGTAGTCGAACACATATACACACATAAGTACATAGAGAAGAATATCACAAGGACCAGCCAAAGGACGCAAAACAGCTTACTTACAAGCCCAGACGTGGGGAGACAGCCAACGACGGGTTACGCAACAAATTCATTGCCAGCGAAGCCAGTATTATATTACTCATTGGCAAAGCAAAATATTTTATTTGTGTAAATAAAAATAATTCGTTTTAATTTAATTATTATTTTTCGAACTGTATTTGTTTCTATATTCTTATGAATAGAATAGGCTAATGTTCGTAACGCTTTTTAAGCCAAATTACATGTGATAATTATTAATGAACAAAAAACATCAAAGTTAGTTGTAAATATTCTGACAACAACACATAGTTGAACGGAACAGCCACCCGCTGTTCTGAACGCTGATGAGGAAGGTTTAGTGGCCTTCGAAAACGGCTGGCTGTTCCGTTCAACTGTGTGTTGTTGTCAGAATATTTACAACTAACTTTGATGTTATTTGTTCATTAATAATTATCACATGTAATTTGGCTTAAAAAGCGTTACGAACATTAGCATATTCTATTCATAATAATTTGTTTTATTTTGTCTGAGTCGACATTTAAAATACAAGTGCCTGCTTTTGACAGTTCGTTCAAATGACTGAGAAAAAATTACGAACATTAGCATATTCTATTCATAATAATTTGTTTTATTTTGTCTGAGTCGACATTTAAAATACAAGTGCCTGCTTTTGACAGTTCGTTCAAATGACTGAGAAAAAATCATTAAAATTCTAGTAGTAGTTACATTGTCTACAATTTCTCTTCTATTCGTCAGTATAAAAGAAAGAGAGAAAACAGATGTGGTGTATTTCTGGTGTATTTTGCAACAACTTGTCAATAGAAGTAAATTTGTATGTACGTAAGATATAGAAATGTACCAGTGGTTGGTATGTCTCCATGTTCCCATAAGAACTACGTAGTCACTACCTAGTCAATTGTATTAATGTTACTATTAGATTTTCAGTGATAAGCATATGCTAAATGTCTATAACACAAAGTATTGTATGGGGAATAATTAGAGAGTAGTACTGGTGACAAAGCCAAAAGCGACTCAGTACATTTTCAGCATAGATATGAATGTTTATGTATTTTCAAACATTAATTATATACATATGCATATATGTTTCTATGTAGTATGTATGTATATCGAGACCTACTTTCGGTTTAATTGTAAGCAAGATGTTGTAAAAAATAAACTTTTTAATTGAAATTAAAATAATAGCCTAACCATAGTTAAGAATTATTAAAATGTCGAAATGTTTGATATCTTTTAAAATACAGGCTGTAAAATTTTATCGTAAGCGACAACTTATGTATGACGTAAAACATATTTGAATACTATAAAAACTATCTTCCGAAAACTTTAATTTTATCGCTTACTGTTAATTGAAAATAGGGCTCCGTATACACACATATACTTACATATAATACATAGTATATAATACATAGATATTCATTGTATCTACATTATGTAGGAAACATTGTAAAAAAATTACATTTATAAAATGAATTATTCTCTACACTGAAAAAAAATTTAACAAATTAGCATTTTTTATTTTAAGCAAATTCTGCCAAAAAGCATTTGGCAGAATTTTTTAAAAGTTAAATGATTTTATAGTATGTTTACACGGTACGTGCCTCGCTCTCTATTCATGCTTCACGCCCCAATCATGACCGAATCCACATGGCTCGCCATACAAAATTATGAGAGCGAATCAAGTAGATTCAATTTGAATCTACTTGCGAAGCACGTAAAATTGGTATCTTCTCTAACTTTTATCGCAGTTAATCGCCACTTTATCTGAACTAGCTATCAAAACAAAATAGGTATATGTGTATGTGTGTGTTTTTAAACAAATGAAAACAAACCAAAAAACATAGATGTGAGTTTAATATAAATAAATTTAATTAAGTTATGAATAATATCAAAAGGAAAAATAAGAAGAAAATATAGAGATGCCTTCAAAAACAAGATTTCGAATGAGTCGAATTTATGTAAGTATGTATGCTTATCTGTATGCATGCATATACGTGCGTATGATACGTATGTTCTGTGAATACACATAAAAAAATGCCACGCGAACAGTGATGCCAACTTTTTTAGAGCAAAAAGCACTGTGTGTTCTTAAAAAAGCACTAAATGAAATAAGTACTCGTATATACATATGTATGTATGTGCATATGTATGTACATAAATATATTTATATTATATCGAGCCATATTTCGATTTAGCTTATAAGTATAATATGAGTAGGAAAATAATTGAAGTTCATTTGGGAAGACACTCCAATTATGGTGTATTATTTTAACAAAAGAGTGATCAACGAGAATTATACTCCTCGTTTCAGGAAATGCAGTTTCATATTTTTCCTCTGGCCATAAAACTGTTTTAATAAAACAATTAGATTTTTAGGTGATTCGTCTGAATTAATTCTTACATGAACATGGTTCAGTATGTTACATTCTGAAGAACATAAGTCTTTTCTTTTTAGACCGTATTTTATATGAATGAAACAATTTGATTTATAAAATCATTATTGTATATCTAACTTACTTTTCAAATAGTTATTAGCGCTAAAAGTTATTTCTACTTCAACATTTGAATATGGTAATGTTAATAGTCCTAGAGCAAATATTGACAGTATTAGAAATGGATTATGATTATTTGAATTTTTAGAATTATGAACTTCAATCCAAAATTAATCAGTTCTGAACAAATTTTTCCATTTATTTATCCTTAAATTTCTAATGCTTCGTTATATTTCTTCAATTTCACCATCTCAGCAAAAATTACTGCTTCCCAGAAGAGTTTTAGTAAGCCAGCTAGAAGCAATGCATGCAGTTTCCAAAAAGATATTAATTTTTTGCCTTACTAATTCCATTTACAGAAGTAATAATGTGTAGTTTTTATGTACTCAGATGCAAAAGTTACTGGTTTACATTTTTTTTACTTTTGTCCACTTTGTTAGAGAGCCTTACGTTAGTACTTTTCAGAAGCATTTTTGGAAGCTTCCGTTATCAAGAAAGCAATACATTGCTTCCCTCAGTGGTTAGTAATTAGATTATTGTAATTAAGTTATTTTGTAACGTGCATGGTATCCACTGTAGTTTCTAGAAATATATTCTTTTTTCTCACTATGAAAGATAAAGTTTTTCTTCCTTTGTATTTCACCCAGCTGAATTAAAATTCTGCAAAGGAAACTTTGCGTGTCTAAAAGGGGTGCAATAAGATAGTTGTTTTATGCTATGTTCAGACGGCAAAATGAACCACTTGGTTGGCTCACCGAACCACGATTGCGAACCCTGGTGTTCAGACGACACATTCGTGGTTCATTTTGACAAATATTTTTGATGTAGTGATGCCAACTTAGAACTTTTCGTGCTGGATTTAAGCCGTTTTAAGTCACTCAAAACGCGAAAAAAACGTGGTCCCAAACTATAAAACATGCAAATCTAGCAATTCTTATAATTATAATGCCTGTCACAGAAATAGATCAAAATTGTTTTGATTACGAATTTTAATTTCGATCGATTTTGTTTTACCTTCTTCAGATTTCGATCGATTTGTTCATTCCGAAAAAACGTCAATGCGATTGTTTTCAATTTAAATGTGGCAATATTGGGCAACAAAAAACACATTGTTGCTCGTATTAGAAGAGCAACAAAATACCAATGGATACATTTTTTTATTGAAGCTAAGCAAATATAAAATTTTTTTACATGCAATGTCTGTAATTGCAATAATTGCAGTTTTTGATGCCCAGAGCAGTCAAGATTTTGCCGGAAAATTGTTTCAGATCTACTTTCATATCCAAACGTAGTGTATTTTGTTTTTATGATGATGCATTTTTTCCTTAAGAAAAGAGAAAATATCTTAAATATGTAATAAAAAATTAAATAAAACAAACATATTTTAAATGGTTGAACAAATTTTTTCTTTGCTGAAATAAAGTTGTTTCCAACAGATTTTTGTACTTTCACATAGAGAAAATTGCAATTCCGAGCATTATTCATCGAGCAAATTCTTCGTTTTTCGTTTTCTGCAGAACCTAATTACGTAAGTGAAATTATTTCGATCGAATTTGGTTTCTGTGACAGGCCCTTTAGCCCCTTTTTACTTTTTGTTCAATATGGCTAGATTTTAGTTTTTGTGAACTTTTTCTTCCTTTAATCTAGCAATATCGACTTTTAACTCATTTTATTTTGTTAGTTTACCAATTTAAAAAAGAAGAATAATATAGAATAATATTCTATTTCTTCGAATTTTTTGTGATTTGAAAGATATTCAGTATAGCCTAAAAACAGGATAATGTATGTTTTGAAAGAGAATGATATTGAAATTTTATTTAATAACGACCAGTTTTAAATGTATGTACTTGCGTAAACATGGATACATACATATGCATATATACTTCTATTATGTATATATGTAGGCCCTGCTAGCATTTGGATGATCGTTTTGGCAAAAATCATCTACGCGAGTCTTCCTCGAGTCCCCCGGATGACAAAAAGGGGATTAATCAGCTGCGTGCGTGAAACGCGACTCGAGAGGGATTCGTATCTATGCTTCAAAAGTGATTTCAGTGAAGTTGACAAAAGTATAAAACATATTATTAAAAGTGATAGATTTAAAAATACAAAAAAATAAATATGTACCTTCAAATAAATAAATACCTTCAAATAAAAAAGTAAATAAAAAAAAGTGATGTCAGCCAAACAAATAAAAAGATTGGCTAAAAAAGAAGCCGAAAGGCTCATAAACCCAAAAAATAAAGAAATGAAATCGCAAGAGCAGGAGGAGCCAATGCAAACACAAAATGAAATAGTTTTCCCAGATGTAGATGAATCATGCGAAGTATGTATGGGGGTACACTATTTATATCTATCTCATTAAAATGTAATATGAAATGTAATATCTCGAGCTAATGTACTTATGTATGTATTGATCTTATGATAGGTACATATTAATTTTTAATAAATTACTTAACAAAATTTGCTGACGTTTTGATTTAAAACAGAAACATTTTAAAACTAGCTCCTTTTCGCGCTTATTCAAAAAATTTTACTTTATTTTGCGCTAAATGTATATTTTTTCAATTTAGCGCCTTTTCAAAAAATTTTTACGCGCTTGGAGTATCAAAAGTTGGCATCACTGTTTTAATGTATATACATACATGCATACATACATACGTGAATAGTTAATACGCGTTTTATATTCCGTGTCATTTGCTTTTTTACAGTAGATAAACAAATTAAGCAAAACTAATTAATAAAATGTGTTCTAATATTGTTAAATCATAGTTGCAATCATTTTTTGTGTGTTTTTTCGTTTAAAAATATGTATGTGTATGTGTGTACTCATTTTGTTTTGATAGCTAGTTCAGATAAATTAGCGATAATCTGTTATCAAAACTAGCGATGATAGCAATTTCTTCATGGTTCGCAGCTAGGTTCAAAATGAACCAAGTTGGTTCGCTCTCAAAAATTTGTATGGCGAACCATGTAGATTCAATCAAGATTCGACCGCGAACCGTGAATGGGAGAGCGAACCTCGATAATTGCTGTCCGTGTGAACATACTATTATTGCCTTTTTTTTAAAAGCAACAAGTTGAAAAATTACGCACTGTTATGAATTAAAAAACACTAAATCTAGTATGAAAAGCACTAAATTGGCACGCTGCATACGAAGCACGAATGCATGATTCATTAACTTGATTCAGAGAGCGAAGCAGGTGATTCAATTTGTCGTCTAAACATAGCATTAGGTAAATGAAAATGCCAGATCTGGCAGCGAAAATGCCAAAATGGCAACAATGATTGAAATGCTTACGTTATCGTTCGCACTCATTTTCTTTCGACTTGTCGTGCTAAAGGCTTTTGGTGGAACTTAAAACAGCTGTTTGTCGTTTAAAATTCTTGCGAACGAAAATGAGTGATGACATCGTGGGATTGGCTGTTAATTTATAAAGAAATATCAATTTTACCTAGTTACATTTATACAACAAAAAAGTTTAGATTTTCCGACTCTGGAATTATCTATTTGCATTTTTCTGATTTTTAATATACTCTTTATTTCTTTCTAAAATATAAAATATGTTTAATTTAAAGAGAAAAGGAAAAACTTAGTTTTATGGTATATGTTTCCGCCGGCATGATTTAGATAAATCATAATGACCAAATCATGTTAATTTATACATTGCCTTAAATTATGTCGAAAATACTATTTTTCGAACTGAATTTATCTATGCAACCCTGCGTTGGTTTTGGAATTACAAACTGCAACCCTGAGTCATCTATTTCGAAAAAATTACATTGATATCACATTTCCATTATGAGCAAATCAAGTTGATTTGAGAAAATCATGTCGAAATCATGATACAATTATAACAGGTACATGCACAAGCCCAGCCTGTTACTGAATACATTGCAGATAAATGTCAAACTTTGTTTACAAGCTGCAAAAATGTTAGTGTATTTGTGTGAATAAAATGCTTATAGTGTTGCCAATGAATTTACACAAGGCTGTGTCTGCAATTACGCATTGAAGAAAATTACACTACACATCTTTTGTGTAGGTTAAAATTAAAAGAAAAATAAATAAAAATAGAACCCAAAGTAGAATTACACACAGATTATACAAGATTTAATTCCATGGCCTACACATGTGAGTAGAAATCATGCAGGAATGCCGCGTCTGCAATTGTACTTTACTTACCCTGTAATTGCTATTTTTATAAACAAAAGACATTTGTTTCTGATAATTTTTCGTTTGTTTATACCAATAAAATACATTTGTTTTTTGGTGTTGGAATTTTGTTGTAGTCGTGCATGTACCTAGTATAATTGTATCATAGTCGTAATGTTCCATTATGTGTTGTAAGTGTTTTTGTGTTCGAATTTTTTATGTTCAATTTGGTGTTTGAGTTGTTTATTTATTTTCATAACATAAAAGAAACAAAACTTTTTTTTTAATAATAAATTTGGATCAAAGATACTCCCCAGCAATTGTTTGCAAGATTTTGTAGTACTCTTTTGATGGCCAACAAAGTAATGAGTGGTACTTATTTATCTAGTTATTTTATGTGTATAATAATGACAACTTATTTATATCATTACGTAAAAGTACTTATTGTAGTACTCTCTAGTTAATAATGAAATATATGCATCTAGAGAAAAATTTATTGCTCGCGAAAATTAACTCCGAAAACAATAAAATATATTTGGTTTTTACTATTATTTGCAAAATTGAAATCTTTTCGAATATTCTTCAATATATGTACATATTCATATATTTTCTTTTTAAAATTTTGATTTTTAACAATCCAAAAATAGGTAACAATTTTATAATTATGTTATAAAATTCTTTTATTTTTATCAGAAAAAATTACCAACTAACTTTTGAATACTTTTAGGCAATCAGTTATCTATTAACTTTTGGATGTTTGTAGGCAAAAATTATGGGGTACCGCATACTTTTTGAACTTCTCAAATATAACTAATGGGTTATTCAGTGAAATTGTAAGTACTTACGAGTGGGGAGTACATTAGAGCGTCTCGCCCAACATGCAACAAAAAAAAGTTATCCGTACACCAGCGAATATAAAGTATTGTTCCAAGGACATTTAAAAACAAATTGTTTTTTTGCCCTTTCTAGTTTATCCGTTATATCTTCCATATTAACAGTCCGATATTAAAGTTTGATACAGCGAATTTTTTTGACTCAGGGAGGCCAATATTTTTGCTCTTAGGTCCATTGAACTCAAGTGTACCGTTCAAGTATTTACCCCGAAATCTAATTTCCTACCACCCTAATGTGACACCTTAATGTTAGAAATTTATAGCTCGCGAAAAATCATAAAACTTATGCTAAGAAAGTATTTCGATAATTACAGCACAACTATTTAAAAAATGATTTTATAAATTCATTGTTGCAGACCGTAGGGGTCACCTTTTTAAATTTGTCATAGTTTCATTATTTATTTATTACATTACAGATATTAAAGTATAATATATCGATGAGTTTGTTTGTGGAAGGCCAATTTTTTTATTAAAAAGTCTATAGTATCAACCCATCATATCTCAACTTATACAAAAAGAATTAAAAGTATATGCGCCTTTCTGGTTCCTTGTGAAAAGCAAACCACTGGCAATTCACGGAAGTCGAAACATTTTCCAATACACAGCATGGATTCGTCAGTTGCCAGAAGACGTTCAACAGACCCTCCGTCCCGTTATCCAAAATAACTCATGCCTTTTCCACCCTGAGAATGTTTTGTTATCGATGATAACAGACGAAGATGCGATAATGCATTCAGATGGCTATACTAAAATTGTATTAGCCCGTAATGATGCAACTGTTCGGTCCACAAGTTGTTAATTTTATAAACTTCGAAAGTGACTCATACTTCGATATGATCAATTGGAATAAATTCGAATTGACAGAGCCACCATGCTTGCAGTTATGACTATACCCAAGAGCATCTGGAAGCATTACAATGTTTGCAAAATGTAATAGAATTACCAGGTAAGGGCAAGAAAAATATCTTCATTTCATAGTTTTATTTGCTAAACCTAACTTTTTTCACAGCTTATCCATCTCATTCTCTAAACACCGAGCGTTTTGTTCATGTAGGACATGAATCTGCCATGGCGATCACCGACGAGCAACGCATTGGCCACTTTTTTTCTAAGCTCTAGAGCCGTCAAAAATATAGTCAACTTGAATCACGTCGAGATATGATCGACTAAAATTCCTATTATTTCACTTTGCTTTTTGTTGCTTATTCATTGTTTTATAATTTGAGGTATGATGTAAAGGTTACCTGAGGTCAAAGACTTTTGAATTAAAAAAAATTGGTCTGCCACAGATAAGCTCATCGATATATTATACTTTAATATCTGAATGTAAATACTGAAGCTCTGACAAATTTAAAATGGTGACTCCTACAGTCTGCATCAATGAATTTATAAAAGCATTTTTTAAATAGTTGTGCTGTAATTATCGAAAAACTTTTTTTGCAAAAGTTTTATGATTTTTTGCGAGCTATAAACTTCTAACATTAGGGTACGCATTAGGGTGGTAGAAAATGAGATTTGGGGGTAAATACTAGAACGGTACACTTGAGTTCAATGGACCTAAGAGCAAAAAATTTTTTTTTTAATTTCCTTGGAAAAATACTTTATATTCGCTGGTGTACGGAGAACTTTTTTTGTGATACGGTCTAGAGTCCTAACACTTTTTTGCTGGGTCTGTATTAATAATAATAGAGAATTATTTGGGCGAAAGAAAAACGCCAACACTAACTGTCGTTTTTTAAATTACTATTTTCCTTTTTGTCAACAAATAAAATCAGCCATTTTTATTTGTACTTAAATGTCACTTTTACGAATTTGTAAGTCACCAATAATGGATGAGACAAAGTTGCATTTGTAATAATAGCAGCCGCGCAGTGTTGCACTAACAAATTCGACTTAATTTGCAGCAAATTAAGTCATTTGCGATAATTTGCTCATATAAAAATATATGGGAAATCAATTTACAAATTACTTAATTTGGGCAAATCAAATGTTTTGATCTAAGTCACGTACATGGAAACGTCCTAGCAAAAAACTTTGCCTACTAGAATGAAAAAAAAGTGTATGTACTCCTCAGTCGTAAGTACTTACAATTTGACTGAATAACCCATTATTTTTGTTTGAGAAGTTCAAAAAGTATTCGGTACCATATACTTTTTGCCTACAAACATGCAAAAGTTAATATATTACTGATTGCCTAAAAGTACTCAAAATTTAATGGGTTATTTTTTGCGTACAAATATGCAAAATAATATAGATTAATTTTTGCTTAAACTTATTCAAAATTAATTTGCTATATTTTCTAATTTTTTTATTTTAAATGAATAAAATTTTGTAACAAATTTCTCTAGATATACATATTTCCTTATTAACTGGAAAGTACTACAATAAGTACTTTCACATAGTGATATAAATAAGTTCTTATTTTATTAATTACATGACAGTCATTATTATGCAAATAAAATAATTAGATAAATAAATACCACTCGTTACTTTGTAAGCCATTAAAAGAGTACTACCCATTACAAAATTTCGAAATTTTTTTGCTGGGGTACTATTTAAAATTTATTGAATATTCATCATATTCAATAAATTTTAAATGTCAACTACATGTGGATAAAATTCACGTTACAGATGCTGCGCCCACCTTATAAAGTACGTGCATCAATTGAATGCGAAAATTCAAACAACAAAACACTCACAAGCTCGGTGGCAACACCTCGAAGTGATTTACTTAAAGCTATTTGATTTAAAGTCGGTGGAAACATACTGTTATTAGGTTTCTTCTATATACCAAAATAAGTTCCAATTTTCCAACCCTGGAATCGGTTTTTTAAATTAATTCTTGCTGAAACATCAAATAGGTTTAATTAACAAAAAAAACCAGTAATTAAGCTATGTACAGACGATTGTCAGATCTTACAATATTGTCAGATCTGGCAATGTGCTGACAATCTACAGGCAATCAAAAATTGCCAGTACAAGGTAGTTTGCCAGTTCACACGGTTGTATCAAATTTGTCAGAAAATCTAACAATTTATTGGCAGACTGTTGTATGAAAATAAATTCATCTGACAAAACCGCCAGTCGAAGAAATGTCAGTTCACACGCTTGTATATGCAAAAATTGTCACACCTGTTATTATGCGTTGCCAGACTAAAATCACTTGTTAAAAATTGTTAATTATCAATCGTTTGTGGTTGTGTTAAATGTAAAAAGTGAAAATATAAATTATTATGGACCATAAAGAAGCAATTGCAATGATTGTGTCTGCATATATTGTCTTATATATTTTGTTTTTAAAATCAAGCGTGTGCGGTGTTGCCCATAGAAAGAATTCTCTTACAATGACGCCATTGTCAGATGCATAAACTTCGCGCATCTGACAATATTAAAATGTCTGACAAATATCTGGCAATAATTTTGCAATGTGTTCACACGATTGTAAGATGTCTGACAATTTGTTGTCAGATGCTAGTCTTGCAATGGACTGACAACGATTTTTCTGGCAACGACGTCTGACAAAAATTGCCACTTCACACGGTTGTAAGAAATTTTTAGCACATTTTAGTGGCAATATTATCAGATCTGACAACCGTCTGTACATAGCTTTAGTTTTAGCTAAGTTACTTTTATTTACGAGTATATGCCCAAAAAAAAGTTTAAATTTTGCAGCTCCGAAGTCATAGTTTTTATTTTGCTTATTTTCTTAGTTCCAGACTGAAGTCTCTAGCTTTTCTGGGAGCTTCGGAAATCCGAATTCACGTACAGGCAGACGGATAGAAGGACATCGCTTATTCGGCTTCACTATGGGATGACAAACCTATATATACCCTTTACCATTTTTGGTGAAAGTTATATTAAAAAAATTAAGTCCAAACAAATTTAAAGATATCTGTCTGAGATTTCTTAATAAACTGAGAATCAGATATGTATATCTCCATTTATTCATGTCCTGAGAATAGTATCTAAAAAAAACCGCAGTTTATCTGTGATGTAGCCACGTCCAAGTGCGGATCCCAGAAGGACTTCCCTTTGGAGTTTAGCCAATCACAGGTATTCTTGCTGTTCCTGATTCCATATATCCATAATTCCCAAATATCTATTACTCTCTCCTGTATTAGAAAGATAAAAATATTTATAATGACAAAATTAAATACACGCGAGAGTATGTGTGCAATAGCCCTTGTACCAAATAAGAACTTGATCGAAATTTTGATCTCAGTAGTTTTGATGGCTGCAATGTTTGGATAGGGGCTTGGCTTGATTTTACATTTACGTTTTTGTGAGGATCTTATTCCTTTCAGAAAAGTCTTTATAAAACTTCTTCAACTTTTAGTTTCTAGTCTGTTGAGTTTCTATTCATGACGAATGTGTCAGTTGAAATACATGCAATGGGTTAGAGCTTGATACGTGTAGTCCTGTCTACCTAAATAAATACATACATACATGCTATTACAAGAGCTCAAGTTATGTATGCAGTACCCTATTTCTGTAACTTGTGAGAAGTTCTCGCATCGAGAAAAATTAAATAATTATATTGGTTGTCCTATTTTACACATGGTTACTCACATAAAAACTTATATAAACTTACAAAAAATATCAACAAATACAGTTTTTTTTTTTCTTAATCACTCTGTGTTTCACAGGATGATAACAACTTTTTCAATTGGAAAAGTTCTCACATTCCTTAGGCACAGGTTTGTAAAAATTTTTTTTTTTAGAAAAATGTTACCCTCCCAATATTTTTAACCCAAGATTTTGTTGTGACAAGTGCTTATGATGCATGATACATGATATGTACATAATTAGTAGGTTAAAATCAGCTAACCCAAAAAATATTAAAAATAAGTTTAAAGTTTAATTAGGCCAAATTTTTAAAACGCATAATTATAGCAATATAACCTTTTGTGATGCAAATGTTTTATTTTAATTTCTAGCTCTGAGCTCTTAGCCCCACGCCCTGCCTAAAAATTTTTTACTCACCTCGGCCTCGTGTATAAAATTTATTATTTCTAGCTATGGAGGAAGTGCCTCATAACAGAGATAAGCAAGTGAGTCAGTCAATCAGTCAGTATATATTAAAATAAGCGCTTTTTACACCTCCATATTTCAGGAGGCTTTCATAAGCATAAAACATTACAATTTCCCATATGAGGTGTTGTTATGGATTAATATTGTATTTATTTGCTACAATACTCAACTCTGCGGGTAATCGGTAGCTTTGGCTTCGTTACAGTACTACAATACTCAACTCTGCAGATAACCGGTAGCCTCGTTGGTAATCCTTTGGCCTCTTTGAGTTGCAGACATTTTTGTTTTAAGATTTGACGGACATTTTGTATTGAAGCCGAACGATAGAATAAAGTAAGTTTTAGATTTAAGATTGGAATATTAAATGAATTAATGTAATGTATCTTTGGTTAGATAATAAAACACGCCAAAGCATTTTTTAATGCAAAAATCGTCCTCGTTTTATTATCTTCTACGGAGTTCTAAAGTTTAAGTTGCCGCCGCAACATATTTTTTATTATTTTATTGACTTGTTGGGTAAATGCTACGCCGAAGCCAACGCGTAAAGGAAAGGAATATGTCTACAGACGGTATAGATGACCATATGGCTTCTCCAGCTGGAAGTGATGACGAAAAAACAATAATAGAATCAACTGAGACATCTATGGCCGAACTGAAGGAGGAACTGTCGGAAATTAGAAACTCCTTGAAGCAGTTATTGTTTGATAAAGCTAGTTCTTCAACATCTTCAGCTGTAATGCCTACATTCACTCAAACGCCCGTGGTGACAACTATGCCAAACATTTCTTCACGATCGGATTTAACCACAATGCCAGCGCCAGAACATCAATTCAATACACGTGAGTACTCAATGCCCTTAGAATATAATCTGCTTTATATATCTGCCGCACAACCAGTGCCCACAATACCGTCTATATCCTATTTTGCCACACAAAAATGTGTGCCACCAAACTCTTTACCCCAATCTGTTTCACAAACATTTCTGCCACCAACCTCTTTACCGCAATCAGCTGCACAAACATTTTTGTCAACCACCTCTTACCCCTACTCTGCCACACGACCACATACGCCAAGAATGTCCTCGTCTTTTTTACCAAACTCGATAGATTTTCTTCAACAAAGATCGACGCAAATGTATACTTTAGCCCAGCCACGAATGACGCCGCATACATCGACATACTTGCCTGCTAATACGTCAGGCACATTCCTAAATACACTGGAACTACAGCCCGCCAACGATTGTCAGCAACTTCGAAAACTACACGACTTACCCCATTTCTCTGGTAATCCCGAACAATGGCCTATGTTTATCGTCACTTATAGAGAAACTACGGCAAATTATGGCTATACAAATTTGGAAAATTTGATCCGCTTGCAAAAATCTTTAAGAGGTGATGCAAGAATTAAGGTCGAGTCACTTTTGGTTTATCCGGACAGCGTTAATCAAGTGATCAGTACGCTCGAATTTTGCTAAGGACGTCCCCAAGTATTAATACGCAGCCAGATTGCAAAAGTTCGTGCGTTTCCGCCAATATCTGAGAAAAGAATTTATGAAATAGTGAACTTTAGTACACTAGTGTTAAATCTGTCTGCATTTTTGATGAACACCAATGCTACACCACACCTTTGTAATCCTACATTGTTGGATGAATTAGTAAGCAAGCTGCCGCTTCAGAAACGAGAGAAATGGACAAAACATTCCTTAATTCACCTCGGATCGTATCCCAGTGTTAGTGACTTCAGCGTATGGCTACAAGAAGTAGCGACGTATATTTCCCTTTCAATAGAAAAAGACACGGGTAGAAGCGATGTTTTGAGCCATAAAAAAGAAAGAATGAATTCATCTTTTACGATTATAGCAGAAGACAATAAACTTACCAAATGTGTAATGTGTAACCTGAATCATCAATTGCACTATTGTGATAAATTTAAAAGAATTTCGACAAAAGATAAATGGACTTTTGTCAAGAATAACCATCTTTGTTTCAGTTGTCTTCGTGCCGGCCATAGTTCTATGAAATGTAGAAACAAACGTCAGTGTGGGTTATCGAAATGTATCAAATACCACAATCGATTGCTGCATGAGGAAACAAACTCAACCAAGCGTGAAGATGACAACACAATTAAATGCATGAATAACAAGACAACAAAGAGTGAAGCTGAAATGTATAATAGAACTGCTGGTATTGAGGGAAGATCAAACGTAAACGAAAATTTTAACGGATCCGTAAATTCTATTGTTGAACATTATTTGGACAAAGAAACACTATATAAATATTTGCCTGTGGAACTGACTGGTCCAAAGGGTACTTTGAAAGTTGTGGCCTTTATAGATGAAGGTTCCAAAATAACTCTATTGGAGAATGAAGTTGCAAATAGAATCGGCTTACAGGGGATGACAAAAAACTTGCGCCGCGGATGGATAGGGGATAAAACAACAAACGAAGCGTCAACAAATGTAAATTTAAAGATTAATGGTGTCAGTGAAAATAATGTTCGCTTCCAAATGAGGAATGTATGGACAACAATGAACTTAAAATTACCTCCGCAAAATCTGCAAATGGAGAAATTTAAGAGAGAATTCCCAGTTTTGAACGAAGTTATTGTTGAGGATTATCCTGGTGAGCGGCCAAAATTATTGATTGGTTTACCACACATAAGAGTTGTTCGCCCCTCTGGAGTTTTGAACTTAGACAAATGTTTCTCCGTACATCAAACTTTTCTGGGTAATGTGATATTCGGATCAAGAAGCCACGGTGTGTAAAATTGATGTCGAATTTTTGCATAATATTGAAAGACAAGTTTTAGAGTATTTTACACTGGAAAATTTAGGTGTTAAAGCCTGGTACGGAGTTCTTACGGAATTTCAGGTTTGTAAATTTACATTTATTTCTACACGGAAAAATAATAGTGTAGACTTTTGTGTAGAATTATGTTTGCATAAACACAAATTCGTTTATTTTTGAATTTACAATGCACAAAAACACTAAAAATTAATTACAATTTGATGAAAATTAGAAATGTCAAAAATTCCGTCACCAAACAATTGTTTGAACATTAATTTTTGTTTCAGTTGACTGAAAAAAGTCTCCACTTATATTTCTAAATCCCTAAGATAGGCAATAAATTTCAAATATTGTGTGTTATTTTCTTTTGAAAGTCCGTACTAGCAAATGGAAATTTCTTTATGAAATTTACCAACCTGAATTTCAGTAATTTTTTTTACATACAGTTTGTATGAGAACCTGAAATTCCGTATGAACTCCGTACCAGGCTTAAGATATTAGAACCAGTAGTATCAGATGATGACAAACGAGCTGAAAGAATTCTTTGTGACACCACGGTAAGAAAGGGGCGCCAGTTTGAAACCGGCCTTTTATGGAAACAGAAGAATTTTGAAATAAGAAATAGTTATACGATGGCGATGAAGCGTTTATTTAGTACGGAAGCAAAAATGAATAAAGATGGAGAACTCGCTGAATGGTACACTGCTAAGATAAACGACTATGTCCTAAAGTCCTATGCCAGGAAGTTATCACCGGAAGAGGCTGCGGTTAAAAGTAGCCGTACTTGGTATTTACCACATTTTGTTGTTTCAAACATTAAAAAGCAGAATAAAAGACGTCTTGTTTTCGACGCGGCAGCGTGTGTGGATGGCGAATGTTTTAATTCCAGACTTATGAAGGGTCCTTGTAAATACCAACCAGTCTCATTGTTGTCAATATTATTTCGATTTCGCCAACGTAAAATAGGCGTTTGTGGTGATATTAGAGAAATATTCCAACAAATCAAAATTAGGGAACAAGATCAAACGGCACAGCGTTTCTTGTGGCGAGATCGTCAATCTAAAGGGCCTTCGGAAGAATATGTAATGCAATGCATGATATTTGGCTCAGCGAGCTCCCCATGCTCGGCCCAGTATGTTAAGAGTCTAAACGCTGAAATGTACAAAGACAAGTATCCAAGAGCTTATCGGGCGATTATTGACAGTCATTATGTGGATGATTATGTCGAGTATTTTAATGATGTTTACGAAGCTATTAGTAGCACCACAGACGTAATTAACATCCATCGTCAGGCCGGCTTCGAACTTAGAGGATTCGTATCAAATTCGCGGGATTTTTTGGCTGCTATAAACGACAGCGATCTTGCAACTGATGATTTGGCTTTTCCGAACTTGTGCAACAATGAAAATAGCGCTGAAAAGGTTTTAGGAATGCGCTGGAGGCTTTCAGATGACTGTTTTTGCTTTCATTTAAAATTTTCAAAAGTTCCAGAGGCTGTTTTAAAAGGATTTCGAAAACCAAAAAAAAGTGAGATGTTGAGTTTAACAATGTCGATATTTGATCCATTCGGTTTTCTGGCAAACGTGGTTATAAAATCAAAAATTCTACTCCAGAAGCTTTGGACGAGCAAAGTCGACTGGGACTCGCCTATTCCGGATGATATTTATTCAAAATGGTATGGTTGGTACAAGAGTTTATATGAAACACAGCATATAAAGCTACCCAGATGTTATGGGCAAAATCTTTTTTGTTCTGAAACCTAAGTTGAACTACACATTTTCGTAGATGCGAGTGAAGCGGCATTTGCAGCAGTTGCTTATTGGAGGATATGTTATAATGGGAAAGTAAACGTTATCTTTATTGCTGGAAAGTCAAGATGTGCACCATTGAAACTATTATCTATTCCCCGACTTGAGCTGCAGGCGGCGGTGCTGGGAGCAAGACTGAAAGAGTCGATATTATCCTGCCACGAAATACAACCAAGGGACGTAAGATTCTGGTTCGACTCCAAGACTGTAATAAGTTGGATCCAGTCAGACTGTAGAACATATAAGCAGTTTGTCGCACACCGAATAGCAGAAATTCTGGATTTGTCTGAGGTAGGACTATGGTTTTGGCTTCCCGGTAATATAAACCCTGCAGACGATGCAACAAGGCCGCAAGATTTTTCAAACGCATATTTACATCGCGTTGGTTAAATGGTCCACTATTTGTGAAAGGTGATAAAGAAAGTTGGCCGAAGCTCCCAAACGATATTGATCACCATGAGTGTCAACCAGAAAAGAGAATAAAATTCATTTCTAACATCAACAATGAACCTTTTATTCGGTTCGACCATTACTCGTGCTTTTATAAATTAGTATAATTATTTGCTGGTTCATGCTGTAAGAATTTTTAAATCTTATAGTAAGAAACAAGAAAATTTAAAAGCTTCATACCGTTCGCAACTGAGTGTTTATGAAATTGATGAATCAAAAGAATATTTGTGTAAAATTGCTCAACGTGACGTTTTCTATGCGGAATATGATCAATTAAAAAAACATAGCACTGTATCTAAAAGTAGCCAAATTTACAAGCTCACACCGTTTTTAACAAAGGATGGCCTAATACGTTTGTCCGGCCGCATTAATAACGCCAGGTGTATTTCTCGCAACACAAAACAACCAATTGTATTGCCTAAGAAGTACATTTTGACAAAGCTTATTGTGAAACAGTATCACGAAAATTTCAAACATCAGAATCAAGAATCGATCTGTGCCGCAATAAGGATATAGTTTTGGATACCATCCCTGCGGCAAATAGTAAGATCAGCAAAAAGAAATTGTCAAGTGTGTAAGAACAGGTTTGCTGTTCCACGGCCGGCTTTGATGGGCCAACTTCCGTCGGACAGGCTAACACCTTTTCTGAGACCTTTTTCTTATACAGGAGTGGACTACATTGGTCCCTTTCATGTTTCAGTAGGCCGACGACATGAGAAGAGATGGGTATCTCTATTTACCTGTCTAACAATAAGGGCGATTCATCTCGAAATCGCAAAGGATTTGTCCACGGATGCAGTTATACTATGCATTCGAAACTCTACCAACCGCAGAGGGTTACCCATACGCATAAGGAGCGACAGGGGTACTAATTTTGTTGGGGCAAGCAAGGAGAAATTTGTTTTCGATGAGGCGAAACTAATTGACGAGTGCGTGGAGCGGGGTATAGAGTGGCTGTTCAACACTCCAGCAAATCCATCAGCAGGCGGCGCTTGGGACCGAATCGTACGCTCAGTTAAGAGTGTATTGGCCTTCACACTAAAGGAAAAGGCTCCGCAGGTCGAAACTTTTTACAGTTTATTAATAGATGCAGAGAATTTAATAAATTCGCGACCACTGACACATCTCCCAATTGAGAACAATGAATGTGAACCGCTGACACCCAATCATTTCTTGATTGGATGTCCAAATATTATGCAAACGCCTGGTGTACCTGAAAAAGTTTGTCTGAGAAAACAATGACATATAGTACAGCAATTAAAACAAACGTTCTGGAAAAGATGGGTGTTGGAATATCTTCCAGAGCTGACCCGTCGGACAAGGTGGTACCAACCTGTTAATCCCATACAGGTTGTTGATGTAGTTATAATTTGTGACGACAACGAATCGCGAGGGGAGTGGAAAAGAGGTTTGGTGCAGGAGGTATTGTGGGCAGCAGATGGGCAGGTTCGCTCGGCGGTGGTTAAAAGTGCTGTTGGCGGATTAAGACGACCAGCATCAAAGCTGGCGGTACTTGATGTTCGTGGTGAGTCTCCCAAATCGACTCACGGTGGCCGGGATGTTATGGATTAATATTGTATTTATTTGCTACAATACTCAACTCTGCGGGTAATCGGTAGCTTTGGCTTCGTTACAGTACTACAATACTCAACTCTGCAGATAACCGGTAGCCTCGTTGGTAATCGCTTGGCCTCTTTGATTTGCAGACATTTTTGTTTTAAGATTTAACGGACATTTTGTATTGAAGCCGAACGATAGAATAAAGTAAGTTTTAGATTTAAGATTGGAATATTAAATGAATTAATGTAATGTATCTTTTGTTAGATAATAAAACACGCCAAAGCATTTTTTAATGCAAAAATCGTCCTCGTTTTATTATCTTCTACGGAGTTCTAAAGTTTAAGTTGCCGCCGCAACAGGTGTCGATGCCCAGAATAATATTTGCTTTTACAGTAGTAAATACTTAAAATTTGATTGAATTGCCCATTAATTTTGTTTGAAAATTCAAAAAAATATAGGGTAAACCTTACAAATATACCTTCAAAAAAGCGCAGTTAGAGGATTACAGATTTTATTTATTTTAAGAATTTTTTAATTTTCTTTTTATTAAACAACGTCTACTAGTAGCTTGTTTTGTTCTACTTATGGAACTGGCCAGTAGACTTCAACCGAAAAGATTTTTGAAATAAGCTAAAAAAAACAAAGAAAACTGCCTAATACATTAAAGACTGAATGTCAAATAAATATAATTCGATATTTCTTTTATGAATACTTAAATTTTTTAACTAAAATTATAGTCGGTTGATTGCATCCAGCAATAACTTTTCGAGATTTTGTAATGAATAGTAGGTGTTCTTTGAATGGCTTGCAAAGTAATGAGTGGTACTTAATAATAACCAGGGAAACCGCAAATATGCAATTGCATGTTTTTTCTTGTATGGCGTATTAATGCGGGGACAAGATATTTATCCGTTTCAGAAATTTTTATGAACTTTGCCATCGATTTGTTAGTGCATATTTTTGCATATTTTGCCCTTTGAGGCGTGTTTTTGCATATTTCCGTCTTACACGCATATTTTTAGAATTTTTTCGAGTTTTAGAGCACATTTGCGGCTTTTAGGACATATTTTTATACTCTCTGAATTTTTTTATTTTAATATGCTCACAAAAAATATGTTGGTCAACATTTTCATTTTTCGCCATCTAAATCTTATTTCTTGTTACGGACGTTAGCTTCAATAAAAATTCGGCTTTGCTATTTGTGACGGACTCTGCGCCGAGTAGACGTTGAAGGAACATTGTCAATGCATAAAAGTTTATTTAGATGTGACATCAACTATTTTTATTTGAAAATCTAGGTCAATATTTTGTTGTTTATTACAATAAAAATCATACATAAATAAAATTCTAGTCTTATTTATCCAAACTACAGTTTCAAAGTTTTAATTCTGATATCAGGATCTATTTTAAATTGAAGTTAAATGTTTACGAGAGTATCCAAAAAAACTGTTTTCTATTATTGGCTTTAGTCAAAATTTGTATGGGAATTTTGTTTTAACGTGCACTTCGAACCAAAATTATTGTTTTTAATACGGCAGATATTCTTTGTTAATTTTTTATTGTTTTCTTGTTTTGTATATTTTATTTTTGTCTTATTTGATATGTAAATGTTGTTGTTTTTAATTAAAAATACATTTTCATTTACAAATAAAGCAATATATTTTATTTTTAAGAGCATATTTTTGCGTTTTTAGTGCATATTTTAAATTTTTTAGTGCATATTGAATGCGTATAAAACACATTTTTTAGAGCATATTTCTGGTTTCCCTGATAATAACTTTTCCATAATGAATAAAATAAAGATTATTTATATCATTATGTGAAAGTATTTGTTTTAGTACTTTCCAGTTATTAATACATCTTGAACGTGAAAAGTAACTATGCAATCAAAGAAGATTGGCTCTTTTGTCTTTTACGTATCTTTGATTTCACGTTCAACTGACTAACTTTTATTAAAAAAAAACTTGAGTATTTTTGTATATTGTACAATCTATTATTTTTTGCATATTTTCATCCTATAACTGCACCTTTTTTAAAGGTAGGTTTGCAAGGGGTACTTATACTTTTTTGCATTCTAGTAAGCAACAGTTTTGCTATGTAAAATCAAAGTTAATTTATTGAAAATTAAACTACGGATCTTCTTTGATTTCACAGTTAGTTTTCACGATCAATAAATCACACATATCCTTAATGAGTAGAAAGTCTTAAAATAAGTACTTTCACATAATGATATAAATAAGTGCTTCTCTTGTTCATTACGTCGTTATTATACATATAAAGGTGCCTTTACATGGTAATATAATGTATTACGACATGTCAAAAAATTGTGTAGAATATACAAAATCTTATCATGTAAAGGCTAAATGTATCGAGTAGGAAAGAATACGGATTGAAAATTTGACAAACGGTCGGTAAATGTTTATTTTCTAAACCATTTTAGAAACTTAAGTATTCTCATCATTTCAAAGTAAACATTGGCAGCACTAATGGTATTTATTTAAGATTTTTTTGGCACCCGAGCAGGGACTGTTTGTCCCAAAGACACAAAAATTATAAATAAAAAAAAAATTTTTTAAAACATAAATAAAAGAATGATTGGAAAAAAACATAAAATAAAACAATAAGAACCGTAACATCAGCACATTCCTGTCCACGGCCAACATGCTTAAAACCACGTGGGTGTATTCTCTGAAGAAAGAAGACTTGGTAAACTACCTGAGCCAATGCGGGCAAAACACGTCCGGCACAGTAGAGGAGCTAAAGAAACGTTTGGCGAAATATCTGTCCCAACACCACGAAGAAGATCAAATTAGAAGATTCCTCGAGTGGCAGTCCAGCCACGACTTCAACGCTCCCGTCACTTCAAACACCTGTCTACAAATGCCAGACACTGACAGATTATTATCAACACCTTCAAAAGTAGATTTTCCTGTGCCAAAAACAACTCCTCTAACCGCAAGCCTGCCAGCCACTGAAACCCGAATAGCAGCAATTGAGCTTGTCCGTAAATGGGGCCTACATTATGACGGTGGAAAGGACCCACTAGGGTTCATCGATCGAGTAGAAGAACTATCCAATATATACGAGATTGACCTAAACCACATTCCACGAGTCATGTCCGAACTCTTTCGCGACAAGGCTCTCATTTGGTATCGAAACAACAATAAGCAGTGGGAGCAGTGGCCAGAGTTCAAAAGAAATTTCTACGAATTTTTCCTCCCAACCAGATATTTCGAGAAACTGGAGGACGAAATTCGGAGAAGAATTCAACGGCCGCGTGAGGCATTCAAGGACTATGTATTAGCCATACAAGACCTTATGCGCCATACTCAATCGAGTCCAGAGCAAAAACTGGAACGAATATTTCGCATTGCCCATGCGCATTATCAGTGGTACATCCGGCGAAAGGACTTTGCAAGACTTGATGAACTCATAGCACTCGCATCCGACGTGGAAAGTATCCCGACTTGCGCACAGCCCACGCGAGGGGAATACCGCCGCTCGAGAGATAGCCATCCGCAACATGAAAAAGACGCACTACCACAAGAGCACTGCACCGTACGAGTCACAAGGGCCATTGGTGACGCAACTTGTATCAACTGGGAGGCGGATAAGTTAAAAGCAGTCCTGAGGGTAGAAAATCAGCTGACAACGGCCATTCTTGACACAGGAGCAACACGTAGTTTCGTCACTCCGGGTTTGGTAAAAAAAACTATTCAACAAGCCACAGTTTCTTCCCGTCGAAGTTGATGTGTTTTTGGCCGACGGCTCCAAAGTCATCATCAAACAACCAGTACAGTGTCAGGTAACGCTGGGGAATAAAGCTGGCAACCACGACTTCTTGGTAATGAACACAGCAACAGAACCCATGATTCTGGGGTTAGATTTCTTAAAGGCATTCAACACGACAGTTACATGTGCCGGACTAGCCACACGCATTGGGTCTAACATGGCGAAACCAGAGAAGAAAAAGGTAAGCCAAAATGACTCTAAGTCAATGCTCCAACGAAAAGCTGTCATACGCACTGTAGAACCGATTATTCCACAACAAATCAAACGATTGACAAGGAATTTCCGAGCTCATCTTCGGCAATAGATTGGGAACGCAAAAATTTGCGTCCACCAACAAAACCGCCCAAGCCAAGCCTGAGCTCAATTAGAGGAGAAAAGAACCAGTTCCAACACTTAGGTATCCGTGGCTATAAAAGATGTTGTCGAGGCCACACCAAGACTACAACAGAGGGACGAGTACAGCTAGAACCCCAAGATGAACCACCGCATACGGTAACTAGTACGATATACGAGAACGCTGGATTTTCAAACTGGAGCCAATCTGGCCCGGTGGTGCGTATAGACATAAATCTCACTGAAGCATTACAGACGGGCACCGACACTCCTGTCAATCCATGTGTAGCATCACCGGACACCCATGCTAAAACTGAATCGGTGGAGATCCCCATTAATCTTGCTCCAGAAACCCTGCGGACCGAGATAAAAAGGAAGCTTGAACGAATCAGAAATCATAAAAGTTTCCGGTGGCTCATGGTAGCTAATGACCAACGGTATCGGATTGTCATTAGCCGAACAGGGAATGTGCGGATATTCTTACGCAACCCAGGACTCGTTACGCACCCCGAAGAAGGAAGGTAATGTGACGACCAAAGTCGCAAGCTTGTTTTGGCTCACAAAACGCTGAAGCTGTTTAGTTTATTTTATGTTTCATTATTGTAGCTATGCTACTTATGGGACGATACAGGGGTTACAAAATAATTATCGTACCATAATTAATCGACACTATTACAGTTATAAATTTATTTTTGTTTTGATTTCTTTGTACTTAAACCAGAGCACGAAAATAAACGAAAGAAATTGTTTGATTTCCTTTTGTTTAGTTCTTTGGAGTGAGAGAAACAAAAACAGTGAAAACGATTGCTCAATTTGTTCAAGGAAAAAAGAAAAAATTTTGTTGTTGTTGTTGTTTGTAAGACAAAGTTGTTTGTGTATTTCGTATTGCTGGTGCTGGATGTGTGCATGTGTATTTCGTATTGCTAGGGCTGTGTGTGCTGTATGCTGTGAGCAGTGATGGGAAAGTTGGTACGATCGTACTTTTTTTGATACTATTTAACATGAAAAAGTACCGTAGTACTCCCCTAACACATTTGATATTCTCACGGACAACTTAGATATGCAGTCAGAAGACGCGTGCATGCATATATTTTTGAAAAGGACTAATTTTTTTTCGAAAAATGGAACGAAACTTTATTAGTAATGCTCTTTTAGAAAAGTGTAACCTTTCATAATTAAACATCAACGAAAAACATATTTCACTTAATGATATTTTATGTGGCACAGAAAGTTATCTATTGAAACAACTGTTTTAAATCAGTTTAAAGAAAATTTAAAAAAAATTTATATTAAGCTCTAAGGGCAAAAGTGGACTTTGACAATGACATGTTAGTTTGGTTTAGTAAGTTTCCCCCTGAAAATATTTAATCTGGTAAAATCAACATCATTATACCACTTTTAATTAAAATGTTCCCAGGGAAAAGAAAAATTTTTAAAATATGGACAATCAATATAGAGCATTGACTGTATGGAAGAACTGAAACCATTACCAACAGAGAATATATGCAGTTTCTGGGGGGTTATTATGTAATCCGAATCGAACGGAAATGTGTTCGAATTCCAATGTTAATAACATACAAATTCGAACAGTTTTCATTTCGAATCGAATTACATAATAACCCCCTGGTCTACATTGGCTGAAAATAAAAAGGCATTACATGTTTCCTGATAAATCAGAATTTTGTCCGTCGAAATGTCGAAAGGATTTTCTGTTACCAAAATCTCATGAAAACAAAATAAAGGAAGAGCCTTAGTAATCTGTAACTCGCTAAACCTAAATCTCTATAGCTAAAAATCTATAAAATCAATTTATCGATTTTCGGCTACGAATACAATTTCCAAACGTGTATTGATACTCGTAAATCAGGTAATGGCTTAAAAACGTAATTCGCCGAAATTGTGTTGTTTTATGTCATCGCCAAAAATTTTAAATTTTCTATTTGTTCAGCAGATCGAATTTAGCTTTAGCGAGCTACGGAATACGGGGGCAAGCCTTATCTTAAATCAATATTAAGTCTAATCCAGGCTATACCTATTTGTATATTTATACTTATATGTTTCCATTTTATTTCTTTGTAAATGAATTTTGTATACTTTTTTGTTAATAAAATTTAAATAGAAAATATAATATATGGTATTCTCGGGATTAAAAAAGTACTCAAAAAAAATTTTTTTTATGCCGAAATGCAAATCCCATTTCCCATCACTGGCTGTCAGTATTGAAACCAGCGTTACCATTTGTCAAGTTTTCCTTTTTCTTTGGAATTTTTTTGATGATGTATGAAAACCCGAAACAAAAATATGTATTTAGTTAAATATCTCAATTAGTAGGTCACAAGTGGTCAAGTTTTATATACCATTAGATGGTGCTTCAAAAACTCTTTTCGATGATACCAAATTTTATTTCTGTCGTCTTGGAGCAAAGTACAAAAATATTCGAAAAACTGAAAAAAAACCTTTTTTAAAAATGGCCCAGCTCACGGATGGTCAAAGCTAGAACCAAAATATTTTGGGAATCATCATAAAACATATCCAACTTTATTTTCAGAGGGGTAACAAAAGCACTTTTGCTCTTCCATACAAGTTGCGTCGCTCTAATATTTATTAATGTATGTGATATTTTTTTTAAGATCTCTAAATCTAAATCTAAATATGAATGTTATTTTATGTTTTTTTTATTATATGTTATGGTTTTGATTTTAATCGGTTTTATATTTTTAAATAAAATGAATTCCAAATACAATCTTATGTTATCTTTTAAAATTTTGGTACTTTTGTAGAAAAAAATTTTTTGTATTTGAAAAAAAGGTTTTTTTTCAGATTTAAGTTTTTTAAAAAATATATATGGTAACGCTGATTGAAACACACAGCCACGGCTGCCACATGTGACGATTTATCGTCATTTCGACGATTTTTGGTGCCGAAATAGCAAAATGACGATTTGACAATTTTTTCCTTAAAATGGACGATTTTTCAACAGTTGAAATGGGTAGCTTTTTATGAAAAGTCTACTTTTAAAATTCATATGTATATGCATAACCAATAAAAGATTTTGGTGTAATTTTGCAGACTCTTTTTTAATCATTTATTGTTTAATTTAAAAATATTTATTTGTTGATGCTTTAGGGTTCAATTCAGAAGAAATTCTGAGCCATTAGTAAAATTTCTTTTGGATGAGTTTGATTTAAAAATAAACAATGATCCATTACAACATACAACGAAATGCAATACCACTATCGATGCAATTTTTTCAAGGCACCTTGAAAAAATCCAATCGCAAACATATGTATCATATTTTAGCTAACACAAACCAATTATTACTACAGTAAATTATAATGATTGAGTTTTTGAAACTTCTATAAATGTTAAAAAATTTTTTATAGCTATTCTAAACACAAAAAAGTAATAGGTATGAATAATTTTATAATATCAATTAAAATATGTGTAATGTCAATTAAAAAATTAATTAAATGTTTACCTATAAACAATCATTATATAATATAATTTTATTGATTTGTTATTTAACACTTCAGTTTGTTTTATATAACCAAGCAGCATAGCTACAACCGGGTGTCCTAAGACACCTCTCTTCTTTTTTTTTATAATTATTTACATTATTACCTTATACGATAATAAGCAGGGAATAGTTTATATGCAAGTTGAAATTAACGGCCTGGCCCACGATGTCACTAGACATCGTTCGATCGACAACTTGTATTGCAAACAACAATAACTTTAGAAAATTTGTTGTTGTTTGCAATACAAGTTGTCGATCGAACGATTTCTCGTGACATCGTGGGCCAGGCCGTAATTGTCTATTAGACCAACGATGTAATTGGCATTTTTATCTCACCGTTGACTGCCCATCACTAATGATGATCACTAGTTATAGTGAGAACAAGAGACACCACAGACGCTCTCTACGTGTAACGTTCGTGTGGGTGTATACTTGTATGTGTGGTACTTAAAGAGCATAAAAGGCTGTTAGTCACCACACCACATTTTCAACACACACTCTGGTTAACGTTTGTGTGATTGAAGCATTGTTGTGCATGGTATAGAAATGGTATAACAAGCGACTCAATGCAGAAAAATTTTCAGTTTGCTTGCAGCGCTCGCTACGGTAAGTCAAATATCGGATGAAGGTTACTTATCCAATATTTACTTTCTATAGCCACATTGGAGCAAGATTAGATATTGGAATTCGGCTACAAATCCAATATCTAGAGACTGCAGTAAACTCTCTATACGGACTAGTGCTAGGTGTGACGAGAGGCTACCTTGGCATATACTTCCAAGGCGAATCTCATCACTAGGAAAATTACGAGTGAGCGGAGGCTGTCGCTGGTGGCCAGGCTACTGGTTCCACGACGAATCTCATCACTAGCAATTTACGAGTAAGTGGAGGCTGTCGCTGGTGTTCAGGCTACTGGTTCCACGACGAATCCAGGCACTAGTAAATTAAGGGCCTTCTGCCATTTTTCCAGTTGTTTTAATTTAATTTTGAGTTAAAGTAAAATCCAAATGAATTTTGTAAACGCTATTTAGCAATATAATTTTAGTTTTTGTTTTAAGTAAATTTCATTTAGCGATAGAAGTTTAGTTTTGTTTGTAAATAAAGTGGATTTTTGTAATGTAGAAGCAATCAGGTCAGTCTTTTATTTATTTCACACACAATCCTGGACTCCGCTGAGCCTACCCCAGCTAAGAGCGGAATCGTGTCGTTATTGAACAAAAATATC
Source organism: Tachina lurida (assembly GCA_944452675.1). NCBI lineage: Eukaryota > Metazoa > Arthropoda > Insecta > Diptera > Tachinidae > Tachina > Tachina lurida. Next base: position 80,289,152 of record OX101754.1, read on the forward strand.
TGGAAAAGGGACACACACAAATGGAATTTGACAGTGCACATGGAAAAATTGAAAAAAAAAGTTTAAGAACCAATCCATATACATATCTATATATCTCTTGATTATATCACTATAACGAAAGAGGCGCGTAGAAGTCTAATAGCACTGTACAACAAAATTACATTTTTTGGCTGTCCTTTAGATAAAATTACGCGGACTATATGGATTTCGATGCGTTAAATTCAAATCTGCTGTCAGTTTTTCTCTATCACGTAGAGATTTTTTTTATGGGCGTTGCTAATTTTGGCCCCTAAATTAGTCGGCCATACTAATATATTTTACTATAACTCGAAAACCGCTATTTCGATTTTAATAGATAATAAACCAAAAGACGCGCCACAAAATTTTGTTAAAAAAAAATTTATATTCATTTTTTACCTATCTTTTATGGTTTCGGAGTTATTCAGAATTTAAAAGAGAAAAAAGTTTTTTTATGCAAAAACCGCGTAATTTTTTTACATGAAAATTGCAATAAAAAAATCAGAAATTCAAAAGTTTCATATTTTTTACATTTTTCTAAAAACGACATATCCTAGGAATAAAACAAGCTATAAAACGTGAAAATCCAGCAATAAATCTTGATTTTATTCACAATTTAAACCAGGTGCATAAAAATGGAAAAATGTGTGTAATGCATTAAATGCAGTCACATTTACATCTGGCAGTGATGGGAAAGTTGGTACGATCGTACTTTTTTTGATACTATTTGACATGAAAAAGTACTGTAGTACTCCCCTAAGAAATTTGATGCTTTCACGGGCAACTTAGAAATGCAGTCAGAAGACTCGCGCATGCATATATTTTGCCAAGAATTAAATTGTTTTTTCGACAAATAGAACGAAGCTTTATTAGTAAAGATCTTTTAGAAAAGTGTAACCACAATTAAATATCAACGAAAACCATATTTCATTCAATGATATTTTATGTGGCACAGAATTTGATCTATTGAAACAACTGTTTTAAATCAGTTTAAAGAAAATTTTAAAAAGTTTATATTAAGTTCTAAGGGCAAAAGTGGACTTTGACAATAAAATGTTAGTTTGGTTTAGTTAGTTTCCCCCTGAAAGTATTTTATCTGTTAAACCAATATCATTATACCACTTTTAATTAAAATATTCCCAGGGAAAAGAAAAAACAGAAAAGAAAAATAATTTGAAATATTAACAACCAATATAGAGCACTGGCTTATATAAAAACGCATTAGATGAATACATGTTTCCTGATATATCGAGAGTAGCTTACGGAATTTTATCCATGCCTCACTCCTCTGTAAATGTCGAAAGGATTTTCTCTTACCAAAATTTCATGAAAACAAAATATAAATCAACAGCCATCGTATTCTGAACTCGCTAAAGCTAAATCTCTATCGCTAAGAATCCATAAAATCAATTTGTCGATTTTCGGCTACGAATGCAATTTTCAAACGGGTATTGATAAATCAGGTAATGGCTTAAAAATGTAATTCGCCGAAATTTTATTGCTTTATGTCATCGCCAAAAATTTAAAATTTTCTATTTGTTCAGCATTTTAGCGGTCGAATTTAGCTTTAGCTTTAGCGAGCTATGGAATACGGGGGCAAGCTTTATGTTCCAACAGTATTAAGTCTAATCCAGGCTACACCTATTTGTATATTTGTACTAGAGTTCGACCGATTAATCGGCTTCGGCTTCGGCCTTCGGCCAAAAACTGGTAATCGGCCAACATTCGGCCTACGGCAAAAATCGGCCGATTAGCCGAAGCCGAATATTTTTCATTCCAAGCTTGAAAAATAACATTATTTTTGGTCGTTGCTCGCCGACAGTTTCTGTTGTGTTTAACGTTTTGAAAGGGTTGCTTTGAAATACAACCCTATTGCTTTCTATTTTCTTTTACCTGGACGTTCTTGTGAGTGATCATATGAAAAAGCAATCTAGAAATTGCAAAATAGTTTTATTTTTCTTGTTATGTATCCAATAGATATTACAGCTATTTCAGTGATCTCAAAAAAGCAAACTTTTTTCTTAATTCATATAAAACAAGTATCATTTTTAAAATTTAAAACATTCGGCTTCGGCTTCGGTTTTGGCCGAAGTTTAGGATTTTAGCCGAAGTTCGGCTTCGGCTTCGGCTTCGGCCAAAAAAAACGCCTTCGGTCGATCTCTAATTTGTACCTATGTGTTCCTTTTTTTGTAAATGAATTTCTTATAATTTTTTGTTAATAAAATTTAAATAAGAAATATTATAATTTTTGGTACTCTCGGGATCAAAAAAGTACTAAAAAAATTTGTTTTTGATACCGAAATGCAAATCTCATTTCCCATCACTGACATCTGGTAATGCTATTGAAAGGGCATTGCGGGCAGGTAACAGAACTTTAAATTGTGAATAAAATCAAGATTTATTGCTGGATTTTCACGTTTTATAGCTTGTTTTATTCCTAGGATATGTGGTTTTAAGAAAAATGTAAAAAATATGAAACTTTTGAGTTTCTGATTTTTTTATTGCAATATTCATGTAAAAAAATTACGCGATTTTTGCATAAAAAAAACTTTTTTCTCTTTTAAATTTTGAATAACTCCGAAACCATAAAAGATAAATAAAAAATGAATGTATATTTTTTTTAACAAAATTTTGTGGCGCGTCTTTTGGTTTATTATCTATTAAAATCGAAATAGCGGTTTTCGAGTTATAGCAAAATATATTAGTATGGCCGACTAATTTAGGGGCCAAAATTAGCCACGCTCATAAAAAAAATCTCTACGTGGTAGAGAAAAACTGACAGCAAATTTGAATTTAATGCATCGAAATCCATATAGTCCGCATACTTTTATCTAAAGGCTATTTTGGCTGTTGTACAGTGTAGTCGGTAGCAAAAAAATAAGCAAACCGTTTGATACCGAAAACTTAATGCAATTTTTTCAGAAACTTCAACGATGAAAATATTATACGCTTCTCCAGTATTCGTCATGGACAAACTAAGAATGACCGAACTGTTGCAAAATTAAAATGGCTTTTAAATTTACCAAATGGTACTGTAAAATACAAAGTCAGTTTTAATGATGAGTACAAATATCTTTCAATACGAATGAAAATATACCCAGGATATATAGGGCCACAATCAATTCATCAAGAATATCCTCAAATATCCACCAGCATATAGAAACATCTATGGGAATTCAAACCCGTGATACCTAATGAATATCATTCTTTCTATAATAACCTTCATTCAAAATAAATGTAATTTATTTAATAAATAATAATAAAAATCCTAACATTAACCATACAGATTATTTGGACCTGAAGTAAGAATCTTCTTCCATTTTTCTTAATGCTAAAATTATTTAAAAGTGTAAAACAACAGTATTTAAACTTAAAATTTTACTTCATACGCAGAGAAACCAGTGCCTAATAAATACCTCATAAAATAGAACAAAATTAATAAGATATCTCTATGGTTTTTTTCCAGAAGGAAATCTTATTAATTTAATAAGGAACGCCTTTTTGAAAAAATAAAAAAAAATCTTGTAGTTTTTATTAGGTTATCTTATTGATTTTTTCAAAAAGGTCTTCTTCTTGTTTTTATTAGGCACCCTAATAAAAAATAAAAATAAATTGTATGTCTTTATTCTTTGTATTTATGTATTTTCATTTAAATTCTATATCATATACATATGTATGTAAATATGTATGTAGTATATTGTAAATGTTATTTATTTATACTGACTGATAGACAAGCACTCTAACCAATATGCTAACAAACAGCTTGAATAACCATTTAAATTATTGTGCAAACATTCTTATACAAAAATGAAAAAGATCATGAAAAAAATTTTCTTTATGTCTATTTATAGAAACGAAATAACAAGAAACCTAATAAAATCAAGACAATTTCCTTATTAACAAAATCAATAAGATGATTTACACTTAATCATATAGGAAGCTAATAAAATCAAGAAGAAAACCTTATTGAAAAAATCAATAAGGTAACCTAATAAAAACAATAAGAAATCCCTATAGCTTACAATTTATAAGAAAATCTAATAGAATCAAGAAGTTTTTATCTATGGATTGTTTTCTTGGTGCCAAAAATAACAGAAATTGAGTAAAAAAAATTGTGAATAATAAGATTTCTTCTTGATAAAGTTAATAAGACTGTGGTAAGTCTTAAAAACAATAAGGAATCTCTATGAAAAAATCTTCGCTTTTTTCTGCTGGGATACCCTTTAGCATAAAAACGTTTCATAGAGAAAATCTTATTGATTCTATTAGGCAGTTTTTTCTCTGTGTACTATTTAAAATTTTTTCTAACAAAATGGTTTATCCACTCATTTTAATATTTACATCGAAAGTTTTCTAAGACGAAATGGTTTATCTACCGTAAAAATGTGAATAACGAGTTTTATTTTATAATTTATATTTTAGGAAATTAGTAGAAGCCTATCAATCTATTGTAGAACATCGATTAGTTAAATACTCACTAGTTAAGGAATTAAAAATATGTTTGCTTGTCCTGAACAATGAGGGGTTTTCAGAAAGCTAGATATGCTAGAAATAAAAAAAGATATAAGTAAAGAAAATCTGTTCAAATATTTTGATTTTATTCACATTTAAAGCAGATATCCCCTTTGACACAATGTTTGTCATACATTGTACTACTTGCATCTTGAGGTTAAATTGCAAGGCCATACCAAGTAACGGAATTATTTTTTTATGGTGCTAGGTATTAAGAAATATAGTAATAATAGGAATATATGTATCAAACGGCTCGGAAAGCTAATGGAAATCAATATCCGCCCATAGCATTAGCTCATCCAGTAACTATGAAAGAGACCTACGAAAACAAGAAATTATTGCTCAAAGGAGCTCCGTTTGATCTCTATTTGTGGGATATAGATATGTGCAGTTTAGGATCATATACAAAATATTGTTGCTCTTTTGTGAATTGGTCCTTAAGATCCCGTGTGATTCCTGCAATCAAAAACACTGTAAATGAGCCTTTAGTTGACAGGCAAAAAAATATTTTTGCCAACACTGTGCATCAAATTAGGCTTAATAACGATTCAGTATGAGCTATGGACAGATATGGAAAGGTATTCACACTTTAAAAGTATATTTCCACGTGTAAGTGAGACCAAATCGAAGCAAGGCGTAGTTGTGTGTACCCAGATATAAGCAATCTTTAAAGAATTCCTCAAATCTATGTGGTTGATAAAGAGAGAAAAACATTTTTTGGTTTCGAAAATGTGTGTCACAATTTTATTGGAAATAGAAGAACTGGTACAAGAACTTTTTCTTTCATATCAACAACTCAGATGGAAGATGCCATTTAAAAAAAATTCTGCATTGGCATTTAGATATTTTTTCGTTTTGTCATATCTGGTTAGCATGGTGAAAGGTTCTAACGAGGTATTGCGCACATGGCGAAAAGGTATAGCGGCAAGTGGTCCCCAGAAATATGAACTGATTTCTGGTGGGAAACCAATCGTGAAACAGCAGGTAAAATTTATAAAAGAAAGCGATCTGCTAATAAGTACTTGATTGATTTATGTTATAAATACTAATGTTCAATTCCATTTAAGATCTTAATTTATGTCAAAGAAGCCATTTATGTGTAAGATATTTTAATTTTATCATAATACTCGTAAATACGTATTTTATATTCGAATATAAGTATTTTATTTAAATGAAAACAGGTGAAAAACCAGACGTGGTGGCAGAAATCTGTGAACAGATTTGGATCAGCACACAAAAGTTTATAAAAATCACATAATAAATAAAGCTTTTGGTCCCGACTTTTTCTATTTTTATTTTTTTGCAGAACAGTATAATTAGATAAATAAGTACCAGTCATTACTTTGTAAGTAATTAGAAGAGTTCTTACTAACCATTACAAAATCTCGAAAAGCTTCTGCGGGGTGAGGTGTCTCTATGTTTTTTGCCATAATTTTACGATTGATGTAAGCAAAGTTATGTGGCTAATACGACATCTATATAATATTAGATACTATCACTAAGTTTATGCCCTAGACTGATTAAACCTAATAATTATATCTAGATTTAAAATTTGAATACTTATTCTTACTTTATTTTTATAAGTTTTAAGGGGGTGGAAGCAGTACGAGTGTTAAATATTGGACTTGGGACGAACTCATTCAGTCGATCGATTTTCAGACAAACCTATGACCCAACCCATTGAAATTGCATGGGTTCGATCATAGGTTTTTGTGAAAAACGAGCTACTGAATGAGTTCTACCCAAGTCTAGTAAATATACTCACTGTGTGCACATTGTGTCTTTTATTAAATTATCTCTCCTTTCTCAAAACCTTTTCAATGTTATTTACATACAAAAGTTTATATTTCAATTTAAGTTTCAAGTATTAAGAATAAAATAATTTTTAGTGCATTCATTATGCAATAATTTGGCCTCATAGTGGAAGTAGAACAACAGCACCAATTCTCAATGAAACCAAGAAATAATTTTTTGAATTGTGACTTATCAGCAAAAAATAAAAAATAAAAAATTACGTAAAGAATAAAATGTGAAAAAGCAAAATTGTTTACTGGTATAATACCGCTGACCTGAAGCAACAATGTGGGTCAGAGAAAAAACAGAATAGAATATTTTAAGTTTTTGTATATTTTTGTTTTCTTTTCTTATGGCTTATTCGTTTTAATACATGACATACATACACACATATCGCTCATTTACTTCAATAGTGTCATAACTCAAAAAAGCTAGTTTTAGCAGAAAACTCGATTAAAGTTTTCAATTTACATACAACTCAATGAAGACATGAAAATATATTCTTCTCTCATGAGGTGGTAGTAAAAGCTATTTATATGAAATTTTTACACAAGAATGAAATGGCGAATGATTTTGCATTATTAACTCAAAAAATTCGTTTTTTGAGTTATGAAACTATTGAAGTAAATGAACGATATGTTTGTTTTTACACTTAAACAAAATGAATTACATACTTTCCACGTTCTTAAACAATATCACCGTACAAAACTAACAAAATAAATACAACCTACAGTTTTTTCTGACAGACTGGTACTGCGCTTAAATAAAATTATTGACAAGGATATTTTGAAATTGGGACATACAAATAGATATCATGTCATACCATCATTATCATAACAAGAAATTTCTCTTACAATCCAAAAGCTGTTGTGAAAATAATTTCTTAGTAAGCGCCACCGTAGTTGTACAATTTGGCCAAAGGACCAGAGACCACAACTGGCAAAGCCACCTGGCTATAGCTGGGAGCATAGTTATAGCTTCTATAGCTGTTGCGTCCAGGATATAACTCTTGAGACGAGAGAGATTGTACGCTGTATTTGGGTTGGGCAGAATAGTAGTATGACTGGTATGCGGGAGCAGCATAACCAGGAGAGCCTAACGCGTAAGATTGTACATTGCTGCCATAACCGTAGCCGTAGTCATTGTCATATCCATAGCCATAGGACCTGCACTGGGCAAAAGCTGCTAAAGCACAAACGATGTACAAAATGGGCTGTAAAAGAAAAAAAGAAGTAAAGACACAAGTCAAAGAAACACAAAACGGAAATTGTAATTTAGCTAATAGACTACGAGTATTTCCCATTATCCTCTATTTCCGTCCACAAATTTTATTTGTTTTTTTTTACTTTTATTTACTATAAAACGGAAATAAATGATACCGTTTCTTCCTTTTTCAAGTGTTTGTATAAAAATTATATATGTACATATATACATAAATTTTTTTATATATTTTCTTTCACATTTTCATACGAATATTACTTACAATGAATTTGTTCATAATGCGAATGATGTTGCAGAAATTTTAAAGTTGTTTTAGCGTATTTGGAAAAATTTACACTAATAATTGAGGTTTCAACATGCGCTTCTTTTTATATTAATGATTTTTTCTTAACACATTTGGGACGTGATCTTTTTTCCAGTCATATGAAAGAAACGTTGTAACTTTACGCGAATGCATTTACAATCTGTTGTTTTGCTTCTTCTTTGCATGAATGGGAATTACAAGGTTAAGCTTTGGGATGTATGACCCCACTCTAAGCTCACATTATCAAATTAGAGTTTTGCAATAAGGAAATTAATCCCATTTAAATATTTTGATCGTAGGGAAATACAACCATAATCTTTATACATGTAGTCCTATTACACCGCACAACACAAAAATAATACATAATAAGGTTATAATGGCTGATGCTAAAAGATGATATATGTATACATGTACGTATATACATATATGTACATATATACACTCAAGGAAAAGATATAGGTATATTATTATTTAGAAAAGAAATTTCTAAATTTATGAAAAAAAATGTTTTAAGTTTAAGTAAATGTTTCCAAGTCTAAGTAAAATTTTACAAAAATTTTCTTAAAATAACACTGTAACAAAAAAAAAATAAATACCTGGGACGTGTTACTATTCTTCTGGTAGCATATCAACAATCTGTATTTGAAATTTTCCCAAATCTAGAGTTACGGATAAAAACCGGTTTTTCTCACCGGTATGCACTTATCAACTTCTAACTAAGTTGAGTATCAAACAATTTTAAATCTATAAACGGATTTAGAAAGAAGAGGCTAAGACCTTTTCAACAATAAATATTTTGTTTCAGTATTATAGATTCGTTTTTAGGCAGTATTTTTGTACTGTAACCATACTATTTATGAATTTATTTATAAAACATAGTTGATTAAAAGTAATTCGCAGGTTTGTGTTAAAAAATTCCTCAGAAATTAGCTGAGTTATTAAATATTTTATTAGATACCCACACCGAAATAAATTTTAATTTGGTGCAATGTACGGTTGGTACATATGAGAAATGTGGCTCTCCAGGAAAAGTTTGGGGACCACTGGTGTACCAAATTTGTACTATGTGTTGATCTTTGTTTGCTAAATTGTACTTTCATCATCCTGGAAGCTTAAATACACAGAAAACGCATAAATAGAGCTCGAGGAACATCATAGGGTGGCGTTGCACAGTGGCGTGAATTAAAAAAAAAAGTGGTAAAAAGTCCGCAACTTTTGAACTAGTTAACCGATTTCGATAAAACCAACAGTTTGGGAAAGAAGAAGTGTTGAAATTTTTAGAAAGCATATTTTGAGGCACCCTGTTGTAAGACAGGGTAGCTCCAAACAGCCTCAAAGTGGAAAAGTGCGGGTATCGAAATTCTTTCGGAGCTTGTAACTTTTGTAAATAGGGACCGATTTCAATAATTTTTTCAGCGGGACAATCTACGTTAAGAAATAAAAATAAAACATTCTAAGAGTACCATTTTATCTCTTTCAGTTTCAAAGTTATTTGACTTGAACAATTTATTTTTTAATTTTTGGCCCTGACTTTTTTTATTCGTTAGTACATAACTTCTTTATTACTTAGCAAAAATGAGTATGTTTTAATGTTTTTGAAAGAAAACTTCATTACAATTCATATAAAACCAAATTTTTTTTGATATCTCAAAAATTGTAGCAAGGAATAATTTTGCAATTTGGATTTTTAAAAATTATGAAAAAATTTGGTATATTTTGTGAAAAAAGTATTCTTAATTTTTTTGGAATATTTTAAAAAATTATTAAGTATTTGATAAAAACTTTGATTGTTTCTGAGAAAGGAGACATTGAGAAAGGCTGTGAAATAAATTTTGGAGATTGTTGTTGGTGCACCCTACATTCAGCATTGGTCGAAAACTTGCAATTTTTTTTCAAAAAATCCGATTTTCGGATGTGGCAAAAAAATTGCACGGTCATTTTTGTAAATTTTTTGGTTTTTTATTATAAATAAATTTGTTGTAAGTAACCTGTAAGAAACTCTTGACATCCTACACATAAATGTAGGCAGGAGAGGAGATTTTCTAAAAATTCTAAAATTTTTCTAACACAATTTTTCCCAATAAGAAAAAAGTATTATAAAATTATAAATTGGGAATCATTTTAATTTTTATCAATAGTATACATTTAGCTTTGCAAACTGGAAAAAAATTATTCTCCTACCTTCAATACTTTTTGAAATATTCGAAATCCAATTTTGATTAAAAATTTTAATTTTCTACATTTTTTATTTTTGTCTAAATTATTGATCTTATTTTCTTTACTTTTTATTTACCTTAAGAAAATCAATCAAATTGTTCCTCAAAACTTACATGTGAAATACCTTGGTATACATCTTGATCGAAGGCTCACATGGAAATACCACATTGACTCCAAGCTAACGCAAATGAAACTTAAACTAACTCAGATACATTGGCTGGTTGGTAGAAACTCAACCCTCACCCGAGATTGTAAACTTTTAATATACAAGTCGCTCTTAAAACCTATATGGTGCTACGGAATTCAGCTATGGGGTACTGCTTCAGCTTCTAATGTCGAGAGAATCCAACGAAGGCAAAGCAAAATTTTACGGTTAATAACATCGGCTCCATGGTACATAAAAAATTCAAATATACATCGTGACTTAAATATGCCACTAGGGACTGAAGAAATTGCAAAAAACGCTGGCAAATATTTAACAAAACTCGAGTCACATCGTAATCCGCTTGCCCGTAATATTTTGAACTTTACTGGACACATCCGCCTAAAAAAGAGGGATACAAGGGCTCTTATTCACAGCACTCCAGATGGGACTTCCTGAAAATTCTTTTATTTTTTATAATTTTTTTCTCCTTTTGATTATAAATACTTATGTATGTATTATATATAACTACTACTAAGCTTATGTCCGACACTGGTCGGGCCTAATTATATTTTTATATTTAAGATTTGAATACTTATTGTTAGTTCATATATGAAGATACAATAAATAAAAAATCATGTATTAAAAAAAAAAAAAAATTTCTTTACTGCAAATGTGTCTTAATTTTTTCTATGTTATTACAATAGTAGATATAATTGTCTATTCAACGGTATATAATATGTATTCCTTTGCCATTATATCAGTCTTAAAATGTATACACAAATATAACATCTCAGGTAACAATTTACGTGTTTTATCTGATACTCAAACAAACCCACATTTTTTATGAACTCTTGAAGCTGTTATTAAATACTTTCTTTACTTAAATACAACAAAATATAACAATTTATATACACACAGTATATTTATATACCCACAAGGACAAAGGTACCTGCGCGCACATCTCCAATATGGGTATGGTTTTACCTGATATTTGTATCGGTTTTGTATTCGTAGCTTGTAAAATAGCTATATATTTAAGCTGCGATGCATTTAATGTCATTATTTCAGTTATAGCTATCATGGAGATAACAATTAAAAATAAATCGCTCTGCAAATTAATGTGGGAAAACCTCACTGATGGTAGTACTCGGTTGGACAAAGTAGACCAACTGCTGTACATAATATCTACTACATATGGTTTATCTGTAAACACCAATTTATCGAAAAAACTTGAAAATTTTTTTAAATTATATGAAAAGAAGATACGTGAATGCAATAAATCAATTTCTAAATTTCTGAATTAAAATCAGGATTGGTTAGATATGGGACTATCTACGGAAATATACCCAAAGAAGTTTGGTCGGCCAAATAAAGATTACGATAACGTTCGACGCAGGAGCAAAAGGATTAAACTAGAAGACTTGATAAATACGTATTCGGAAAATGAAATCAAAGATTCATTCAAATTGATTTTAGCGAAGACTCAATTTAAAGAAGCAGGCAAAATCGTAGATGTGCTACCAGTTGCGTCTCCAAAAAGATTAAGACGGATGGTGGAAAGCATTCCAACGCCAAAATGTAGTAAACATTTTACGGTGGAAGATGCACTAGAACTCATTCTTAATTTGGGCCTTTCAAGAAATAAATTCGATATCTTAAGGAAGGTGCTTAAAGAAAAAAGTGGGCCTTTGCCATCAAGTACATTGTTGTTAAAAAGAAAATCGGAAATTTTGCCACATCCGATAACAGTGGATAGCCGAAGTGCAGTCATTAGTTTGTCAGACCTTCTTCATAATACTGCATCAAGACTCATCGCTTCTTTTGACGAAAGAGACTTAGATACATGTAATAATTCTGAACTAACACTAATATACAAATGGGGATGTGATGGATCATCTGGATTTTCAGAATATAGACAGCCCAGTGCATACGATAATGACTTTTCCAAAGTTTTAATGGCATAGTTAGTACCATTAAGGCTTCGACTACATAATGAAATGCCTTCAACAAGTAAAAATGCATTTAAAGATGTGTGGGTAAATACTACTCCAGGCTCAAAGTTTTTATGCCGACCAATACGTTTTGAATACATCAAGGAAAACAAAGAAACAACTCAAAATCTGGTTGATGGTATAAAACATGAAATTTCTAATATGGAACCCATTGACGTTCATATATTAGGACGAGTAATAACAGTATCTTTTAGACCTTATTTAACAATGATAGATGGAAAAGTTGCAAATGCAATAACCGATACAAAATCTTATTTGATTTGTAATATATGCGGAAAGAAAAATTCCGATTTTACGAGTAAGGACATTGAGAATTATACTCCAACTAATGAAGATGCCCTTAAGCTTGGAATATCACCACTTCATGCTCGGATTCGATTCATGGAGTACATTTTACATCTATCTTACGACAATAAATATCGCAGTGTACCAGAACTTCAGAACGTTCCAGTTGCGAATAATTCTGCTTTAAAACAGATACGGTTGGAAGAAAAGAAAAGAATTCAAGATGAGTTTATGAAACGTGGCTTAATCATTGACAAACCTTTATATGGCTATGGAAACTCCAATAATGGCAACACTGCCAGGTGATTTTTTGATGACCCTGAAACCGTATCTTCTATAACTGGTATTAGCTTTAATCTCATAAGACGTTTCAAAATAATACTGGCCGTCATAAATAGCAAAAATTTAATTAATAAGGACAAATTTGAAAAATATGCAAAAGACACTCTGATTCTAATAAATGAATTATATCCATGGAAATCAATAACTCCAACCGTACATAAAGTGCTAGCACATACAAAAGAAATAATAGAAAACAACATTCTTCCTCTGGAGGAACTAACCGAAGAAGCACAGGAAGCTAGAAATAGAGATGTTAGGCAATATCGACTTTTCAATACACGTAAATGCTCTAGAGTTGCTCAAACTAATGATTTAATGCATCATTTGCTATTGTCTTCTGATCCAGTCCTACAAGGCATAAGAATGAAATGGTTGCCAAAAATAAGTATTGAAATCGAGAAGGACGATCCCGAAGCAGAGGAAATCAATAGCTTGCTAGGCCATGATGTCTCAGATTATTTTAAAGCAAATTCTTGAAGTAAAACCCAAATATAAATTAAAAACAACATATGTATGTATCCATGCACTTAGATACGAGTAATAAAGAAAATGAAACTGAACTTATTAAATATATTTTTAATACAATTATCAGAATCAAAAGGAGAAATTTAGTTGTAAGTTTTCATACTCATACATACATATGTACATTGTACATATATCTCTGGATACATAAGTATTTATATTCATACAAACAAATATCTGATATCATGGCAAAAAGTCTCTGGAATTCTCTGCCAAATTATATTCAAAACTTAGGGAATTTATATGCGTTTAAAAAGGAGCTACATAAAACAAGTAAGAGTGCTATATTCGTCTGTGCCGAATCTTATATACCCTTTACCAACGTACGTACATATATATAGTATGCAGACACATACATACATATTTGTTTTGTGAAAAAATTTATAATTTTTTTAAAGTTTCCATCTTTGGAGCTGTAATTTTAATTTTTCAAATTTCATACGCCAAACTTTTCTTTCAGAAGCATAAAATATATTCAATTTATAAAGAAAAAGAAAAAAATTTAGACCTATTTAATTTTACATAACACAAAAGCGTGAGTTTTCCAACCAACCCTGGAGTCATAATTTTGGATTTTTCTGATTATTGATACCGATCTAGTTTTTTAAAAAATACATAAAATATGTAAAGTAAACGAAGCAAAAACGAAATAAGAAAAAACTTAGTTTAATTTAATTCCTTTAATATTAAAAAATTCAGTAAAGTGCGACTTTGACTCGCGCAGTTTTTTTCAGTTTAAACGATTTTTTCAGTTTTGTCGCTTTTTTCTCATTTTGGCCATTTTTTTCTGTTTTTTTTTCATTTTGGCGATTTTTTTTCTGTTTTTTGGGGGTTTATTTTAATTTTGGCGACTTTTTTTTCATTTTGGCGATTTTTTTGGCAATTCTTTTTCCATTTTGGCGATTTTTTCCTATTTTGGGATTTTTTTTCATTTTGGCGATTTTTTTTTCATTTTGGAGATTTTTTTCTGTTTATGGGGCTTTTTTTATTTTGGAGATTTTTTTCATATTAGCGATTTTTTTTTCATTTTGGCGATTTTTTTCCGTTATTTGGGGTTTTTTTTGTTTTGGCGATTTTTTTTTCATTTTGGCAATTTTTTTATTTTGGCGATTTTTTTCTCATTTTGGGGGTTTATTTTCATTTTGGAGATTTTTTTCCTTTTGGCGATTTTTTTAATATTTCGATTTTTTTTATTTTGGCGTTTTTTTTCATTTTGGCGATTTTTTTTCATTTTGGCGTTTTTTTTTCATTTTGGCGATTTTTTTTCTGTTTTTTGGGTTTTTTTTTCGTTTTGGCGATTTTTTTTCATTTTGGGGTTTTTTTCATTTTGGCGATTTTCTTTCATTTTAGCGATTTTTTTTACTGTTTTGGGGTTTTTTTTTAATTTTGGCGATTTTTTTCTGTTTTTGGGGCTTTTTTTCATTTTGGAGATTTTTTTAATTTTGGCGATTTTTTTTTATTTTGACGATGTTTTCCTGTTTTTGGGTTTTTTTCATTTTGGCGATTTTTTTCATCTTGGCGACTTTTTTTCATTTAAAATTTTTTTTTCTTTTTTTGGGGTTTTTTTCGTTTTGGCCATTTTTTTCGTTTTGGCGATTTTTTTTTCATTTTGGGGTTTTTTTTCATTTTGGCGATTTTCTTTCATTTTAGCGATTTTTTTTTATTTTAGCAATTTTTCCGGTTATTCGCGATTTATTTTAGTCTTAGAAATTTTTTTTGTAATTTGGTGCTTTTTTTTCGTTTTAGCGATTTTTTTTTTTGTTTTTTGCGATTTTTTTCGGTTTGGCGATTTTATAATTTTTTGTTTTTTTAGTTTTACCGTTTTTGAAAATTTCAAGAGTTTTGCTCTTACGGTTTCCAAGATACAGCAAGTTGTCAAAATTGCATATCAAAAGTGCATTAACTGACGGAACACCCTTTAATTTAAATTTTTGGAAATTTTAGTGTTAATTTTTGAAGTCTGTATAAAAATACACTAACCTTACAAATTTCAAGTGTATATACATACATACATACAATTGTATGTATATTACATGGGATTTTAACATTTTTCGTTGCTCGTTTTGCAACACCCTTTAATTTCCAGCTCTCACGCATTTGTTGTTGTAGCGGCCAAAGGGTTACACACTGTGTAAAATTTCAGGTCTCTAGCTCTTACGGTTCTCGAGAAAATACTAATATAGTTTTAGACATAGTTAATTTTACATGACACAAAAAGTTAAAGTTTTCCAACCCTGGAAACGTCTTTTTAAATTTTTTATATTTTTTCAATTTAAAATTCCAATTTTAGTCGTACTGAAGTGTAAAATAAGTTTTTTTATTAAAAAAAAATAAAAATTTGTTTTCGGTAGTTACTTTTATATGGCAAAATAAAGTTTAAGTTTTCCAGCTCTACAATGGTCTGCTCGATTATGCTGAATTTCAATACCAATCTATTTTGGAAAATTTCTGACACACCAGTCCAAGAACGAAGTCTCTAGCTCTTCTGGGAGCTTCGGAAAACCGATTTCACGTACAGACAGACGGACAGACGGACAGACGGACATCGCTTATTCGTCTTCCCTATGCATAAGGATCCAGAATATATATATTTTATGTGTCGCTTATTGATATTATAGAAATTACAAACGGAATGACAAACCTATATATACCCTTTTACCATTTTTGTTGGTAAAGGGTATAAAAAACTTAGTTTAATTTAATTCCTTTAATATTAAAAAATTCAGTAAAGTGCGACTTTGACTCGCGCAGTTTTTTTCAGTTTAAACGATTTTTTCAGTTTTGTCGCTTTTTTCTCATTTTGGCCATTTTTTTCTGTTTTTTTTTTTATTTTGGCGATTTTTTTTCTGTTTTTTGGGGGTTTATTTTAATTTTGGCGACTTTTTTTTCATTTTGGCGATTTTTTTGGCAATTCTTTTTCCATTTTGGAGATTTTTTCCTATTTTGGGATTTTTTTCATTTTGGCGATTTTTTTTTCATTTTGGAGATTTTTTTTCTGTTTATGGGGCTTTTTTTATTTTGGAGATTTTTTTCATATTAGCGATTTTTTTTCATTTTGGCGATTTTTTCCGTTATTTGGGGTTTTTTTTTGTTTTGGCGATTTTTTTTTCATTTTGGCAATTTTTTTATTTTGGCGATTTTTTTCTCTTTTTGGGGGTTTATTTTCATTTTGGAGATTTTTTTCCTTTTGGCGATTTTTTTAATATTTCGATTTTTTTTATTTTGGCGTTTTTTTCATTTTGGCGATTTTTTTTCATTTTGGCGTTTTTTTTCATTTTGGCGATTTTTTTCTGTTTTTTGGGTTTTTTTTTCATTTTGGAGATTTTTTTTCATTTTGGCGATTTTTTCCTTTTTGGCGATTTTTTTACTGTTTTGGGGTTTTTTTTAATTTTGGCGATTTTTTTCTGTTTTTGGGGCTTTTTTCATTTTGCAGATTTTTTTAATTTTGGCGAATTTTTTTTTTATTTTGGCGATTTTTTCCTGTTTTTGGGTTTTTTTCATTTTGGCGATTTTTTTCATCTTGGCGACTTTTTTCATTTTAACGTTTTTTTCCTATTTTTTGGGGTTTTTTTCGTTTTGGCCATATTTTTCGTTTTGGCGATTTTTTTTTTCATTTTGGGGTTTTTTTCATTTTGGCGATTTTCTTTCATTTTAGCGATTTTTTTACTGTTTTGGGGTTTTTTTTTAATTTTGGCGATTTTTTTCTGTTTTTTGGGCTTTTTTCATTTTGGAGATTTTTTGAATTTTGGCGATTTTTTTTTATTTTGGCGATTTTTTCCTGTTTTTGGGTTTTTTTCATTTTGGCGATTTTTTTCATCTTGGCGACTTTTTTTAATTTTAAATTTTTTTTTTTTTTGGGGTTTTTTTTCGTTTTGGCCATTTTTTTCGTTTTGGCGATTTTTTTTCATTTTGGGGTTTTTTTCATTTTGGCGATTTTCTTTCATTTTAGCGATTTTTTTTACTGTTTTGGGGTTTTTTTTAATTTTGGCGATTTTTTTCTGTTTTTGGGGCTTTTTTTTCATTTTGGAGATTTTTTTAATTTTGGCGATTTTTTTTTTATTTTGACGATTTTTTCCTGTTTTTGGGTTTTTTTCATTTTGGCGATTTTTTTCATCTTGGCGACTTTTTTTCATTTAAAATTTTTTTTTCTTTTTTTGGGGTTTTTTTCGTTTTGGCCATTTTTTTCGTTTTGGCGATTTTTTTTCATTTTGGGGTTTTTTTTCATTTTGGCGATTTTCTTTCATTTTAGCGATTTTTTTTTTATTTTAGCAATTTTTCCGGTTATTCGCGATTTATTTTAGTATTAGAAATTTTTTTTGTAATTTGGTGCTTTTTTTCGTTTTAGCGTTTTTTTTTGTTTTTTGCGATTTTTTTCGGTTTGGCGATTTTATAATTTTTTGTTTTTTTAGTTTTACCGTTTTTGAAAATTTCAAGAGTTTTGCTCTTACGGTTTCCAAGATACAGCAAGTTGTCAAAATTGCATATCAAAAGTGCATTAACTGACGGAACACCCTTTAATTTAAATTTTTGGAAATTTTAGTGTTAATTTTTGAAGTCTGTATAAAAATACACTAACCTTACAAATTTCAAGTGTATATAAAGGGTGTTTTTTTAGAGGTATAGAACTTCGAATTGAAATAAAACACAAGAAAATCGTTTTAATGTCCATCAATTTGGCTTTATTGGAAGGATAATTTTATGCCATTAATGTTTAAATATGATTTCGGGCATGTGGCCGCCGCGGCTGGCTCGAATAAAGCCAATTCTACAGGTCCAATTTTCAACCACTTTTTCGAGCATATGGGGCCGTATGTTGGCAATAACGCCACGAATGTTGGCTTCCAAGTCCCCTAACGTTTCTGGTTTGTTGGCGTAGACGAGCGACTTCACATATCCCCAAAGAAAATAATCCAATGGTGTCAAATCACACGATCTTGGTGGCCAATTGACAGGTCCATTCCGCGAAATTATTCGCTCATCGAATGTTTCCTTCAATAAATCGATTGTGACGTGCGCTGTGTGGCATGTAGTGCCGTCTTATTGGAACCACAACTCATCCACATTCAAAATCTTCAAAATCTTCCATAAAGTTGATGGACAAAGCTCCAATTGCTGTGCACGGTGGCGAATCGATTCATTCGGGTCCTCTTCAACACTTTGCTCTACAGCGGCAATTGTTTCTTCGGTGCGCACTGTTCGACGTCTCTGCGGATGCGTATTATCACATAGAGTAAATGTAGTGCGAAAACGATCCATGGTTAACCGAATTAATTGCTCTGATGGACGATTATGTCGACCATAAAATGGACGGAGCTTGCGGTAAACTTCGCGAACTGAACCATTATTTTCGAAATAAATTTGCACGATTTGCAAGCGTTGTTCTTTTGTCAACCTGTTCATGATGAAATGGCAAACCAAACTAAATATTAATCACTTGACAGCTGACAAAATGGCCGCCAGTTAAAAAAGTGATGCCAACTTAAAGTTCTATACCTCAATAAAAAACACCCTTTACATACATACATACAATTGTATGTATATTACATGGGATTTTAACATTTTTCGTTGCTCGTTTTGCAACACCCTTTAATTTCCAGCTCTCACGCATTTGTTGTTGTAGCGGCCAAAGGGTTACACACTGTGTCCAAATTTCAGGTCTCTAGCTCTTACGGTTCTCGAGAAAATACTAATATAGTTTTAGACATAGTTAATTTTACATGACACAAAAAGTTAAAGTTTTCCAACCCTGGAAACGTCTTTTTAAATTTTTTATATTTTTTCAATTTAAAATTCCAATTTTAGTCGTACTGAAGTGTAAAATAAGTTTTTTTATTAAAAAAAAATAAAAATTTGTTTTCGGTAGTTACTTTTATATGGCAAAATAAAGTTTAAGTTTTCCAGCTCTGCAATGGTCTGCTCGATTATGCTGAATTTCAATACCAATCTATTTTGGAAAATTTCTGACACACCAGTCCA
This sequence comes from Tachina lurida, assembly GCA_944452675.1. Classification (NCBI taxonomy): domain Eukaryota; kingdom Metazoa; phylum Arthropoda; class Insecta; order Diptera; family Tachinidae; genus Tachina; species Tachina lurida. Next base: position 80,308,500 of record OX101754.1, read on the forward strand.
AGAACGAAGTCTCTAGCTCTTCTGGGAGCTTCGGAAAACCGATTTCACGTACAGACAGACGGACAGACGGACATCGCTTATTCGTCTTCCCTATGCATAAGGATCCAGAATATATATATTTTATGTGTCGCTTATTGATATTATAGAAATTACAAACGGAATGACAAACCTATATATACCCTTTTACCATTTTTGTTGGTAAAGGGTATAAAAATGTTCGTAATTTAATGTTCTAATGTTAACTACAAATTTTTTTTAAATAAATAAATAACTCAATCTATTTGTCCTTGTAGGTATATAAATATACTTCAAGAGTTCATAAAAAATGTGGGTTTGTTTGAGTATCAGATAAAACACGTAAATTGTTACCTGAGGTGTTATATTTGTGTATACATTTTAAGACTGATATAATGGCAAAGGAATACATATTATATACCGTTGAATAGACAATTATATCTACTATTGTAATAACATAGAAAAAATTAAGAAACATTTGCAGTAAAGAAAATAAGATCAATAATTTAGACAAAAATAAAAAATGTAGAAAATTAAAACTTTTAATCCAAATTGGATATCGAATATTTCAAAAAGTATTGAAGGTAGGAGAATAATTTTTTTCCAGTTTGCAAAGCTAAATGTATACTATTGATAAAAATTAAAATGATTCCCAATTTATAATTTTATAATACTTTTTTCTTATTGGGAAAAATTGTGTTAGAAAAATTTTAGAATTTTTAGAAAATCTCCTCTCCTGCCTACATTTATGTGTAGGATGTCAAGAGTTTCTTATAGGGTACTTACAACAAATTTATTTCTAATAAAAATCCAAAAAATTTACAAAAACGACCGTGCAATTTTTTTGCCACATCCGAAAATCGGATTTTTAAAAAAAAATTGCAAGTTTTCGACCAATGCTGAATGTAGGGTGCACCAACAACAATCTCCAAAATTTATTTCACAGCCTTTCTCAATGTCTCCTTTCTCAGAAACAATCAAAGTTTTTATCAAATACTTAATAATTTTTTAAAATATTCCAAAAAAATTAAGAATACTTTTTTCACAAAATATACCAAATTTTTTCATAATTTTTAAAAATCCAAATTGCAAAATTATTTCTTGCTACAATTTTTGAGATATCAAAAATTGTAATGAAGTTTTCTTTCAAAAACATTAAAACATACTGATTTTTGCCAAGTAATAAAGAAATTATGTACTAACGAATAAAAAAAGTCAGGGCCAAAAATTAAAAAATAAATTTTTCAAGTCAAATAACTTTGAAACTGAAAGAGATAAAATGGTACTCTTAGAATGTTTTATTTTTATTTCTTAACGTAGATTGTCCCGCTGAAAAAATTATTGAAATCGGTCCCTATTTACAAAAGTTACAAGCTCCGAAAGAATTTCGATACCCGCACTTTCCCACTTTGAGGCTGTTTGGAGCTACCCTGTCTTACAAAATATGCTTTCTAAAAATTTCAACACTTCTACTTTCCAAAACAGTTGGTTTCATCGAAATCGGTTAACTAGTTCAAAAGTTGCGGACTTTTTACCACTTTTTTTTTAATTCACGCCACTGTGCGATGTTTCCTTGAAGAAAACCTAAAAAACCGCCACCAACATATGTAAGAGAAAAAAAATTGAAACGCCCTTATTAAAAAATTAATCTAGGCCATGAATTTCACATTGATCCAATTAAACGTGGTAGCATTGATGAAACAAAAATTCAGTTCAATGAATTCGAAAAAATTAAATAAGTTTTTGTACGTACCAGCTTAAGAATGCTAAAGGTCTGCAGATCGTATTGAAGGGCATTGATTATGTTAATCCCGAAGAAGTAAAAGATGCACTCATCATACAAGGATTTAAGGTTAAAAGTGTTACTAATATAATCAATAGAGGGAAGATCCCCAGCCTTTCGTGTTGAACTGGAGCCAAATGATATACAGTAGAAAAAAACGAGACACATCCAAATTTATAGCCTAAAATACCTCTTATACCTAAAAATCACAGCTGAAGAGCCACATAAGCGTTCAGGTCCCGTAGAGTGCCATAATTGTCAAGAATATGGCCACACAAAAACTTAGTGCAATTTACCTACAGTGTGTGTTATCTGCGGTGAATTGCACCGTACTGCTAGTTGTACTGAACCAAAAGATCAAGCAAAAATGTAATAATTGTGGAGGTAATCACACCGATAACTATAGAAGATGTCCTGTATGTTCTTTCTTTAACAGACTATGTGACAAAAATCTGAATTAGCTCCAGCTCAATCAGCAAACGCTTACTCCATCACTTTTGCACAAATGTGCCAACCAGTTAGTTAGGTTAGGTTATGTTAGGGACTCAATTAGATCGTTTTTGTCTGTTGTGATACCACGGAGACTCTGCTTATGCGGAGTACCCACCGTCGAACCAACCACAGCTAAATATAAAGCTACTAATACGTTGAAGTTCAACACTAGCAACGCCAGAAAGTTACCTGAACTCAAGAGCGCCCATTGTTGTCATTCTCTTTCTTGCAAATCCAGGACAGTGGCAAAGAAAATGCTCTATGCTTTACTCTTCATCAATATCCTGGCAGCTACGGCAAAAATTATTGTGTTCAGCCTTTAACCTTTGTGCATGCCTACCTATGAGACAGTGTCCGGTTAGCACGGACACTAGAATCGAGATTTGTTTCCTATTCTTCAAGATTAAAGAAGACGTATTCTTCCTATTTAGATGAGTACATAATTGCCTTGTGATCACGCAATCATTTCACCTTCTAATTGTTTCATCCTCTGTCTTGCGCCTAAGCATGAGTTTGCAAGAGAATAGTCTTTTTTAGTCTTAAATTTATAGATTAAAAAACTTAGAAACTTATCATGTGTTACTAATAACTTCGATTACGATGTAAGCAGGGATTCAGTTACTGTCTAGTTTGTTATAAAACAAATTAAAATACTGCTCTACTTTTAGTCTAAATAATATTATGATTTTAGGATTACAACTCCGCTGTAATGCTGGTGATGAGTACTGATATCGTGGTTTACTTTGTAAGCGAGAGCGCACCTATGACAATTTTATGTTAAATCTAAATAGCAAAATAAGCGAACGAATTACCACTGACTGCTACTAAATATAACTTATATCATCGATTACGTAATATATATTTTTACCACTGGTACTTAACATAAGGATTTGAATTGAATGTTATATTTCAAAACCTGTTGAACAAGCGATTTTTTCAATATTTTTGAAAATTTTCATAAAATAATTTTTTTTAGTTTTTATTAAACTAATTGCAGGATTCTCTTATTTAATATCCCAGAAAAAAAACATGACAAATCATGGGTTCAAGTGATGACGCATGGGTTCGATTTAGGTGAAACATGGATAATTTTTAATTAGCTTATGATTGGAGATCATAAGTTTGTGCGAGAAATTAGATAATTTGATCTCAATTGAAATTAATGAATTTAACCCATGCAAGTTCCCTGATTCGATGGGTTTTTCACGTAAATACAAAACAAACAAACAAAATATTGTCGCAGCCAGCATACGAACTTTGCTTTTCTGAGTGTCAAGGCATACTCTCTACCATCTACCTATTGTATTCTTCTTATTTGTTGGAGATAAGACTTATTTTATGAAAATGAGTCAATGTGATGCTTTAATTCGATTTTTGCATGTCTTTTTCGCTGGATATTTATTTCAGTATATTACCCAATAATATCGCATGCGTTCTTAATGAGTTCAAAACTATAGCTTTATTTATGATTTGCGATAACATTCAGAATGCGTTCGAAGAAACAAATGCTCAAGAAAGCCTGAAGCACTATTTTATTTTGAACGCCTTCATTTATTTTTTGCTGGGATGTAACAAAATAAACATGAATTTTCAAAGAAGATGTTTGTTGAGTTTTACCTATGCAAAATATTTCTGTGAGTAACTGTATAAGATTTCTAATTAAATATGATAATGCGAAAAATATAAATTATAATGTCAGTCGTTAAGCAGCTCTGGGTCGAGGAACATCATTTCGCGTCATCGTAATTATTTCTTAAGTGCGGTCAGGCTTTTTTTGTTGTTGGGCCTTCGAGAGTTTTTCGTCTCGCTCGCACTGGTTGACTGATCTGCCACGGATAACCGTATATCTTGCGGTTTTCTGTGGAATTTCTTTAACAACCACGTTGCTACTTCCTATGTGAAGGCATAGGTCGTACAGTCAGTCACGGAATTTTTTTTGGAAGTACTGTTAATAACATCTTGGGCATATGGTCTAGTTACTCCGCCCATATTCGTGCAACGCAATACTATGCAAATTTACTTTGTATAGTATTCTTGAAATAAATAAATAAATAAATTATAATGTGAAGGTTATAGACAACGCACTCGTGGACACTATTAAAAAAAAAATACATATGAAAAAAAGATAAAAAATTAAAGTTGTGCTCAATAATGAATTAAGAATAATGAAAAGGGAGAAAATAAATAAATATCGCATTGCGAAAATAGAAACAAATATGAATCGTGGTTAGATTATACAACAATTAGGGGTAATAAATCACTCAATGATTGTATGTATTTATCCTATTTAGAAACAAAATTTAGTTTTTCACCCCAAAATTAAATGAAACTTAAATTTCCAACATTGTGCTTTTAAATATTGTTTAAGGTCCAATAATTGACCTTAAACAATATTTAATTAATTATATGTCATTTATCTTTAAAATCCACTTAAGTACTGAATTAATTTTTCAGTACAAAGTTAAGAGACATTTAAATGCCCAACCTTGTGTACTTAAGTCACACTTAAGTTTTACGGGCATACCATATGTTATTGTGCTTATGTGTGTTTATTGAAAACATGTACGTGAACATCATGTGGTCGTATTAAAAAGAATTTCGTTTAATTTTCGCAAATACATATGTGTACAACAAATTTAACACATATTTCCTTGTCATAAAATATTAAAATAAAAAAATGCATTCTGATGCTCTTTTTGTATCATAAAATGTGTTTTTGCTATTTCACTTTTCTGCAAATTGATAAATCAACTTTCTTATTTATATTGAAGAGCTGGTCTTTGTAAAGCTGTCCATAATATTTGAAAATCTGGTAGTGCTACCATACTTTTAACGAAATTTGATAATAACTTTAATTATATTTTAATTATAAACAGATGTGGAAAAATATAAAAAGGTAAGTATGTACTTCAAGAAAACAAAGAAGAGATAAATTATGTGATATTTAACCAAGAACAAATTAGGGATAGTAAAGAAATAGCTAGCTATTTCAATATTTATTTTTTAATAAGACAATCAATAAATTCCGTACAATAAGAGCCATTTTCACAACTTTTCTTTAGCTAAAGGCAGTATTTTGTCTGCCCGATAAATGGCTTTGCATTATTAAACCTTCATTTATTATGTATTAAATATTAATATTATTGATAATAATAACAATAAAATATGTAAGTTTAACTAAAGGCAATTTGTGAAAATGGCCCTAAATATATTAGAAATTAAAAAACAATAAAAGAGTTAAAAATAAATCTGGGGTCGATTCGAGCTGTTGGACACAGCTCTATCCTACTGCGACTCTTTGAATTTCAGTAGCAGATGTATGAGCAACAGGTTGTGATTGGGCATTCAAACAACAAAAAGTCGAAGAAATAGCACAATTTGACGAATTTTGCTATTTCGACTGCAGTTTTTTAACACTGCATATTATTAATGTTTTCTTTTCTTTGCTGCTTATTAAGAGTTAAAAATAATATACCATATGCAAATAATTATAAATAATTTGGAGCAAATTCACTTTATCGAAGCTAATAAAAATTAAAAAAAAACTAGTCTGAATTTTATGTGTTTTTTAATGTATTTTTTATTTCTTTATATTCACCATAATACTTAATAAATAATACGAGTAGGTAATATATTTTTACAATATAATTAAAATAAGAAATGCAGAAATTTTCTTAAAAGAAAGCGGGACATTTTTACAAATCGGCGGGACGCGCGACAGTAAACCAAAAAGCGGGACTGTCCCATCAAAGTCGGGACGTGTGGCAGCGTTGTCAACTCGGTGCTTTTCGCACCGTTTTTAGTGCTTTTTGAAATTTTCGACGCGAACAATTTTGAAGTTAGTGCTCAGTGCTTTTTGTTTCGAACGGTGGCACTAAACCAAAAATTCAAAGAGAAATTTCCTTATCTATTTCTTTTTCGAGGAAGTCTATCCTTGAAAAACCATAAGCTCTGAAGTTAAATATGCCATTAAAAATATTTTTGAATAAGATTTTACAAGACTTGGTTGAAGAAATAAGCGCTATATTACCCCCAAACTTAAACATTTTAAGTATAATTAATGTAAGGAGTGTTTTGCCACACAAGGCACTATCGAGTTTTGGGCAGAAGTAAAATCTAATAGAGTTAAAATGAGCTCGTTTGAGGCATTATCAGAAATTGCATTACCATCAAGCTTCTGTCACTTCCATATTTAAACGAAGAAGTTAAATGCGCTTTTACCTCTATGACTAGTTTAGTCTAAACTACGTAACAGAATGTCCTTACACTTGGTTAACACTTTGCTTTATTTAAAAATCGTCCTGAGACGAGACAATTTTGATGTGAATAGAGCTCCCGTTTTTGGTTAGTTATAACCAAAATTTGTAAAATTTTTTCCCAATATCCAATATTTTCATTTCGATTACTTTTTTGCTATGAATATTTTTGTATATACCTTGATAAGCTTGCAAATCATTTTTTTTTTATATTTAGCATTGTTATTTATTTATATTCCGTTTGCTGCACAATACTTTTGACACCTTTTTTATTTCGTTCAAAATTTATTGTCTTTGTCACAAAGTTCAGCTGCAGCCGAAAGAATGTTTTTACAGCATAATTTAATAACAACCAAATTTGGTAAGCTCTTAACCTTATACATACTTGTCGATTACTGCCAACTTGACTAAACTCGAGTGATTCGTTTGTTCCTTAACAAAAAAAATAAAATTTTTTTTATAATAACTTCAAAAATCTTCGTCAAATTGATTTTAGATTACACTGATTTCTATAGAATTAAAATTTGAATCGGATGCCTCTAATTTGACGTTATAGGAACGAAATGAAAGGTCAATCGATTCCTTTATTTTTTATATACGTACATATCTCACACTAACACAACTCAAAATTATAAAAGTGACTTTTCCTTTTCCTCAACAATTTCTTTTGCAATACCGTCTTCTTGAATAATATAAAATACCGTTATGCTTGTTTTTATGTCACATACTTGCGTCATTTGTACAGAATCAACAGTTGCTTGCAACTACTCAGCATCTGAAATTTTTTATGTTGTGGCTCTTTATGATTTAATGTGCGATATGTATTTATGAATAACTTTTTTTTTAATAAAATGAAAAAATTTTAAATTTAGTGCTTTTTTACTTAAATTACGCGCTTTTTTTTCCTGATTTCAGTGCTTTTAAAAATTTGAAAGTTGACAACGCTGACGTGTGGTCACTTTAATCAAGACCGGCCACTGAGAGAATACCGAGAAAAATGTATTCGCTTATGTGTATTCATTTGTACTAGTGTTCGCCCAGTGGTTGAAAATCAACCATTAACGCACAGAGGTGGAGAAGAGAACGAAAATATTTAAAGTTTGATGAATTTAAAACACAATTTAAAAACTTTATTCAAATATACATATGTATAGACTCCAGGGCAGTGATGGGAAATGAGATTCGCATTTCGGTATCAAAAACAAATTTTTTTAGTACTTTTTTGATCCCGAGAGTACCAAAAATTATAATATTTCTTATTTAAATGTTATTAACAAAAAATTATAAGAAATTCATTTACAAAAAAAGGAACACATAGGTACAAATATACAAATAGGTGTAGCCTGGATTAGACTTAATACGAGTACTGTTGGAACATTAATCTTGCCTCCATATTCCATAGCTCGCTAAGGCTAAAGCTAAATTCGACCGCTAAAATGCTGAACAAATAGAAAATTTAAAATTTTTGGCGATGACATAAAGCAATAAAATTTCGGCGAATTACATTTTTAAGCCATTACATGATTTATCAATACCCGTTTGAAAATTGCATTCGTAGCCGAAAATCGACAAATTGATTTTATGGATTCTTAGCGACAGAGATTTAGGTTTAGCGAGTTACAGAATACGATGGCTGTTGATTTATATTTTGTTTTCATGAAATTTTGGTAAGAGAAAATCCTTTCGACATTTACAGAGGAGTGAGGCATGGATAAAATTCCGTAAGCTGCTCTCGATATATCAGGAAACATGTATTCATCTAATGCGTTTTTATATAAGCCAGTGCTCTATATTGGTTGTTAATATTTCAAATTATTTTTCTTTTCTTTTTTTTTCTTTTCCCTGGGAACATTTTAATTAAAAGTGGTATAATGATATTGGTTTAACAGATAAAATACTTTCAGGGGGAAACTTACTAAACCAAACTTAGATTTTATTGTCAAAGTCCACTTTTGCCCTTAGAACTTAATATAAACTTTTTAAAATTTTCTTTAAACTTATTTAAAACAGTTGTTTCAATAGATCAACTTCTGTGCCACATAAAATATCATTGAATGAAATATTGATATTGATATTTAATTGTGGTTACACTTTTCTAAAAGATCTTTACTAATAAAGCTTCTTTCTATTTGTCGAAAAAACAATTTGATTCTTGGCAAAATATATGCATGCGCGAGTCTTCTGACTGCATTTCTAAGTTGCCCGTCAGAGTATCAAATTTCTTAGGGGAGTACTACGGTACTTTTTCATGTCAAACAGTATCAAAAAAAGTACGATCGTACCAACTTTCCCATCTCTGCTCCAGGGTAAACCACTTTCTTAAGTACTAAATACGAATTTAAAATTTCATTTATCGTCATAAATAAGAATAGATTTTAAGCAAACTATTTAAAAAAAGTTGTTCACTTTTTGAACTAAATGTAGTTAGATATTTGCTCCTAGTGCTTTCACTTCATATTCATTATTATTGCCAAAAAAAAAAAATATTCGTTTATTTTTTCATTGAACGCTTTTTCTCTAAAGTTTTAGACTCCCCATTAAAACGTTTGTTACAAATAATGTTTATATTCCCTATTCTTTGAGAAAGACCCCATATGTATGTACGAATATGCTAGCCTAATAATATAAACATTCCATCATATTCCAACATCCCATCATATTCCAACATTCCAGTATATTCAGTAATTTAAAGCACAGAAAAATAATGAAAAGAATGAACAAAAACAAAACGCTCACAAAATAAAGTAAAAATAAAAAACTTACTTTGTGAATTTAACTTTAATCAAAGTTATTAATAATTAAAAAAAATATATTATTTTTAAGCATCTAAAGAAAAATAATACAGTACCACTCGTTATTTAAATATCCAAATTTTATTAGTTTCAGCAATAATCGTTTAAGTATTGGGTGTTTTTTATTGAGGTATAGAACTTTAAGTTGGCATCACTTTTTTAACTGGCGGCTATTTTGTCAGCTGTCAAGTGATTAATATTTAGTTTGGTTTGCCATTTCATCATGAACAGGTTGACAAAAGAACAACGCTTGCAAATCGTGCAAATTTATTTCGAAAATAATGGTTCAGTTCGTGAAGTTTACCGCAAGCTCCGTCCATTTTATGGTCGACATAATCGTCCATCAGAGCAATTAATTCGGTTAACCATGGATCGTTTTCGCACTACGTTTACTCTATGTGATAATACGCATCCGCAGAGATGTCGAACAGTGCGCACCGAAGAAACAATTGCCGCTGTAGAGCAAAGTGTTGAAGAGGACCCGAATGAATCGATTCGCCACCGTGCACAGCAATTGGAGCTTTGTCCATCAACTTTATGGAAGATTTTGAAGATTTTGAATGTGGATGAGTTGTGGTTGCAACAAGACGGCGCTACATGCCACACAGCGCACGTCACAATCGATTTATTGAAGGAAACATTCGATGAGTGCATAATTTCGCGGAATGGACCTGTCAATTGGCCACCAAGATCGTGTGATTTGACACCATTGGATTATTTTCTTTGGGGATATGTGAAGTCGCTCGTCTACGCCAATAAACCAGAAACGTTAGGGGACTTGGAAGCCAACATTCGTGGCGTTATTGCCAACATACGGCCCCATATGCTCGAAAAAGTGGTTGAAAATTGGACCTGTAGAATTGGCTTTATTAGAGCCAGCCGCGGCGGCCACATGCCCGAAATCATATTTAAACATTAATGGCATAAAATTATCCTTCCAATAAAGCCAAATTGATGGACATTAAAACGATTTTCTTGTGTTTTATTTCAATTCGAAGTTCTATACCTCTAAAAAAAACACCCTTTACATAGAAAGATGGAAATAAGAATAGAATGAGCAAATAAAGTACGTTTTTCCTTCTGAGTGTTTATGGAGTTGCCAAGCCAAATTGTTGTAATTTTTTTTGAGCAAATTAAGAGAGCCAATCATGGCTTTATGATTGGCTAATATTCTTAACTGTTTTTAACTATCTTAGACACAAAAATGTAGAAGAAAAAATACATTATGCACTGCTCCTATTGTCAATCTATCTAACAAAAAAAAATCAAGCGAATACGTTGAGTTTAAGTCAGTTAAAATGGTTCTTAACTTTTTTCACTTGCCTATTTATATATAGATAAGAAGCCGATTGATATTCGACACTCTGGTGCCAGTTTGGACAGTCTTGTCCACTGTTGCCAGATTTGCAGATTTCTCTGCATTTTGCTGATTTTTCATTGCAATAATTATAAACTGAGATGATTTGCAGATTTTCTGAAATGCTTGTGTAACATCAATATTTCGTGTTTTTCTTTACTCCGTAAAACAAATAACCATGGTGTTATTGTCAGAAACATACACATAAGAAACACTTACAAATGAGTAACTTTTGACGTTTAATTTGCAGTAACCATACCACCAACATAACAGTGTTAAAAAGAATCTAGCAAATCTGTGCAAAGATATATACATACATACATATAGCACACTAAATCATAAACAGTCACAACTCAAAATTATGAAAATGATTTTCTTTTTTCGTGGACCCCAAAAATTTCTTTTGCAGCAGTCTTCTTAAACAGGTTTTTTGCCACTTCTGAATATCTGGAATTTTTTGAGTTGTGACTGTTTATGATTTAGTGTACGATGTACTATGTATAGTATACTTCTTTGCACAATTTGGATGTATATGCACCATTTATTTTTCAAGTTTTATTTACAAAACTTAAGGTGCGTTTAGACTATGCTAATATTTGTGCAAAATCATAAAAATTTTGCTTGTCCTAGTGTAAACACTAGAATTTGTTAGCCTCCAAATATTTTTCGACTGTTTGTTGGCTAACAAAAATGTTTGTTTGTGAAGAAAGCTTTGGATAGTGTAAACACTTTGTCAGCACGTCGCAACAAATATTTGGCTCGATATTTTGTTTGTTCTCGCAATATTTTTGGCGGAACAAACAGCGACAAATTATTGCAGAAACGTGGGTTGCCAACAGTTATTTTTGACAGTACTTAACATATAAAAAATGAAATAAATTGAAATGGCAATACTGGTCAATTCGTTTGACAGATTGGTAAGTAAAAAACGCGTTTCCGTGATTCTTAATTATAAATCATATTTTTCTGAAAGAAAATAGACGACAATGATTCAGCAGTTATTGAATCGCCCCCATCATTTGCCAAAAACACCAAAAGGAAGAAGATGACGCATGACTGGAGCGAAGAAGATATATTGAAATTGATCGGCGAAGTGGAGTACCATCCTTGCATTTGGAATGCATCAAGTGCTGACTACCATAATAAACCCATGCGGGATAATGCATGGACTGAGATTGGCGGTATGCTAAATATTAGAACGGAAGAAGTTTGCTCAAAATGGTCGAATTTAAGGATTCAGTACCGGGGCTACCTAAACAAAAACACAAAATCTGGACAAGGTGCAGACAATGCACCAAAGTGGAAATATTTCGACTCCATGGCTTTTGTTGGACGTGCGGAGGTTAGCCAGCGGCAACCAACAACAAATTTATATATTCCATCTGAAAGCGAAGGTAAACTAATGAGAATGTATTCATCAATTGTTAATATTGTTGTTATCGGAAAACCTTTTTCTTACAGAATCAGCCCTACCATCTGCGCCCTCGTCGAACAACACAACGACAAATGTCATGGCAACATTTTGTGATGTTGTCCAAACTATTAAGGACAAGCGCAAATCATTAAACCCTAATGAGGAATTCGGACGTTACATGGTCAGTGAGCTCAATGCCTTGAATGAAGGCGATGCTGCAAACATAAGAAGAAGTCTTGGAGGTTTTTTGTTTAAAGAATTAAGTGAGCTCACACAAAAACAAAATGCAGCGACAGAGTTCCAAGAGAATTTTAACCAGCTTTTTAATTGAAAGTGCAACGATGAATGTGATAATTTTCATAAACATAACAACATTGTTTGACAGATCTTTCTCATACACACCGGACAAATAAAATTATTAGTATAGTGTAAAGGGTTACACAAATATTTGTACCAAACATGGCTGACACAAAATTTTATGTTATTTGCGCAAATAAAATTCAAAGAAATATTAGTGCAATCTAAACCCATGCCCAAACATTTGTCACAAACCATACTATTAGCCCAAACAATTATTTGTTGTGTTTGGACAAATATTAGCATAGTCTAAACGCACCTTTACACATATATTTGTCCCTATCCTTTTGTAAATTTTTATTTTTATTAAAGAATTTGTAGTTTCAGAAAATATTTCTTGTATAGCAAGATAATTAATGTTAACGCGAAAACAAAATGGAAAATAATTCAAACTATAATTCCTATACGCATTTCACTGTTGCTAATGCAGATCATCAGGGAACCTTTACCCAAATTTCTTAGAACAACTAGAGTTATTATATTATAAACTTTCATTTAAATATATTTTATATATTTTACTTAATAAGTAAAATAATAGTTTGGGATTATTAGTGCGTTTAAAAATTTTAAAGGTGTTTTTATTGTTGCAGATTTTCTGCCGATTTTTTAAAATTATTTTTCAGATTTTTTAGCTAATTTTTGCAGATTTTTGGTAAAATCTTCTGGTAACAGTGGTCTTGTCATATATTAATGACATTCATAGAGTAATAGAGAAATGTGAAATTGTTTTGTATGCCGACCACGCACTAATATATGTATGTATGTATGTATATGGAAGCGAGTTCAGAAGAAATAAATAAATAAATATTCAAAACATTTATAATAAACAATGAAAATATAGAAAAAATACAATGTATAAAATATCTTGGCTCTGTAATAGGCAACAAGTTGGAATAAAAAGAGAACATAGACTACATGTGTAAAATTCTTAAAAATATCGGATTTTTTAAAAGAATCAGAAATAAGATATCAGTGCCAGCTGCAAAAAACATATACAATACAATAATAAACCTACTTTTTGAATACTGGTCGTCTATCTAGGCACACGATAGTGCGCCAGGCCAAGTTTCGGCCAACGCATTCAGTGTGTATATTTACACGTCGTCGTGTTTTACCCGCCTCATAACTTCTTTCCAGGTAGTCGTAAAATTATAAAATTTAAACCATACTTAGAATAAATTCATGTTACTTCACATGGGAAGTTAGAAAGTTTCACAAAGAAAGCTTCCTCAGATATGTAGGTGCAAAAAGGGAATATTTTAAGACATACTCCTTGACTCACAGAACACTCATCAAATTGATGAAGCACTTCCGCTATAGCTAGAGAGCTAAAATTTGGAACACCAGTAGACCTAGGTGAGCAATTAACTCGGAAAATCTAAAAATCCGGAAATTTTAGCCAGGAAGGCGGGGATACGCCCATAAAATTTGCGCTAGTGAGCTGAAATTTGATACACATTTGTTGGTCTGGGTGAGGAATTAACTTGAAAAATCGAAAAACCTATGAAATTTTAGCCAGGAGGTAGGGATACGCCCATAAAGCTCAGAACTAAAAAATCAAATCCAAATCGTTTAATCAACTCAACTATAAACTCCCACAAAAATTAAAAATTAAACTTTTCGCTAGTGATCTGAAATTTGACACGCAAGTAGTTCTAGGTGCGCAACTAACTAAAAAATCGGAAATTTTAGCAAGGGGCAGGGCTGCGTCCATAAATGTCAGAATTAACAAGTAAGAGTTCTATATTCTTCTATGCCAAATCATATATACCCTTTACCAACGTATGTATATGTAGTATACATATACATACATAAGTACATACATACATATTTGTTTTGTGATAAAATTTATAATTTTTTGTTATAGAGCAATTTTTAGTAAGTGACCTCTTGGTTTTTTTTTCGACTAAAGAATTTGCTTGAGTAAAGATCTTCCTAAAACATGAAATATGTTTAACCGAAAAAAAATATTTTTGCTTATTTTTTTACCCAATTTTTTTTTCAATTTCCAACCCTGGAACCATAAATTAAATTTTTCTGGTTTTCATACGAGCACTAATTTATTTGTTTTTAAAATAAAGAATATATTTAATTACCAAAGAAATAACTAGATTTATTTAATTAGTCTTATATATAAAAAAAAGTGTACTACTCCCAACCCTGGAATCATCCTTTTAGATTGTTTTGGTTCCTTATACCAATCTTGTTCCTTAAAAAATATATAAAATATGTTAAGTGAACAAAAAAAATTAAATAAAGAATATACTAGTTTTATTTAGTTACTCAAAAAGAGTTTAAATTTTCCAACTGTGGAGCTGTGGTTTTTATTTTTCTAATTTTCTATACCCAACTTTTCTTTCTCCAAAACATAAAATATATATATAAATTAAAATATAAAAAAATATTAGACCTAGTTAGTTTTATACATCAATAGTGTAAGTTTCCCAACCCTGGAACTATAATTTAAAATATTTCTGATTTCTTACACCAATCTTTTTCCTATAAGAATGTAAGATATTTTAAATTTATAGATAAAAAGGAAAATTAGTTTTAGTAGGTTATTTTTTTATAACAAAAAAGTTAAAGGTCCTGGAAACGCCTTTTTTATTTTTTTATATTTTTAATAAAAAATTTATTCGTACCGAAATATAAAATAAGTTTATTTAACAAAAAAGAAAAAAATCTGCTATCTAGTTACTTTTACTCTGAAACCGGATGCTGAATTTCGTAGATATTCAATACCAATCTATTTTGAACTATTTCGAATACACCAGTTGAAGACCGAAGTCTCTAGCTTTTCTGGAAGCTTCGGAAAACCAATTTCACGTACACCAGACGGACGGACGGACATCGCTTATTCGTGTTTCCTATTCATAAGGACCCAGAATATATACATATATTTTATGGGTCGCATATGAATATTGTGGAAATTACACACGGAATGACAAACCTATATACATATATACCCTTTTCCATTTTTGGTAAAGGGTATAAAAATACATAATTATTAGTACGCTTAAAAGAGAATAATAGTTTTTTAGCAAAAAATTAAAAAAAAATAGTTAGTTTGTTGTATTCTGAAGCTAAAATGGTAATGGCGGTAAAATCATATACGAGTATACATCATGCAAATATACGTGAGAAAGTAAAATTGTTCCACTTGTATTTGTGCATGAAAATTTAGCAGAAGTGAGCTTAAAACCTTTAACAAGTAGCACCTTAGGAGGTATAGTTTAATTCTGGAATACATCCGAAAAGGTGAATTAATAATCTCATATTAATTTGCCATTCATGGATGGCTGCTCTGGCCATAGCCAGTATAATTAAATATTTGAAAATGAAATTCTCATTTATGATTTTTACTGCATTTATAAAATTACACAAAAAAACTGCCTAATAAAATCAATAAGATTTTCTCTATAAAACGTTTTTAGGCTAAGGGGTATCCCAGCAGAAAGAAGCGAAGATTTTTTCATAGAGATTGCTTATTGTTTTTATGTGGTAAATCTTATTCATTTTATCAAGAAGAAAACCACATAAAATCAAGAAGAAATCTTATTATTCACAACTTTTTTTTACTCAATTTCCGCTATTTTTTGCACCAAAAAACAATCCATAGAGAAAAACTTCTTGATTCCATTGTAAACTATAGGGATTTCTTATTGATTTTATTGGGTTGCCTTCTTGATTTTTTTAAAAAAGGTTTCTTCTTGATTTTGTTAGGTTGCCTTATTGATTTAGTAAGTTCCTATATGATTATGCGTAAAGAATCTTATTGATTTTTTTTAAAAGGAAATCTTCTTGATTTTATGAGGTGTCTTGTTAGACACAATTTTTTTCTTGATCTTTTTCAGTTTTGTATAAGAATGTTTGCACAATAATTTCAATGGTTATTCAGGCTGCTTGTGAGCATATTGGGTAGAGTGCTTGTCTATCAGGTAGAAATGTGCTGGTTCAGTACTTGGTGAGTAAGTTAGTTAAGAGAATAACATAATGTGTATGTATGTATGTATAAATAAATAACATCTACAATATACTAAATACATAGACACATATATATGTATATGGTATTGAATTTAAATGAAAATACATAAGTACAGAGAATAAAGACGCAATTTTTTTTTATTGAAAAAAACAAAAACATAACCTCATAAAAACTACAAGATTACTTCTTGATTTTTTCAAAAGGTTTTCCCTATGAAACTAATAAGATTTCCTTATTGAAAAAAAACCTTAGAGATTTCTAATTAATTTTGTTATATTTTATGAGGTATTTAGTAGGCACTATTTTCTCTGTGTATAAAATATTTATGCATCAAAATTTTTAAAAGTAAATTTTATTTCATTATTCATATTGTAAATGATAATAATAACAACATCAAGGAAGATTTGTGCTTGAATAGAACATGTATGTACTTATTGGCCTGCAGATTATGTTTATTTTAGAAAGAGACAACCAAAATATTATAAGAAAGATTTTTAATGAAACGTGATGTCTTTTAGATCAATGGGGTTGTTTTAGATATTTCATACAAAATGCATTATACAAAGGTAGATGGTGCGGTTTGTATCTTAAGCAATACAAATTCTGCAAGCTTATGTTTTAATTGCAAGGTAGTTCCAACGAAATTAATAACTTAAATTTTTCAAAAGTTCCAAATAGAGATACTTATAAATACCATCACTGAGTACCTCACTGCCTAATACCATATTTCGAATGCTTATTGCACACTTCTTACCGGATTCCCTACCAAATCTTGCTGATTGGTAGAAATAATAAGGAAATATTTTTTAGAAAAATTCAGAAAAAATAAAAAATTAATGCTTAAACTAGATCAAATTAAGTCTCTGCATGGTAATATCAATGACGGAAATACTGATCGTCACTTATCCACAGATAGTGCTGTAGCAGCCAAAATAACTGGTTTAAAAAAATTATTGGCAATTTTGTTATTATACTAAGAGTGCTATCATGTGGCTTGCAAATAAACATAAAAGCTTTCAAGGACTTCTTAATTAGAAATATATATTTAATTCATTATGGATGGTATCGTATGGCAAGTACTGTACACACAATTTTTATTCATGGACGAGATGTTATCATACCCGTAGTAAGACCATTAAAAATTTCCTGTAATTATTTATTTTAAAATTACTCATTAAAATATCTAGAAAGAACATTATGGGCTGGTTGTGGAAAGAAGTGTTAGAAGACAATCACAAAAATTTGAGAACGATGCGGTTGTCGCATGCTAAAAATTTCTCTCGGATAAACATTTATAAGGATTTAATAACTAATTTGTTCCTTACTTCAGATCTTTCTTTATCTTGAAGGAGCAAATACAAATATACAATGTCACTAATAATGTTAAAATCAGACCTTTAATAACAAAAATAAATACAAATTTGAATTAAAAACGGTCCTTTATGATATATAAAAAAGCTTATACATACATATTTTGACGTGAGAGGGAGTGACAACTCAAATAAATGTTTTTCATGAGTAAGAGTGTGTGAAACTGAAACATATTTAACTTAGTTGTACGTGATCATTAAAGAATAAATATGTTTTAGAAAAAAATTACGTGACAGTCACGTTCACTTGAGTGACTACTATATTCTCACTGTGAGCGTGCGTGACAGTAATTCAAAAACAGACACGCGCACTTCTGTGCTATTGGATTTGTGCAAATATTTCAACTTTCATAAAATTCTGCTAAAAAAATTATTGCATATTTTCTTCAAAGGACACTTGACAGGACGAAAGGTCCTTTTCACAGTTACAGTAAAAAATAACCCATGAGTTGCGATTAATATGGTTACAAAAAATATAGATTAGGAAGGGTGGTGCTATACCGCACCCCTACTCGGAGACCCAATTGGGTACATTGTGATAAAAATATAAGTTTATACAGTTTTATTTTGAAAAATATAGCAAATTCAACAAACTTGACTTTCTATACCATAAACGGTAGGCATGTCCTTGGTCCAGTTTTTTTCAAAACTTGAATTTTGCTATTAGATTTGTACCAATATTTCAACTTTCATGCAATTCTGTTAATTTTTGTAAAAGTTATTGCATATTTTATTCAAAGGACACTTGACAGGACGAAAGGTCCTTTTTACAGTTACGGTAAAAACTAAGCCACCAGTTAGATTAATATAGTTACAAAAAATATAAGTTTATACAGTTTTAATTTTGAGAAATATAACAAATTAAAAAATTTTGGCTTTTTAGACCATGGGCGGTAGGCGTGTCCTTTGTCCGATTTTTTTCAAAACTTGAATTTTTCTTAACTAAGGTCAATGTAAGTACTGTAGCAAATTTGAGAAGACTAGGTCAACTCCATCTATGTTTATCCAATCGTTATATGGGAACAAAGCACTGTGAGACGGACTAGCACTCATTCTTAATCTGTGACTTTTTATACCTTTTACCAAAAATGGAAAAGGGTATATATAGGTTTTTCATTCCGTGTGTAATTTCCATAATATTCATATGCGACCCATAAAATTTATATATTCTGGGTCCTTATTAGGGATGGGCAAATGAATAAAATGTATCGATATATATCGTATCGATATTTTTGAACAGTATCGATATATATTTTTTGAAAACATCGATATTTCGATATATCGATATTTTTTGCCTACAAATGTTGCCAAAATATTCCAAATATAAAATAAATACACATACTAGCATGTAGTGCCATAACCGCCAAAAAAAGTTTAAGCGATATAAATTTTCAACAACTATTGAGACCTTATGGGTTCTTAAGGATTTTTAAAAAAGATTTCCATAAAAAATTTTGCTGATTAAGCCTTTAGAAAGCCTTAATAATTTTTATAAATAAGGATGTAATTCTTTGATTAATGAATGCCCGTGTTTAACACGTCAAAGTTGAGGGATACGAGAAATATCCACTTTGCAGCCAAACAATAATATTTAAAGAAATCGTGAAACTTAATGAACTCCATGAGTGGAGAAAACCCAAATTGATATTGATATTGATCTGTATTTTTAATTTGTATTATAAGATAATTTCTGAAAAACTGCATTCATTTCGAATGTACAATTAGTCACTTTAAGAAATTTAATACAAAGGAACTACGTATATTAAGTTATACTTATCCTACTGTAGCTTCTTAACGCTACCTTAGTTTTTACTTTACGTTGCTGTTCTGTGCTGTGCCGTTCTATTTCTAAATTTTAATAGTTACTTTTTCTGTAATAAATTAGGAGTTTCTGACCAGAAAGGTCACAGTTTTCCACTAAATTGATAAGTTTTGCATTGTACATTGCTATGTTTTAATATAATTTTATGTTTTACTTTTAAAAATGCAATTTTTTAAATTCTTAAAGCACAATCACAGTTTATTTCGAAATGATTTTATTTTATTTATGCTGCCACTTATACAGTGAAACTTCGTTATAACGAACTTCTTTATAACGAAAAACTTAATATAACGTATGTTTTATTAAGTCCCTTGAGAAAACCTCTTTATTGCAAAGTTTTTCATACAAAAATACAAAATACCTATAACGAACGAATTCTGAGAATAAAAGGCTCTATATAGCGAAATATTCCTTCAAATGCCTCAATATAACGAAATCAGAATAAATCTTAAATGGTAAAGTCCGGTTATAACAGCACCGATGTCTAAATGTATTTACAAGCGTATTTTTAAAGCCTCTATACAACGAAGTACTCGTACAAAAGCCTCTATACAACGAAGTACTCGTACAAAAGCCTTTATACAACGAAGTAAGAATAAAATTATGTATAGCAAAATGATAAAGTCCAGTTATCAAAGGAACGAATTCTTAGTGTGTGTGCTGTTTCATTTTTTATTTAGTATTCTCATGTTAAATAGAATTTGAATAAAGAAAACTATAGCTATACCGAATTTTTTTGTATTTCTTCAAATTTCGTTGTATCAAGGCTTTTCTGATTATATTTATACCGAATCAATGGCTATAACGAAGTATTTACGAATCCCCTTGGAGTTCGTTATATCGAAGTTTCACTGTAATTAGTTAACAGTTTTTTTTCATTTTCACAGGTTGAAGCGAAACAGAACAGAATGAAAGAGAAAACAAAAGGAGTCAGCTGATTCGTAACACAACAGAAAGTAAAAGCTAATTCTGCCTTTAGGCTTATACCCACACAACCCGAATTTGGCATTTAGCTTAGTTAACAAATCACTTGTTAACAAGTCACTTGTTTTAGTGCCTGGCTGTTATTCATTATACAGCGCCTGGGCTGTTATTATGAAATTTCTCTTTTTTTTAATGTAATGTAAAAATTACCTAACTGAATAGTTAATAAAACCCAAGTTTTTTACTTTCATATAAAAAAAAGTTACCTATGCAAGTTTATTCGACTCGACATACGCAATACGGGTAAAAATTGCCTCTTATATTTTTTTTGTGTGTAACAGAACAGAAAGTAAAAACTAATTCTGCCTTTGGGCTTATACCCACACAATCCAAAAAGTCACCTGGCTTAGTTGGGTCACCTTATAAATGCGCCTGGTCTGTTATTATGAAATTTCTCTTTTTTCTTCGCATCAATATCAGTGATGCCAATATCGTACAGTTAAAAAACGGCTATAGCTCTTAAAAGTATCGAAACCCGATACTCGTAAATAAGAATCGATGTATCGATATATCGGTTTTTGAAATATCGGCGATATATATCGATATTTATTTTCTCAAATATCGATATTTCGATATATCGATAACTTTTGCCCATCCCTAGTCCTTATGAATAGGGAAGACGAATTAGCGATGTCCGTCTGTCCGTCCGTCCGTCTGGTGTACGTAAAATCGGTTTTCCGAAGCTCCCACAAAAGCTAAAGACTCCGTTCTTGGACTGGTGTGTCACAAATGGTCCAACTTAGATTGGTATTGAAAATCAGTAAAATCGAGCAGACGTTTTCAGAGCTGGAAAACTGAAACTTGATTTTGCCATATAAAAGTAACTAGATAACACATTTATTTTTTAATTTTTTTGTTAAATAAACTCATTTTATATTTCAGTACGAATAAAATTTGTATTAAAAATATGAAAAAAATTAAAAAAATCAAAAAGGCGTTTCCAGGGTTGGGAACTTTAACTTTTTTGTTATATAAAAATAGCCTACTAAAACTAATTTTTCCTTTTTATCTATAAATTTAAAATATCTTAAATTATTAAAAGAAAAAGATTGGTGTAAGAAATCAGAAAAATTTTAAATTATGATTCCAGGGTTGGGAAACGTACAGTTTTTGTGATATACATAATTAACTAGGTGTAATAATTTTTTTTTTCACCAATATGTCTATCACAGGGTATTTTCTCGAGAACCGTAAGAGCTACGGACAAGAAATTTGGACCCAGTGCGTAGACCTTTACCCGCTACAACAACAAATACATGAGAGTTTAAAATAAAGGTTGTTCCAAAACGAGCAACGAAAAATTTTAAAATCCCATGTACTGTACATACAATTGTATGTATGTATGTATATACACTTGAAATTTGTAAGGTTAGTGTATTTTTATACAGACTACAACAATTAGCACAAAAATTTAAACAAATTTAAATTAAAGGGTGTTCCATTAGTTAATGCAATTTTGACTATGTAATTTTGACAACTTGCTGTATCTTGGAAACCGTAAGAGCAAAACTCTTGAAATTTTCAAAAACAGTAAAACTAAAAAATCAAAAAATTATAAAATCGCCAAACGAAAAAAAAATTGCCAAAAACAAAAAAAATCGCCAAAACAGAAAAAGCACATATTAAAAAAAATTTCTAAGACTAAAATAAATCGCTAAAAGGAAAAAATTCGCCAAAATGAAAAAAACCCCAAAAACAGAAAATAAAAGATAAGCCCAAAAATGGAAAAAATCGTCAAAATGAAAAAATCGCCAAAATGAAAAAAATCCCCAAAAACAGAAAAAATTGCCAAAAGGAGAAAATAGCGACAAAACTAAAAAAAATCGTTTTACCAAAAAAAAAAAAACACTTTAAAAAAGCCATATTAAAAAAGTCACAATTTACTGAATTTATTTTAATAGTAAAGTTACTAAATAAAACTATGTAGTATTTTCTTTATTTCTTTTTTTCGTTGTTCATTTAACATATTTTTTAAAGAACAAGATTGATATAAAGAACCAAAAAAATCTAAAATGATGATTCCAGGGTTGGGAAAAGTACACTTTTTTTATATATAAAACTAATTAAACAAAATTAGTTATTTCTTTGATAATTAAATATATTCTATATTTTAGAAAGAAATAAATTAGTACTCGTATTAAAACCAGAAAAACTTAAATTATGGTTCCATTGTTGGAAATTGAAAAAAATTTGGTAAAAAAATAACCAAAAATAATTATTTTTTCAGTTAAACATATTTCATATTTTAGGAAGATCTTTTCTTAAGCAAATTCTTTAGTCGAAAAAAACCAAGAGGTCACTTGCACTAAACAAAAAATTATAAATTTTATCACAAAACAAATATGTATGTATGTACTTATGTATGGATCTGTATACTACACATACATACGTTGGTAAAGGGTATATCAGATTCGGCATAGCCGAATATATCACTCTTACATGTTTATAAATAAATACGAAAAGATGAAGGTTATTAAAGAAAAACGTGCACCTTTGCCATCAAGTTCGTTGTTGTTAAAAAGAAAACGGAAATTTTACCAGCTCCGATAATACTGGATAATAAAAGCGCAGTCATTGGTTTGTCAGACCTTTTTCATACATCAACATTCATCACTTCTTCTGATGAAGGAGACTTAGATACAAGTAATTATTCTGAACTAACACTAATATACAAATGGTGATGGTAAAGGGTATAAAAATTAAAAAGACTAAAAAAAATCGTTTTACCAAAAAAAAAAAAAAAACACTTGAAAAAAGCCATATTAAAAAAGTCACACTTTACTGAATTTATTTTAATAGTAAAGTTACTAAATAAAACTATGTAGTATTTTCTTTATTTCCTTTTTTCGTTGTTCATTTAACATATTTTTTAAAGAACAAGATTGATATAAAGAACCAAAAAATCTAAAATGATGATTCCAGGGTTGGGAAAAGTACACTTTTTTTATATATAAAACTAATTAAACAAAATTAGTTATTTCTTTGATAATTAAATATATTCTATATTTTAGAAAGAAATAAATAAGTACTCGTATTAAAACCAGAAAAACTTAAATTATGGTTCCATTGTTGGAAATTGAAAAAAAAAATTGGGTAAAAAAATAACCAAAAATAATTATTTTTTCAGTTAAAGATATTTCATATTTTAGGAAGATCTTTTCTTAAGCCAATTCTTTAGTCGAAAAAAACCAAGAGGTCACTTACTAAAAATTGCACTAAACAAAAAATTATAAATTTTATCACAAAGCAAATATATATGTCTGTACTTATGTATGGATCTGTATACTACACATACATACGTTGGTAAAGGGTATATCAGATTCGGCATAGCCGAATATAGCACTCTTACTTGTTTATAAATAAATACGAAAAGATGAAGGTTATTAAAGAAAGAAGTGCACCTTTGCCATCAAGTTCGTTGTTGTTAAAAAGAAAACGGAAATTTTACCAGCTCCGATAATACTCAGGGTGACCGATGACATTTTTCAAAAAGTGGCACCAAAAGGGGATTTATCACAAAAAAGAGGCAAAATTAAAAAAAACGAGAATCAAACTTTTTATTTTTAATGTATTTTTATATAATTCACTCTAAAAAAAGGGAGTAAATAAGTGGCAAGACACTCAAAAAAGTGGCAAGGCAGTCGAAAAAGTGGCAATTTGCCACTTTAGTCGGTCAAACGTTCACGCTGATAATACTGGATAATAAAAGCGCAGTCATTGGTTTGTCAGACCTTTTTCATACATCAACATTCATCACTTCTTCTGATGAAGGAGACTTAGATACAAGTAATTATTCTGAACTAACACTAATATACAAATGGTGATGGAATGTATCATTTGCATTTTCAGAATGCAGACAGTCGTGTGCAAAGCCCGAATTTTTCCTTTAAGCACATTCCTTATATCGTATTTATTTCCAAAAAAAAGCCCAGATTAAGTATGAGTACTAGTGCACAGAAAAAAAATAGACAAGAATTATTTTCAATAAAACCATGTTAATGAATAAAATTTTCAATTTCAATAATATTTGTGATTAACTTGAATATTGTATTTATCAATTCCGCGCATTTTAAAATATCATTTACTTTTGTTTTGCTTGTGTTGGTGTTTATCTTGCTTGTTGATTGACTGGACATGGTTATGTGCTGATGTTGTTGTTTTTTTGATTGCTCGTTTTGTATACGTGTGAATTACAACAAGTAGCCGAAAATCGTCGTGGCTTGTTTTTTTTTTCAACAAAGCTATTTTTAGATTATATCAAAATGCAATGCGCAAATGTAGAAGAACCATGATTTCTTATGTGTTGCCTGTATTCATTATTTGCGAATCCCTAACCATTTGCTTTTTAGCTGAGTGGTAAGCACGTTATGCTATGTTCATGGCAACATGAACCACTTGGTTCGCTCACCGAACCACGATTGCGAACCCTGGTGTTCAGACGACACATTCGTGGTTCATTTTGACAAATATTTTTGATGTAGTGATGCCAACTTAGAACTTTTCGTGCTGGATTTAAGCCGTTTTAAGTCACTCAAAACGCGAAAAAAACGTGGTCCCAAACTATAAAACATGCAAATCTTGCAATTTTTATAATTATAATACCTGTCACAGAAATAGATCGAAATTGTTTTGATTACGAATTTTCATTTCGATCGATTTTGTTTTACCTTCTTCAGATTTCGATCGATTTGTTCATTCCGAAAAAACGTCAATTCGATTGTTTTCAATTTAAATGTGGCAATATTGGGCAACAAAAAACACATTGTTGCTCGTATTAGAAGAGCAACAAAATACCAATGGATAAATTTTTTTATTGAAGCTAAGCAAATATAAAATTTTTTTACATGCAATGTCTGTAATTGCAATAATTGCAGTTTTTGATGCCCAGAGCAGTCAAGATTTTGCCGGAAAATTGTTTCAGATCTACTTTCATATCCAAACGTAGTGTATTTTGTTTTTATGATGATGCATTTTTTCCTTAAGAAAAGAGAAAATATCTTAAATATGTAATAAAAAATTAAATAAAACAAACATATTTTAAATGGTTGAACAAATTTTTTCTTTGCTGAAATAAAGTTGTTTCCAACAGATTTTTGTGCTTTCACATAGAGAAAATTGCACTTCCGAGCATTATTCATCGAGCAAATTCTTCGTTTTTCGTTTTCTGCAGAACCTAATTACGTAAGTGAAATTATTTCGATCGAATTTGGTTTCTGTGACAGGCCTGTATATTTCAGCCCTTTAGCCCCTTTTTACTTTTTGTTTAATATGGCTAGATTTTAGTTTTTGTGAACTTTTTCTTCCTTTAATCCAGCAATATCGACTTTTAACTCATTTTATTTTGTTAGTTTACCAATTTAAAAAAGAAGAATAATATAGAATAATCTTCTATTTCTTCGAATTTTGTGTGCTTTGAAAGATATTCAGTATAGCCTAAGAACAGGATAATGTATGTTTTGAAAGAGAAAGATATTGAAATTTAATTTATAACGACCAGTTTTAAATGTATGTACTTGTGTAAACATAGATACAAAGATTTGCATATATACTTCTATTATGTATATATGTATGTAGGTACACTATTTATATGCACCTTATTAAAATGTAATATAAAATGTAATATCTCCAGCTGATGTACTTAAGTATGTGTTGATCTTACGATAGTTACATATTAATTTTTAATAAATTACTTAACAAAAATTGTTGATGTTTTGATTTAAAACAGAAACATTTTAAAACTAGCCCCTTATCGCGCTTATTCAAAAAGTTTACTTTATTTTGCGCTAAACGTATATTTTTTCCATTTGGCGCTTTTTTCAAACAATTTTTACCCGCTTTGAGTACCAAAAGTTGGCATCACTGTTTTGATATATATACATACATGCATACATACATACGTGAATAGTTGATACGCATTTTGTATTCCGTGTCATTTGCTTTTTTACAGTAGATAAACAAATTAAGCAAAAATAATTAATAAAATGTGTTCTAATATTGTTAATTCATAGTTGCAATCATTTTTTGTGTGTTTTTCCGTTTAAAAATATGTATGTGTATGTGTGTACTCGTTATGTTTTGAGAAATTAGCGATAATCTGTTA
This sequence comes from Tachina lurida, assembly GCA_944452675.1. Classification (NCBI taxonomy): domain Eukaryota; kingdom Metazoa; phylum Arthropoda; class Insecta; order Diptera; family Tachinidae; genus Tachina; species Tachina lurida. The sequence continues at coordinate 80,335,227 of OX101754.1, forward strand.
TCAAAACTAGCGATGATAGCAATTTCTTCATGGTTCGCAGCTAGGTTCAAAATGAACCAAGTTGGTTCGCTCTCAAAAATTTGTATGGCGAACCATGTAGATTCAATCAAGATTCGACCGCGAACCGTGAATGGGAGAGCGAACCTCGATAATTGCTGTACGTGTGAACATACTATTAGTCTATTAGTCGAGAGATTCCCGGTTCGACTCATCCCAAACACATTTAGTTTTAATCGCAGCAAAGCAAAAACAAACTAACATTCATCCATCCATCCACACATACAATATAACAATTATCACTGAAAATAAAATTTCAGTCAACAACTTTTTTCTTTGATTCATTACATTTACATTACAAATTATTGATAAGATATTTTATTAATTCAAATATTTATATTATTGAAAAAAAAAATATTATTATTTTACAATTTTTGTTATTGATATAGCGGATTTCTTTATCACAGGAAATTCGAAAATTAAAATGATTGAATACCGGGATTTTTGTTATCAAAAATGAAACTTATTTGTTTCGCTGATTTTCAATACCAATCTATGTTGGACCAATTCTGATCATCAGTCCAGGACCGAAGTCTCTAGCTTTTCGAGAAGCTTCGGAAAACCGATTTTACGTACACCAGACGGACGGACGGACAGACGAACATCGCTTAGTCATCTTCCCTATTCATAAGGAACCAGAATATATGTATATATTTTTTTGGTCGCAAATGAATATTATGGAAATTACACACGGAATGACAAACATATGTATATATACCCTTTTCCATTTTTGGTAAAGGGTATAAAAATTAAAAAGACGTTTCAGGGTTGGAAAACTTAAACTTTTTTGTTATATAAAAATAACTTACTAAACCTAATTTTACCTTTTTCTCTATAAATAAAACATATCTTACATTATGTTAAAGAAAAATATTGGAGCAAGAAATCAGAAAAATCTAAACGGATTATTTCAGGGTTGGGAAACTTACACTTTTTGTGATATATAAAATTAACAAGGTTTAATTAATTTTCTTCTTCTATATAAATTAAATATGGTTATTTTATGTTTTGAAAAGCAAAGTTTAGTACTGACAATTCGAAAAATACAAATTCCAGAGCTGGAAAATTTCATTTTTTTAATATTAAAGTAACTAAATAAAAGTATTTATTTTCTTAAATCCTTATTTTCTTTGTTCGCTTAACATATTTTATATATATATTAAAGAACAACATTGGTATAAGGAACCAGAAAAATCTAAAAGGTGATTCCAGGGTTGGAAAACGTAAACTTTTTTGTGATATATAAAACCAATTACATAAAACCAGTTATTTCTTTGGCTATTAAATATATTCTATATTTTAGAAAGAAATATATTAGTATTATAACCAGAAAAACCAAAATTATGGTTGCAGAAATAATATTATTTTTTCAGTTAAACATATGTATTTCATTTTAGAAAGATCTTTACTCAAGATTTATTTTATATTTGCTAAATTTTTATATGGATATCTTATTTAAGTATAAGCGAAGGTTTTTGCCATGTTGTTTCTTATGCTCTCAGAACAGTTATTTTTCAAATCGATGGTCTTTAGTTGATACCTTGTAACGACTTCTTATTAATGTTTGGTAAATGGAGATACAAATTAAATTAATCGCTAAAGAACAGTCGTAGCTATAAAATAAATTAAGGGCATGTTAGATTTCATTTCCCCGAAGCCATTCCTTTCTGCTGAACAAAATCGTTGGTGAAGGGTGTATAAGATTCGGCACAGCCGAATATAGCACTCTTACTTGTTTTTAATTGTTATCTCCATGATAGCTATAACTGAAATACATAATAACATTGAACCCATCACAACTTAAATGTTTATGTATGTATTAAAGTCCTGCACAAGACTATTTATAAGACCTTTCAAGACATGCGACATTTTTTCAACGCTTTACTACAGCGAAATATTCTAAAACAAACGCTAAAAAACACTGTTGGCAAGACAAAGAACTCCAAAAAAATATTGCCAACAGTGTTGTTTAGCGTTTATTTTAGAATATTTCGCTGTAGTAAAGCGTTTAAAAAATTTCGCATGTCTTGAAAGGTCTTATAAATAGTCTTGTGCAGGTCAATAGTATGTATTTTACAAGCAACGGATACAAAAGCGAAACAAATATTAGGTAAAAACATACCCTTAATAGGGGTGTGCGCGCAGGTGCCTTTGTCCTTGGGGTATATACATATATATGTATACTGTCTGTGTATATTAGTTTTTATATATTTGAGCCAAGTAAAAGTAATTAATTACAAAAGAGTATTTAATACACCTTGAAAAGAGGTCATACAAAATTTGGATTTGTTTGAATAGCAGAAAAAACACGTAAATTTTCCCCTGCGATGTTATATTTGTGTATACATTTTAAGACTGATATAATGGCAAAAGTATACATATTATATGCCGCTCAATAGACAATTTTGCCTAATATTATGATAACACAGACAAAATTAAAAATATTTGACGTAAAGAAAATGTGATCAATAGTTTAGACAAAAATAAAAATGTAGAAAATTTAATTTTGTAATCAAAACTGGACTTTGAATATTTCGAAAAGTATTGAAGGTATGAGAATAATTTTTTCTTCGGTTTGCAAAGCTAAATGTATAATATTGAACTAAATTAAAATGTTTCCTTATATATAATTTTATAAAACTTTTTGATGTGTAAAAATCTATACGCGAGGGGGTAAAAATCTTCTTCACAATACAATCACAAATTTTGAGTAAGATCATCATCACATCGCATTATGAAATATGAAAAAACTTATTTCAAATATTGTAAATACATAGGAATCTGATTCTACGCAGAACCATCACTTCCACCATGGGAGCAGCCACCATCACAAGGCAGGCCCACAGAGGTACACCTCAGGGTGGTGTGCTGTCACCACTGTTGTGGAATGTGACAATCAACAATCTGCTCAGAAAATGGAATCCTTAAATATTAAAACCGTTGCATACGCAGATGATGTAGCAATAACAATATCAGGATTTCACTTAGATACGATATCACAAAGGCTAGAAACAGCTCTAAATGAGGTTAATGATTGGTGCTCTAGAAGCGGCCTGAGTGTCAACCCGACCAAAACGGAACTAGTACTCTTCACCAGGAGATACAAAGTTCCCCAATTCATTCCCCCGGCATTGAATGGTACTGCACTTACAATGTCGAAAAGTGCTAAATATCTAGGCGTTGTTCTAGATAGTAAACTTTCCTGGAGGGAAAATCTTCAGGTGAGAATAGAGAAAGCCGCTATGGCAATGTACATTTGCAGGAAAGCAATTGGCTCTACTTGGGGAATTAACACCAAAGGAGTCGGTTGGATACTAGAGATGTTCATAAAAGCTATCCTATTTATGGGGTCTCGGTCTGGTGGAAAGCACTAGAATCAGCGGGAAACCAGTCCCGTATAGAAGGTGTGGAGACTTCCCCTAATACACTTTAGTTGAATTATTAATTTTTTAACATAGTTTTTTATGAAAATATTGTATTCTAATTTGAGTTTTAAAAAAATAATTAAGTTAAAAAAAAGGATAAAAAACAAAATATCTTTTAATTTTTTATTATTGAATTGTATATAAATACTGAAACTATAATTGGTGACCCCGAAGCAAGAATGCCCAAAACAATTACTAATTTAACTTCCGAAGAACTAACCATTTTATTAAGGAAATGGAATTTACCACTTAGTGGACGGAAAGCTGAAAAAATTTTAAGAGTAGAGACCTATCTAAAAGATCTCTCTGTAAGTGATATTTCAAACTATGATTTGGAAAGAGAGCTAGCTGAATCAGACAACATAGCATCTGGATCTAATAGTGACACAAATATAATATTGGAGCACATTCAAGATTTTGTACGAGACATGGAAAAGCGATTTGAGGAATTCACAAGAAAAAATTCGCAAACATCAGTGCCTTTATCAGAGGACCAAATATACCGAGTGATGAACTCAAAAACTCAAAGATATTAACTCTCCCATTATTTTGGACACAAACTCCTGAACTATGGTTTTCAATTTCCGAGCAAAAATTCAACAATTTTAATATCGTTTCAGATAACATCAAGTTTTCAAAAGTAATTGAATCTCTAGAGGTATGTATGTACAATTAACAAAATTTCAAACCTTATTCGCAACCCACCCGAAGTAAGTAAATACATTACTCTTAAGAATAAATTAATTTGGCTTTATGAAGAGAGCCAAGAAAGCAAACTTAATAGAATTTTCGAAGAAATACAATTGGGAGATCAAAAACCGAGTCAATTATTTCAAGAAATCAAGAACTTAGCAAGTGATAAAATTTCTGATGAGTTTTTGTTTTCAATATGGGTAAAAAAACTTCCAATGGAATGTGAACAAAATTTGCGTGGTTTAAATAAAGTTTCTCCTCTAAGTAATGTATTACAAGTAGCTGATGGTATGCTTGAATGCTCAAAAACGAACATTTCATCAATAAAAACAGAAACAAATTTTGAATGTATTAGTAAAAAACTAGATACTTTAATCGACACAATTCAACAAGATTTTCATTCTTCTCGAACTCGGTTCAGATCGCCATCTAGATCTCGACAATCATCAACGCCGAACAAACATCCTATTTGTTATTATCACCGTCGCTTTAAAGAAAAGGCGAACAAATGTATACCTCCATGTAGTTTTGCTAACATTCCGGAAAACGCCTATCCCCAACACTAAAGACGACTAGTGAACAAGGGACCATTTTCAAAAGTCGTCGTTTGGTAATATTTGACCCTCTTTCTAAATTAAAATTTCTTGTCGACTCTGGTGCAGACGTTTCTGTTCTTCCTAAGCAATTTGCAAAACATAATTGTGTAGAGTCTGTGCCATTATTTGCTGCAAACGGCTCAAAAATTAAAACTTATGGTTCCAGTTTAATTAAGTTAAATTTAAACCTTCCAAAAGAATTTTTATGGAGATTTATATTAGCAGATGTGGATGATCCGATACTAGGAAATGATTTTTTGAATAATTTCGGACTTTTAATTGATATTAAAAATAAACTACTTATTGATCCAGATACTAAAGCTACTACTAAGGGTATTGTTAGATACCTAGTCTTTTAAAATCAAGACTTGCAACATTACAAACTGTTTTCAAAAAATTTTAGTTGAATTTCCCAACTTAACCAGAAATTTCAATATTAAATTTAACAAAAAAAACTAACATCAAGCACCATATTATAACCGACTGTCCTCCAATAAATTGTAAAGTTCGTAGATTAGATCCACATAAACTTCAACAAGCCAAGCAGGAATTTGAACACTTTTTAGAACTAGGCATAGTTCGACGGTCTAAGAGGCCATGGGCTAGCGCTTTGCATATGGTAAAAAAAACCAGATGGCACATGGCGCCCATGTGGAGACTACATATTTTTAAACAACCACACAGTTCCTGATAAATATCCTATTCCCAATATACGGGATTTTCAATCTCTTCTTCATGGAAAGACAATTTTTTCTAAAATTGATCTCGTTAAAGCATTTCATCAAATTGCAGTTGCTCCTGAAGATGTAGAAAAAACTGCGATAATAACACCGTTTGGACTTTTCGAATATCTTCAAATGCCGTTTGGTCTTAGGAATGCAGCTCAGACATGCCAACGATTTGTTCATCAGATGTGTGAAGGGATGGATTTTGTTTTTCCCTATATAGATGATTTTTTAATCGCTTCTTCTAACATAGAAGAACATAAAAAACATCTGCAGTTACTTTTTCATAAGCTAAGCGAGTTTGGAGTTGTGTTAAACCCTGCGAAATGTGAATTTGGCAAAACAGAAATTTATTTTCTTGGTTATATTGTCAATTCTTATGGCATTAAACCTTCAAAAGAAAAGGTAGATGCTATAATGGATTTTCCTAAACCAAAGGATATAACAGAACTCCGAAGATTTCTAGGTATGTTGAACTATTATCGTTCTTCAATACCTTCAGTTGCCGAACTTCAAGCACCCCTTAACGACTTTCAAAAAGGTAACCCTAGGAAAAGGAAAGTTTTAAATTGGTCTGAACAACAGAATGTAGCTTTTAATAAATTAAAAAATGCTATTTCAAATGCAGCAATCTTATCACATCCATCTCCTGGAAATGATTTACTTCTTTATGTTGATGCTCCGAATACAGCAATTGGAGCTGTTTTACAACAAAAACTAAATAATAATCAATTGGAATACCCGATAGCTTTCTTTTCAAAGAAGCTTTTAAGCTCGCAATGCAAGTATAGTGCCTATGACAGGGAACTTTTCGCCATCTATGAAAGTGTTAAACATTTTAGATATATGCTCGAAGGAAGATTTTTTACCATCATGACTGATCACAAACCATTAATTTATTCATTTAACAAAAAGATAGATTCCTGTATACCAAGACAATTTCGATACCTCGATTATATTAGCCAATTTTCAACTACTATTTGTCACATTTCCGGAAAACAAAATGTGGTTGCTGATGGTCTATCTCGTATTTTAAAAATTTCACTCCCACAAAGTATTTCACCAGCGGAATTAAAAAATCAGCAAGACTTAGACTCTGAACTACATACTTTATTGAACTCAAAAACATCTCTAAATTTAACAAAAGCGTTTTTTTTTTACGTTTATTTAGAAGCGAAATTTTTAGGTTTTAATTTTTTTTACTATAAATAAACAAATAGTAACTTATATATACCTTAATATACTCTGTCCCGTATTCGGGCACTCTAGTATAAGTAGATAATAAATCTGTTTTTTTTTAGACTTTTTATACATTGGTTGGTAAGTACTATGTTACAGAGGTATATTTCTATTTAGAATTATTTGATGTAGTAAAAAATAGCTGTAAGAAAAACACTATTTAAATATTTTTTTTTATGATTAAAAAGGAAAAGTTAAGAGGTAAAAGAATAGCAAAAATATAGCTTCCCTATCGGTCTAGCCACCAGTATTTCTTATTGTTTACATTTGGTAACATGTTCTTATCCCTTAAGTACAAGCTTGTATCAAATCTTTTGTTCTCTTCTGTAATTTGTTTGTACTCTATTGCTTTTATATGGTATAAAACCGGAATGCCGCTATCGTCTTGGATGTACCTTTGGCTATCTAGGTATAAAAATGCCTCTGGTGGTATATACCCATTTTGTCGAACTTTCTCAATATAAGCACCTCTAACATAGTATGGAGCCATAATAAGGTTATTTATCTTGCATTCAACCGTCTTTAAAATATGGTTTCTAATTACATGTATTATGAAATTATCAATTCTACTTATTTTTGAAGTATTATATAGTCGCTTATTAGCGATATATTTCTTGGAGACACTGTTTGGTGCTCTGTAGAGAGAAGTACATGCTCTTAGGCATTTCCGCTCGAAAACCCTAATTTTTTCCATATATAATGGTGATATGTTGTACCAAATATGGCAGCCATATGTTAGAATTGGTCTAATTAAAGATTGATATAAAATTATTTTAACCTCAGGTTTTATGTATTTGGAATAAAACAGTTTTCTGTATGTAAAAAAAAGCCTTTCTTGCCTTCAAAAGTTGTAAATCAATGTGTTTGTTATAATATAGAAATTTATCAAGGTGAATGCCTAAATATTTTACTACTTCTTTGTTGGTAATAATAATATTAGAACCAGATTTCACTCTGAATTCTTTCCAATTATTTCTAATATTATAATTGCACTTTCTCACGGGTGGGCGGAAAAGAATAGACTCACATTTGTTAATATTTATTTTCATATTCCAATCATTAGCATATTTTTCTACTACTCCAAACATATCTTGTAACTTTTCATTGATTTTCTGGATTTTATCATCTGGATGAGATAAGAAAACTTTTGTTGCTAAGCATGTTATATATCAATATAACCTGTTGAAATGACATTCCATACTTCATAAGTTTATATACTAGTCCTGGGATCCATATATTATCGAAAGCTTTTTCAAAATCTATAAGACAGGCACCTGTACACAGTGATTTATTCTAGTTCCAATTAATATTTGAAATTATATGGTGGGCCGCATGTATAGTAGAATGTTGAAATTTAAACCCAAATTGCCTATCATCCACTAAATTATTACTTATGCAAAATTTTACCAAATTGTTGTTTATGCACATTTCAAAGACTTTACTAATGTTCGGTAGCAAGCTTATTGCACGAAGATTTTTAGGATTACTTGTATCCTTATTTTTCTTGGGGAAAACTACTGTTATGGCGGTCTTCCAGGCCGTGGAAAATATGAATTATTTAACATGTTGTTAAAGAGTGAGCAGTACTCTAATATAATTTCTTTAGGGACGTTCTTAAGTATACAATTTGGAATGTTGTCTATACCGGACGAAAATTTTTTCCGTAAATTATTAAATATGTATATTATTGAGTCCTGGGTTATGAAGTAATCTTCTTCTAGTTCATTGGATTTTCTATGTGTACTAAATGTAGTAATCGTTGAGTTATTACTTTCATATTCATTTTTGATTTCCAAAAATGTACTGAAATTGTTGTCAACGTCGACATGTACAGTATTATCAGTTTCAATCTCTTTATAAGAGTGAACTGATTCAAAGTAAGTTCCAATTGAACTTAGAATTTGGTCCTGATTCCTAATTATAAATTTGTTGCTCTCTCGATCTTTCTCCAAGGAATGCATATCAATTTCGGTATATCTAAACCACTCTTCATCATCTAGACTAATTTTTATGGCTTCGACAAAAACGTTTTTTCCTAACTATTCAAGTGCCATTTATTGCGACCACTCTCATGATTTGATTCGTCCTTATATTCCTAAAAGCCTTCGTAAAAAAATGTTTGAGACATTTCATAACTTATCGCATCCTGGAATTCGTGCAACAGCTAAAATTATAACTTCCAAAGTTGTGTGGCCAGGAATAAATAAAGATATCCACGCTTGGGCAAGAAATTGTCTGAATTGCCAAAAATCTAAAATTCAAAGGCATATAAAATCGCCTATCGGTTTGTATGAGCAACCGACGTCCCGATTTGAACACGTTAATATAGATATAATTGGTCCATTACCACCCTCAAATGATTTCAAATATTGTCTCACCTGTATTGAGAGATATTCGAGATGGCCTGAGGTAATGTTCTTGAAAAACATAAGTGCAGAGTCTTTAGCCAAAACATTCTATGAAGATTGGATCTGTCGGTTTGGAGTACCATTAAAAGTTACAACTGACCAAGGGAGACAATTTGAGAGTTCACTCTTTAAAGAATTATCAAAATTTCTTGGATTCAAACATATAAGAACTACTCCTTATCATCCTTGTTCCAACGGGATGATTGAACGATTTAATCGAACACTGAAAACAGCAATTAAATGCCAGGCAAACGAAAATTGGACGGATTCAATCCCCACAATATTATTTGGTTTAAGGACAACATTAAAAGAAGATATTGGATTTTCTAGTTCTGAATTGGTTTACGGATCCTCAATTAGAATACCTGGCCAGTTTTTCACTAAATCAACTTTAAAATTATCTCACTCTGGTTTCATGAACAATCTCAAACACAAATTTAGGTTGATACAACCAACATTTGGAAGTAATCATACAAGTAACAGACCTTTTATTTCAAAATCTTTAGAACAATCGACACATGTTTTTGTTCGTTCGGATCACGTTCATCCAGGTTTGGATCCATCATATCAAGGACCATTTAAAATTTTGAAGCGAGATAAAAAGTAATTTACTCCCGATACTCATAACAAACCAAAAAACATATCTGTTGACAGGTTAAAGCCTGCATTCATTGAAAATTGCAATCAAACAATAAACAATATTATGTCATCTGTCATATGACATTACTAAAAGGGGGGGGTAATGTGGAGACTTCCCCTAATACACTTTAGTTGAATTATTAATTTTTTAACATAGTTTTTTATGAAAATATTGTATTCTAATTTGAGTTTTTAAAAAAATAATTAATGAGACATTTTTAGAATTAATTGAACTGTAGTGAATTTTAATCAGAAATAATTTCTTAATCAGGCTTGAGTTCAGTAATTTCAATTCTTATTGAATGAAATATTTTTATTAATTAATGTGAGTATCTAAAGAACAGAAGAAAAATTAAACTAGACTTTATTAGCTGGGGGAAATACCGATATTTTTGGAAAAATATTGAAATTACTGAACTCAAGCCTGATTAAGAAATTATTTCTGATTAAAATTCACTACAGTTCAATTAATTCTAAAACTGTCTCATTTAATTCATCATGGGCACGTGACAAAAATATGTTCACTTAGCGATCACTGTTCACTTGGCTATCACTGCTTCAGAATGCTGGAAAGCGAAGTCAACTGTAGAAAGCAAAAACAAAGTAACATAAAGCCACTACAATAATACTTATATGTATGTACCGATGGTGCATCGAATAAGTAAAAATAATTAATGTGATGATCGTAAAAGATAAGTAAGAATAGTTAAACATACATAGGTAGAGTGATATAACTTCGTGCTAACCTAAATAGAATATAGAAAAACAGAAAATGAATAGTGATACTTACAAATGTGTTTGTCAAAGGTAAATCAATAATTGTATACACAATCAATTCTCATATTCCATTTCATAGAAATTTAAGTTAAATAGCTGATGTTAATAATAATCTCTACCCCAGTAGATAGACATGGGTGCTGATGAAGTGCGTGGCTGCATAGAAAAATATCGGTATTTCCCCCAGCTAATAAAGTCTAGTTTAATTTTTCTTCTCTTCTTTAGATACTCACATTAATTAATAAAAATATTTCATTCAATAAGAATTGAAATTACTGAACTCAAGCCTGATTAAGAAATTATTTCTGATTAAAATTCACTACAGTTCAATTAATTCTAAAAATGTCTCATTTAATTCATCATGGGCACGTGACAAAAATATGTTCACTTAGCGATCACTGTTCACTTGGCTATCACTGCTTCAGAATGCTGGAAAGCGAAGTCAACTGTAGAAAGCAAAAACAAAGTAACATAAAGCCACTACAATAATACTTATATGTATGTACCGATGGTGCATCGAATAAGTAAAAATAATTAATGTGATGATCGTAAAAGATAAGTAAGAATAGTTAAACATACATAGGTAGAGTGATATAACTTCGTGCTAACCTAAATAGAATATGGAAAAACAGAAAATGAATAGTGATACTTACAAATGTGTTTGCCAAAGGTAAATCAATAATTGTATACACAATCAATTCTCATATTCCATTTCATAGAAATTTAAGTTAAATAGCTGATGTTAATAATAATCTCCACCCCAGTAGATAGACATGGGTGCTGATGAAGTGCGTGGCTGCACAGAAAAATATCGGTATTTCTCCCAGCTAATAAAGTCTAGTTTAATTTTTCTTCTCTTCTTTAGATACTCACATTAATTAATAAAAATATTTCATTCAATAAGAATTGAAATTACTGAACTCAAGCCTGATTAAGAAATTATTTCTGATTAAAAATAATTAATTTAAAAAAAGGATAAAAAATAAAATATCTTTTAATTTTTTTTTATTGAATTGTATATAAATACTGAAACTATAAAGGTATTCTCCGCAAAGTGGCACTTATGATAACAGGTGCCCTTAGATCCACGCCGACAAAGGCACTCTTCGCTATGCTTTGTTGGCTTCCTGTGGACTTAATGGCTAGTAAGCTGGCCCTACATACGGCCGTTAGACTGAACGCAATAGGCGTAAGCTCCGAAAGAATTTCGACACCCGCAGCTTTGGAGCTACTCTGTCTTACAACAGGGTGCCTCCAAATATATTTCCTCAAAAGTTCAACACTTCTTCTGTCCAAAACAGTTTTATCGAAATCAGTACACCAGTTCAAAAGTTGCGGACTTTTTAAAATTTTTTTTATTTCACGCCACTTTGCATTATGAAAAGGCCCGTAAAGGATTTATATAAAACTAGTAATAGGTACGAAAACATTCTGCATACGCATGCTACATGAATTCTGATTGAATAGTTATTTTCATTTGCTCAACTAGCTGTAAGACCGGACTCAGAAATATGTTATCGCTCTAGGTGACCAGGAACCCCTAGCTTCTTAACCTTCCTATACCCGCGCTAGTTTTTATAACACATGTAACCGCGCACGGTCTCACAGACCGAAAGTTTGTACGAGATGAAATACTAGTTTTTTGAAACAAAACTAAAAAACAAAAGATTCTTTTTTAATCTCAATGATATAATAAAAAAATAAAATCACGCATTAAATATGTAATCACTTATTTTATTGATTTTTAGTCGTTAACAAATTTTTTTTTTTTTTTTTTTTATGCATGATTTTTATTTATTGTATCTTCATATATGAACTAACAATAAGTATTCAAATCTTAAATCTAAAAAATATAATTAGGCCCGACCAATGTCGGACATAAGCTTAGTAGTAGTTATATATAATACATATGTAAGTAGTGATAATCAAAAGGAAAAAAAATAAAAGTATTTTCAAGAAGTCCCATCTGGAGTGCTGTGAATAAGAGCCATTGTGTCCCTCTTTTTTAGGCGGATGTGTCCAGTAAAGTTCAAAATATTACGGGCAAGCGGATTAGGATGTGACTCGAGTTTTGTTAAATATTTGCCAGCGTATTTTGCAATTTCTTCAGTCACTAGTGGCATATTCAAATCACGATGTATATTTGAATTTTTGATGTACCATGGAGCCGATGTTATCATGCGTAAAATTTTATTTTGCCTGCGTTGAATTTTCTCTACATTTGAAGCTGAAGCAGTGCCCCATAGTTGAATTCCGTAGCACCATATTGACTTTAAAAGCGACTTGTATATTAAAAGTTTACAGTCTAGTTAGTTTAAGTTTCATTTGAGTTAACTTAGAATCAATGTGGTGTTTCCATGTAAGTCGTCGATCAAGGTGTATACCAAGATATTTCACATGTGAATGTTGAGAAACAACTTCGTAAAGTAAATGTTACTTGAACACACTTTTGTTCATTTACCTTGATTCTCCATAAGTTTAACCAAAGCTCCATCTGGCTAATGTGTTCCTGGAGTTTGCGGGATGCCTCATCAGGGTTTTCATGCATACTAAGGCAGGCTGTATCGTCGGCAAATGTGGAAGTATGGATACTACTGCTCACAGGCATATCACAAGTATAAATTAAATATAAAACTGGTCCCAGTATACTCCCCTGTGGCACACCAGATGAAATTGTTTCAGGCCTACTTGTAAAGTCTCCTTCCGCAACAGTGAACTTACGGGAAATAATGTAACTTTCCAAAAGATTTAAAATGTTTATTGGTAAGTAAGTCTTCAATTTTAAAATAAGGCCTTCATGCCACACTTTATCAAATGCCTGGGAAACGTCAATAAACAGCGCAGAACAATACTTTTTTCCCTCAAAAGTTCTTCTTATAAATTGAACTAATCTGTGAGTTTGTTCAATGGTGCTATGCTGACTTCTAAAACCAAATTGATGGTCTGGTATGCACCCACTACTAATTAGAATTGTGGACAATTTTGTTTTGAGCAGTTTTTCGAAAAGCTTTGACATTGTAGATAGTAGACTTATTGGCCTATATGACTCAGCCTTTGTTATATCTTTGCCCGGCTTTGGAATCATTTTAACCTTGGCAAGTTTCCAGTTGTGTGGATAATACTCCAGTCGTAAAATAGCATTAAATATGAATAACAGGATTCTCATTGCAATACGAGGCAAGTTCATCAGCATCTGATTACTAATTCCATCAATACCCGGAGCTTTCTTCGGGTTGAGTTCGGCAATTAATTTTTTAAATCACGCGTCTTAAACTTTATGTGTTGAGGGGGTAGAGCGACTATATTCGGCAAATCAGCAACACCAGTACATATATTTGGCGTAAAAACGGATTTTAAGTGCTCAGCAAATATTTTACCTTTTTCAGTATCGCTTCTTGCCCAACCTCCGGTAGATGTGCGTAGAGGTGGCTTATACTCAACGGGTGTTTTAAGCTTTCTGGCAGCGCGCCACAAGGAGTAATTAGACGCCGGTGTAACATCAAGACCCTCCAGATAATTTTTAAGAGATGCAATTTTTTCAGATGCAAGCAACTCTTGGAGTCGTTTAGTGCACTCTTTAAATCTGATTTTATTTTGTGGTGATCTGTGCTGTTGCCATTCCCTTCTAGCCCTTCTTTTTTCACGTACGAGACGTTCAATGTCTGTAGAATAAATTTTATTAAACCCAATCTGCGGATGGGAGATAGTGGCATGTTCAGCAGCCTATTTAATATTCTCGCTGAGATTGGCAATGTTCGATTCAATATCATCGGGTGTTCTAAGCGTAATGTTTTCCGTACAATGACTGCTGAGATATTTTTTGAACCCCAGCCAATTAACACGATTGATCATCTTCACATATGGGTCAGGTAAGTTACTTCTTAATGGGCTACAAATTGTGATGATCGTCGGGGAGTGATCGGACGAGAGATCAAGAGAAGCTTGAACTTGAATTAAATCCCTAGAGATATTTTTTATGACGCCAAAATCTATAACATCCGGAATTTTTTATATGTCAGTAGGCCAATAAGTGGGCTCCCCACTCGAGATGACATCCAAGCCCATTTTTGAAATAGTGTTGAACAATGCTCGACCTCTGGGTGTAACAAGGCGCGAACCCCAGAACGTATGTTTCGCATTGTAGTCTCCAGCTGCTACAAAACAAGGTCCAAGAGATTTGTAGAAATCCTCATATTGATTCTCAGTGATTGAAAATCTGGGAGGGGAGTAAATTGATGATATAACGAAATTTGAACAAAAACTTTCAATGCCAATATTTGTTGCTTGTAGGTATTCTTCACAAATGTTATCAAGAACATAGTGCTTGAGTCTTGACTTTATTAGAATTGCTGATCCACCGCAAGCCCTTCCTCTAGGGTCCTTTGTATCATATATAGTGTAGCCATAAATTTTAAAAAGACTTCTCGAAGTCAAATGAGTCTCAGATACTAACATTATATCAATATTTTTTTCCGTGAGGAAGTGCTCAAGTTCATTTTTATGTTGGCGAATGCCGTTTGCGTTCCAGAAACATATTGTTAACGTGTTCATGGCTTATTAAGTATTGCTTGAAGCAGAGTATTCTGCATTCGCAACATTTCTTGCATCATGGTAGTCATATTTGTTGTAAAATTGTTTTCAATAGTGGCTTCAAGGCGATTATAATTAAAGTTTGAGTTTGTATTTGTAGAATTATTTTGCTGTGAAACATTTTGTGTCGGAATAGAACTAGCCTTAGCAGCATCTGCATACGATACACGGGAAGTAACTGGTTGGCTCATTTGCTGAAAAGTGGCAGAGTAAACGTTTGCTGATTGAGCTGGAGCTAATTTAGGTTTTTGCACCATAGTCTTCTTTACAAAAGAGTACACACGACAACCTCTGTAGTTAGCGGTGTGATTTTCTCCACAATTACTACATTTTTTGCCACTTTGATCTTTTGGTTTATTGCAACTAGCAGTGCCGTGTAATTCGCCGCACACAACACAAACAGTAGGTAAATTGCAGTATAACAAATAAGCCATCAAAATCGATAGTTTTAAAAAAATCGTTTTGTCGGTCTCACAGACCAACGCGCGGGTATAGGAAGGTTAATGACATAGTTTCCCTTAGAGCACTGATGGGGTTCCACTTTCGGAGCGATGAAGATTATATGTGTAATCAGCTTAGAAACGTGGGCTTTAGTTGAGAGCAAAACAGATAATTATTTATTGATGACAATGAGGCAGTATCGTGCAGTTCAAATGCCTATTATTATTTAGTAAAAAAAACATTCATTAAACTGGTAAGAGAACCTAGGTGAATTTAAAAACTAGCATCTTTCTTTTCTTTCTTAGAGCAGAAATTTCGGACTCATTTAGTATTATTTCATAATAGCTTTTGCGAACACTGTTGACAATACATGTACCAGACGTTACTAGCGGCCTCTACTAGCCATTAACTTGGTATAGCCTTCATATCGGACATCGCGAATGGCAAATGGAGACCGCTCATGTATAACTTTCGTCCATGCTCTGACATGGATGCCCGAACATATGTCTGAGCGACAATGTTTGCCATGAAACTCTCAGTCCGCAACCATTTGCAATAGAAAGATAAGAGACAGAACAAAATTGATAAATATTCCATCCTTATTGCACTAGTGCAAAATACTTTGATATGCCTAAACATGGACATCGCACGTATTCACCACAACAAAGAAGTTGATGAATTTTTCACAGTTGCACAGGGTAAGAGAAGTAATACCCGCTGTTGGCCTTCGTATGGAGTTTTGTGAAAAGCTTTTCAAGTGGAATAAACTACAGGTACATAAACTATAGGTAGTGAACAAATATACTAAGTTATGTATCCTTGCAGTTTGAAGTTGATGGCGAGATGATATCTGTTCAATGAAAGGTTGATAGATGGTTAAAAGAAGTGAATTATTTCCAAGGAAAACAAGTTTTAAACTGGATATTACCTAGTTTCTAATTATTGATCAAATTTTAATATTGTAATTATACATAATTATATATACTTTATTACATTTATACATATCTCTATAAAACTTTACATTAAAATATGTATTTTAGAATTATAACAGCTCTTTAAATTACGGGTATTTTATATAATTTTTATTATTTTTTCATTCTAACTAACTTATAAACAGTTACTTTTTACATTAAAAAAAAATAATTATTATTACCAATAATTAAAATAAAAAACATTAACGTCCATTATCACAATGTATGATTAAGAGTTCAACTCCTGCACAAGACCATTTATAAGACCTTTCAAGACATGGGAGATTTTTCAAATACTGTACTACAGCGAAATATTGTAAAACAAACGCTAAACAACACTGTTGGCAAGACAAACAATTGAAAATAAAGGCTTGCCAACAGTCTTGTTTAGCGTTTGTTTTAGAATATTTCGGTGTAGTAAGGCAGTTTAAAAATCTTATGTCTTGAAAGGTCTTATAAATGGTCTTGTGCACGACATTATTAAGAGTTAACGAGAACTTTAACTGTGTTCTTAATATAAAACCTGCCGTGAAAGTCCCTTTTAATTCTTTTAATCGTACATTGTGAAAATATCCGTAAAATGTACAATAAAATAAAGTTAACTACAAATTAAATTAAATCTTTTTATTCAATAAATCAAGTTAGGATTTCTTAAAACAGGCACATTTTGATTGTGATTCAATCTCAGTTTTTCTTGAAGAAATCTAGTTTTTGGATTATCTTAAGTGTGGTTTCATGATTAAATCAAATGCATTTTTATAATAATTCAATTTCAGACTTTTTTAAATCAATCTCGTTTTAGTAGTATTTCAAGTACAGATTTGCGATTAAATCAAAAACGAAACTCTTGAATCAAGCGTATTTAAGTACCACTTTTTGGCAGTATTTTCAACAAAATCCCGATTTTGCTCGTTAGTACGTTAGCCATCCCCTTTTAAAAAAATTTTGCACTTGACTGAAATGAACTGCAAGCCGATTCGTATTAAGGACGAAAAATTATTCATATACATTCTAATTTTGTTTGTTGTAGGGTACATGCATTACTTAATACATATAAACATATCGCACTAGTTTCTATAACGAGCGTCAACTCAAAATTTCAGAATTTTCACTTTTTGCAGAAAACAATATACAGGGTAAAACCTTTTTTTTCATGTATATTTATTTATTGTATCTTCAAAAATGAACTAACAATAAGTAATTAACAGCCTGTTTTTCGAAAACATAAGCCTTTTCGTTTTTATCAGCCTGTTTTTCGAAAATGAATAAGTGTATACGTTCATTAAAATAACGAATGAAATCATGTTTACGTTTTGGTAGCATTTATTAATTTTCATGTGAGTCACAACAAAAGAGCTTTCAGTTTTACACACTCATAAAATTTCTTATGTAAAATTAATTAATAATCGGTCTACATATTTTTTTTCTTTAAGTCACAAAAAAATTAAATTAACGAGAAAATGTGAATGACTTTTTCATAAAATTTAAAATAAATTTAAAATGAATTTTATTTAAAATGTTTCATCGAATTTGTTTAATAGATTTTATTTTTTTTATTCTTTCACTGTAATAATTTTTTGAGTTTATATTTTTGGTTATAACTAAAAAGCTCTTTTTATGTCAAAACTAAAGCTTTAGAAAATGTTTTATAAAAATCAAATTTTAAACGTTATCGTTTATAATTGTTGTGTGCGGCGAATTACACGGCACCGCTAGCTGCAACAAACCAAAAGATCAAAGTGATAAAAAATGCAGTAATTGTGGAGGTAATCACACCGCTAACTACAGAGGTTGTCGTGTGTACTCTTTGGTAAAGAAGACTATGGTGCAAAAACCTAAATTAGCTCCAGCACAATCAGCAAACGTTTACTCTGCCACTTTTCAGCAAATGAGCCAACCAGTTACTTCCCGTGTATCGTATGCAGATGCTGCTAAGGCTAGTTCTATTCCGACACAAAATGTTTCTCCGCAAAATAATTCTACAAATACAAACTCAAACTTTAATTATAATCGCCTTGAAGCCACTATTGAAAATCTTGTGCAAACTATAAACAATTTTACAACAAATATGACTACCATGATGCAAGAAATGTTGCGAATGCAGAATACTCTGCTTCAAGCAATACTTAATAAGCCATGAACACGTTAACAATATGTTTCTGGAACGCAAACGGCATTCGCCAACATAAAAATGAACTTGAGCACTTCCTCACGGAAAAAAATATTGATATAATGTTAGTATCTGAGACTCATTTGACTTCGAGAAGTCTTTTTAAAATTTATGGCTACACTATATATGATACAAAGGACCCTAGAGGAAGGGCTTGCGGTGGATCAGCAATTCTAATAAAGTCAAGACTCAAGCACTATGTTCTTGATAACATTTGTGAAGAATACCTACAAGCAACAAATATTGGCATTGAAAGTTTTTGTTCAAATTTCGTTATATCATCAATTTACTCCCCTCCCAGATTTTCAATCACTGAGAATCAATATGAGGATTTCTACAAATCTCTTGGACCTTGTTTTGTAGCAGCTGGAGACTACAATGCGAAACATACGTTCTGGGGTTCGCGCTTTGTTACACCCAGAGGTCGAGCATTGTTCAACACTATTTCAAAAATGGGCTTGGATGTCATTTCGAGTGGGGAGCCCACTTATAGGCCTACTGACATACAAAAAATTCCGGACGTTATAGATTTTGGCGTCATAAAAAATATCTCTAGGGATTTAATTCAAGTTCAAGCTTCTCTTGATCTCTCGTCCGATCACTCCCCGACGATCCTCACAATTTGTAGCCCATTAAGAAGTAACTTACCTGACCCATATGTTAAGATGATCAATCGTGTAAATTGGCTGGGGTTCAAAAAATATCTCAGCAGTCATTGTACGGAAAACATTACGCTTAGAACACCCGATGATATTGAATCGAACATTGCCAATCTCAGCGAGAATATTAAACAGGCTGCTGAACATGCCACTATCTCCCATCCGCAGATTGGGTTTAATAAAATTTATTCTACAGACATTGAACGTCTCGTACGTGAAAAAAGAAAGGCTAGAAGGGAATGGCAACAGCACAGATCACCACAAAATAAAATCAGAGGGTGGCGTTGGCTGAAGTAGTTAGCACGTTGACTACAAAATCGAAGGTCCTGGGTTCAATCCCTGTATCCAACAGTCATTGAATAACAACACCACGCATTTTTCTGATGTGCATTAGTGTCCCTTTGTATCAGTTGTTGTAGGAAAGTTCAAGTGATGAAGGCATAGTCACTGGTCACTTAACTATACCGACTTCAGAAGATACTAGTCCTAATGTAACATCAGAGCGCCCTCCTTCGTTGTGTAGCAGAATCATCGGCGAAGTAAAATAATCAATAAAATGGCTACAAAACACAGCTTCAAAAATTTAATACGCCTCATTTGACACCAGATGGCGCTGCAACACTGCATTATCAAAAAAAACGTGCAAAAAGCAGAGTTGTAAAAGAATGAAGCTTTCCTCTATCTCTCCCTTCACCACCTGTCTTCTCTATCACTATCCCTTTCCTAAAGAAGGTAACACCTAGTAATAGTAGTAGGCATTAATTGCCTGAGTGTTACTTCTCTTTAAAAAAAAAAAAAAAAAAAAAAAAAAAAAAAATCAGATTTAAAGAGTGCACTAAACGACTCCAAGAGTTGCTTGCATCTGAAAAAATTGCATCTCTTAAAAATTATCTGGAGGGTCTTGATGTTACACCGGCGTCTAATTACTCCTTGTGGCGCGCTGACAGAAAGCTTAAAACACCCGTTGAGTATAAGCCACCTCTACGCACATCTACCGGAGGTTGGGCAAGAAGCGATACTGAAAAAGGTAAAATATTTGCTGAGCACTTAAAATCCGTTTTTACGCCAAATATATGTACTGGTGTTGCTGATTTGCCGAATATAGTCGCTCTACCCCCTCAACACATAAAGTTTAAGACGCGTGATTTACAAAAATTAATTGCCGAACTCAACCCGAAGAAAGCTTCGGGTATTGATGGAATTAGTAATCAGATGCTGATGAACTTGCCTCGTATTGCAATGAGAATCCTGTTATTCATATTTAATGCTATTTTACGACTGGAGTATTATCCAAACAACTGGAAACTTGCCAAGGTTAAAATGATTCCAAAGCCGGGCAAAGATATAACAAAGGCTGAGTCATATAGGCCAATAAGTCTACTATCTACAATGTCAAAGCTTTTCGAAAAACTGCTCAAAACAAAATTGTCCCCAATTCTAATTAGTAGTGGGTGCATACCAGACCATCAATTTGGTTTTAGAAGTCAGCATAGCACCATTGAACAAACTCACAGATTAGTTCAATTTATAAGAAGAACTTTTGAGGGAAAAAAGTATTGTTCTGCGCTGTTTATTGACGTTTCCCAGGCATTTGATAAAGTGTGGCATGAAGGCCTAATTTTAAAATTGAAGACTTACTTACCAATAAACATTTTAAATCTTTTGGAAAGTTACATTATTTCCCGTAAGTTCACTGTTGCGGAAGGAGACTTTACAAGTAGGCCTGAAACAATTTCATCTGGTGTGCCACAGGGGAGTATACTGGGACCAGTTTTATATTTAATTTATACTTGTGATATGCCTGTGAGCAGTAGTATCCATACTTCCACATTTGCCGACGATACAGCCTGCCTTAGTATGCATGAAAACCCTGATGTGGCATCCCGCAAACTCCAGGAACACATTAGCCAGATGGAGCTTTGGTTAAACTTATGGAGAATCAAGGTAAATGAACAAAAGTGTGTTCAAGTAACATTTACTTTACGAAGAGATACTTGTTCCCCCATTCGGATTAACAATCAAGTTGTTTCTCAACATTCACATGTGAAATATCTTGGTATACACCTTGATCGACGACTTACATGGAAACACCACATTGATTCTAAGTTAACTCAAATGAAACTTAAACTAACTCAGGTACATTGGCTGATTGGTCGAAATTCAACACTTAGCCTAGACTGTAAACTTTTAATATACAAATCGCTTTTAAAGCCAATATGGTGCTACGGAATTCAACTATGGGGCACTGCTTCAGCTTCAAATGTAGAGAAAATTCAACGCAGGCAAAATAAAATTTTACGCATGATAACATCGGCTCCATGGTACATCAAAAATTCAAATATACATCGTGATTTGAATATGCCACTAGTGACTGAAGAAATTGCAAAATACGCTGGCAAATATTTAACAAAACTCGAGTCACATCCTAATCCGCTTGCCCGTAATATTTTGAACTTTACTGGACACATCCGCCTAAAAAAGAGGGACACAATGGCTCTTATTCACAGCACTCCAGATGGGACTTCTTGAAAATACTTTTATTTTTTTTTTTCCTTTTGATTATCACTACTTACATATGTATTATATATAACTACTACTAAGCTTATGTCCGGCATTGGTCGGGCCTAATTATATTTTTTAGATTTAAGATTTGAATACTTATTGTTAGTTCATATATGAAGATACAATAAATAAAAATTCATGCATAAAAAAAAAAAAAAAAAAAAATCGCGTATAAATGAAACATAAAAACGAAAGGGCTTATGTTTTCGAAAAACAGGCTGTATGTTTCATTTATAAACGATAACGTTTAAAATATGATTTTTATAAAACATTTTCTAAAGCTTTAGTTTTGACATAAAAAGAGCTTTTTAGTTATAACCAAAAATATAAACTCAAAAAATTATTACAGTGAAAGAATAAAAAAAATAAAATCTATTAAAAAAATTCGATGAAATATTTTAAATAAAATTCATTTTAAATTTATTTTAAATTTTATGAAAAAGTCATTCACATTTTCTCGTTAATTTAATTTTTTTGTAACTTAAAGAAAAAAAATATGTAGACCGATTATTAATTAATTTTACATAAGAAATTTTATGAGTGTGTAAAACTGAAAGCTCTTTTGTTGTGACTCACATGAAAATTAATAAATGCTACCAAAACGTAAACATGATTTCATTCGTTATTTTAACGAACGTATACACTTATTCATTTTCGAAAAACAGGCTGTAAATCTTAAATCTAAATATAATTATTAGGCCCGACCAGTATCGGACATAAACTTACTGATAGTTATAAATAATACATAAGTAGTGATAATCAAAAAGGGGAAAAAGAAGTATTTTCAAGCAGTCCCATCTGGAGTGTTGAGTATAAGAGCCATGGTGAACCTCTTTTCTAAGCGGTTGTGTCCAGTAAAGTTCAAGATATTACGACCAAGCGGATTAGGATGTGACTCGAGTTTTGTTAAATATTTGCCTGCGTATCTTGCGATTTCTTCAGTCACTAGGGCATATTCAAATCACGATGTATATTTTAATTTTTGATATACCATGGAGCCGATGTTATCAAACGTAAAATTTTGTTTTTTTTCGTTGGATTCTCTCAACATTTGAAACTGAAGCAGTGCCCCATAGCTGAATTCCATAGCACCATATTGGCTTCAAAAGCAACTTGTACATCAAAAGCTTGCAGTCTAGGCTGAGTGTTGAATTTCTGCCAATTAACCAACATATTTGAGTTAATTTAAGTTTCATTTTAGTTAACTTAGAGTCAATATGATATTTCCATGTAAGCCTTCGATCAAGGAGTATACCAAGGTATTTCACTTGAGAATGTTGAGGAATATTTTGATTGTTGATTCGAATGGGGGAACAGGTATCTTTTCTTAGGGTAAACGTTATATGGACACGCTTTTGTTAATTTACTTTAATTCTCCATAAGTTCAAGCATATTTCAAGCTGGGTAATGTGTTCTTGGAGATTGCGGGATGCCTCATCAGGGTTTTTGTGCTTACTCATACATTCTGTATCATCGGCAAATGTAGAAGTGTGGATGTTATTGCTCACAGGCATATCACTAGTATATATTAGATACAAGACTGGCCCCAGAATACTACCCTGTGGCACACCAGAAGATATAGGTTCGGGCACACTCGTGAACTCTCCTTCCACAACAGTGAACTTTCTATCAATAACATAACTTTCCAAAAGCTTTTGTATGCTTATTGGTAGGTATATCTTCAATTTTAAAACTAGGCCTTCGTGCCATACATTATCAAATGCCTGAGAAACATCAATAAAGAGAGCAGAACAATACTTCTTTTCTTCAAATGTTCTTCTTACAACTTGGACCAGTCTATGCGTTTGTTCAATTGTGCTATGCTAACTTCTAAAACCAAATTGATGGTCCGGGATGCACCCATTATCAGCTAAAATTTTGGACAATTTATTCATGAGCAGCTTTTCGGGTCGAGTTCAGCAATTATTTTTTGTAGTTCACGCATCTTAAACCTTAAGGGACGAGGGGGTAGAGAGACTACACTCGGTAAATCGTCAGCACCCGTACATGAATTGCAAGAGAATACAGATTTTAAATGCTCAGAAAATAAGTTCCTTTCTGACTATCGCTTCTTGCCCAACCTCCGTTCGAAGTACGCAGTGGAGATTTAAGATCAACAGGTCTTTTAGCGCGCCATAAAGATTAAATAGATGGTGACGTTACATCAAGACCTTCTAAATACTTTTCCAGTAATGTAGTTTTTTCCGACGATAGCAGCTCTTTGAGTCGTTTAGTACATCATTTAAGTCGGATTTTATTTGAGGGTGATCTGTGTTGTTGCCATTCTCTTCTAGCACTCTTTTTTGCACAGACAAGACCTTCAATTTCCGTACAATAAATTCTATTAAAGCCAGTCTGCGGGTAGGAGGTAGTGGCATGTTCAGCAGCCTGTTTAATATTTTTGTTAATATTGGCAATGATTAATTCAATATCATCGGATGATCTTAGCTGAATGTTTTCTACGCAGTGACTACTAATATATTTTTTGAATCCTAGCCCGTTGCTCGAAATGACATCTAAGCCCATTTTTTAAATTGTATTAAACAACGCTTAAGGGTAAACCCTTACATCACCATTACATCTTTTGTACTCTTTCACCAAAACAAATTAATTTGCATAAGTACCTTTTTTTAGTATATGGGCCTTATTTTGTAAGATGCAACGCTAAGAGTTAAGAGTTTTATGTCAAAAAATTTAAATTACCAAAGTAAAACAAAAACCAAATTTGTAAAAGCTCAGCGTTGTGTTTCTTAAAATGGCGTTCTAAGAGTTGGTGCTCTTTAGAGGAACTATTTGTAAAATGTAATGTTTCTAAATAAATTTTAAAATATAGCAGATTAATAATCAATAAACCAATGAAAGGACCCTAAATTTTTCACGAGCGAACTTAATTACAAATTATTTTTAGCCTAATATGTTTAATGATTTAATTTTGTAAAGCGATGCTTCTTTGTAATAGGGCTTTTGCACTACATATTTTTTAAATTAATACCAAGAATTTCATTGAGCTTTCTATGGAAGCTTGAATGGAAGCAAAAAAAAAAAGCGGAATACTCATTTGTTACATGTAAAACACCGGCAGCTATTACGTATTGAATTTGTAATAGTTTTTTATTTTAAGAATTTAAATAATAAAAGAAAAAAACAGAGAGAAAAGTTTTTGTAAAATGATGAATAAAGACTTAAATTTTATTTAACCACTAAAAAAGAGCAGCAAAATCCATATACTTACTTATGTGGGTTGGTATTATGGATTTAGTTTTTGTTTTTGTCACGTAGGAAGTAAAATGAAATTGAAACTATTGAATAGCAAACTATAAAAGTGACAAACGACATAAAAGTTTCAGCATTATTCACGAATAATTCAACAACAAAAGAAACAATATGTTGACCAAACTCCTTGTAAGTATTTATTTACGAAAATGTGTTAACGACTTTGGAAAATTGAAATTATTTTTTTTTCAGATTTCATGTGCTTTATTCTTGGTAGCTGCTCAAGCGAGGTATGCTCAGTATGGATATGGTCCATCAAATGCCGGCTATGTAGCAAATTTACAACCCGCAATTACTGTTCAAGTATTACAAAACAAATATGGTTACGCCGTTCCTGCTTATGATTCTGCTTATGGCTCTGCATATAGCCGTGGATATGCTGGAGATGTTGGTGGATCAGCCTTGAGTTTAGCTAATTTAGCTTTGGCCTTGCCCTCAGCTGGTCGCCCAAATCCTGTTGTCATCAAAGTTCCTGATTACCCCTCAACCTCTTACTCAGCACCTGCCGTTGTTCTGGCCTCTGACGGTTATGGCGCCTATGGTGGGCCTGCAATTAGCCAATCAGCTGCAGTGGCCACCTCTAATGTTAAATCAGCAGGATCTGGATATGGTCCAGCGCAAGCTGGTGCTGTTTCCGCTTATTAAACTGTGATATTAACTTCATTCTTAACATAACGCCCGAATGCATGTCTGAGGGTAAAAATAAAGTCAACAATGTTTTTTTTTTAATCATGTATTGTTGTTGTTTTTTTTTTTTTTTTTTTTTTTTTTAATAGTATATTTATTTATTGTATCTTCAAAAATGAACTAACAATAAGTAATCAAATCTTAAATCTAAATATAATTATTAGGCCCGACCAATATCGGACATAAGCTTAGTGATAGTTATAAATAATACATAAGTAGTGATAATCAAAAAGAAGTATTTTTAAGCAGTCCCATCTGGAGTGTTAGGTATAAGAGCCCTTGTGTCCCTTTTTTTTAAGCGGATGTGTCCAGTAAAGCTCAAAATATTACGGGCAAGCGGATTAGGATGTGACTCGAGTTTAGTTAAATATTTGCCTGCGTATTTTGCAATTTCTTCACTCACTAGTGGCATATTTAAATCACGATGAATGTATTGTTGTTGTCTAATTCAAATTAATATGGGAGTAAGACCAAGGCACATTCACAAGGTAGTAGCGGAAATGCAGCTGAGCAATTTTTTTTCAAATTAAAGTTCATCCGAAACTTCAAAAAATTTTTACGAAAAAGAAATTAAAAGAAAATGTAAAAAATTTCAATATGAAAAATATTTTATAAAAAAAAATCTGTGAAAACAAATCTAAAAATATGAAAAAACTATTAAAAAATTGTGAGAAGTGCTAAACGTTGCAAATTTTGTTAGTGGTAGCTGCCGTGAAGAAATATTTTCAAAGTTATGTGAATAATTTTTATTATTATTATGTTAAAAAAATTATATTTTTAAAGTTTTGGATGAACTACAACCCATGTTGTTTTTTTCATTGTTGTATTTTTCATTGTTTCCGCAGTCCTGATATTACCTGGAAATGAATCTGCCTTGAGTAAAACGTTAAGTATTATAATAAGACTAAAGGTTCAGTTACCAGACTGTAATATAATGTAACTACAACGGAGGAAACAGCTGATCGATAGTTTTATATGAAAAGTTAAAGTGCGCCAAGATAGCGTCGACGAAATAGCGTCATTTTTGGGAATTAAAAAACCGGAAACAAAATGGGGAAAACTCGTGGGTATTTTTAAAAATATATCAACAAGCTAGCAACGATTTTGGGAACTCAAATTGGAAACAAAACAAAAATCGTGGATGAGTTTTCCCAGGAGCACTCTTGGATCCCCACGATAAAGTCTCATATATTCATAAAAAGGACACTTAGGAGAACAAAATGAGACAACCGTGCTAAGATTCTGACGAGCCGTTTTCGAGAAAATCGACTTAATCGAAAATGGCAAAAAAAAACGTGGATGAATTTTCCCAGGAGCACTCTTGGATCCCCACGCCAAAGTCTCATATATTCTTAAAGTGGACACTTAGGAGAACAAAATGAGACAACAATGCTAAAGTTCTGACGAGCCGTTTTCGAGAAAATCGACTTAATCGAAAATGGCCAAAGTGTCCACTTTAAGAATATATGAGACTTTGGCGTGGCACAGTGGCGTGAATTAAAAAAAAGTGGTAAAAAGTCCGCAACTTTTGAACTAGTTAACCGATTTCGATGAAACCAACTGTTTTGGAAAGTAGAAGTGTTAACATTTTTAGAAAGCTTATTTTGAGGTACCCTGTTGTAAGACAGGGTAGCGCCAAACAGCCTCAAAGTGGGAAAGTGCGGGTATCGAAATTCTTTCGGAGCTTGTAACTTTTGTAAATAGGGACCGATTTCAATAATTTTTTCATCGGGACAATCTACGTTAAGAAATAAAAATAAAACATGCTAAGAGTACCATTTTATCTCTTTCAGTTTCCAAGTTATTTGACTTGAAAAATTTATTTTTTAATTTTTGGCCCTGACTTTTTTTATTCGTTAGTACATAACTTCTTTATTACTTGGCAAAAATCAGTATGTTTTAATGTTTTTGAAATAAAACTTCATTACAATTCATATAAAAAATAAAAAGATATCATATTTTTGATATCTCAAAAATTGTAGCAAGGAATAATTTTGCAATTTGGATTTTTAAAAATTATGAAAAAATTTGGTATATTTTGTGAAAAAAGTATTCTTAATTTTTTTGGAATATTTTAAAAAATTATTAAGTATTTGATAAAAACTTTGATTGTTTCTGAGAAAGGAGACATTGAGAAAGGCTGTGAAATAAATATTGGAGATTGTTGTCGGTTCACCCTACATTCAGCATTGGTCGAAAACTAGCAATTTTTTTTTAAAAAATCCGATTTTCGGATGTGGCAAAAAAATTGCACGGTCGTTTTTGTAAATTTTTTTGGTTTTTTATTATAAATAAATTTGTTGTAAGTAACCTGTAAGAAACTCTTGACATGCTACACATAAATGTAGGCAGGAGAGAAGATTTTCTAAAAATTCTAAAATTTTTCTAGCACAATTTTTCCCAATAAGAAAAAAGTATTATAAAATTATAAATTGGGAATCATTTTAATTTTTATCAATAGTATACATTTAGCTTTGCAAACTGAAAAAAATTATTCTCCTACCTTCAATACTTTTTGAAATATTCGAAATCTAATTTTGATTAAAAATTTTAATTTTCTACATTTTTTATTTTTGTCTAAATTATTGATCTTATTTTCTTTACTGCAAATGTTTCTTAATTTTTTCTATGTTATTACAATAGTAGATATAATTGTCTATTCAACGGTATATAATATGTATTCCTTTGCCATTATATCAGTCTTAAAATGTATACAAAAATATAACACCTCAGGTAACAATTTACGTGTTTTATCTGATACTCAAACAAACCCACATTTTTTATGAACTCTTGAAGCTGTTATTAAATACTTTACAGAAAAATATCGGTATTTCCCCCAGCTAATAAAGTCTAGTTTAATTTTTCTTCTCTTCTTTAGATACTCACATTAATTAATAAAAATATTTCATTCAATAAGAATTGAAATTACTGAACTCAAGCCTTGTTAAGAAATTATTTCTGATTAAAATTCACTACAGTTCAATCAAATCTAAAAATGTCTCATACTTTCTTTACTTAAATACAATAAAATATAAGAATTTATATACACACAGTATATTTATATACCCACAAGGACAAAGGTACCTGCGCGCACATCTCCAATATGGGTATGGTTTTACCTGATATTTGTATCGGTTTTGTATTCGTAGCTTGTAAAATAGCTACATATTTAAGCTGCGATGCATTTAATGTCATTATTTCAGTTATAGCTATCATGGAGATAACAATTAAAAATAAATCGCTCCGCAAATTAATGTGGGAAAACCTCACTGATGGTAGTACTGGGTTGGACAAGGTAGACCAAATGATGTACATAATATCTACTACATATGGTTTATCTGTAAACACCAATTTATCGAAAAAACTTGAAAATTTTTTTAAATTATATGAAAAGAAGATACGTGAATGCAATAAATCAATTTCCAAATTTCAGAATAAAAATCTGGATTGGTTAGATATGGGACTATCTACGGAAATATACCCAAAGAAGTTTGGTCGGCCAAATAAAGATTACGATAACGTTCGACGCAGGAGAAAAAGGATTAAACAAGAAGACTTGATTAATACGTATTCGGAAAATGAAATCAAAGATTCATTCAAATTGATTTTAGCGAAGACTCAACTTAAAGAAGCAGGCAAAATCGTAGATGTGCTACCAGTTGCTTCTCCAAAAAGATTAAGACGGATGGTGGAAAGCATTCCAACGCCAAAATATAGTAAACATTTTACGGTGGAAGATGCACTAGCACTCATTCTTAATTTGGGCCTTTCAAGAAATAAATACGATATCTTAAGGAAGGTGCTTAAAGAAAAAAGTGGGCCTTTGCCATCAAGTACATTGTTGTTAAAAAGAAAATCGGAAATTTTGCCACATCCGATAACATTGGATAACCGAAGTGCAGTCATTAGTTTGTCAGACCTTCTTCATAATACAGCATCAAGACTCATCACTACTTTTGACGAAAGAGACTTAGATACATGTAATAATTCTGAACTAACACTAATATACAAATGGGGATGTGATGGATCATCTGGATTTTCAGAATATAGACAGCCCAGTGCATACGATAATGACTTTTCCAAAGTTTTAATGGCATCGTTAGTACCATTAAGGCTTCGACTACATAATGAAATGCCTTCAACAAGTAAAAATGCATTTAAAGATGTGTGGGTAAATACTACTCCAGGCTCAAAGTTTTTATGCCGACCAATACGTTTTGAATACATCAAGGAAAACAAAGAAACAACTCAAAATCTGGTTGATGGTATAAAACATGAAATTTCTAATATGGAACCCATTGACGTTCATATATTAGGACGAGCAATAACAGTATCTTTTAGACCTTATTTAACAATGATAGATGGAAAAGTTGCAAATGCAATAACCGATACAAAATCTTATTTGATTTGTAATATGTATATGCGGAAAGAAAAATTCAGATTTTAAGGACATTGAGAATTATACTCCAACTAATGAAGATGCCCTTAAGCTTGGAATATCACCACTTCATGCTCGGATTCGATTCATGGAGTACATTTTACATCTATCTTACGACAATAAATATCGCAGTGTACCAGAACTTCAGAACGTTCCAATTGCGAATAATTCTGCTTTAAAACAGATACGGTTGGAAGAAAAGAAAAGAATTCAAGATGCCAGGCGATTTTTTGATGACTCTGAAACCACATCTTCTATAACTGGTATTAGCTTTAATCTCATAAGACGTTTCAAAATAATACTGGCCATCATAAATAGCAAAAAGTTAATTAATAAGGACAAATTTGAAATATATGCAAAAGACACTCTGATTCTAATAAATGAATTATATCCATGGAAATCAATAACTCCAACCGTACATAAAGTGCTAGCACATACAAAAGAAATAATAGAAAACAACATTCTTCCTCTGGGGGAACTAACCGAAGAAGCACAGGAAGCTCGAAATAGAGATGTTAAGCAATATCGACTTTTCAATACACGTAAATGCTCTAGAGTTGCTAAAAATAATGATTTAATGCATCATTTGCTATTGTCTTCAGATCCAGTATTGAAATCGAGAAGGACGATCCCGAAGCAGAGGAAATTAATAGCTTGCTAGGCTATGATGTCTCAGATTATTTTAAAGCAAATTCTTGAAGTAAGACCCAAATATAAATTAAAAACAACATATGTATGTATCCACGCACTTAGATACGAGTAATAAAGAAAATGAAACTGAACTTATTAAATATATTTTAATACAATTATCAGAATCAAAACGAGAAATTTAGTTGTAAATTTTCATACTCATACATACATATGAACATTGTACATATATCTCTTGATACATAAGTATTCATATTCATACAAACAAATATCTGATATCATGGCAAAAAGTCCCTGGAATTCTCTGTCAAATTATATTCAAAACTTAGGCAATTTATATGCGTTTAAAAAGGAGCTACATAAAAAAATGTTCGTAATTTAATGTTCTAATGTTAAATTAACTACTAATTTTTTTTAAATAAATAAATAACTCAATCTATTTGTCCTTGTAGGTATATAAATATACTTATATTTATGTATATAAATTCTTATATTTTATTGTATTTAAGTAAAGAAAGTATTTAATAACAGCTTCAAGAGTTCATAAAAAATGTGGGTTTGTTTGAGTATCAGATAAAACACGTAAATTGTTACCTGAGGTGTTATATTTTTGTATACATTTTAAGACTGATATAATGGCAAAGGAATACATATTATATACCGTTGAATAGACAATTATATCTACTATTGTAATAAAATAGAAAAAATTAAGAAACATTTGCAGTAAAGAAAATAAGATCAATAATTTATACAAAAATAAAAAATGTAGAAAATTACAATTTTTAATCAAAATTAGATTTCGAATATTTCAAAAAGTATTGAAGGTAGGAGAATAATTTTTTTTCAGTTTGCAAAGCTAAATGTATACTATTGATAAAAATTAAAATGATTCCCAATTTATAATTTTATAATACTTTTTTCTTATTGGGAAAAATTGTGCTAGAAAAATTTTAGAATCTTTAGAAAATCTTCTCTCCTGCCTACATTTATGTGTAGGATGTCAAGAGTTTCTTACAGGTTACTTACAACAAATTTATTTATAATAAAAAACGAAACAATTTACAAAAACGACCGTGCAATTTTTTTGCCACATCCGAAAATCGGATTTTTAAAAAAAAAATTGCTAGTTTTCGACCAATGCTGAATGTAGGGTGAACCGACAACAATCTCCAAAATTTACTTCACAGCCTTTCTCAATGTCTCCTTTCTCAGAAACAATCAAAGTTTTTATCAACTACTTAATAATTTTTTAAAATATTCCAAAAAAATTAAGAATACTTTTTTCACAAAATATACCAAATTTTTTCATAATTTTTAAAAATACAAATTGCAAAATTATTCCTTGCTACAATTTTTGAGATATCAAAAAAAAAATGTTGTTTTATATGAATTGTAATGAAGTTTTATTTCAAAAACATTAAAACATACTGATTTTTGCCAAGTAATAAAGAAGTTATGTACTAACGAATAAAAAAAGTCAGGGCCAAAAATTAAAAAATAAATTTTTCAAGTCAAATAACTTGGAAACTGAAAGAGATAAAATGGTACTCTTAGCATGTTTTATTTTTATTTCTTAACGTAGATTGTCCCGATGAAAAAATTATTGAAATCGGTCCCTATTTACAAAAGTTACAAGCTCCGAAAGAATTTCGATACCCGCACTTTCCCACTTTGAGGCTGTTTGGCGCTACCCTGTCTTACAACAGGGTACCTCAAAATAAGCTTTCTAAAAATGTTAACACTTCTACTTTCCAAAACAGTTGGTTTCATCGAAATCGGTTAACTAGTTCAAAAGTTGCGGACTTTTTACAACTTTTTTTTTAATTCACGCCACTGTGCCACGCCAAAGTCTCATATATTCTTAAAGTGGACACTTTGGCCATTTTCGATTAAGTCGATTTTCTCGAAAACGGCTCGTCAGAACTTTAGCATTGTTGTCTCATTTTGTTCTCCTAAGTGTCCACTTTAAGAATATATGAGACTTTGGCGTGGGGATCCAAGAGTGCTCCTGGGAAAATTCATCCACGGTTTTCTTGGCCATTTTCGATTAAGTCGATTTTCTCGTAAAGTAAATTCAAAGAAGCTATGGCTGGATGTGCAGTTGCCCCATCCTGTTGAAACCACGTGTGTGAAGAGTATAGATGAGCTCGCAGGTTTGGCAAAAAGAATTCCGTAATCATGCGTGGATAATTTTCGGAAAAAAATTGTCCAATTATCTCATGCGTGGATAAGGCACCTTATACAATTATAAAATTATACAATACAATTATAAAATAAGTATTAAAATATTAATTTATAATCAGGAACTTACAGACAGAATCGGGTCCCCACCCAAAAATTACATAAGAAAAAGTATGTTAAAAACAAACAAAACAAAACTGTGGTTCCAATCAGCGGCAATATCTGCAGTATTTAATCATGTTAAAATCACCTATACAAATTTTAAAGAGCTAAACAAATTGTTGAGAGAAAAATTTCATAAGTTTGAGTCGAAAAACATTTTAGATTGTGAAAAAAATACGAAGTACATAAGGCAAGCAATTCCAACATCTCGCAACTCTCACAACATAAAATCTCTCAAAAATCAGTCTGTGTATTTTAGGAATAAAGACCTGGGAATTTCTAGAAGAAGGGAAGGGAAAATCATTTCTTATGACATTATGGAATAATACAAGGTTACGATAATTGACAAAATTGTCAAAGCTACAGCTAAGAAAACGAAAAAGAAAAGGAGAAATATGATCCCTGCGTCTGACATTAAAGACAAATCTAGCAATCATATTTACTATGCTCCTTAACCTATTAAATATCTATCTCGACAGATGATGCTGATATAACCTTGAGTCTAAGGCATGAGAAGAACATGTACCAATTTTGTTCTAACACGCAATGGTAGACACATATTGATTAGAAAAAGGAGTCCACTGTCAATAACAATACCTAACCACCTGTGCCTGTCAATGCGTTGGATATCATAGCCAAGTCGAAAACTAATATCAAGAGGAGGATTATCGTTATGGCAAATAAAATTGCTTTAGTTTTTGATGTATTCATGTTTAATAAATTATCTACGTCCATTCACATTTTACGATATAGAAATCTAAATACATTCGTTGCGACTGTCAAAAAATCTAACGTAAAATCATATATTGTGTTCAGACCATCATACCTCAAGTAAAATGTGTAATAGAAGCAGAAAACAATACAGCTGTTCACTGAAAATGGCTGTGCTATTCATGTCAAAATTTTTATCGTATTATTTGCCACTTTGATGACATTTTGCGCTCAGAGTATCACACTTGCACGTATTATTTGAATTTTTGACATATAAATATAAAGTATAATAGTCTGAACGCGGCTTAAGCAGTCGTTAATATTTCTTTGAAAATCCATAAATGAGTTACGGTAGCCATTGAATAATAAAAAACGTCATCAGCAAATAAAAAAGTTACTTCAAATGTTTCTTAAGGGCCACTCAGACTATTATACATGTATAAATACTTTCATCATACTTTACGAAAAAGAAATGTAAAGATATTTCTTTCGACTATCAAAAAATCTAACGTAAGCTGACATTTTATGTTCACACCATCACACCTCATATTACATTAAAAACACAATTATAAGGCAAACAGCTGTTGAGGATTAATATGCCTACATTAATCGTTGACTTTCGGCGCCAAAGCAGTTTCATGTACGATATGGTCGTGTCGGCTTTTGAAATAAGACGGCGGTTAAAGTAGTTGATTTAAATAAGATACATAAAAAGAAAATACGATAGTTTCGTTAACTTTCAGACCTGCCTTACACGAAAAATTATTCAATACGATAGGCATATTCAATATTAATATCCGGCTTAAGACGAAGACATATACCATAAACGACGGCACGGCATCGGCGTCGAAAAAGACTACTTGTTAGTTTGGATTTTGTAATAATGCACCTCTGATCAGATGAAAGGTATTATCGTTTAGAAAATTTTCAAAAAATGGTCAAGTATTATGGGATGTCAAATTTTTATCGTAAATGACATTTTGCATTCACAATATCGCACTTGAACGTATTATTTCACATATTTTATGACCTCTTGAAGATGTTATTAAATATTTTTTTTAACTAATTACCAGTGTTGTCAGATTTATTTTCAGCCTCCTCGCCAAATGACTTGTCGAATATCGCCAAATATCGCCAATATAATAAATCATTAAATTTTAGCTACAAAAAATATTTTTTTTATAATTACATTGCTAATATTCTTAAATTTTATGTTCAGTACGTAACTTCTATCGTAAAACATAAAAATTATATTGCTTAAGAAAAATTAAGAAAATTTTTTACATTAACATATAAATTCTGTCGTATAAAAAATACTTAAAATAATTTATTCTAAAAGATCAATCTAAATACGACAAATTGAACTTGAACACCAAGATCAAACTTATAATTAAAACAAATTTATAATTTAAACACCATCGTGGTGATCATACACTTTAGGCGAGAACTCGTGGAGGCTTTTTTGAGCTTTATTATCAAAAGGTTGGTTCCAATTATAAAGGGGCGTTTTGCCCAATATATTTCATAAACACCAAATGAGATTTTGTGTTCCATAATTTATTTTTAATTTTATGAATTTTAGAAAATTTTTTTTGAAATAAAAAATTGCAATATTTAGAATCTTTTCCACGAGATATTTTGTTGTAGAAGAAATTCCTCACATAAAAAATTTCACAATTTTAATACATACATATTTTATTTTATAGAAAGCGTAAGAATATAGCCAAATATATCGCCAAGAAGTTCAAATATCGCCAAGTAAGTCGCCAATCGCCATTTCAAAATTTTCATCGCCAAAAACAAATTTTTGTCGCCACGTTTGGCGAGATATCGCCATATCTGACAACACTGCTAATTACTTTTATTTGGCTCAAACATATAAAAATTAATATCATAAACAGTGTATATACCCACAATGTCAAAGCCACCTGCGCGAATACTCCTATTATGCGTATGTTTTACCTGATATTTGTATCGATTTTGTATCAGTTTCTTGTAAAATACATTCCTATACATTTAAGTCAGCTACGTCCAAGCCATATGCACAATGTGCAAACTTTTATAAAGAGCTTTTTGTGCTTTCACACTGGCGAGAGTACAACATCCACAACAACAACAGCAGCAATGCTTGCTCTTACTTTGCAAAGAAACAAGAACAAATTTAAGAGCTTTCAAAGCTATTTGTTTCAAATGCAAATATCAGTGTATGTGTGTTTGGACTAGGGATGCCAGTCGAGACTAGTTTTTGCGATCCCGGAATTCGGGATTTTAAAAAATTAGATCCTGGGATTTCTTGGGATTTAGGGATTTTTCGGGTCTCAGAGTTTTTTTGAACACTGAAATAATCCACATGCTTTTTATAAGTATTTATTAAAAAATACTTTGAAGGAGGTTCACAAATAACAGTTTTATAATTATTTCATATTAAATACTCGTAATTACGAGTATATATAATTGTCTTATATATTTAAATATAACAAAAATATTTATTATTCATAAAAAAGTTAAAAGTTACAAAACACATATTTATATATTAATATATTTAAATATTAAAAGTACTCACGTCAAAAGTTGCGCTATTGTGGAAAAGCCAAATTGTAAAATTTTCAATAAAATCATTACAACAACCACATAAAAAATTATTTTGCACAAATGATCAGGGTCTGAGTAAGTGCAAGATAATCAGCGTAAATTTTGCAAAGTTGTGCAGCTTTTAATGGCATTTCCAAGCCCAAAAAAATGGACAAAAAGTACTTATAAGACCAACTGTACTCAAAATTAAGTTAGGTAAATGTTTCTCTTTTAAATGAAAAAAACAATTGGTTGATGTTGCGTTCTATACAAATAAATTAATTAAAAAGTTATAAAATTCATAAAACTGTAAAAACTGTAAGCTATGTAGTGAAAATAAAGAAATTATGAAGTAATTTTCAAATTCTATTTTAGGATAGCAAACACGTAACTTTATTATTTTCAATTGTGTTATTAGAATTTTGTTAAAGAATACGAATGTTATTAATTATTAGAATTATTCAGCGAACAATAAATAATTAATAAAATCTTTTAATAATGAAGAAACATACGAGTATGGCATATGTATTGGGTTGCTCACGACAGAAAGTGCAATTATGCATTTGACGCAGTTGCAAGAGTTGACGTGAATACCTTTACTAATTATCATCAAATAGACTGTATTTAATAAAGGACAAGACATGGTTTAGACACACATTTTCATTGACACTATCAACAGGATAAAACAAACAAGTATAAAAGATCAATATTGTGTTGCCGCGGTTAATATCGGGATTGACTGAATCCCGAAAATCCCGGGATTAAAAAATTTAAATCCCGGGATTCGGGATTCCATGAATCCCGATTGGGATTTCGGGACTGGCATCCCTAGTTTGGACGTAGTTGATTTAAGTTGCTATGCGCTCAATATTATTATTTATTGTTACATAATAATTACTTCATTGATGGGCAGGGCTGCCAGAAGTTTTGCGAAGAAAATCATCATTTGTCGGAAAGAAAATCATATTTTGAAGAAAAATATCATCACAAGTCCAATTTTTTTCAAATAGAAAAGTAACAATTGACATTTACAGTGGACAAGAAAACTATTCGACATACACCAATTTTATTTTGTTTTCATCAATAAAAAGTTATTTACTATCTTATTTTATAAAAAGAATTAAGAAAGCATTTTCAAATTGAATTCAATAAAAAAATGGGATCATTAAAGTAACTTATTTAAAAATTGCATTAAATGAAAAACTAGTTAAGAAATTCAAACAAAATAAGTATTCGACATTGCCAATGTTCTTATCATATAAGGTATGTACAGGATGATGCATTTTGGCTTTTTTGGTTTAGGGCCAAATTAACGATTTAAAAGGGCCAAAATACCTTTGATAGGGCCAAAAAAGTTTTTTAATGTACTCGACTATAATCTTATAAGTAAATACATATTTTATATGTATGTATGTTGCTTAAAAAACTAAATTTTAGTTAGAAAACATTACTTATGTAATTCTCATTTTATTAAATATAATCTCTAAATTTGTAGTCCAATAGTTCCTCAATTTACCCCTGTCTAGAAGCATTTTTTTGTGTTAAGTTTTAAAATATCTTCATCATAACAATTATTAGAAATAGATTTCATTAATTTTTTTAATTATATTAAATATGACACAGTATTTTTTACATGACGACGATTTCTTCTATTATGGCCTGTTTTACAATATCGAAAGAAAACTCTCGACTGAAAATTTATATTGAAAACAAAAGCGAATTTTCAAATTGTATTGTTGATTTCAATATAAATTTTCAGTCCTGCTGAGGATTGGTGAATAGAAAGAGTTCCTTGAATAATTCTGTATATATTTGTATACAAAGGTTTACATAAACGATTTTTAATGGTAGAAATCCTTTTGCAAAATTTACTTCTATATAAATCTTTGAGCTTTTTAAATTCCTTTTGAAAAAGTTTAATAGCAAGTGGTATAATACTATTGGTTTCCCCACTCAAAACATGGTCTGGCGCAGATTTCGGAAACCAGTTTAAATAAAAATCTCCAAAAATAAAAGTAGTTTTTAAAACGAAGAAAACTCAATTAAAAAGTGTACTCAAAGGTTTGAAGGAATTAGTTGAATTTTGAACTGATGGGCCAAAATATCCTAGAGGGTACCATAGGGCCATCAAACATCCAAAAGTGCCACAAATGGCCCAATTGTGCCACATTTCGCATCACTGATGTACAGTTGTTTTATACTCTAAAATTTAGAGGCAAATTGATTTTCCTTATCGACGAATGACTTCTTTTAAACGATTTGTTATACATTTGGTGCAAGATTTGAATATATTCCGGACCGATTTTTCGTCACTTCTCTAACAAGACTTTTTTGTAAAGTGACGTTTTCTTATTCTTTTTTTTCAATTGACCCCAGAAGAGGAGGGAGAAAAGTGCTCTCTGCCCCTTGCCAACTTGTTTCCATGAAGACGAATATTTTCGCTGGAACAAAAATGTTTTCTTTATAGGTGTAGCTATTGATAAACATTCTCGACCAACAAAGAAAATTGAACATACATATGTATGTATTGAAAGTAAAAATCATATATTGCAAAATTAAAAATCATCATTCGAGAACAAAAATCTTAAAATCATAATTTGGTCCAAAAATCATCATTCTGGCAGCACTGTTGATGGGAGTACTCGGTCGGACAAGGTTGACCAAATGTTGTACATAATAACTAGTACATACGGTTTATCTGCAAACACCGATTGAAATTTAACATTTTTTATATTATATTAAAAAAAAGATAAGTGAATGCAATAAATAAATTTCTAAATGTCAGAATAGAAATAAGGATTGGTTATACATACATACATATATACATACTATATAGGAAGTAGTTTGATCGGCCAAGTACGGATCACGATAACGTTTGATGCAGGACCAAAACGATTAAACAAGAAGCCTTTATAACTACGTATTCGGAAAATGAAATCAAAAATGCATTCAAATTGATTTAAGCGGAGACCCAACCAATAGAAGCTGCCCAAATTGTAGATGTGATACCAATTGCATTTCTGAAAAGATTAACACTAATGGTAGAAAAAGTACTCCAATGCCAAAGTATAGTAAAAATTTTACGGTGGAACACGCACTATCACTCATTTTTAATATGGGCCTTTTTTTTAAATAAATACGATATAAGAAAGGTTCTTAAAGAAAAAAGTGGGCTATCTATATTCTGAAAATCCAAATGATCCATGCCATCAACATTTGTGTATTAGTGTTAGTTCAGAATTATTACTTGTATCTAAGTCTCCTTCATCAGAAGTAGCGATGAGTGTTGATGCTGTATTATGAAAAAGGTCTGACAAACCAACGACTCCGCTTCTACTATCCACTATTATCGGAGATGGTAAAATTTCCGCTTTTCTTTTTAACAACAACGTACTTGATGGTCAACTTTTTTCTTTAATAACCTTCTTATATTAAAGGTATTCATTTCAGTTTTTTTCTGTTGGAAAAATTAAAACATTTATTTTTTTTACCTGTGTTTGTTGTAAGAAAAATTACATTTTTCCATTTTTCCAACAAAAAAAAAACTGAAATGAATACCTTTATTGTATTTATTTCTAAAAAAAAAGGCCCAAATTAAGAATATGTGCGAGTGCGTATGAATCGAAGATGCAATTGGTAGTACATCGACGATTTGGCAGCTTCAATTGGTTGGGTCTCCGCTAAAATCAATTTGAGTGAATCTTCTCTAATCCTTTTGCTGCTGCATCAAACGTTACCGTAATCCTTACTTGGCCGATCAAACTTCTTTCTATATATCGCACCTTATCAACAAGAGGGTATTAACTCGAAATTTTTGAAATTTCACTTTTTGCAAGAAATCAACTAACAACATCAATATCTATCTACTGTAAAAATTTCAACGTATTCCGATTACTCTTTCACCTCGAAAACCACATTTGAGACCATTTTTGTGATAGTGTAGTGACTACCTTTATATAATCAAAAAGAAATGTATCTTATATTTTCATAAAAAAGGTATTATTTTGATTTGAGCCTTTATTCAAGTTAAAAATAATCCAATTGTTTTATTTAAATTCTGTTGTATTTTGAGTTGATACTGTTTTGTTGAAAAATATATTTTGAAACTTTAAATTTCAACTAAAGCGTCGTATTTCAAAATAATACAAAAAAAAATATCGAGAAAATTCAGAAAAATGGTATTAACTCAAAACATAGAGTTTTTCCCAAGAATTCCAACATTTTGAAATAAAAACAATGCAAATATATTTTCAAATGAAATTTAATTACTACTATGGATTCGGATTTTCAAATTCTCTTGTAATCTAACCACAAACAGTTTTTCGTCTCTACTGAACATTTTAAAATTTTGAGTTAATACCCTCTTGTTGATAAGGTGCGATATGTATGTATGTTAGAGTTCGACCGATTAATCGGCTTCGGCCTTCGGCCAAAAATTGGTAATCGGCCACCATTCGGCCTATGGCAAAAATCGGCCGATTAGCCGAAGCCGAATATTTTTCATTCCAAGCTTGAAAAGTAACATTATTTTTGGTCGTTGCTCGCCGACAGTTTCTACTGTGTTTAACGTTTTGAAAGGGTTACTTTGAAATACAACCCTGTTGCTTTCTATTTTCTTTTACTTGGACGTTCTTGTGAGTGATCATATGAAAAAGCAATCTAGAAATTGCAAAATAGTTTTATTTTTCTTGTTATGTATCCAATAGATATTACAGCTATTTCAGTGATCTCAAAAAAGCAAACTTTTTTCTTAATTCATATAAAACAAGTATCATTTTTA
The DNA here is from genome assembly GCA_944452675.1 of Tachina lurida. Classification (NCBI taxonomy): domain Eukaryota; kingdom Metazoa; phylum Arthropoda; class Insecta; order Diptera; family Tachinidae; genus Tachina; species Tachina lurida. The sequence goes on from OX101754.1 coordinate 80,376,630, forward strand.
AAATTTAAAACATTCGGCTTCGGCTTCGGTTTTGGCCGAAGTTTAGGATTTTAGCCGAAGTTCGGCTTCGGCTTCGGCCAAAAAAAACGCCTTCGATCGATCTCTAATGTATGTACATATAACCAATATTTATTTCTATTCTGACATTTAGAAATTTATTTATTTAGTTCATATAATTTAAAAATTTTAAATTTTAATCGATGTTTGCAGATAAACTATATGTAGTAGTTATTATGTACAAGGTTAGGTTAGGTTAGCAGGCTGCTGGTAAGGAAGGGTGAAATTTAGGGTTCAACTCACTTGGGTCCAATAAAATGATCCCTTTGTGCTACCTGTATGGTGAAGAGAAAATAGTGAGAGAGGGTGATAGGGAAGGTGAAGGAAGAGATAGAGGAAAGTTTAATTTTTCACCAGCGCCTCTGGTGGCAAATTTTTTTTAAAACATTTATTCTTGAATGATCACGCACAACTAAGTTAAATATGTTTCAGTTTCACACACTCTTACTCATGAAAAACATTTATTTGAGTAGTCACTCACTCTCACGTCAAAATAGGTATAAGCTTTTTTATAAAAGGACCGTTTTTAATTGAAATTTTTATTTATTTTTGTTATTAAGGGTCTGCTTTTAACATTATTAGTGACATTGTATATTTGTATATAATTTTTTTATACCCTTTACCAAAAATGGAAAAGGGTATATATAGGTTTGTCATTCCGTGTGTAATTTCCATAATATTAATTTGGGACCAAAAAAATATATATATTCTGGGTCCCTATGAATAGCGAAGACGAATAAGCGATGTCCGTCTGTCCGTCCATCCGACCGTCCGTCCGGTGTACGTGAAATCGGTTTTCCGAAGCTCCCAGAAAAGCTAGAGACTTCGTTCTTGGACTGGTGTGTCAGAAATGGTCCAACTTAGATTGGTATTGAAAATCAGCAAAATCGAGCAGACGGTTTCAGAGCTGGAAAACTGAAACTTGATTTTGCCATATAAAAGTCACTACCGAAAACAAATTTTTATTTTTTTTTTTTAATAAATAAACCTATTTTACACTTCAGTACGACCAAAATTGGTATTTTAAATTAAAAAAATATTAAAAAAATTAAAAAGACGTTTCCAGTGTTGAAACACTTTAACTTTTTGTGTTATGTAAAATTAACTATGTCTAAAACTATGCAGGGTATTTTCTCGAGAACCGTAAGAGCTAGAGACCTGAAACTTAAACACAGTGTATAGACCTTTGGCCGCTACAACAAAAAATACATGAGAATTGGAAATTAAAGGGTGTTCCAAAACGAGCAACGAAAAATGTTAAAATCTCATGTAATATACATACAATTGAATGTATGTATGTATATACACTTGAAATTTCTAAGGTTAGTGTATTTGTATACAGACTACAAAAATTAACACTAAAATTTCAAAAAATTTAAATTAAAGGGTGTTCCATCAGCTAATGCAATTTTGACTATGCAATTTCGACAACTTGCTGTATCTTGGAAACCGTAAGAGCTAAACTCTTGAAATTTTCAAAAAAAAACTAAAAATCAAAAAATTATAAAATCGCTAAACCGAAAAAAATCGCAAAAAACCAAAAAAAATCGCCAAAATGAAAAAAAGCACCAAATTACAAAAAATGTCTACGACTAAAATAAATTGCGAAAAACCCGAAAAATTTATAAAATGAAAAAAATCGCCAAAATGCGAAAAAATCGCCAAAACGAAAATAACAGGAAAAAATCGCCAAAATGAAAAAAACTCCAAAAACAGAAAAAAATTGCCAAAATAAAAAAATCGCTAAAATGAAAAAAAACCCTAAACAAAAAATCGCCAAAATGAAAAAAACCCCAAGCAACAAAAAAAATATCCAAAATGAAAAAATCGCAAGAATTAAAAAAATCACCAAAATGAAAAATTAATTGCTAAAATGAAAAACAGAAAAAAATCGCCAAAATGAAATGACAAAATTGCCAAAATAAAAAATTCGCCAAAATGAAAAAAAACCCTAGGCAAAAAAGCCGCCAAAAGGAAAAAATCGCCAAAATGAAAAAAAAAATCGCCAAAATGATATAAGTCTCCAAAATGAAAAAAGCCCCAAAAACAGAAAAAAATCGCCAAAATTAAAAAAGGCCTCAAAAACAGAAAAAAATCGCCAAAATGAAAAAAACCTCCAAAAACAGGGAAAACAATCGCCAAAACGAAAAAGAAGCGACAAAACTAAATAAATCGTTTAAACTGAAAAAACTTCGAAAAAGCATATAAGCCACATTAAAAAATGCTCAAAACCGAATGTACGAATGGAACCCTTCGTGCGCGAGTCAAAGTCGCACTTTACTGAATTTTTTATACTCTTTACCAAAAATGGAAACGGGTATATATGTATAGGTTTGTCATTCCGTGTGTAATTTCCATAATATTCATATGCGACCCATAAAATGTATATATTCTGGGTCCTTATGAATAGGGAAGACGAATAAGCGATGTTCGTCCGTCCGTCCGTCCGTCTGGTGTACGTGAAATCGGTTTTCCGAAGCTCCCAGAAAAGCTAGAGACTTCGTTCTTGGACTGGTGTGTCAGAAATGGTCCAACTTAGATTGGTATTGAAAATCAGCAAAATCGAGCAGACGGTTTCAGAGCTGGAAAACTGAAACTTGATTTTGCCATATAAAAGTCACTACCGAAAACAAATTTTTATTTTTTTTTTTTAATAAATAAACCTATTTTACACTTCAGTACGACCAAAATTGGTATTTTAAATTAAAAAAATATTAAAAAAATTAAAAAGACGTTTCCAGTGTTGAAACACTTTAACTTTTTGTGTTATGTAAAATTAACTATGTCTAAAACTATGCAGGGTATTTTCTCGAGAACCGTAAGAGCTAGAGACCTGAAACTTAAACACAGTGTATAGACCTTTGGCCGCTACAACAAAAAATACATGAGAATTGGAAATTAAAGGGTGTTCCAAAACGAGCAACGAAAAATGTTAAAATCTCATGTAATATACATACAATTGAATGTATGTATGTATATACACTTGAAATTTCTAAGGTTAGTGTATTTGTATACAGACTACAAAAATTAACACTAAAATTTCAAAAAATTTAAATTAAAGGGTGTTCCATCAGCTAATGCAATTTTGACTATGCAATTTCGACAACTTGCTGTATCTTGGAAACCGTAAGAGCTAAACTCTTGAAATTTTCAAAAAAAAACTAAAAATCAAAAAATTATAAAATCGCTAAACCGAAAAAAATCGCAAAAAACCAAAAAAAATCGCCAAAATGAAAAAAAGCACCAAATTACAAAAAATGTCTACGACTAAAATAAATTGCGAAAAACCCGAAAAATTTATAAAATGAAAAAAATCGCCAAAATGCGAAAAAATCGCCAAAACGAAAATAACAGGAAAAAATCGCCAAAATGAAAAAAACTCCAAAAACAGAAAAAAATTGCCAAAATAAAAAAATCGCTAAAATGAAAAAAAACCCTAAACAAAAAATCGCCAAAATGAAAAAAACCCCAAGCAACAAAAAAAATATCCAAAATGAAAAAATCGCAAGAATTAAAAAAATCACCAAAATGAAAAATTAATTGCTAAAATGAAAAACAGAAAAAAATCGCCAAAATGAAATGACAAAATTGCCAAAATAAAAAATTCGCCAAAATGAAAAAAAACCCTAGGCAAAAAAGCCGCCAAAAGGAAAAAATCGCCAAAATGAAAAAAAAAATCGCCAAAATGATATAAGTCTCCAAAATGAAAAAAGCCCCAAAAACAGAAAAAAATCGCCAAAATTAAAAAAGGCCTCAAAAACAGAAAAAAATCGCCAAAATGAAAAAAACCTCCAAAAACAGGGAAAACAATCGCCAAAACGAAAAAGAAGCGACAAAACTAAATAAATCGTTTAAACTGAAAAAACTTCGAAAAAGCATATAAGCCACATTAAAAAATGCTCAAAACCGAATGTACGAATGGAACCCTTCGTGCGCGAGTCAAAGTCGCACTTTACTGAATTTTTTATACTCTTTACCAAAAATGGAAACGGGTATATATGTATAGGTTTGTCATTCCGTGTGTAATTTCCATAATATTCATATGCGACCCATAAAATGTATATATTCTGGGTCCTTATGAATAGGGAAGACGAATAAGCGATGTTCGTCCGTCCGTCCGTCCGTCTGGTGTACGTGAAATCGGTTTTCCGAAGCTCCCAGAAAAGCTAGAGACTTCGTTCTTGGACTGGTATGTCAGAAATTGTCCAACTTAGATTGATATTGAAAATCAGCAAAATCGAGCAGACGGGTTCAGAGCTAGAAAACTGAAACTTGATTTTGACATATAAATATATATATATATATATATGTTTATTTGCAAGCCACATGATAGCACTCTTAGTATAATATCAAAATTGGCAATGATTTTTTTAAACCAGTTATTTCGAGTGCTACAGCACTATCTGAGAAAAAGTGACGATCAGTATTTCCGTCATTGATATTACCATGCCGAGACTTAATTTGATGTATTATTTAGCGTGCCATTTTTTTATTTTTTCTGAATTTGTCTAAAAAACAATTCGCCACAGTGATGCAAAATGTGGCACAATTGGGCCATTTGTGGCACTTTTGGATGTTTGATGGCCCTGTGGTACTCTCCAGGCTATTTTGGCCCTTTCAACTAAAAATTCAACTAATTCCTTCAAGTGGTTTTAAAAAACCACTTTTATTTTTTGGAAATTTTTATTTTAACTGGCTGCAGTTAAAACTTTTTCAAAAGGAAACATAACAAGTAAATAGCGAACATAGGGCAGTATCGCAAGTTCCAAAATTTAAAAACCTCAAAGATTTAAGTAGAAGTAAATTTTGCAAAACGATTTCTACCATTAAAGATCGTTTAGGTAAACCTTTGCATACAAATGTATACAGAATTATTCAAGCAACTCTTTCTATCCCCATTCCTCAGCATGTGTGGAAAGTATCTTTTCTTTCGGCTGAAAATTTATATTGAAATCAACAATAAAATGTGAAAATTCTCTTTTTTCAATATAAATTTTTAGTCGAGAGTTTTCTTTCGATATCGTTAAGCAGGCCATAAAAAAATAAAAGATTTAATGAAATCTAATTCTAATAATTGTTATGATGAAGATATTTTCAAACTTAACACAAAAAATGCTTCTAAACAGGAGTAAATTGAGGAACTATTGAACTAATAATTAAGAGATTATGTAGAATAAAATTAGAATTACATATAGAATGTTTTTAAACTAAAATTTTATTTTTTAAGCAACATACATACATACATATAAAATATGTAGTTACCCATCAAACAAAATGCTCCGAATTCGTAAAGAATTCGGAACGACTGGTCGACAAAATCTTCCGATTTCGGAACCGAAATATTACCGAAATCGTAACAATTTTTGTATGAAATGGTTGACATGACTTCGTAACGATACGTCGGTACGAATTCGTAAGGACATGTAGGTACGATTTCTTTTTGCTTTTATAGCAGAGTACCGCTTCAGCGTTATGTTGCTGCTATTGTCGAAATAATTTGCACATACTCACACTTTTTAATATTTGCTACAACATATACACATATTTATAAAAAAAATTTTCACAGACTTTTATTTATGTACTCAAAAATCAAAGTTTTAATGTTTAAAAAAAAATTGTTCAGAAAAACTACCGAAATTTCTTAACGAGTTCGGTACGAAAAGTCTGAGTTCAGACAAACTACCGAAATGTCTTAACGAATTCGGTACGACAAGTCTGACTTCAGAAAAAGTCGAAACATTTTGTTTGGGGGGTACTATAATTTAACAAAAAAATACTTTAAAAAATTTTAATTTATGTCGCTAATTTCTGTTTTTGCTATAAAAAAAATAAATCACATGTATTATATTATTAATACATACTTTTGTTTTTATTTAAATTAAAATATTATAGTCAAGTACATTAAAAAACTTTTTTGGCCCTATCAAAGGTATTTTGGCCCTTTTAAATCGTTAATTTGGCCCTAAAACAAAAAACTCAAAATGCAACACAGATTCGCCAGATTTTATAAGCAATCCGGTAAGAAAGTGCAATAAGCATACGAAATATGTTATTAAGCAGTGAGATACTTAGAGACGGAATTTATAAGTATCCTTATTTGGAACTTTGGAAAAATTAAAGTTATTCATTTTCGTTTGAATTTCCTTGCAATTTAAACACAAGCTTGCAGAATTTGTAGTGCTTAAGATATTAGGAACCGCACCATCTACCATTGTATATTGCATTTCGTATGAAACATCTAAAACAATTCCATTGATCTAAAAGACATCACGCTTCAAGTTTATAATATGTATTGTAAGCACTTCCATTAAAAACATTTCTTATAATATTTTTATTCTCTCTTTCTAAAATAAACTTAATCTACAGGCCAATAAGTAGATAGATAGATGTTCTATTCAACAACAAATCTTCCTTGATTGTTATTGTTGTTATTATCATCCTTTAAAATATGAATAATGAAATAAAAGGCTACGTTCGTAAAAGCATTTATAGTGCAAGTCTGCAGCATCACGAACATCTAACGTTCAAAAATGCATAACTTGGCAGCACTGTTCAGCGTCAAACGTTTTTTAATGCATTTAATCGGCATACCTGCCGCAAATCTGTGCAAATGGCGCAGTAAATTATTTTAAGATGCAAGAAGTTGCAGTGGAACAATAAGTTGAATATATCTATGTATTTTGATGTTTAAATAACATGTTTCGAATCTTACCAAAAAATGAGATTGATAAACTCGAAAATAACTTTGAAACACATAATCTTGGTGTTCAAAGTAGTTTTTTTTTATTTTAGTTGTATTCTTTTTAAGGCCAATGCTGTTGTCATAAGAAATTGTCGCTTTGATTTTCTTTTAATTTTTTTGCTTACTATAATTTAAAAGAAAATTGTCAATATTTTCTTAAATAAAATTACTTTCCAATTTTAAAATTTTTTGCAGTTTGTTCAAAAATGTCAACTGAGCACAGATGTTGAGCAGTTGCAAAGCATGTGCAGCAGATAATCACGCATACGCAGTAAAACCTGGCAGAACTGCCGCATTGATGCATAAATTTGCAGCATTTACGAACGTACCCAAACTTACTTTTAAAATTTTGACGCACACATATTTTATAGTAATTCTTTAATGCCACAAATGCAGTAAAAATCATTAATGATAATTTTATTTTAAACTATCTGATTTACTGGCTATGGCCAGAGCAGTCGTCCATGAATCGCAAATTAATGTGAGGATTATTCATTCACCTTTTCGGATGTATTCCAGAGTTAAACTTTACCTCCCGTGGTGCTACTTGTTAAAGGTTTTAAGCTCACTTCTGTTAAATTTTCATGCACAAATACAAGTGGAACAATTTTACTTTCTCGCGTATATTTGCATGTTGTATTTATATATGATTTTACCGCCCCCCTTTAGCTTCAGAATACAACAAATTAACTTTTTTTTTAAGTTTTTGCTAAGAAATTAAGCGTATTAAAATGAATTTTTATTTCATAATTTGTTAAGATTTTTTTTTATTTACTAGTTTTTGTAAGCTGTTGAAAAGTGGATAAAAAAGCAAAATATGCAATTTTTTAATTGATTTGTTTTTTAAGTTGTGGCTCGATTTTTATAATTTTTTTGCAAATTTATAGAAGACACTATTAAACTTAAAAAACAGGAAAAAACCATAAGACCATATTTTTCTTTTTTTTTTATATATTCAATCAAATTTTAGGAATTTTTTCACGTTAAGTCAATTACATGCGATTTTTAAAGCAATGAAAATTTTTTGGAATGCAACTTTTTAATAAAAACTGTAAATGAATTTTATGGAAAATATGCTACGCTATAAAATAAATAAAAAAATTTGATTTTTATTTGAAAATAAAAATGTTTGCAATTAATTTTCTAAAACATTAAAAAACTACCTAATTTGTGACTTCAGCGCCCTCTTGTAGCGTAAAAAAGGGGGAGAATACAATTTTTTTTTTATTAAAATTTTTAATTGATTGTGTTTTGTTGCAAACAGTTAAATCATTTTAATTTTTTCAAACAATTTTATATTTTTTCCTTATATCTCTTTGAAAAGTGGAGAAATTCAAGCCAAAATCGATAATTTGGGCTTGTAAAAAAGTACATATTTTTCAAAGTTGTGGCAAAATTTTCAAACAGTTTCTTTAACAATATTTTAGAACATCTAACATATAAACCAAATCAGAAAAAAACCAGAAGACCATATTTTTTATTTCTTTTTAATGAAATTAATCCTTCTGAGTTTAGAAGGAGCAAAATGACCCGATTTTTTAAACGCACACAAAACGTTATATTCAGCCAGTTTTTTTTTGGAAATATAAGTTCTTTAAACAAATTTAAGAATATTAGCCGTTTTCATAATGGGTTAAAATATAATTCTAATTGAGATATTTTTATATTTAATTGAACTGTAGTGAATTTTAATCAGAAATAATTTCTCAATAAGAAAGTTCATAAGTTTAGTAATTTCATTTCTTATTGAATGAAATATTTTTATTAGTTAATGTGAGTTTCTAAGGAAGAAAAGAAAAATTAAACTAGATTTATTAGCTATTTAACGCAAACTTTCAATGAAAGGGAATATGAGAAATGACTAATTCCCCCAGCTAATAAAGTATAGTTTAATTTCTTTTTTCTTCACGCAATTGTCAAAATCCAACAGACGCCGAAGTCGACGAACTACATATCAAAATGGGTATAATTCGACAGCTATTATAAAATCATATCTAGGTTTCTCTTATGATTTTTCATTTCGAATGACTTTTTAGAATATTTAACGGTTCAAATTTGGTCACAGTCGGGGTTTTTGATTTTTTTTATAAATAAAGCAAAACATTATTGTAGCTATGCTACTTATGGGTCGATACAGGGGTTAGAAAATAATTTTCGTAACATAAATAATCGACACTATTACAGTTATAAATTTATTTTTGTTTTGATTCCTTTGTACTTAAACCAGAGCACGAAAATAAACGAAACAAATTGTTTGATTTTCTTTTGTTTAATTCTTTGGAGTGAGAGAAACAAAAACAGTGAAAACGATTGCTCAATTTTTTCAAGGAAAAAAGAAAAAATTTTGTTGCTTTGGATTTGCGTATATACAGTGAATAACGACAACAAACTAAAAGACAACGTTGTTTGTGTATTTCGTATTGCTGGTACTGCATGTGTGCATGTGTATTTCGTATTGCTAGGACTGAGCAAGGCACATTCACAAGGTAGTAGCGGAAATGCAGCTGAGCTATTTTTTTTTTCAAATTAAAGTTCATCCGAAACTTGAAAAATTTTTACGAAAGAGAAATTAAAAGAAAATGTTAACAAATTTCAGTATGAAAAATATTTTATTAAAATAAATTCTGTGAAAACAAATTTAAAAATATGAAAAAAACTATTAAAAAATTGTGAGAAGTGCTAAACGTTGCAAATTTTGTTAGTGGTAGCTGCCGTGAAGAAATATTTTCAAATTTATGTGAATCAATTTTATTATTATTGTGTTAAACAAATTCTATTTTTGAAGTTTTGGATGAACTAAAACCCATGTTGTTTTTTTCATTGTTGTATTTTTTCATTGTTTTTGTAATCCTGATATTACCTGGAAATGAATTTGCCTTGGGACCAGTGTTGTCAGATATGGCGATATCTCGCCAAACGTGGCGACAAAAATTTGGTTTTGGCGATGAAAATTTTGAAATGGCGATTGGCGATTTACTTGGCGATATTTGAACTCCTTGGCGTTATTTTTGGCTATATTTTTAAGATTTCAATAAAATAGAATAATGTTAAAAAATATGCTTATATAAAGCAATTTTTTCTCCAACATAAAATATTTCGTGCAAAAAATTCTAAATGTTGTGAGTCTTTATCTGAAACTCAAGAAGTTAAAAAAAATTATGGAACAAAAAATCTCGTTTGATGTTTATACAACACAGTTAAGAAAACTTCCTTTTATAAATTGGAAAAGGGAAAAGGCTGAAAGAGTTCTCGCCTAAATTGTATTATTATGACGATGCTGCTGGCACTTACTACTTCAAGGATATGATATGTGTACTTTAACACACATTTAAGTGAACGTTAATTCCGTTTTATCACAAGATTTAAATAATAATTTTGATCTTGGTGTTCAAGTTCAATTTATCCTATTAAGATTGATTTTTGCAATAAGTTAGTTTTAAGTCTTTTATACGCCAGTACTTTTTATATCTTAATTTAAATACTTTGCAATATTATTGCAAAGAAAATATTGCCCAATATTCCTGACATTGAAAAAGTAAACAACATTGAAAAATGTTGCCACCACATTACACAATTCCCTTGATTGTACAATAAATATCAGAAGTCTTTTGATATTTGCCAATGTGTATATTGTGTTACCTTCGAATATGACATACACATTGGCGATATTATTGTACAATACGAAAAATTGCACATTTACATATCTGTGGCAATAAAGAAAAAGTGCTTAAGTCATATCTTACTATTTTACAGGAGAGCACTCTTAAGGTTTCAAGTCGATTTTCAGAAATTTATTTCTTTTACAGATAAATTAGGAAATTTTCTGTTAACCTTTATTTTTTAACCAATCATCGTTTTACACACTATAAGTAAGACATTTGAGTTGAAATATACCATATTATAACCTTAATTAAGATATTATTCCAAATGAGATTAGAAGTCTAAAAAAAAATAAGTCGAAGTCATAGTGCTATAACTTCATGAAAAATCACACTAATAAATTGAGATTTTGACCAGTGATACTTTCAAATATGCAGATTACGGACTCAAAATTTGCTTATCTCGACTTAAGCACTTTTTCCTTTTTGCCACAGATATATTGCAAGTGGGTGCGCCGCTTTAAACAACATATTTTTTATGTTTTACGATAGACGTTACCTACTGAATTTAAAATTTAACGATATTTGCAATGCAATTACATAATAAAAATATTTTTTTAGCTAAAATTTAATGTTTTATTATATTGGCGATATTTGGCGATATTCGACAAGTCATTTGGCGAGGAGGCTGAAAATAAATCTGACAACACTGCTTGGGACTAAGTGTGTGCTGTGAGCAGTGATGGGAAAGTTAGTACTATCTATATTTACTATACTATTTAACATGAAAAAGGACCGTAACACATTTGATACTCTCACGGACAACTTAGATATGCAGTCAGAAGACGCGCGCATGCATATATTTTTGAAAATAATTAATTTTTTTTCGAAAAATGGAAAGAATCTTTATCATTACTCTTTTAGAATTTCACAATTAAACATCAACGAAAAACATATTTCACGCAATGATATTTTATGTGTCATAGAAGGTTATCTATTGAAACAACTGTTTTAAATCAGTTTAAAGAAAATTTGAAAATTATATTAAAATTATATTAAGCTCTAACGGCAAAAGTGGACTTTGACAATGAAATGTTAGTTTGGTTTAGTAAGTTTCCCCCTGAAAATATTTAATCTGGTAAAATCAACATCATTATACCACTTTTAATTAAAATGTTCCCAGGGAAAAGAAAAATTTTTAAAATATGGACAATCAATATAGAGCATTGACTGTATGGAAGAACTGAAACCATTACCAACAGAGAATATATGCAGTTTCTGGGGGGTTATTATGTAATCCGAATCGAACGGAAATGTGTTCGAATTCCAATGTTAATAACATACAAATTCGAACAGTTTTCATTTCGAATCGAATTACATAATAACCCCCCTGGTCTACATTGGCTGAAAATAAAAAGGCATTAAATGAATACATGTTTCCTGATAAATCAGAATTTTGTCCGTCGAATTGTCGAAAGGATTTTCTCTTACCAAAATCTCATGAAAACAAAATAAAGGAAGAGCCTTCGTAATCTGTAACTCGCTAAACCTAAATCTCTATAGCTAAAAATCTATAAAATCAATTTATCGATTTTCAGCTACGAATGCAATTTCCAAACGTGTATTGATAAATCAGGTAATGGCTTAAAAACGTAATTCGCCGAAATTGTAGTGTTTTATGTCATCGCCAAAAATTTTAAATTTTCTATTTGTTCAGAATTTTAGCGATCGAATTCAGCTTTAGAGAGCTACGGAATACGGGGGCATGCTTTATGTTCCAACAGTATTAGTCTAATCCAGGCTATACCTATTTGTATATTTGTACTTATATGTTCCCATTTTATTTCTTTGTAAATGAATTTTGTATACTTTTTTGTTAATAAAATTTAAATAGAAAATATAATTTATGGTATTCTCGGGATCAAAAAAGTACTGAAAAAAATTTTTTTTGATACCGAAATGCAAATCTCATTTCCCATCACTGCCTGTGAGTATTGAAACCAGCGTTACCATTTGTCAAGTTTTCCCTTTTCTTTGGAATTTTTTTGATGATGTATGAAAACCCGAAACAAAAATATGTATTTAGTTAAATATCTCAATTAGTAGGTGGCAAGTGGTCAAGTTTTATACCATTGAATGCTGCTTCAAAAATTCTTTTCGATGATACCAAATTTTATTTACATATGTCGTCTTGGAGCAAAGTACAAAAATATTCGAAAAACTGAAAAAAAGACCTTTTTTAAAAATGGTACAGCTCACGGATGGTCAAAGCTAGAACCAAAATATTTTGGGAATCATCATAAAACATATCAAACTTTACTTTCAGAGGGGTAACAAAAGCACTTTTTCTCTTCCATACAAGTTGAGTTGCTATAATATTTATTAATGTATGTGCTATTTTTATTAAGATCTCTAAATCTAAATATGAATGTTATTTTATGTTTTTTTATTATATGTTATGGTTTTGATTTTAATCGGTTTTACATTTTTAAATAAAATGAATTCCAAATACAATTTTATGTTTTTGTATTTGAAAAAAAGTATTTTTTCAGATTTAAGAAGTTGTTTAAAAAATATATATGGTAACGCTGATTGAAACACACAGCCACTGCTGCCAGATGTGACGATTTATCGCCATTTCGACGATTTTTGGTGCCGAAATAGCAAAATGACGATTTGACAATTTTTTCCTTAAAATGGACGATTTTTCAACAGTTGAACTGGGTAGCTTTTTATGAAAAGTCAACTTTTAAAATTCATATGTATATGCATAACCAATTAAGGATTTTGGTGTAATTTTGCAGACTCTTTCTTAATCATTTATTGTTTAATTTAAAAATATTTATTTGTTGATGCTTTAGGGTTCAATTCAGAAGAAATTCTGAGCCATTAGTAAAATTTCTTTTGGATGAGTTTGATTTAAAAATAACCAATGATCCATTACAACATATAACAAAATGCAATACCACTATCGATGCAATTTTTTCAAAGCACCTTGAAAAAATCCAATCGCAAACATATGTATCATATTTTAGCTAACACAAACCAATTATTACTACAGTAGATTATAATGATTGAGTTTTTGAAACTTCTATAAATGTAAAAAAATTTCTTATAGCTATTCTAAACACAAAAAAGTAATAGGTATGAATAATTTTATAATATCAATTAAAATATTTGTAATGTCAATTAAAAAATTAATTAAATGTTTACCTATAAACAATCATTATATAATATAATTTTATTGCATTGTTATTTAACACTTCAGTTTGTTTTATATAACCAAGCAGCATAGCTACAACCGGGTGTCCTAAGACACCTCTCTTCTTTTTTTTATTTTTAATAATGGGTAAATTACATTTATCCTGTCTCACAGAAAAAACTGAAGAACGCCTTTCATAATAGCAACTGCTCCAGATCTTGAATATATAACTAATCCACAGCTGTTAAGTAATGATTAGGTACTGATTAATAATTTGATTACTTTTTTGTTTTTGAAAGTTAAAGTAATGATTAAATTCCGATTATATTCAGTTTCGCATGATTACTAAATGGTTACGATTACTAATAATGGAAAATTAATCTGACTTACTTGAAATTACAACAAAATAATCAAAAAGAATCAAAAGTAATCAAAAAATAATCCGATTACTTTTAATTATTTATTAAGTTTATTGCATTTCACATATATTTAAATTTAAAATATTTAATAATTTGACAAATAAGCAAAATTTTGAGGAAAGCTTGAAAGATATATGTTGATACATTTTTATAGTTATTCAAAAAATTGGCGTGTATATCTTCATAATTAAAAATTGGCGTGTGTTATTCAAAAATTATGTTCAAAGTGCTGATAAAGCAGACCAAGCTTTTTTGAACGACATTGAATTCTTGAGAAATTTGGAAAGTTACAAAAAAAAAAAAGCAAAATATAGAAGATAAGGTAATAATAAAATTTCTTAACCATCTTTACTATTTGAATGAAGAATTATAGGTTTTTCGTTATTCGATGATAGAATATATTTTGAAACTAAAGCCAAGTTTGTTACGAAGATGGAAGGTAATGTCTCAGAAGATAATCTGGATGAAGATGAAAAAATTCCGAAAATCCTTACGCTTAAACATCAAAATCTCGAATGCTTCATGAGCAGAGATAATTTATTAATTCTGGAGGAATTGTTCTCCAAGAATACTAGAAAACTTTTAAAAAGATTTAAAATTTCAACAGATTTTTTTTTAAATAGAGCCAAGTTTATGGAATGATTTATCCGAATATCGAAGGGCAAAAAATATAATTGGGAACTTAAAAATAGTAAACGACTGCGCCGAAAGAGGAATTAAGCTTATCCAAGATTACCATGAAAAAATCACCAAAGATGAGGATCAGAGGCAACATATATTTAAAGCAATAAAAATTTTGTTGTATATCTTACTAAAGTTTAAGATTTAACACACACTTGTTTTTCTATTTTAGGTCGTGCAAAATTATGGAAATCAATTTCCAAAAGAAGCTAATTTACGATATTTAAGAAGCGATTATTACTAAAGCATCCTGAAAATTATATAATTTAGCAAATTACATGCTTATAATATTAGCATTAACAAACAATGCTTTATGAAAACATTTTTAATTCATATTTAGTTCAATATGCAATATGTGTCATTTTTTTTTAACTAGAGTGAAGGGTTAATGCTTTTTTTTTACAAAAAGTTTATTAACATATGCAGATTATTTAAAACAAACTGTGTAAAATAATAAGTTTGTAACATATATAAGCACATACCTCTGTTTGATCCACAGGACATGGGAACGTTAATTTTTTCAAAAGTTTTTCTGTGACAGGAGTCACACGAACAACAACAAATACATGAGAGTTAAAAATTAAAGGGTTTTCCAAAACGAGCAACGAAAATTTTTAAAATCCCATGTAATAACCTACAATTGTATGTATATACACTTCAAATTTGTAAAGTTAGTGTATTTTTATACAGAATACAACAATTAACACTAAAATTTAAAAAAAAATTAAATTAAAGGGTGTTCAATCAATTAATGCAATTTTGCCTATGTAATTTTGACACTTGCTGTATCTTGGAAACCGTAAGAGCAAAACTCTTGAAAGTTTCAAGAACGGTAGAACTAAAAAATCAAAACATTATAAAATCGCCAAACCGAAAAAATTACCAAAAACAAAATAAATCCCCAAAACGAAAAAAGCACCAAATTAAAACAAAATTCTAGGACTAAAACAAATCGCCAAAATGAAAAAAAATTGCCATAATGAAAAAAAAACCCAAAAACAGAAAATAATTGCCAAAATTAATAAAAAAGTCACCAAAATTAAAAAACGCCCATAAACTAAAAAATCGCCAAAATGAAAAAAAACCCCAAGAACACAAAAAAATCGTCAAAATGAAAAAAACTGCGAAAATGAAAAAAAAACTTCAAAAACAGAAGAAAAAAACTCCAAAACGAGAAAAAAGCGACAACACTGAAAAAAATCGTGTTAACTGAAGAAAAGCAAAAAAGCCACATTAAAACAATGTTCAAAACCCAGTCAAAGTCGCACTTTACTGAATTTATTTTATGCCCCTATCACGGTTTTCAACTAAACTCAGTTTGGTCGCCTAAGAGTAGACCAAACTTACACACGACCAAACTGTTTTTTAGTATTATGAACCACAACTGTTTTTTAGTTGAAATTGTCATCGCGTTGCCAACTTAAAATATCAAGTTTGACAGAAAGCAATTAATTTGTGTGAAAATTTAAAATACAAAGTTTTAGAAAAAATATTGTTTTGTATGATTTAGTTCAAAGAAATCATACTAAATGGATACAAATATATATAGATTTATTTTATGACGACGAAAATGAAGTCGCAAATATAGATGTACTACGTATCGAAGGAAAGAAAGAAATTCGTGATGATTCTAACCATCATAAACTACCCAATGCAAGGTAAGGAATAATCAAAATAGGGAACGAATTCTTTAAAAAATAATTTTAAAATGTTAAGAAAATTTTGTTATGAAGCATAATCAATATTTCCAGTTACGATTTTTCCATATTTTCTACTTTTTACCTGTAACTAGAAAAACCCAACCACCGACTCAACTACTTGAAAACAGTTGTGTATACTCAACGTTTTTCTCAACCAAACTTACTCATAGTTGTAAATGATAGTACCAAAACACAACTGAAAACTCAACTGTTAATTTAGTGGAGAATGGTAATTCAAATTTATCAATCACAACCAAACTATTTTAAAAGTTGAAAACCGTGATAGGGGCATTAATTGCAAGGCGTACACACCCAGCAAAAAAATTTCGAAATTTTGTAATGTACTCTTTTAATGGCTTACAAAGTAATGACTGATACTTATTTATGTAATTATTTTATGTGCTTAATAATGACTGCCCTGTAATGAATAAAATAAGAACTTATTTATATCATTACGTGAAAGTAATTATTGTAGTGCTTTCCAGTTAATAAGGAAATATATCTAGAGAAAAATTTATTGATCGTGAAAATTATTTTAATTAGAAAAACTAGCAAATTAATTTAGAATAAGTTTAAGCAAAAATTAATCTATAAAATTTTGCATATTTGTAAGCAAAAAATAACCCATTAAATTTTGAGTACTTTTAGGCAATCAGTAATATATTAACTTTTGCATGTTTGTAGGCAAAAAGTATAGGGTACCGCATACTTTTTGAACTTCTCAAACAAAAATAATGGGTTATTCAGTCAAATTGTAAGTACTTACGACTGAGGAGTACATACACTTTTTTTTCATTCTAGTAGGCAAAGTTTTTTGCTGGGACGTTTCCATGTACGTGACTTAGATCAAAACATTTGATTTGCCAAAATTAAATAATTTGTAAATTGGTTTCCAATAAATTTTTATATGAGCAAATTCAATTTATAAGAAGAACTTTTGAGGGAAAAAAGTATTGTTCTGCGCTGTTTATTGACGTTTCCCAGGCATTTGATAAAGTGTGGCATGAAGGCCTAATTTTAAAATTGAAGACTTACTTACCAATAAACATTTTAAATCTTTTGGAAAGTTACATTATTTCCCGTAAGTTCACTGTTGCGGAAGGAGACTTTACAAGTAGGCCTGAAACAATTTCATCTGGTGTGCCACAGGGGAGTATACTGGGACCAGTTTTATATTTAATTTATACTTGTGATATGCCTGTGAGCAGTAGTATCCATACTTCCACATTTGCCGACGATACAGCCTGCCTTAGTATGCATGAAAACCCTGATGAGGCATCCCGCAAACTCCAGGAACACATTAGCCAGATGGAGCTTTGGTTAAACTTATGGAGAATCAAGGTAAATGAACAAAAGTGTGTTCAAGTAACATTTACTTTACGAAGAGATACTTGTTCCCCCATTCGGATTAACAATCAAGTTGTTTCTCAACATTCACATGTGAAATATCTTGGTATACACCTTGATCGACGACTTACATGGAAACACCACATTGATTCTAAGTTAACTCAAATGAAACTTAAACTAACTCAGGTACATTGGCTGATTGGTCGAAATTCAACACTTAGCCTAGACTGTAAACTTTTAATATACAAATCGCTTTTAAAGCCAATATGGTGCTACGGAATTCAACTATGGGGCACTGCTTCAGCTTCAAATGTAGAGAAAATTCAACGCAGGCAAAATAAAATTTTACGCATGATAACATCGGCTCCATGGTACATCAAAAATTCAAATATACATCGTGATTTGAATATGCCACTAGTGACTGAAGAAATTGCAAAATACGCTGGCAAATATTTAACAAAACTCGAGTCACATCCTAATCCGCTTGCCCGTAATATTTTGAACTTTACTTGACACATCCGCCTAAAAAAGAGGGACACAATGGCTCTTATTCACAGCACTCCAGATGGGACTTCTTGAAAATACTTTTATTTTTTTTTTCCTTTTGATTATCACTACTTACATATGTATTATATATAACTACTACTAAGCTTATGTCCGGCATTGGTCGGGCCTAATTATATTTTTTAGATTTAAGATTTGAATACTTATTGTTAGTTCATATATGAAGATACAATAAATAAAAAAAAAAAAAAAAAAAATATGAGCAAATTATCGCAAATGACTTAATTTGCTGCAAATTAAGTCGAATTTCTTAGTGCAACACTGCGCGGCTGCTATTATTACAAATGCAACTTTGTCTCATCCATTATTGGTGACTTACAAATCCGTAAAAGTGACATTTAAGTACAAATAAAAATGGCTGATTTTATTTGTTGACAAAAAGGAAAATAGTAATTTAAAAAACGACAGTTAGTGTTGGCGTTTTTCTTTCGCCCAAATAATTCTCTATTATTATTAATACAGACCCAGCAAAAAAGTGTTAGGACTCTAGACCGTATCACAAAAAAAGTTCTCCGTACACCAGCGAATATAAAGTATTTTTCCAAGGAAATTAAAAAAAAAATTTTTTGCTCTTAGGTCCATTGAACCCAAGTGTACCGTTCTAGTATTTACCCCAAAATCTCATTTTCTACCACCCTAATGCGTACCCTAATGTTAGAAGTTTATAGTTCGCAAAAAATCATAAAACTTTTGCAAAAAAAGTTTTTCGATAATTACAGCACAACTATTTAAAAAATGCTTTTATAAATTCATTGATGCAGACTGTAGGAGTCACCATTTTAAATTTGTCAGAGCTTCAGTATTTACATTCAGATATTAAATTATAATATATCGATGAGTTTATCTGTGGCAGACCAATTTTTTTTAATTCAAAAGTCTTTGACCTCAGGTAACCTTTACATCATACCTCAAATTGTAAAACAATGAATAAGCAACAAAAAGCAAAGTGAAATAATAGGAATTTTAGTCGATCATATCTCGACGTGATTCAAGTTGACTATATTTTTGACGGCTCTAGAGTTTAGAAAAAAAGTGGCCAATGCGTTGCTCGTCGGTGACCGCCATGGCAGATTCATGTCCTACATGAACAAAACGCTCGGTGTTTTGAGAATGAGATGGATAAGCTGTGAAAATAGTTAGGTTTAGCAAATAAAACTATGAAATGAAGATATTTTTCTTGCTCTTACCTGGTAATTCGATTACATTTTGCAAACATTGTAATGCTTCCAGATGCTCTTGGGTATAGTCATAACTGCAAGCATGGTGGCTCTGTCAATTCGAATTTATTCCAATTGATCATATCGAAGTATGAGTCACTTTCGAAGTTTATAAAATTAACAACTTGTGGACCGAACAGTTGCATCATTACGGGCTAATACAATTTTAGTATAGCCATCTGAACGCATTATCGCATCTTCGTCTGTTATCATCGATAACAAAACATTCTCAGGGTGGAAAAGGCATGAGTTATTTTGGATAACGGGACGGGTGGTCTGTTGAACGTCTTCTGACAACTGACGAATCCATGCTGTGTATTGGAAAATGTTTCGACTTCCGTGAATTTCCAGTGGTTTGCTTTTCACAAGGAACCAGAAAGGCGCATATACTTTTAATTCTTTTTGTATAAGTTGAGATATGATGGGTTGATACTATAGACTTTTTAATAAAAAAATTGGCCTTCCACAAACAAACTCATCGATATATTATACTTTAATATCTGTAATGTAATAAATAAATAATGAAACTATGACAAATTTAAAAAGGTGACCCCTACGGTCTGCAACAATGAATTTATAAAATCATTTTTTAAATAGTTGTGCTGTAATTATCGAAATACTTTCTTAGCATAAGTTTTATGATTTTTCGCGAGCTATAAATTTCTAACATTAAGGTGTCACATTAGGGTGGTAGGAAATTAGATTTCGGGCCAAAAATTAATCTATAAAATTTTGCATATTTGTAAGCAAAAAATAACCCATTAAATTTTGAGTACTCTTAGGCAATCAGTAATATATTAACTTTTGCATGTTTGTAGGCAAAAAGTATAGGGTACCGCATACTTTTTGAACTTCTCAAACAAAAATAATGGGTTATTCAATCAAATTGTAAGTACTTACGACTGAGGAGTACATACACTTTTTTGCATTCTAGTAGGCAAAGTTTTTTGCTGGGCAACAACAAGAACAAAAAAAACTTTACCTCTTTTTACAATTTTATTATGAATACGGCCCTACGATTTTACTGGTAATGCAAATTAAATTTCATTATCAATAAATTAATTCAGTAATCAGTAAATTTACTGCTTACTGCAATTTTTAATGCAGTACATATGTTTAAACCACTTTACCGAAAGTCGGCAACTCTTTCCAGTTTTGAGTTTGTAGCTACTGGAAAAAAGTTGGCAAGCAAGTTTTCGTTTTAAGCATTTTTTCATTTTTGAATTCAAACCATTTTTGTCTTTTGATCAGCTCTTCAAGCGAAAATTTTGATTGCAAGTTTGGTCACTAAAATTTAATTAAAATTAAAATTTTTTTGAAGTTAATATTTAAGGAAAAGAGATCATTTAGCTTACAATACTCACATTTTATACAATTATCTAAATATATATGTACTTACTTGAAATTAAAAAGCCAAGGAAGGCAAATAAAATAGGCGACTGCCTATTGTACATTTATACATTGTGGTTTTATCAATTCTTGGAATCCAACAGTGCGACCTCAATATCCTCACCTAATGTAAGTATACTCCAACCCTTACAATCTCGGTGCTCTTCTGCTCATTTCCCTGGCTATAGCTGACAAATCCCCTCCTAATCGAGATACCTTACCTCTCCCCTGACGTGCAATTTCCGCTATCCAAAGTCAAGGTAAAGTAATCTCTATTTTTTAAATGTAGGAATAAATCCGCATTTAACCAACATATATACTGCAGTGTGCCCATTTACGAACCAAATAAATTAAATAAAACAAAAAAACAGCAAATTCCTATGTATTTACAATATTGAAAGTTTTGATACTTTTAATTAATTAACTTAAAAAAATATATACTTAAAGCATAAGTACTACTTCCAACTTAAAAAAATTTTTCATTACTAGATGTTTACACATCTCCTCTGTGAGCGAATTCACATTGCTTTTTTTTAATATAATTCAAGCTGAAATTTCAACTGAAATATATTTTCAGCAATGCATGTAAACAACGCTGCGTTGATTGCACTATCTAAAATCTGCTACATGCCCAAATATTTCCTTTACTGGGGCACTTTGTGAGCAAATTTGGTCATTCGTCTACATAAATAGTTCGAATGTTGAAAGTTAATTTGTTCAAAAGTGTTCGTAGAAACTAAATTTGCTAATACTCTGCAAGGATTGCGGTACACTTAACTATTATCAGCTCTATCGCTGCAGAGATAATTACAAATTATTAAGTGAAAATATTTATTCCCTTAAATATAAAAATAAAAATGTATGCTAGATGTCGATGGTCTCAAGTAAAAAGGCTCTAACTCGTACTTTTTACGAATTTGAGTTTTTCAGTGATTCCAATACATTTCACACAAATACCAAAATGTACTGCAATAGTTTAAAAAATAACGCTTTTACAAGCAGTTGTACCAAAAAAAGTTACATTTGAAATATTACAGTTTCTATTATGTTTTCACCTTCTCCTGTAAAGTTACATTTATTTGAGTTTTGGACTCACACATTTGGTATGTGTTTCCTCTGCACGTACAAAATATTTCAAATTAAGTAAATGACGATGGCATAATCGAATTTTTAAATTTTTGTAGTTGTTTTTTATTAAAATTATGAGTATTAACGATCCGCAATTAAGATTTGTCAAAGCTTCCTTTTAAAATATTTCTGATCGCAACGAAAGGTTAATTAACGGTAACAAAAAATACCCTAAAATTAAAAGTGGTAGAACTACCTCTTTTCAAAGTAAGATTTGTTGGAAACTACCTCTTTTTCACATCGAATCTACATCTACTCGTAAGAAAAGTTTTGGGTTGGCATCACTGATGTGTATTCATTTGTATAAGAAGCCGATTGATGTTCGGCACCCTGGTGCTACTTTGCGCAGGCCAGTTTCCTTTCATTTAAACAGCGTGGCCGTTTGATCGACTAAAGTGGCAAACTGCCACTTTTTCGACTTCCTTGCCACTTTTTGTCCCCCTTTTTTTAGAGTGAATCATATAATAATACAGTAAAAATAAAGAGTTTAGTGTAGTTTTCTCGTTTTTTTATTTTTGTCCCTTTTTTTGGATAAATCCCCCATTTGGTGCTACTTTTTGAAAAATGCCATCGGTCACCCTGATGTTAAAATGTTGGTTTTTCGCGTTCCCGTAGTTTTGTGAATTTTTGTATATTATTGAGAAAAATTAGAGTTCGCTCTCATTTTACCGAACTTTACCCAAATAGTAAAGAAGCAGAACTTAATATTCCAAGTCGACAGCAAAACGCATGCGTTACATAACATGTAGAAACAACTTTGGCGATTTGCAACTAACATGTGATTTCCCAGTAAAAAAAATTGGAAGTCATTCTAGAGGAAGTACATTTTCATTGCTTCCAAAAAATCAATATTTTTAATTTGCCGATAGTTAGCAGAAAACCAAGTAGAAGTTTACTTTAGTCATACAAAACCTTGTAATTCCTCTATAGTTTTAGAAATTACTCACCAGAATTTCAAAAAAATCGATTTTTTTTCACGAAACTTATGAACTAATTTTGGTCTAAAATTTTGAAGTTATTTGCTTAAACTTACATGAAAATACTGTTTCGCGTTTAAGTTCCTATAAAAAGAAAGTAATCTTTAAAATAGGTATCTCTTAACCATTTTTCCTAGATGACAATATTATCATAGAACACAAAAAATTAAATTTTTCCTAAAATCGCTTCCAATTCGGTGACCAGACATCGAAAAAGAGAACTTCTTGCAATGACAACCCTATGTAAAAATCATTACATCGGATCGAAATTTGCACTACTTCCAGATCGCAAACTCTACATTTTCATGACTTTTTTGGAGTGTCTTTTTTTACTGGGTTGTAAAACGTGCGAGTTTGAGAAAATACCTGATAACTATTGTTGAATTTAAGAAATTACGAAGCAAGTACAAATAAAATGCGAATCGTTTGATAAAAATGGTAAAAGCGAATGAAATAAAAAAATTTCAGCCCATAAAAACGCTGGGTTAAACATATAAAAATGTGTTATATAACTGACTCTAAATATTTTTAACTTTTTAGTGCTTATTTTTGAAGTCAGTGAAAAAAAAACACTTTTTGTAGTTATTCATATTATTCATTATTATTCATGCTATAAAATACAAATAAATAAAACACGAAATAACAATAAGTGCGTTCGAGAACTCAAAAGTTAGCTATAAAAAGTTTCTTGTCGATCAGCAGGGGGGTTACTCTCTATTACGATGCGAAAGAAAAATGGTACGAAATCGCACGATTGGTACTCTCTAATGAGTTTGCGCATTTACCTTTCGCATCTTTTATTTTCCGTTTCGCAAGTCTGGTATCACCGTACTCTACAATGCGAAAGCGCCTGTCAAAATCGCTCGATAAGCGCAAATATCTTGCGTTAGCTAAATACCAAACGCAAAGTGAGAAAAACATGTAAATACGTTGAAAAAATATTTATATATTGACTGTCTTATTCATAAAAAATATTTTTGTTTTATAAAAGGGTTTATTAAACTAATTTTCTATGGAAATTTGATTAATAAACCTTTTATAAAACCAAAATATTTATATTTAAATCGTAGTTTTTAGGGTAATTGCCAAAAAAATTAAAAACAACGGAAGTGTGAAATTTTAGTGGATTGCATGTGAGCAAGTGGCAAATAAGCCGCAAATAATTTGTGGACAAAATTGACAGACGGCCTAAATTCTAATGGACCTCCTGTAAGGGATATAGCTGGTTGTTTATAATGAAATATGACACTAATAGTACTTATAATATTACACATGTATGTTTGTATGTATGTATTCATATTTGATTTTAAAAATCACACCAAGTGAAAATGCGTAAAAATTAATTACGCATTTCCAGCACAGGTGATGGTCCCTCTCAGTTTTGTATTTTCTCAATCGCTACGCACAGTGGCATGAATTAAAAAAAAAGTGGTAAAAAGTCCGCAACTTTTGAACTAGTTAACCGATTTCGATGAAACCAACTGTTTTGGAAAGTAGAAGTGTTAAAATTTTTAGAAAGCTTATTTTGAGGTACCCTGTTGTAAGACAGGGTAGCTCCAAACAGCCTCAAAGTGGGAAAGTGCGGGTAGCGAAATTCTTTCGGAGCTTGTAACTTTTGTAAATAGGGACCGATTTCAATAATTTTTTCATCGGGACAATCTACGTTAAGAAATAAAAATAAAACATGCTAAGAGTACCATTTTATCTCTTTCAGTTTCCAAGTTATTTGACTTGAAAAATTTATTTTTTAATTTTTGGCCCTGACTTTTTTTATTCGTTAGTATATAACTTCTTTATTACTTGGCAAAAATCAGTATGTTTTAATGTTTTTGAAATAAAACTTCATTACAATTCATATAAAAAATTTTTTTTTGATATCTCAAAAATTGTAGCAAGGAATAATTTTGCAATTTGGATTTTTAAAAATTATGAAAGAATTTGGTATATTTAGTGAAAAAAGTATTCTTAATTTTTTTGGAATATTTTAAAAAATTATTAAGTATTTGATAAAAACTTTGATTGTTTCTGAGAAAGGAGACATTGAGAAAGGCTGTGAAATAAATTTTGGAGATTGTTGTCGGTGCACCCAACATTCAGCATTGGTCGAAAACTAGCAATTTTTTTTCAAAAAATCCGATTTTCGGATGTGGCAAAAAAATTGCACGGTCGTTTTTGTAAATTTTTTGGTTTTTTATTATAAATAAATTTGTTGTAAGTAACCTGTAAGAAACTCTTGACATCCTACACATAAATATAGGCAGGAGAGAAGATTTTCTAAAAATTCTAAAATTTTTCTAGCACAATTTTTCCCAATAAGAAAAAAGTATTATAAAATTATAAATTGGAAATCATTTTAATTTTTATCAATAGTATACATTTAGCTTTGCAAACTGAAAAAAAATTATTCTCCTACCTTCAATACTTTTTGAAATATTCGATATCTAATTTTGATTAAAAATTTTAATTTTTTTTATTTTTGTCTAAATTATTGATCTTATTTTCTTTACTGCAAATGTTTCTTAATTTTTTCTATGTTATTACAATAGTAGATATAATTGTCTATTCAACGGTATATAATATGTATTCCTTTGCCATTATATCAGTCTTAAAATGTATACAAAAATATAACACCTCAGGTAACAATTTACGTGTTTTATCTGATACTCAAACAAACCCACATTTTTTATGAACTCTTGAAGTATATTTATATACCTACAAGGACAAATAGATTGAGTTATTTATTTATTAAAAAAAAAATTAGTAGTTAATTTAACATTAGAACATTAAATTACGAACATTTTTTTATGTAGCTCCTTTTTAAACGCATATAAATTGCCTAAGTTTTGAATATAATTTGACAGAGAATTCCAGAGACTTTTTGCCATGATATCAGATATTTGTTTGTACTTACCCTCTAGCCAGCCTAGTGCCATATGTCTCTATGTCAACACTCTTTTCTCTAGCGACAATTGCACTAGTTGAAATGTCGACAATTTTCCTTTTATGCGCGAGTAGAGATACGTTAGAGACAACAGTTCTAATGTATTTCTGTTGATATTGCCAATATTTTGTTTTTCTTTTTTATTATGCTATGCAATAATGTTAAAAACCTACGTACATATGTATGTAGGTATGTATGTATTTAAGTTTGTTGGCCCAACCCTTATTAAATTGTAGACGAGGGTCACTAAAATGTACTAGTGATTCTTTAGTTCAAATGTCTCCATATGGTCGTAAATGAATAGTGCTAAAGTCTACTGGTAGATTTTCAATGACAACCCTATGTTATATGTCAATAGGCAATTACATTGGCTGCGGTACACCTATTCAGTTGTACTATTGACAATGTCACTAGTAAATCACTACAATTTTACTATTGATATGGAGCGAGGAAATATCGATATTGTAGACTGGAGCCCCTAAAATTTACTAGTGAATCTTTGGTTCTCATGTCTCCATGTGTTCCTAAAAGAACTACTTAGTCAGTATTGCTACATTCTAGTGGTGGATTTTCAATGACAAGCTAATGTTAAATGTCAATAGATAATTAAATACATTGGCTGGGATACACCTGGTCAGTAGTACTACTGACAATGTCACTAGTAAATCACTACAATTTCACTATTCGCATTTTCTGCAGGGTATGTATCAAGAGATATATGTACAATGTACATATGTATGTATGAGTATGAAAACTTACAACTAAATTTCTCGTTTTGATTCTGATAATTGTATTAAAAATATATTTAATAAGTTCAGTTTCATTTTCTTTATTACTCGTATCTAAGTGCATGCATACATACATATGTTGTTTTTAATTTATGTTTGGGTTTTACTTCAAGAATTTGCTTTAAAATAATCTGAGACATCATGGCCTAGCAAGCTATTAATTGCCTCTGCTTCGGGATCGTCCTTCTCGATTTCAATACTTATTTTTGGCAACCATTTCATTCTTATGCTTTGTAGGACTGGATCTGAAGACAATAGCAAATGATGCATTAAATCATTATTTTGAGCAACTCTAGAGCATTTACGTGTATTGAAAAGTCGATATTGCTTAACATCTCTATTTCTAGCTTCCTGTGCTTCTTCGGTTAGTTCCCCCAGAGGACGAATGTTGTTTTCTATTATTTCTTTTGTATGTGCTAGCACTTTATGTACGGTTGGAGTTATTGATTTCCATGGATATAATTCATTTATTAGAATCAGTGTCTTTTGCATATTTTTCAAATTTGTTCTTATTAATTAACTTTTTGCTATTTATGATGGCCAGTATTATTTTGAAACGTCTTATGAGATTAAAGCTAATACGTGTTATAGAAGATGTGGTTTCAGGGTCTTGAATTCTTTTCTTTTCTTCCAACCGTATCTGTTTTAAAGCAGAATTATTCGCAACTGGAACGTTCTGAAGTTCTGGTACACTGCGATATTTATTGTCGTAAGATAGATGTAAAATGTACTCCATGAATCGAATCCGAGCATGAAGTGGTGATATTCCAAGCTTAAGGGCATCTTCATTAGTTGGAGTATAATTCTCAATGTCCTTAAAATCTGAATTTTTCTTTCCGCATATACATATTACAAATCAAATAAGATTTTGTACCGGTTATTGCATTTGCAACTTTTCCATCTATCATTGTTAAATAAGGTATAAAAGATACTGTTATTACTCGTCCTAATATATGAACGTCAAATTTAAGTTTAAAATTTTTAAACGCACTAGTAATCCCAAATTATTATTTTACTTATTAAGTAAAATATTTTTTATTAAAAATACATTGAAATTGATTATTGAGGGGTTTAGCTGGATCCTATGCGCATTTCACTGTTGCTAATGCAGATCATCAGGGAACCTTTACCCAAATTTCTTAGAACAACTAGAGTTATTATGTTATAAACTTTCATTTAAACATACATTTACATACTCTTACAACTACAATTTGAAGCTGAAAAAAAGTCAGCCAATGTAGCAATGGTAAAGTAAGAAAATAAAAAAACATGTTGATTATTGAGTTCTTGTTTCAACTTTGTTATTTGTTGTTAGGCTTCTTATTTGTTTAAATGAAAGTTTATTGCATAATAACTCTAGTTGTTCTAAGAAATTTGGGTAAAGGTTCCCTGATGATCTGCATTAGCAACAGTGAAATGCGCATAGGATCCAGCTAAACCCCTCAATAATCAATTTCAATGTATTTTTAATAAAAAATATTTTACTTAATAAGTAAAATAATAATTTGGGATTACTAGTGCGTTTAGAAATTTTAAACTTAAATTTTAACAATTCCCATAAAAACACTAATTATTAAAACTTTTAATCAAAATTAGATTTCGAATATTTCAAAAAGTATTGAAGGTAGGAGAATAATTTTTTTTCAGTTTGCAAAGCTAAATGTATACTATTGATAAAAATTAAAATGGTTTCCAATTTATAATTTTATAATACTTTTTTCTTATTGGGAAAAATTGTGCTAGAAAAATTTTAGAATTTTTAGAAAATCTTCTCTCCTGCCTACATTTATATGTAGGATGTCAAGAGTTTCTTACAGGTTACTTACAACAAATTTATTTATAATAAAAAACCAAAAAATTTACAAAAATTACCGTGCAATTTTTTTGCCACATCCGAAAATCGGATTTTTTAAAAAAAAATTGCTAGTTTTCGACCAATGCTGAATGTAGGGTGCACCGACAACAATCTCCAAAATTTATTTCACAGCCTTTCTCAATGTCTCCTTTCTCAGAAACAATCAAAGTTTTTATCAAATACTTAATAATTTTTTAAAATATTCCAAAAAAATTAAGAATACTTTTTTCACTAAATATACCAAATCCTTTCATAATTTTTAAAAATCCAAATTGCAAAATTATTCCTTGCTACAATTTTTGAGATATCAAAAAAAAAATTTTTTATATGAATTGTAATGAAGTTTTATTTCAAAAACATTAAAACATACTGATTTTTGCCAAGTAATAAAGAAGTTATGTACTAACGAATAAAAAAAGTCAGGGCCAAAAATTAAAAAAAAAATTTTTCAAGTCAAATAACTTGGAAACTGAAAGAGATAAAATGGTACTCTTAGCATGTTTTATTTTTATTTCTTAACGTAGATTGTCCCGATGAAAAAATTATTGAAATCGGTCCCTATTTACAAAAGTTACAAGCTCCGAAAGAATTTCGATACCCGCACTTTCCCACTTTGAGGCTGTTTGGAGCTACCCTGTCTTACAACAGGGTGCCTCAAAATAAACTTTCTAAAAATTTCAACACTTCTACTTTCCAAAACAGTTGGTTTCATCGAAATCGGTTAACTAGTTCACAAGTTGCGGACTTTTTACAATTTTTTTTTAAATTCACGCCACTGTGGCTACGTAGAGCTGTTTTAAGCGACGGGACATTGACTGCTGCTATATTCCTAAGGTATGGTCCTGGCCAATTTGATGTTGGTATGCAGCTTGGCCAAGTAATTTTAAGGCAGCGGCTAGTTTTATGAACTTTTAGCTGGTGCTGAACAGCGTTTAGAACATACAGAAACGCATAATTTGTACAAAATTAAAATAAAGCAATATGTATTAACATATTCCGCTAGATTTTTTCTTACCTGCGGTCATTTAAGGAAAGTATACCGGAACAATCTCTTAAGCTTAAATTAGAAGTGACATACCCATAATGCCATAGCCATAACCAAACCAAAATTTAATTGGTTTCTATGGTGACAGTTATGGCTTTAAGGTTGTTTTCTATTGCTATGGTTACGTCACGTCTAATTGAACCTTTAAGACTCGTCTTGCAACCCGTTATACATGGACGTTTTCTTCATAAAACCATAACGCTACAGAATCCATCACTTTATTTTCAATTAAAAGCTGTTACACTTCACTTTTTCTTAAATTTTGATTTTAAATGTCGTTTTTTTTACATATTTTGACTACTGCTAAGCTTTGCCACATTTTCTTTTGCAATCTCCGTGGTGCCACTTTTTCAAACAATTTTGCGAAAGTAATAGAGAGTACCAAATTTGCATATCAACGCATTTAGCTTTCGCATCGCAATAGAGAGTAACCCCCCAGGCCCGTAAGTTTAAATAAAAACATATGTATCTATTAGGGATGTAACGAATACCAGTTTAGCGAATTCGAATGCGAAAACGAATAATACATTTTAATTTTTACGAAAGCGAATGCGAAAGCGAATGCAAATATTACAATACGTTAAGAAAATAACATGAAAATAAATTTATCTAAGAACATGAAGTTGTGTTGTATACATAGATCTACTTGAGTCTTGAATTCAGCAAATACTTATTAATTTATTAGAAATAAAAATTGTTAAACTGATCATATTGAAATAAGTATAGATAATAATTAAAAATAAATTTACAGAATGTTAGGCAATCAACCCATTCGTACTTTGGCCGTAAGACCTTGAACTAAGTTCAACATTTCCTGTAAAATGCTACCAGAATACATATTAAGAAAAATTGGAATGAATTGTTCATGAAAATTTTTTCCAGAAGTAGTACTCTGTTCATCTTGGGAAAAAGATATGAAATATATCTTCAACATTTTAAGTTTACATGTGAAATAATATGTGTGGAATAGTTAATATTTTTGCATTTAAAACTTTTTGAACGAAGTAATGATGTGCTTACCATTTCTCAAAAGTTCTAACAGACTATTCTGAAGTAGAAAATATTTTCGCGCAATTCAAACAATGCCTTTTCTTTTTCGAAAACTGGAAAATATTTCCAATATTTTTGTCTTTAGTATTCGCTTTAAATATTCGCATAAATTTTAGCGAATGCAAATAGCAAAAGTAAGCGAATTATTTGCGAATGCGAAAGCGAATGCGAACATTCGTTACATCCCTAGTATCTATTACTTTTATTATTAAGCAAAATTTTCTATCGTGTATTTTTTATATACAAACTTCATTATTGAGAGTAATTTTTTATATTACTCAATTTTTACTCAGTTACTGAATTTTGCTGGAAAAGTACTCGAACACACCTATTATAAATAGTTGTATGCATAAATACATACATACATACATACTATATACACATATTCACAGAAGTTAAAGTTAAAATACCAACAGAATTTTCTGCTGAACTGGTATTACTTATATACTCAAAGCAAAAAACCGATGATAATAATTTAAGTTTTTAATCACTACTATTACTACTACAGTATACCCCGTTTAATTATACATCAGTTATACCTTTATCGCTTATTTACCCTCAATATTGAAACCCGTTTTTTACACTAATTTTTACAAAAAAATGTCCACGCTTAATTAACTTTCGTTTAATTACCCATTTCGGATAATTGCCCAAAAATATTTTACCCCAAAAAGGAAGTTTACCTTAATATATCTTCGTTTATTTGTCCAAAACTATCTAAGTATATATTTATGCAATTCTGCAATCGAACATCTTTACCTTATCTATTTATTTTTTGTAATATTAATTGTTTTTGTTATATAATAAAATATTTTATTTGAAGAAATATACATACATATGTATATGTATGTGCATTTTATTTCAAGTAATTATGTATGTACTACATACCACAGTTAGTTCTGATATATCCGTTTCTGAAGGTATTTAAGCATATTCTCATAATTACCTATACAACTCAATTAAACGTCTTCGGTTTAATACCTTTCTCGTATAATTATCCCAAAAATCATGACATTTTCGACGAGGTAATTATCCGGGGTTTACTGTATACTACTATTATACGTATGTACATATATGTTCATATACATATGTACATAAGTATATATGTACATAGTCAACAAAAATAAACTTTTAAATAACTATTGCTGAAATAAGCAGAACAAAAAATGTGGAATAACAAAAGCAAGCAGACGTAACAAAAATAAGTGCTGAAACAATCGAAAATTAATAAAAGTCCAAATAAGAAAATATTTCAAGTACAACAGCCGACCCATATTTCATAACCAAGTTAAAAATGAAAACAAACTAATAAAAACTTAATGTTACAGTATAAATAAAAAAAGCAATGTGAGTCCGATCACAGGGGAGATGTGTAAACATCTAGTAATGAATTTTTTTTTTAAGTTGGAAGTACATACTTATGCTTTTAGTAAATATTTTTAAATTAATCAATTAAAAGTATCAAAACTTTCAATATTGTAAATACATAGGAATTTGCTGGTTTTTGTTTGTTTTATTTAATTTATTTGGTTAGTAAATGGGCACACTGCAGTGCATACATATACTATATATACACTGCATTAAAAATTGCAGTAAACAGTAAGCAGTAAATTAAATTTACTGATTACTGAAAAAATTCAGAAAATGTTTACTGATAAGGAAATTTAATTTGCATTACCAGCAAAATCGTAGTGCCGTAATCATAATAAAACTCTAGCAAGTGGCAAAGTTTTTTTTGTTCTTGTTGTTGTGTACAATTGCAATTAAAATAAATTCAGTAAGGTGCGACTTTGACTCGCGCACAAAGGCTTCCTTCCGTACATTCGGTTTTGGGAATTTTTTTTAATATTTTTTTTTTGGAGTTTTTTTCAGTTTAAACGATTTTTTCAGTTTTGTCGCTCTTTTTCGTTTTGGAGTTTTTTCCTGTTTTTGAGTTTTTTTTATTTGAGTGATTTTATTTTCATTTTAGCGATTTTTTTCTGTTTCAGGGGTTTTTTCATTTTGGCGACTTTTTTGTTTATGGGGTTTTTTTCATTTTGGCGATTTTATCTGTTTTTTGGGTTTTTTTTTCATTCTTGCGATTTTTTTAATTTTGTCGATTTTTCCGGTTTTTTGCGACTTGGCTTTGTCCTAGAAATTTTTTTTCATTTGGTGCTTTTTTTCGTTTTGAGATTTTTTTGTTTTTGGCGATTTTTTTCGGCGATTTTATAACTTTTGATTTCTTAGTTTTACCGTTTTTGAAAATTTCGAGAGGTTTGCTCTTACGGTTTCCAAGATACAGCAAGTTGTCAAAATTACATAGTCAAAATTGCGTTAATTGGTGGAACACTCTTTAATTAATTTTTTTTAAATTTTAGTGTTAATTGTTGTAGTCTGTATAAAAATACACTAACCTTATAAATTTCAAGTGTATATACATACAATTGTATGTATATTACATGGGATTTTAACATTTTTCGTTGCTCGTTTTGGAGCACCCTTTAATTTTTAACTCTCATGTATTTGTTGTTGTAGCGGAGAAATGTCTACACACTGTGTTAAAATTTCAGATCAAATTTGCTTAGCACAAAGGAACGGTTTCAGAGAAATGAAACTGAACATTGGAACGCAAACGGCATTCGCCAACATAAAAATGAACTTGAGCACTTCCTCACGGAAAAAAATATTGACATAATGTTGGTCTCTGAGACTCATTTGACTTCGAGAAGCCTTTTTAAAATTTATGGCTACACCTTATATGATTCAAAGGACCCGAGAGGAAGAGCATGCGGTGGATCAGCAATTTTAATAAAGTCAAGACTCAAGCATTATATTATTGACAACATTTGTGAAGAACATTTACAAGCAACGAATATTTGTATCGAAAATTTTTGCACTAATTTTGTCATATCATCAATTTACTCCCCTCCTAGATTCGCCATTACTGAGGATCAATACGAGGATTTTTACAAATCTCTGGGCCCTTGTTTCGTAGCAGCTGGCGACTATAATGCAAAACATTCGTTCTGGGGTTCGCGTCTTATTACACCCAGAGGTCGTGCGTTGTTCAATACAATTTCCAAAATGGGCTTGGATGTCATTTCGAGTGGGGTGCCCACTTATTGGCCTACTGACATACATAAAATTCCGGATGTTATAGATTTTGGCGTCATGAAAAATATCTCTAGGGATTTAATTCAAATTGAAGCTTCTCTAGATCTCTCGTCCGATCACTCTCCCACGATCGTTACAATTTGTAGCCCATTAGGAAGTGATTTACCTCACCCATATGCGAATTTGATAAATCGTGTTAATTGGCTGCGATTTAAAAAATATCTTAGTAGTCATTGCACGGAAAATATTACGCTAAGAACACATGATGATATTGAATCTAACATTGCCAACCTTAATGAAAATATTAAACAGGCTGCTGAACATGCCACTACCGCCCATCCGCAGATTAGGTTAAATAGAATTTATTCTACGGATATTGAACGTCTCGTAAGTGAAAAAAGAAGAGCTAGAAGAGAATGGCAACAGCACAGACCACCCCAACTTAAAATCAGATTTAAAGAGTGTACTAAACGTTTCCAAGAGTTGCTTGCATTTGAAAAAACTGCATCTCTTAAAAATTATTTGGAAGTTCTTGATGTCACACCAGCATCTAATTACTCTTTGTGGCGGGCAGCTAGAAAGCTTAAAACAGCAGTTGAGTTTAAACCACCTCTGCGCACATCTACAGGAGGTTGGGCAAGAAGCGATCCTGAAAAAGGTAAAATATTTGGTGAGCATTTAAAATCCGTATTCACCCCAAACACGTGTTCTGGTGCTGTTGATTTGCCAAATGTAGTTGCGCTACCCCCTCGACCAATAAAATTTAAGACGCGTGATGTACAAAAAATAATTGCAGAACTCAACCCGAAAAAAGCTCCGGGTATTGATGAAATTAGTAACCAGAAGCTGATAATGTTGCCTCGTATAGCTATTAGAATCCTGCTATTCATTTTTAATGCCATTTTACGATTGGAGTATTATCCAAACAGCTGGAAGCTTGCCAAGGTTAAAATGATTCCAAAGCCGGGCAAAGATCTTACCAAAGCTGAGTCATATAGGCCAATAAGTTTATTATCAACAATGTCAAAGCTCTTTGAAAAGTTACTCATGATAAAATTGTCCCCAATTTTAACTGATAATGAGTGCATACCGGATCATCAATTTGGATTTAGAAGTCAGCATAGCACCATTGAACAAACTCATAGATTGGTTAAATTTATAAGAAAAACTTTTGAAGAAAAAAAGTATTGCTCTGCGCAGTTCATTGACATTTCTCAGGCACTTTATAAAGTGTGGCATGAAGGCCTAATTTTAAAATTAAAGACTTACCTACCAATAAACATTCTAAATCTGCTGGAACGTTACATTATTGGCCGGAAGTTCACTGTTGTGGAAGGAGACTTTATGAGTACGCCTGAAATAATCTCATCCGGTGTGCCACAGGGGAGTATACTGGGGCCAGTTTTATATTTGATTTATACTTGTGATATACCTTTGAGCAGCAATATCCATACATATACGTTTGCCGATGATACAGCCTACCTTAGTATGAACGAAAACCCTCACGAGGCTTCCCGATATCTTCAGCAACATATTACTCAGCTAGAACTATGGTTTACAATTAATAATCAAATTGTTCCTCAAAACTTACATGTGAAATACCTTGGTATACATCTTGATCGAAGGCTCACATGGAAATACCACATTGACTCTAAGCTAACGCAAATTAAACTTAAACTAACTCAGATACATTGGCTGGTTGGTAGAAATTCAACCCTCACCCTAGATTGTAAACTTTTAATATACAAGTCGCTCTTAAAACCTATATGGTGCTACGGAATTCAGCTTTGGGGTACTGCTTCAGCTTCTAATGTCGAGAGAATCCAACAAAGGCAAAACAAAATTTTACGGTTAATAACATCGGCTCCATGGTATATAAAAAATTCAAATACACATCGTGACTTAAATATGCCACTAGTGACTGAAGAAATTGCAAAAAACGCTGGCAAATATTTAACAAAACTCGAGTCACATCCTAATCCGCTTGCCCGTAATATTTTGAACTTTACTGGACACATCCGCCTAAAAAAGAGGGATACAAGGGCTCTTATTCACAGCACTCCAGATGGGACTTCCTGAAAATTCTTTTATTTTTTATATTCTTTCCTTTTGATTATCACTACTTATGTATTATATATAACTATTACTAAGCTTATGTCCGACACTGGTCGGGCCTAATTATATTTTTATATTTAAGATTTGAATACTTATTGTTAGTTCATATATGAAGATACAATAAATAAAAATCATGTATTAACAAAAAACATGTCCTTTTATTAATTTTATGGATAGGACTGTTCTTTAGCGATGCATTTTATTTTTTCTTTAGGCATTTTTGGCGTTTTTTCTGTTTAAACGATTTGTTTTAGTTTTGTCGCTTTTTTCTCGCTTCTGCAGTTTTGATCGGTTTTTAGCGTTTGTTTTCATTTAGGAGACTTTTTTTTTCATTTTGGCGATTTTTTGCATTGTGGCGATTTTTTCCATTATGGCGATTTTTCCAGTTTTTCGCGATTTATTTATTTGAGAGAAAAAAATTTATTTATCTGAGAGAAAAAAATTCTAACGCGCTTCTAAAAAAGCTACTGTCGACCATTGGTGAAAATACTTTTCACATCATTTCAATTAAACGAGGTAATATTGATGAAACTAAAATCCAAATATATGATGAAAAAGATTTCCGAAAAATTGTTAGTGAGTTTGAAAAAAATAAAACATATTTTTACACATATCAACTTAAGAGTGCTAAAGGCCTACAAATACATGGTATTAAAGGGCATAGATTCATATGTTGAGCTCGAAGAAGTAAAATGTGCACTTATCGAACAAGGATTTAAGGTAAAAAATGTTACCAATATAATCAATAGAGAGAAGATTCCCCAGCCTCTATTTCGTGTTGAACTGGAGCCGAATGATATACAGTTAAAAAAAACGAGACGCACCCAATTTATAGTCTAAAATACCTTTTACACCGAAAAATCACAGTTGAAGAGCCACGTAATCGTTCAGGTCCCGTACAGTGCCATAATTGCCAAGAATATGGCCACACAAAAACTTACTGCAAATTACCTACAGTTTGTGTTATCTACGGTGAATTGCATGGTACTGCTAACTGTACCAAGCCAAAAGTACAAGCAGAAAAAAAATGCAGTAATTGTGGAGGTAATCACACCGCTAACTACAGAGGATGCCCTGTATATTCTTTCGTTAAACAGGCTATGGGTCAAAAACCTAAATTAGCTCCAGTTCAATCAGTAAAAGGTTACTCCGCCACTCTTCCTCAAACTAGCCAACTAGTTACTTCACGTGTATCGTATGCCGATGCTGCTAAGACTAGTTCTATTCCCACACAAAATGTTCCACCGCCAAGTAATTCAACGAATGCAAACTATAGCTTTAACTTTAGTCGTCTTGAAGCTACTATTAATAATCTGGTGCTAACTATAAACAACTTTACAACAAATATGACTAGCATGATGCAAGAAATGCTGAGAATGCAGAATACTCTGCTTCAAGCATTAGTCAACAAACCATGAACACGTTAAAACTATGTTTCTGGAACGCAAACGGCATTCGCCAACATAAAAATGAACTTGGCACTTCCTCACGGAAAAAAATATTGATATAATGTTGATCTCTGAGACTCACTTGACTTCGAGAAGCTGCTTTAAAATAAATGGTTACACTCTATATGATTCAAAGGACCCGAGAGGGAGAGCATGCGGTGGATCAGCAGTTCTAATTAAGTCAAGACTCAAGCACTATATCCTTGAGAACGTTAGTGAAGAATATATGCAAGCTACGAATATTTTCGTAGAAAATTTTTGTGCGAATTTCGTGATATCATCAATTTACTCACCTCCCAGATTTTCAGTTACCGAAGATCAGTATGAGAAGTTCTACAAATCGCTTGGATCTTGTTTCGTGGCAGCTGGTGACTACAATGCAAAACATACGTACTGGGGCTCGCGTCTTATTACACCTAGAGGTAGAGCGTTGTTTAATACAATTTCAAAAATGGGCTTAGATGTCATTTCGAGTGGGGAGCCTACTTACTGGCTACTGACGTAAGAAAAATTCCAGATGTTATAGATTTTGGCGTCACGAAAAATATCCATAGGGACTTAATTCACGTAGAGGGCTCTCTAGATCTGTCCTCCGATCACTCTCCTACAATAGTTACAATTTTCAACCCACTAAGGAGTGATTTAACTAACTCATATGCGAAAACGTTTAATAGGGTCAACTGGCTTGGATTCAAAAAATATATCAGTAGTCACTGCGTAAAAAATATTCAGTTAAGATCACCTGATGATATTGAATTTAATATTGCCAACCTTAACGAATATATTAAACAGGCTGCTGAACATGCCACTACTTCCTATCCGCAGACTGGCTTTAATAGAATTTATTCTACGGAAATTGAACGTCTTGTATGTGAAAAAAGGAGAGCTAGAAGAGAATGGCAACAACACCGATCACCCCTAAATAAAATCAGACGTAAAGAATGTACTAAACGACTCATAGAGCTGCTATCGTCGGAAAAGACTGCATTACTGGAAAAGTATTTAGAAGGTCTTGATGTAACGTCAACATCTAATTACTCTTTATGGCGCGCTAC
This sequence comes from Tachina lurida, assembly GCA_944452675.1. Lineage (NCBI taxonomy): Eukaryota > Metazoa > Arthropoda > Insecta > Diptera > Tachinidae > Tachina > Tachina lurida. The sequence goes on from OX101754.1 coordinate 80,415,042, forward strand.
TAGAAATCTTAAAAGACCCGTTGATCTCAAATCACCACTGCGTACTTCGACCGGAGGCTGGGCAAGAAGCGATAGTGAGAAAGGTAACTTATTTTCTGAGCATTTAAAATCTGTATTCACTCCCAATTCATGTACGGGTGCTGCCGGATTACCGAGTGTAGTATCTCTACCCCCTCGTCCCTTAAGGTTTAAGATGCGTGAACTACAAAAAATAGTTACTGAACTCGACCCGAAGAAAGCTCCAGGTATTGATGGCATTAGTAACAAGATGCTGATGAACTTGCCTCATATTGCAATAAGAATCTTGCTATTTATTTTTAATGCAATTTTACGAATGCAGTATTTTCCACATAACTGGAAACTTGCCAAGATTAAAATGATTCCAAAGCCAGGCAAAGATGTTACCAAGGCTGAGTCATATAGGCGTATAAGCTTACTTTCAACAATTTCAAAGCTTTTCGAAAAGCTGCTCATGACTAAATTGTCCACAATTTTAGCTGATAGTGGGTGCATCCCGGACCATCAATTTGGCTTTTGAAGTCAGCATAGCACTATTGAGCAAACGCATAGATTGGTTCAAGTTGTAAGGAGGACATTTGAAGAAAAAAAGTATTGTTCTGCCCTTTTTATTGATGTTTCTCAGGCATTTGATAAAGTATGGCACGAAGGCCTAGTTTTAAAACTGAAGACATACCTACCAATAAACATACAAAAGCTTTTGGAAAGTTATATCCTTGATAGGAAATTTACTGTTGTGGAAGGAGACTTCATGAGTGTACCCGAGTCTATATCTTCTGGTGTGCCACAGGGCAGTATTCTGGGGCCAGTCTTGTATCTAATTTATACTTGTGATATGCCTGTGAGCAATAACATCCACACTTCTACATTTGCCGATGATACAGCCTGTTTGAGTATTCACAAAAACCCTGATGAGGCATCCCGCAATCTCCAAGCACACATTACCCAGCTTGAAATATGGTTGAACTTATGGAGAATTGAACTAATGAACAAAAGTGTGTTCATATAACGTTTACCCTAAGAAAAGATACCTGTTCCCCCATTCGAATCAACAATCAAAATATTCCTCAACATTCTCAAGTGAAATACCTTGGAATACACCTTGATCGAAGGCTTACATGGAAATATCATATTGACTCTAAGTTAACCCAAATGAAACTTAAATTAACTCAAATATATTGGTTAATTGGCAGAAATTCAACACTCAGCCTAGACTGCAAACTTTTGATATACAAGTCGCTTTTGAAGCCGATATGGTGCTATGGAATTCAGCTATGGGGCACTGCTTCAGCTTCAAATATAGAGAAAATCCAACGAAGGCAAAACAAAATTTTACGTTTGATAACATCTGCTCCATGGTACATTAAAAATTCAAATATTCATCGTGATTTAAATATGCCACTAGTGAGTGAAGAAATTGAAAAATACGCAGGCAAATATTTAACAAAACTCGAGTCACATCCTAATCCGTTTGCCCGTAATATTTTGAGCTTTACTGGACACATCCGCTTAAAAAAGAGGGACACAAGGGCTCTTATACTCAACACTCCAGATGGGACTGCTTAAAAATACTTCTTTTTTTTCCTTTTTGATTATCACTACTTATGTATTATTTGTAACTATCACTAAGTTTATGTCCGATACTGGTCGGGCCTAATTATTATATTTAGATTTAAGATTTGATTACTTATTGTTAGTTCATTTTTGAAGATATAATAAATAAATATATGTATATATGAAAAAAAAAAAAATTTGAAATACCAATTTTTTTCTTACTAAAGTATAAAATAAGTTCATTTATTAACAGAAAATAAAAATTAGCATTAGTAAGTTACTTTTATATAACAAAAAAAACTTAAAGTTTTCCAACCCTGGAAACGCCTTTTTAATTTTTTTATTTTTGTTTTAATTTCAAATACTAATTTTATCAGTACTGAAATATAAAATAAGTTTATTTAACAAAAAAATCAAAAAATTTGTGTTATCTAGTTACTTTTATATGGCAAAATCAAGTTTAAGTTTTCCAGCTCTGAAACCGTCTGCTCGATTTTTCTGATTCAATACCAATCTATTTTGGACCATTTCTGATACACCAGTCCAAGACCGAAGTCTCTAGCTTTTCTGGGAGCTTCTGAAAACCGATTTCACGTACACCAGACGGACGGACGGACGTACGAACATCGCTTATTTTTGTTCGATATTTATAGGGACCCAGAATATATATATTTTATGAGTCGCATATGAATATTATGGAAACTACACACGGAATGACAAACCTATATATGTATACTCTTTTACCATTTTTTAGTAAAGGGTATAAAAAAACCAGAATTATTATAGAAAGAGCTTTTGGGGTCGTCGCTGGCTGCGACCGCAGTTTTGTATTTTGGTTTTAGCACATTTGTACATTGCTTACTCTCTCTCTCTCTCTCTCAATTCCTTTGGTGAACTCTCATGCATTTCTACATGTAGTTATGACAAACAATAAACATAGCTGAGAAAGTCTTATTACTTTATGAACTTTTTGTTTGAGCCGCAACAATTTTTTTAAACTATGTTAAAATGTTAAGACATTATGACACTCAGGACACTTAAGACACAGGTGTGAATAACCCAATTATATTAATGTTCTAATAAACTTACCACAGTGCTTTTCCTTTACAAACAAACAGTGTTGTTAAAATATTTTGTTGGACAACTATTCATTTATGTACATTAGGTATGGCATAGTGGACGATTTTTCGATTTCGACATGCAAGAACCCCTCATTTTATGAGGTTCGGAAAAAAATATTTGAGCCAAAAAATTATGGAGGTCAGATGGGGCAAAGGTCGCATCTTAGTGCTCAAAGTTGAGAGTAAAAGCAAAAAAAATCATATTTCCCGGGGTCACCACTACAAGGGTCAAATGTATGACCCATTAATTTTCTCCGCCCAATATTTTTCAATACAAAGATTTTCTCTAAGCATACATATCGTCTATCTTCAACTATTACAGTTGTCGCCATACAAAAACAGAATTTTTTGAATAATTTTTTTGAAATCCTCTTTTTCCGCTTTTACGGTGCCTTTCAAGGGGGTAAAATGTAAGACCGACCCACAGTAATTTTTCATCTCCAACATTTCCTCCGAACATACCTATCCCCTATATCGACTCCTTTGTATAAAATTTACACGCAGGGCTCTAACTGCTCCTAGGGCGTACCTATCGAAGTTAAATGTATGATCGATCCTAAATATTTTTTTAATACGAATATTTACTCTTAACATACTTGTCATCTATCTTCAACCATTAAGGTTGTCCATTGTCTTTGTTATGTATTGGATATATCTTTTTATTTTGGGCAATGACTTGAAGTAAAAATATTTTTTCTTCTTTGTCGCGGCACAACGCACTGCTGTAATCTTCTTATAATTTTACGCCTCTTTCTGCAGCGTTGTTGACAACTTGCAATTTTGCCAATATCTCTAGCGCTTGGTTATAGTCTTCACGTTGTCCCAGGTTTCTGGATCGCTATTTAAAAAACTTATTGGTAATCCAAAGTGTGGAAGAAAGTTTGCTTTCCTTGGTGTTACGTAGTGGCTCAAATCCTTTATTATTTCTGGGTGTAATTCTGTGGTAGCTAAGGTAATTCACTTCACACCTGAGAAGCCAATGACTGGGCGAAAACGACCTTCTCCTTCACTGGCTCCGCATTTATTTTGTTGTCTTCTGCCTATCATTTATCATCGATTGATACTGTCATGCTCGTTGGATCACAGAATACACAGAAGTGAGGAAAGTGACAGGGAAAAAAAGCTCCAATCAGGTTTCTTAAAATTCGTGGAAAAAACAGAAAAGTTAGTGTATTTGATACTGTAGTGTATTACAATTTACCAATTAACAAACTAATAAAAAGCGTTGTAATTTTATTGCACTAGATTGAAGACAAAATTTGAGGGAAAACGAGACAAACAGAAAAATACCCTTATCTTCCGTCTCGCGACACTTCTGTATGTTTTGTGGTTGGGTGGCGAAAGGGATTTACTGCCTTAAAATGTTCTTATTTCGAGAATATCTTGATTTAACCAAAAATGAGTTTGATGGAATCCGCGATGTCAGTATAGACATCGTTACTTTATGTCAAAGCTTAGTTTAGTGTGATTAAAGGAATCGAAGCTCCAAATAACGATTTGGAGCTTCGCAGCATTTGGTGAATTAATTTTGTGTACATCTCTGGTACATTAGTGATGACCATGTTGCTCTCGCATTATTTGGCCAGAATGTTTCCTGTAATATCAAAAGGAAAATGGCGAATGGTATTCGTATTTTTGCAGAAGATAGAGAAAAATATGACAAGGAGTTATTCGACAAAGAGGTGGACGAATCATCAAACGAAGACAGCGACGGCGTATATGATAATGAGGCAGAAGACGACCATAAAGCGGAATAAGCGTGTTTCTAGAAACAACTACTAAAAAGATCTTTTTTTTTGTGTGGGGACTACCTTAATGGTTGAAGATAGATGACAGGTATGTTTAGAGTAAATCTTTGCATTGAAAAATATTTAGGTTCGATCATAAATTTGACTTCGATAGGTACGCCCTAGGGGCAGTTAGAGGCCTGCGAGTAAATTTTATACAAATTTCCCCTTTATATGGGAGCCCCCTTAAGGAGTCGAGATAGGGCATAGGTATGTTCGGAGGAAATGTTGCAGATGAAAAATTATTGTAAGTTGGTCCTGGGAGGCAATATTAAAACGGAACAAGCGTCTTTCTTAAAAAAAAAATTTCAAACAAATTTTTTTTTGTATGGGGACCACCTCAATGGTTGCAGATAGACGATAAGTATGTTTAGCGAAAATCTTTGCATTGAAACACTATTGGAGGTTGGTCATACATTTGACTTCGGTAGGCACGCCCTATGGGAAGTTAGAGCCCTTCGAGTAAATTTTATACAAATTTTCCTTTTGTAAGGGATTTCCCTTAAAAAGAGGAGTTATGCGGTCGGTCATACATTTGACCCTTGTAGCGGTGACCCCGGGGAAGTTACTTGTTACTAAGAATTCTCATATAACACTATGCCATAGCTAATGTACATAAATTTTTGCAATTTTTCTTGTGTTATAAACGTACTAGGATGATCGACTCGGGGTTTCAACCGGTTTTAAGCCCTGGTTTTTTCACAATACGGTTGTCGGTTTTTTCCAAATGTTGAGTTTTCGAATGTCGAATAGGCCGGTTTTTTACAATTTAAAACCCGGCTGAGTCAAATGCTTTTCGATTTGTGTTTTTTGCAATAAAATTAGTTTATACTATATTAAAACTTAGACCAACGTGCTTTCTTGATTTTCCTAAGTATTTATTTTTCAGTGTAAAAGTTGTAGGCATTTTTGGGTATGGCAAAACTTACTGAAGCATGAGATTCAAGCGAAATTATTTTGTGAGGTGGTAGCAGAGGCAAATTAAATTGGCCTTATGGTGTGCAATGCATGTCAAAATCCATTTGAAAAAAGTGTTTTGTTGACGTTTTGCTTCATATTTTATATAGAGGTCCATGCATTCATATTAGATTTTTTCTTTTCCCGCAATTTTTTAGTTCCCCGGAAATCGGGATTGGTTCTTATATTTCCCGGGATCCCGAGAGTTCCCGCTTGAAACAAATAATTAGAATTAGTTTTTTAATTTAAAACGAACATATTATTTAACGAGATCGAACTTACAAAACTAAAAAATCAAGAAATTATTAACAAAAACGATTAAAAAGTAGATAAAATATAAAAAGGTACGTACTATTGTCAAACAAAAAAATTAGGAGATTTCAATTTGATTATTATTTGACAGTGTTATTATAGTGGTTTTTAAAAGCGACAGTGGATTGATCATGAGTCATTAGTAACGTGACCAGATGCTTTTTGCAAAAAGCGGGACATGATCGATCAAAAACGGGATTTTGAAGAATATACTAACAAAAAGCGGGATTTCAAAATAAATATCTTTAAGAAAGCTTGATGTCGAAAACACAGTTTTCAACTCAAATAAATAAAAACATTTATAAACAAAAATATTATTCTATGTCGTTTGTTGGTAATATCATCAATTAAGACAGCTGCAGCAATTTCGCTATTTTTTTAATATTTTTTATAACCTAACTTACCCTGCCTTTACACATACGAGTACTCTCATGCAAGTGCTGTATACGTATTATTGGTCATGGCACCACGAATATAATTTTTTTTTTAATTTTGGAATATCTTTACATCTAGTGCAAACGATAATGTTATGATTTTATAATTTTCTTTGAACATGAGTATGTGGCACCTCCCATAAAGAGAAAATATTTACTTTGAGGATATCTAGAAAACTAATATAGGGAGAACGTTGAAATTTAGTAGGAACAAACTCTGTTGATAATGTGCATTGTCTCTGGGAACAATTTCAGAAATGGCGAGGTGGCTCTCATAAATTTCAAATTTTTGTTTGTCTTCAAATACAATACCAGTGTACTGATCTTGCTAATTAGCCCACATTGTATTACTGTTGGTCTAGAAGGAGCAATAGGATATTAATTTTTTTAATATCTAAGTTTGGCATGGTGCTTCCCACATAGAAGCATCATTTATTTCAAGATATCTTGGAACTAGAGGTGGAAAACTATCGATAGTGTTACTATCGAAAGTTTTCGATAGTTTGAAAAACTTTATTGATATATCGTTTCAAGACTATCGAAAGCTAGAAAAACTACCGATATATCGACGATACTATCGTGATAGTATCGAAGTTGTATGGTTCTCGTATAATGTATATAATTATTTACACTAAAAATTCAAAACAAAATATTTTTAAACAAAACAAAATAAAATAGAAGTTTATTCGTCTGTTCAATAAATAACAAAACTAAAATAGTTTTATGATAAATAAGTGTGATCAGTGGAATAAATTTTCCGTCATCCAGCTATTTTTGTTTATAAAAAGCAACATATTTTCTATTTTTTGCCTTTAGTGGTGTACCATTTAATATCGATAGTGACTAAAAAATATCGATTGTTTTCAAGTATTAATCGATTGCAGAAATAAAACATCGATAGTCACAAAATAAATTAACTATCGATACTATCGATAGTGCCATCGATAGTTTTCCACCCCTACTTGGAACCCAAAACAGTCGAAATTTTGACGATTTTTTTTTCGTAAGCAGTAACGCCAATAACGAGAAAAGTATTAAACAAGTATTATATACCCTTTACCAACATATATATATAGTATACAGACACATACATACATATTTGTTTTGGGAAAAAATTTATAATTTTTTTAAAGTTTCCATCTTTGCAGCTGTAATTTTCATTTGTCAAATTTCATACGCCAAACTTTTCTTTCAGAAGTATAAAATATATTCAATTTATAAAGAAAAAGAAAAAAATTTTTAGACCTATTTAATTTTACATAACAAAAAAGTGTGAGTTTTCCAACCCTGGAGTCATAATTTTGGATTTTTCTGATTATTGATACCAATATAGTTCTTTAAAAAATACATAAAATATGTTAAGTGAACAAAGCAAAAACGAAATAAGGAAAAACTTAGTTTCATTTAATTCCTTTAATATTAAAAAATTCAGTAAAGTGCGACTTTGAATCGATTTTTTCTGTTTTTGGGCTTTTCTTCATTTTGGAGATTTTTCTCATTTTGACGATTTTTTTTCATTTTGGCGATTTTTTTCCTTTTTTTTGGTTTTATTTCATTTTGGCGATTTTTTTTTTGTTTTTTTTTTGGGTTTTTTTCGTTTTAGCGATTTTTTTAATTTTGGCTATTTTTTCATTTTGGCCATTTTTTTCTGCTTTTTAGGTTTTTTTTCGTTTTGGCGATTTTTTCATTTTGGCGATTTTCTTTCATTTTGGCGATTTTTTTTCATTTTAGCAATTTTCCCGTTTTATGCGATTTATTTTAGTCTTAGAAATTTTTTTAATTTGGTGCTTTTTTCGTTTTGGCGATTTTTTTCGGTTTGGCGATTTTATAAATTTTTGTTTTTTTAGTTTTACCGTTTTTGAAAATTTCAAGAGTTTTGCTCTTACGGTTTCCAAGATACAGCAAGTTGTCAAAATTGCATATCCAAAATTGCATTCACTGATGGAACACCCTTTAATTAAAATTTTTTTAATTTTAGTGTTAAATTTTGTAGTCTGTATACAAATACACTAATCATACAAATTTCTAGTGTATATACATACAATTGTATGTATATTACATGAGATTTTAAAATTTTTCGTTGTTCGTTTTGGAACACCCTTTAATTTCCAATTCTCATGTATTTGTTGTTGTAGCGGCCAAAGGTCTACACACTGTGTCCAAATTTCAGGCCTGTAGCTTTTACGGTTCTCGAGAAAATACTAATATAGTTTTAGACATAATTAATTTTACTTAACACAAAAAGTTAAAGTTTTCCAACTCTGGAAACGTCTTTTTAATTTTTTTTATATTTTTTTAATTTAAAATTCCAATTTTAGTCGTATGAAGTGTAAAATAAGTTTATTTATTAAAAAAAAATAAAAATTTGTTTTCGGTAGTTACTTTTATATGGCAAAATAAAGTTTAAGTTTTCCAGCTCTGCAATCGTCTGCTCGATTTTGCTGAATTTCAATACCAATCTAAGTTGGACCATTTCTGATACACCAGTCCAAGAACAAAGTCTCTAGCTTTTCTGGAAGCTTCGAAAAACCTATTTCACGTACACCAGACGGACGGACGGACAGACGGACGGACAGACGGACATCGCTTATTCGTCTTCCCTATTCAAAGGACCCAGAATATATATATTTTTTTGGTCGCAAATTAATATTATGGAAATTACACACGGAATGACAAACCTATATATACCCTTTTCCATTTTTGGTAAAGGGTATAAAAAAGGAGTCAATAATGGAGAAAAAAGAGTGTCACCTACTAAGTAAATTAAATATTAATTTATTAATATCTTGGTATCTGCTACAAACGCAAACTTGAAATTCCGCTGATTCTGCTGATGATAGAAAATAATCGGGACTAGATAGCGGAGCCTGGTTCTTCTCGAATAGAGAAAATGTTTACTAAAAAAATTTCTTGGAAACTAATGTAGTGAGAAGTTTGAAATTCTTCATGACTATTTATGTTAATAATGAGAATGCTATTCTATAAAATAGTGAAGATTGAATCGCAAGCGTGGCACTTCTAGTATAATTTTTTTCGTTTCATCTCAAACCGTATATTTATGGGGTGTATCAAAGCACTCAGGTTATTGGCTAATTAAGCATTAACGACAGTTACAAAAATATTTGGAATGAATTTTTATCAGTTACATTTTAATTTGAAAATATTGCTTGTTTTTTATGGTTAAGCAATTGTCTATATGCATTTCGTTCCCGCTTTTATAACTCATCAGTAGACTTCAACCTAAAAAATGTTTGAATTTAGCCAACAAACTTCGCATGTTTATAGTAAGACTCTTAATATTTTATTGAGAATCACAATATACAAACATAATAAGTTTGAAAGCCGCAAACAAAAATCTTTAGAAAACAAGCATCTTTATTCGATTGTGCTCCTATTTTATTTTCCACCAACTTTCTACCATTGCCTGCCACTTTGGCCAACAATAAAAGTATTAAAAAGAAAAAAGACAAATAAAATATTTATTTTCATACTCATCAGTAGACTTCAAACCAAAAAATTTTTGACTTTAATAAATACTTTATGTACACAGAAATTCGAGGCGGGATCGACCTGTGAAAAGCGGGATAATCCCGCCTAAAGTGGGATGTCTGGTCAGGTTAGTCATTAGTCGACTTTTCCATGCATACAAATGCATAAGTATTTTCTATTTTTCATACTAGTCCATTGATCAATTTTTTAACTGGAATTCCATATTTTGTTTGATTTCATTTTTGACATTATAAAAGTTTTCTAAAATAAGTTTTTGCACATCGCGCTCAGTTTTTGGTAGATGAAAATCTTTGAGTAAAATAAAGTCTATTATAAATAAACTTTTTGTTACTTTCATTTATATCTTCTTTTTTGAGAGCATTGTAAAATTGTCGTTTAAGCTGTCCGTACTTTTTCGAGAGGTTTTTCATTGGGTTCAACATCTTTTAATTGCTATTTAATGTATTCTCTTTAAATGTCGATTTATACCACTTGTGCTCCCTCCTTTGCAAGGAATTGTTTTTGAACACAACGAGCAAACTGCGGGATCTGGGGGTCTACTCTGTAATTCGAAACGAAAGAAATTTCTTTCGAATTTGTATGCTAATTACATGTACTTTTGAAAGCATTTTCTTTCGTTTCGAATTAAGGAGCAGACCACCCCCATGTTTTCTTTTCAAAATAGTCCAACAAATAAGATTTGTTATCTTCCTTATAAATTATTTGCATAAAAATTATGTATTTGGTGAATTTACCCGAATTTTATAGTATTTACTAATGAACTGCTAACTCTTTCTTTTTAATACAGCAATTTAAAATCCAAACTTTTGAATAATAATTTTCTTACTTAAAAAAACCGGTCGACCGGTTTTCCCTGAATTGTAAAAACCGAAACCGGATTTTTCATAATTTCAAATATTCGAACTATTCGAAGACCGGTTTTTGCAAAAAGTCGAATAATCGATAACCCTAATACATACATATCTTCGGTTGGTTTCTGGTTTGTGGCACAGTATATTCAAAATACATTCACCCTTATTCCATTTGTCGACATCGACGTCACTTTAACACAATACCAAAAAATTGGGGCTTGTTTACTCGCTCTCGAGAAAAATTTTGTGCTAATGACAATATATTTCCGTTCCCTTAATTCTAGAAAATGGCATTAGCCTGCCAACAGGAGTCAATTGTTTTCGAGAACGGGTATACAAGCCCCAATTTTTTAGTATTGTGTTAAAGTGACGTCGATGTCGACAAATGGAATAAGGGTGATTATGTCTGCAGCAAACCAGAAACCAAGCGACGATATCTACATCCAAACCAACAGGATAACTCAACGAAACTTAGCACTGCAGTGAAATCAATGTATAAAACAACAACAAATTGTACATAAGCATAACAAGAATTTAAGTATATAAGACAATACGTTAAGGTTATGGTTGCACTCATTAAATAAAGCAAATTAGATAGGAAGTAAATCGAGCCAAAGGTTAATAAACAAACAAAATAATATACTTTTAGAGCCATTTGGCGACAAGAGTATTGAAGCAAGACTAGAGTTCTGCACTATAAGCACGAAAAGGCAGTTGTTGTGATTTTGCACAACATGATGATGAAAACAAAAATACCAATTGAAATGGAAGATGAGATTAACGAAGAAACGAATGCAAATGGGTCAAGCCATACACCTGCAACATCAACTGAATTTTTTGAGATGGCGAAAGAATTAGAACTCGTTATGTTTCATCGTTGTAAAATGTGTTCTAAATTAGAGAGGCTCACGAAAATACTTTTTCATGTATGTTTTTGGAGTCCTAATCGTTTTCACATATTTTTTTGTTAGTTCGGATGTTGAAACACATACTACACCTGTTTAAGTTGAAATCTAGAAAAAAATATGTATGCAAGATTCCAAAATTTCGAAAAAGTATAATAAAAAAGGTATTAAAAAAAAATTAATTCAGTAAAGTGTGACTTGGACTCGCGCACGAAGGGTTCCGTACGTTGGGCTTTGAGAATTTTTTTAATATGGCGTTTTTTTGCGTTTTTGACGTTTTTTCAGCTGAAATTATATTTTTTTTTCGTTTTTTCCCGTTTTGTGCGATTTTTTCAGATTTTGGCGTTTTTTCCATTTTGGCAATTTTTTTTTTCATTTTGGCAATTTTTTCATTTTAGCGATTTTTTTTCATTTGAGCGAACAACCTTTAATTATTTTTTTTTTGTTGAAATTTTAGTGTTAATTGTTGTAGTCTGTATAAAAATACACTAACCTTACAAATTTCAAGTGTACTCGTATATGCATACAATTGTATGTATATTGTATGGAATTTTAACATTTTTCGGTGCTCGTTTTGGAACACCCTTTAATTTTTATCTATCATGTATTTGTTGTTGTATCGGCCAAAGATCTACACACTCTGTCCTAATTTCAGGTCCGTAGCTCTTACGATTCTCGAGCAAGTAGCCTGTGATGGACAGACGGACATCGTAGCGAAAACAATAGGGTGCCTTTTCACCTTTGGTGTACGGAACCTTAAAAATGGTATTTTAAAGTAAAATAGGGTGAAGTTTTTTGTGAACAAAAAAATAACATTTATTTCAATTAAAAAAACAAACACGAATTTTAACAATTAATTAAATACATTAGAGTAAAATAAAATTAATTAACATACTTTAATTATAAATCAATTTTAGCCCTCTAACCGACCAGATTGTAAAAATAGGTCCGTTTGTTTACTTCTCCACAAGAATCCAGTAGTTGAGTAAATTTTGGGTAATTTGAAAATTTTACTCTCAAAAATGACTCTTGCACAAAAAAGTACACGAACGGAAAAATTGCCAAAATTTGCAGATTAAACAAAACAGCTGATCATAGTGTTGTATAATATGTGAGGTTTTGACTCTGCATCAAATACATGTTTTTGGTAATTGATGCATGCATTTTTATAATTATAAATTCGAAGCGACATATACTTCTAAAATAGAAGTTCTGTGAAAGCTTTAGCTTGTATTTGGTTTATACTTTTTATTCTGGGTAAATGGCATACGAAAATACTTCAATATTTGATTTGTGATAGTAGGTACCCCGAATAGTATGCAGAAATAAGTATTCACATATGCATAAACCTTACATCTCTAAAAAATTTAAATAAATAACACAATTAAATTAAATTTAAAAACTGATAAATTTATCGATTATTATTCTTTAATTTGTTTCACCATGAACATAAAAATCTTCAGATTTTTTTTGTTAAACTTTTACTCCAGCTTTTCTTCTTTTAAATATTTTTATTAAAAATATTATACTTTGTATTTCCTTACTTTTGTTTATTTTATTGAACCATATGTTTTTCTCATCTACTGGATTTTACTTGCAAAAATTTGTCCAGTAAAAATTTGCAGACTCTCAGTCAACAACTGTCAATTTATTCTCTCAATTGGCACGCTCTTTTGCAAGTTTATGTGTAAGCGATGGCATTTCAGTAAAATCCAGTGCAAATTTGCACAAAATTGCACAAATTTTTGGGTAAACAAACGGACCTAATGATCGGATGAAGCTAATAATTTTTTTAAAGTTTATATATGCAAAAGAACTGTAAGCTTTAATTTGATGGTAAAAAAAACATTAGGAACGAACGCCAGGTAAAGAATAGTGAATACCGTATGTATACGGTATACGGTTTGCAATTAATGAAAAATCACATTTAAATTTTATTTATAAAAAGTTTTATTAAGATTAAAGATGAAAGTAAGTTAAAATACAAATTTTTTAATTGTGATACTCCCAGAAATAATTGCATTTGGAATCAGGGATTTGGGTGCCAAATTTTTTGCAATATTTTTATCAAAACAGTAAAACGATTAACACCATCGAACAGAATATCGTCAGCTGGACAAGCAGCTCTGCTTCGTCCAATTTTTTAGCTTATGATTGCCTTACGGGAATCATTTTCTTAAGATATTACAAAGGGATAAATTAAAAAACTTCTACGCTGATGCCACGTAATTGAAGTACGAAAAAATTTCGAATCATGTTCCTATACCGTTCACCATTGACAATAACATTCTGACCATCATCGTTTTTAAAGACATATTTGCCAATGACACCGCCAGTCCATAAAGCACACCAAACAGTAATTTTCTGTGAATGTAATGGTGTTTCGACAAAAGCTTGTGGATTCTCCTCAATCCAAATGCGATAATTCTGCTTATTTACGTGCCCATTCAACCAGAAATGGGCTTCATCGGAAAATCTTTCATTTTCAGATGAGTTTGACGAATGGAACAATTATTTTGATTAAAAATTTCAAACATTATTTTTTGGGATTTCGTATAATTTGGCTAGCTAGGAATCTGTCAGGTTCTTCAATAAATAGAAGCTCCCACTCCTTCACATAGAATCCTAGAGGCCACTCCTAGAGTATAAATGGTATCCACCATTCAAAGTCTTCTTAAAATTTGAGTTATATTTGGTTCTCCACCAGCTTCTTCAACAAATAACTTTGAACAATTTGCACGCGTTGCTCTGGTGTAAGTCGATTCAACAGACCCTTTATTGATGGTTCTGTTTCAAGATTGAAAGCAGTGTTGTTGCATGTGTCAAACCGAAAACCTTCTATTCCTCTAGCAATGGGTATTAACATGAAAGAAAGCTATGGAACATTGAAATATACTATACGTGTATGTTCTGGCTTCCACATCGTTTTCACATGTTTTCTTGTGAGTTCGGACGTTAAAACACATGATATGCCTGTTTAAGTTGAAATTTAGAAAATACAAATTAATAGTATGTGTTCTCAGCGATGCCAACTTAGCTATTTTGGAGCTAGATTTAGCTCTTTTTGATTGCTTCTAACTCGAAATTTTCCCCTTTAGCTCTTTTTTTAAAAAAAGAGCTAACACTGCTCTTTTCAATTTTTAAAAACGGCACGTTTAGCACTTATCGCATCTTATAGTAAATTTTCTCGTTTTTACCCTATTGTTTCGTATTTGAGGCATTTACATTTTTGTTAAATATGTTTTGTTGCAAATGCTGATACTTTTTTGAAACTATGTAAGATATATTTATGTATTTAGTGTGTTCGTTTCTGAAAAATTAGAGAATTGTTGACAAATTATTGAAATGGATTCTTACTGCCAAAAATATACAAAAGCTTGGGAATCAAATTCCTCGTTTAAAAAATGGATTAAACCAACAAAAGATCCATGTGCAAATGTTGCAAATTAATTATAAGAGCGAAATATTTTGATTTAGTTCGCCGTTCGGAGACTCGAAAGCATAAAAAATGTATGGCTCCACTTAACGATATTGTGCTATCCTAGCCAGATATATCAGAAGTTCCAACACAAACGCAAATTGCGCAAGCAAATCTTGCATTATATGCTGCAGTACATACACCGTTTTTAGCAATGGATCTTTTCTTACAATTATTTTTATTAATGTTAAAAAATCTTGAAGTACAAATTGAATATAAATATATTCATAGATTTAAAACGGAAAAATCTAAAATTTTTAAATTTAGCTCTTTTTAGCTTTTTGACTACTCGGTTGGCTCGTTTTGTCTCTGAATTGTTGGCATCACTGTGTGTTCTAGCATCCTAATTTAGAAGAAAACAATTTGGAAATGGACGATTTCAAACTTTTAGATTTTTTCGTTTTCACTTTTGGGCATAAAACTCGTATTCTTTTCACAAGACTGTTAACAAATGAAAAGGATACGAGTTTTGTGCTCAAAATCGAAAACGAAAAAATCTAAAAGTTTGAAATCGTAAATTTTTAAATTGTGCTCGTCTAAATTAAACTTAAATAGGCGTAGCATGTGTTTTAACATCCGAACTCACAAGAAAACATGTGAAAACGATGTGGAAGCCAGAACACACACGATAATGAAAAAAAATTAAATACTACGAATATAAATGGAAGATTTGCTATGATTTGAAGGTCTTCAACATCTTGCAAGCGATAATAAATCGTGTGTGTTCTGGCTTTCACATCGTTTTCACAAGTTTTCTTGTGAGTTCGAATGTTAAAACACATGGTACGCCTGCTTAAGTTAAAATTTAGAAAATATAAATTAATAGTATGTGTTCTTGCATCCGAATTTAGAAGAACACTATTTGAAAATTGACGATTTCAAACTTTTAGATTTTTTCGTTGATGCTATTTTATTATTTAAAGAAGGTATACAAAAAACAATAATAATAAGCAATAAGATATGAGGTTGATTTATAATGAACTACTTATTGTTACATGAGAGTTAGCATTTGTTTCAACCAAAAAAATTATACTTTTAGATAGCAGAATAAAAAAAATTATAGAAAACAAAAAAAAAATATTTTTTTTGATTCGAAATTTATGTTACAGATTAATATTCTATAAAAGTGTTTTTTGCCATCGGAAACTCATTTTGAGAAAATTTGAGTTGACGTATTTTGAATACACGCTCTCGATATATTGCATTTCACTGGGGCTGATACCAAATCATAAATAGACCGTTAACAAGATTTTGGAAATGTTTTAAATATTTATTTTAATATTGGGTGTAATTCCATTGAAATCGGGTAATTTTGGCTCCTACGAGGTGTAATTTTGAATATATATTTTGGTAACACTGCATCTATGGCTTAGAGTGTAAACCTGCTAACTCACTTTCGGGAAATTTTACAGGAGAGACAAAATACTGTTAACGGTTTCTATACAAAGCCTAAGAAATTAGCGTAATGCGTTGAGTTTTTTCGATATATAGAGCTTCATATTAAAATGAATATTTTAGCAAGTGGATGAAGCGACTCTTTTTCTTTCGAACGGGATTAAAATGTCATGTTACAAAAAGTGGATTTTAATTTATCATGTTGCAAACTATCCTAACAATTAAATGCTATAGATAAAACTCTCAAAATATACCGTCACAACTTATTACAAGCGCATAAGCACAAAAAATATTTTTAAAATTGGCAATTTTCGGACACTGCTGAATGTAGGGTGCGTGTCCAAAATACAAAATAATTGGCTCTAAGCACATTCTGCATAGATTGTTTTTAGCGCTATAGGGTTTAAAAGTGCATGTGTTAAACTAAGTTTTTCAGAAAATTGAAAATAATGAAGATACTTTTTCTTAAAAAAACGTGCCTTTTTTCAGGAAAATTTTAAACTTTTAATTCTTTGCATTTTCCCGATTTCTCGACTGCAGATATTAATAAGTTTTTTACTTATT
This sequence comes from Tachina lurida, assembly GCA_944452675.1. Taxonomy (NCBI): domain Eukaryota; kingdom Metazoa; phylum Arthropoda; class Insecta; order Diptera; family Tachinidae; genus Tachina; species Tachina lurida. The sequence goes on from OX101754.1 coordinate 80,431,928, forward strand.
TTTATTTAAAATTTGATCGGAAATTTAATGCTGTCTTTTCATTTAAAATCCAACAATAGACTAAAAAGTTGTAGGTGAAATACTAAAAAAAAGTCGAGGCAAAAAAAATTTTTTTTTGTTAAAAGTCAAATATCTTCCAAGTTATGAGAGATACGAAAACACATCTATTGACATCATTTCTTAAAAATGTTGAGCTTAGATCAAAAGGCTTTATCTCATAAAAATCGGATAATTTTTCTAAAAGTTACAAGCTTCTGAATTTTTTTTGAGTCCCATGTCAACTTAGGCCCACTGTAACTCCTGTCCATCTTAAGCCAGACGGCTGCCAAGACATCTGTTATAAAATCTAAGTCCTTTAATGTCTTTTAATTTAAAATCCAACAATAGACTAAAAAGTTGTAGGTGAAATACTAAAAAAAAAAGTCGAGGCAAAAAAAAATTTTTTTTGTTATAAGTCAAATATCTTCTAAGTTATGAGAGATACGAAAACACATCTATTGACATCATTTCTTAAAAATGTTGAGCTTAGATCAAAACGCTTTATCTCATAAAAATCGGATAATTTTTCTAAGAGTTACAAGCTTCTGAATTTTTTTTAGTCCCATGTCAACTTAGGCCCACTGTAACTCCTGTCCAGCTTAAGCCAGACGGCTGCCAAGACATCTGTTATAAAGTCTAAGTCCTCCTCTACGGATGTTCGAAGTTTCATATAAATCCAATCAGTAGTTTAGAAGTTCCAGATTGATTACCATTTATTATTTCAAAAGTCCCACTGTGCAATGATGAAAAGGAACCCAATTTTTTTTCTGTCACAGGCTATTTTCTCGAGATCCGTTTGAGCTACGGAGCTGAAATTTGGACAGAGTGTGTTGGTCGCTACAATAACAAATACACGAGAATTAAAAATTAAAGGGTGTTCCAAAACAAGCAACGAAAAAGGCTAAAATCCCATGTAATATACATACATACAATTGTATTGTATTTTTATACAGACTACAACAATTAACACTAAAATTCAAAAAAAAATAATTAAAGGGCGTACCATCAGGTAATGTAATTTTGACTATTTAGTTTTGACAACTTGTTGTATCTTGGAAACCGTAAGAGCCAAACTCTTGAAATTTTCAAAAAAGGTATAACTAAAAAATTCCAAAATTATAAAATCGCCAAGCCGAAAAAAAATCGCCAAAAGCAAAACAAAATCGCCAAAACGAAAAATAGCGCCAATTTAAAAAAAAAAATTTAAAACTAAAATAAATCGCGAAAAACCGGAAAAATCGCCAAAAAGCAAAAAAAAAGTCGCCAAAACGAGTAAAAAGCGACAAATCTAGGGATGAAACGATACCACTAGGGTATCGATACTTTTACTTGATACGGTATCGGTTCAAAAGAATCGATACCTACTCAGTATCGAATAAAAAGCATCGATACTTACTTGTATCGGCCAAGTTCTTCATATGATTTTAAGTAGTGAAATCAAAAGTGTATACAAACAGCATACACACACATATATGTATGTATGTATGTACTTACTTTGAAATATTTTCATCGGCAATAGTAATAACCAACGAGAAAAAAAAGGAGTAAGGTATTTATACTCCTTCCTTTGGATTTAGAAGGCCTGATCGCTCCATTCCATTCTCTTATATTTTTTACAGGCGTTTTCATTGCGAGGTAGGACTTGCGCCACAGGTTCTTGCTTTTTCTTTTTTAAGAAAACCAAACATGTTACTATTTCTCCTTCCCATTCTCATAGAACGGTGTGGACTGTATATCTTACATTTTATACGAAAAGGTCGAGGACTTCTATATGACATTCTTTAGCAGTTAGATAAGATAGTAATTGAATAAAAAATCCAAAGCGAACTTACTTTAATATATATAAACTAAATATAAATTTACATTTAATACGAGCATATCAAATTTTGTTAAATTGGAATCATTTTCAACATTGTGGGGCAAATAAATAATTAGTATTTTTGACCGATACGAGTATTTTCTACCGATACCTACTCAGTACTCGGTAGTAAAGTATCGATACCAAAAGTACTTGGTTTCTAAGAAAAAGTATCGAGTACTTACTTGTATTTACTAGTATCGTTTCATCCCTAGACAAATCTAAAAAAAATCGTTTAAACTGAAAAAAAAAGAAAAAAAACTCGCCATATTAAAAAATGCTGAAAACCGAACGTACGGAAGCCTTCGCGAGTCAAAGTAGCACTTTACTGCATTTATTTGATATTAAAGTAACTAAATAAAACTAATATTTTCCTTATTAACCCCCGACCAAAAAAAGGGTGTTATAAGTTTGTAGTGTGTGTCTGTGTGTCTGTCCCTGTCCAAGTACAGCCCAAACGGCTGGACCGATTTAGATTTAGTTTTCTCTGTTTGAAAGGTGACTTGATCGAGATGGTTCTTAACCATGTTTGAAGAAAATCGGTTTAGTCGTTTAGAAGGTGTTACATCTTTTCTAGATATATCGGGGGTGTTTTAAATTTTTAATTTTTGTTATTTAAGTTATTTTTTTTTTCTTTGTTTACTTAACATATTAAAGGTATTCATTTCAGTTTTTTTTTGGTTGGAAAAATGGAAAAATGTAATTTTTTTTACAACAAACACAGGAAAAAAATTGACCAAAAGTTGAGTTTATAAATTTCAACTTTTGGTGAATTTGTTTTCCTGTGTTTGTTGTAAAAAAAATTACATTTTTCCAACCAAAAAAACTGAAATGAACACAGTAGTTGACGGATAAATGCGCCACGCTTAAGAGAGTTTCACGCTTAAATAGTTGTCAAAACCAACATTAATTATTTATCATGCAGACTTTCACGGTTAAATGCACAAACTGAATTTAAAATTTTCAACCTTGTAAATTGTTTCTTTAAAAATTCCACACATTAAAATTAATTAACTAACCGAAAAAAAAAGCCAAAATGAAAATAAATCATCAAATTTGGCCAGCCTGTTTTATTTGTTTACAATCATTTAGTTTTCATCACAATGTCTACGAAGAAAGTGCAACTATCGTTGAAACAAAAACTTCAGTTGCAGTTTGCAGAAATTCAAGAAATTTCTAAATTTCTTGTAAAATTTATGCATGTGTATGTAGCATACATACATACGTATGTATGTACGTTTCTTTGACGTACAATGTACATATGTATGTTACATGCACATGAACTTAAATCTATTGCCTTAAATTTCAATTTGTGAAATTGTTTTTTTAGTTTTTAAGATGTTTTGCTTGAATTGTTATGTTTTACTTTAAAATAATTTAATTTTTCGTTTTATTGAATTGAATAACAAATCGGAAAACGATGATCTCTAATACTGAAACATATTTTCGTTTTCTTTTAGTAAGAATGAAAAGGGATAGAATTTGGTTTTGAAGTACGCACTTCAGAGGGAATTTTGTTAAATGCGTTGGTAATGCAAATAACCATGATTCTTTTAAATGCGCCGGTAACGCACTTAACCGTGTTATTTTAAAAGCGTTTATCGTTTAAATGCGTTGGGCTTCAGACATTTTCACAAACGCATTTATCCCTGAACTACTGTACCTTTATTTTATATATTTTTTAAGAACAGGAGGATTGGTATAAGGATCCAAAAAAATTTAAAAGGTTGATTCCAGGGTTGGGAAAAGTACACTTTTTTATTATGTAAAACTAATTAAACTAGTGTTCGCCCAGTGGTTGAAAATCAACCATTAACGCACAGAGGTGGAGAAGAGAACGAAAATATTTAAAGTTTGATGAATTTAAAACACAATTTAAAAACTTTATTCAAATATACATATGTATAGACTCCAGGGCAGTGATGGGAAATGAGATTCGCATTTCGGTATCAAAAACAAATTTTTTTAGTACTTTTTTGATCCCGAGAGTACCAAAAATTATAATATTTCTTATTTAAATGTTATTAACAAAAAATTATAAGAAATTCATTTACAAAAAAAGGAACACATAGGTACAAATATACAAATAGGTGTAGCCTGGATTAGACTTAATACGAGTACTGTTGGAACATTAATCTTGCCTCCATATTCCATAGCTCGCTAAGGCTAAAGCTAAATTCGACCGCTAAAATGCTGAACAAATAGAAAATTTAAAATTTTTGGCGATGACATAAAGCAATAAAATTTCGGCGAATTACATTTTTAAGCCATTACATGATTTATCAATACCCGTTTGAAAATTGCATTCGTAGCCGAAAATCGACAAATTGATTTTATGGATTCTTAGCGACAGAGATTTAGGTTTAGCGAGTTACAGAATACGATGGCTGTTGATTTATATTTTGTTTTCATGAAATTTTGGTAAGAGAAAATCCTTTCGACATTTACAGAGGAGTGAGGCATGGATAAAATTCCGTAAGCTGCTCTCGATATATCAGGAAACATGTATTCATCTAATGCGTTTTTATATAAGCCAGTGCTCTATATTGGTTGTTAATATTTCAAATTATTTTTCTTTTCTTTTTTTTTCTTTTCCCTGGGAACATTTTAATTAAAAGTGGTATAATGATATTGGTTTAACAGATAAAATACTTTCAGGGGGAAACTTACTAAACCAAACTTAGATTTTATTGTCAAAGTCCACTTTTGCCCTTAGAACTTAATATAAACTTTTTAAAATTTTCTTTAAACTTATTTAAAACAGTTGTTTCAATAGATCAACTTCTGTGCCACATAAAATATCATTGAATGAAATATTGATATTGATATTTAATTGTGGTTACACTTTTCTAAAAGATCTTTACTAATAAAGCTTCTTTCTATTTGTCGAAAAAACAATTTGATTCTTGGCAAAATATATGCATGCGCGAGTCTTCTGACTGCATTTCTAAGTTGCCCGTCAGAGTATCAAATTTCTTAGGGGAGTACTACGGTACTTTTTCATGTCAAACAGTATCAAAAAAAGTACGATCGTACCAACTTTCCCATCTCTGCTCCAGGGTAAACCACTTTCTTAAGTACTAAATACGAATTTAAAATTTCATTTATCGTCATAAATAAGAATAGATTTTAAGCAAACTATTTAAAAAAAGTTGTTCACTTTTTGAACTAAATGTAGTTAGATATTTGCTCCTAGTGCTTTCACTTCATATTCATTATTATTGCCAAAAAAAAAAAAATATTCGTTTATTTTTTCATTGAACGCTTTTTCTCTAAAGTTTTAGACTCCCCATTAAAACGTTTGTTACAAATAATGTTTATATTCCCTATTCTTTGAGAAAGACCCCATATGTATGTACGAATATGCTAGCCTAATAATATAAACATTCCATCATATTCCAACATCCCATCATATTCCAACATTCCAGTATATTCAGTAATTTAAAGCACAGAAAAATAATGAAAAGAATGAACAAAAACAAAACGCTCACAAAATAAAGTAAAAATAAAAAACTTACTTTGTGAATTTAACTTTAATCAAAGTTATTAATAATTAAAAAAAATATATTATTTTTAAGCATCTAAAGAAAAATAATACAGTACCACTCGTTATTTAAATATCCAAATTTTATTAGTTTCAGCAATAATCGTTTAAGTATTGGGTGTTTTTTATTGAGGTATAGAACTTTAAGTTGGCATCACTTTTTTAACTGGCGGCTATTTTGTCAGCTGTCAAGTGATTAATATTTAGTTTGGTTTGCCATTTCATCATGAACAGGTTGACAAAAGAACAACGCTTGCAAATCGTGCAAATTTATTTCGAAAATAATGGTTCAGTTCGTGAAGTTTACCGCAAGCTCCGTCCATTTTATGGTCGACATAATCGTCCATCAGAGCAATTAATTCGGTTAACCATGGATCGTTTTCGCACTACGTTTACTCTATGTGATAATACGCATCCGCAGAGATGTCGAACAGTGCGCACCGAAGAAACAATTGCCGCTGTAGAGCAAAGTGTTGAAGAGGACCCGAATGAATCGATTCGCCACCGTGCACAGCAATTGGAGCTTTGTCCATCAACTTTATGGAAGATTTTGAATGTGGATGAGTTGTGGTTGCAACAAGACGGCGCTACATGCCACACAGCGCACGTCACAATCGATTTATTGAAGGAAACATTCGATGAGTGCATAATTTCGCGGAATGGACCTGTCAATTGGCCACCAAGATCGTGTGATTTGACACCATTGGATTATTTTCTTTGGGGATATGTGAAGTCGCTCGTCTACGCCAATAAACCAGAAACGTTAGGGGACTTGGAAGCCAACATTCGTGGCGTTATTGCCAACATACGGCCCCATATGCTCGAAAAAGTGGTTGAAAATTGGACCTGTAGAATTGGCTTTATTAGAGCCAGCCGCGGCGGCCACATGCCCGAAATCATATTTAAACATTAATGGCATAAAATTATCCTTCCAATAAAGCCAAATTGATGGACATTAAAACGATTTTCTTGTGTTTTATTTCAATTCGAAGTTCTATACCTCTAAAAAAAACACCCTTTACATAGAAAGATGGAAATAAGAATAGAATGAGCAAATAAAGTACGTTTTTCCTTCTGAGTGTTTATGGAGTTGCCAAGCCAAATTGTTGTAATTTTTTTTGAGCAAATTAAGAGAGCCAATCATGGCTTTATGATTGGCTAATATTCTTAACTGTTTTTAACTATCTTAGACACAAAAATGTAGAAGAAAAAATACATTCTGCACTGCTCCTATTGTCAATCTATCTAACAAAAAAAAATCAAGCGAATACGTTGAGTTTAAGTCAGTTAAAATGGTTCTTAACTTTTTTCACTTGCCTATTTATATATAGATAAAGCTAATTATTTCTTTGGCAATTAAATATATTCTATAGTTTAGAAAGAAATAAATTTGTACTCGTATTAAAACCAGAAAAATTTTAATTATTCCAGGCAAGGCAAATTCATTTCCAGGTAATATCAGGATTACAAAAAGAATGAAAAAATACAACATAGAAAAAAACAACATGGGCTGTAGTTCATCCAAAACTTCAAAAATATAATTTCTTTAACATAATAATATTAAAAATTATTCACATAAATTTGGAAATATTTCTCCACGCCAGCTACCACTAACAAAATTTGCAACGTTTAGCACTTTTCACAATTTTTTAATAGTTTTTTCATATTTTTAGATTTGTTTTCACAGAATTTTTTTAATAAAATATTTTTCATATTGAAATTTTTTTACATTTTCTCTTTCGTAAAAAATTTTTGAAGTTTCGGATGAACTTTAATTTGAAAAAAAAATAGCTCAGCTGCATTTCCGCTACTACCTTGTGAATGTGCCTTGATTCCAGGTTTGGAAGTTAAAAAGAAAATGTGGGTAAAAAAATTACAAAAAAAATTTAATTTCAATTAAAACTATTTCATGTTTTAAGAAAGCAAGTCCTTTAGTCGATAAAAACCAAGAGGTCACTTACTAAAAATTGCGCTATAACAAAAAATTATAAATTTTATTCCATTATTATTAGGGAAGTAACGAATATTCGCATTCGCTTTCGCATTCGCAAACAATTCGCTTACTTTTGCTATTTGCATTCGCTTTTGCATTCGCTAAAATGTAGGTATGCGAATATTTCAAGCGAATACTAAAGACAAAATAAAATGTTATTTCTTTTACGAAAATAGTTTACGATTTTAAATTTAAAGCGAAAATTATTTTAAGCCAGCACGAAAAAGATACATGTAAAGCAATAATAGTTTAGCGGAAAACTTTTCTATCAATAAGTTCTCATAAGTATCAAAATGAAACCCAAGTCCAGCGGTGTTTGGAAATATTTTTCAGTTTTGAAAAAGAAAAGACTGTTTGATTTGCGCGAAAATATTTTCGGCTTAAGACTAGTCTGTTCAAACTTTTGAACGCCATTCATTACTTCGTACAACAAATTTCAAATCCAAACAATATTAACTAGTCCTTGTTTGTTGTAAATTCCACGCGAAACAAGTGCCACTCATTTTATGTATTTCTCATGAAAACTTTAAATGTTGAAGATATATTTCATATGTTTTTCCCAAGATGAACAGAGTACTACTTCTGCAAGATTTTTTCAGGAAAAATTCATTACAAGTTTTCTTCATATGTATTTGACAGCATTTCACATGAAATGTTGAACAGAGTACCAGGATTTAGGGCTAAAGTACGAATGGGTGGATTGCCTAACATTGTGTAAACTTATTTTTAATTATTATATACACTTACTCTTATATAAATTTATTTGCATGTGATATTTTAACGAATTGTAATATTTGCATTCGCTTTCGCATTCGCAAAAAATTAAAATGTATTATTCGCTTTCGCATTCGCTAAACTGGTATTCGTTACATCCCTAGTACGTATGTACTGATGTATGTATGTATCTGTATACTATATAGACATACGTTGGTAAAGGGTATATAAGATTCGACAAAGCCGAATATAGCACTCTTACTTGTTTTTGTCTTCATAATTAATAGCCCTGACATTAGAAAGCTATTCAAGAGCAACTTTGATTTATCGCTTGATGAAATTCATTTACCATTCATTTGTAATAGAAATTCCTCATAATTATTTGACTACTCTATAGTAACTTATACTAACAAGTTCAATAGTGGTTCAGATATTTATAAGATATTTATAAATATTAACGCGATTTGTTATAACTCTGAAGAAAACTTTTTGTACAGAAAGGATATCTAAATATCTAACATTAAAACAAATTCGACGCATAACTGGCAAACACATTACAATATTTTTAATTTCACCAAATGGGGACAAAACTTAAAATGGTTATAACTTTGGAACAGTAAAAACAAATTCAAATTTTTTTCTTTAAATTACTCAGAATTTCTCTACCTTTTAAACTGCATAATTCGTTTTTTTCAAATTCAATAGAAATCTTAAAAGTTACAAGGCATTATTTTTAAAATTTATACTAAATTTACAAAAAAAATGTCATAAAGGGTACCCAAATGAGCAAAAAAAAATAACCTAAACCGCACAGAGAAGTAAAGTTTGAACAGTTTTCTTTAAAAAAATTTACATAGTAACAAAAAAATTGTGCTAATGGGCCGCGTAATGAACAAAATTAAATAAAGTCGAGAAAGACCGATTTTCGGGTTAAAATCGATTTTAGCGACCTCTAAATCTCTTCCGAAAAATCTGAAAAAAAAATCACAAAAATACTTTACCCTATCAGCTGGGGTACCCATAAGAATCGACAAAAAAATATTTTTGGGACTCACCAATGTTATGTACATTGTGTACATTCTGTAAATGATAAAATTCGTTGACAATTTTAAAGTATGAACTAGAACAAAGCCAACTAGAATTTCGTTATAAAAAATGCTTGGTTTTTATAACACTTTCAATACTTCATACACGAGTCGCTGCAGTAATGGTCGTGACTCATTACCAAAAGCGAGAAAATATTTTGATAATGGGTAGTATGAATAAAAAAAGTATTTGCTTTTTACTTAAAAATTTCTTTTAAAACCCCAAATAAGTATGTGGTTTTTGTTTTTTTAATAAATTTTTTAAGTAAAAAGCAAATACTTTTTTTTATTCATACTACCCAATATTTTAATTTCTAAATGTTTTTATTAAACATATTTATTAATAAATAATTTTAAAACTTATTTGAAATAAAAGTTTCAAAAAGCAAATTCACATTCTATTTTAAAAGGTTAAAAATTTCATAAGCACTCAATCAATAAAAAAAGCTAAATAAATAAAACTGCTTAGCAGCTTGTATTATTATTATTATTGGTTATATTATTCGTGTGTATACGTTCCATTTGCGTCAGTCTCTCCAATAGATTTGCAAACTTTTGTGCTAATACTTTAACACCGTTCTGTTCATTCTGTGCCCCTGTTACTTTTCTAATATTCAAGGTTTCCATATACATTTTCTTGTACAGTTCGGCCCATTGTTTAGTGTCCTTGGCGCCACTTAGCCATAGTTTTATAAGAGTTTTAAGAGAAAACTGCAAACGACTCTCAAATAAGCGTATATGTTGTAGAAATTCGTCATCACTACTTATAGTTTGGGTAACAGTTGCTGCTGCAGCTGCAGCCATCGTCGTTGTTGCTGGATTTGTTATTTCAGCCGAACTGTTGAAGTTATTCACAGCATATTCAAATATACGTTTACAGTTGAGACAAATTTCTAATGCTTGCTGTAGGTTTTTGATTTTTTTCATATTGTTGCCAGTACCTTAGAAGAAGAAAGAGATAATTTGTGTATCTTAAAGTGGATATGCAGTCAGTTTTAAAAGTTTTTAAAATTACTTTCTGCCAAAAATTCGTACAAAGAAATCCGCTCCAGTTGCACAATCAAAAGATCACCCGCCTCTTTAAGAGATTTCAAGATATTTGCAGACTTTTCATAATGATATTTACACAGTTGAAGTGTTGTTTTGGAAAAGCTCGATAAATCAGTGCTATTATTACGTAACTGGCTGTAGTGGAAAGAGGCAATTCTGGAATTGGAAATTGTTTAAAGTTAATAAAATCGAATATTATGTATCGAAATAATTTTTTTAAGCAAAACTTCTAAAAGAATTGAATCAAAGTCAAAGTCTATGCACTTTTAACAAAAGCGCTAAAATAAATGTGTATGGTCCAAATATTTTAAAAATGTATATGAATTGTGTAGAATTATACACGGGAAAATTATTATATATGAATTAATATTGCAATATTTTGCAATCAGCAATATTTACTGATTTTTATTGCAAACATAAATTGCGTTCTCGTACCCAAAAGTTTTTACAAGGCTTTGCTGAACTTTACTGCATTTTGTCCTAGTTTACACTACGCAAGTCTTATTAACAAACTGATTAGACTATGGGAGATACTGATCTAGAGAAAGACGAGGGGAAAAGAAATGAGTACTCAGCTTCATGTACTGTCAATCAGGGCTGTCAGATGTGGCGATTTATCGCCAAACGTGGCGATTTTAGAGCTAGTTTGGCGTTTTATTATTATTTTTGATGAGCCATGAATTGGCTTGAAAATCGTTATATATTATTTTTCTTCTGGTATTTGTCTAGTGTAGATGGGGTGCTAAGAACATTTTAATTACCGTCTTTTCTTATACATATAAATATTGTAATCCGGCAGGTTTTTTTGCTATCATCTTAAGGTAAATGCAATGTACATGTCAAAATTTTTTGACTGTTTAAAAAAAACTAACTAACAGAAGACATTTTATAAATGTTGTGTGTAAAGTTTATACAAAAGAAAAGTTTATAATGGCATCCTCAACGAAAAGCGCAATAATAGATCGTGGACATAAAAAGGAATGGGAAAATCAAAACTGGGCAAAAGGTAAATATAATACTTTAAATACTTGAAAGCCCTCTGTTACATTACTCTGTAATATCAAGAAGAAACAAGGAAAATAAGGTCGTTTAAAGTATCATAATATAATATTTTAAGTTTTAAAGGTTTATTAAAATGTTATACGATTTGCAGTTTGACTGAAACCAATATCAGACGCTCCATTGAGTTATCAGACCACAAGAAGTCCAATGAATACAGCATGGTGCTTTGCATGCAAAATCGCATTAAGATCACATAAAATTGATCTACAGAAACATGCTGACTCAACGAAACAGAAAAATAACATGTCCGTATTTTTCAAACAAAACAGAATTCATAAATTTGGTAAGTAGGGTATTTCATTTCAAATACATATGTAGGTCCAATATTAATAACTATTTCATTTGCTTTTAGTAAATCTCTCCCAATCTATATATATATATTTGATTAATATGTACTAACAGCAAAAGCTTCTTTACGTAGACAGCAAACATTGTATGTACCTTTTCGTTTTCTTATTAATTATTTTTTTTACATTATTCTTAATAAAAATTAAACAAAAAATACATATACATACATATAAAAAATATATATATAGAGTAAACTAGCACTTTACTAAATTCGTTCGTTTACCCAAAATATAGTAAATGAATGCACAAATTGAGAGAGTAAAGTGACAGCTCTTGTCTGAGTATTTTGCAAATTTTAACTGCAGAAATTTGTCGTAGTAAATTTTAGCAAGACAAAAACATACACAGAGAAAACAGTGCCTACTAAATACCTCATAAAATAGAACGAAATTAATAAAAAATCTCTATGGTTTTTTCTCAATAAGGAAATCTTATTAATTTCATAGAGAAAACCTTTTTGAAAAAATCAAGAAGAAATCTTGTAGTTTTTATGAGGCTATCTTATTGATTTTTCAATAAAAATAAAAAAAATTGCGTCTTTATTTTCTGTACTTATGTATTTTCATTTAAATTCTATACTATATACATACATATGTATGTATGTATGTATATATGTATGTAGTATATTGTAGATGTTATTTATTTATACATACATACATACACATTATGTTATATTCTTAAATAACTTACTCACCAAGTATTGAACCAGCAAACTTCTACCTGATAGACAAGCACTCAAACCAATATGCTAACAAGCAGCCTGAATAACCATTGAAATTATTGTGCAAACATTCTTATACAAAAAAGATCATGAAAAAAATTGTCTGTATGTCTATTTATAGGAACATAATAACAAGACACCTCATAAAATCAAGAAGACTTCCTCATTAAAAAAATCAATAAGATGCTTTACACATAATCATATAGGAACCTACTAAAATAAAGAAGAAACCCTTATTGAAAAAATCAATAAGATAGCCTAATAAAATCAAAAAGAAACCCTTTTTAAAAAAAGTAATAAGGCAACCTAATAAAATCAATAAGAAATCCCTATAGTTTACAGTTTATAAGAAAACCTAATAGAATCGAGAAGTTTTTCTCTATGGATTGTTTTTTTGGTGACAAAACTAACGGAATTTGAGTAAAGAGTTGTGAATAATAAGATTTCTTCTTGATTTTATGTGGTTTTCTTCTTGATAAAATTAATAAGATTTACCACATAAAAACAATAAGGAATCTCTATGAAAAAATGTTCGCTTCTTTCTGCTGGGATACCCCTTAGCCTAAAAACGTTTCATAGAGAAAATCTTATTGATTCTATGAGGCAGTTTTTTCTCTGTGTATTATTCAAAATGTAAACAAATGAAAAGAGAGCAAACGAAAAGTGTAAAAATTTTAGAAAAGGTGAAATAAAAATTGTGAAAGTCATTAAAATCTATATATTTTATAAATCATAATAATAATAACTGTTTTTTTTAATTTAATTAACTGTTTTGTAATTTATTTTATTAATACTTTTGCTTTGCAAATTAATGTAAAACTGTAAACTATCTGGTTACTTAGTATTGCACTTGTTTTTAAGGTAATCAGTAACATTAACAAATAGTCATGTAATTTTTATTAATTTAACCAACAACAAAACAAGGAAATCAAGAAGAAATTAATTACAAATATTATATGAAATAAATTACAAAATTTATTCTTAGATTGTTCGTGTTATAAAAATACTGTATCAATTACCTATAATTAAAAGAGTTGGATAGTCAACACTATGCGGAGTTGGAGTCAGCTGTTTCTTTAATCTTACTAATTTTTACTATTTTTCTGTTCACGAACTTTTTTCGTCAACAGCTCTTTTTGACAATAAATTTTAAAATTTTCGCATTAATTACTCATTTACTGCATTTTACTGCAAAAGTAAACGACCACACCTATTATTGCAATAATTTTTTGAATTTTGAATGCTGATTGTACAATTGCAATAAAAAATTAATATTATTCGTATTGATTTAAAAAAAGTTTCAATAAAAATTATTTGTTGGAGTAAAAGAAATATGGAAATCGTTTGTCGTTACAAGTCATCCCTGAAACTTCCCACTCTGCTACAGATTTTGGCCCAATTTGCGGCATCCGATAAAATGTTTAAGTCTATAAAAATTAGTCGATATATGTATGTATAAAGCTTAGTCTGAGTTTCCATCTGGCATTTCTTGTATGCCATGTGCCAGAGAAAGCGCAACCACTAGTTACTAATGAAAAACTGTTTGATTCAGAGATGTATTTATTGATTTAAACTGTTTCCAATAATATTCTCTATCGAAATATGCAAAAAACTCGATTTCAAAAAAATAACGAGTTAGAGCCTTTTTATATTAATGTTAGGCGTCTACACGGTATGCTTAAAGTACCAAATTTTTTAAAGTCAACATATGTCAACATATCAGTTAGCATAAAATTTTTGTATCTACACTTGGGATGCCAATCCCGGAATTTTCGGGATACAGTCAATCCCGAAATTATTTACTAAGTTTTGTTCGTTTTATAAAAATAAATTCATCATGACTTTCCCCAATAAAGATAGTAACCGTGGCAACACAATATTCATCTTTTATTTTTGTTTGTTTCATCCTCTTAATACTGTCAATGAAAATGTGTTTCCAAACCAGGTTTTTTTCTCCTTTCTTTTATTAATTGCAATCTATTTGATGATAATTAGCAATATTTTGAACGGGTTTAATAACAATATATTAAATATATTAAATAATAAAGGTATTCACGTCAACTCTTGCAACTGAGTCAAATGCTTAATTGCACTTTCTGTCGTGTGCAACACAATACGTACATATGCTATACTCGTATGTTTATTGATTATTAAAGGATTTTATTAAACTGCTGAAACAAAGTGCCAGAACTTCGCTGAATAATTCTGTAAAAAGTATAAATAATAACATTCGTATTCTTTAACAAAACTCTAATAACACAATTGAGTCATAGGTTTTTTTTTAAATAATACAATTTGTTATCCTAAAATCGAATTTGAAAATTACTTCATAATTTCTATATTTTCACTAATCAATAATTTTTACAACTTTATGAATTTTATAACTTTTTAATTAATTGATTTGTATAGAACGCAACATCAACCAATTGTTTTTTACATTTAAAAGAGAAACATTTACCTAATTTAATTTTGAGTATACATAGCTGTTCTTATGAGTATGCTTATTGTCCATTTTTTGGTCTTAGCAATGACATTAAAAGTTGCACAACTTTGGAAAATTTACGCTGATTATCTTGCACTTGCTCAGACCCTGATCATTTTGTATCATTTGTGCAAAATAATTTTTTATGTGGTTGTTGTGATGATTTTTTTTAAATTTTACAATTTTGATTTTCCACAATAGCGCAACTTTTGACGTGAGTACTTTAATATATAAATAATTTTGTTTCGTAACTTTGCTTTTTTATGAATAATGAGTATGTTTGTTATATTCAAAATATATATGAGATAATTATATTTAACTATGTAATAGGAAATAATTATAAAACTTTTGTTTGTGAAACTCTTTCAAAGACGTTTTTTAACAAATACCTATAAAAAGCATTTGTCTTTTAATGTTCAAAAAACCCAGAGTCCCGAAAAATCTCTGAGTCTCAAAAAATTTCGGGATCCCGAAATCTCGGGATTTGATTTTTTTGAAATCCCGAATCCCGGGATCGTAAATATCAGTCCCGATTGGCATCCCTAGTCTACACGATATGTTGAGTTTCGTATGCTGATATAGATGTATATGTTGAATCGTGTGAGCATTTGCTTAAATATCAAATAAATTTGACAATTATCTTCCTTTATTACTAATTTGTATCAATTATCGCTTTTACTATGCCCTATGCTCCTGACAGGAACTAATTCAACTAATAAACATATACATATCGTCGGGTGGTTACGGGTTTGCCGCACAGCATATTAAAAATACATTATTACTGCAGCAAACCAATAACCACCCGACGATATATACATTAGGGATGGGCAAATGGAAAAAATGTATCGATATATATCGTATCGATATTTTTGAACAGTATCGATATATATTTTTTGAAAACATCGATATTTCGATATATCGATATTTTATGCTGCATTAATTTGAATGCACAATTAGTAACTTTAAGAAATTTAATACAAAAGAACTATTTATGTTAAGCTATACGTAACCTACTGTAGCTCCTTAAAACTTCATTAGTCTTTACTTTCTGTTGCTGCTCTTGCTGTGCCGTTCTGTTTCTAAATTTTAATAGTTACTTTTTTCGTAATATATTATCAGCTGTTTCGGACCAGAACGGTCACAGTTTTCCACTAAAGTGGAACTTTTTCATTTCCCGGGAAAGCGGGAATGACTTTTCGGTTTCCTGGGAATTCCCGCCCGGTGCAAAACAATACAAAATATTTTTTTTATTTAATTTTAATTTATTTATTTCAACAAAAACAAATTATAGTTCATGATATCGATTAAATAATAACGTTTTATAAACACATTAGTCAAAAAAATAATACAATTTAAGTTCCCGGCCGTAATTCTTGTAAAGTTTTAGCTATAGTTCTACTGCCATCAAAATGTGCGGGATCCCGGGAAATCCCGTATGAAAAACATTAATTGTTATGTTTCAATATAGTATTTATGTTTTTCTGGTAAAAATTAAATTTTTTTAAATTCTTAAAGCAGAATCACAGTTTATTTCGAAGTGATTGTATTTTATTTATGATGCCACTTACAACTAGTTACCAGTTTTTTTTATTTTCACAGGTTGAACCGAAACAGAACAGAATTAAGGAGAGAAAAACTAACGGCTTGTATATGATTTCTATAAACCAAAAAGAGTCAGCTGATTCGTAAGCCTGTAGGCTTATACCCACAGAATCCAAAAAGTCAACTGGCTTTATAAATTCGCCTGGGATGTTATTATGAAATTTCTCTTTTTTCTTCGCATCACTAGTAGTGATCGTACAGTTAAAAAACAGGTATAGCTCTTAAAAATATCGAAACCCGATACTCGTAAATAAGAATCGATGTATCGATATATCGGTTTCGGAAATATCGGCGATATTTATCGATATTTATTTTCTCAAATATCGATATTTCGATATATCGATATTTTTTGCCCATCCTTAATATACATATATCCTTACAAAAACATATATGTGAAAAAAGGTCAAGTTCCTTTCCAAAATTTCGGCTATCAAAAGTAGTGAGATAAAGTTATTGTTTGGCACAATAACTTGGCAACATTTTTTCCGTTATAAAGATATGAACAAATATGCATTATTCTCTCCTTTTTTAGAAAGGTAAAAATGTTGCCACAATATATATATATATATATATATATATATATATATATATATATATATATATATATATATATATATTATATATAAATGACAATTTTTATCTCACTACATTTGATGGCCGAAATTTTGGAAAGGAACTGGGCCTTTTTCACATTTATGTTTTTGTAAGGATCTGACTACTTTTTGAAAGGTTTTCTTTAGTGAAGATTTTCAAACATAAAATTTCTAGCCGCAATGACTGCTGGATTAGAGTGTGATGGGTGCACTATTGTGTCGATACAAGGACGTAATAATGTAGGAAATTTTTTAAGATTCATCTGAGTAAAAATATGTAAAATATAGCGTAAATGTTAGTGGGAGTGACCCTGCCTATTTTTCTAAAGTCTGCTTTGACGAAGTACTTTTCAAAACGTAAAAGAAAGGCTAGCATATGTGCAATGTGCATCCAAAGTTTCAATAGAGTAGCATGTGTTTTAATTTTTTCTAGTGGGTAACTTACCTAAGCCTATTTGTTTGCAAAATTTCAGTTCTCTATCGTATAATATTACGTTAACTTTTTATGAACGTGGCCCTACCTCCCTAATATTAAAATCGGTGCTTTCGGATTTTTCCAGTTCGTAACTCACCCCTTAACTTAAATTCTTAATTTCGAGTTTAAAGTGCGTGTCCATACCACCCGATTGAAACTTCCAGGATTTTAGATTTGTCTTGGTGATCTCTGATTTTGATTTATTTACGTACCGAATTTAAGCTCTCAGGTGCAATTCTAGTTTTAAATGTTATGGGTGTTACCCCTTTATGGGTGTTACCCCCTTCAAGATTTTGTTGTGAGCAGCGCTTACTTATCATCGTCTACTTTTTAAGATCATAGTTTCAAGCCTCACATACGTGCACAGAAGCTTCAGTTAAGATCTGTATATTTAGTTTTCAATTCAGTGCAATATTAGCGCAGCCCCGCCACTTCTGGTTAAAATTTTTGCGTTTTTAGGTTTTGTTGACGAACGAACTACTGTGCAGCACTACCAATGAATGCAGCTCTGTAATTCCTATGCACGCGTACAACCGCGGTTTGGTGTCATCTCCTTTGGCGCTTGCTTTGTTAGTTTGTCTTCACTTACCTTTGCCGATACACACACATCAGAAACAAAACCATACAGTCCACATTTGATTAGTACAAGAAACATTTAAGAACACTTCAAGAAAACAATACATGTATAATAAATTACAAATTTATGCATAATAAACATAATAATAAAGAAAATTAAAAACAAAAGAATACTTTCTTAAAATTCAAAAACATATTTTGGTCCTCCTCGCCAAATCTGAATCAGTGTAAAGGATGCAAGTTTGTTGGTGAAGTGCAAGTGTTAAGATTCAATTCAAAGAAAAGTTGTGGGCAATCAGTGCAAGTTAGAGTTGGGCATAGTTGTTCCTTTTGCGGATTGTTCCTTTTTGATTCCAACAACAAAAAGAACTAGTTCGTTCTTTTCGTTCAGTTGTTCTTTTCGGTCAGTTGTTCAGTGAACAACAAAACACAGATTGCACAGTCGTCGAATCCTCTTCAATGTTTTCTTCGTGTGTTGTATGCTTTAAGCAAGTAAAAGGTAAAAACTATTATTTTTGAACGAATTTAAATGAAATCCGTAATCAGTTTAAAATCAATTTTATTCACTTTTTTAATTCTAATAATCTTTTTCACAATCTGTTATTTAAACCAATACTACAAGTTATTTCTTTTAATTTTGTAAAACTCACTTGTATTTTTCACTAAGTTTACATTTTCTGGTGTTTGTTTTGATTAGTGTGCTAATTAATAGGCACACTACATTTGTCTCTTTTTAACAGTATGCAAATCAGCAACTATAATCTTTTAATTGAAATGTTTTGCATGTGTATCAGGGATGGCATTGAGAATTTGGTATTGTACCAATAAGATTTAAAAATTGTACTTTTTTACCTTAATTGTACTAAAATATTTTTTAGTTCAAATTACATATTTTTATTTATTTTTAATAAATAATCGACTTTGTTCTGGCTACCGAATCGTTTTCACAAATTTGCTTGTAAATTGGGATGTGAAATTTAAAATATACAAATTAATACACGTAGCATATGCTTATCATCCGAATTTAGAAGAAAAATAATTTGGAAATGGATGACTTCACATTTTTTTTATTTTCTCGGTGCGTTTTACTTTTAAAAAGACGTATGTACTAAACAAGTCATTGGTGTACTATTGTACTTTGCGAGTTTGAATGTTACCAAAAAAAAGTACAATTGTACCAACTTTGCCAACACTGATGTGCATTGATCAGGAACCAGGGCTGCCAGATAAAATTATCGAAAAATCTTCGAAATACCGATAAAATACAAAAAAAAATCGTCATTTCATACTTAAAAAATCGGACAAATCAAAATGTACTTTCTGTAAACATGTATACATATCGTCTGTTGGTTTGTGGTTTGCTGCAGACATAATGTATTTTGAATATACTGTGCCGCAAATCAGAAACCAATCGACGATATGTTTTATTTTATAAATGTATTTATTACCAAACAATAACATAACAATTCGTGTTCATACATGAATTCTACACGAAGACACTAAGACGATTTTGTGCTAGATTAAACAAAAAATGCTGCAATGTTCTTTAAGCTATTACAAAATAGTCGTACTACGACACCCGTAATAAGGCTCATTGTTAGACTTGTGCCATTTAGTTCATTTCAGTGACCGGTCATTTTAGTTCATTATTTATAAATGAACTAGTTCGTTCATTTAGTTCAATCGGTCTTTTTAGTTCAATGAATTAGTTAGGCCTTTTTAGTTCAATGATTTTACATCTACAATTCTACATGCATATGTACCTATGTTTGTGTGGTCTTTGGAAAAATTTAAAACACAGACTCTGTGATTAAAAAACTACGAACACTAATGAATTAATAATAAATTTGCTTTATAATGAGTTTATAAAACATATTTAGTGTGAAAACCTTTAAATATTTTAAATTTTAAAATATTTTTAAGTGTTTACTTGTGTTTTCTTGTTTATTGCATTTGTGGTAGTAGCCATCGATAAAAAAGAACCAAATATACATGCATACATACATACATACATATGGATGAGTATAGAAGCAAAGCACACAAATAGTAAAAAAGTAAAGCAAAACGTTGAAAACATTTAGTTCATATCCTCTGTGTTAGTTCATTTTGTGTCTTAGTTCTTAGTTCAAAAATTGAACTAGATCAAAAATTTAACTAGTGATCGTAAAACAATTGAACTAGTTCACATAGTTCAAAGTACTGAATCGTTCATTTGAACTAGTTCGTTCATGAACTACACAATACTACTCATTGTATCTTTACAATAGAAGGTAAAACATAATAGAAAGTGTTATATTCAAAATGAATTTTTTGGAATCACTGAAAAACTCAATTTCGGAAAAAATACGTGTTACATCCACATAAAATTTCTTTTAATTCAACCCGTGTACATACTTGCATACATACGTATGTAATTTTTATTTAACGCTAAGCCATCAACAAAAAATTTTTGTTAAATTAAACAATAAACTATTAAGAAAGAGTCTGCAAAACTATACCATGCATATATGAATTTTAATGCAGGGTATACACGATACTTAATTTCGTACTTAGTGTAGTATGAGTTCTAGTACGGGTTTTCAGATACACGTTACTACAAATCATACTAATTCATTTAAAAGAAAAGTTTTAAGGCAATACACGTGGATAAATAAATAATGTGGTGGATTTATTAATAATAAGTGAACTGCACTTAAAAAGAATAAAAAAATAATGCAAAAACAAAAGGGGTATATTTTAGAGAATGGTTAAAACAATTAGGGCAATTATGTAAAAAATTCCGCAGAAAATGTCTCCCTTTTCCAATTAGAATTTTTTGTTTTCCCTATATATTGCTATTAGTTGGAATTGTTCCCTGGGAGAAATTTGCTGCGGAATTTTTTACAAAATTGCCCGGAAGGTTTTATGTTCTTTTTTTATATTAAAATATCCGCTACATAAAGCTAATTTTAAAATTGAGCTGTAGAAACACTGAACAATCAGCTCCTCATGAAACAGCATGATACACAATACAATATCGTACTTAGCGAAGCTCCGCCCACAAAAATCAAAAATTTTTGATTTTCATACTACAAAGTATACTTCATAAGTACGACAGCATGACACCAGTGACTAATTTCATACTTGTACGATTTATCGTTCGATTTGTAGTAACGTGTATACTCGCTATAACAGTTACAGCATGTTTATAGAACACGTCACAATCAAGGCACGCACGAATGGCACACGCACGAATACGTAAGAATTTGCATTTGTAGAACACGTTAATTTTTTTTCGTCCGTCTTACGTCGTGTGGCGCTCTTAGCAATTTAGTGTGAAATCACAGTCTTGCGTTTCTGTAAATAATTTTTATTTGTTTACATTTTGTCATATAAAATTTTGTATTTTTTTCATTAAAAAAGGTAACCCTTTTTGACGGCAACATGGAAGTAGTTATGTAAAAATAAACATTTTTTATTTAAAAAAGAAATCTTTAAATTTATACACATGTAAAAATACTGAAATAGCATAAAATCTTGCAAGAAAAGAAAATGAATTTCCAAAATTAATAACTGCACGGCTGTTGTCAACTTTATGCTCTAGTTGCCACTTACAATAATAAAAAAAAACGAATAAAAATATACTATTTGTAGCAACACTCACTTTTTTGCGGAAATATAAATTTTATTTTATTTATTTTTTATAAAATTTGCAATTTTTCCACCGACGAATGTAATTTTTCATTCGTGCACTTTTTTATGTTTTGACAGCAGAAAACGCGTTACACAAACCCAAACAAACTGTCACTTGTTACGTTTTTTACAAAAAGAAAATGACATTCGCGTTATACAACCGCAAACTTGATACACGTCAGGTTTTATACGCGTATTTTAAACATATTGGGTTCTATAAACATGCTGTTAGACATTTCATAAAAAGCAGCCCAATTTGACTTGAAAAATCGAGGATTTTAAACAAAAAATCGTCAGATCGTCATTTCGAACGGTTGGTTTCTGGTTTGCTGCAAACATAATGTACTTTGAATATACTGTGCCGCAAACCAGAAACCAACCGACGATTTTTCTATTTTCGGCACCAAAAATCGTCACATCTGGCAGCCCGAGTCAGGAACAGAGAATAAGATAAACAAAACGAAATAAAGACCAAAACCGAACGAAGGAATAAAATCGAACGAAGGAACAAGAAAGACCAAGAGAACGAGAAAGACCAAAAGAACAATAAAGACCAAAAGAACAAAAAGGAACAACTAGACTGAACTAGTTCACATCGTTCACTTATGGGAATAGTTCAATTGAACTAGTTCGTTCTTTTCAGCACAACTCTAGTGCAAGTGTTGTTCAACAGGAACAAAAGTCATACGGTTATAGAAACCAAGTTAAAAAGAATATATGTATGTATACGTTTATTTAAATTATAACCGGTGATCGAATAATTCGTAAAAGTCCGTGGTATATATACGTACATACATACATATATACAGACGAATAATCCGTTAGAAGCCGTGGTATACTTACGTACATACATACAGTCGTGTATACATTAAAGAGCTGTACAAAATGTATTGAAAGTTCTGTATTCTAAAGCACACTACTTCCAAGCCTTATATTTCAGTGTAAACATTATCAACAAAACAAGCATAACAAAACATGACTCTCACTGAAACAAAACAAAACAAGCACCATTCGAAAAGTTTCTCTCTATAGCTTTGTTAGTGCTTGTATGTTCAAACGAAGTAGAACATCAAAACAAAAACATACAATGAAATAAAAAAAAAAAGGTAAATTACACCAAAAGCATCGAGTACACTAGAACCAACACAAAAAAAATTTTATTTTTGCATACATA
Source organism: Tachina lurida (assembly GCA_944452675.1). NCBI lineage: Eukaryota > Metazoa > Arthropoda > Insecta > Diptera > Tachinidae > Tachina > Tachina lurida. The sequence goes on from OX101754.1 coordinate 80,454,916, forward strand.
CATTCGATTTTTTATGTTCATAAAAAATGCAAAAGTTTCTTTGTAAGTTTGTCTACGAGTTATTCAAACATGTTTTGAATGTTCCAAAATAGTTTTGATGTTCTACTTCATTTCTCTTCTACTTCAGCCTTTTTTTTTTTTTTTTTTTTTTTTTTTTTTTTTTTTTTTTTAAACAGAAGTAACACTCAGGCAATTAATGCCTACTACTATTACTAGGTGTTACCTTCTTTAGGAAAGGGATAGTGATAGAGAAGACAGGTGGTGAAGGGAGAGATAGAGGAAAGTTTCATTCTTTTACAACTCTGCTTTTTGCACGTTTTTTGATAATGCAGTGTTGCAGCGCCATCTGGTGTCAAATGAGGCGTATTAAATTTTTGAAGCTGTGTTTTGTAGCCATTTTATTGATTATTTTACTTCGCCGATGATTCTGCTACACAACGAAGGAGGGCGCTCTGATGTTACATTAGGACTAGTATCTTCTGAAGTCGGTATAGTTAAGTGACCAGTGACTATGCCTTCATCACTTGAACTTTCCTACAACAACTGATACAAAGGGACACTAATGCACATCAGAAAAATGCGTGGTGTTGTTATTCAATGCCTTGTTCTATTTTAACATTGTTTTGTTGTACTTGTGTTCTCTTCTTCAATGTTTTGATCGTGAAACAAAAGAAATATTTTCGGAAGTATGTGCTTTGCAATGAGCAAGTAATACATACACACTAATTGTAATTTCATGAAATGCTTGTAAGACATTTTTGTTGTGTTTGTGCCACACTTTAGTATACATATAGCTACCGTACGCGTATTATATACAAAAGCTAGCGGTTCAAAAAATTTGAGAGAGAGGGTTGTGCAAGTATGTATATAGAAGAGAACAAAAAGGAAAAAAAGCAAATTCGTTCCAAGTAAAACAAGAAAAAGCAAAAAGTGTTTAATGCTAAGAGCAAAGTCAAAAAAGTATTTGGGAAAAAAGGAATTGGCAAGTATTGCAAGTTATGCTTTGCTAATTCACTAATACATAAATAATATTTGTGTGTGGCACAAGGAAAATGACAAAATACAAACTAACAGTGCAAGTTATTACAAGAAGTTGGTTACATACATATGTATGTACATAAAGTACTGTGAGAAAAATAAGGCAATTGGAAATAAACAAAAGGAGTTCGTTAGTAACTTAAAATCAATTATAAAACATAGTATTTACGACACGCGTCAAGCGTCAAACTGTGTGAAAATAAACAAAAAATTCAGAAAATTGGCATATTACTAATTAAATTATCTATGTTGATAAAAGAAAATACCTTTCCGTTTAATTATAAATATAGAATTCAAGTGACAACTATATTTGAAATGAGAAATTTATGAAATTAAAATTTAATTAAAAATAAAAATAAAAATAAAAGAAACGTAAATACAGTGAAGACTTAGGTTGGATAAGGAATTTTTTATAACAAGAAGATATTCAAACAAATGATAAAATCGTGAAGAATAAATAGTTGCCAACATAACGAAAGAATAAGAATTGAAATATCTTAATAAACAACTAGCTACAGAATAGTAACTTGCAGAAAAACTGTAAGTGCAATACCTTTTTTTTCTTATACAATGGCTGATATGAAAACAATAAATTCGAAACGCCGCGTAGAGAAGGCTTCGATATCTCGCGCTTTAACGTTTGTACATAATCTTCCCTCCGAAATTAGTGGTCCGCAAATACAAGCTCGTCTCAGTCGTTTAGATGCTGCGTATCAAGAACTTAAAGAGCTTACCGCACAATTGTACGATTTTGAATCAGGTGCGAATTTTGTCGATCCCGGTGAAGAGTTGGCAGAATACGAAGGGAAATATTTTGTGGCTAAGGGAGTTTTTGGCGAATTATTAGATTCTCTTAGACCTCGTGCCGCAAGTGTAGAACCGCAGAATGAAACGCTTAATAGGTTGGCTGAACAACATTCAACGCTTTTAAATCGACTCGAATCCCCATTTCACGCTCGCAGCAATGATAACGATTTGCCGAAAATAAAGATTGAACCGTTTGATGGCAAATATAAGGATTGTCCAGCTTTTAAAGACCTGTTTACAAGTACGATTGATTCTAAGGCTAATTTAACAAATACGCAAAAATTTCATTACTTGAAATCCGTTTTGAAAAGATGACGCCGCGAAGCTCATAAAACATTTGCAAATTTCAGATGCATCGTATATCACCGCTTGGGAACGGCTCAAAGAACGTTTTGACCGTCCAAGGCATATTGTGAATTCGTACATCGATACCTTTATGGCTCTTTTACCAGTCAAAGAGGAATATCGGATATTTCTAACGAAGTTATTAGAGGTTTAGAGGCAATAGGTTTCAATGAACGTGATCATTGGCTAGTTTATATCCTGCAGTCGAAAATAGACGCAGATTCCCGCAGAAAATGGATTGAGAAATCGCGCGAAGAAGTTAAACCTACCATAACTCAATTTTTAACATTTTTAGATCAACGATGTGAGGAGATTGAACTGGGCAAGAATGCAGAGAAGAAAAATCACAACAAAACGCTTATTTCAAGACATAACTCGTCTACGGCATTGGTAGCAGTCAACAATGATAAATCATGTTCAAATTGTTGTAATTGTAGTTCTAGTGAACACCATACACATACATAAGTGTCCACATTTCCTATCTTTATCTATAGATCAGCGTCGTACGATAGTAAAAAACAAGAATCTGTGCTTTAATTGCCTTCGTCCTGGGCACACAGTATACAATTGCAAATCAAAAAATAAGTGTCGTTTTTGCCAACGTACTCACAATAGCCTTCTACACATGGTACAGGATTTTAAAAATAGTCAACGAAATAAGCCGTGTGCTGGTACCGGTGGTAAGTTCGAAGCTATTCAGCAAGTATCACTTAATACTTTGATTAGACATCCTAGCGATGAATCGGCTAGCAAAGTCAATGTCAAACACATCTTGCCAACTGCAATTGTCAAGGTACGCAATATGACCGGAAATTTCATCACTTGTCGTGTTTTGCTTGACACCGCGTCGGAGTATTCGTACATCACTGAAGACTGTATCAAACGTTTAGGTCTGTCACGTATGCCTCTTGCTGGAATTCAGTCGGTTAAAGCAGACCCAACTCGTGGTCACACTTGTGTTCATATTGAATCCAGAATCTCACAATATTCCATTGATGCTTTCGTGCACGTATTGGGACATATTACAGCGTCCTTACCAAGAGCTACAATAAACTTTTTTGACTCAGATATGCTTACGAATCTGCAACTTGCTGATCCATATTGGAATCGCTCATCACCAATTGACATTCTGTTGGGAGCTGATGAAGTTTGGGAAATTCTTTCCAACGAAAAATTGAAGAATGATCAAGGCAAGGTCATTGCTGTTTCAACATTATTTGGCTGGGTTGTTACGTCAGGCATTTTCTCAGGGGAATCGCAAGTACACACAACATTACATACCCTGGGTGACCTTGATCAATCGATCCGTGCATTTTGGGAAATTGAAGAGTGTTCCAATATTCCAACAAAGTTGCAAGATGAGGCCGAAGTAGTGGAACAACATTTTAAGACTACTCACGCAAGACATACTGATGGAAAATATATCGTAGAACTTCCATTCAAAGAACAACCTACATTTTCCAATACGTATAAGGGTGCGCTCACACGTTTTATTGCAACTGAACGCAGATTATCTCGCGACTCAACACTTAGGGCAAATTACATAAAATTTATGCAGGAATATCAGAATTTAGGCCACATGAGAGAGCTTAAACCAAACGAAGTTGATGTGGGTGACGACCAGGTATATTATTTACCTCATCATCCAGTTATTGGCGCAAAGCTGACAGTCGTCTTTGATGGATCGTTTAAGGACTCCTCTGGCATTTCTCTTAATGACAGATTACACATTGGACCTTCCATTCAGCGCAATTTTTTTGCTGTTTGTTTCACTGCCGATATCGTAAAAATGTTTCGACAGATATGGTTAGCCGAAAAACATCGCAACTTTCATAGGATTTTTTGGAGAGAAAGCCCAAATCAATCACTCAAGCAGTTTAAGCTCTGCACGGTAACATATGGAACCGCCTCCGCACCATTCCTGGCCGTGAGAGTTCTTGAGCAACTAGCTATGGACTACAAGGAATCACATCCCAACGCATCAAGAATATTACTCAATGATTTTTATGTGGACGATGTATTTACGGGAGCAACATCTGAACAACAGTTGATTCAAAATCAGAACGAACTAGTAAACTTACTTTCACAAGCTGAAATTCAATTAAGCAAATGGATATCAAATAGTAAAGCACTGTCAACTAACGCAAGTCAAAATGCACCAAGTTTTTTAAAAACCAGTGATGGTGATTCCTCCAAAGTGCTTGGCATCCACTGGTATTCCAGCGAAGACCGCATTGGATACAAGATCTGCCTAGGAAATATACAGCCTTCCACAAAAAGATCTGTCTTGTCTGACGTATCCCGAAGTTTTGATCCATTGGGGTTGGTGTCTCCGGTGATTATCATATTTAAAATTCTATTTCAAGAGCTGTGGCTCACTAATCTAAATTGGGACGATGTGTTGCCAACGCATATTAGTACAATATGGTTGAAATACAGACAAGATTTGTATAACCTGGAAAAATTAAAATTATCACTTTTTGTGCCTAATGAGAGTACGGAAATCATATTGCATGGCTTTAGCGACGCATCGCTGAAAGCTTACTCCACGGTCGTATACTGTGTCATGAAAAATAAACATGGTCATGTTCACACGTCATTACTAGCCTCAAAAACTCGTGTCTCACCTCTGAAACAAATCTCCTTACCCAGATTGGAGCTATGTGGAGAGTTGTTGTTGATGAAATCTATCAGTTCATCATTGCCTCATAATAACATCAAGGAACAGGCCTGGTCTGACTCAACAGTCGTACTATCGTGGTTATCCGTGCAGCCGATCACTTTGAAGACTTTTGTAGCTAATCGCACGTCAGAAATATTGGAAACTCTCCCTCGAAGTCATTGGGGGCATGTGAGTACTAAAGAAAATCCTGCGGACTGCGCTTCAAGGGGTATGATGGCTGATCAGTTGCTGAATTACAAACTCTGGTGGAGAGGCCCCCCTTTCTTGCGAGACGGAAATGGGGAAAACGAGAAACATACGCTGCCGCCTGTCAACTTGCCCGATGTAGAAGCGGAGCTCAAAAAGATAGCTTTCAGTTTTACTACGCAAAGAACTACAACAGAACATCCACTTGAAATGATACTTGAAAAGACGTCCAGCTGGTGGAAATTGTTACGCATTACAGCATATGTGAAAAGGTTTATCAATTTACGTGTACACAAGGTCAAAATCCCAAGCAGCTTTCTATCCTTTGATGAAATTGCGAATGCAAAAATTACCAGTCTAAAATTAGCCCAAGATTACTTTGCGTCAGACCGAGATAGACTTCATCGTGGGTTAGAGGTCATCAAGAATTCTCAACTGATGAAACTGTCACCTTATATAGACGGGCAAGGCCTTCTTAGAGTAGGAGGTCGCCTACAAAATTCAGAGCTCGCAAGCACAGTTCAACATCCTATTATCCTACCAAAGGGGCATAAGATTACAGCACTGATAATTGAAGAGCAGCATCGTACGAATTTGCATCCTGGTGTTTCAGCCTTATTTGTGATCATCCGTCAGCAGTACTGGGTAATTGATGCTAGGAATTTAATTCGTTACATCACACATAAATGCTTGAGATGCTATAGACAAGCACAACACAAAACTCAACAGCGAATGGCGGACCTTCCCGCGGTGCGGGTACGACAAGCATTTCCGTTCGAGAATACCGGCTGTGATTACGCCGGTCCGTTTACACTGAAGATTCACCATGGCCGAAATCCTAAAACTACAAAGGGCTACATCTGTTTATTCGTGTGCATGGTGACTTCCGCAATACATCTGGAGTTATCAACAGACTTAAGCACCGAATGTTTTCTAGCTGCATTGCGACGCTTCATGGCACGTCGTGGCAAATGTTCGGCAATTTATAGTGATAACGGTAGGAACTTCGTTGGCGCCAAGCGTGTTCTAAATGAATTATACAACCATCTCCAAGATGAAAAACACAACGAAGTCGTAATATCAACACTAGCTCAAGAGGGAATAAAATGGACGTTTACGCCACCGTATTCACCACATTGGGGTTGTATCTGGGAATCGGGCATCCGCTCGGTTAAACTACATCTACGCCGTGTCATCGAAAATTGCATATTGACATATGATCAAATGCACACGCTTCTTGCACAAGTAGAAGCTGTCGTTAATTCCAGACCGTTGGCAGAGGTCCAATTCGTCACAAAATTGTCGGCGGCGGCGGCTGAGGAAATATATACCGGCGGCGGCGGCTGGCCGACTGGAGCCGATTTTTTTAAATAAGTTTTTTATGAATAAACTAAAGGTAGAAATTCATAACAAGCGTTACCCTCATACCTAAATAAGAGCGGTAAGCATCGCGTTAGCAGCAGGGTACGCATTTTCAGTACATTTAAATGTGAAAATATTACTTGATTGTACTTCGAACATTTTCAATTCCTTTTCTGTGCAATACTGTATGTTTTTCAAACTCTTTAATAAGATTTTTCTCCATGATTCTACTTTTTTTTATTGTCGCCTAATGAGTTGACAAAACAACACTACGCATTAAAAAGTTTAAAATTAACCAACTTTCTGCGGCAAAACACTATTTAAACTTTTTTTTAAAGATGCCTACAGCTCGCACGCGTGTTCTGTACTTTCATCTTTAAAGTGAAAGTACATAACACGCGTTAGTGCTCGTGCGAGCTGTATACATCTGTCAAAAAAAGTTGAAATAGTGTTTAGGCATACAACAAGTTACATACGAAACTCTTTGACGTGTTTCACGCAGAAAGTTCGTTAACTCTCAACTTTTTAAAGCGATCTATTGTTTTGATAACTAACCGTCCGACAATAAATAAGAAAAAATTAGAATCATGGAGTAAAAACTTATTAAAGAGTATAAAAAACATACTGCATAAAAAAGCAATTGTCCCAAGTCCATTTTTGAATATAAAAATAAATCAAAAGGCTGATAGAAAAGGCAATTATAACGCGTGTTGTGTAACTTGCAATTTTTAATGCGTTAAAGTTTTCAGACGAATGATATTAGTAGACGGACTAACGCGTGTTATGTATTTCTACCTTAACCTTCCTATACCCGCGCGTTGGTCTGTGAGACCGACAAAACGATTTTTTTTAAACTATCGATTTTTATGGCTTATTTGTTAAGGACTAAAAATCAATAAAATAAGTGAATACCTATTTAATGCGTGATTTTATTTTTTTATTATATCATTGAGATTAAAAAAGAATCTTTTGTTTTTTAGTTTTGTTTCAAAAAACTAGTATTTCATCCCGTACAAACTTTCGGTCTGTGAGACCGTGCGCGGGTATATGTGTTATAAAAATTAGCGCGGGTATAGGAAGGTTAAGGCATTAGTATATACTGCAAGTTAAGAAAGCCTATCCTTACGTAATTTCATCTGCTGATTACAATGGCATTATTAGCAGCTCTAGTTTTAAAGATATAATACCCTTTAACATTTGCGTAATTTACGTAACTTTTTGAATTATTCGCTTAATATTTCATGAATGGCTCATTAAAATTCTTTCGGGTTTATTCATCTACTTAACATTTTCTTTCTTTTGAGTAGAGTGACATTGATGGGTATATCAGGATATCTTACTTCGTTAATCAAATCGTATCGTCTTACTTTTGAAGTTGTTGTATCGTTTAAGTTTGGATGTTAGATAGTAAAAAAAACACAGTAAACAAGTAGGAGTTTCAAAAAAACCCGACTGCGACCAACTTTGAACCGTTAAATATCCTAAATGGTTATTCGAAATGAAAACTCACAAGAGAAACCTATGGATGATTTTAAAATACCTGTGTGTGAGTGTATGAATGTAAAGGCCGGCGCACAATGAATCCGTCATGCGTTAAACTTCGCCTTTTTCAACTGACAGCTAAGTTGAAATACATGGTTTCTTATGAGGTCGGTTACATTCAGTACGTGTCCGTCAACGCAAAGTAAAAAATTTGGTAAACTTTTATTTTTTTGCGTACGTTGAGTAGTCTGACAGACTTGGTTTTTTGGTATGTTCTGATTTAGATTTTTGTGTTTTGTGGCAGCAAAAATAAAATTAAACAAAAGAATAAGCGAAATAACTACAAAAAGTTGAATTTAATAAATAAAATGGAGATTCAAACATATATAAGATGTTCAAATACTTCCGTCCATAAAGTACTCATTGTGCCAACCTTCTCCGTTGTTGCGTTAATGTCAGTTGCAAAAGGCGAAGTTTAACGTATGACGGATTCATTGTGCCCCGACCTTAAGCCAGAAGTTGACGTTGGCTTACATACAAACGTTTCCAATACATTTTTAATAAGAATTAACATGTTGCTTAAATGTTATGGATTTTGTTAGCGGATAGGAACGATACAATTCGACTAACGAAGCGAATATTAAGCGAATAATACAAAGAGTGGTGTAAATTATGCAAACGCTAAATGTCACTAAATCTTTAAAACTAGAGCTGATAGGGAAAAACTAATAACGCTTCGTAATCAGAAAAATACATAAGAAGCAGCTATTTTATTTAAAAAACCTATATTTTGCTGTGTTTTGTAAATATATGTACAAAGTAGGTAAAAAATAAAAATTTTAACTTTTAAAAATCGAATATAAGCCGGTGTCAGCCGCATGCATCGGCGGCGGCTTTGTGAATGAAAATAAGACCGGCGGCGGCTGTAAGCCGGCTGTGCGCCACACGAATTGGACCTCTGACCGTTGGGCTATGCCCCGGACACGGAGTCCTCCTACCTTTCGCCATCACATTTTTTGATTGGTAGGCCAACAACAATGGTACCTGAAGGTGATTTGAGCAACATTCAACCGAACCGACTTTCATATTGGCAAAATGTACAGTGTATGTACCAGGGGTTTTGGAAACAATGGAGCAATGAATACTTGACCTCACTTCAGCATCTTCCGAAATGGTGCAAAATTCACCCGAATATCAACAGTAATGATCTCGTACTAGTGAAAGAAGACAGACTACCTCCCGCTACCTGGATGATGGGCCGAGTAATTGAGACGTTTCCAGGGCCTGATGGTTTAGTTCGAGTAGTACGATTGAAGACATCCTCAGGGACGATGACCAGGAACATTTCCAGAATTGTTAAACTTCCAGTATGCTGAAACTGTCTTTCAGGGTCGGCCGGGATGTTGACGAACGAACTACTGTGCAGCACTACCAATGAATGCAGCTCTGTAATTCCTACGCACGCGTACAACCGCGGTTTGGTGTCATCTCCTTTGGCGCTTGCTTTGTTAGTTTGTCTTCACTTACCTTTGCCGATACACACACATCAGAAACAAAACCATACAGTCCACATTTGATTAGTACAAGAAACATTTAAGAACACTTCAAGAAAACAATACATGTATAATAAATTACAAATTTGTGCATAATAAACATAATAATAAAGAAAATTAAAAACAAAGAATACTTTCTTAAAATTCAAAAACAGGTTTTTCTAGTTGGTTTCTCACCTTGACCTACTTGCATATCAAATTTCAGCTCTCTGTCGCAAATTTGTTATACCCTTTACCAAAAAAATTGTAAAAGGGTATATATAGGTTTGTCATTCCGTTTGTAATTTCTATAATATCAATAAGCGACCCATAAAATACATATGTATATTCTGGATCCTTATGCATAGGGAAGACGAATAAGCGATGTCCGTCTGTCTGTACGTGAAATCGGTTTTCAGAAGCTCCCAGAAAAACTATAGACTTCATTTTTGGACTGGTGTGTCCGAAATAGATTGGTATTGAAATTCAGCAAAATCGAGCAGACGATTGCAGAGCTGTAAAACTTAAACTTTATTTTGCCATATAAAAGTAACTACCGAAAACAAATTTTTATTTATTTTTAATAAATAAACTTATTTTACACTTCAGTACGACTAAAATTGGTATTTTAAAATAAAAAAATATAAAAATATTAAAAAACCGTTTTCAGGGATGGAAAACTTTAAATTTGTTTTGTTATATAAAATTAACTTACTACAACTAATTTTTCCTTTTTATCTATAAATTTAAAATATCTTAAATTCTTAAAAGAAAAGATTGGTGTAAGAAATCAGAAAAATTTTAAAATATGATTCCAGGGTTGTGAAACGTACCCTTTTTGTGATATATAAAATTAACTAAGTGTAATAATTTTTTTTATATTTTCATTTATAAATATACAGTTACTCACAGAAATATTTTGCATATCTCAACAAATTTGCAAAAATAATGCTACAAAAAATGTCTTCTTTGAAAAATTCATGTTTATTTTTTTAAATATTAAATAAGAGAAGCCTTAACTGCAAATATTTTAATTAAAATTAAAAAAAAAAACAATTTTATTTTATGAAATTTTTAAAAAATAATGAAAAAACTGCTTATTTATCAGGTCACAAAAGTACTTTGCTTTTTGAATTTTTTACATAGATTTTTCATTATTAAATCAGCGTATTGTTTTAATATTTTGTGTGATATCCATTGTTAGAGATGACCACTTGCAGACGTCTTAGCATAAATTCCAGAAATTTTGAGGTACTTTTTTTATACATTTCTTCTTCCAATACTCGTCCTACGCACAGTTTTGACAAAATGCTATTTTCTCGGATTTTTTTTTTCAAATAAGCCCAACGATTTTTAAGAGGACTCATGTCGAGACTTTGTTGGGGTATTGGCAGATGTTTGGTATTATAAAAGAGCCATAATTTAATTTCCAGGGGTATATGTTTTGTCTCTAAGAATGGACAACTATATATGTTTATCCATTGTGCTTTATATAAACACCAACTTTTCCACTCCTAGTGCCGACGTACAGCCCCACACCATGAGAGAACCACCACCATGTTTTACTGTTGGCTTATATTTTTTAATAGTTAGTGATTTATGTGGCTTGCGCCGCACAATAAGCCGTCTAGCTGACCCAAAAATTATAAATTTAGTTTCGTCGCTAAATATTATCTTGTTCCCGAAATCCGAAGTCTGAAATTTATGTAGTTCTGCAAATAACTAACGCTTCTGTCTATTAACTTCCAAAATCAAAGTTTTATTCTAGCTACGCTGCCGTTAGTATTGTTGGCTTTTAGAACTTTTCGGATGGACTTGCCACTTAGGTGTGTCCGTAGTATGTCCGTAGTGTCCCTTTTAGCATTTCTTTAAGACTTGGAACATATAAATGGAGGTTTCCCCTATTTTTTCTTAATAGTTTTTCTTGCCTTTCTCACCGTTAACAACTTTGCTCGCCTTTTGCGTGGAATATTTTCAATATATCTGCGCTCTTTTGCAGCTTTAAAAGTATTTTCTCTTATTTGTCTACATCGACTAAACATATCATAAATATATTGGATTGATTTGTCATATTATACAGATATAGAATGATCTTATTCGCAGATCAATTTAATTTCTTTACTTTAGGCATTTTTTTTAGGCATAAGAATTGCTATTACAAACGAATAGCAAAAAAAAACACATGTAACAACACAAATAGTATTTAAACAAGTAAGAGTGCTATATTCGGCTGTGCCGAATCTTATATACCCTTTACCAAAGTTATTTAACAAAAAAATTAAAAAAATTGTGTTATCTAGTTACTTTTATATGTCAAAATCAAGTTTCAGTTTTCCATCTCTGAAACCGTCTGCTCGATTTTGCTGATTTTCAATACCAATCTAAGTTGGACAATTTCTGACATACCAGTCCAAGAACGAAGTCTCTAGCTTTTCTGGGAGCTTCGGAAAACCGATTTCACGTACACCAGACGGACGGACGGACGGACATCGCGTATTCGTCTTCCCTATTCATAAGGACCCAGAATATATACATTTTATGGGTCATATGAATATTATGGAAATTACACACGGAATGACAAATCTATACATATATACCCTTTTCCATTTTTGGTAAAGAGTATAAAAAATTCAGTAAAGTGCGACTTTGACTCGCGCACGAAGGGTTCCATTCGTACATTCGGTTTTGAGCATTTTTTAATGTGGCTTATTTGCTTTTTCGAAGTTTTTTTCAGTTTAAACGATTTATTTAGTTTTGTCGCTTCTTTTTCGTTTGGCGTTTTTTCTGTTTTTGGAGGTTTTTTTCATTTTGGCGATTTTTTTCTGTTTTGAGGCCTTTTTTCATTTTGGCGATTTTTTCCTGTTTTTTGGGCTTTTTTTCATTTTGGAGACTTTTATCATTTTAGCGATTTTTTTTTCATTTTGGCGATTTTTTCCTTTTGGCGGTTTTTTTGCCTAGGGTTTTTTTTTCATTTTGGCGAATTTTTTATTTTGGCAATTTTGTCATTTCATTTTGGCAATTTTTTTCTGTTTTTCATTTTAGCAACTTTTTTTCATTTTGGTGATTTTTTTAATTTTTGCGATTTTTTCATTTTGGATATTTTTCTGTTGCTTGGGGTTTTTTTCATTTTGGCGATTTTTTGTTTAGGGTTTTTTTTCATTTTAGCGATTTTTTTATTTTGGCAATTTTGTGTTGTTTTTGGGGTTTTTTCATTTTGGCAATTTTTTTTCTGTTTTTGGAGTTTTTTTTTCGTTTTTGGCGATTTTTTTTAATTTTGGCGATTTTTTTTTCATTTTGGCGATTTTTTTTCATTTTGGCGATTTTTTCCTGTTTTTTTCGTTTTGGCGATTTTTTTTCATTTTGGCGTTTTTTTTCATTTTGGGGATTTTCTTTAGTTTTCGCGATTTTTTTTTCATTTTTTTTTTCAAAATAAAATGAAATTTAGTTGAAATTTAAGCAATGCGAAACTCTCAAATCAAAAAATAATAAATGGTTTGAAAATTTACAATCAACGGCAAGGCGATTAATTAAATGCTCACAGCCGGATTTTAGCTGACGTCGCATTTTTGTTTTCAACGGCGGCAAACGTGCAAATTAATGGGCATAAGTATTCGAATGTCAGTGGAGTATGTAAACATCAAACAATAAATTATAAAATACTTTTTTATTTGCTTTCCTTGCTTTTGTTTTGCTGCTTTATTTTATTTCTTGGTAAGTTCTGCAATATTTTACTTTTATGTTGTACAATAATAGTACTATTTTTCTTCATGCGCACATCCATACATGTGCACATACATAGCAATGGATCCAATTAATGAAGAATACTTGGACAACTTTGGCGATGTGGAAGAAATTCTTGAAACACAAAATACATTGCCGCCAGAAACAAAAGTGAGAAAAAAGTACACACAAATTAGACACACCGAATGGACTCACGAGGATATAGTTAAATTAATAAATTCCGTGGAAGAACGCCCAACGCTTTGGGACATTAGTTCTTCGCAATATAAATTGCCGAAAACATCGGCACCTTCTTTCTCCCGCCGTTCAACCCATTTTCTTTTCCAAACTCTACGTCTTTTTGGTTTTGTTTCTGCTTCATCATCATCAAAAACTATCGCTGTGCAAACAATAGCTAAAGCAAGTTCCTCTGATGATATTATTTTTAAATAAATAAATAAATAAATAGTAATGTCAAACTCACTAATTTCATAAACAAATGCTCATATATGCAGCATATATATTACCATATAAATTTCAACATATCGTATAAACACAAAAATCGTATGCTAACTTTTATGTTGACATTCCATTTGCTGATATATGCTGACATTAAAAAATTTGGTAGTTTCAGCATATGGTGTAAACACCTAACATATGATATATGTTGACATAGGAATTTGCTGCTACTTTTAATCAAATGGGTGTCAGCATATATATGCTTATTCAACATATCGTCTAAACTTAGCTTTAGACATTTTTTTTAATTTGGTGCTTTATTTCGTTTTGGCGATTTTTTTTTGTGTTTGGCGAGTTTTTCTGTTTTGGGGTTTTTTTTCATTTTGGCGATTTTATTCTGCTTTTTTTTTTTGGTTTTTTTTCGTTTTGGCGATTTTTTTTCATTTTGGCGATTTTTTTTCATTTTGGCGATTTTCTCTCATTTTGGCGATTTTTTTCATTTTAGCAATTTTTCGGGTTTTTCGCAATTTATTTTAGTCGTAGACATTTTTTTTAATTTGGTGCTTTTTTTCATTTTGGCGATTTTTTTTTTGGTTTTTGGCGATTTTTTTCGGCTTGGCGGTTTTATAATTTTTTGATTTTTAGTTTTACCGTTTTTGAAAATTTCAAGAGTTTAGCTCTTACGGTTTCCAAGATACAGCAAGTTGTCAAAATTGCATAGTCAAAATTGCATTAACTGGTGGAACACCCTTTAATTTAAATTTTTTGAAATTTTAGTGTTAATTTTTGTAGTCTGTATAGAAATACACTAACCTTACAAATTTCAAGTGTATATACATACATACATACAATTGTATGTATATTACATGAGATTTTAACATTTTTCGTTGCTCGTTTTGGAACACCCTTTAATATCCAATTCTCATGTATTTTTTGTTGTAGCGGCCAAAGGTCTATACACTGTGTCCAAATTTCAGGTCTCTGGCTCTTACGGTTCTCGAGACAATACCCTGCATAATTTTAGACATAGTTAATTTTACATAACACAAAAAGTTAAAGTTTTCCAACCCTGGAAACGTCTTTTTAATTTTTTTAATATTTTTTTAATTTGAAATACCAATTTTGGTCGTACTGAAGTGTAAAATAGGTTTATTTATTAAAAAAAAATAAAAATTTGTTTTCGGTAGTGACTTTTATATGGCAAAATCAAGTTTCAGTTCTCCAGCTCTGAAACCGTCTGCTCGATTTCGCTGATTTTCAATACCAATCTAAGTTGGACCATTTCCGACACACCAGTCCAAGAACGAAGTCTCTAGCTTTTCTGGGAGCTTCGGAAAACCGATTTCACGTACACCGGACGGACGGACGGACAGACGGACATCGCTTATTCGTCATCGCTATTCATAAGGACCCAGAATATATATATTTTTTTGGTCGCAAATTAATATTATGGAAATTACACACGGAATGACAAACCTATATATACCCTTTTCCATTTTTGGTAAAGGGTATAAAAATAACGGGAACGCTAAAAGAAGCAAAATACTTTTGTGATGTTGAAATTGCGTAGTTGATACAAGAAAAAGCAACAAAAGTATAACAACTAAATTCAAAGTTGTTGTTTTTTGTGTATCCATTCTATAGGCTTTGCTTTTTCAGTTACAAAAGAAATCAATTCAACATGTTGCCTAAATTTCTTATTTTTAATAAATTTAGTTAACTTTTTTGCAAAATATTTCTGAGAGTAACTGTATTTTATGTTTTGGAAAGAAAAGTTGGGTATAGAAAATATGAAAAATAAAAACCACAGCTCCACAGCTGGAAAATTTAACCTTTTTAGAGTTCCGTACACCAAAGGTGAAAAGGAGCCCTATTATTTTCGCTACACTGTCCGTCGGTCCGTCCGACTGCCACAGGGTGTTTTCTCGGGAACCGTAATAGCTACGGACCTGAAATTTGGACACAGTGTGTATACCTTTGGCCGCTACAACAACAAATACATGTGAGTTAAAAATTAAAGGGTGTTCCAAAACGAGCAACGAAAAATGTTAAAATCCCATGTAACATATGTATGTATATGGGCATTTCCTGGGGTCACGAACGTACGTACGTTCGTACTCTTTTAATGTACAAAGAATATAGAAAACAAAACTTTTCCTAGCATTTTTTTTGCGATTTGATAGCATTTTGGTAGCTCTATGTTTAGTGCAAAAAATTTAATTTCATCGAGTTTAAGTTTTCATATTAATAGTTATAAACATGTGGTCACGAACGTACGGAAAATAGAAGTCAACTTTGGCTGACAGTAGTGAAATGTTAAAATCTGCGAAATGGATCGGAATAATGAAAAGTGCTTAATTTATTTTAAAAGTGTATTAATGTAGGTTTCTATCCAGTATTTACACAATAAAATACCTCTATTGGTTTTTGTATAATTGGCTAAGTACCGGTCGCGAACGTACGTGTCGCGAACGTACGATTTTTCCATATTTTTTTTATTATTATCACCATGCATTTTCACATAAGTATCTAAAAATTTCCTCAACAAAAATCATAATACTTAATTTATAGTGTGTAGTAACACTTATAACAAGAAATAGACTATTTTTAACCCCCGGCCAAAAAGGGCGTGTTATAAGTTTGTATTGTGTGTCTGTGTGTCTCTCTGAGTCCACGTAGAGACCAAACAGCTGGACCGATTTTGATTTAGTTTTTTCTGTTTGAAAGGTGACTTGATCGAAAGGGCTCTTTGCTATGTTTTAAGACAATCGGTCTAGCCGCTTAGAAGATATCACATCTTCTCTAAATATATTCGGGGTTTTTTTATATTTATGAAATTAAATTTTAAAAATATTTTTGTTTTTATTGAATAGACCGTTAGAGCTGTGCTTAAGAGTGTTGCCAGTTTAGGGGATTTGTCCCCAAATTGGGGATTTTTTTTCGCGAATGGGGATGAACATTTCGTATTGGGTATCTGTGGATTTTTTGGCGACGATAACCAAATTTTAGGGGATTTATTTTTATAACTGATGGTAACAAGCATGATTTTTGAACTAAGAAATATGCGCCTGGCAAGTCTGAAAGTATGTGTTGCTATCCATAGTGAATTGTTTCTAGTAAAGAAGAAGTATCAACCACTAATGAACACTAGCAAAAAAAAATACGTAACAAAATGTAATATGACTTGTTGGAAGTACTCCTTAGAATAAACACACACTTTAAAAATAATTCAATTTGTTGTGACAAGTTTAATCCTTCTGCTGAAATGGTAAAAGAAACCTTTTTAATACAAGTACTACATATGTACAACAAAGTTTGAGGCTGAGGAATCAGAAGATTTGGAAATGGTTAACTTTGGTTAAAAAATTTTTATACTTATGTATACTAAACTATGTGTATTTTTTTCTTTACAAGTTTTATAAGTACAAATTAAATTAATATGAATGTAAATATAGCTATCCATATAAATGCATTTTATTGAATAAATCTGTTATTTTTGTCATTATTTTTTAAATAAAATTAAAAAATTTAATTTTTCGCAAAAGAAAAAATGTTAACCAAAAAAACTCAATTTGGGGATTTTTGGGGATAAAAAATCAAAAATTGGGGATAAGCTCTAGAAAAAACCGGCAACACTGGTGCTTAATTTAAAGTCCTAATTACAGAAAACCGAATGCATCATTCTGATATCTGGAATATTCGGTATATCATTAAATTTTTCTAGTAAATAAATGCATTGTTTATGAAAAAGTTTACTTACGGTCGCGAACGTACGAAATTTTGCAACTAAAAAAACTTTATTTAGCTGTAACACAGAATTTTTTTTATTTGCAAATTAGTGACACCGAACTTATTTAAAATGTGATATGTGTGGCACCTGTTGACGTTTAATGCAAAGCAATTACAATAAAATGAGGTTTTCGGTCGCGAACGTACGATTAAAACATAGATAAGAAACAAAGTAAAAATTAACCGTTAATCGAACTTTTTTTGTTCACCTTACAATTTCCTCTTCTTAATTGATTGTAATAAAGTCGTTTTGAAGAAATATTGCAACCATAACATATATGTACATATTTTGCATGTAAAATAATTAAATATAAAAATGTCTTTAGAAGTAGCTTAAAAATAAAATATCAAATTTTCCAGTTTCCAGCCCAATTTCCTCAAGTAAAATAGCTGAGATATGCTATGAAACTATCCTATTATAAAAATATAGGTTCTTTTTTATAATTATTAACAATAAAACACGATGAATATCAATATCAACATTTCATTTTTCCATCCTGGTTGACTCTTCGGAGGAAATGCCCATATACACTTGAAATGTGCATATACACTTGAAATTTGTGAGGTTACTGTATTTTTTTACAGACTACAACAATTAACACTAAAATTTAAAAAAATTAAAATTAAAGGGTATTCCATCAGTTTATGCTTTTTTGACTATGTAATTTTGAGAACTTGCTGTATCTTGGAAATCGTAACAGCAAAACTGTTGAAATTTTCAAAAACGGTAAAACTAAAAAATCAAAAAGTTATAAAATCGACAAACCGAAACAAAATCGCCAAAAACAAAAAAAAATCACCAAAACAAAAAAAGCACCACATTGAAAAAAATTTCTGAGACTAAAATAAATTGCAAAAAACCGGAAAAATCGCCAAAATAAAAAAATCGCCAAAATGAAAAAAAACCCCAAAAAAGGAAACGAAAATCGCCAAATGAAAATAAATCGCCAAAACAAAAAAAATTGCAACAAAAAAACCCCAAAAACAGAAAAATTCGCCAAAATGGAAAAAGTCGCAAAATAAAAAACAAACCCAAAAACAGAAAAAAAGTCGTCAAAATTAAAAAAATTCGCCAAAATGAAAAATAAAATCCCCAAAAAACAGAAAAAAGCGCCAAAACGAAAAAAGCGACAAAACTAAAATAAATTGTTTAATCTAAAAAAAAAAGGAGAGAGGTGTCTTAGGACACCCGGTTATAGCAATTGCTACTTAGCTATATAATACTATGTTCACACTTATGTTTTTAAACGTGTTTAACACCTTATTCGTGTTTTTGAGATTGTTGTTTTGTTAAACATTTCAAATGAAGTGTTTTGTTAAACATCTCAAATGAAGTGTTTAAGATTTAAACACGTAAATAGAGTATGTTCAGTCCGTTTTTTGATAATTCTGGCACCTTTGTTTTGTTATTAAATGGCGGCAGCTGATACATTATTTGGTAAGAAAGTAATTACTTAAAAAATAGTGAATTATTTACAAAAACATTTGTTGTTTGAAAAGTATAATTATTCGTAATTTTTTACAAATACAATAATTGACAATAATACTGACAAAACGACAACCTTAAACATCTCAAATATAATGTGAACGGTTGTGTTTAGTTCTTAGAAAACTCGTCTTAAGCACAATTGTGAAAATGTCGTCGTTTGGTTTCTGGTTTGCTACAGACATAATGTATTTTGAATATACTGTGCCGCAAACCAGAAACCAGCTGACGATGTATTAAACATGTTTAAAAAAACATGTTTAAAAAGTGTGAACATAGTATAAAACAAACTTATGCCCTAATTCAGTAAGAAGATTTAGGACGTTTTTGTTTGAAAATGCTTCTGAGTTCTTGTCTTTGAAGTCTTTAAATTATTTTCTTCAAAAATGATTGTTGTATTTGATAATGAAAAATAAAAATATTATTGCCATGTTTTTAAAACATAAATATCAAATCAAAGTATTATTCAATAGTTTGAAAAATATATGAAAAAATATGTGTTGGATATAATGTTTAGAACAAAATCATAAAGCAAATACACGAACCTTCTAGCATAGACAATAAATAATAATCGTTTTAAAGAATCAAAACTGCTGCTTTTTTTCGTCCATAGGGCATTAATGTGTTTAAATTCGCCGCAAATATTTCAAAGCGTTTCCATTTATAACCCATTATTATCTTTTCTAGCGGAGCACGATTAAATGAATATATTGTTTGTGGTCGGCGGCGGCGGTTATTCGTCTTACAGTCGATCGGCAATGTTCTCTGGCTTGTGCTTATTTGCAAAAAATAATACAAAAACAAACTGAGCGATGTTTTTCATTGTTTTTGTTTTTGTTGAACTCATTTCAAAGAACCAAACAAAACAAAATCAAACAATTTGCTTCGTTTATTTTCGTACGCTGCTTTTAAGTACAAAGGAATCAAAACAAAAACAAATTTATAACTGTAATAGTGTCGGTTAATTTTGTTACGAAAATTATTTTCTAAGCCCTGTATCTCGCCATAAATAGCAATAGCTATAAAAATTCAAAAAAGCAAAACCGCCACATTAAACAAATTCTCAAAACCGAATGTACGGAACCCTTCGTATGCGAGTCAAAGTCGCACTTTACTGAATTAATTTTATATTAAAGTAACTAAAGGCCTCTTCATCTAAATGCGAACGACAGATACGATCGAAAATTTACATTAGAAACAAAAACAAAAAACGGAAGTTTGTTTTTGTATTCAATATAAATATTCGATCGAACCTATCGTTCGCATTTAGATGAACAGGCCCTAAATAAAACTAGTATTTCCCTTATTTCTTTTTTTTTTCTTTGTTCACTTAACATATTTTATATATTTTTTAAAGAACAAGATTGATATAAGGAACCAAAAAAATCTAAAATGAGAGTTCCGGGGTTGGGAAAAGTACACTTTTTTTATATATAAAACTAATTAAATAAAGCTAGTTATTTCTTTAATTAATTATATTCTATGTTTTAGAAAGAAATAAATCAGTACTCGTATTAAAACCAGAAAAATTTAAATTATGGTTCCAGGGTTGGAATTCAAAAAAATTGGGTAAAAAATAACCAAAAATAATTATTTTTTCAGTTAAACATATTTCATATTTTAGGAAGGTCTTTACTCAAGCAAATTCTTTAGTCGAAAAAAACCAATAGGTCATTTACTAAAAATTGCACTGTAACAAAAAATTATAAATTTTATCACAAAACAAATATGTACGAGGGCGGTTCGGAAACTTCTTAGCCTAGTACAAGAAGCGCGGTATAAACAGGAAAAAGTTAAGTGTTTTGGAAACTTCCATCTCTGCTATGAACACATGTTAAATTTTGTTTGTTTGTTTTTTTAACAATGGAAAAATTAGAAATGCGTGGTGTCATTAAATATTTACATAAAAAAGGTTTATCGGGACAAGAAATTCATAATGATATGGTGAATGTGTTAGGTGAAAGTGCTCCTTCATATGCAACAGTAAAAAATTGGGTTGCTGAATTTAAACGTGGTCGTACAAGCATTGAAGATGAACCACGTAGTGGACGTCCATAAACAGCAACAACAACAGAAATTGTAGCCAAAGTGCATGATATGGTATTAAATGATCGACGAATAAAAGTGCGTGAAATATCTAATATCATGGGCATCTCAAATGATCGAGTCCATTTAATTTTGCATGAAGAACTACAGATGAAAGAGCTTTCTGCAAGATGGGTGCCGGATTTGTTAACAGTCGACCAAAAACGCATAAGAATGAACATTTCTCAAGCTTGTTTGGATCGATTTAAGCGAAATAAAATGGATTTTAAGCGTCGTTTCATAACTGTTGATGAGACATGGATCCACCACTATACTTCAGAGACAAAAGAACAATCCAAACAATGGACTGAAGCTGGAGGAAGTGCCCCAAAGAAGGCAAAAACAATTCAATCGGCTGGTAAGTTTATGGCAACGGTTTTTTGGGACTTCAAAGGTATTTTATTGATTGACTATCTGCAAAAGGGTAAAACAATAAATTCAGAGTACTATTGCAACCTTTTGGATCAAATTCAAATTCGAGAAAAACGTCCTGGCTTACAACACAAAAAAAATAATTTTTCATCAAGACAACGCACCAGCGCACAAGAGTGTTTTAACAATGGCTAAAATCAACGTATTAAAGTACGAGTTGCTTGACCACCCACCTTATTTTCCTGATTTGGCTCCCAGTGACTTTTACCTGTTCCCAAATCTAAAAAAAGTCCTTGCTGGCAGGCGTTTTACCTCAAATGAAGATGCAATTACAGTTGTAAACCACTATTTTGAAGACCTTGAGGAAAACTATTTTAATCAAGGGATAGAATTGCTAGAAAAGCGTTGGACTAAGTGTATTGAAGATTCAGGAGATTATATTGAAAAATAAAAATATTTTTGAATATTTTTGATAGGCTAAGAAGTTTCCGAACCGCCCTTGTATGTATGTACTTATGTATGCATCTGTGTACTACATATACATACGTTGGTAAAGTGTATATAAGATTCGGCACAGCCGAATATAGCACTCTTACTTGTTTATTTTTTATTTTTTTTGTTCGGTGCTTATCATTCATGTCAAGTTTCGTTGGAAACGGATTATAATAAATATATAAATAATATATTTAAATGTGCTGAGCCGAAGTACATAAAATAGGAGGCTTTAACCTTATGAGCGTGTTAACGCCCACTTCTTTCAACGAAAATTTATCGCCCTGCACTATTGCAACATGTATGCCGAATTTCAATCAAATCTTTTGAGTTAAACGCCTTAGATTTATTTTTTTAATTCTGAGCTTTATAGACATAGCCCCGCCCTCTTGGTTAAAATTTTCAAATTTGGTGGTTACTCACAAAGGTCTACTTGTGTACCAAATTTCAGCTCTCTTTCAGTTAAAATGTTCAGATTTTTCTTGGTGGTTACTTACAAAGGTCTACTTGTGTACCAAATTTCAGCTCTCCTATAAGAGCTATACCTAGCGGAAGTGCTTTATAATGAGTCAGTCAGTGAGTATATCTTAAAACATGGACTTTTTGCACATTCATATCTCAGGAAGCTTTCGTATATGAGGTAACATGAATTAATTCTAATTAGGGTTTAAGTTTCACAAACAAAGTTATAAGGGGGTTAAAAACAGGTCGAATGGCTTCGTGTTAATACACACTGCGGCCGTACTTGGCCTGGCGCACTACAGTGCGCCTAGATTTTCAATTCAGTGCAATATTGGCGTGGCCCCGCCACTCCTAGTTAAAATGTTTGGGTTTTTAGATTTTTTTAGTTGATTTTTTGCCTACTTGCGTATCAACTTTCAGCTCTCTAGCGCAGGTTTAATTTTTTATTTTTATGGGCGTATTCCCGCCCACTTTTTTAAAAGAACAAATTTTTTGTCCGCTGCTTATCATTCGTGTCAAGTTTCGTTGGAAACCAAATATGTATACAATAATAGTTATATAAATTGCTTTAGTTAAACGCCTTAGATTTGTTTTTTTTTAATTCTGAGCTTTATGGGCGTAGCCTTGCTCCCCCCCCTGCCTATAATTTCTGGGTTTTCAGATTTTTCTAGATAGCTGCTAACCTAGACCTACTTGTTTATCAAATTTCAGATTACTAGCCCACTTTTCCAAACTCAAGATTTTTTCGGACAGAGCTTATTATTCGTGTCAAGTTTCGTTGCAAACGAATAATAATACCTATATAAATAGTGAAGGGTGTTTTTTTAGAGGTATAGAGCTTCGAATTGAAATAAAACACAAGAAAATCGTTTTAATGTCCATCAATTTGGCTTTATTGGAAGGATAATTTTATGCCATTAATGTTTAAATATGATTTCGGGCATGTGGCCGCCGCGGCTGGCTCGAATAAAGCCAATTCTACAGGTCCAATTTTCAACCACTTTTTCGAGCATATGGGGCCGTATGTTGGCAATAACGCCACGAGTGTTGGCTTCCAAGTCCCCTAACGTTTCTGGTTTGTTGGCGTAGACGAGCGACTTCACATATCCCCAAAGAAAATAATCCAATGGTGTCAAATCACACGATCTTGGTGGCCAATTGACAGGTCCATTCCGCGAAATTATGCGCTCATCGAATGTTTCCTTCAATAAATCGATTATGACGTGCGCTGTGTGGCATGTAGCGCCGTCTTGTTGGAACCACAACTCATCCACATTCAAAATCTTCCATAAAGTTGATGGAAAAAGCTCCAATTGCTGTGCACGGTGGCGAATCGATTCATTCGGGTCCTCTTCAACACTTTGCTCTACAGCGGCAATTGTTTCTTCGGTGCGCACTGTTCGACGTCTCTGCGGATGCGTATTATCACATAGAGTAAACGTAGTGCGAAAACGATCCATGGTTAACCGAATTAATTGCTCTGATGGACGATTATGTCGACCATAAAATGGACGGAGCTTGCGGTAAACTTCGCGAACTGAACCATTATTTTCGAAATAAATTTGCACGATTTGCAAGCGTTGTTCTTTTGTCAACCTGTTCATGATGAAATGGCAAACCAAACTAAATATTAATCACTTGACAGCTGACAAAATGGCCGCCAGTTAAAAAAGTGAAGCCAACTTAAAGTTCTATACCTCAATAAAAAACACCCTTTATATCTAAATATGATGAGCCGTAGTACATGAAAGTGAGGTTTAAATTGTTTTTTAATAAAAAAAATGTATATCCTTACATTATCGCAGTATATATGACATACTTCAATAAAATAGCTTCCATTAAGCACCTTAGATTTGCTTTGTCAATTCTGACCTTTATGGGCGTAGCCCCGCCCTCCTGGCTAAAATTTCCGGGTTTTCAGATTTTTTTTAGTTGAGTGCTAAAATAGACCTTGTTCTGTATCGAATTTCAGCTTACTAGCGCAAATTTGAATTTTTATGGGCGTAGCCCCGCCCTCCTGGTTAAAGTTTTCATGTTTTCAGATTTTTCTAGTTCATTGCTCACCTAGATCTACTCGTGTACCAAATGTTATATCTTTGGAAGCTTTTGTTGCAACTTTCAAACTTCGCCTATGTGGTGACATGAATTAATTCTAATTATGAATTAAATTTTAGAACTGTACGTCGGCCGGGAACAAACATATAAGGGGGTAAAAACGCGACGAATGGCTTCCTGTAAATATACACACTGCGTGCATTGGCCGGAACTTGGACTGCCGCACTATCGTGAATAACTACAAATTACTCCATACTTGTTGGGTCAAAAACAAAACGAAACCCTATCAGGTATTCAACAAATCCAGTGTTGAAAATTTCAGCTCTTACAGTTCCAGAGATGAATTACTAATGTAATGTGAACTTCGGCGGCATGAAATAAGTCCCTACACAGAGAAAACAGTGCCTACTAAATACCTCATAAAATAGAACAAAATTAATAAGAAATCTCTGTTTTTTTTCAATAAGGAAATCTTATTAATTTCATAGAGAAAACCTTTTTGAATAAAACTTTTTAAAAAAAATTAAACCGACTTCAAAATTAAGCACTAAAAAGCTAAAAATAATATAGATCTAGTTAAATAAAAGATTTTTATATATGTTACCTACAGTGCCGTTTGAAGTTGGTGCCAGCAACATTGGTAACTAAGCACATACTAAGTACATAAAAATTACTTGCAGTGTTTTTACCGGGCATGTTCCTATGTGTTTAGTACCAGTATTACTGGCACCAACTTCAAACGGCACTGTAGGTAACATATATAAAAATCTTTTATTTAACTAGATCTGTATTATTTGTAGCTTTTTAGTGCTTATTTTTGAAGTCGGTTTAATTTTTTTTTTAAGTTTTATTTTTACTTTTTTAGTGCATACTTTTGAGCTCTTGTTAATTCAAAAAAGTTTTATTTGTAAGTATCTTTTTTTATTTAGAAATATGGTCCAGTTTCGTAAAAATCGATTAATTAAAAACACGTGAAATATAGTATTAAATTTTATGGGGCGTGGCTACGCCAATTTTTTTAAAACAAGATTGTGTATTTTTAAGAGTTCAAGGTATGTGCCAAGTTTCGAAAATATTGGTTAAGTACAAGCACATGAAATATTATACTAAAATTTAATAGGCGTGCCCCGTCCACTTTTTTGAACGCAATTTTGTGCCTTTATTAAAGCTTAGAGTGTGTGCCAAGTTTCGTAAAAATCAATGAAATAGAACCCTGTGAAATATAATATAAAATTTTAATGGGCGTGACCCCGCCCACTTTTTTCAAATGAAACCAATGGGAAGCTACACCCTATCAAACAACAAAAAAAATTTACAATCGGTCTAAAATGCACCGAGTTATGAACCTACACACTAGACCGTATCGCAAAAAAAAAGTTCTCCGTACACCAGCAAATATAAAGTATTATTCCAAGGAGATTTCAAAAAAAAATTTTTTATTTTTTTTTGCCGAACGTAGGGGTCGCCTTTTTAGTTTTTTCTTTATATCTTCCATATTTACAGTCCGATCTTAAAGTTTGATATAGCGAATATTTTTGTCTAAGGGAGGCCAATATTTTTGCTCTAGGGTCCATTGACCTCAAGTGTACCGTTCTAGTACTTACCCCCCAAATCTCATTTCCTACCACCCTAATGTGACACCCTAATGTTAGAAATTTATAGCTCGCAAAAAATCATAAAGGTTTTGCTAAGAAAGTATTTCGATAATTACAGCACAACTATTTAAAAAATGCTTTTATAAATTTATTGTTGCAGACCGTAGGGGTCACCCTTTTAAATTTGTCATAGCTTCAGTATTTACATACAGATATGAAAGTATAATATATCGATGAGTTTGTCTGTGACAGATGAATTTTTTGTTAATTCAAAAGTCTTTGACCTCAAAAGTCTTTGACCTCAAGTAACCTTTACATCATACCTCAAATTATACAACAAGGAATAAGCAACAAAAAGCAAAGTAAAATAATAGAAATTTTAGTCGATCATATCTCGACGTGGTTCAAGTTGGCTATATTTTTGACGGGTCTCGAGTTTAGAAAAAATGTGGCCCACGCTCGGTGTTTGAGAATGAGATGGATAAGCTGTGAAAATAATTAGGTTTAGCAAAGAAAACTATGAAATGAAGATATTTTTCTTGCGCTTACCTGGTAATTCGATTACATCTTGCGAACATTGTAATGCTTCTTGATGATCTTGGGTATAGTTAAAACTGCAAGCATTGCGGCTCTGTCAATTCGAATTTATTCCAATTGATCATATCGAAGTATGAGTCACTTTTGAAGTTTATAAAATTAACAACTTGTGGGCCGAACATTTGACGAATGCATCCAGTTGTATCATTACAGGCTAATAAAATTTTAGTATATGATGGGTTGATACTATAGACGTAATTGAGGTCAAAGACTTTTTATTTAAAAAAAATTGGCCTGCCACAGACAAACTCATAGATATATTATACTTTAATATCGTCAAATGTTCGGTCCACAAGTTGTTAATTTTATAAACTTCGAAAGTGACGCATACTTCGATATGATCAATTGCAATCAAATTGACAGAGCCGCAGACGTTCAACAGACCCTCCGTCCTGTTATCTAAAATAACTCGTAC
Organism: Tachina lurida; assembly: GCA_944452675.1. Lineage (NCBI taxonomy): Eukaryota > Metazoa > Arthropoda > Insecta > Diptera > Tachinidae > Tachina > Tachina lurida. The sequence goes on from OX101754.1 coordinate 80,481,878, forward strand.
TTTTTCCACCCTGAGAATGTTTTGTTATCGATGATAACAGACGAAGATGCGATAGTGCGTTTAGATGGCTATACTAAAATTTTATTAGCCTGTAATGATGCAACTGGATGCATTCTTCAAATGTTCGGCCCACAAGTTGTTAATTTTATAAACTTCAAAAGTGACTCATACTTCGATATGATCAATTGGAATAAATTCGAATTGACAGAGCCGCAATGCTTGCAGTTTTAACTATACCCAATATCATCAAGAAGCATTACAATGTTCGCAAGATGTAATCGAATTACCAGGTAAGCGCAAGAAAAATATCTTCATTTCATAGTTTTCTTTGCTAAACCTAATTATTTTCACAGCTTATCCATCTCATTCTCAAAACACCGAGCGTTTTGTTCATGTAGTACAACGCATGGGCCACATTTTTTCTAAACTCGAGACCCGTCAAAAATATAGCCAACTTGAACCACGTCGAGATATGATCGACTAAAATTTCTATTATTTTACTTTGCTTTTTGTTGCTTATTCCTTGTTGTATAATTTGAGGTATGATGTAAAGGTTACTTGAGGTCAAAGACTTTTGAGGTCAAAGACTTTTGAATTAACAAAAAATTCATGTGTCACAGACAAACTCATCGATATATTATACTTTCATATCTGTATGTAAATACTGAAGCTATGACAAATTTAAAAGGGTGACCCCTACGGTCTGCAACAATAAATTTATAAAAGCATTTTTTAAATAGTTGTGCTGTAATTATCGAAATACTTTCTCAGCAAAACCTTTATGATTTTTTGCGAGCTATAAATTTCTAACATTAGGGTGTCACATTAGGGTGGTAGGAAATGAGATTTGGGGGGTAAGTACTAGAACGGTACACTTGAGGTCAATGGACCCTAGAGCAAAAATATTGGCCTCCCTTAGACAAAAATATTCGCTATATCAAACTTTAAGATCGGACTGTAAATATGGAAGATATAAAGAAAAAACTAAAAAGGCGACCCCTACGTTCGGCAAAAAAAATAAAAAAATTTTTTTTGAAATCTCCTTGGAATAATACTTTATATTTGCTGGTGTACGGAGAACTTTTTTTTTGTTGCCTGTAGGGCGAGACGCTCTACTACACACATAAAAAAAAATAGAGACGAATTGATAAACTCCTTCTTTTTTTGAAGTCGGTTAAAAAATCAAGAAGAAATCTTCTATTTTTTATGAGGTTATCTTATAGATTTTTTCAATAAAAAAATAAAAAAAAATTGCGTACAGAGAAGAAATCTGTACTTATGTATTTTCATTTAAATTCTATACCATATACATATGTATGTAGTATTTTGTAGATCCCATCAAACAAAATGCTCCGAATTCGTAACGACTAGTCGACAAAATCTTCCGATTTCGGAACCGAAATATTACCGAAATCGTAACAATTTTTGTATGAAATGGTTGACACGACTTCGTAACGATATGTCAGTACGACATTACGGAACTTTCTGCGGGAAGAATATTCCAAAAGGTAGCCCGAATATACATATGTATATTCGTATGTAAATACCCATCAAACAAAATGCTCCGAATTCGTAAAGAATTCGGAACGACTGGTCGACAAAATCTTCCGATTTTGGAACCGAAATATTACCGAAATCGTAACAATTTTTGTATGAAATGGTTGACACGACTTCGTAACGATATGTCGGTATGAATTCGTTACGATAATTCGGTAAGAATTCGTACCGAGGTGTAGGTACGATTTCTTTTTGCTTTTAGAGCAGAGTACCGCTTCACCGTTATGTTGCTGCTATTATCGAAATAATTTGCACATACTCACGTTTTTTAATATTTGTTTCAATCCTTATTTTTCATCAACATATATACATACATACATATGTATGTATTAAAAAAAAATTTTTCACAGACTTTTACTATGTACTCAAAAATCAAAGTTTTAATGTTTAAAAAAAATTGTTCAGAAAAACTACCGAAATTTCTTAACGAGTTCGGTACGAAAAGTCTGAGTTCAGACAAACTGCCGAAATGTCTTAACGAATTCGGTACGACAATTCTGTCTTCAGAAAAAGTCGAAACATTTTTTTTGGGGGGGGTATTTACATACGAATATACATATGTATATTCGGGCAACCTTTTGGAATATTCTTCCCGCAGAAAGTTCCGTAATGTCGTACTGACATATCGTTACGAAGTCGTGTCAACCATTTCATACAAAAATTTTTACGATTTCGGTAATATTTCGGTTCCGAAATCGGAAGATTTTGTCGACCAGTCGTTCCGAATTCTTTACGAATTCGGAGCATTTTGTTTGATGGGTATACATGTACATATGTATATATGTATGTAATTTTATAGTATGTATTAAAGTCCTGCACAAGACCATTTATAAGAACTTTCAAGACATGAGGGAATTTTCAAATGCTTTAATGCAGAGAAATTTTCTAAAACAAACGCTAAACAACACTGTTTGCAATAATTTGTCTCAGCTATTGCAGGTATAGGAATAAAGAAGAATAGTTCGTGACTGAAAAATTTTTGATGCTTGCTTCTTTCTACGAATGGGCGCGTATACAAGCGTCATGCAGGTACATACACATACGCGTTGTGTGTATGTTTTTTTATTTTTCTGCGCACACACAAACGCACACATTTATTGACATTAGTTGTGTACGCATGCTTTAACAAAACCTCCCTTGAACACATCCCTCTAGTCATCCTAGAACCATATGTCTCTATGTCAACACTATTTTCTCTAGCAACAATTGCACTAGTTGAAATGTCTACAACTTTCCTTCTATGCGCGAGTAGAGATACGTTAGAGACAACAGTTCTATTGTATTTTTGGTGACCTTGTCAATGAACGTGTCAATAGTTTGTTTTTCTTTTTTATTATGCTATGCAATAATGTTAAAAACTTACGTAGATAAGTATGTATGTCTGTATGCATTTAAGTTTGTTTGCCCAACCCTTATAAAATTGTAGACGAGGGTCACTAAAATGTACTAGTGAATCTTTGGTTCAAGTGTCTCCATATGGTCGTAGAAGAATAGTGCTAAGGTCTACTGGTAGATTTTCAATGATAACCCTATGTTATATGTCAATAGGCGATTACATTGGCTGCGGTACACCTATTCAGTTGTACTATTGACAATGTCACTATTAAATCACTACAATTTTACTATTGACATCGAGCGAGGAAATATCGATATTGTAGACTAGAGCAACTAAAATTTACTAGTGAATCTTTGGTGCCAATGACTCCATGTGGTCCCAAAAGAACTACTTAGTCAGTATTGCTACAGTCTAGTGGTGGATTTTCAATGACAAGCTAATGTTAAATGTCAATAGATAATTACATTGGATGGGGTACACCTGGTCAGTAGTACTACTGACAATGTCACTAGTAAATCACTACAATTTTCAGCAGGGATAATAGCTTACCATCTACATATTACACACACACTCAAACGTACAATATTGTAAATAACAAGCATACACGTATCAACACTACTTTGTTGTTTGTTTGTTCATAACAAGAAGTCTTCACGACATTGCTTGTTAGCACTCATATACACATACACCAATGCATCTATCGTGCTTTGCTTATAATACGATCGCATTTATTATTGGTTTAGCATTCTACAGCCACGAGAATAGATTTAAAAAGCAAGACGTATTTAAATTTCAAGACTATTTACGCAGGTCTTTAGTATGTATGCATGTATGTATATAGTTGTTTACGTTTTTTCTAGTGATGACACTAAGTGTAAAAAGGCTATTTTACTTGCGGTCTACACGTAACATAAAATGACTAACTTTAACATTAATTTCTAGTTAATGTTAAGTGTAGACTTCAAATGTTAATGTTTGGTTAAGGTTTATATTAAGGTATCTTCCCAATATTTCTTATCAAGAACACACAACATGCTATAATGGATGGGTGTAATCCGACACGGATTGGGTCAATTTATTACTGCCCTCTTTTCAAACTAACCTAACCTATCTCTTTAAACAACTCAGTTAAAATAAGAGATGACAAAAAAGGAGATAGCACACAAAAGGATATAGTCGGTCTCTATTCCATAACCTTAAATTCTGCTGGGCAAAACTCTAACGGCGTAATTTTTTTACTTACTTGCAGTTTGTGTTAAAAAAAGTCATTTCATGTCAGCAGGAGACGAAGAGTTAGGAATGTTAAATTTAATTTTCAAATGAGTTTAGTTCAGTTTATTTTTTATTAAAAAGTGTTCTTCTATCAAGAGTCGATCCATTACACTCGAAGTATTCTATATTACTAAGTCCATAAATTTATTATTTATTCTTTCGAGTTATGACGTTATTTGAGTAAATGAGAGATATGTACTTACATGTATTTTCAATAAAAGAAAACCAATATGTTAAATTTTATCGAGTTTATTGCCAATTTGGTAATATATTTTTTCAACGATAGTATCGCTATCGGGAAACAACTATCGATAGTCTAATGAAAAAGAAACTATCGATACTATCGATAGTTTGCCAGCTCTATTCTATGAGGCAGTTTTTCTCTGTGTACAAACAGAAATGAAATAATGCCCTACTTTTTAGGGACTTATTTCATATGAAATAAAACCCAAATTTTAAAAATGAAATAAGCCCCCAATAGACATTCAGCATATGAATGAAACAAATTATTTCAATAAGTGTAAGACTTAAGGCTTAAAAATCGTATCTGCCTATTAGTCTTCACTAGATTATTCTTCAAAAATGTTCTCACTAGGCGCCATATTTACAAAAATTCAGATACAGTACAAAACAGGCGGCATGAAATAACTCCCCACGAAATAAATCCCCAAAAACAGAATTAAATAAGTCCTCGATTTTAAAAATGAAATAAGTCCCCAACGAAATGAAATAATGCCCTAATTTTTAGGGACTTATTTCCTATGAAATAAAACCCCAATTTTAAAAATGAAATAAGCCCCCAATAGACATTCAGCATATTGAAACAAATTAACTCACTTTTTATTTACAATAAGAGTAAGACCATTAATTTTGCGTCACGTGAGTGTCATATTATATTTTTAGACGCTTGCATGAAAAAGGACAATATTTAGAGCTTTTTTCTTACAAATCACATACAAGTTTGGACTAAAACCGTGGACTCAAAAATCGTATCTGGCGATTCATCTTCACTAGATTCTTCTTTAAAAATGTTCTCACTAGGCACCATATTTACAAAAATTCAGATACAGTACACAACATATACCTATATAAATACATATTTATATATATATATAAATTAGAGTGGCCGTTAATTGTATGGAGACTTTTTTTGTTGATTTCTTTTACAAAATGGCGTCTGTTGGCCTCCATATTGAATTTTGACAACTGTCATATCTTTAGTGACACTCTCGGGATTAAGACAAATCGATTGTCGTATGAATTATCCACGCGTTCAGTTTATATAGTGCCGCAAAGGAACACACATACATATATACATTAGAGTGGCCGTTAATATATAGAGATTTTTTTGTTGAGTTCTTTTACTCTCACCCACCAAATCGATTCAGTTTTATTTAAAAACAAGTAAGAGTGCTATATTCGGCTGTGCCGAATCTTATATACCCTTTACCAAAGTTATTTAACAAAAAAATTAAAAAAATTGTGTTATCTAGTTACTTTTATATGTCAAAATCAAGTTTCAGTTTTCCAGCTCTGAAACCGTCTGCTCGATTTTGCTGATTTTCAATACCAATCTAAGTTGGACAATTTCTGACATACCAGTCCAAGAACGAAGTCTCTAGCTTTTCTGGGAGCTTCGGAAAACCGATTTCACGTACACCAGACGGACGGATGGACGGACGGACATAGCTTATTCGTCTTCCCTATTCATAAGGACCCAGAATATATACATTTTATGGGTCATATGAATATTATGGAAATTACACACGGAATGACAAATCTATACATATATACCCTTTTCCATTTTTGGTAAAGAGTATAAAAAATTCAGTAAAGTGCGACTTTGACTCGCGCACGAAGGGTTCCATTCGTACATTCGGTTTTGAGCATTTTTTAATGTGGCTTATTTGCTTTTTCGAAGTTTTTTTCAGTTTAAACGATTTATTTAGTTTTGTCGCTTCTTTTTCGTTTTGGCGTTTTTTTCTGTTTTTGGAGGTTTTTTTCATTTTGGCGATTTTTTTCTGTTTTGAGGCCTTTTTTCATTTTGGCGATTTTTTCCTGTTTTTTGGGCTTTTTTTCATTTTGGAGACTTTTATCATTTTAGCGATTTTTTTTTCATTTTGGCGATTTTTTCCTTTTGGCGGTTTTTTTTCCTAGAGTTTTTTTTCATTTTGGCGATTTTTTATTTTGGCAATTTTGTCATTTCATTTTGGCAATTTTTTTCTGTTTTTCATTTTTGCAATTTTTTTTCATTTTGGTGATTTTTTTAATTTTTGCGATTTTTTCATTTTGGATATTTTTCTGTTGCTTGGGGTTTTTTTCATTTTGGCGATTTTTTGTTTAGGGTTTTTTTTCATTTTAGCGATTTTTTTATTTTGGCAATTTTGTGTTGTTTTTGGGGTTTTTTCATTTTGGCAATTTTTTTTCTGTTTTTGGAGTTTTTTTTTCGTTTTTGGCGATTTTTTTTAATTTTGGCGATTTTTTTTTCATTTTGGCGATTTTTTTTTCATTTTGGCGATTTTTTCCTGTTTTTTTTCGTTTTGGCGATTTTTTTTCATTTTGGCGTTTTTTTTCATTTTGGGGATTTTCTTTCGTTTTCGCGATTTGTTTTTCATTTTAGCAATTTTTCCGGTTTTTCGCGATTTATTTTAGTCTTAAGCTAAGTTCAGACGATATGTTGAATCAGCATATTTACGCTGAAAAAATTTTTACAACTGCCAGCATATCGTGTAAATGCAAAATTTTTTCAGCATACGCATGTTTGACAACGTTTGTTAGGCTTATGTTGACAATAGAAACAAACGTATGTTGGTAATTTCAGCATATCGTCTGAACAGCATAAAATATGCTTGGCCTTTATATGCTGACAGATATGTTGTTTGTTGAAAATGTTATTTAAACTTTTCAACATATGCCAAATTTTTATGCATATGTGTCGAATAGCTTAGCCGAGCCGCCGTTAGTTTCTTTTTAGTGTAAATACAACTCGTGTCGAAAATGTGCATTAAAGCACACACATACCAAAATAAAATGAAATTTAGTTGAAATTTAAGCAATGCGAAACTCTCAAATCAAAAAATAATAAATGGTTTGAAAATTTACAATCAACGGCAAGGCGATTAATTAAATGCTCACAGCCGGATTTTAGCTGACGTCGCATTTTTGTTTTCAACGGCGGCAAACGTGCAAATTAATGGGCATAAGTATTCGAATGTCAGTGGAGTATGTAAACATCAAACAATAAATTATAAAATACTTTTTTATTTGCTTTCCTTGCTTTTGTTTTGCTGCTTTATTTTATTTCTTGGTAAGTTCTGCAATATTTTACTTTTATGTTGTACAATAATAGTACTATTTTTCTTCATGCGCACATCCATACATGTGCACATACATACCAATGGATCCAATTAATGAAGAATACTTGGACAACTTTGGCGATGTGGAAGAAATTCTTGAAACACAAAATACATTGCCGCCAGAAACAAAAGTGAGAAAAAAGTACACACAAATTAGACACACCGAATGGACTCACGAGGATATAGTTAAATTAATAAATTCCGTGGAAGAACGCCCAACGCTTTGGGACATTAGTTCTTCGCAATATAAATTGCCGAAAACATCGGCACCTTCTTTCTCCCGCCGTTCAACCCATTTTCTTTTCCAAACTCTACGTCTTTTTGGTTTTGTTTCTGCTTCATCATCATCAAAAACTATCGCTGTGCAAACAATAGCTAAAGCAAGTTCCTCTGATGATATTATTTTTAAATAAATAAATAAATAAATAGTAATGTCAAACTCACTAATTTCATAAACAAATGCTCATATATGCAGCATATATATTACCATATAAATTTCAACATATCGTATAAACACAAAAATCGTATGCTAACTTTTATGTTGACATTCCATTTGCTGATATATGCTGACATTAAAAAATTTGGTAGTTTCAGCATATGGTGTAAACACCTAACATATGATATATGTTGACATAGGAATTTGCTGCTACTTTTAATCAAATGGGTGTCAGCATATATATGCTTATTCAACATATCGTCTAAACTTAGCTTTAGACATTTTTTTTAATTTGGTGCTTTATTTCGTTTTGGCGATTTTTTTTTTTGTGTTTGGCGAGTTTTTCTGTTTTGGGGTTTTTTTCATTTTGGCGATTTTATTCTGCTTTTTTTTTGGTTTTTTTTTCATTTTGGCGATTTTTTTTCATTTTGGCGATTTTTTTTTCATTTTGGCGATTTTCTCTCATTTTGGCGATTTTTTTCATTTTAGCAATTTTTCGGGTTTTTCGCAATTTATTTTAGTCGTAGACATTTTTTTAATTTGGTGCTTTTTTTCATTTTGGCGATTTTTTTTTGGTTTTTGGCGATTTTTTTCGGCTTGGCGGTTTTATAATTTTTTGATTTTTAGTTTTACCGTTTTTGAAAATTTCAAGAGTTTAGCTCTTACGGTTTCCAAGATACAGCAAGTTGTCAAAATTGCATAGTCAAAATTGCATTAACTGATGGAACACCCTTTAATTAAAATTTTTTGAAATTTTAGTGTTAATTTTTGTAGTCTGTATACAAATACACTAACCTTACAAATTTCAAGTGTATATACATACATACATACATACAATTGTATGTATATTACATGAGATTTTAACATTTTTCGTTGCTCGTTTTGGAACACCCTTTAATTTCCAATTCTCATGTATTTTTTGTTGTAGCGGCCAAAGGTCTATACACTGTGTCCAAATTTCAGGTCTCTGGCTCTTACGGTTCTCGAGACAATACCCTGCATAATTTTAGACATAGTTAATTTTACATAACACAAAAAGTTAAAGTTTTCCAACCCTGGAAACGTCTTTTTAATTTTTTTAATATTTTTTTAATTTGAAATACCAATTTTGGTCGTACTGAAGTGTAAAATAGGTTTATTTATTAGAAAAAAATAAAAATTTGTTTTCGGTAGTGACTTTTATATGGCAAAATCAAGTTTCAGTTCTCCAGCTCTGAAACCGTCTGCTCGATTTCGCTGATTTTCAATACCAATCTAAGTTGGACCATTTCTGACACACCAGTTCAAGAACGAAGTCTCTAGCTTTTCTGGGAGCTTCGGAAAACCGATTTCACGTACACCGGACGGACGGACGGACAGACGGACATCGCTTATTCGTCATCGCTATTCATAAGGACCCAGAATATATATATTTTTTTGGTCGCAAATTAATATTATGGAAATTACACACGGAATGACAAACCTATATATACACAGAGAAAACAGATTCGTTGAGACAACCGAATTTGTTGCCAATTTGTTGCTGCAACGAGTATAAACTATGATAGTAAGCTCAACCTATAGTTAGTTGCAGCAACTGATAGAAAGTGTTTATTTTAACATTAATATAGAACGACAATTTTTTAGTTGCCAATACCAAAAGTTGGTAGTAACATCCAATTCATAATATTTTATTCGGTTGCGTTAACCAATCAATGAATTAGTCATGGCAAAAGCATACGCTCGGTTGATGCAATCAATTTAAGAATTGTCAGAATCATATCTTTATTATAATTATGCCCTTATGGCAACAAACATGGATTTTTTTTTTGGATTAACAGAAAATTGATTGCGTGAACTGAAATATAGTTTATGCAAATGATATTTTGTTGGACTAACCATTTTCCAACCAATCTTTTTTCTGGGTGTACCCTTTTCCATTTTTGGTAAAGGGTATAAAAATACACAAAAATTTCATAGCGATAAGTTATGCTTTAGGGGGTGCGAAGTCATTTTCCTTCCCTGATCTATAGACTAGGGGGTAAAATCTTTTTCACAATACAATCACAAATTTTGAGTGAGATGAGATGCACACCGCGTTATGAAATCGGTGTGAGCTATGTATGAGTGTATTAGTGTTTGAAACAAGCAATACAAACTTATTTAAAATAATATTTAAGAAATTTATTATTCGACTTATTGTCATAAGTTTATTTTAATTTGAAAATTTATTTACTGTGGTTCATCGATGTCTATATGCATTTCATTGTTGCTGTAACATATCGTCAGTTTGTGATTTGTCATCGATGTCTATATGCATTTCATTGTTGCTGTAACATATCGTCAGTTTGTGATTTTCAAAAATATTATTATTTGTGAATTCTCAAATAGTTTTTGAAAGTCCGTACATAAGATAAGAGGTTTGTGACTGTTCAAAATGTGTGGTTGGAGTCTACTGACGATTTGTTACAGCAACAATGAAATGCATATAGACATCGCTGAACCACAAGCAAATAAATTTCAAATTATTTAAAATAATGTAAATACATAGGAATTTACTGGTTGTTGTTTGTTTTATTTAACTTGATAATTGCTTTATTAGGGTTCCGTACACCAAAGGAGAAAAGGAACCATATTGTTTTCGCTACGCTGTTCGTCTGTCCGTCCGTCTGTCACAGGGTGTTTTTTCGAGTGCCGTAAGAGCTACAGACCTGAAACTTGGACACAGGGTGCATACATTTCGACGCTACAACAACAAACACATGAGAGTTCAAATTAAAGAGTGCTCAAAAACGAGCAAAGAAAAATGTTAAAATCCCATGTAATATACATACATACAATTGCATGCATATACACTTGAAATTTGTACGGTTAGTGTATTTTTATACAGACAACAACAATTAACATTAAAATTTAAAAAATTTTAATTAAAGGGTGTTCCATCAGTTAATGCAATTTTGATTATGTAATTTTGACAACTTGCTGTATCTTGGAAACCGTAAGAGCAAAACTCTTCAAATTTTCAAAAACGGTAAAACTAAAAAATCAAAAAATTATAAAATTGCCAAACCGAAAAAAATTGCCAAAAATTAAAATAAAATCGCCAAAATGAAACAAAAAACCACAAAAACAAAAAAATCGCCAAAATTAAAAAAAAAAATCGCCAAAAGAAAAAAAACTCCAAAAACAAACAAAAAATTGCCAAAATGAAAAAAAACCTCAAAAACAGAAAAAAAGCTCCAAAACGAGAAAAAAGCGGCAAAACTGAAAAAATCGTTTAAACTGAAAAAAACTTCAAAAAGCTAAAAAGCCACATTAAAAAATGCTCAAAACCGAATGTACGGAACCCTTCGTGTGCGAGTCAAAGTCGCAATTTACTGAATTTATTTTAATTGCAATTGGTACACAACAACAAGAACAAAAAAAAACTTTGCCACTTGCTAAAATTTTATTATGAATACGGCCCTACGATTTTACTGGTAATACAAATTAAATTTCATTATCAGTAAAAATTTTCTGAATTTTTTCAGTAAATTTACTGCCCATTTACTCCAAATAAGTTAAATAATATAAAACAAACAAAAACTAGCAAATTCCTATGTATTTACAATATTAAAAGTTTTGATACTTTTAATTGATTAATTTAAAAAAATATACTAAAAGCATAAGTACTTCCAACTTAAAAAAAAATTTTATTACTAGATGTTTACACATCTCGCCTGTGATCGGACTCACATTGTTTTTATCGAGCGAATTTTGAATTTTCTGACAATTTACTTTAAAAAAAACTTTAAAAAATATCCACAAGGTAAAGAGAAAAACCAAATAATAGTTTTATTGCTTTATCCCCATATGTATTTTTTGGCAGCATGAAATAACTCCCCACGAAATAAGTTACCAAAAAAATATGAAATAAGTCCCCAAAAAACATGTACAGAAAGCAGCAACAACGTTTTTTGGGGACAGATTTCGTTATTTTGGAGACTTATTTCATTTTTAATGAAATAAATCCATAAAAAATGTTTGGGAAATTATTTCATTTTCAAATTTATTAAAAAATCGTAATGAATGCTCGCTCCTCTTAGTTAAAGACATTGAATATTTTGAAGACGTGAGAAGTAAAATACAATTCAAACAATTTTACTTTACTTAAATATTATTTACTTTTTAGATTTTTGACGTGTTTTTTGTTATTACCAGGGACAAGGACTTCATGCATTAAAAAAAGATACTTTAGGCGCCTAAAATATGACATCAAAAACGGAAAATATACACTAAAAAGAGTAAAATATGCACATATTTAAAAAAATTTTAATTCAAAATAAAAGTTTTCGGTTTACATACAACTAAATAAAGATATAACTGCCTGTTCTGTAAATCGAGCCGATCTAAAAACTCTTGATTTAGAAAAATTAAATCCACTAATAGCGAATTTTTTCGAACATTTTTGTAGTTTTCTAGTTTTTAGAGCTTGAAATATCATATCTGATATTAATTTAGTATGTATGATTTACATCAATGGGGCCATTATTTATTTTTGGAAAACGAGAAAATTACTCGGATTCGGTTTACAGAACATGACCGATAAAAATATTTTATTTTCTCAAGAGGTGCGTGTACAAGCCTTTTACATTAAATTTTTACACAAGATTAAGTGATATAACGATTTTTCTGCACTATTAACGCCAAACACGCATTTTTCGAGATATCTTTATATTGCAAGGAGCGATACGTAAATATACATATATATATTTTCATATATTTTTAATATTTTAATTTTTTTTATTAATTATATTTTCGAGTGTGAAGTTCTATCAATTTGTTCTTACAAAGCTCTTGTGCATTGAAAAAGGCCTTGTAACGTCTGTGGATGTAATCGGCTCAAATGTAAATGATTCTTTTTATATAATATTGTATATTTATTTAATTTAACCATTACAATGAATTAAATACTAGCTATTAAATTTGTTTTTTTTAAGTCCATTATAATTTTTAAAAACAAAATCAAGTTACCACAGAATTGTTTCACTACTTTCGGCGTTAATAGCAGACAATTTCCTCTTGAAATCATCAAAATGACAAATTCCATTAACATTAGCACACACTAGGTGTGTTCTGCAATTCTACAGCATTGCAAGCGAATAAATTTGCAAAAAAAACAGTTTTACATTAACAATTTGTCAACAATAATAGTTTCGAAATTTGAAATGTGAGACAGAATCATGCATTTATAGCAAAATATGAGACAAAACTATGCACTTATGACCAAATTATGCAAAACTATGCAATTTTAGCAAAATATGCAAAAATATGCACTAACAAATCGATGCCATTTTTACACAAATTCATTGTTTCGCAAAGATATTTCGTTCTTGCCCTTATCAAGGTTAAGGGAAAAAACATGCATTTGCATGAAACCCCTGTCCCTGGTTATTACTGATAAAAAAACTTCTTCAATGCATAAAAGACAACGCGTTGCAACGTCTTTGATTTCGATCCACCTATATTCGTAACAGACTATGAATAAGCTATGAAAAAAAGTATTTTCAATATTTTCCCACGGCAAAGGCAGTTGGATGCTTGTTAATAAAAATATAATCTAGTGAAGACAAATCGCCAGATACGATTTTTGTTTTATTTCATATGAAATAAGTCCCTAAAAATTAGGGTTTTATTTCATTTCTGTTTGGGGCGTTATTTCATTTCGTTGGGGACTAATTTCATTTTTAAAATCGGGGTCTTATTTTATATGAAATAAGACCCCAAAAATTGGGGACTTATTTCATTTTGTTTTTGGGGATTTATTTCGTGGGGAGTTATTTCATGCCGCCGTGTTTTTTTATTTACAAGCATCCAACTGCCTTTGCCCCTAGAAAAATATTGAAAATACTTTTTATCATAGCTTATTCATAGTCTGTTATGAATATAGGTGGATCGAAATCAAAGACGTTGTCTTTTATGGATTGAAGAAGTTTTTTTATCAATAAAAACAAAAAACACGTGAATAATCTAAAAAATAAGTAATATTTAAGTAAAGTAAAATTTTTTTAATTGTATTTAACTTCTCATGTCTTCAAAATATTCAATGTCTTTAATTATGAGGTGCATTCATTACGATTTTTGAATAAATTTGAAAATTAAATAATTCATATTACTTATTTTTTAGATTTTTCACATGTTTTTTGTTATTATTCATAAAAAAAAATTTCTTCAATGCATAAAAGACAACGTCTTTGATTTCGATCCTCCTATATTCGTAACAGACTATGAATAAGGTATGATAAAAAGTATTTTCAATATTCAATAGGCAGTTGGATGCTTGCAAATAAAAAAATATATATGGGGATAAAGGAATAAAACTATTATTAAAACACAATAATAGTTTTATTCCTTTATCCCAATATATACATACATATATCCATGTACACATATATATATATATGTATATATATAAATATGTAGATATGTAGTTATATGTTGTGTACTGTATCTGAATTTTTGTAAATATGGTGCCTAGTGAGAACATTTTTAAAGAAGAATCTTGTAAATGATTACACTAGCGAATACTTTTTAGTACTGATTTATTATTATGAAAATTTTTTCTTTTATACAATTTTCAAGTCTATTAAATATTTTTAGGTACATATATTGTAAACCTTGAACTTAAAATAACAATTATAAACTACTACATCTGCTCTTTGTTCTTAAAACTAAGGTAAGAATTACAAATTAAAAACTAAGATAAGCCAGGCGTCTGTGCACAAGCAATAAAACTAGGATAAGCCAGACGTCTGCGAACAAGCAATAAAACTAGGATAAGCCAGACGTCTGCGCACAAGCAATAAAAATAGGATAAGCCAGACGTCTGTGCACAAGCAATAAAAATAGGATAAGCCAGATGTGTGGGTACAAACAAATTTACATATCATCTGTCCCTAATTTTTATGTTCATATTTGAACATTCTGCCGCCCAGAAGGTGCAGCAGGAACTGTAAAATCTATTTGGATTCTTTTCTTTTTCTTACAGCACTTAAATTTAATGAAAATTATTAATATAATTATAAGCATTACTAATATAATAACAAGTGATGAATGCCCGCTAATTGTGTGGAACCTCAAACGCCTAAGTTCTATTTGTGTTGATTGAAGTTTATCCAGCTGCACGTACAGTTCGTCAAGTTGACTAGAATTTGAAAGGTGGACTTCTAAAGGTTTAGTGTGCCAAGAAGTTAGCTCACTCAAATTTTTATTCCACATGATGCTCTTGGCCAATATTTCGACGTTCGAATCAAATTGTTTCGATGCCTCCAAGAAGATTTGTGAGGAACTCGCAGCGCATCCTGATTTCAGCGTTAAAATGCCTTGGGGTGGTAGAGTTAACCAGTATACATAACCTTTGCCACAATTTATCTCCATGTCTGTATTTTCATATACCTTGTAAAGCCAACGGTTTTCTTTATGAAGTTTATGCCAAATGTTCTTAGTCTCTGTTTGCTTTAATTTGCAGTAGCCCTTCTGAAGACCTTTTAGAGCTGACATTTCGCATGCCTCATTTGTGGCGGGTATCCATGCCCAGTTCTTATTGCACATGTATTTATTTAAATCCTGTTTGCACCTGTTTAAATCTGGCTGAGACATCATTGAATAGACCCTTTTTTCAACATTGTATATTATATAGTCGTCCTCAATTATTGGTATGATTGTTGTATTCCCTTTACTTAGAGGTATAGGAATTATTTTATATATATCTGACGATTCAGAATTAAATAGCGGAATTTCGGTTTTAATTATCAATTGTCCATCCAATATAATACCTTTAGCCATTAATATACTATACACTTCTTTTAAAGGAATTCCTGTTGATCCTCCCGGAAGTGCAAGCTTTTCTGGTAACTGTCTTTGAATTTTGTCTAATTCTTGCTGTAATTGAGCAGGCTGCAGAAGCTGTGGGTTGATATGACCATGATTGATATCAATCAGTAAATTAATGATAGATATTTGTGTATTCTCGCAATCTTCAATCAGCATGTAAAGCTGTGTTACAAGTATTTGGAACGCTGACGTTAACCTTTCAGTTTTGATTGTTTTCGATACATCAGCATGAAATTGTTGTAACTGCTTTGACATCATTTGAAAGTTGCTATAAACCTCGTCTTTAGTTTTCTTGATTATATTTACGGTGGAATTTATAACAGATGTTTGTTGTTTGGCTAGTAGCTCTAAATCTTCCTGGTTATCCAAGAGATTCCTCATATTCTCCTCCATCTGTTTTCTATCATCGGCATCCATCATTCCGAAAAGTATATGGTAGAGAGATCCAATGAATTCAAATGGTGCCCTTTTTGTTCTTTTAGGAATGATTAACAAATCATTATTTCGCTTTAGAGTATCATATCTTTGGTTTAACGCATCGGTCATTTGTTTACAAACATCTTCATAATAGTCCAATTTAGTACATGTCTTCTGCAATTCTCTTAATGAAGTTTGAATTCCGCTAACCTCTTCGAAATATGGATTCAAATCGTAATATACTACCAAATTCCATTTGGAGTTCACCATATCTAGTTTACCGATATTATCGAAATAAATTGCTGTTTGATTGTCAATAGCAGATACCGTAGCTCCAATGGTTCCGTATAGCCTTTGTGTAGCCATTCGCACTTGTCCCATTATCATAAGCAATATAAAAAGGAACAAATACTTTTTTTGTGAAATGTTCTTATTGTCAGTAATATTTGGTGTTGATGATCTTGACATATTAGTTTTATACTTTCGGTTTTCCACCGAATCGTAAACATTTGACGTCATTAGAGGGCAAAGTTTTTGAATTGGACGCTTGATGCTCCCATGTTGTATTTTTAAAGTAACTACCCGTGCCTTACCATCTTCGCCCTTGTGAACATCCAATATTCTTCCCAGGGGCCATTTACAGGGATGAGTTACCTCATTTTTTATTAGCACTATCTGATCTTTTTCTAAGTTTTCTTGTGCATGCTTCCACTTATACCGCTGTTGTAATGTTGTCAAATACTCTTCTTTCCATCGTTTCCAAAAATCTTGTTTCATCTTTTGAATCAGCTTCCATTTGTTGAGAGAGGATGCAGTTGATTCTGATACTGGTTCAGCTATATCAATTATCGGATGCCCAATTAGCAAATGACCTGGAGTTAATATGTTTTCTTCTTCTGGACTACTACTTAAAGCACATAATGGTCTTGAATTCAGTACGGCTTCAATTTGTACTAACAGTGTAGTCATTTCTTCGTACGTTAATTTGACATCACCGACTACCCTGTTTAAGTGATGTTTCATAGATTTAACTCCTGCTTCCCAGATTCCTCCAAAGTGAGGGGCTGCCGGGGGAATAAACTTCCATTCTATTTTATCTGCTGCTAATACCGGTGCCACTTCTGAATTATTCTTAACCACTTGTTTGAAGTCTTTCTCCAGTTTTCTAGATGCTCCAACGAAGTTTGTACCATTGTCAGAGTAAATAGCCTTACACTTTCCTCTTCTGCCAAAAAATCGTTTTAATGCTGCCAAGAAGCATTCCGTAGTCATATCTGTAACTGCTTCTAAATGAATGGCCTTTGTAGCCATACAAACGAATATAGCTACGTATCCTTTGAATGATTTTTGACCTCTTCCTTTTGAACATCTCATCTGATAAGGACCAGCGTAGTCAATTCCAGTAAAGGAAAATGGATGGGATTCTGTTACACGATATGGTGGTAAATTACCCATTATCTGACTGCTTGTGCGTTGGTTGAATCGTGCACATCTGGGGCAATATCTTATACATTTTTTGATGATACTACGAGCTCCAATGACCCAATAATTCCTTCTAAGTGTGCACTCCATCAATCGATTACCTCCATGTAGTGTTATTTTATGAATGTGTTCGACCAAAAGCTCAACTAATTTAGATTTATGAAGAACCATTGGATGTTTTTGGCTGTAAGTCAGCGAAGATCTTTCCAATCTTCCCCCAACTCTTAAAATACCATCGTTATCTAAGAATGTATTTAGCGTCGCCAATTTGCTTTTTCTATCAATTTGCTTATTGATTCTTAAAGCATTGATTTCTTCAGCAAAATCCTCGTACTGTTGATACCTTATGATGTTTTGATGAGCTATCTCTAGCTCTTTCACTGTCAAGTAAGGTTTCCTTTCAAAATTTTTTTGCTTTATAGCGAACCGCTGTACATACGCAACGATTCTTACCAATTTCAAATAATTGGATATTTTATTTATCAATGATTTTAAAAAATTATCTTTTTGTGTTGTTACTGCTGAAATAATTGTTTTTTCCGGTGATGATTTGCTCATATTAGGAAAATTGCTTTCCGATAACCATACTGGTCCGTGCCACCACAGTTTCGATTGTAAAAGTTTTTCTGGAGACATGCCTCTTGATGCTAAATCAGCGGGGTTTTCATTACTACGCACATGCTTCCAAACTGCTTTAGGTAAGAGTTTATGGATTTCTATCACTTTATTTCTAATAAATTTGTCTTTGTTTTTATTATCTTGAATCCAACCCATTGTAATAGTAGAGTCACTCCAAGCGAAAACGTTGACACTTGAATTTGTTGCCATTATTACTTTGTTCATTAAATTTGCTAGCAAATGTGCTGCGCATAATTCTAACTTTGGTAAGGTTTTTCTGTTCTTAACTGGGTTCACTCTGCTCTTAGCTGCTAAAATCGTTATATGTGGCCCTTTTTTAGCATATATTACACTTGCGAAAGCTTTTCCTGAAGCGTCAGCAAATCCATGAAGTTCCCATTTTTCACTGCTGTTTATTTTATTCCATCTTGGAAGTTTCATTTTTTCAATTTTAGAAAGATTTTCTTCTAACTCTATCCATTCCTTAGACAATTCTTTATCTAGCAATTCATCCCAGTTTATACCTAGCAGCCATAATTTTTGTACAAACAACTTGAATCTTACAGTTACTGGAGCTAGCCATCCCATTGGATCAAATATGCTTGCCAGTTTCGATAAAACCTGTCTTTTTGTTATAACCTCTGTTTTATCTTGATTTATTTTAAATAAAAATTCATCTTTGCTGGGATTCCAGTGTAGGCCTAAAGTTTTTATTGTATTTTCTTCTTCCAGTTGTGTTACTTCATTTTCTTTAAAATCGGTATTATGATCTATTATATCTTTACAATTCGACAACCATTTGCGCAAATGAAATCCATATTTGTTTAATTCTTCTGTAATCTCCAGTTTGTTAGATTTGCATTCTTCAATTGTGTTTGCTCCTGTCAGAAGGTCATCCATATAAAAATCAGTTTTGATTATTTCGCTAATTTTCGCATTTTTACATCTTTCGGCTATGTCTTGTAGGGCCATTGTTGCCAAAAACGGTGCACAAGCAGTACCATATGTAACTGTTGTTAACTGAAATTCCTGTATAGGGTTACTTCTACTTTCACGCCATAAAATTATTTGATATTCTTGATCTTCTTCTGCTATTTTTATTTGTCTATACATTTTTTCTATATCTGCTATTATTACGTATTTCCAGAATCTCCACTTTAGTATAATATCAAAGAGATCCCTCTGAAGTCTAGGACCAATTAAGAGAATGTCATTTAAACTGCGCCCGTGAGTCGTTTTTGCTGAACCGTCGAAAACCACTCTGACTTTCGTTGTTAAACTATTTTGCCTAATAACAGCTTGATGTGGCAAATAATATTTGCCTTCTTTTTTGGTAATTTTTTCTTTCATATGACCCAGTTTAATATATTCCTGCATAAATTGAACATATTCCTTTCGTAGTTCTGGATTTCGGTCTAGCTTGTTCTCTAAACTTAGGAATCTAGCCATAGCTTGTTTTCGAGAATTTCCAAGCCGATTTTCTTCTTGAAATGGAAGTTTGGCTACAAATTTACCATTTTCTTCTCGAAAAGTGTTTTTTCGGTAGTGTTGAATACATTTATCAGCTTCATTCAGATCCTTGACTTCAATAATATCTTCTGTTTCCCAGAATTTCTCTAAATTTGTTGTTATAGCGGCTGTTATTTTGCTTTTATGCTGAGATGATTTTAATACCCCTGATAATATCCAGCCTAGTTTTGTAGATTGAGCTAGAATTTTATCATTTCTATGGATTCCTTCTTCCAAAATAATTGAGTAAACATCACCGCCCAACACCATGTCTATTCTATCCGATTTGTTGAAACTTGGATCTGCTAGTATGTGATTCTTCCAGTCATCATTATTGTATTTAAACGATCTATCCGGAATTGCTGTCGTTAATTTGTTGAGGACCAATGCTTCAACCATTAATTTCTCATTGCTAAGAAACCTGGGCCTCACCTCTAAACATACTTTTGATTTTGATATCCCGACAAGCGTACCTCCCAGGCCATGTAGTTGATTTTTTTCTTTAAATCTTGGCAATTGTAAAAGTTGTGCTGCTTCTTCAGAAATAGTTGTTTTCTGCGATCCTTGATCTATTAACGCCCTTAATGTTATAAAATTGCCATCTAATGCTTTCACTCTTACTTGTGCTGTTGCCAGCAGCACTTCTGGTTTTTTTTCTTGTTCGGTCATCATACTTATTTTCTTCTCTGTATTTTTTGGTTCTTTCTTAAATTCTTCGACATGAAGAAGTGTATGATGATATTTACCACATTTTTTACAGTTTTCGGTATTATTTGAACATTTTTTATCTAGCTTATGGTTTATACACCTATAGCATAGTTTATTCATTCTTATAAAATTTCTTCTTTCAATTATCGTTGCCGCTTGAAACTTCCTGCAGTTCACCAGCTCATGACCTGCTATTTTACAAAAATCACAATATTTTTGTGATATATGGAATAAGTTTGATTGCTTTTGAATAGTTTTAAAATTGCTGTTGTGTTTTTTGCCTTTATATGCTTCTAAGGCTTGGTATTGTTGTTCTAAGAATAGACATACATCTTCTAGCCTCTGAATTTCTTTAGTTTTCTTCACGCTTTGTTCATAATGGCGCAACGCATCTTTGTCTAATTTTCGGACTATGATTCTTGCTATAAAAGGTTCTGCATCATCAATTTTTATATTAAGACCTTTTAATGCTTGCACACATTCGTTTGTTGTATCTAGTAATTGTCTTACACTGAAGGCCGACTCAGTATTTACCATTGGATGATCTAAAATCTTATCCACTTGTGTTGTAAAAAGCAGTCTCACGTTTTCATATCTTGAGCTTAAGATATTCCATGCTGCTTCATAATTTGCGTCTGTCACCTTTAAATGTTGGATAAGTCTCCCAGTTTCCCCTCTAACGTAATTTTTTAAGCGGTACATTTTTTCTGCATTGGAGAAATTACGCTGATTATGCACCAGGTTTTTAAAAAGATCATGGAACGATGGCCATTCTGTTACGTTTCCAAAAAATATTGGTATTTTTATGTCCTCTAGTTTTATTGAGTTAACGATTCATTTTTCTTCTGGTGTATCCAGAACAACTACCATTTGTTTTAAAGTAGTTCTGTAGTGACGAGTAATATTTTCAAATTCTTCTTCTTCTGTTTCATAGTTTTCATTTACGTTGCTAAGATGATCAAATTCTTTCTTAATTTCTCTGAAATTATCTACCAGTTCTACCTTTGTTATTGCTAACTCAGCTCTTCTATTTTCATTGATTTCCTCATGTGCTTCGTCTAAAAGTTCTTGTAGCATATCCATTTTTCTTCTTAACTTTTTTCGCAGCACTATATGATTGCTATCGCTCGTACTTGGCTTCTCATCTTTGAGAATTTCTTTTGTAGTTTTGTGAGTTGCTGATGCTATTTTTGTTTGCTCCTCACCTGATTCTTTTTGTTGTAGTATTGAAAGCGCTTCTTTTATTACTTCACTAATATTTTCAAAATAGCTTTTCTTAAAATATTGGCCGTCATCAATTCCAAATGCCATCAACTTCTTGTTGTTTGCAACAAATTCAGTGTCTATTTTTTTTAGTCGTTTTGTGATGTCAGTGATCTGAGCTGACCGAACTCTTCCATCGACAATCTTCTCTCGTAGAGTTAAAGCCTCTTCGCCGAGTTCTTTTTGCTGCTCAAGTAGTTTTTCTTTTGAATCTTTTGACATATTGATTCTTTAGTTGTTATCTTTTTTAGATTTTTGATATTCTTTCCTAAACTTTTATCCGATGTTTCAGCCTCGGATACGCTTACTTCACTTTTTCTGATGTTTTAGCCTCGGATACGCTTTATAATTTATTTCCGATGTTTTAGCCTCGGATACGCTTTATAATTTATTTCCGATGTTTTAGCCTCGGATACGCTTTATAATTTATTTCCGATGTTTTAGCCTCGGATACGCTTTATAATTTATTTCCGATGTTTTAGCCTCGGATACGCTTTATAATTTATTTCCGATGTTTTAGCCTCGGATACGCTTTTTAATTTTTTTACACAACACTTAAAGGTTGATTCAATTTCTCAGTCTCTTACCACTGGTGGGGGAAAACACTGAGAATAGCTCGAAGGACCAAATGTAAATGATTACACTAGCGAATACTTTTTAGTACTGATTTATTATTATGAAAATTTTTTCTTTTATACAATTTTCAAGTCTATTAAATATTTTTAGGTACATATATTGTAAACCTTGAACTTAAAATAACAATTATAAACTACTACATCTGCTCTTTGTTCTTAAAACTAAGGTAAGAATTACAAATTAAAAACTAAGATAAGCCAGGCGTCTGTGCACAAGCAATAAAACTAGGATAAGCCAGACGTCTGCGAACAAGCAATAAAACTAGGATAAGCCAGACGTCTGCGCACAAGCAATAAAAATAGGATAAGCCAGATGTGTGGGTACAAACAAATTTACATATCATCTGTCCCTAATTTTTATGTTCATATTTGAACAAATCTAGTGAAGATGAATCGCCAGATACGATTTTTGAGTCCACGGTTTTAGTCCAAACTTGTATGTGATTTGTAAGAAAAAAGCTCTAAATATTGTCCTTTTTCATGCAAGCGTCTTAAAATATAATATGGCACTTACGTGACGCAAAATTAATGGTATTACTCTTATTGTAAATAAAAAGTGACTTAATTTCTTTCAATATGTTGAATGTCTATTGGGGGCTTATTTCATTTTTACAATTAGGGTTTTTTTTCATATGAAATAAGTCCCTAAAAATTAGGGCTTTATTTCATTTCTTTTTGGGGCGTTATTTCATTTCGTTGGGGACTTATTTCATTTTAAAATCGGGGACTTATTTCATTTTGCTTTTGGGGATTTATTTCGTGCGGAATTATTTCATGCCGCCTACACAACATATGCCTATATATCTACATACATATATATGGTAAAGGGTATAAAAATAGTTAAAAAACTTATTCCAAAAGATCAATCTAGATAGGATAATATCAAGATGAAAATTATAATTTAAATCTTGAGATAAGACTGAATTAGCGACGCTTACTTAAACGTGTATCATATATATGTATATCATATCCTTGAAGTAGTACCAGCAGTTTTTTGGTGCTTCATTATCAAAATGTTGGCTCCACAAAAAGAAGTTCCCCCCGGTGTTTCAGAAACACCAAATGAGATTTTGCGGTCCATAATTTTTTTAAAACTTCTTGAATTTCAGAAAATCTTTGCTTGAGATAAAGAGTTACAACATTTAGAATTTTTTGCATGAAGTATTTGATGTTATAGAAAAAATTACTTACGTAAGAAATTTCATATTTTTAACATTATTCTATTTTATTAAAACCGTAAAAATATGCCAAAAATATCACCAAGTAAATCGCCAACCTCAATTTCAAAATTTTCATCGCCAAAAACAAATTTTTGTCGCCACGTTTAGCGAGATATCGCCATATCTGACAACAGTGGTTACTGGTGCCTTGATAGTGGTAGAATAGATAAATCGCTAAATTTAGTAAACAAATACTAAGTTTATACGCGCACTATTTGCAAATAAAAATATTTGCAAATAAATTAACTCACTGTTTATACAGCATAGCAAAAGTACACAAACTTGGTAGCACTTCTATAGAAAACTTACTTATATTGGCAAAAAAAATAGTGTAAATGTACAAAATATCAAATAACACTGTACAGCAAAATAACATTTTTTGGCTGTCCTTTAGATAAAATTACGCGGACTATATGGATTTCGATGCTTTAAATTCAAATCTGCTGTCAGTTTTTCTCTATCACGTAGAGATTTTTTTTATGGGCGTGGCTAATTTTGGCCCCTAAATTAGTCGGCCATACTAATATATTTTACTATAACTCGAAAACCGCTATTTCGATTTTAATAGATAATAAACCAAAAGACGCGCCACAAAATTTTGTTAAAAAAAATGAATAATCATTTTTTACCTATCTTTTATGGTTTCGGAGTTATTCAGAATTTAAAAGAGAAAAAAGTTTTTTTTTATGCAAAAATCGCGTAATTTTTTTACATGAAAATTGCAATAAAAAAATCAGAAACTCAAAAGTTTCATATTTTTTAAATTTTTCTTAAAACCACATATCCTAGGAATAAAACAAGCTATAAAACGTGAAAATCCAGCAATAAATCTTGATTTTATTCACAATTTAAAGTTCTGTTACCTGCCCGCAATGCCTTTTCAATAGCATTACCAGATGTCAGTGATGGGAAATGAGATTTGCATTTCGTTATCAAAAACAAATTTTTTTAGTACTTTTTTGATCCCGAGAGTACCAAAATTTATAATATATCCTATTTAAATTTTATTAACAAAAAATTATAAGAAATTCATTTACAAAAAAAGGAAAACATAGGTACAAATATACAAATAGGTGTAGCCTGGATTAGACTTAATACTGTTGGAACATAAAGCTTGCCCCCGTATTCCATAGCTCGCTAAAGCTAAAGCTAAATTCGACCGCTAAAATGCTGAAAAAATAAAAAATTTTAAATTTTTGGCGATGACATAAAGCAATAAAATTTCGGCGAATTACATTTTTAAGCCATTACCTGATTTATCAATACCCGTTTGAAAATTGCATTCGCAGCCGAAAATCGACAAATTGATTTTCTGGATTTTTAGCGATATAGATTTAGCTTTAACGAGTTACAGAATACGATGGCTGTTGATTTATATTTTGTTTTCATGAAATTTTGGTAAGAGAAAATCCTTTCGACATTTACAGAGGAGTGAAGCATGGATAAAATTCCGTAAGCTACTCTCGATATATCAGGAAACATGTATTCATCTAATGCGTTTTTATATAAGCCAATGCTCTATATAGGTTGTTAATATTTCAAATTATTTTTCTTTTCTTTTTTTCTTTTCCCTGGGAACATTTTAATTAAAAGTGGTATAATGATATTGGTTTAACAGATAAAATACTTTCAGGGGGAAACTTACTAAACCAAACTAACATTTTATTGTCAAAGTCCACTTTTGCCCTTAGAACTTAATATAAACTTTTTAAAATTTTCTTTAAACTGATTTAAAACAGTTGTTTCAATAGATCAACTTCTGTGCCACATAAAATATCATTGAATGAAATATGGTTTTCGTTGATATTTAATTGTGGTTACACTTTTCTAAAAGATCTTTACTTATAAAGCTTCGTTCTATTTGTCGAAAAAACAATTGAATTCTTGGCAAAATATATGCATGCGCGAGTCTTCTAACTGCATTTCTAAGTTGCCCGTGAGAGTATCAAATTTCTTAGGGTAGTACTACGGTACTTTTTCATGTCAAATAGTATCAAAAAAAGTACGATCGTACCAACTTTCCCATCACTGCCAGATGTAAATGTGACTGCATTTAATGCATTACACACATTTTTCCATTTTTAGGTACCTGCTTTAAATTGTGAATAAAATCAAGATTTATTGCTGGATTTTCACGTTTTATAAATGTAAAAAATATGAAACTTTTGAGTTTCTGATTTTTTTATTGCAATTTTCATGTAAAAAAATTACGCGATTTTTGCATAAAAAAAAACTTTTTTCTCTTTTAAATTCTGAATAACTCCGAAACCATAAAAGATAGGTAAAAAATGATTATAAATTTTTTTTAAAAAAATTTTGTGGCGCGTCTTTTGGTTTATTATCTATTAAAATCGAAATAGCGGTTTTCGAGTTATAGTAAAATATATTAGTATGGCCGACTAATTTAGGGGCCAAAATTAGCCACGCCCATAAAAAAAATCTCTACGTGATAGAGAAAAACTGACAACAGATTTGAATTTAACGCATCGAAATCCATATAGTCCGCATACTTTTATCTAAAGGCTATTTTGGCTGTTGTACAGTGTAATTATTTGTTTTTATTGTCATTATGTGCTTCTATCAATGTTTTTTGTGCAATATTTATCCATTTATTGTTTTTTTTTATCAAACATTTGTAAGCGTGGCAACCTCAAGCATTTTATTTGCAAATAGTGCATTAATTGTGAATAGTTTTCTGAATTAGTAAGTCGCAATAAAAACAATAATATGGCAACAATTTACAGTTTTATTTGCAAATAAGCCCTGCGTATAAACGTAGTAAAAGACACGCACAAATCACAGGCGATAAACGTAAAATTATGTTTAAATGATAAGGGCCGCAAGCAAATCGCAAATGTGCAGGAAGTTTTTTACGTCAAAGATTGGAGAATAAATTTGCTTTCAATTTCAAAGTTAACCGATAAAGGTTATGAAATTTGTTTCTATAAAGAGAAAGCGTATATAAAAGAAAACGGCAAAATATTGTACATAGCAAAGCGTATTACTTACAGAGTTCTACAAATTTCGCAGGCGTTGCAAGTTCAGACAGCTTAATAGATACAAAATGGGTCATTTAAACGAATATGATTTAAAAAATATGGCAAAATATAATTTAGTGAGTAGCATGCACATATGTAAATCAAAAATAAAAACTTTCAACAACAGTGATGTTTGCGGACCAATGAGTGTCCCTTCACACTCCTCAGCAAGCTATTTTGTTACATTTGCTGACGACGAAATGTTTTGAACGTTTTTATGAAATACTAAAGTGCCGCAGAAACATTCATCGGTAAGAAAATCAGAATGCTGCAATCGGATAATGGTCGTGAATATTGCAACAATGAATTTAACACGTATTTGGAGAAATGCGGTATTAAACGATGCCTTAGTACTCCTCACACACCACAGCAAAATGGCGTTTCCGAACACAAAAACAGAACGATTGTCGAGATGGCCAGATGCATGTTGGAACATGCGGTGCACCTCCGAAATTTTGGGCAGAAGCTGTTAACACGGCCTGCTACATCAGAAATCGTTGCCCTACCAAATCTTTGGATGGTAAGACTCCTTACAAGTTATGGTCAGGACAAATGCTGTCACTCAAACATATTAGTGTATTTGGCTGAAAGGCATATATTTTAATTAAAAACAAGTAAGAGTGCTATATTCGGCTGTGCCGAATCTTATATACCCTTTACCAACGTATGTATGTGTGTGTAGTATACAGATAAATACATAATTACATACATACACATTTTTTTGTGATAAAATTTATAATTTTTTGTTATAGTCCAATTTTTAGTAATTGACCTCTTGGTTTTTTTCGACTAAAGAATTTGCTTGGTTATTTTTGGTTATTTTTTTACTATTTTTTTTTCAATTTCCAACTCTGGAACGATAATTTAAATTTTTCTGTTTTTAATACGAGTACTAATTTATTTCTTTCTAAAATATAGAATATAAATGAGACATTTTTAGATTTTAATTGAACTGTAGTGAGTTTTTAATCAGAAATAATTTCTTAATCAGGCTTGAGTTCAGTAATTTAAATTCTTATTGAATGAAATATTTTTATTAATTAATGCGAGTATCTAAAGAAGAGAAGAAAAATTAAACTAGACTTTATTAGCTGGGGGAAATACCGATATTTTTCTGTGCAGCCACGCACTTCATCAGCACCCATGTCTATCTACTGGGGTAGAGATTATTATTAACATCAGCTATTTAACTTAAATTTCTATGAAATGGAATATGAGAATTGATTGTGTATACAATTATTGATTTACCTTTGGCAAACACATTTGTAAGTATCACTATTCATTTTCTGTTTCCATTTTCTATTTAGGTTAGCACGAAGTTATATCACTCTACCTATGTATGTTTAACTATTCTTACTTATCTTTTACGATCATCACATTAATTATTTTTACTTATTCGATGCACCATCGGTACATACATATAAGTATTATTGTAGTGGCTTTATGTTACTTTGTTTTTGCTTTCTACAGTTGACTTCGCTTTCAGCATTCTGAAGCAGTGATAGCCAAGTGAACAGTGATCGCTAAGTGAACATATTTTTGTCACGTGCCCATGATGAATTAAATGAGACATTTTTAGATTTAATTGAACTGTAGTGAATTTTAATCAGAAATAATTTCTTAATCAGGCTTGAGTTCAGTAATTTCAATTCTTATTGAATGAAATATTTTTATTAATTAATGCATACACAATCAATTCTCATATTCCATTTTATAGAAATTTAAGTTAAATAGCTGATGTTAATAATAATCTCTACCCCAGTAGATAGACATGGGTGCTGATGAAGTGCGTGGCTGCACAGAAAAATATCGGTATTTCCCCCAGCTAATAAAGTCTAGTTTAATTTTTCTTCTCTTCTTTAGATACTCGCATTAATTAATAAAAATATTTCATTCAATAAGAATTGAAATTACTGAACTCAAGCCTGATTAAGAAATTATTTCTGATTAAAAATATAGAATATATTTAATTACACAGAAAAAACACATTTTCCATTTCAAACACAAAATTCTCTGAATCAAATATCAATTTTTTCAATTTAGGTCCTACAAAGAAATTTGTAAATTCAAATACAAAGTTTTGTAATAATTTGTTTGAAAAATAGCTTTGTTGAGTAAAAAAAAACAAGCCACGACGTTTTTCGGCTTCTTGTCCGAGTTCACACGTATACAACACGAGCATTTAAAGAAAACAACAACATCAGCACATGTCCACGTTGAGCAGTAACCCGCAAGCCATAGCACAATTGTGCAGATGAAAATCACATACATGCTTATGCTCTTTCATTTAGTCGTCACTGATAGAGTTGTGCCATTTAGTTCATTTCAGTGACCGGTCATTTTAGTTCATTATTTATAAATGAACTAGTTCGTTCATTTAGTTCAATCGGTCTTTTTAGTTCAATGAATTGGTTAGGTCTTTTTAGTTCAATGATTTTACATCTACAATTCTACATGCATATGTATGTTTGTGTGGTCTTTGGAAAAATTTAAAACACAGATTATGTGAAAAACTACGAAAACTAATTAATTAATAATAAATTTGCTTTATTATGAGTTTATAAAACATATTTAGTGTGAAAACCTTTAAATATTTCAAAATTTAAAATATTTTTAAGTGTTTACTTGTGTTTTCTTGTTTATTGCATTTGTGGTAGTAGCCATCGATAAAAAGAACTAAATATACATGCATACATACATACATATGGATGAGTATAGAAGCAAAGCACACAAACAGTAAAGCAAAACATTGAAAACATTTAGTTCATATCCTCTGTGTTAGTTCATTTTGTGTCTTAGTTCTTAGTTCAAAAATTGAACTAGTTCAAAAATTGAACTAGAGATCGTAAAACAATTGAACTAGTTCACATAGTTCAAAGTACTGAATCGTTCATTTGAACTAGTTCGTTCATGAACTACACAAGACTAGTCACTGAGCAAGCGACGAATTAAGTTGTGCACGCATGTATTAATTTTTTCCTGGTTTTTTGTTTAGTTTTTTTGAGCACACGGAACGAAATTTAAGTTCAAATTTAATAAATTTCTACAGCAACAAAAAACTAAAAACAATTATGGAAGCTAAGAAACATTTTGTGATAAAAAATGCTTTTAGCAATATGCAATGCATTTTATGCTATAAAACACTTAAAAATAATAAGGAAGATAGCTTAAAAAGGCATTTTATTAGCTTTCACTGCGCTGCGAATAAATTTAATTTGGAATTTGAAGACTACATTGTTGAATGGATTATTATTTTTACTTTTTACTTAAGTTTTTATTAAATTGCTTATTTACAAAAAATATTCAAACAATGAATAACCATAGCATGTATCTTGAATTATAAAAATGTTTTCTTCAAGTGTTAATGTATTTTACTCTCATTTTTCTCACCACTACAAACATATTTTATTTTGCGGGACACTGACGTTGAGTCAATGAACAAGCAAGGAAAACACCAATACAAGCAAATGAAATTAAATGATACAGTTTTTTATATAAAACAAAATTGAAACAAATAATTTACTGGAACAGTAAAAATATTTACCGAAACTAAATTTTATTTCAAAACATACGTTTGTTTGAAATTTTTTTGCGAATAATTTTTTCTGTGATATCAAAGAAATAACTAGCTTTATTTAATTAGTTTTATATATAAAAAAGTGTACTTTTCCCAACCCTGGAATCATCATTTTAAATTTTTTTGGTTCCTTATATCAATCTTGTTCTTTAAAAAATATATAAAATATGTTAAATGAACAAAGAAAAAAGAAACAGAAAATACTAGTTTTTTTTTAGTAACTTTAATATCAAAATAAATTCAGTAAAGTGCGACTTTTTTGAAGTTTTTTTCAGTTAAAACGATTTTTTTAGTTTTGTCGCTTTTTTCTCGTTTTGGCAATTTTTTCTGTTTTTGGGGATTTTTTTTTTCATTTTGGCTATTTTTTTTCATTTGGCGATTTTTTTCTGTTTTTAGGGTTTTATCATTTTGGCGATTTTTATCATTTTGGGTTTTTTTATTTTGGCGATTTTTTTTCATTTGGCGATTTTATTTTCTGTTTTTAGGGTTTTTATCCTTTTGGCGATTTTTTTCATTTTGGCGATTTTTCCGGTTTTTCGCGATTTATTTTAGCCTTGGAAATTTTTTTTAATTTGGTACTTTTTTTGTTTTGGCGATTTTTTCTGTTTTTGGCGATTTTTTTTTTCTGTTTTTAGGGTTTTATCATTTTGGCGATTTTTTTCATTTTGGGTTTTTTTATTTTGGCGATTTTTTTTCATTTGGCGATTTTTTTTCTGTTTTTAGGGTTTTTATCCTTTTGGCGATTTTTTTCATTTTGGCGATTTTTCCGGTTTTTCGCGATTTATTTTAGCCTTAGAAATTTTTTTAATTTGGTACTTTTTTTGTTTTGGCGATTTTTTTTGTTTTTGGCGATTTTTTTTCGGTTCGGCGATTTTATAATTTTGGAATTTTTTAGTTTTACCGTTTTTGTAAATTTCAAGAGCTTTGCTCTTACGGTTTTCAAGATACAGCAAGTTGTCAAAACTAAATAGTCAAAATTACATTAACTAATTTTAGTGTTAATTGTTGTAGTCTGTATAAAAATACACTAACTTTACAAATTTCAAGTGTATATACATACCTACAATTGTATGTATATTACATGGGATTTTAAAATTTTTCGTTGCTCGTTTTGGAACACCCTTTAATTTTTAACTCTCATGTATTTGTTGTTATAGCGGCCAAAGGTCTACATACTGTGTCCAAATTTCAGGTCCGTAGCTCTTACGGTTCTCGAGAAAATACCCTGTCATATACAGACGGACATCGTATAGAAAATAATAGGGTTCCTTTTCACCTTTGGTGTACGGAACCCTAAAAAGCTTAAATTTTCCAGCTGTGGAGTTGTGGTTTTTATTTTTAAAATTTTCTATACCCAACTTTTCTTTCCAAAACATAAAATATATTTAGAAATAAAAATATAAAAAAAAAATTATTACACCTAGTTAATTTTGTATATCACAAAAAGTGTACGTTTCCCAACCCTGGAATCATAATTTAAAATTTTTCTGATTACTTACACCAATCTTTTTCTTTTAAGAATTTAAGATATTTTAAATTTATAGATAAAAAGGATAAATTACTTTTAGTAGGCTATTTTTATATAACAAAAAAGTTAAAGTTCCCAACCCTGGAAACGACTTTTTGATTTTTTTAATTTTTTTCATATTTTTAATACAAATTTTATTCGTACTGAAATATAAAATAAGTTTATTTATCAAAAAAATTAAAAAAAATTGTGTTATCTAGTTAATTTTATATGGCAAAATCAAGTTTCAGCTTTCCAGCTCTGAAACCGTCTGCTCGATTTTGCTGATTTTCAATACCAATCTAAGTTGGACCATTTCTGACACACCAGTCCAAGAACGAAGTCTCTAGCTTTTCTGGGAGCTTCGGAAAACGTACACCAGACGGACGGACGGACGGACAGACGGACATCGCTTATTCGTCTTCCCTATTCATAAGGACCCAGAATATATACATTTTATGGGTCGCATATGAATATTATGGAAATTACACACGGAATGACAAACCTATATATACCCTTTTCCATTTTTGGTAAAGGGTATAATAATTCGGGTGGTAAATTTGATTCAAGATCTGAGGAATGTCTGTTACTGGGTTACTCAAGCGAGCCAAAAGCTTATGGTTTATGGTCACCTCGAAAACGCAATATTATTATTAGGCGTGACGTTAGAATTTTAGACCAAATGTATTTTAATGATGAATATGAAAGCTTTAACGTCGAACACTTGAAACATTCGAAATTAAGACCTTAGAGCTGCCGGAAGAAAATTCTGTGCTGTTGTTCAAGCAGGAGATAGTGATTCTGATTCGAGGGCTTTTAAGATTGTAATTTGTAATCGTAGATTAAAGCTGTAGAAAATGAGTATGTTGTTCAACTGTTAAACAATACGTGGAATATTGTTGAGCGTCCAAACAGCCGTAAATTAAGATTGCTGTCTGCATTATCTGCAAAGTTAAATACATCAAATAGATGTGGTGACTGCCTACCTTCATGGTGAACTGGAAGAAAATGTGTTCATGGATATACCTGAGAATTTACTAAATGTTATGGAGATACTAAATGCAGGTAAGACGCGAGCAACCAGTGCGTGAAATCAGGAAGGCAATTTATGGTCTTCGTCAGTCTGGCCTTAAATGGTACCAGAAGTTCACGTCGAAATTATATGAACTAAATCTTAAACCATCCCAAGAAGTTCCATGTTTATTTGTTTTAAAAGAGAAATGAAAAATCGTGATTGTCTATATATTTTGACGATTTATTACACAGAGAATAAACTGCCTCATAAAATCAAGAAGATTTTCTCTATGAAAGGTTTTTAGGCTAAGAAGTATCCCAGCAGAAAGAAGCGAAGATTTTTTCATAGAGATTCCTTATTGTTTTTATGTGGTAAATCTTATTAATTTTATCAAGAAGAAATCTTATTATTCACAACTTTTTTTACTCAATTTCCGTTATTTTTGGCACCAAAAAACAATCCATGTAGAAAAACTTCTTGATTCTATTAGGTTTTCTTATAAATTGTAAACTATAGGGATTTCTTATTGATTTTATTAGGTTGTCTTGATTTTTTTAAAAAGGCTTTCTTCTTGATTTTATTAGTTTGCCTTATTGATTTTTTCAATAAGGTTTTCTTCTTGATTTTAGTAGGCTCCTATATGATTATGTGTAAATCATCTTGATTTTTTAATAAGGAAATCTTCTTGATTTTATGTGGTGTCTTGTTATTTCAATTCAATAAATAGACATAGAGACAATTTTTTTCATGATCTTTTTCATTTTTGTATAAGCATGTTTGTACAATTATTTCAATTAAAACAATTATGGTTGTTCAGGCTGCTTGTTAGCATATTGTTTAGAGTGCTTGTATATCAGGTAGAAGTTTGCTGGTTCAATACTTGGTGAGTAAGTTAGTTAAGAATATAACATAATGTGTATGTATGTATGTATAAATAAATAACATCTACAATATACTATATACATACATACATATCGTCACCTTAAATGCAAACGGACGTAACTACACTTTTCTATTTTTTACAGGAGAAACAAAAAACATTTCTCAATCAATAATAATAAAGTGTTCTTGAAAATTTTCTTCGAAATCTACTTGTAGTATGGATACTTATATGTTTTTAACCATTTATTTGCTTTTTATATATATTTAAGCTTTTATATTATTTACGTTCCTTGCAATAAAAAATGGATGCATTCGTAATTATGTCCGTTTGAATTTCTGTAATAAAGTCGTAATTTTTGATCGCAGAGGTCTAAATATTTGCGTGTTGTAGTTTGATAAAATGAACCAAATCAATCAAAAAGTCGATTTCGAATTTTTGTGTAGTTACGTCCGTTTGCATTTAAGGTGACGATATGTATATGGTATAGAATTTAAATGAAAATATTTAAGTACAGAGAACAAAGACGCAATTTTTTTTATATTTATTGAAAAAATCAATAAGATAACCTAATAAAAACTAGAGGATTTCTTCTTGATTTTTTTAAAAAGGTTTTCCGTACGAAATTAATAAGATTTCCTTATTGAAAAAAACCATAGAGATTTCTTATTAATTTTGTTCTATTTTATGAGGTATTTAGTAGACACTGTTTTCTCTGTGTAATCGCCTCGAACAGCAGTCCCCTTTTGAATAAAATTAAGAAGCCTTTGGAAAAATCTTTTGAGATGAAAGATCTTGGACCGGTTAAGCTCGGTCTGGGAATTGATTTCAATCAAAACATTAAGGAAAACCGCATATTTTTGAGCTAAAGTAAATATATAGAAAATATATTAGCAAGATATAACATGAGTGATTGTAAACCCGTCCGCACTCCGATGACATCAAATTGTAAGCTCGATAAGCCAAAAGACGTTGATGAAATTATAATGAGAAAATTCGGCTATCAAAATTTAATTGGTGCCCTTATGTATTTAGCTGTCAACACCCATCCAGACATAGACAAATTTTCTGAGTCAATTCAACACTAATTGTAATGAAGAATATTGGCAGTCTGCTAAACGTATATTAAGGTATTTGAAGGGCACGCTACATTGTAGCCTATTATATCAAAATGATGATAAAGAACTCAGTGGTGTTGTTGATGCTGACTGGGGTGGAAATTTTAAGGATCGCCGCTCGTATTCTGGATATGCCTACATTTTAGCAGGGGGAGCAATATGTTGGGAGGCCCGGAAGCAGAAGAAGATTTTTTCATAGAGATTCCTTATTGTTTTTATGTGGTAAATCTTATTAATTTTATCAAGAAGAAACCCACATAAAATCAAGAAGAAATCTTATTATTCCCAAAAAAAAAAAAACAAAAAACAATCCATAGAGAAAAACTAGAGGGATTTTTTATTGATTTTATTAGGTTGCCTTATTAATTTTTTTAAAAAGGTTTTCTTCTTGATTTTATTAGGATATCTTATGGATTTTTTTCAATAAGGTTTTCTTCCTGATTTTAGTAGGTTCTAATATGATTATGTGTTAATCATCTTATTGATTTTTTAATAAGGAAATCTTCTTGATTTTATGAGGCGTCTTGTATTTGGTTTCTATAAATAGACACACAAACAATTTTCTTCATGATCTTTTTCATTTTTGTATAAGAATGTTTGCACAATAATTTCAATGGTTATTCAGGCTGCTTGTTAGCATATTGGGTAGAGTGCTCGTCTATCAGGTAGAAGTTTGCTGCTTCAGTACTTGGTGAGTAAGTTAGTTAAGAAATAACATAATGTGTATGTATGTATGTATGTATAAATAAATAACATCTACAATATACTACATACATACATATGTATATGGTATAGAATTTAAATGAAAATACATAAGTCCAGTGAATAAAGACGAAATTTTTTTTTATTTTTTATTGAAAAAATCAATAAGATAACCTCATAAAAACTACAAGATTTCTTCTTGATTTTTTCAAAAAGGTTTTCTCTATGAAATTAATAAGATTTCCTTATTGAAAAAAAAACATAGAGTTTTCTTATTAGTTTTGTTCTATTTTATGAGGTTTAAGGCACTGTTTTCTCTGTGAATATTTAGCAATATCAGAAGCGACTAAGGAGGCCATATATATATCTTAAAGAGATAAATCGCGAAATTGGTCTAGAATGCGGAACTGGAACACTTTACAATGACAGCCAAAGTGCTCAAAAGTTAGCAGCCAGTTTTGGATTTCACTCACCACCCGCACCAAGCACATAGATATAAGACATCATTTTACAAGACGGTGATATCAACCTTGAATATGTAGCAACCGAAAATATGCCAGCTGATGTTCTGACGAAAGGTCTATGCGCTGAAAAACATACTACGTGTATTGCAGCCTTGGGTATGACCAGTGCTGCCATATTTTATTTTCAAAAATATTCAAGTCGACCAAAAAAAATCTTTTTTTATCATTAAAAATATTTATCATTAAAAATATTTTTTTTTAATAATTTTACTCAAAGAATATCAATATACCTCGACTTTACTGCATGTAAAATCAGTTTAAATTTATTTCGTTTCAAATGATCAGACAGAAAGGTAAATATGTATGTAACAAAAGGTTTACTGCAGACAATATGTATAATATCAAAGAATATAAATTATATAGAATGCGCATCTGAGCTAAAAAATGAAACATTTTTTGCTTACGCTTCGGATGCGGGGGGAAAGTATAAATCGCAAGCAAACACGCAGTGAGAGCATTCGCTTCCAAGGTGACCGATGACATTTTTCAAACAGTGGCACCAAATAGGGGAGGATTTATAAAAAAAGGGGCAACATTAAAAAAATCGACACAACTACATTAAAGTTCTTATTTATAATGTATTATTATATAATTCAATTTAGAAAAATGGGGACAAAAGGAGGCAAGACAATCGAAAAAGTGGCAATTTGCCACTTTATTCGATCAAACGGTCACACTGTACGCTACAGCGACAGAGCTTCGAGTTCTTGCTACAGCTTATCGTCACTTTTGCCAGTTTTGCAGATTTTTCATTGAAAAAATTATAAAATGAAATTTGCAGATTTTCTGAAATGCTTGTGTAACATCAATATTTCGTGTTTTTCTTTACTCCGTAACAGAAATAACCATGGTGTTACTGTCACAAACATACACATAAGAAACACTAACAAATAAGTAGTATTTGGCGTTTAATTTTGCAGTAAACATACCACCAACATAACAATGGTAAAAAGAAACTAGCTAATCTGTGCAAAGATGTACATATGTATATACTAGAAGTGTGCGCAAGCTATGAAAATGTGCACAGTATTGTATTTTTTTCAAAAGCAAATAGTGTTTGTAGTGGTGATCGTAATTGAGTGTGAAACAAAAATAGAGAACAAGGAAAGAAAAAACACACACAATCATTGTACAACAGTTGAATAGACAGTTATGTCAAGTGTGCAATTTTTTTATTGTACACTTCATAGTGCACAATACTTCATTTCACAAACTAAAAATTTCATAATATATTAAGTGATAATAAAACTTTTTACAACTATGTACATATATTCATCGAGAAAGATGTTATTTTTATGTTATTTGTTAGTCTTAAATTAATAAATTATAAAACGAAGGGCCAGTGTGACCATTTTTGCAGCTAAATTTAGCATATTTTTTTTTTTGTTTAGCTGCAAAATTTTTGATTTAGCAGTTAGCATTTTCTATAGCATTTTTCAAAAATATATAGATTTTTCTAGAATTTTTTTGTAATATAAGGCCATATTATGAGTTGCATTCGATTTTCGAACTTCGCTGGGTATCGAGCATCGAAATTCAAATTAAATTCATATTATGAGCACCGAAAATTTCGATGAGCAACGAATTTTCTATCGAACAGAATTTAGCTTTCGATGCAGTATTTTAATGTGAAAAATTAGTAAAAAGTCCAAGTGTTAAGCTATGTTTATTTTTAAGTATACAAACTCAAATTCTTAGCTATATTTTGCCGGTTTCATTCACAATAATAACGTTCTTTGTGGAATGCTCGTTATAATACCAAATGAAAATTCGTTCGATCGGTACTTTCGACTACAGTCGAATATCGAAAGTTGCTCATAATAGGGGCCATAATCTACACACTTTTTAACAATATAATTTATGCAACTTTCGGTATACATATTAGTAATTTTAACGTGTAACCCATTTCATGATGTATTTGTAACACGAGAAATGTTAATTATGCTTATAAATATATAAGTTGAAGTAGGTACTAGAACTGTGATCAGCGTGACCATATTAGCTTATTTTAAGTTAAACTTAGCTTATTGTTTTAGATTAAGCTTCAAAATTTTCATTTAGCTCTTAGCTTATTTTTTTTAGCCTTTTTTAGAAACTCATTTAGCCTTTTTTAATCTAAATTGTTAAAAACATAAAATTTTTGTAAAAAATATAAATTTGGAAAATATTTTAGAAAACACATAATGTAAATTGCTTATTTATAAGAGAAATGTCACATTTAAAAATAATTTTGGAATAACAATGGCAAAAGTTAAATTAATATTACCCATAAGACTTTTTTGAGTTGAACGTCAGCAGCATGAATTTACTTAAAACAAAAATTAGAAATATATTTACTGTAAATAGCACTACTTCACTAAAAAAAGTTTCGTATTTCAGTATAAATGCTGTTATATTTTTGAAAGCTGGTTAATAGCCATTCAGGCTGACACAAATTAAGTAATTTCAAGCTGAAACTACGAACGAAATGAAAAGTGTTTATACATTTGACATTTGAGTTGATTTCGCAAACATCTCATTCACTGCGCCATACATTGAAGTACTTTTTTCAGTTGAGTAAATTCTTTGTTACACTTTCTTTAAAAATTTTCATAAATATAATAATTTTCAACCTTCGTTTAATTTCATATTGAATTGATTTTTTGTTTCTCTTAATTGTTGTTTCTCATAATTTACTCATTTATAAATGTACTCAATGATTTTCCATTTAATTTAACGATATTCGACATTTCTAGATCGAAGTATGATTGGTCAAGTTAAAAAGGGTGGACAAATTAAAAAAATTAAAATATTGTTTATCTAATTTTTCGACCTTTTTTTATACATGTTCAACAAAACTAAGTTTTTAAGCTTTAGGTCAGTACATTTTATATATTTTTAGTTTTGACTGATTGATTTCGTTAACCTTTGGTTAACTTCTTCAGGATTATTCTTATTTTATTTGTTTTATAATTAGTTTTTGCCTTTTTTGTTTTCAATAAAAAAATGTTATTTATGACACACATTGTTATTTATAATTGTAAAAAAACATTTGTTTGATTGAAAACAAAAAAAGGCAAAAACTAATTATGTAACAAATAAAATAAGAATAATCCTGAAGCAGTTAACCAAAGGTTAACGAAATATTGATCAAAACTAAAAATATATAAAACTTACTGAGCTTAAAAAATTAATTTTATTGAAAATTAAAATATTTCAAAAATTGTTCCACAAAAAAATTTACCTTGATTTTCGAATTCAGAGGAACAAAATACATAATTAAAATCACCACGCATCAAATGTAAATTTTCGTTGTAAATTAGTATTATTTTATAAAAACTAATTTTTAAATTTTGCTTATCAACGAAATACATTTTCAAAAAATAATAATTTTGCTTTGCTTTTAATGATTTTTATTAGTGCATAATGCATTATGTAAAATGAAAAACTGAAAGTTAGTATAAGTGATGAAATTTAATAAGGTTTTAAAGAATTCCATCATACAATTTTATATAAACAATTTGCCCATAATGTTTATGTTATTATTATCGTAGAAATTTGTAACCGTCTATGGCCTGCATTGGTAATAAATATATAAATAAATAAATAAATAAATAATGTATTTTTAACTAACAATTACATCCTAGCGTGGTTTTTAATGTGAAATTGTATAGCAAAACTCGTTAAGACATTAAATTTTTACACTTATGTATGCTAACCTCATAACAGGTTTTCAAGAATTTAAACAAATTTTTGGTTCATTTAAAGGAAATACAATTTTGTAATGCAATAAAAGAATAAATAGCAAAAATAAGCACTTTAAAAGATACAATGTAATTAAAAAGAAGTATGTATTAAATTTTAGCATTAGGTTTCAGCTCGATAATTATTTTTTAGATTTTTTTTAAATCAATTTAGCATCAACAATTTTTGGGATCTGGTCACACTGCTTAGAACAGTAGCATGCGAACTAACACGCTCAAATAATCTACGACGCACATACATTCTACGTTGTTTGTTTTTTCTTTTGCACATACACATAATTATACACTTATATGCTCATTTTACAATTGTTATTCGGTGTGCACTAGTGAAATATGCTTGGACACAACAATAACTAATGCCCTCGCTTGGCAGATACACAAATGCTGTTGCATACTTTTGATAAAATTGAATACCATTTTTAGTGTTCTCATAAAATCAAGAGCACTAAAAAGAGAGAACAATTCAATACTGTACAACATGAAGGCTACACAAACAGCCATCGTTTGCACAGCTCTAGTATATACTCGTACATACATACATATATACATATCGCACACTAAATCATAAACAGTCACAACTCAAAACTATGAAAATTGTTTTGTTTTTTCATGGGCCGAAAAAATTTCTTTTGCAGCAAAGTCTTCGTGAACAGTTTTTTGCCACTCCTAAACAACTGCGATTTTTTGAGTACGAGGGCGGTTCGGAAACTTCTTAGCCTAGCACAAAAAGCGCG
This sequence comes from Tachina lurida, assembly GCA_944452675.1. NCBI lineage: Eukaryota > Metazoa > Arthropoda > Insecta > Diptera > Tachinidae > Tachina > Tachina lurida. The sequence goes on from OX101754.1 coordinate 80,522,376, forward strand.
GTATAAACAGAAAAAAGTTAAGTGTTTTGGAAACTTCCATCTCTGCTATGAACACATGTTAAATTTTGTTTCGATCTGGCAACTCCTTCATATAGAAACAGGTGTTCACAAAAGACGCATCCGCGATTTTTTAACAATGGAAAAATTAGAAATGCGTGGTGTCATTAAATTTTTACATAAAAAAGGTTTATCGGGACAAGAAATTCATAATGATATGGTGAATGTGTTAGGTGAAAGTGCTCCTTCATATGCAACAGTAAAAAATTGGGTTGCTGAATTTAAACGTGGTCGTACAAGCATTGAAGATGAACCACGTAGTGGACGTCCAAAAACAGCAACAACAACAGAAATTGTAGCCAAAGTGCATGATATGGTATTAAATGATCGACGAATAAAAGTGCGTGAAATAGCTAATATCATGGGCATCTCAAATGATCGAGTCCATTTAATTTTGCATGAAGAACTACAGATGAAAAAGCTTTCTGCAAGATGGGTGCCGCATTTGTTAACAGTCGACCAAAAACGCATAAGAATGAAAATTTCTCAAGCTTGTTTGGATCGTTTCAAGCGAAATAAAATGGATTTTAAGCGTCGTTTCATAACTGTTGATGAGACATGGATCCACCACTATACTCCAGAGACAAAATAACAATCAAAACAATGGACTGAAGCTGGAGGAAGTGCCCCAAAGAAGGCAAAAACAATTCAATCGGCTGGTAAGGTTATGGCAACGGTTTTTTGGGACTTCAAAGGTATTTTATTGATTGACTATCTGCAAAAGCGTAAAACAATAAATTCAGAGTACTATTGCAACCTTTTGGATCAATTAAATGTACAAATTCGAGAGAAACGTCCTGACTTACAACACAAAAAAATAATTTTTCATCAAGACAGCGCACCAGCGCACAAGAGTGTTTTAACAATGGCTAAAATCAACGAATTAAAGTACGAGTTGCTTGACCACCCACCTTATTTTCCTGATTTGGCTCTCAGTGACTTTTACCTGTTCCCAAATCTAAAAAAATTCCTTGCTGGCAAGCGTTTTACCTCAAATGAAGATGCAATTACAGTTGTAAACCACTATTTTGAAGACCCTGAGGAAAACTATTTTAATCAAGGGATAAAATTGCTAGAAAAGCGTTGGACTAAGTGTATTGAAGTTTCAGGAGATTATATTGAAAAATAAAAATATTTTTGAAAAACTAACTATTCTCTTTCATTGATAGGCTAAGAAGTTTCCGAACTGCCCTCGTAGTGACTGTTCATGATTTAGTGTGCGATATTTTGCACAGATTTGTATGTATATGTCCCATTATTTTAAAGAATTTGTAATATCGGCATATGTTTTTGTACAGCAAGATAATCTATGTTAATTCGCAAATTAAATAAAAAATGCATACATGACGAACATTTAATCTCCTCCTTAATTGAAGTCGGTTAATAATTCGAAAACAAAATGAAAAACAGTTCAAAATATAGGTGTTTTTATTGTTGCAAATTTTTTTCCCGATTTTTTTAAATTATTTTGCAGATTTGTCAGATTTTTTAGCCAATTTTTCCAGATTTTTTATAAAATGTTCTTGCAACAGTGCTTGACGTTGTAAACATTCATCCCTATCGTGAATAAAATGTGAAATTTTTGAACCCATGGAAGAAGGCTTGTAAAGCTTAAAAATTAATTGAAAATCAGACAAATTTATGTTTGATAGTAAGAAATACACAAATTTTTTGTTTCAGATTCAATGTTTTTAAGCTATTACATTTAAATTTGTAATTCAGTTTCATATTTGTATTGAGCCTTATTTTCGATATTTATCGTAAGTGAGATTTAATCGAAAATAGACCTTTTTATTTAAATTAAAATTTTATGGGCCTATCCATAGTTAAGAATTATCAAAATTCCAAAAATTTTATAACTTTTAAGATACGGGCTGTAAAATTTTATCGTAAGCGAAAAAAATATTTCAATTTTATTCAAATTGGGAAAATCTGAGCAATTGCTAGTGGGATACAATTTCTTCTTCTTTATAACGTACTAAATTTGGAAACCACATTCACATTTGTTTTTTAGATACAAAATTCATTTGAAAATATGGTAGTGCATCACGATATACAAATTGAAATACCATATAAAAATTGTTAATTTTGTGTTAAAAAAAATAACAAAAATGGAAAAAAGTACACAAGTACACATTGGAAAAAAAGTAACCAATTTTGGTTACAAGTAACCAAAACAGCAACGCTGATCATAGCATACGCTGTCTACGAGACTGTAAAAAAGCAAAATAATAAAAATCAAACATAAATACACACATGCTTTCGCTCTCAGCAATGCGAGCGCAGCATACACTGCAGAAAGAAATGAGAGCACGTATGCTGACGGGTTCTACTGGAAATACCCGCATAGAAAATTTTAGCTTGTATGAGATGCGCATTCTATATGATTTATATTCTTTGCTTAAACTCAACGTATTCGCTTGATTTTTTTTTGTTAGATAGATTGACAATAGGAGCAGTGCAGAATGTATTTTTTCTTCTACATTTTTGTGTCTAAGATAGTTAAAAACAGTTAAGAATATTAGCCAATCATAAAGCCATGATTTCTCTTTCTCTCTTAATTTGCTAAAAAAAAATACAACAATTTGGCTTGGCAACTCCATAAACACTCAGAAGGAAAAACGTATTTTATTTGTTCATTCTATTCTTATTTCCATCTTTCTATGTACTTAAACGATTATTGCTGAAACTAATAAAATTTGGATATTTAAATAACGAGTGGTACTGTATTATTTTTCTTTAGATGCTTAAAAATAATATATTTTTTTTAATTATTAATAACTTTGATTAAAGTTAAATTCACCTACAGCACAAAGTAAGTTTTTTATTTTTGGTTTATTTTGTGTGCGTTTTGTTTTTGTTCATTGTTTTCATTATTTTTCTGTGCTTTAAATTACTGAACATACTGGAATGTTGGAATATGATGGAATGTTGGAATATGATGGAATGTTTATATTATTAGGCTAGCATATTCGTACATACATATGGGGTCTTTCTCAAAGAAAAGGGAATAGAAACTTTTTTTGTAACAAACGTTTTAATGGGGAGTCTAAAACTTTAGAGAAAAAGCGTTCAATGAAAAAATAAACAAATATTTTTGTTTTGGGCAATAATAATGAATATGAAGTGAAAACACTAGGAGCAAATATCTAATTACATTTAGTTCAAAAAGTGAACAACTTTTTTTAAATAGTTTGCTTAAAATCTATTCTTATTTATGCCGATAAATGAAATTTTAAATTCGTATTTAGTAGTTAAGAAAGTGGTTTAAGAGAGTGGTTTACCTTGGAGTCTATACATATGTATATTTGAATATAGTTTTTAAATTGTGTTTTAAATTCATCAAACTTTAAATATTTTCATTCTATTCTCCACCTCTTTGCGTTAATGGTTGATTTTCAACCACTGGGCGAACACTAGTATACCAAAATACTCCATGTTACATGGACTACCTATAGATGCAATGATTTTTACCTAGTGCGGCTTAAAGCTGCACTGCAAGTACCATCAAGTATTTGTCCTATTTTGACGGCGTACGAAGCCGTCCAGCAGTTTGCAGTGGTACTGACAAATCTCCGGTTAACATACATATTTTTTAATTATACTTATATACCTACATACCACTCTTGCCAGATTTGCAGATTTCTCTGCATTTTGCTGATTTTTCATTGTAAAAATTATAAAGTGAGATTTGCAGATTTTCACTGCCAAATTGCAGATTTTCTGAAATGCTTGTGTAGCATCAATTTTACCGTTATATTATATTACTGTATATATGTTACTCTTTTAACAAATCTGTACAAAGATATATAAGTACATATGTATGTAAGTATATAGATATCGCACACTAAATCATAAACAGTCACACTCAAAATTATGAAAACGGTTTTGTTTTTTCATGTGCCGCAAAAATTTGTTTTTCAGAAAAGTTTTCTTGAACAGTTTTGTATGTAATGTACCATTTTCTTTAAGTTTTATGAAGAAACCTTGTGCATATATCTGTCCTCATCCTTTTATTAATGTTTATTTTTATCAAACAATTTGTAGTATCAGCATATATTTTTGTATACCAAGATAATTTATGTTAAATCGAAAACAAAATGAAGGTGTTTTTATTATTGCAGATTTTTTAAAATTATTTTACAGATTTTTCAAATTTTTTAGCCAACTTTTGCAGATTTTTGATAAAATAATCTGGCAACAGTGCTACATACATATATTTTTATATACTAATGAAAATTTTGAGGACTCTGGATTTTTTCGAAGAAATGAAAGATATTAACTATGCTAAATGTGGCAACATTTATAAAACCATTCGATACTATCGATAGTTTTACAGCTCTAATTGGGTCCAACATATCTTTTTGAACTAGTTTGAGAGCGTTCGAATTAAAAGTTGTTTCAATCCCATTTAATTTACATAGAAGTTTTTGACCGGACTTGTGTCCAACAGAACGAACTAGTTCAAAATGAGCTGTTGGACACAACTCTAGTATATAGCTATTCGTTTAAGGCCATGTCAGATAAAAGTTTTGCTTCGCGTTGCGTTGTAGATTCGCTTTCACTTCTAAGAAGAAATGTACATGCTTATATGAAACATGTCACACAAAGTATTTTTAACTTCGACTGCGAGTCTATGAATTTTCAGAAGAAGAAGTATGAGCAACATGTTGTGATTGGGCAGTCAAAAAATAAAAAGTCGAAGAAATAGCAAAATTTTACGACTTTTGCTATTTCGACTGCAGCTTTCTTAACGCTGTTTTATATTAAAAAAAAACCACTTGATGCACTTTTCAATTTAAATAGCTTACCTTTTGTGTATTAAGCCTGAACGATAAGTATATAAAATTTGTCTAGAACCTGGATGCTCTGCATCACAAAGTTTCAAGGATTTCTGTAAGAGATCTAAGACTTCTTTTTCTAAATCATTACGGCAAACCTAAAATATCAAGAAAAAACAGTTAAAAAAATAAAACATTAAATATTTCTGCCGCCTTACCTCATCAGCACAACTATAATCTTGCAGTTGTTTAGCTAATGTAAATGTTGCCGTCGACAGCTCCCAATTAACCAAATCCCACAATTCAGCATTGGATTTTCGGGAACCCAAAACATCTTTTGCCTTCTCATAGTAAGAGAATGCCTCATTGTAAAACATTTTCTGCTGCTGTATAATATCGATGCTATAGGAAAAAGTTCCGTTCATATAAAAATGTTAAGACTTCATATATTGCAAGAAAAAACTCACTCGTCATTTGTCATCATTAAATGTGCTCTAAAGCGCATAAATCTACCCATGTTGCAGTATAAGAATGCCAAATTAACGTTGTCTTGAACTATATTGAAAGCGTTTATGCCGCGTATTAAGCAATCATACGATTTCATGGCCAATTTCAAATATAATGGTTCTTCTTTTCCTGTTTTATTTTGCTCATTATTCTCTTCTTTTGACACTTTTATATTCATCTTGTCGTCTTTAGATTCTTGAGAATCAACATCTTTGGAATTATTAGTATCTTGTAGATACTTTGTATACTCTTCCTGAGCCCAAAACATATATTTCACACCCAATTCGTTACGAACATTACCTAAACGTCGTAAGAGTTCCTGGCGTGCCTCCTCATCTGGATTGTCGCTGATAGAACTGTTTACATACTGTAGGGCATTTTCATAGCATGTGCAACTAGAGACCATTAAAAATTCGATATTTTCTTGAGGTTCAAGTAGTTCCAAGCAGTCCTCCGAATCTATGCAGATGTTCAAAAAATTTATATTATCATGTTCGATCTTATCTTTTTTAATTCTAAGAATAAGTGGGCAGCATAATTTACACACACAGAGAAAAAACTGCCTCATAGAATCAAGAAGATTTTCTCTATGAAACGTTTTTAGGCTAAGGGGTATCCCAGCAGAAAGAAGCGAAGATTTTTTCATAGAGATTCCTTATTGTTTTTATGTGGTAAATCTTATTAATTTTGTCAAGAAGAAAACCACATAAAAACAAGAAGAAATCTTATTATTCATAACTTTTTTTCTCAATTTCCGTTATTTTTGGCACAATACATAGGGAAAACCTTCTTGATTATATTAGGTTTTCTTATAAATTGTAAACTATAGGGATTTCTTATTGATTTTATTACGTTGCCTTATTAATTTTTTTAAAAAAGTTTTCTTGATTTTATTAGGCTATCTTATTGATTTTTTCAACAGGGTTTTCTTCTTAATTTTAGTAGGTTCCTCTATGATTATGTGTAAAGCATCTTATTGATTTTTTTAATAAGGAAATCTTCTTGATTTTATGAGGTGTCTTGTTATTTCATATCTATAAATAGACATACAGACCATTTTGTTCATGATATTTTTCGTTTTTGTATAAGCATGTTTGCACAATTATTTCAAGGGTTATTCAGGCTGCTTGTTAGCATATTGGTTAGAGTGCTGGTCTATCAGGTAGAAGTTTGCTGGTTCAATACATATCTCCATTCAAGAAATAATATGTATGTATGTATGGTTAGTTAGTTAATTAAGTATACAATGTAATATGTATGAATGTATGTAAGTAAAGCGTGTTTTTTATACTGATACAACTTTGAGTTGTCATCAGTGCTTTATTTTACCACCCATTTAACAGCTGATAGTTGCTTTTTGTTTAGTTTGATTGGACATTTCATTATGGATCGACTTACAAAAGAGCAACGCGTGCAAATTGTCGAAATTTTTAATCAAATTAATTGTTCTATTCGTCAAACTCATCGTGCACTTCTATCATTTTCCGATTAAGCTCATTTTTGGTTGAATGTGTACGTAAATAAACAGAATTGTCGCATTTGGAGTGAGGAGAATCTACAAGGTTTTGTCGAAACGCCATTACATCCACAGAAAATTAATGTTTGGTGCGCTTTATGGGTTAGCGGAGGCATTGGCCCATATGTCTTCAAAAACGATGATGGTGAGAATGTTACTGTCAATGGTGAACGGTATAGGAACATGATTCGAAGTTTTTTCATACCTCAATTAGCTGGCATTAATCTTGCTGATATGTGGTTCCAACAGGTCGGAGCCACATGCCACACAGCGGACGCTACAATTGATTTACTCAAGGAAACTTTTGACGAAAATATAATTTCACGAAATGGCCCAATTAATTGGCCCCCATTGGACTATTTTCTTTGGGGTTATGTAAAGTCAATTGTGTACGTCGATAAACCACAAACAATTTAACACCTGGAAATCAACATTCGAAGAGTTATCGGCGAGATACGGCCGCAAATGCTGCAAAAAAATTTTGAAATTGCTGTTCCAGGATGCGCCTTGTACACGTCAGCCGTGGCGGCCACATGGCCGAAATCCTTTTTAAACAGTAATGTCATAAAATTTTCCATCCAATAAAGACCGTTTCATTGATATCAAAAATATATTACTATGCCTTATTATGATTTAAACTTGTATCACTCTATAAAAAACACGCTTTATGTATAAATAAATAACATATACATATACTACACACATACATAAGTATATGGTATAGAACACAGCTTTACAAATTTTTAATTTGGAAAAATACCAAGAACGCCACATAATTAGATAATTTAATTGGGACCTCCTGAACAGGAAAAACGCTGTAATTTTTTTTTCTAAGTACCGTTTTTTAGATAACGGTACTTTTGTGTTTTTCGGTGTATGGTCTCACTCAAACCCTTGTGGAGCCCAACCGAAAGGTAATTGAATGCCTTTTCCGCCGATATGCTGCACATTTCTATCTGACAAGAAATGGTTGAGTTATGGCACCTCAAAGTTCAAAATTTGCCTATTTTTTACGTTTGTTTCAAAATTTTTCATTTTTATTTCGTTTTTTTCTACGTTATAGTAAAGATCTGGAATGTTTTATTTTTTTACCAAATAGTTTATTTAATTACCAACATTCTAAGCGTAATTTGAAAAAAAATCTATGAAAAATAAATTTTTTGTCAAGGATTTTGTTAAACGACAATATTTTAATTTTCATTGCACATATACTATATTCGGATTGAATTACAAAAAATTTAAATTAAAATGACGAGCGACTTGAACTTTTGCGTTTTTTTTCGAATGGATCTTCGCGAATGAGGAACCAACAATAGTCCGCCATCATTTGTTCATCCCACCAGCCTTTGTAACGTCTCTCGATTTCTTCCATTTCTTGGTGAAATCTTTCACCTTGTTCATCACTTTCGGAGCCCAAGTTCGTGGGGAAAATATCCAAATGACTGAATAGGAAGTGTAATTTAGGTGTCATATTTGAACCTAAGAGTTAAAAAGAATAAATTTTTAAATGATAACGGCCTTTTTGATATACATGCTTTCACTCAACGCTTACCAATGGCATTGAATTTTTGCAGTAATGTATCGATCTTCTCAGTGTAATCAGGACTTCTGTAGTTTCCCAAAAAGTTGTGAACGATGTCCTGGAATGCTTCCCATGCCTCCAAATGAGCTGGACCTAAACACTCATTAAATGCTTGGTCACCGTACAGAGCCCGAATTTGAGGTCCATCAAATATACCAGCTTCAATTTTGCTCGCTGCGGCTCTCGGAAATTTTTGTTTAAGGTAATTCATGGCAAGACTGTCTTTTGGCAACTTTTTCACAATATTTGTAAATAACCCAAGCTTAATATGTAATGGGGGAAGTATTATCTTCTCCTGAGGAATTAATGGGTCATTTTTGATATTGTACTCAACGTACGTACGTCCACTTCGCTCGGGCCAAACTTTTCGGGTGTAGTGATTCTGACGGTCACGGCTGCCCCATAGACATAGAAAACAGGGAAACTTCGTATTGCCCCCTTGCAATCCAGATAGTATGGCAACTAATTTAAAATTAGAGCAAACTTTCCATTGATGTTGGTCATAATGTATGAGATCGAAAAGTTCTTTCATTGCTTCATATGTTTCCTTTATGTATTTTCCATATCCGATTGGAATTGATGGTTTCGTATTCCCTTTATGAAGCAAGACTGCCTTCAAACTATCCTTGCCTCCATCCAGAAAAAGACGCCATTCCTCTGGGTCATAATTTTGTTGGAGAGCATAGAAAAGACCACATATGTTGGCACAAAAACAAAAGTTTGCCGTTTTTGCGAACAAAAGTGCAAGTTGTTTGCTGCGATCACGGTAATATGTAACACGTGTCTCAGGAGCACAATATCCCCACTGTTGTTGTCGTGATGCAAGTAATTCAGATTTCGATTTCGGCAAATACTAATCTCGGCACAAATCATTAAGCTCGCCCTGAGTAAGTAAATGGGGTTTCTTATTTGATTGCATTTCTGATTCACTGCACTCATCTGATGAATCATTTTTTATAGTCCTTTTTCGTATTTCTGTGGGCCCCGCTACAATCAGCTGCAGTTTGTGGCACGATACTGAGTGCGGCACTGGCAGCGTCACCGAGCTAACAACTGGATAAACTGGTTCAATTCTACGTCCGATAGCCTTTTCCGTTAGACAGAAGTAACAATCTATTGTATAGTTGATCTGGTTTCTCCATTGCATTGGCTTTCCAAATGTGAAGAAACACTCTTGACCCCTACCAATTTTATTTAATATTGTTCGGCAGTTGTTACATGCATTATTCGGTGTCCGTGGTTTGTCGAGAGACGCAGGTCGGAAGCCGAAATACTTCTTATAAGCTTCAGATAAATTTTTCGTATTAATTTTTCGCATCAAATGTTGTGATTTCTTTTTCACAACAACACCACAAACAACAAAATTCGTTGGGATCGATTGAACACATTTTATTTTTTGCACGTACAAAGCCAAACTGACATGTGACACAGAGATTCAAATTCCGTTTTTTTTTTAAATACGTTAAAACTGATGGACGCCGAATATAGTGTGTGAGTAATGAAAATTAAAATATTGTCGTCCCACAAAATCCTTAATAAAAACTTTATTTTTTATCCATTTTTTTTTCAAATTACGCTTAAAATGTTTGTAATTAAATAAACTATTTGGTAAAAAAATAAAACATTCCAGATCTTTACTATAACGTAGAAAAAAAAACGAAATAAAAATGAAAAATTTTGAAACAAACGTAAAAAATAGGCAAATTTTGAACTTTGAGGTGCCATAACTCAACCATTTCTTGTCAGATAGAAATGTGCAGCATATCGGCGGAAAAGGCATTCAATTACCTTTTCAACGATAGGCAACTTATCTCGATCGGACTTTTCGGTTCCACAAGGGTTTGAGTGGGACCATACACCGAAAAACACAAAAGTACCGTTATCTAAAAAATGGTACTCAGAAATTAAACGAAAATACATAAGCAAAGCACAAAGAATAATGATTTAATTTTTTTAACAGATCGCCTCATAAAAACAAGAAGAAAACCTTATTGAAAAAAATCAATAAAATAGCCTCATAAAAACTACAAGATTTCTTCTTGCTTTTTTCAAAAAGGTTTTCCCTATGAAGCTAATAAGATTCCTTATTGAAAAACAACCATAGAGATTTCTAATTAATTTTGTTCTATTTTATGAGGTATTTAGTAGGCACTGTTTTCTCTGTGTACATACACACATACTTATTTATGTAAGCTTTCCAACTGAAAGAACCTATACATACATAATTTCATATACTAGAAAGAAGTTCTGAATTCTAGACTACCCATTAGAGTTGGTAAATTTGTTTGTCAACAGGCCTCTACACAGAGAATAAACTGCCTCATAGAATCAAGAAGATTTTCTTTATGAATCGTTTTTAGGGTAAGGGGTATCCCAGCAGAGAGAAGCGAAGATTTTTTCATAGAGATTCCTTATTGTTTTTATGTGGTAAATCTTATTAATTTTACCAAAAAGAAAACCACATAAAATCAAGAAGAAATCTTATTATTCACAACTTCTTTTACTCAATTTCCGTTATTTTTGGCACCAAAAAAAACAATCCATAGAGAAAAAATTCTTGATTCTATTAGGTTTTCTTATAAATTGTAAACTACAGGAATTTCTTATTGATTTTATTAGGTTGCCTTTTTGATTTTTTTAAAAAGGTTTTCTTCTTGACTTTATTAGGCTATCTTATAGATTTTTTCAATAAGGTTTTGTTCTTGATTTTATTAGGTTCCTACATGATTATTTGTAAAGCATCTTATTGATTTTTTAATAAGGATATATTCTTGATTTTATGAGGTGGCTTGTTATTTCATATCTATAAATAGAGACAATTTTTTTCATGATATTTTTCGTTTTTGTATAAGCATGTTTGCACAATTATTTCAATGGTTATTGAGACTGCTTGTTAGCATATTGGTTAGAGTGTTTGCCTATCAGTCAGAAGTTTGCTGGTTCAATACTTGTCTTCTTTCAAGAAATAATATGTATGTATGTATGGTTAGTTAGTTAATTAAGTATACAATGTAATATGTATGTATGTATGTAAGTAAAGGGTGTTTTTTATAGTGATACAACTTTGAGTTGTTATCACTGCTTTATTTGACCACCCATTTAACAGCTGATAGTTGCTTTTTGTTTAGTTTGATTGGACATTTCATTATGTATCGACTTATACCAGAGCAACGCGTGCATATTGTCGAAATTTGTAATCAAATTAATTGTTCTATTCGTCAAACTCATCGTGCACTTCTTCCATTTTCCGATTAAGCCCATGGAATGGGTACGTAAATAAACAGAATTGTCGCATTTCGAGTGAGTAGAATCCACAAGGTTTTGTCGAAACACCATTACATCCACAGAAAATTACTGTTTGGTGCGCATTATGGGTTAGCGGAGTCATTGGCCCATATGTCTTCAAAAACGATGGTGGTCAAAATGTTACTGTCAATGGTGAATGGTATAGGAACATGATTCGAAGTTTTTTCGTACCTCAATTAGATGGCATTAATCTTGCTGATATGTGGTTCCAACAGTTCGGAGCCACATGCCACACAGCGGGCGCTACAATTGATTTACTCAAGGAAACTTTTGACGAAAAAATAATTTCACGAAATGGCCCAATTAATAGGCCCCATTAGACTATTTTCTTTGGGGTTATGTAAAGTCAATTGTGTACGTCGATAAACCACAAACAATTGAACACCTGCAAATCAACATTCGAAGAGTTATCGGCGAGATACCGACGCAAATGGTGCGAAAAGTTTGTGAAAATTGGTGTCCCACATATTACTATGCTTTATTATGATTTAAACTTGTATCACTCTATAAAAACACGCTTTATGTATAAATAAATAACATCTACATATACTACATACATACATAAGTATATGGTATAGAATTTAAATGAAAATACATAAGCAAAGCACAAAGAATAATGACATAATTTTTTTTACGAGACCACCTCATAAAAACAAGAAGAAAACCTTATTGAAAAAATTAATAAAATAACCTCATAAAAACTACAAGATTTGTTTTTGCTCTTTTTAAAAAGGTTTTCTCTATGAAATTAATAAGATTTCCTTATTGAAAAAAACCATAGAGATTTCTTATAAATTTTGTTATATTTTATGAGGTATTTAGTAGGAACTGTTTTCTCTGTGTGTAGCAAAAATTAAATTTACACAAAATTCGAAGAATATATCTAGGAGTCTAAAATCAAAATCTAGCTCCCCCGAGATGCATTAAAATTCAAGCTTTTCGTTGGGTAAAAACATTTATAGCCAAAGGTACAATTTTGAAAATTGTCGCATCCGATTTTCATGAAATTTTATACGAATGATGCCTCTGGCAGAACTACCATTAGTGCAAAATCTTGTACGATTATACGATCTAGTTTGCGAAATATAGCGACTTCAAAATGAGAAAATTTGGCAAAACCCTACTTTAAAAAATTATGTAGTATATATTTAAAACTACTTAACCTGCACTTGCACTTGCACCTGACCACAAAGAATAAAATGAAAATACATTTGAGCACGTGAACATTTGCACAATATTAAATGGTGGAATCTGTTTTTTTTTTAATTAAAAGAAAGCAATGTGAGTCCCATCACAGGGGAGATGTGTAAACATCTAGTAATGAAAGATTTTTTAAGTTGGAAGTACTTATGCTTTTAGTATATTTTTTAAATTAATCAATTAAAAGTATCAAAACTTTCAATATTGTAAATACATAGGAATATGCAGGTGCATGCACTTGCACCTGCAGTTGCGCATGCACTTGCACCTGCAGTTGCGCAACAACTTCTTTTCAAGAAACCAAACATTTGATATGCCTTGGGAAGTATGTAATCAATATGAGCTGCAAAAGACAACGAGCTGTCAAACATCACCCCTAAGTCCAACTTAGAATTTGACGTGTTCAAATTTATACCATTATTATTAAAGACAACCACAGTGGGAGTCAGAGACCTATGGAAGGAGACATGTAAATATTTATTAATGTTTAGACTCAGACTATTAAGCCGGCACCAATCACTTAGATTATTAATCTCAATTTGCAGAATATACGCATCATTAATTCTGTGGCAAAAAGGAGAAATCTGCGCATATGTTCGCATTTATGAAAAGGCTGTCAAAAATTTTAGTTAAACATGTTGGAAACTATCTTAACAATTAAATATTATAGTTAAAACTTTAAAAATCGACCGTCACAACTTTTTATAAGCGCTCAAATACAAAAAATCTTTTTAAAATGGGCAATTTTCGGACACTGCTGAATGTAGGGTGCATGTCCAAAATACAAAATAATTGGCTCTAAGCATATTCTGCATAGATTGTTTTTAGCGCTATGGGGTTTAAAAGTGTATGTGTTAAACAAAGTTTTTCACAAAATTGAAAATAATAAAGATACTTTTTCGTAAAAAAACGTGCCTTTTTCACGAAAATTTAAAAATTTTGAATTCTTTGCCTTTTCCCGATTTCACGACTGCAGATATTAATAGGTTTTTTACTTATTTTTATTTAAAATTTTGTCAGAAATTAAATGCTGTCTTTTAATTTAAAATCCAACAATATACTAAAAAGTTATATGTGAAATACTAAAAAAATTCAAGGCAAAAATTTAATTTTTTTTTTTTTAAGTCAAATATCTTCTAAATTATGAGAGATACGAAAACACATCTACCGACATTATTTCTTAAAAATGTTGAGCTTAGCTCAAAACGGTTTATCCCATAAAAATCTGATAATTTTTCTAAAAGTTACAAGCCCAGAAGATTTTTTTAGTTCCATGTTGTCAACTTAGGCCCACTGTAACTCCTGTCCAGCTTAAGCCAGACCGCTGCCAAGACATCTTGTATAAAGCCTAAGTCCTCTTCTACGGATGTTCGAAGTTTCATATAAATCCAATCAGTAGTTTAGAAGTTCCAGATTTATTACCATTTATTTTGCAAAAGTCCAAACTGTGCGTGCTATCGAAAATTTACGAAAGGCCGCACTTTGATGTCCGCTGGCCAAATTTCCGGCTTCAAGATTAGGTTATAGTAACTGTTTGCAATACCAATCTTGAAATTAACACCTTAATGTGGATAAATCAGCATCATTTTTAACAAGCTTGAAGCAGACCATGTGACTTTTATCTATTTTTGCAGTTTTTTTCACATAATTTAAGATTTGATCCGCAGTCACAGTAGGCTTGAATGAGGAAACGTGGATCCATTTTTTTTTTTGAGATATCACATCCAAATCACACGAAGAATAAGCGCCATAAATAACAGGGCCTTTGTTCAAGCTACGCTTAGGCTTGTTATGGTGTATTTTTATCTTTTATTTTTACCTGGAGGGTCCCTTGGGAATCGCAAGTATAAGTATTTTTATTAACAACAATTCTTGTTACTGTAGCTGCTTGCACACTTCAGACTGCCTCTTTTTATTTTTCAATCCGCTATTTGTACAAAATATACTTTAATATATTTTTTCAATATTTTACTTACAATTAATTTTCTTATGCTAACTAGACAATAATTTATTTCATAAATATTATTTAGCTTTTGATCCAATTACAAAATATTGATATTGCACAATTTGCCAGCGCCAACAAAATAAGAAGTAACTGAGTCAATGGACTAGTTTCTGCTGCGTCAACCAATTAGTGCAATGTTTGAATACGAGGGTTGTTCAAGCATGATTCACAACGTCCCTCCCCACTCGGCACAAGAAAACATCTAGCTATAGATGTTTTCTAATGTTGTGATGTTGTGAATCATGCTTGAACAACCCTCGTATTCAAACATTGCACTAATTGGTTGACGCAGCAGAAACTAGTCCATTGACTCAGTTACTTCTTATTTTGTTGGCGCTGGCAAATTGTGCAATATCGATATTTTGTAATTGGATCAAAAGCTAAATAATATTTATGAAATAAATTATTGTCTAGTTAGCATAAGAAAATTAATTGTAAGTAAAATATTGAAAAAATATATTAAAGTATATTTTGTATAAATAGCGGATAGAAAAATAAAAAGAGGCAGTCTGAAGTGTGCAAGCAGCTACAGTAACAAGAATTGTTGTTAATAAAAATACTTATACTTGCGATTCCCAAGGGACCCTACAGGTAAAAATAAAAGATAAAAATACACCATAACATATTTTGGCGCAGCCGGTAAAGCTTTGCATGCTATTACTCCGCTTGTTTCTGGCTTGGAAAGTTTCTGTTGGTACAGCTTTTATAGCTCGCCTTAGAAGCAGGGAAAAGCAAGTGCAGTCGGTTTAGTGGCCGCAAATTGATCCTTGCTACCATGTAATTTCGTCTGTTTCTGACTTGAAAAGTCTCTGTTGGTACAGCTTTTATAGCTCGCCTAAGAGGCTGTGAAAAGAAAGTGCAGTCGACTTTGTGGACGCATATAGATCCTTATTACAATAACATATTTTAAAAATAAAAGTGTATTTCTCAATCAGATTAAAAATTAAACCTTGAACTGTGGAAAATTTTTTTGTATTTATAAATTTTTGTGCCACGAAACACTACAACGTCCAGGTTTGATCAAGTCGTAAGGATGGTAAGTATAAATTTAATTAAATGGACAGTCCACAAAAACAAACGGACAAACTAATACTACAATTAAACGATTACAACATTAACGTTGATAGTCTTCAAGTGCATGTATGGTCGGAATTAAAAGCCTTTAATTCTGATAGAATATTCCTAAATGCTCATAAAGAAATTGTTAAGAATAACAAATTGATTAAGTTAGAAGAAGTAGGGTATATACTTGGAGTGATAACTGAATTAAACGGAAATAAGTCAAAGGAACTCGGAAAACGTATCGAAGAGTTAGAAAAGTCGAAATTAGGTTTGGAGAAATTTAGCAAACAACTAAAAAGTGATATAGAGTATACAAATGAGTTGTTAGAACAGCAGGTAAAAGAGAACGAAGAACTAAGACTACAGTTACGACAGAAAGGACTGAGTGAGAAGGAGATTGAAAAACACGTAAAATTAAAATACTTGATTAGCGAAAAGGACAACTCTATACAAAGATTATCGGTAGCATTGTCAAACGCAAAGAGAGAACTAACTATTGCCTACAGATCTCGTTCACCAACTCCTTCAATTGGTTTGCCAGAAAAATCCACTATCACGGACTTATCACATACTACCCAAAGACTTCCATCAGTAGTAATTCATACACAACAAGAAATTAGAGAAGACACGAATACAATAGAACATAATAAAAACTTTCTCAAGGAGGGAGAAGGAAATAACTTATTGAATAAAGTGAAAAATTTACTATCAAACGCGAGAAACACTGTCAACAGAGGATATTCAACAGATACTATAAAAAGAAAACTAGCAGATTTAGCAGAATACGAGAAGGAATTTAAAGAACTGAGGCTAGAAGAAGTTCAGCTTAAAAAAGAATTTTGTAAGTACCTACAAGAAGCTAGGAATTCACTAAAGAAGTACCCACTATCCCCTATAATCACTGAAGAAGATTCCAGTAGTATAAATACAAAAGCATACAAGATGCCTGCAATATCGACAATTACCAAAATAGTAAACAATATAGTCCCCACATTTTTCGGCACCGAAGGACCAGATTTAACATCGGAAGTGTTTCGATTCATTCAATGATGTAAGCTAGTAGAACGAGAGCTGTCCTCTGAAGAAAATGGAGTCCCAGCACAAGATATTATAGAATGCCTGAAACTGCGATTAATGGGACCAGCTTACGTTCAAATAGCACCACAAACATTCGGCACGATAGACGCATTATGTGATTCAATAAAAAAGGTGTATTTTAAGAGGAAAACTTTAGATCAAATAAGAGAACTCATAGTTTCGTGCAAGCAAGGAAATCAAGAGTCAGCAAGCAGATTTGGTAATCGACTCGAAACTCTACTAAATGAAACCGGTAGTCTAGTAACAAATGAATGGAGTGAAGAAGGTAGCAGAAAAACGATACTGGAAGACTTCAAAAGAATAGCAGTAAGAAGCTTTATCAAAGGTCTTAGGGACCAGGCATTAAGGACTAGGTTTATTGGCCAAGAAAGCGAGGGCTTACAGAAACTAACTCAAATAGTAGAGGAACCTGAGCAACTTTTTGGAGAAAACCACATCGCAATAAACACTATTACCCTGACTACTCAATGCAGTTTCTGTAAGCAACAAGGTCACAACAGAACAAATTGTGAACAGAGGCTTAACACTCCATATTGCATTAAATGTGGAGAATATGGGCATGAAATTGGGCCAGAATGTGAATCAAACCGAGACACTAGAGTTGACAAGTGTGATTACTGCAATAATAAGGGACATAAGGGAGTAGAATGCCGGAAACGTTTAAGAGCATTATTCTGCAGGATATGCAGAACGTCCGGACACGCAGAAAATCAGTTCTGTAGAAAACCACAGCAAAGATATTCAGGCAACCCAAGCACACCGCTAAACACAAACTGGCACCCACCTAACGGTAATTTCTTCAGAAGAAATGACAATGACCAAAGGCAACAACACAATAGCACGCAAAGTGGTCAACAGTCTACAACACAATGATCCATCAATGCCAACATGAATCAAGTATACCATGGCCGTGGGAGAAATGAACCACCGAAATGCTATAATTGTAATGAAACGGGACATCTATGAACTAACTGCCCAGCACGAAATTCGGGAAACTCGCGGCGGCCCAGCCAAAACTAATGGACTGGGATGCCGACAATTCATGGATACACGAAACAATTGAAAGGAAATCAGCAAACGAAACTTTATTAAACCAAGTGAGGGTAGCAATTAAAAGGACTGACAAGAAAATACATTGGCATAAAAACATCCATACGTATATACCGGAAAATTATACAGAAAGAAATTATTATAACTGCAGGTCTGAGTCGAAAAAAGAACAGAATCTGCAAGGTGGTAACAATGGAAAAGAGAACAATGACGCATTTATTGATTTTCCATGCAGTGAAGCACTGGGCAAAAACTTATCCTTACTGGTAGATACAGGTGCAGACACCACGTTAGTAAAAGCTGAATCTTTAGCACCGCACGTGGAGATAGACTCAAGCAATCAAAAGGACATGTCGGGCGCATTTTGGGGAAATATTACAACAAAAGGAACTATAACTGCACAACATGCATGCGTAAAAACACTTGCAGTACATATGCATGTAGCACCAGAAGGTAGCCGACTTCCAGCAGATGGATTACTCGGTAGAGATGTATTATGGAACAGAACTGTTACCGATACAATTAACAAAAATATTAAATTTTTTGATAATAAGGAAGAAATAGCTTCCTTACCCCTTACTACAGAAGGAAAAAACCCCCGGGTGTATATAGCCGAAAATTTATCTATCAAGGCGCGTTCCCAGGCAATAGTATCGGTCGTAGTTACAACTGCTAAAGGAGAAATTATAGTAAATAAATCGGAAATTTTGCCAGGGGTTTTTGTGGGTGAAACTCTAACAACTGTCAAGAAGGGCACCGCATTTGTGATCATTTTAAACACCAATGACTCTACAACAAATATCAATGAAATAATAGGTTTGAGCTATGAGAACCCGAAAAACTACACACTAAAAGCGACATCAGTCATAAATACAATAGGAACTACTGATAAAGCAGTAAGAAGTAAGTTACTTATCAAAACAGTACCGTTAAGCTCAGATTTGAACCCGGAAGAACGGGCTTCGATCGAAAATATTTTGAATTCATACGACGATGTGTTTCAACTTCCCGGAGACAGTCTTACGTACACCAGTGTACTTAAACACAAAATACCAACTGATCCCTGTCAACCCCCAATAAATACTAAGCAGTATAGGCTACCTGAGGTCCATCGAAATGAGATTAATAGTCAAGTGGGCCAGATGATCGAAGATGGAATAATATCTTCCAGCACTTCCCCTTGGAATTCACCAATCCTTCTAGTACCCAAAAAGGCGGGAATGGATGGAAAGAAAAAATGGCGTTTGGTGGTCGACTTCAGAAAATTAAATGACGCTACTATAAAACAAGTTTTTCCCATACCACGGATTGACGAGATCCTGGACCAGCTGGGATACAGCAGATACTTTTCGACTCTCGATCTAGCAAGCGGGTACCATCAAGTTTTAGTGGACCCAAGCGATAGACAGAAAACGGCATTCAGTACGAATTTGGGCCATTTCGAGTTCAATCGTATGCCTTTTGGTTTAACAGGAGCACCAGCCACTTTCCAGAGAATCATGACTTCAATATTAACCGGTCTACAGGGTATCGACTGTTTTGTATATTTGGACGATATAGTAATATACGGAAGAAATCTAGAGGACCACCAGATACGATTAAAGCGAGTACTAGATGTCTTGAGAAGGTATAATCTCAAGTTACACCCCGAAAAGTGTCAGTTTCTCCAGAGGTAGGTAGTTTATCTAGGTCACCAATGTTCAGAAAAGGGAGTATTACCAGATCCCAGAAAGACAAGAGCAGTGAAGGACATACCACCGCCCAAAAATATCAAAGAACTACAAGCATTTCTGGGACTGGTTAACTATTATAGGAAGTTTATACCAAACTCCTCAGACATAGCACTAACACTTAACAAATTATTAAGAAAGGACGTGAAATTGGAATGGACTCAGCAGTGCCAACAAGCCATGGACAAACTGAAGGCAGCAGTTCAAATCCCCCTCTACTACAATACCCTGATTTTACAAAACCATTTATTCTTACCACTGATGCTAGTAATGAAGCCTTAGGAGCTATTCTTTCTCAAGGAGAGCCAAGTAGTGATTTACCAATTTACTTCGCGAGCAGAGTACTAAGCGCCACAGAAAAGCGATACTCAACAATAGAGCAGGAACTACTTGCCATCGTATGGGCAGTAAAGACGTTTAGACCTTATTTGCTAGGCCGACCCTTTACGGTCTTCACAGACCACAAGCCCTTAAAAGGCATTGCAAATCTTAAGAATCAGGAAGGCAGATTAGGCCGCCTAAGACTTAAACTAATGGAATACGAATTTGAAATACGTTATAAGCCGGGGAAAAGCAATCAGAACGCGGATGCTCTGAGTCGACTCCCACTAGAAGAGTAAACATAGGAGCAGTAACTAGAGCAAAAGCAAGAGAGCTACAAGTAAACTCGAATAAGAGAAGTGAATCACAAACCGATGAGATGGATGAGAACGAAGATATGGAACAGGTAGACACCGCAGCGTATTTAACTAATAAAGAAGATATTAAGAGAGTACTAAAGGCATTCCACGATACACCTTTGGGAGGACACCAAGGGCCACTGAAAACATACCATCGCATTAGAAATCAGTATAAGTGGTATGGTATGCAGCGACAAATTAAAAACTATATTGCTACCTATAAACTTTGCCAACGAAACAAAAAAGTTCAAAAGTAGAAAGAATGCCGATGATTTTAACAAAAACCCCGAGTAGACCATTTGAAAGACTTTATATGGATATTGTTGGGCCGTTGCCAGAATCTGCTAGGGGTAATAAATATATAATTACATTTTTGGACGATTTCTCTAAATTCCTAGCATGTGCAGCCGTCTCGGACATGGAAGCAGCCACGGTAGCAAAAGAGTTCTTCAATGAAATAATTTCCCGTTTTTTCATACCCAAGGTTTTGGTGACTGATAATGGTACAAATTTTACTTCGAAACTATTTAGAGAAGTTTTTAAGCTGTTGGGAAAAAAAAATATTAACACTACCCCCTATCACCCCCAATCCAATGGATCATTGGAAAGAACTCATAAACCTTTGGCAGAGTATTTGCGAAGTTTCGTTAAGATGGATGGCACTAATTGGGATGAATGGTTACATCATGCTATGCATGTACACAATAATACGAGGCATATGTCTACCAAACAAACACCTAATAGAATCCTATATGGATTCGAGTTTGAAGTACCTATTAAACTAAAAGAAAAACCATCACCAGTATATAATGCAGATAATTTTAGCAAGATCCTAAAATACCAGATACAACGAAGCTATCAACTAGTAAAACAAAATCAAGATCAAGCCAAGGCCAGCTCCAAGAAACATTACGACAAGGGGACAAACACAAGGACATTCAAGGTAGGACAACAAGTATGGCTGAAAAACCAAGCACGGAAGAACAAATTTTCACCCATTTGGTTAGGACCTTATGAAGTTTTACAAGTTCCAACACCTGTAAATGTTAAGTTAAAAATTAGAAATTCCGAGAAAGTTTACCATAACAATTTGGTAAAACCATGTGTAGGTTAATTATTTAGGTGTCTTAATAGTGGTAAACCCGCAGAAAGACCTGCCACTCCAGGGAAGATGACATGAATGTAGATGAAAAAACAAAAGATTCCGAAATAAGGAGAAAACATAAGGGACGACATTTGACAAGACACAGTAGAAGTTATGAAACATGAAACAGAACACAAAACAACAACAGATATAGAATACATTAACAAGCAACCTCTTCCAAACTGAATATAATAAAAAGAAATGCTAAAAGAAAATGAAAACTCTAAACTAAAAGAACTAAGGATAGTAGCTACTCAGGAATAGCTTAGAACTAGTTCAAAAGAAGACCTATCACTTTATTTCCAACCTTAGTGAACTTTGGCTCGAAACCAATTGTTCAAGGCGAAATAGAAGTGCAAGGCAATGTAACAATAATAATGAGGAAAAGCAGAAATTTAAAGTTGCAAAAAATACATATGCAGGCGCATATAAGAAGAAAAAGAGAAGAAGATAAGAAAATAAATAAATATGGAGGATATTCAAGCTCCAAGGAAGACCTTTTATTCCATTTCCAACATTAGTGAACTTTGGCTCGAAACCAAATGTTCAAGGCGAAATGAAAGTACAAGGCGTTATAAAAAAAATAACAAGAAAGAAGAAAATTAAAATATAAATCACACATATGCAGGCGCATATAAGAGAAATAAGGAGGAAAATACAATGTAAATTAACTAAAATCATGATCAGTGGTTTACAGCAAGGGAAGAGGAATGCAAACACTGTAGGAAGATGAAACAAAATATTTTTTTAGTAGGTTGGTATTCACGGTAATACGTTAATGAACATCGTGCATTATTATGGAAAAGAGGTCATAATGATTTAAATGCATACCATTAAACTTTCATTATAAAAAAGGGGTTTAAATGACTTTCATAGATATCATTAAACTTTCATGGTTTCATAATTGAAATTCAATTTAATTTTTGTGTTTTGCTTTATGTGTAAAATAAAAAGAATATTGTCTTTCGTCATATTCAAAGTAGAACAGTATTTTGCAACTACAACAAAATTACAAGCAGTAAAAAAAAAAATAAATTAAATTAAAAAAAAGGAAAAATTCAGAACATTATATTATAAATAAAAGTTGTTTAAACAAGTAATATATTTGCAGGAAAGAGAAACAATAATAATAATAATAAAAATAATAACAATAAATGCGTAAATAGTAATATTCTACTTATTATTTAAATTCTACTTATTATTTAAAGATGTGTTTGAGTATCCTTCCAATAATAATTATTCAGTAAACTTGGAATAATTGGTTAACATTTGAAATCAAACGCAATACCTTAACAAGTGCACAAATTGTCACAATTAACGAGTACTCAAACACAGCTTTTGAAAGTGAAAATTTAAATTAATTGTAAAATAATAGTAAATAAATAATGATTATGAATAGAAAACAAAACTAAATAAATTGTTTGTATTTGAAACATAAACACGCAAATTCATTGTATTGTTAGCCGATGGCCTTGGCAGCCAGTAAATAATATAAATTAAATAAATAATTTTATTGTATGCTAATACTAAACCAAGATGAGTGCAACCGCGGCTCAACTACAATCCCCAGAACTAGAAAGTTGGCATACAGTGAAGACAACAAACGTAAGAACAACAAGAGAAATTGGAACCATCATCTAAATTTAACAACACAAGGCGTATAGTCTCTTGCAGCCAAAAGTTAAGTAATATCTGAAGCGATAACTTACCTCAGCAATAACAACATAACCGATGAATTTCTAAATCAAACGCCTGCAACACACACCATAAAAAACAGCAGCTGAAACATCAAGTAATACTCTTATCTAACGAGTGTAGTACATTGAGATGAATTATTGTAGCCACAACAGGACTCCCAATAATATGCACGATCAGATTATTCCGGGAAGTCAAGGCCCAGCAACACTTAAAAAAATCTTTGTATAGATTACAACCCTTTGAGATCAACTATACCGCATTGACATTTCTCTATCCATCCACACGAAGTGGGATGATACTGGTTCCGTTGCTATCATCAATACTATACACGGTTTGAGTACAGCTTAACAGCTTACATGCGGATTTGTAATCCAATAAACTAAGTGAGATAGTTCTTCGTACTGTTATCCAAAAATTTTAAAAAGTGTATTGTATTCGTTCCACGATGGGTGTTCACGTTGTGATACCGATGGCCGTCATTTTACATATGAACTGGCCATATTTTACACAAGTCGTAGTCTTTGACCATTAACACATCTCAGCTCAAGTGAGAACACCTTTATTGGCGATGCTGGTTTCTTGATACACCCTTACTCAGCCGAAGACATTAGTTCGTGATGGTTGTGATTTGTTTTTTTTTTTAAACCACAAGCAACTACGTCCCTGCATAAAGAAGAAAATCACTGAATACATAAAGGTGCCACAAATTTCAACACATAAGGATAAACAAAACCACGTCAACCTAACTTAGATGTCAAGAATCAAAACATCAACAGAAAATGCAGCGCATTTTCTTTCCGCCAAGAGCGGAGGTATGTTGGGAGTCGGAGGCACTTACTAATATATTTTTTGTGTAATGGAACATTTATTTATACTTCTTATATTAAGATTACTTATATATTTTTTGTATAATGGAACATTTATTTACACTTCTTATATTAAGATTTAAGCATTTGATCCAATTACAAAATATCGATATTGCACAATTTGCCGGCGCCAACAAAATAAGAAGTAACTGAGTCAATGGACTAGTTTCTGCTGCGTCAACCAATTAGTGCAATGTTTGAATACGAGGGTTGTTCAAGCATGATTCACAACAGGCTTACTATACTGTGTAGATGTTTGATTTCTTATAACAGCATTATGTGACGAATGTGGTGGAGTAGAAGAAACAGCAAAAACGGGTTGTTTATTTGTGTTATTCGATCGTTTTTGTTTACTATTTGTAACACTTTCATTGGAATGTACATTAAGATCCAGTGTAATTCGGTGAGGTTAAGTCTGGCACCACTGCTTTATTTTTTTATTTCTCAGGGTATGTCATTTTACTTTGATCATTATTTCTTTCTATTTTACCTTTTTTATTAAATTACACATATCTGTGCTTTTATCTTCAAAGTTTTTGAACGCTTCTTTGTTTTTATTTTACCCTGATCTTCTCAAGAAATTTCACTAAAAAAGCATTTTTCCCAAAATTATTTGAGAAACGTGACCGATTGAATTGCATTTAGGACCCTCCATTGTACCACACCTATATGGTGTAGTACGTGTGCTCTTCCATATTTTACCCAAATGACTACTAATATTCTCAAGAAAATTATGTTTTCTTAAATCTAATTTATTGGCTCAACCAGACATATTTCCATCACCATATTTTTAGAGCGATTTAAAGCGATTTTTCAAAAAAAAAAATTATCTATCTTAATCCAGTTCCAAGAATTTGGAATCCCAATCCATTTAGCGACTACTGTTAAATAGCTAACAGTGCTCTGTTATGTGCTTAACATGCTATGTTAGATATGTTGGTTCCTGTCTCTGCTATTTAAATTCGATTTTTTTTAAGGATAGAGGCCGTAGTGTCTGTGGACATTTGATTTAAACTTTCTCACGCTGGTAGTGACAGGAAAGACCTCCGCAGGTAGTTGGTTCCACAAGTGCACTACAATCATCAAATTTAAATTTTCACTAAAATTTTTGTTTTTCAATCAGTGCTTATGAAAAGTAATGCAAGTTGCCCAGGTCTGGTTGTATTCATCTGTTTTTCACATTCATCCATTATTTTTACACAAACAAATCGCCTGTTGTTTTTGTATTTTCTTAGTTGTTGTAGACCAGTGTTGCCATAAGATGTAAGAGGAAAAGTGCTAGATTGCAGAAATAAAAGTGCTAAAATGTTCTACAGCACACACAACAAAGTGCTAAAATCACTTAACATTTTTAGTTTCTCTTATTTCTTAAGCGGCCCATACACTTGCAATAAAATTATGAATTTATTGTATTCTATATTATCGCTAACGTGTATATCATATTCATAGGCGGCACAATAAATTTTTTCATAACCAAGAAAGTAGAATTATATTGTGTAATGTGTTGGCAAAATTATGTATATACTAATTATTATGTTAAGTATTTTAGTGTGAGAAAAATTTCGCCATTTTTTTGAAAGATTTGTAACAGTCATTCAATAGTAAAGGTAAAACCGACAATAATATCGATAATTTTGCGTAAATTGTGAGAAATTTGACCTTAGCTTAACCTAAAGTGAGCGCTTAGTTAAAGCTTTCTTCAAGCTCAATAACCTAATTAACACTATAAGCTCTTAAAAAGTATAAAACTTAGAACAAGTTTTGTTAATTTAGTATTTCAAATGGTGTACTTTAATATATTTGTACCCATATGTGTATCTCAGAGCGGTTCAGTTATATGATTCCTGTCATACTAAACACTTAATGAAGATAAATAATTTTGATAAACATATAATATTAATTGGCTCGCAATTTGTCTTAAGGAATTATCTGTGGAAAATTTATAAATTTAATTTTTTTTTTTTTTTTTTTTTTTACACACATATATTTATTTATTGTATCTTCAAAATATGAACTAACAATAAGTATTCAAATCTTAAATCTATATATAATTATTAGGCCCGACCAGTATCGGACATAAACTTAGTGATAGTAATTAATAATACATAAATTTCGTATTAAGCACAATAGATAATTATTTTCAAGAAGTACCATTTGGAGTGCTGACTATTAGGGCCCTTGTGTCCCTCTTTTTTAGGCGGATGTGTCCAGTAAAGTTCAAGATATTACGAGCAAGCGGATTAGGATGTGACTCGAGTTTTGTTAAATATTTACCTGCGTATTTTGCGATTTCTTCAGTCACTAGTGGCATATTTAAATCACGATGTATATTTGAATTTTTGATGTACCATGGAGCCGATGTTATTAACCGTAAAATTTTATTTTGCTGTCGTTGGATTCTATCCACATTTGAAGCTGAAGCAGTGCCCCATAGCTGAATTCCGTAGCACCATATTGGCTTTAAAAGCGACTTGTATATCAAAAGTTTGCAGTCTAGACTGAGTGTTGAATTTCTGCCAATCAACCAATGTATTTGAGTTAACTTAAGTTTCATTTGAATTAGTTTAGCGTCAATATGATGTTGCCATGTAAGCCTTCGATCAAGGTGTATGCCAAGGTATTTCACTTGAGAATGTTGAGGAATATTTTGATTATTGATTCGAATGGGGGAACAGGTATCTTTTCTAAGGGTAAACGTTATATGAACACACTTTTGTTCATTTACTTTAATTCTCCATAAGTTCAACCATCTTTCAAGCTGGGTAATGTGTGCTTGGAGATTGCGGGATGCCTCATCAGGGTTTTTGTGCATACTCATACAGGCTGTATCGTCGGCAAATGTAGAAGTGTGGATGTTATTGCTCACAGGCATATCACAAGTATATATTAAATACAAGACTGGTCCCAGAATACTACCCTGAGGCACACCAGAAAATATAGATTCGGGCACACTCATGAAGTCTCCTTCCACAACAGTAAACTTCCTATCAACAATGTAACTTTCCAAAAGTTGTTCTATATTTATTGGAAAATATGTCTTCAATTTTAAAAATAGGCCTTTGTGCCATACTTTGTCAAATGCCTGAGAAACATCAATAAAAAGGGCAGAACAATACTTCTTTTCTTCAAAAGTCCTCCTTATAACTTGAACCAATCTATGCGTTTGCTCAATAGTGCTATGCTGACTTCTAAAGCCAAATTGATGGTCCGGGATGCACCCATTATCAGCTAAAATTGTGGACAATTTAGTCATGAGCAGCTTTTCGAAAAGCTTTGAAATTGTTGAAAGTAAGCTTATAGGCCTATATGACTCAGCCTTGGTAAGATCTTTGCCTGGCTTTGGAATCATTTTAATCTTGGCAAGTTTCCAGTTATGTGGAAAATACTGCATTCGTAAAATGGCATTAAAAATAAATAGCAAAATTCTTATTGCAATATGAGGCAAGTTCATCAGCATCTTGTTACTAATGCCATCAATACCTGGAGCTTTCTTAGGGTCGAGTTCAGCAACTATTTTTTGTAGTTCACGCATCTTAAACTTTATGGGTCGCGGGGGTAGAGCAACTACAGTCGGCAAATCAGAAACACCAGTACATGTGTTTGGGGTAAATACGTATTTTAAATGATTTGCAAATATGTTAGCTTTTTCAGTATCGCTTCTCGCCCAACCTCCGGTAGATGTGCGCAGAGGTGGTTTAAACTCAACGGGGGTTTTCAGCTTTCTAGCAGCGCGCCACAAGGAGTAATTAGATGCTGGAGTGACATCAAGACCTTCCAGATAATTTTTAAGAGATGCAGTTTTTTCAATTGCAAGTAACTCTTGGAGTCGTTTAGTGCACTCTTTAAATCTGATTTTAAGTTGTGGTGATCTGTGCTGTTGCCATTCCCTTCTAGCCCTTCTTTTTTCACGTACGAGACGTTCAATGTCTGTAGAATAAATTTTATTAAATCCAGTCTGCGGATGGGAGGTAGTAGCATGCTCAGCAGCCTGTGTAACCATTTCGTTAAGGTTGACGATGTTGGCTTCAATATCCTCGGGTGTTCTTAGCGTAATGTTTTCCGTGCAATGACTACTAAGATATTTTTTGAATCGCAGCCAATTTACACTACTGATCATCTTCACATACGAGTGAGGTAAATCACTTCTCTGTGGGCTACAGATTGTAACAATCGTGGGAGAGTGATCGGACGAGAGATCTAAAGAAGCTTCAACGTTAACTAATTCCCTAGAAATGTTTTTCATGACGCCAAAATCTATAACATCCGGAATTTTATTTATGTCAGTAGGCCAGTAAGTAGGCTCCCCACTCGAAATGACGTCCAAGCCCATTTTTGAAATTGTGTTGAACAACGCTCGACCTCTGGGTGTAATATGACGCGAACCCCAGAACGTATGCTTAGCATTATAGTCGCCAGCTGCCACGAAACAAGGGCCAAGAGATCTATAGAAATCCTCGTATTGATTCTCAGTAATTCCGAATCTGGGAGGGGAGTAAATTGATGATATCACAAAATTTGTGCAAAAATTTTCAACACAAATATTCGTTGCTTGTAGATGTTCCTCACAAATGTTGTCAATAATATAATGTTTGAGTCTTGACTTTATTAGAATTGCTGATCCACCGCATGCTCTTCCTCTCGGGTCCTTTGAATCATATAAGGTGTAGCCAGAAATTTTAAAAAGGCTTCTCGAAGTCAAATGAGTCTCTGAGACCAACATTATATCAATATTTTTTTCCGTGAGGAAGTGCTCAAGTTCATTTTTATGTTGGCGAATGCCGTTTGCGTTCCAGAAACATAGTTTTAACGTGTTCATGGTTTGTTGACTAATGCTTGAAGCAGAGTATTCTGCATTCTTAGCATTTCTTGCATCATGCTAGTCATATTTGTTGTAAAGTTGTTTATAGTTAGCACCAGATTCTCAATAGTAGCTTCAAGACGACTAAAGTTAAGGCTAGAGTTTGCATTCGTTGAATTACTTGGCGGTGGAACATTTTGTGTGGGAATAGAACTAGTCTTAGCAGCATCGGCATACGATACACGTGAAGTAACTAGTTGGCTAGTTTGGGGAAGAGTGGCGGAGTAAGCGTTTGCTGATTGAGCTGGAACTAGTTTAGGTTTTTGACCCATAGCCTGTTTAACAAAAGAATATACAGGGCATCCTCTGTAGTTAGCGGTGTGGTTACCTCCACAATTACTGCATTTTTTTTCTGCTTGATCTTTTGGCTTCGTGCAGCTAGCAGTACCGTGCAATTCACCGCAGATAACACAAACTGTAGGTAAATTGCAGTAAGCCTTTGTGTGACCATATTCTTGGCAATTGTGGCACTGTACGGGACCTGAACGCTTATGTGGCTCTTCAACTGTAATTTTTCGGTATAAAAGGTATTTTAGGCTATAAATTGGATGTGTTTCGTTTTTTTTCAATTGTATATCATTTGGCTCCAGTTCAACACGAAATAGAGGCTGGGGGATCTTCTCTCTATTGATTATATTAGTAACACTTTTTACTTTAAATCCTTGTATGATGAGTGCATCTTTTATTTCGTCGGGATTAACATAAGCATCAATGCCCTTCAATACGACCTGCATACCTTTAGCACTTTTAAGCTGATTAGTATAAAAATTAGTTTTATTTTTTTCGAAATCAGTAATAATTTTGCGGAAATCTTTTTCTTCGTATATTTGAATTTTTGTTTCATCAATTTTACCACGTTTTATTGGAATAACGTGAAATGCGTTCTCACCAACTGCCGAGACTAATTTTTTAATAAGGGCGTTCGAATTTTTTTCTCTCAGGTATATTGGTGGTGGCTTGGAAGTTTTTTTGGATGAAACAGCGGGTTGGTCGTTATTTGCTTGCAATATTGAAAAACGATTTTGACGGTTAACTGCTGCGACATCGTTATCCCTGGATATCTTGGGAACCGATGAAATTTTTGATGAATTTGGGCTTCGCCCGCGCTTTAAAATTGTGATATATCTGTCCATTCCGACTTGGACCTTGGGTTTTGGGCTACTCTTATCTTCAGTGACAACTTGGTTAAGTGATGACCCCGAGCCCGAAGCGGGTGATATCGCTGAGTTAAATGCAGATGTACTAGGCAATAATGTCAACGATTCACTAGTTGGCATTGGACAAAGCGAAGTTGATCGCTGACGAAACTGTGGTTTTGCCGTTAGAAAAAGTCTATTATCAGATTTTTGATACTTATTAAGAGCTTCAGAACTCACAGCAAGTCTATTATCAGATTTTTTATTTTTATTGTTATCATTATGAGTATCAAAACTCACAGTAAAATAGGCATTTCTGCCGTTAGAACTCACTTCACTATTTTTTTCCTTTGGGGTACTCATAAAGAGTATTCCTCAAGGGTACTTTGTATGTTTTTTTGTTTACGGTTTTTTTTTTGTTTTTGTTGTTTCTATATGTAAAAAATATTTGCAAAGCAAATAAAGCTTATTTATTAAAGTCAATATGTACTACGAATATTTTTTGTATTTTTTTTTGTTTAGTTTGTATGTAAGAAAAAATTCCGCTATTACGTCTGTTCACTATGAAGGTACAACGAGAACGATAAATTTAATGAAATAAAAAAGTACAAAAAATGCCAAATAGTTTTCAGAAAGTGCTAAACTAGCACTTAGCATTATTTTCAAAATCTTTAGTGCTAAACGAAGAAAAAAAGTGCTAAATCTAGCACTAAAAGTGCTAAAATGGCAAGCCTGTTGTAGACCAAAGTCAGGCACACACATACATCTTTATATTATTTATGTGTTAGTGAGAATATGAAAGAGAGTAAAATGTATGCTATGTCGAACACATATGGGAGATTGAGTTGTTTTCTTTCGTACATGTATACATATGTATGTATATATATATATGTATATATATATATATATATATATATATATATATATATATATATATATATATATATATATATATGCGAAAGCTAATCCGAATGCGAAGCAAATGCAAATATTATAATACGTTAAAAAATTACATGAAAATAGTTGTTGAATAGAAGTTGTTTTGTATACATAGATCTACTTGAGCCTTGAATTCAGCAAGTATTTATTAATATATTAAAAATAAAACTTCTTAAACAGAAAGATATATGAAAGCATAAAAAAATAAGTATAGATAACACCATGGTGTAATTATACAGGTGACTGCGTAAGGATTTGTTATACAAAAATACGGCAACCGAAGAACCGAAGAATGTCAAATGCACAAAAATAATTGTACTAAAACCAAAACAAAATCGAAGTTTTTGACATTCTTCAGCTACAAAGTACATAGAGCAAAAAATTATCAGCTGAAGTAGCGCTGCCACCTAGTTAGATACACCTTGGATAATACATAATTAAAAATAAGTTTAAAAAATGTTAGGCAATCAACCCATTCGTACTTTGGCCCTAAAACCTTGTACTAGGTTCAAAATCTCATCATGTTCATCTTGGCAAAAACAGATGTGATGTAGTGTACCTCACTTACTGTAATACGCTGTCTCATAATATAATTGCATTGCAACACAGTTCATTGTAATAATTAGGGAAAGGATTTTCATGTAAATACATGTTTTCTGTCGTTGGTCGTAGATCAACGTAAATAAAATATATTTGCGAATCAATGAATTTGCGACAAAATGGCATCGATTTGTTTGTGCATATTTTATAATAAATACATATTTTTGCATATTTTATTATAAATGTATATTTTTTTTACTTTTTTAGTTTTTTCATGCTATAAATCAAATTTTGTTTTTTTACTAGTTGCAAACTATTAAAAGCTGCAGTTTTTACGAGTGTGTAACAAAAAAAGGATAACGAGAAAAATTCTCGTTATATGTATGTATATCATGATATAAATATAGAAGGTACTAACATTCTATCTTTTTTATACCCTTTACCAAAAATGGAAAAGGGTATATATAGGTTTGTCATTCCGTGTGTAATTTCCATAATATTAATTTGCGACCAAAAAAATATATATATTCTGGGTCCTTATGAATAGCGAAGACGAATAAGCGATGTCCGTCTGTCCGTCTATCCATCTGTCCGTCTGTCTGTACGTGAAATCGGTTTTCCGAAGCTCCCAGACGAGCTAGAGACTTCGTTCTTGGACTGGTGTGTCAGATTGGTATTGAAATTCAGAAAAATCGGGCAGACGATTGCAGAGCTGGAAAACGTAAACTTCATTTTGCCATATAAAAGTAACTACCGAAAACAAATTTTTATTTTTTTTTAATAAATAAACTTATTTTACCCTTCAGTACGACTAAAATTGGAATTTTAAATTAAAAAAATATAAAAAAACTAAAAAGACGTTTCCAGGGTTGGAAAACTTTAACTTTTTGTGTTATGTAAAGTTAACTACATGTGTCTAAAACTATGTCTGTCACAGGGTATTTGCTCGAGAACCATAAGAGCTACAGACCTGAAATTTGGACACAGTGTATAGACCTTTGGCCGCTACAACAAAAAATACATGAGAATTGGAAATTAAAGGGTGTTCCAAAACGAGCAACGAAAAATGTTAAAATCTCATGTAATATACATACAATTGTATGTATGTATGTATATACACTTGAAATTTGTAAGGTTAGTGTATTTGTATACAAACTACAAAAATTAATACTAAAATTTCAAAAAATTTAAATTAAAGGGTGTTCCATCAGTTAATGCAATTTTGACTATGCAATTTTGACAACTTGCTGTATCTTGGAAACCGTAAGCGCTAAACTCTTGAAATTTTCAAAAACGGTAAAACTAAAAATCAAAAAATTATAAAATCGCCAAGCCGAAAAAAATCGCCAAAAACCAAAAAAAAATCGCCAAAATGAAAAAAAGCACCAAATTAAAAAAAATGTCTTTGTGTAATTGTTTAATTTAGTTTTTATCGACCTTTTTTATTTTCTATGATTTTAATGTTATTTGGTTTTTTCCAAAAATTCAGGCTTTCAAGGTCATTTTAAATTATATATTTAAATAAATAAAATATTACTCATTAAATATTTATATATTCCATCCTACGTTTCGTTGGTCTTTTTCCAACTTCTTCAGGGATGATTCTTTATTAAAGTCTGGCAACTATATAAGTATAAATAAAAGTAAAAAATTAAGATCATATTGAACAACAATAAACATCAGTCTTTTTCATTACACTTGCATTTAATCTTTAAAATATCCACATAATTTAAAATATCACAGTGTTTTGTGTAAACTGGACAATCACAAAACACAAACTTAATATATTAAATATGTATAAATTAAAATTGTTTAAAAAATTAAAAAAATAAAAACTAAAAAATATATCGCAGCCAAACTACTCTCACTATTGTCGTCACTATACTAAAACTATGGTGTAACTAGCATTATTGTTGTCGATGTCATCTTGGGTATTAATTGTTTTTTCACCTTTTTGTTGGATTCTTAAGCTCTCCAATATATATCTTTTATTTACTTTTTTCTCTTTATATAAAACTTTTACTTCATCAAATATTGCTGTATGTCCACTTTCTATACAATGTTGTGATAGTGCAGTTGATTGTTTCCTTTTTCTTATATCTGCCTTATGTTCATCGATTCTAACTCCTAAACTTCTCTTAGTTGTACCGATGTATACTTTGCCGCACTCTTCGTCGTCATTACCTCTGCATTTAATTTCATACACCACATTACTTTGGTCCCTCGTTTCTATTTTTGTTTTTGTTTGTGTAAATAAATGTTGAATTGTTTTGTTGGGTTTATGTGCAATTGTTACATTCTCTTCTTTAATTATCTCCTTAAGTTTTTTGTTTTCTGTAAGTTGAGGTATGAAAGCTACTCCGTAATATTTAGTGTTACCAGAGGTTTTTTCTTCAATATTATCCCGCGTGTTCGTTCTGTTTGTTACTTTTCTAATTAAATTATTTATAATATTGGTCGGCAAGTTGTTCTTCTTAAGGATGTTTTTTATAATTAGTATATTTTTTGCCTTAAACTTTTCTTCGCTCACTTTCAAAACTCTATTAATTAAGTTAAGTATTAAATGTCTACGACTAAAATAAATTGCGAAAAACCCGAAAAATTGCTAAAATTAAAAAAATCGCCAAAATGAGAGAAAATCGCCAAAATGAAAAAAAATCGCCAAAATTAAAAAAAATCGCCAAAACGAAAAAAACCCAAAAAAA
The DNA here is from genome assembly GCA_944452675.1 of Tachina lurida. Lineage (NCBI taxonomy): Eukaryota > Metazoa > Arthropoda > Insecta > Diptera > Tachinidae > Tachina > Tachina lurida. The sequence continues at coordinate 80,556,836 of OX101754.1, forward strand.
AGCAGAATAAAATCGCCAAAATGAAAAAAAAACCCAAAACAGAAAAACTCGCCAAACACAAAAATAAAATCGCCAAAACGAAATAAAGCACCAAATTAAAAAAAATGTCTAAGACTAAAATAAATCGCGAAAAACCGGAAAAATTGCTAATATGAAAAAAAAAAATCGCGGAAACGAAAGAAAATCGCCAAAATGAAAAAAAACGCCAAAATGAAAAAAAATCGCCAAAACGAAAAAAAACAGGAAAAAATCGCCAAAATTAAAAAAATCGCCAAAATTAAAAAAAATCGCCAAAACGAAAAAAAACTCCAAAAACAGAAAAAAAAATTGCCAAAATGAAAAACACCCCAAAAACAACACAAAATTGCCAAAATAAAAAATCGCTAAAATAAAAAAAAATCGCCAAAATGAAAGAAACCCCAAGCAACAGAAAAAAATCCAAAATGAAAAAATCGCAAAAATTAAAAAATCACCAAAATGAAAAAAAATTGCTAAAATGAAAAACAGAAAAAAATCGCCAAAATGAAATGACAAAATTGCCAAAATAAAAAATTCGCCAAAATGAAAAAAACCCTAGGCAAAAAACCGCCAAAAGGAAAAAATCGCCAAAATGTAAAAGTCTCCAAAATGAAAAAAAGCCCAAAAAACAGGAAAAAATCGCCAAAATGAAAAAAGGCCTCAAAAACAGAAAAAAATCGCCAAAATGAAAAAAACCTCCATAAACAGAAAAAAAAAATCGCCAAAACGAAAAAGAAGCGACAAAACTAAACAAATCGTTTAAACTGAAAAAAACTTCGAAAAAGCAAATAAGCCACATTAAAAAATGCTCAAAACCGAATGTACGAATGGAACCCTTCGTGCGCGAGTCAAAGTCGCACTTTACTGAATTTTTTATACTCTTTACCAAAAATGGAAAAGGGTATATATGTATAGGTTTGTCATTCCGTGTGTAATTTCCATAATATTCATATGCGACCCATAAAATGTATATATTCTGGGTCCTTATGAATAGGGAAGACGAATAAGCGATGTCCGTCCGTCCGTCCGTCTGGTGTACGTGAAATCGGTTTTCCGAAGCTCCCAGAAAAGCTAGAGACTTCGTTCTTGGACTGGTATGTCAGAAATTGTCCAACTTAGATTGGTATTGAAAATCAGCAAAATCGATCAGACGGTTTCAGAGCTGGAAAACTGAAACTTGATTTTGACATATAAAAGTAACTAGAAACACATTTTTTTAATTTTTTTGTTAAATAACTTTGGTAAAGGGTATATAAGATTCGGCACAGCCGAATGTAGCACTCTTACTTGTTTTTATATTATAACTGTTTATTTCATGCATGTTATAAAAAATTAGTCTAACTGGCAACACTGCTTGTACATAGCATACAAAAAATAAGAGAGAAAAAATATGTGAGAGAGAAGAGATAAAAATGTTGCTTCAATACCCAGAACGTGCGACTTTTGCTACGCCGCAATCTTCTCCTCACTTCTCACCTATAAACTCGACTCGCAGGCGACGTGTCGCAGCGAGGCCACCCTTCATCTAAACGTCCTCTTAAGCTGGATTCACCCATTGTTTCGGAACAAAATTTTTGTCCGGACAAAATTTTTTTTATATGAAGTTTGACGTTTCTCTTTTTGAGAGAGAGAGAAGAAGAGAAAAAATTTTGTTCGGAACATTTTCTACTTGAATTGGTTTAATTTTAATTTTTGTCCGGACAAAATCGAACTGAGCTGCCAACTGTTTTAATTTTTTTAGCCAAAGTTGAACTGAGCTGCCACATCATGTTATATAAATAATAAAAGCACAGAGTATACTTGTATTTATTACAATAGAAATAAAGAAAAATTAAGAAAAACATATCAATATGTATGGAGTAGAAGGAATCAATTGCAGTAAAGAATTAAAAAGATGTGTGTGACACAACAAATTGTAATCATTTGCCGCTGTGCTGCCACCTGTAAAATTAAAACTCATCGTTTACACACGTATTTTATATGGTAGCTTTGATTTTCCAGACAAAATGTTCGAAATGGATGAATCGTCTTGCAAAAAACTCTCAGTAAAAAAAATTTTCCTCAGACAAAATTTTCTTTCGAAACAATGGGTGAATTCACCTTTAGGAACTGTTTGTATGTGTTTTTGCTCACAAACACATATTGTAACACAAATATATGAACAAAAACCACTAATGAAACAAATAAATGATGAGCAGCTGAATTGTTTCAATGTTATTTATGTCTAAAAAATTAATTAACTGCTTGATTTATGAATATTTAAGAAAAAAATATTTACTGCCAGTTTATAGAAACCATGTAAAAATTCTCGGTTGTCTATTTATATTGAAAACAATAACAAGTTTTGAGTGCTTTGTTTTTGCTTTCAATATAAATAAGCAGACGAGAATTTTGACATGGTTTCTGTAAACTGGCAGTTAATTAGCCTTTAAATTTATTTAAAATTAGTAAAAACTCATATAACATTAAACTGAAATCCAGTTAATTTGTGCTAAAGGAATAGTAGGGCAACTCTGTTACCTAACTTTCCATTTACTTGCTACAAGTTCACCAAGTCACTGTCTTGTAAAATTCTTTGGCAGTTGAGTTGGAAGTAGTCAGCATTTTATGAAATTAATGATCATATTCGAGTCTTTTTCGATTCCTCCGCTCGATTAAAATAAGCATATATGCGCTCGTTTTCGAGTCGAAAATCTGTTCATTCGGGAGAAAATGGTACCCTAGCCGGGAGTCTTCTAAAAGAGTCTTTTATGACTCGCGTTTCTGATCAATTTTGATTCACTTTCGAGACAGTTTGTGGCAAGGCACATTCATTTCCAGGCAATATCAGGATTACAAAAACAATGAAAAAATACAACAATGAAAAAAACAACATGGGCTGTAGTTCATCCAAAACTTCAAACATATAATTTCTTTAACATAATAATAATAAAAATTATTCACATAAATTTGAAAATATTTCTCCACGGCAGCTACCACTAACAAAATTTGCAACTTTTAGCACTTTTCGCAATTTTTTAATAGTTTTTTTATATTTTTAGATTTGTTTTCACAGAATTTTTTTAATAAAATATTTTTCATATTGAAATTTTCTACATTTTCTTTTAATTTCTCTTTCGTAAAAAAATTTTGAAGTTTCGGATGATATACATACATATGTATATATGTTAATTCACAAACACGTTTTATTTTTTTTTTATTTTACTGCACGAGCTTGCTGTTTGTTTTTATTTTTTAAACAAATCACAATACTTAGATTTCTGGGAATCATTGTCGAGCCTTATTTTAAACGCAGAACTGATAAATCACATTTTGATCATCTAAGGTAGTCGAAAAAGACTCAGTTTGGAGAAACAATCTTCCACATGCTGACTGGGAGACTGCAAGTGCCGAAAATGTAGATGTATTAGTAAAAGAGTTTGAGTGTATTGAGTTTTTCGAACTTGCACCTGCATGTGTAAACCCTAGGTAATTGGATTTAGTCAGTAATTTTATTCATTTATACATGGAATTAACATGTATTAAGATGTAATTGTTAAAAAAAACACATAAGTATTTATGAATTAAAAAAAATTACCTTTTTCACCAGCCATTTCTTTTTGGTTTATTTATTTATTGGAGTTCAGTCTGTTCAGTTTGTTTTGTTTGTATGTATGTATGTAGGTATATTTTTTGACATTTGGCTCGCCATTATAGGAAATTTGTCTGCTCAGTGAACACAGTTCTTAATAAAAATACTAATGACCAGGGTTGCATTTCGAGTTTTACGCAATTATTGATACAATTAACTAGTAATTGCTCACTTTATTAATTGACTTATTGTATGGTAAATTGTGGTCAATTAAGGCCTTAATTGCGAAAAAAATGCCCTAATTGCGCAATTAAGAGGTATGTCTGAACACGGTATAAGTTGGCAGAAACAGCAAATGCTGTTGTGGTCGTGCTGCTGTGCTGCCGTCAAAATAATCGTATTAATTTAAGCCTAAATTAAAAAAAACATAGTCTTTGTTGCTGACTAGTGTTTTTCATGCGGGATTTCCCGGAAAAATTTTCCCGGGATCCCGCACATTTTCGGGGAAAGAAATCCCGGGAAATTTGTGCGGGAATTCCCGAGATTTGATTTTGTTATGGCAACTTAATTTGTATTTACACATTCCTTGAGTGTCATTATTCACTTTTTGAATGCGATGGTGCAATAATAAGGTGATGCCAATATCACAATAGCTAAAGCTTTACAAGAACTAAGGTCGAGTTTACATCTGGCACGCATGCGTTCTGAGATTAAGATGCCTTTATTTGGAAAAAGCAGAACGCGACGTTCAAAATTTAATTCTACAACAATTCATAAAAGTAAAAAACAGAAATGAGCAAGGAAATAAAAAAAATTACAAATAATTACAGATTCTATTTGGTAAATAGTACGGTTAACATCATTAACAGCTTATTCTGTACTAAAGTCCTATTTCCAAAGAAATATGCCCTTATGCAAAAACGATTGTTAAAGTTAAAGCATGCGTTAAAACTGGTTTTGCCATACGAAATTCGTTTGTTAAACCAACTTTAAGTTTAACAATGATTTTTTCATAAGGGGAATATTTTGTAATATTTCTTTTAATAATACTCGTATAATTTCTTTTTTATAATATTGGTATTATTACTATTATATAAAGAACGGAAACGGTATTATTTTTTGACTAATGTGTGTATAAAACGTTATTATGTAATCGATCTCATGAATTATAATATGTTTTTGTTGAAATAAATTAAATTTAAAAATATTTTGTATTGTTTTGTACTGGGCGGGAATTCCCGGGATTTCCCGGGAAACCGAAAAATCTTTCCCGCTTTCCCGGGAAATGAAAAAGTCCGGGAAAAGAAAAACTCTATTGCTGACGGATAGTACTTGACGGATAGTAGGTACTATCGAAATTAATTTATTTCTATTCGAATGCGATTTCGATCACGAGTGTAGGAATTAGGCGTATGATGTACAGGGTGTTTTTTTTAGAGGTATAGAACTTCGAATTGAAATAAAACACAAGAAAATCGTTTTAATGTCCATCAATTTGGCTTTATTGGAAGGATAATTTTATGCCATTAATGTTTAAATATGATTTCGGGCATGTGGCCGCCGCGGCTGGCTCGAATAAAGCCAATTCTACAGGTCCAATTTTCAACCACTTTTTCGAGCATATGGGGCCGTATGTTGGCAATAACGCCACGAATGTTGGCTTCCAAGTCCCCTAACGTTTCTGGTTTGTTGGCGTAGACGAGCGACTTCACATATCCCCAAAGAAAATAATCCAATGGTGTCAAATCACACGATCTTTGTGGCCAATTGACAGGTCCATTCCGCGAAATTATGCGCTCATCGAATGTTTTCTTCAATAAATCGATTGTGACGTGCGCTGTGTGGCATGTAGCGCCGTCTTGTTGGAACCACAACTCATCCACATTCAAAATCTTCAAAATCTTCCATAAAGTTGATGGACAAAGCTCCAATTGCTGTGCACGGTGGCGAATCGATTCATTCGGGTCCTCTTCAACACTTTGCTCTACAGCGGCAATTGTTTCTTTGGTGCGCACTGTTCGACGTCTCTGCGGATGAGTATTATCACATAGAGTAAACGTAGTGCGAAAACGATCCATGGTTAACCGAATTAATTGCTCTGATGGACGATTATGTCGACCATAAAATGGACGGAGCTTGCGGTAAACTTCGCGAACTGAACCATTATTTTCGAAATAAATTTGCACGATTTGCAAGCGTTGTTCTTTTGTCAACCTGTTCATGATGAAATGGCAAACCAAACTAAATATTAATCACTTGACAGCTGACAAAATGGCCGCCAGTTAAAAAAGTGATGCCAACTTAAAGTTCTATACCTCAATAAAAAACACCCATTACTTTGTGGAATGGGTTCTTTTGATATAAACGGTCAAAATTCAATTCGTTGAAAATTCCGATATTATTGAAATCATTTTATGTATTAAAGGAAACTAAAGATTGTGTAGCGCATGATATAAATATAGAAGGTACTTCCCAAAGCAGATTCATTTCCAGGTAATATCAGGATTACAAAAACAATGAAAAAATACAACAATGAAAAAAACATGGGTTGTAGTTCATCCAAAACTTCAAAAATATAATTTGTTTAACATAATAATAATAAGTAAGAGTGCTATATTCGCTGTGCCGAATCTTATATACCCTTTACCAACATGCGTATATATACATACATATATAGTATACAGACACATACATACATATTTGTTTTGGGAAAAAATTTATCATTTTTTTCTCTAAAGCAATTAATAGTAAGTGACCTTTCAGTATTTTTCGATTAAAGAATTTGATTCAATTATTTTATTTTCGATATTAGCAATAGTTGAATATTTTACTCTACACTCTGTGGTTAAGATATATTTTACATTCACTCTTATTTCAGTCAACATCGACGTCACGTCAATACACTACCAAAATATTGGGGCTTGTTTACTCGCTCTCGAGACGTTCAAAAACCGTGCTGCTATTTAATAACTCTAAAATATTCTTATATATTTAATTTATAAAGGAAAAATGAATTATTTAGACCTATTTAATTTTACATAACACAAACAGTGTAAGTTTTTCAACCCTGGAGTCATAATTTTGGATTTTTCTGATTATTGATACTAGAGTTCGACCGATTAATCGGCTTCGGCTTCGGCCTTCGGCCAAAAATTGGTAATCAGCCAACATTCGGCCTATGGCAAAAATCGGCCGATTAGCCGAAGCCGAATATTTTTCATTCCAAGCTTGAAAAATAACATTATTTTTGGTCGTTGCTCGCCGACAGTTTCTATTGTGTTTAACGTTTTGAAAGGGTTGCTTTGAAATACAACCCTGTTGCTTTCTATTTTCTTTTACTTGGACGTTCTTGTGAGTGATCATATGAAAAAGCAATCTAGAATTCGCAAAATAGTTTCATTTTTCTTGTTATGTATCCAATAGATATTACAGCTATTTCAGTGATCTCAAAAAAGCAAACTTTTTTCTTAATTCGTATAAAACAAGTATCATTTTTAAAATTTAAAACATTCGGCTTCGGCTTCGGTTTTGGCCGAAGTTTAGGATTTTAGCCGAAGTTCGGCTTCGGCTTCGGACAAAAAAAAAACGCCTTCGGTCGATCTCTAATTGATAACAATATAGTTTTTTAAAAAATACATAAAATATGTTAAGTGAACAAAGCAAAAACGAAATAAGAAAAAACTTAGTTTCATTTAATTCCTTTAGTATTAAAAAAATTCAGTAAAGTGCGACTTTGACTCGCGCATTTTTTCTGTTTTTTCGGTTTTTTTTTCATGTTGGCGTTTATTTTCACTTTGAAGATTTTTTTTCATTTTGGCGATTCTTCTTCCATTTTGGCGATTTTTTCCTATTTTGGGGTTTTTTTTCATTTTGGCGATTTTTTTTTTGGCTTTTTTTCATTTTGGAGATTTTTTCATTTTGGCGATTTTTTTTTCTATTATTGGGGCTTTTTTTATTTTGGAGATTTTTCATTTTGGCGATTGTTTTTCATTATGGCGATTTTTTTCTTTTTTGGGGATTTTTTCATTTTGGCGATTTTTTTTTCATTTTTGGCAATTCTTTTCTGCTTTTAAGGTTTTTTTTTTTATTTTGGAGATTTTTTTCATTTTGGCGATTTTTTTTTCATTTAGCGATTTTTTTTCTGTTGTTGGGGCTTTTTTTATTTTGGAGATTTTTTTCATTTTGGCGATTTTTTTTAATTTGGCGATTTTTTCCTTTTTTTGGCGATTTTTTTTTCATTTTGGCTATTTTTTTCATTTTGGCGATTTTTTTCTGTTTTTGGGGCTTTTTTATTATGGAATTTTTTTCATTTTTGCGATTTTTTTTTCATTTTGGCGATTTTTTCTGTTTTTTTCATTTTGGTAATTTTTTTCTGTTTTTGGGCGTTTACTTTCATTTTGAAGATTTTTTTCATTTTGGCGATTCTTTTTCCATTTTGGCGACTTTTTCCTATTTTGGGGGTTTTTTTCATTTTGGCGATTTTTTCATTTTGGCGATTTTTTTCTGTTTTTGGGTTTTTTTTTTATTTTGGAGATTTTTTTCATTTTGGCCATTTTTTTCATTTTGGCGATTTTTTCCTGTTTTTAAGGTTTTTTTTGATAATTTTGGCGATTTTTGTCATTTTGGCGATTTTTTCTGTTTTTGGGACTTTTTTTATTTTGGAGATTTTTTTCATTTTGGTGATTTTTTCCTATTTTGGGGTTTTTATTCATTTTGGGGATTTTTTTAATTTTGGCGATTTTTTTCTATTATTGGGGCTTTTTCCTATTTTGGAAATTTTTTAATTTTGGCGATTTTTTTCTGTTTTTAAGGTTTTTTTTATTTTGGAGATTTTTTTCATTTTGGCGATTTTTTTCATTTAGCGATTTTTTTCTTTAGGGCTTTTTTATTTTGGAGATTTTTTCATTTTGGCGATTTTTTTTAATATGGCGATTTTTTCCTATTTTTAGGGTTTTTTTCATTTTGGCGATTTTTTTTTTTCATTTTGGCTTTTTTTTATTTTGGCAATTTTTTTCTGTTTTTGGGGCTTTTTTTATTATGGAACTTTTTTCATTTTGGCGATTTTTTTTCATTTCGGCGATTTTTCCTGTTTTTGGGGTTTTTTTCATTTCGGCGATTTTTTTCTGTTTTTTGGGGTTTTTTTCATTTTGGCGATTTTTTTCTCATTTTGGCGATTTTTTCGGTTTTTTTCATTTTGGTGATTTTTTTGTTTTTGGGCGTTTACTTTCATTTTGAAGATTTTTTTCATTTTTTTTTTTGCGATTCTTTTTCCATTTTGGCGACTTTTTCCTATTTTGGGGGTTTTTTTCATTTTGGCGATTTTTTTCATTTTGGCGATTTTTTTTCTGTTTTTGGGTTTTTTTTACTTTGGAGATTTTTTTCATTTTGGCGATTTTTTTTCATTTTTGCCATTTTTTCCTGTTTTTAAGGTTTTTTTGATAATTTTGGCGATTTTTTTGTTTTTTTGGTTTTTTTTCATTTTGGCGATTTTTTCCTGTTTTGGGGTTTTTTTCATTTTGGCCATTTTTTTCTGTTTTTGGGGCTTTTTATTCATTTTGGAGATTTTTTCCTTTTGGCGATTTTTTCCATTTTTGGGATTTTTTTTCTTTTTTTGGGGCTTTTTTTTATTTTGGAGATTTTTTTTCATTTTGGCAATTCTTTTTCCATTTTGGCGATTTTTTTCTGTTTTTGGGACTTTTTTTATTTTGGAGTTTTTTTTCATTTTGGCGATTTTTTTTATTTGGCGTTTTTTTCCTGTTTTTGGCAATTTTTTTTTTTTTTTTGCGATTTTTTCCTATTTTGGGGGTTTTTTTCATTTTGGCGATTTTTTTCTGTTTTTGGGGCTTTTTTTTATTTTGGAGAATTCTTTCATTTTGGCGATTTTTTTCATTTTGGCGATTTTGTGCTGTTTTTGGGGTTTTTTTTTCATTTTGGCGATTTTTTTCTGTTTTGTGTTTTTTTTTAATTTTGGCGATTTTTTTCTGTTTTTGGGGCTATTTTTTCAATTTAGAGATTTTTTTTAATTCGGCGATTTTTTTTCATTTTGGCAATTTTTTCCTGTTTTTTTGGGTTTTTTTCCATTTTGGATATTTTTTTCTTTTTTTTGGGTTTTTTTCGTTTATGCGATTTTTTTTTCATTTTGGGGTTTTTTTCATTTTGGTGATTTTCTTTTTATTCATTTTGGAGATTTTTTTTTTCATTTTGGCGATTTTTTCCATTTTTTGGATTTTTTTCTCTTTTTGGGGCTTTTTTTATTTTGGAGATTTTTTTCATTTTGGCAATTCTTTTTCCATTTTGGCGATTTTTTTCTGTTTTTGGGACTTTTTTTTATTTTGGAGATTTTTTTCATTTTGGCGATTTTTTTTTATTTGGGGTTTTTTTTCTGTTTTTGGCAATTTTTTCTTATTTTTGCGATTTTTTCCTATTTTGGGGGTTTTTTCATTTTGGCGATTTTTTTCTGTTTTTGGGGCTTTTTTTATTTTGGAGATTTTTTTCATTTTGGCGATTTTTTTTTATTTTGGCGATTTTGTGCTGTTTTTGGGGTTTTTTTTCATTTTGGCGATTTTTTTCTGTTTTTTGGGGTTTTTTTCGTTTATGCGATTTTTTTTCATTTTGGGGTTTTTTCATTTTGGTGATTTTCTTTCATTTTGGCGATTTTTTTTCATTTTAGCAATTTTTCCGGTTATTCGCGATTTATTTTTGTCTTAAGACATTTTTTTGTAATTTAGTGCTTTTTTTCGTTTTGGCGATTTTTTTTTGGTTTTTTCTAGTTTTACCGTTTTTGAAAATTTCAAGAGTTTTGCTCTTACGGTTTCCAAGATACAGCAAGTTGTCAAAATTGCATAGTCAAAATTGCATTAACTGATGGAACATACATATGTATGTATATTACATGGGATTTTAACATTTTTCGTTGCTCGTTTTGGAACACCCTTTAATTTCCAAATCTCGTGTATTTGTTGTTGTAGCGGCCAAAGGTCTACACACTGTGACCAAATTTCAGGTCTCTAGCTCTTACGGTTCTTGAGAAAATACCCTGCATAGTTTTAGACATACGGCCATGTTCTGTAAACCGAATCCGAGTAAATTTCTCGTTTTCGAAAAATAAATAATGGCCCCATTGATGTGTTTTATATCATACATACTAAATAAATTTCAGATATGATATTTCAAGCCCTAAAAAAAAGAAAACTATATAAAAATCGGAAAAAATCGCTATTAGTGGATTTAATTTTTCTAAATCGAACGTTTTTAAATCGACTCGATTTAAAGAGACAGGATAGTTAATTTTACATAACACAAAAAGTTAAAGTTATCCAACCCTGGAAACGTCTTTTTAATTTTTTATATTTTTTTTTTAATTTAAAATTCCAATTTTAGTCGTTCTGAAGTGTAAAATAAGTTTATTTATTAAAAAAAATAAAAACTTGTTTTCGGTAGTTACTTTTATATGGCAAAATAAAGTTTAAGTTTTCCAGCTCTGCAATCGCCTGCTCGATTTTGCTGAATTTCAATACCAATCTATTTTGGAAAATTTCTGACACACCAGTCCAAGAACGAAGTCTCTAGCTTTTCTGGGAGCTTCGGAAAACCGATTTCACGTACGGACAGACGGACATCGCTTATTCGTCTTCCCTACTCATAAGGACCCAGAATATATATATTTTATGGGTCGCATATGAATATTATGGAAATTACACACGGAATGACAAACCTATATATACCCTTTTCCATTTTTGGTAAAGGGTATAAAAATTATTCACATAAATTTGAAAATATTTCTCCACGGCAGCTACCAGTAACAAAATTTGCAACGTTTATCACTTTTCAGTTTTTTAATAGTTTTTTCATATTTTTAGATTTGTTTTCACAGAATTTTTTTAAGTGAGACATTTTTAGATTTAATTGAACTGTAGTGAATTTTAATCAGAAATAATTTCTTAATCAGGCTTGAGTTCAGTAATTTCATTTCTTATTGAATGAAATATTTTTATTAATTAATGTGAGTATCTAAAGAAGAGAAGAAAAATTAAACTAGACTTTATTAATATTATTAACATCAGCTATTTAACTTAAATTTCTATGAAATGGAATATGAGAATTGATTGTGTATACAATTATTGATTTACCTTTGGCAAACACATTTGTAAGTATCACTATTCATTTTCTGTTTTTCCATTTTCTATTTAGGTTAGCACGAATTAGTAGTGATTAAAATTCACTACAGTTCAATTAAATCTAAAAATGTCTCATTTAATTCATCATGGGCACGTGACAAAAATATTTTCACTTAGCGATCACTGCTCACTTGGCTATCACTGCTTCAGAATGCTGAAAGCGAAGTCAACTGTAGAAAGCAAAAACAAAGTAACATAAAGCCACTACAATAATACTTATATGTATTTACCGATGGTGCATCGAATAAGTAAAAATAATTAATGTGATGATCGTAAAAGATAAGTAAGAATAGTTAAACATACATAGGTAGAGTGATATAACTTCGTGCTAACCTAAATAGAAAATGGAAAAACAGAAAATGAATAGTGATACTTACAAATGTGTTTGCCAAAGGTAAATCAATAATTGTATACACAATCAATTCTCATATTCCATTTCATAGAAATTTAAGTTAAATAGCTGATGTTAATAATAATCTCTACCCCAGTAGATAGACATGGGTGCTGATGAAGTGCGTGGCTGCACAGAAAAATATCGGTATTTCCCCCAGCTAATAAAGTCTAGTTTAATTTTTCTTCTCTTCTTAGATACATTAATTAATAAAAATTTTTTTAATAAAATATTTTTCATATTGAAATTTTTTTACATTTTCTTTAAATTTTTCTTTCGTAAAAAATTTTTGAAGTTTCGGATGAAATTTAATTTAAAAAAAAAATAGCTCAGCTGCATTTCCGCTACTACCGTGTGAATGTGCCTTGGTACTTCCGTTTCCTCATTTTTTCTAGGGGAAAACTTACATTTTTTACTATATGGGAACATTTTCTTTATTTCTCCCAAAAACAAACTCCAAAAATCCTTATTTTTAAAAACAAAGAGAGAATGGAAGTACCTTATATATTTATATCATGGTGTAGCGATCTTAAAAATAGTACGTGCCATTATGTGGCTGAGCTGGGGAACTGAAAGATATCAAGGAGTGTAAACACGGGGATACAAGCGGGTTCAGAACTGGAAGCAGGTGGCTAAATAACAGGTAATGTTTATTTATTTATTTATTTCAGTCTATGGACAGAAGTCCTTTCAGACAACGATATAAAGGTAAAATATTTTAACTAGGGATAAGTAACTTATATAAATAGTAAAAGATAAACAAAAAAAAAAAAATATTGAACGCTAACTTGTAGATATGTATAAACAAAGTTATGAAATTAAACAAAATTCAAATAACATATTCGGGCCTGTTCTGCAAATCACGACATGCCAAATCACGGTGATTTCTAAAAATTAATAAAAGCTAAATCATTGCTTTTGTAAATTTTACGTTTTATAGCTTTGGAAGTTGGAAGAAATATGCTATTATAAATGAAAAAAAAGTTAAAACGCAATAAAATCTCATTACCAAGGCAACTATTAATAGTTTACTTTTGAAATCACGTGATTTGAACAAGTTTAAACTCATTTTTCGCACTGATTATCGTTGAGTCGGGGAAGGAGAGTAATTTAAAGTTATTTACATTGTAACTAAATGCCTCTGATTGCGAGTGCTTAGGCACTAACTACCATTCCTAATCTATTTTTTTCTCCTGCGTCTTATTCTCAACATTAAAATACTTACCCAACTCTTTTTGTAATTCCTTTCGTATGTACTTCTCAGTATCACAATTCTTATGAAAATCGTTCATATGCCCAGCAACATTTTCCCAATCTTTAGTAATTTGAAATAAACAATCACCAGCACGCCCCAATAAGCAACTTTTCTGTGACACAAGAGTGGACATGTATTTCAACACCACTTGCTGACATTTGCAGGACATGTAAATGGCTCTTAAGCTTGAACCAAATTTTTGCTCAACATAATTGTATTCGGCCAATGTGGCATAAGACAAGCAAGCCTTTTCTAGAAGCAGTAATTTTAGATGAACATTCCAGGAACCAAATAGTTGGGAGTTGAAACTAACAGCTATCTTTTGAGGTGACTTCAATTGTTGTTGGGATGTGTCCGTAACTAAAAGTTTTAAATCATTAACTTGAGCTTTTTTGGCTTTGAATTTCTTAGTTTTAATTTCTTGCGCCGTGTTTTCTTCAGTATCTAAAGATTTCAAACTGGATGTCACAGTGTTTTGCCTGCTTAGAGACTCGTAAGGTAGTGGAATGGGTTTGAAGGGTTTAGCCATGTTTGGATTTTGCTCTTCTTGTATAATTTTTTGTTTTTCTTCATCTTTAGCTCTAGCTTCGGTTTCTTTTACAAATTTCTCTTCGTTTTTATTAAAAAACTGTAAGCACGATAGCCCTTGGCTTATATGTTCCAATGCTGTGGCACATCTTTCCTCTATGGACGCTACTAAAGGCGAGGGCCTAGGATTACCTTTTTTAGTTGTCAAACTATCAAAATGAAACTCTTTAAGAGTATCGCATATATTTTGTACAGCAACATTTTGCTCTTGGATGTTATATAATTCTTCAGAGTTGTTGAAGCAACAGTCTTCTTCATCTTCGTCATCTTCTTCTTCCTCAAACACAGATTGCGTATCCGAATCGTTATCAGAGGCATCAAATTTAGGATCTTTGGGATCTATGCCAGATGGTATGTGCAAGTCTGATAATATGTAATGCGAGGATGTGACAATTTGAGGATATTTTTCTTTTGGCAAAAGCTTTATACAATTATCTAACAAGGCCCTTATATTTCCGGCTGTTTTGGCTGTTATATGTGGTGAACGATTTTTCATATTGCGTGCCACAGTATACAGTAACATTGCCACTGGTACTGTAAATGGATTTTCTTGCTTCTCATCGCGTTCCGATGCATTCGTCTGATTGTTACACAAAGTAGTTAGATCATACAGTTTGACAACATCATCATTACGTCCCTTAAATAACCAATAGGTGTGACCTTCTTTCGTAGCATTAGCTTTTAAAAAAGCTAAAATATTTTGAGCAACATTGCGCACAACTTGAGGAGAAAACTGCGAATTTTCCAAATAAGGCAAATCCTCGGTCTTAATGATTTCATATTTTTGAACTATACCATCCAAATGGTAGCACATTACCACTTCGGGTACATTACACATGAGATTGTCCAGCCAATAGTCTATTCCCGTCAACACATTAATGGGTTTGGTCATGTCACGCAACCTTAAACTGATACAAGGTCGATTTGGTCCTCCAAATATTGGCATATCAGTACCAATTAGCATGCGTATATCCTCGAAAGTCCAAACAACATTACGCTGGAAAACATGAGAGGAACTGGGATCAGGAACATTCTCCTCTACTTTGGGCTCCGGCAGTACAGGATTTTTAATGGGCAAGCTAGTATGCTTTTGTACATTTTCCCCTTCATTGTCAGAAGCTTCCGTACTAGATGATTGTTTTAACGAATAATACAAGAACTTTGAAAGTAAATTCTTCGTTTGAATAGCTTCGCGAGATTTGTCTTTCAAACAGAAATTGTGACCACCATCTCCATAGGCTAAAATTTGTTCCAAAATGAAAGTTCTCAACCATTTCCAATCATCATCGGTCTTGCGTAGCAAGTATTTCTGAATATCGAATTCGTCCAAAAGTATGGTATTACCCACTTTGTGGACTATCATGCTGATGGCTCCCTGTGAGGTATAGGGCATTTTTAATAGTTTCTTTATATTCTCAGCATCTGCCACAACATCCACCTCGCCAACGCAGTCTGGAAACATATGGGCCATACGAAAGCTGGCAAACCCAGGACTGTGATATAACGCCTGGTGCAAGCCATAACTGCTATCGGCACTGGTAAGCCAATTAGAAGGAGGCAAATTTAAGTTGGTATTACACTCTAGCCGGTTAAATTTCACTGGCACCTGCACTTGGGAAAATTTTACTACCGCTTTAGATTTAATAGTCTCCTCTATTTCGTGAGGCTCGACATTCTGACAAACTTCAATCTGCAAAAGAATTTCATTTACATGTTTATGAAAATTTCAACTTATTTTACTTTACCTCATCGCCACTCTCCATATTTTTTGTCTAGACTTATTGCTCATAAGCAATCAATTGTTTGGTTTTAACCTTTTCTTTCAGCACAAAGTAGACCAGAGTTGAAGAAAGTGACTTATGAAAAAAGCTAAAATCATTTGTCGCGCAGATTCTGCGAGAAAGGGACAACTGCAGTATATTTATTATTAAAATGTTACCAAAAAAATCAAAACAAACAAGAGAAAATGTGTGCTTTGTGAAATATACACGTGTACATACATACATACGTACATACACATTTACAAAATTAAATTGAAGAATTTATTGCATTTACTTAAAAAAACCGAATGTGAAAAAGATTATTTGTATTAAAAAGTTATTAAAATTTGTTTGCAAATTATTCCTGATTTAACTTTAAGCATTTTCATTGAAAAATTTTAATTTTTTCCTTTTATTTACAAAAATCACTCAGCGAATAAGACCACAAAGTGTTAAACGAAAAACATTTCAACAAGTAAACAATTTTGCAAAATTAGATGAAAGAATTTGTTGTCTTGAATTAAGAAACAAAGTGCGAAATAGCTTATAACTATTAAAAAGGCAATTACAAATTGTTTTAAGATGATTGCAGATCTCATTTGAAGCATTTTCATTAAAAAAACATTAATTTTTATCATTTATTTGCAAAAATCGTCAAGCGAATGAGGTTACAAAGTATAAATTGAAATTAAGCTACAAAATTCCACCACGAAAGAAGGTTAAAGAAGACGCAGTGACAGAGTGAGCGAAAGATCCGAAAACACAAATTTTCTTCCGTCTCGTGTCATCTCTGGTATACCCTGTGCTTTCAGTATGGTTTCCAAAACTAAACTAATTCTTTCCAGAAAATTAATGAATGGTCAAACATGTACTCCTCCTGCGTAAATAGAATCGAACAAGAATAAAAAACAACAAAGCAGCACAATATTTTACGGCCGAGCAGCGTTACCATTTATCAAGTTTTCCCTTTTTTTTGGAAGTTTTTTGAGATGCCAAAAAGTTTTTTGAAAATATAAAGTTTTGTCAAGTTTTTTTATAAATATGTACATAATTGAACTTTTGTAGTATATTGAATGTTTGTATGCAACAAAACGATCTTATATTTTCACATTCCCTTATTACTGCAACAGTGTCTAAAGACTCAGTTAGCCGACAGTAATGGAATGTAACTGCAACGTAGGAAATAGCTGATCGATATTTTTATATGAAAAGTAGGTAACGTTACATTACATATCTATAAATATTTTCTTTACTTTTCACAACAATATCGAGCAGCTGTTTCCTACTGTTGCAGGTAGATTACATTACAGGCGGGTTTTGTGCTTACTGCATCTTATGTACGACTATGCCGTTTATATGTCCTTAAACAATGTACAAATTAAAATTATATTTATTAATGTATGTGATATTTTTTAAGATCTCTAAATCTAAATATGCATTTTCTTTTCTTTTTTTATTATATGTTGTGTTTTTGACTTTAATCGTTTTATATTTTTAAATAAAATGAATTCCAAATACATTTTTATGTTTTCTTTTAAAATGTTGGTACTTTTGTAGAAAATAATATTTGTTTTGGAAAAAGTTTTTTTTGAGATTTATGAAGTTTTTTAAAAAATATATATGGTAACGCTGCGGCCGACATGCTTTTCAACCAGGGTAGACCTAGCGCGATGACGAAACGAGTGTATTTTCTGCTCAACTATCAAATTCTGTATAAAATAAGTTTTTCGTATGAAATATCCCTACAAAAAATGAATAACCGAAACTAACACAAACGACATTTTTTCACTAATACATTTGCAATAATTTTATAGTGAATTTAAGAGTGCCAGTCAATTGACTGGTCATTTGACTGGTAGCGATGACCGACACATTTACCAATTATAGTTGCTCTTCTCTAACATGTATGTTAGAGTGAAACATCTAATGTACATAACCCACAAATTTTAAGACAACGCATTTTATTGTAAAATATACAATTCGTTCGGTCTGTGAAGTGAAAATTTATTAAAGTTTTAAGAAAGTTAAGTAACAACAATACTGCATAAAAGAAATTGAAAAGTTTAATTTAATTTATACATATATGTATTTTGTTTTTTAATTTTAGATATTTACAAAAAGAAATGTGTGTACGACCTAAAAAAAGCGTAAAGAAGACTGATTGGTGCCATCTACATTATTTTGGACTGTTTTTATATATGTATATTACTTATTTATATATTTTTTTATAATAAAAAACAATTAAAATAATATAAAAATTATGTTTATTTATTTAAAAGTTACATTTTTCCAGTTTCTATGTAAAAATTGCCTAGTAACAGGTGACCAGTTGCTTTGTAACCACTTACTAGTCATAGTTCACCAATGCTTATGTAATCTGTGACTAGCAAAAAAGTAGCAGAGTAAGTAGTTCAGATATATGTGTTTAAATTAAGTGAAATTAATGAGTTAGAGGGAGAGAAAAAATCACACGTACACAAATGTTTTGGTCATTTTTTTCACCAAGCCCCTAATAAACTAACTGGGGACGGTGACCGAAGTTGTGGTCGTCGCTACTAGTCAAATGACTAATCAGTTGACTGGTAGCCTTCTTGCAGGGATGGAAAGTGTAAACAGTGTTACCATAAGGTGTAAGAGGAAAAGTGCTAGAATTCAGAAATAAAAGTGCTAAAATGTTCTACAGCACACACAAAACAGTGCTAAAATCAGTAAACATTTTTAGTTTCCCTTAGTCATGTTTTACACACGGCAGTTTTACTTGAAGCAAGTCTGAGTTTACAGGAGAGAAAGGAAAGAAGAAAGAAGAGGGGTACTGACTTGCCTGTACAGAAAAGTTACTTCAATTCTGTTTTGTTATTTCATTCGCTGCATTAAAACAATACGAAAATTGAACAAGAAACCGTCTGAGTGTAAAGAAATGGGCAGTTTTAAAAGAGAATTGAAGAGAACTGCTTCAAGAAAAACTGCCAAGTGTAAAACATGACTTATTACTTAAGTGGCCCATACACTTGCAATAAAATTGTGAATTTTTTGTATTCTTTATCATCGCTAATGTGTATATCATATTCATAGGTAGCACAGTACATTTTTTCATAACTAAGAAAATAGAATTAAATTGTGTAATGTGTGGGCAAAATTATAAAGTATTATTATGTTAAGTTTTTTCTGTGAGAAAAATGTCGTCATACTTTTTTTTAAATATTTGTGTCAATCATTCCATAGCAAATTGTGTGAGTTTTGACTAGCGTTGCCATTCGTACCGCTTTTCGCGGGATTGTCCCGCTTTTTTAAATTAAATCACGCGTACCGCGCGGGATTTCTAAATACCGCTTTTTTTCAAGTTTTATTTGATGATTTTTAATTTAACACCAGCAACTTTCAACTAATAAAAACTAAGTGCATCTTAATAGATTCAAAGACTATAATTCACGCCGTATAGGTCGTAGATGACGAATTCGCCTGGGTACTGTAAATCGATGCTATCAGGCATGTTCTGAAAATAACATTTTTCAAATCACTAGTGGTTTTAAAAGTAATAATGGTCCTGTATACGTTTTTAAAATCATATATGATAAATTTATTTCAGAAATGATATTTGATGCTGCTATACAACAGAAAAATTAAAAAAAGAGCTAAGAAATATTTGCATGATCATTATTACTTTTAAAATCACTAGTGATTTGAAAAATGTGATTTTCAGAACATGCCTGTATGTCTATAAATAATTTTTAAAATACTTTCCAATGAATTCCACGTATGAATATACATATTTTTAAATTTTGTTATTTTGTTTTGTTGTCAAATCTAACTGTTATATTTAAATTCGTTAATTTTTAATTGATGTAAGAAAGATGTGTGTTTATTTTTATATGCTTTGTAAAATGTTAATTTGTTTTAATAAATATATTCTTTAAAGTAGAAATATTTAAAAGTTTTTTTTTGTACCGCGAAACTTTTAAAAATCCCGTGATTTTGGATTTTTTTTAACTTGTCCCGCTTTTTCGAGAAATTAATCTGGCAACCCTAGTTTTGACCTTTTTACGTAACCCCAACGATGTAATAATATTGTATGTATAGGCCGCTTGAAATATTTAATTCATAAATTTTGAATCCAGCTGCGAATGGAATACCATGAAAGAACAAATCCTTAGGAGTGTTAAATAGACTAGTTAAGTAAAGTTTAAAATTTTTTAACGATCTAATAATAACAAATTATTATTTCACTTATTCAGTAAAATACATTTTTATTAAAAATACATTGAGATTGATTATTGAGGGGTTTAGCTGGATCCTATGTGCATTTCACTGTTGCTATTGCAGATCATCAGGGAACCTTTACCCAAAAGTTTCTTAGAAAAAATAGAGTTATTATGTTGAACTTTCATTTAAATAAATGAGAAGTTTAACAAATATCAAAGTTGAAACAAGAACATCATAATCAACATGTTTATTTTCTTTTACTTTACCATTGCTACATTGCACTATGCACTATTTCAAATACTTACTTTTTCCGGGAAATTCAAATTTTGAAGCTATCCATATTGATTTGTTTTTTTGCCATTCAGTTACTAATACTCCAATTCAAACAAATTCATATATTTTTTTTTGAGAAGTACAAAATACTGCAGGTTTTCACGGACGGCTCTATACGGAGGGGAAGAGTTGGAGGGGGATATATATTCCAGATTTTGTAATTGAAGTATCCTTCAGACTCCCGGACGAATATAGCATATTACAGGCAGAAATATCCGCCATAAAAAGAGCAACACACTGGTTGAGTTATTATCGGATACACAATAGTAATATCCAGATAATAACGGACAGCCAACCCGCGATCAAAACCATTGCAGGTGTATATTCTACATCATTACTTGTCCAAGAATGCCGCACAGTCCTGGATGAACTGGCGCAGCACTCAACCATCACACTATACTGGGTGCGTGGACACGGAACTAATTCAGGCAATATAGTTGAGGATGAACTAGCAAAGAGAGGAACCCTACTCGGGGAAGTCGATATTGACAATCTCTGTGGGCTCCCTCTGTCGTCTTGCTGGAGACGCTTCGATACTGCCTTTCTTAATTTAGCTCAGGAAAGATGGCGCAATGAGCTTACCTGCGTTATATCGAGAACCCTTTGGCATCGTCTAGATACTAAAAGAACCAGAAACCTCATTAGCTTTACCAGAAAGCATCTGAGGAATCTTCTCTGCTTCTGTCCTGCTTTGGAGGATCTCCGTCTGCACTTCCTTGGCAGAATATCCTTCAATAGCTTGTCCGAGTTATCGGAAATAGGACTTAGAAACCTAAGTCTATACATTAGGAGCAGCGGTATGGCCGCTAGCCATATGGCATGTGTATGTACTAGACCCTCTCCTTGTCCCACTTCTTCACCTCTTCTCTACTCTACTCTCTCTTATTGTACAAAAACTCTCCATTTATATCCTCTCCATTTATATTCTCCCTATACTTCCGGTCTCCCCCCTTATTCTTATAATTTCAACTTACAGGCAGCACAAAGGGATCATCGTATTGGACCCAAGTGAGCTAGACTCCTATATTTTCATTCTTCACTAGCAGCCTGCTAACCTAACCTAAGTACAAAATACAGTTTGACAGTGCGCAGTCAAAGTCATTGTTCCCATACGTGTTGAAACAATTTTGTAAATATCACTTTATTATCGAAGGTTTGAGCATTTATTGTGAAAAGTGTGTAAAAATTTTATAAAAAGTTTGTAATGTAATAATAATTTCATGTAAGCTTTTAAAAAATTTTAACGTTTGACAAACCAAATGTAAAGATATTTGAATACACTCAAGTGTGGTTCATTTACTAGGATTTATTTCATATTGTGTAAAGTTGCGTAATCTGAGTAGTATAATTTTTTGCATAATTCCTATGCTTTGAAAAAAATCGAATTATTTTAAATATAAAACAAAACAATAAAACAGCCAACGCTTATTGCAGCGAAATAGAAAATTTAACTAAGGCATTAGAAACCGCATACATTTCAGATGGACTGTCATGCGACTTAGCTACAAAATATTCCACACAAACTGCAGTAAAGGCAGTAACTAAAAACTGCAGCATTGATAAAGTCAAGCTTACCATTCAATTTAATAGCATGAACTAGGGATGGGGAAAAAATATCGATATATCGAAATATCGATATTTGAAAAAATAAATATCGATATATATCACCGATATTTCAAAAACCGATATATCGATACATCGATTCTAATTTACGAGTATCGGGTTTCGATATTTTTAAGAGCTCTATAAATTTTAACGCTAGGATATTTGCATGACTGCTAGTGATGCGAACAAAAAATAGAGAAATTTCATAACAGAAAAGACGCATCTATAAGGTGACCCCACTAATCCAGCTGACGTTTATTTATTAACTAAGCTAAATGTCAAATTTGGTGTGGGTATAAGTCTCAAGGCAGAACTAGTTTTTACTTTCTGTTCTGTTACTAATCAGATGACTCTTTTTTGTTTATAGAAATCTTATACAAGCCGTTAGTTTTTCTCTTTCGTTATATTCTGTTTCGGTTCAACCTGTGAAAATCAAAAAAACTATTAAGTAGTGTAATGTATGTAGTAGGTGTCAGCATAAGTAAAATAAAAACCTTTCGAAAGGTTTAGGAATTTAGGAATTTGAAAAAATTAAATTTTTACCAGAAAAACATAAAACTATATTGAAACATATCAATGGACGATGCAAAACTCATCACTTTAGTTTAAAATTTATTACAGAAAATTTAACAATTAAAACTTAGACACAGAACGGCAACAGAAAGTAAAGACTTATGAAGCCTTAAGGAGCTCAATATCAACTTTGGTTTTCTTCACTATTAGAGTTCATTAAAATTTAAGTTAGATAGTTTTTCGCAATTTCTATAAATATTAAATCATTATTTAATGGATGCCCACTACATATTTCTCGTATTCTGCAACGATGAAGTTTGAAGTGTTCAACACTGAGCATTCATAAAACAATTATTAAGAGCCTTATTTATAAAAATTATTAAGGCTTTCTAAAGGCTTAATAAGGACAATTTTTTATGGAAATCTGTTTTAAAAAGCTTTGCAAAGCCTCAATAATTTGTATAAATAAGCATGTTAACATTTAAAATCGCTAACAAAATATTAAGTTCTTAAAATGATGTCGTTTTAACTTTTTTGGCGGTTATGGCGCGATATTTTAGTATGTGTATTTATTTTAAACTTAAGAGATTTTTGCAACATTTGTGGGCAAAAAATATCGATATATCGAAATATCGATGTTTTAAAAAAATATATATCGATGCTGTTCAAAAATATCGATATGATATATATCGATAAATTTTTTCCATTTGCCCATCCCTAGCATGAACGATGTTATCAGTAAATGTGTCAATAGTTGTACCCCACAGGTCAACAAAATACCATTTTGTACTATGGAGAAAAGTACAAATCTGGGGCCTAATTCCCGCATTCGAATGCGAGCGAGTTATTACTCGAACGTGCGAGTTTTTTAGCTTTTGGAATTTTCTCATACGATTTCGAATAACACATAACGAAATTTCTAATGACAGCATTCGATCACGTGCAGCCGTTCGAGTACAACCGTTCGTGTTTTTACTCGCAAGCAAAAAGCCATTCGAAATAACGTTGAACATAGAAAAAGCGAAGGAAAAGAAAATGTATGTCCAATATTTTACTTATTTATTTATATATGAATGTATGCACAAATGTACGGATAAAAAAATACAAATATAAAGAATTTCTAGTTGACTTTAAATATAACAAATCACACTGATTTGGCGAATAATGTTTTGTCCAACAGTTGTCATCAGGAAAAATTAAATAATCAATCAACTCTGGGAGCATTTAAATAACAAATTAGCTGCTTCTGGTCAAGCAATAAAAGAATCGAAAATATGGCTAATGCTCTATTCTCTAATTTTACACTTATTAATTATTATTAAGTTAATAATTAAATAAAAATGAAAATACCATTGTATATTCGTTCCGTTTTTTGCATATACATACAGTTCGGGAATAAAATATAGCACATTTGAATTTTCACAAGTAATTTTTTACTATAAAATTTTTTAACTTGAGAATATACACATACCTACATACTAATAGTCAAGTAAGATTTTGAGAGACATAACGGCATGTAATTATTAACATTGAAAGAAATTAGCATATTTTTGAGAGTTTCAATGCGAATAAATAATAGCACACGTTTGAATAGTCGCCGTTATTGTTGAGTTGAACGTCAATGAACGTGCATATTTAGGAAAAAAAAGTATTGTATAAAATCTTTATTAATTCTGATATTGAAATATATGGAGTAATATTATATTTAAGCAAAATCGGTCGTGGAAAGAAACTTAATTCTAAAGAAATAAAACTTATTTTAAAATTTCATCAAAATAAAATGAAAGTTGCAGAAATTGCCAAAAATTTGAGTAGAAGTCGAAAAGTTGTAATGAATCTATCTATCTATCTATAATCTAGTCCAGGAAGGTCGCGAGCCGTATCTGATAGAGAAAAAAGGGCGATATTGAGAGTAGCGTCGAATTCCAACCTAAGTGCTAGGAAAATCGCTGAAAAAGCAGGTGTAAAAACTCACGTTCGCAATGTGCAAAAAATATTACAGAAATCTAAAAACATAGTGCGTAGAAAACTACAGCGCAAACCACCGCTTACAGCCAAGCACAAAGCGAACGAATGGAGTTTGCTGAATATCATTTACAGTGGAAGAAAAAATGGCGCCAAATACTGTTTACTGACGAAAAGAAATTTAACCTCGATGGACCAGATGGTTGGTGTTATTACTATCATGATTTGCGTAAGAATGAAAAAATTTTAAGCAAACGTCAACATGGTGGAGGAAGTATAATGATATGGGCTGGAATTGGCTATTACGGAAAAACTGAAATAAAATTCGTGCCTACCAGAATGAACAGCCAGGACTATATTAACTTCATTGGCAACGAAATTGTTCAACGTTGTCCTAATATTGTGAAAAATCCCGTAATTTTCAGCAGGATAACGCAGCTGTTCACACCGCAAGAATTGTTCAAAATTTTTTTCAAGAACATAATGTTGACATTTTGAAATGGCCTTCACGTTCGCCAGACTTAAATATCATCGAAAACTATTGGGGACAACTAGCACCAGCGGTATATAGTGAAAATAGACAATATGAAAGTGTACAAGAGTTGAAAAATAGCATACTCACTGAATGGGACAAATTACCTCAAAAACCCTATTTAAATCTCTTCCCAAAAGGATGATCGATGTAATAAAAAAGAAAGCAGCCCCAACTAAATATTAGAAATTGAAATTTGCCTTACTTTTTTAATTTATAAGTTAAACTTTTTAAATATTAGGAAAATATGCTATATTTTTGTCGCAGCTAGTTGAAGCTTTGTTTAGTTTTTTTTCATATTATTTAACTAATATTCTTAAGTTTCACATGAATTCAATAATTTACTGAAACAATATTAATTTTTTCAAATTAAACAATAAATAATTTGTTTTTATAGAAAAAATAGTAAATTTTTATATGTGTGCTATATTTTATTCGCGGACTGTATGTACGTGTGTATGTAGGTACGTACATACGTATGCTTTTGCACACATACTTACATACAAACATATGTTTTTGCTTACAATTTATTCAGTGTTGGGAAACAAATTTATTTGCCTTTTCCCAACACTAAAACAAAAACTCGATTCGCTTGGTAGCGAGTGACATCATCGGAAAATTTCTTGCTTGCGAAATCAATTTCTACTCGAAATCAATTTCGTTCACGAGTGCAGGAATTAGGCCCCAGGTTAAACTGTTTTTTTTTGCATATTTAATTTTTTTTAACTGCAACGCACGCGCACAGGCTTAAATAACAACTGTTACCTAAATAGCAAGTTGCAGCCATTTATACTGAAGCATAGAATATAAATCATAATAGAATGCGCATCTCAAGGACAACTAAAATATTTTTTACAAACGTTTAATGATGCCGGAGGGAAGAGAAAAGAAAAGAAGCAAAAACAAAGAACTTAGCAACAAAATACATAAAATAGCACATTTTGCATTTCGCACTTCATATGCGATTTGGACTTCATTTCAAAAAGAAAATTCCCAATGACCTAATTTTTACCAAAAATGGTTACCATAAAAAACAAACAACAAAACATGCATCCTTCTAATAGCGAAACTCAAAAAAATACCTGCGCAATTATAATACTTTTACAATTGCTTGTGCATATTTTACTAAAAATCACCCCTTTAACCCTGCTGTTAGATTAGGACCATTTGGTCCAATTTTTTTTTTGTAATCTCAATAACTTTTGAACGGTGTAATTTATTGTTTTGAGGCTTCGACTCACGTGTTTTATTTTTGTAACAATGTTATTTTTAAAATATTAGGTATTTTATGTAAAGGTGTTCGGAAAAAATTAAAAAGTTACTAATCTTTTATCAGGGACCATTTGGTCCAGTGGGAATTTCAATTTAATAAAATAAAAAATAAGAAGATCTTGTTGCGTTTATTTACAAGAAAAATATTATTTTATTGAAATTGTTTTTCACTACATGGTATACAAAATACTTTGCGGTTTGTCTTGCAAATAAAACTTTCGCAAGTAGAACATTTTATGTCAGATTTGGCTTTACAGCAACAACAAATTCCTCGCTTTCTTGTACCCGCTTTAGAAGAAGCAATATTTGATGAGCTCGCGGAAATTGAAGTTGAGGTTTGTATATCAGTCAATAACTTTGCTGAAAACGGTTGTTGTGGTAATCTACTTCTTTTCATCATATGCGCGATTGCCAAACAAAGTGCTAGTTTTCGCAAAAACTTTGGTCTCCGGCGATTTCGATCAGCTGGAGCCCACGAAGCATCGATCTCAGGAAAGAGTATATATGCGTTCAAAGCAGATATATCCAGCATATTTGCGAATACAATATTTGGCCATCGATTTGTTTTACGCTTTGTTGTGTAGGAGCCAATCATTTGGTCAGCAGTATCTACTCCTCCTATAAGAAAAAAAGCATTACAAAATGTAGACCACTAACATCAAAGCATACCTTTTGTTGAATTGTAGTAAGAAACAATCTCCGGTTTTTTCTTCAATCCACTGTCGTCAACTGCAACTACTTTATGCATTGAGCTTATCAATATAGTTGCTTTATTTTTTTGGCTGACATATGACACCAATGTCGCAATATCACAGAAAGCAAACGTAGAATTGTATAAAGGGAGTTGTTTTACATTCAGCAGCTTTGGAGGTATGAATGTTTTATTTTGACGCACTGTGCCTACATACGTAAGTTTCCTTTCAAGTAATTTTTTCAATAAATCAAAAGAGGAAAAAAAATTGTCGCCAGTTATATTTTGCGCCTTTAATCCTTCCGTCAGCTCCAACACAATTCGCTGTCCTTGATTCTGTTCAGGCTTTGCATTTTTAGCTTTTCCGAGATATGGCTGTATTTTCCAGACATAGCCAGATTTTGAATCTACAGCTAACCAAAATTTCAAACCATATTTTGCAGGTTTTGAGGGCATAAATTGTCGGAAGGAACATCGTCTCCTGAATCCAACAAGCTGTTCGTCAATTGTGACATTCTCATGACAATTGTAAAACGTTTGAAGAAGCACATGCCAACAATTCCACAGCTCACGTATAGGAGCAAACTTGTCGTTACTACGCATTTGTCGTCGACTTGCAACATTATCAAAGCGGAGCGCACTTGTAATCATGTGGAAAGTACCTTCAGACATTATTGCACGGAAAATTGGGCGACCAAAATTTGCATCAAATATACCATGAACATCTTCGTTTTTTCCACTGTCTAGTTCAAATTTTACATATCAGTCATGTTACTAAATAAATGAAATAATAATGTACATACCGATATACTCCTGCAAGAATGAGAACAGCAATGTAAGCACGAAAAGTGTCTTCATCAATATCTGTCCATTTGTCATCAAATTTCACTTTGCCATAAATATTTGTGTTTTCGACGATTAGTCTTTCCATTGGAGGTGGAAAAAACCACAAAAATGCTGATAGTATATCATTGCATCTAGATGTTGCAAATCTAGTTGGTCCCGGTTTTACTGAAATAATATTCTGAGCAGAAGTTCCAATGGGTTGTTGTAATGGATTAGCACTCCACACCATTTGATTTTTTGCTATAAACAATGGGTCAGCACTAATTGAAGCAGCATCTGGTTCACTTTCTGTTTCAAAATCAGTTATATTATTATTTTCTGAAACACATTCACTATCAGAGTCTGAAATATCCGAGTCACTTTCTGCATTGAGCACTGCATAAATATCATCATCATTCAAATAACGCTGTCTTTCCATTTGTTTGTAATGTATAAAAACCATGCAACTATTACGAGATCAAATCACAAACTAAACAAAACATACGTTCTCATTGACAAATGTTACAAGGGGAACCCCACAACTTTACACGAGTCAATCAAGTGAATATACTTTACAAGGTGGCTGCGTTGCAGCAGTAAAAGAACACAAATAACCTGGATGTTTGAGCTAGTAAAAAAATATGGCAGCACATAAACAACATACAAACGCGTTGTTAGTTAAACTATCAATGGTTTGTAATTCCGATAATAACTTGCATTCAAATATTCAATCATACTACATGCGAAAATAAGATTAAATTTATATTTATGTAATATGGACCAAATGGTCTCTTAATATAGGATTCGCATATTTTTTTTAATCTAACAGCAGGGTTAAGCAGGTAGGGCCTGCATTCCGTGTTTTTGTTGTTGTGCAATTATGACTGTTTTACCTTTTTTGCATAAGCAATTAAAAAAATAGATTTACACAAATCAAATAAAACATGCACACTTGCTATACAAAAGGGTTAGCGAATATGACACGATGGATTTTCCCTCAATTTGTGTGTTTGAAATCAAAAGAAAAAACTTTCAACATACATTTGTGAATAAGTGATCAATGTGTTTCAATAATAAAAACTTGATATTTATTTAAAGGTAAATTTCTATGTACATATATGGCTTAATATAAGAAACGCGGAAGTCGAATTTTCGATATTTTATAGGAGAAGCAAAAAACTGAAGAGAAACTAAAGCATTTACAAACAGAAATAATTTTTTAAGATATTATAACTTCTTCATTTTGAACTGTAACGTACTAAGATCTTAAAACGCGATTTCGAAAAAAATTGGTATACGCCCTTTTTATATTAAGCCATCGATATGTACATATACCTACATATATGTATATACACATATGTACATACATATGTATGTATGTAGATATTTATTTATTAATTTAAACATTTACAATTTATTCGCTGAAAACTTTTATAAAGACTTATCCCCATATGCAAAAAATTAACGTGTGCTTGAAGTGTACGTTAAAACAAAATTTCTGGTTTTAACGTAGACTTGAAGCACATGTTAATTTGTTTGCATATGAAAATTAATATACATATGTTTAAAATATCCAAATCGGCAACGCTCATGATCAATAAAAAACCTTTAGAGGCACAATACATAAAAAACCATTTGCTTGTATACCACAACAATATCCAACATCCAATTGCATTGAAAGTAATTTTGTGTACTGGGCACTTGACACTCATGCATTCGGGCAAATTCCGCTGCATTAAGTTTTAGATAAATGCATTGACAGACTGCAACGTAAATATGTATTTTGTACAACGGCTATTTGACACTCACAAGTCTGATCAAAGGCCGCAGCATAAAGCACTTAATTAACCATATTTAAGAACCACATGTGTTTATATATCACTACATAGCATAAAACAAAGTCGCTTTCTCTGTCCCTATATCCCCATGTATGCTTAAATCTTTAAAACTACGCAACGGATTTTGATGCGGTTTTTTTTAATAGATAGAGTGATTGAAGAGGAAGGTTTATATGTATAATAACATCCATTAAATAGTGGAGAAATACTGTTATTTTTGAGGTTTCTAATGTGATGTAAATAATTACATTTTTTCCGCTTACATTGCAAACACAGGCTGAACCCTACGAGATTTATCCAAATAATGTGCTAAGTATTGTACACATTGAAAAGGTCTAGAGAAAACTCCGCTATGGTATATGTCTATCTCTTATGGATATCGCACAATAACATTTTTAACCGACTTCAAAAAAGAAATAGGTTATCAATTCGTGTGTATTTTTTCTTGATTTTTTTTTAATGTTCGTACACGTCTAACTCGGTCATTTTTAAACCGATTTTCGATATTCTTTTTTTATTTGAAAGAGCTTGCCTGCAGTTAGGTACAATAATTTTTTTTGAAACTCTGCAGGGAAAATTTCCTTCCCTATTCCATAACTCTGCTATTTGTGAACCGATTTCAAAATTCTTTTTTGGTTGGAAAGAATTTTGCTTAAAGTTAGAACAAATTTCGTTGGGATATTTTTAGCCCCCCCTCCCGCCACCAAAAAAAAAATTTATTGATGATTACATAGCTTCTCTATTTATGAACTGATTTTTAATATTCTTTTCTTTTTGTTTCAATATTATTTTCATACTTGTGTCCGTTTTGTAATCTTTTGGATTGATTCTTAGTATTGGAGTCAGTTTTTTTTGCCAGCATTATTTTGTCATTTACTTTTTACAACAAATAATGGATAATTTTCGAAGCGATTTTAACCAGTACAGCATTAATCCTTATCTAATTAAATACCTTAAATACATTGTTGATTTCATATAGAATGTTACTGCATATTTGCACAGCTAAGCTTTAAGAAAAGGTGAGATCTATCGGAAAAATTGCGTTAGCAGTTATCCGGCACTGCCGCTACGCTTTTGGAAGGAGGCCGAACCGCCCACTCTACATTCAACTCCCGCTGAAAATCGCTACCGATGACAATAACAGCGTCTGTAGTATTTCTAAGCAGAGCAATACAGGAAAATTTATGCGTGACTGCTCATTAATAGTCTGGAACGAAGCTACCATGTCAAACAAGACGTCTGTGGAAGCATTGGATAGGACAATGCGCTATTTGCGCAACAAAAATTCACCTCTGGGTGGATGTACAACTCTGTTCTCAGGAGATTTCCGTCAAATTCTACCAGTAGTGACTCGAGGAACACGTGCTGACGAAGTAAATGCTTCCTTAAAAAGATCCAAAGTTTCGCGACATGTCAATAAATTAGAGCTTAAAACTAATATGAGGGTTTCGTCATCTTCGCGTGAGAACAGGATATTTCCAGAGATGCTGCTAAAAGTTGGCAATGGAGAGTTAACACAAAGTGAGGGAAGTATTAACCTAGAAAACCTTGGTGTTTTGAAAGATAACATCCAAGAGTTAGTCAACAATGTCTATCTTGACATTGATAACATAAGTTATAAGACAATATCTTGGTTTAAAGAATGAGCGATTCTGTCACCAACTAACGAACAAGTAGATAAGGTAAATAGCTTGACTCTTTCAAAGATTGATGCGCCGACGAAAATATACTGCTCGGTCGATAATGTTCTCGATTTGGAAGAAACTGTTCATTTTCCTACAGAATTTCTAAACTCCTTGAACCCGTCTGGACTCCCTCCTCACAAAATGATGTTGAAAGTAGGTTGTCCTGTTATTTTATTAAGAAACCTGAATCAAACTTTGCAATGGCACGCGTTTGCTGGTAAGATCACTGGAAACTTTCATAATAGAGTGCACAATACTCACATGATGTGTTACCGGAGAAGATGTATTGATTCCCCGAATCGCTCTGATACCATCGGATTTACCTTTCCAATTTAAACGTTTACACTTTCCGGTAAATACATCTTTTGCAATGACCATTAATAAATCGCAGGGTCAAACCTTCAACGTTGCATGCTTAGATTTTAGCGTTGACTGCTTTTCACATGGCCAACTGTATGTCGCTCTTTCAAGAGTAACCTCTAGAGAAAACATGTTTGTATTGTCTAATGACAAGAAAGCTGTTAACGTTGTAATATGTTAATTGTTGTAAAAATAAAATAAATAGGTAAAAACGTAAAAAGTAGGTAAATAAGTAAAAATGTAGTGTATGAATTTAGATATTCCAAAGATAGCAAGAAATCTTCATGGTTTAGGGAAAAAAGAATTGTTTTACCCTAAATTTAACGCGTGCGGGCCACGGGCAGTAATGAATTAATCAAAACTACTGGATCGATTTTAATAATTTTTTCATTGAATGACATAGGCTATATATTTTATACCCGTGCGAAGCCGGAGCGGGCCGCTAGTATAAATATAAACAATACAAAATCTATGTTTTTCTAAATTTCTTATGGGACACACGCCGCACGTCTACCGTGGGAAACTAAAAGGAACATTTTAGCTAGTAAGCATATAGCTTTCCTTTTCCCTCTTAGGTTAAGATAGGTTAAGCATTATTCTCATAGATAGTATATAAGCAGATGTAATTTATTTTTAGAATTAATTATTAAACAACATTCCTATGAGCTCTGGGGGGTTACTCTCTATTGCGATGCGAAAGCAATTACGATGCGAAAGCTAAATGCGTTGATATGCAAATTTGGTACTCTCTATTACTTTCGCAAAACCTTTCGCAAAATTGTTTGAAAAAGTGGCACCACGGACATTGCAAAAGAAAATATGGCAAAGGTTGGCAGTACTGAAATGTCAAAATATGTATAAAAAAACGACATTTAAAATCAAAATTTAAGAAAAAGTGAAGTGTAACAGCTTTTAATTGAAAATAAAGTGATGGATTCTGTAGCGTTATGGTTTTATGAAGAAAACGTCCATGTATAACGAGTTGCAAGACGAGTCTTAAGGGTTCAATTAGACGTGACATAACCATAGCCATAGAAAACAACCTTAAAGCCATAACTGTCACCATAGAAACCAATTAAATTTTGGTTTTGGTCATGGCTATGGCATTATGGGTATGTCACTTCTAATTTAAGCTTAAGAGATAGTTCCGGTATACTTTCCTTAATGACCACAGGTAAGAAAAAATCTAGCGGAATATGTTATTAAATACATATTGCTTTATTTTAACTTTGTACAAATTTTGCGTTTCTGTATGTTCTAAACGCTGTTCAACACCAGCTAAAAGTTTATAAAACTAGCCGCTGCCTTAAAATTACTTGGCCATGCTGGATACCAACATCAAATTGGCCAGGACCATACCTTAGGAATATAGCAGCAGTCAATGTCCCGTCGCTTAAAAGAGCTCTACGTAGCGATTGAGAAAATACAAAACTAAGAGGGACCACACCTGTGCTGGAAATGCTTAATTTATTTTTACGCATTTTCACTTGGTGTGATTTTTAAAATCAAATAGGAATAAATATGTACATACAAACATACATGTGTAATATTATAAGTACTATTAGTGTCACATTTCATTATAAACAACCAGCTATATCCCTTACAGGAGGTGCATTAGAATTTAAGCCGTCTGTCAATTTTGTCCACAAATTATTTGCGGCTTATTTGCCATTTGCTCACATGCAATCCACTAAAATTTCAAACTGCCGTTGTTTTGTTTTTAATTTTTTTGGCATTTTCCCTAAAAACTACGATTTATATATAAATATTTTGGTTTTATAAAAGGTTTATTAATCAAATTTCCATAGAAAATTAGTTTAATAAACCCTTTTATAAAACAAAAATATTTTTTATGAATAAGACAGTCAATATATAAATATTTTTTTCAACGTATTTACATGTTTTTCTCACTTTGCGTTTGGTATTTAGCTAACGCAAGATATTTGCGCGAAAGCGACAGGCGCTTTCGCATTGTAGAGTACAGTGATACCAGACTTGCGAAACGGAAAATAAAAGATGCGAAAGGTAAATGCGCAAACGCATTAGAGAGTACCAATCGTGCGGTTTCGTACCATTTTTCTTTCGCATCGTAATACAGAGTAACCCCCCTGGTAAATAAAATAATTAAAAACTTTTTGAATAATAAAATTGGAATTCTATCATTTGGACACAAATAAATAAAAACCCTTCTTACACTTTAAAATTACATTACAATGTTAAACTTTAATTAACTAGTCTATTTAACACTCTTAGGGCGATTTTTTGGGATCGAGATTAAGGGCTAATAAATCAGTCAATGATTATTTGTATTTTATTTTTAAATCTTATTTAAATACAAAAATTTGTTTCTCACTGCACAATTAAATCAAACTTAAACAGCCAACACTGTAGATTTAAGTGTTGTTTAAATTTTACAAACACACCATATGTTTTGTGCATGTGTGTGTATCTTGAAGGTACGTACATGAACATCATGTGGTCGTATTAAAATGAATTTCGTTTAATTTTCGCAAATGTACAACAAATGTAACACATATTTTCATATCATGAAATATATAAATAGAAAAATGCATTCTGATGCTCTTTTTGCATCATAAAATGTCTTTTTTGCTATTTCACTTTTCTGCAAATTGGTAAATCAACTTTCTTGTTCATATTGAACAGCTGTTTTTTGGAAAGCTTTCCATAATATTGTAGTGCTACCGTACTTTCAACTTAATTTGATAATAACTTTAATTAACCACTGAAAAAATGAAAGTGTATTTAAAAACATTTTAATTTTTAATGAAAATTAACTCAAACTATATTTAAACATTCACTGATTTATTAGCTATAAGATTAGTTTATTTACCTAATTAGCTAATCCGAAAATTAACTTACTCCTAATTAATTGAGTTTGATATTTTTGAGTGGTAGTTTAAACTTCTTATTATGTGTAGTAATACCATACTGAGGAACAAAATAGAAGCAACATTTTCAGTGCAAAAATCATACATGTTATCAACACTTTTGATTTTTTGTGGGAAGAAGAAGAAACTTACATATTTTATTATTTACAAGTAAAATATTGCGCGTGTTAAAGGAAATATATAACTAATATAAAATATATATATTTATTTATGTGTTTTTAAATTATTTTATCATATAATTTTTACAAAAAATTATATGTTTCACAAGTGTATGTTGTCAATATTAATATAATATTAAACCACCACGATTGGCCGCTTAAACTAGCAAGTAAACCCATATAATCGACTACCCAAAAATCACAAATGAAGATTAAAGTTAAGATTAGAGATTAAATCTTGAACTCAAAAAGTCGCCCTTAAAGATTTGCCCACTTATGCAAAAACGATGTTTAAAATTAAAGTTGATTTAACAAACGAATTGTGTATGGCAAAACCGGGTTTAAAGCATGCTTTAACTTTAACAATTATTGTTTTTGCATAAGGGCATAGTTCTTTCATGGTATTCCATTCGCAGCTGGATTCAAAATTTATGAATTAAATATTTCAATCGGTCTACACACACAATACTATTACATCGTTGGGGTTACGTAAAAAGGTCAAGACTCACACAATTTGCTATGGAATGATTGATACAAATATTAAAAAAAAAATATGACGACATTTTTCTCACAGAAAAAAACTTAACATAATAATACTATATAATTTTGCCCACACATTACACAATTTAATTCTATTTTCTTAGTTATGAAAAAATGTACTGTGCTACCTATGAATATGATATACACATTAGCGATGATATAGAATACAAAAAATTCACAATTTTATTGCAAGTGTATGGGCCACTTAAGTAATAAGGGAAACTAAAAATGTTTACTGATTTTAGCACTGTTTTGTGTGCAATGTAGAACATTTTAGCACTTTTATTTCTGCAATCTAGCACTTTTTCTCTTACATCTTATGGCAACACTGATACAAGCATACGTGTGAAGACGTTGTGGTTTTTTATTATGATAAATCATAATTTAGGTCTGTTCCAGATGCATAACAAAACAGTCCGAACTTGTACAAAGTAATACAAAAGCGTTCCAGATAGCAATTTTTGTGCAATTTTGAGAGCGAATGAGTGAGTAATTTTTTTCATTTCCTGTACAAACTAGTACCAACTTTTTCTTCTGGGTAAGTTCGGACAAGAATTGAATAATCAGCTGTTTACATTGTGAAACTGAAAAATTAATCAGAAAATTTTCAAATAAAGCAATCAAGTTTTTACATACAAATTTATTAAAAAGCATAATGTAATGTTTTTGCAATGAGGCTGAAGTTGTAAGTACATTTGTGCTTATTTTTCCATTTCTTTAATATAAAAGAAATGATTTGTACGATTTTTTGAATAATTCACGTAACTTATACTTTTTTGGAGATTTTTTTCATTTACCTTTTACAGCTGTTGCCAATGATGCAAATTTTTTGTTTTTATAATGTTATGCGTTTTACGCGACGAAAGTCACTAAAATAAAATTTAATTTAAAAAGTAAGCAGCACTAGTATTTCAAGATGGGCAATTATGGTTTGTAACCTCACCTTAGCAACACCCCCATATAGCAATATGAGCTCGCGAGGAATACGAGATGCGTTTAGGAGATCCAAGATATCATTGAGGCCTAGGCATTCCTACGAACAAACCACACAGGAGAACAGAATGCCAACGACAACTCATGACGACCTTAAGAACCTAGAGGAGCGGCTACTGAACTTAATGCCAGGGGTAATACAGCGAAGCATAAACGCTCACATGCAACAGCTACCAAAGCGTAGCAAGGAGGGCGTCTGCAGCTTCAACGTGCCATTAACTGAGTTTATTATACTCTTGTTCCAAATGTTATCCCTTCCGAGAATGCCATCCCCTGGGAATTTGCTGTCATTAGATACTACACCGAAATCCCACTGTATATCCTCTTTAGCGTGTATGTCCAACGTCAAAGAAAATAATGTCGTGGCGGCTCCTCCAAATGCGCCCTTCAGTGTTTTTGTTTCCCTGAAACTCTTGTTAGGGTAAGTCTTCATTGCTCCTTCATTTATTAGACTGGAGTCCGCTCCAGTATCCACTAACAACACGAGTTTTCCTTCCTTGGCTTCTTTGCAAGGAATAGTAATGAAAACTGTATCCGCTAGTGCTGTACCATTGTTGCTAATATTTATATGTTGTGAAATTTTTCCAATGACAATTCCTGTGTCCTCTTGTACCGATGCATTTTCCCTATGAAATGCATGGCCAGTATTATGAGGAGAGTTTTCCTCTCTTTCCCTATGTACCACGGCTTTATGCGTTATTCGCACAGGTACATCTTCTTCCGAGTCACTATCTGACTTCCTTTGCTTCCACTTTCACCTTTTGCGCCTCTTTCCCAATATTCTCCGTTAACCCATTCGCAACCCTTTTATATTGCACCGTCTCTATTATTTCCTCGCACTGATTCTCATCGCCCTCACATATTCCGCCCTTGTTATCTTTTTGCCAATTAAGTTCGTTAATTTTTTTTGGTTCCCCGGCTATTGGCTGTAGCCGGGCCGCATAAAGTTTCCCGAAATGTCACCGGTACTATTTTCTTTATTCCTGACCTTATTATTATTTGTAAAATCTCTGTCATTTGTTTCTCTCCCTGCGCCAAATCTGCTCTGACAGGCACGCGCAAAATGCCCTGTTTGATTGCATTTGTAGCATTTCATCTGTGAAGATCCCTTAGAATGTTGTGGTATGTTTCCATTTCTTCCCTGTGCTTGGCCCGTACCATTGGATTCATATCTGTGCCTTTGGTTCACTCTTTCGGGCTGTCGTGGTTTACAAAACTGATTTTCGCTGTGGCCGCTTATCCTACAAGTTCTACAGTAGAGCGATGATAACCTCCTACTACAGTTGTCGAAGGAGTGTCCTTTATTTCTGCAGTAAGTGCAAGTGCTGATACATTTTTCCCTATTTCCGCATTGGGGGCCTACCTCATGGCCATATTTCCCACAGTCAATGCAATACAGTGAATTTAATCGCTCCTTGCAAAAACTACATGGGGATGCTTCCAACACTGTGTTGACTGTGCCTTGGTTTTCTCCAAACAACTCCTCCGCTTCTTCTATTATGGCTACGAGGGATCTCAGTTCCTGTCTTTCCTGTCCAATAAATCTTGCTCTGAGAGCTTGATCTCTAAGCCCTTTAATAAAACTCTTCACAGCTATCCTTTTGAAGTCCTTTATCATAACCTCAATACTGTCTGCTGACCACTCTTCCTTTATTGTGTTGATTGCGTCATTGAGCAGGACCTCAATACGGTCTCCGAATCCACTGGCTAATTCTCTGATGCTCTGCCTGCATCCTAATATCTGCTCCCTAATCTGATCCAGGCTTTTCTTCTTCAAATATGCTTTCTTGATGGCGTTACACAATGCATCCACGGATTCAAATTTCTGTTTCGAGATTGTAGCATATGCCATACCCATAAGGCGTAATTTTAGGCATTCGATTACATTATCCCGCGTGCTACTATCCCCTCCTGACAAAATTTTTCTTTCCACCATTTTACATCCCTGGATGTATCTGAAGACCTCAGACGATAAAGCAGGTCCATCAGTGCCAAAGAATGTTGGCACTATGTTATTTACTACTTTAGTAATTTGCGATAAAGTTGGCATCCTGATTGTTTGTTGTACTATATTTTCCCTATTTAATACTTGTCTAGGTGGGGCTGTTTGTGTTTGCAAATAATTCTTTGTATCTGATATTAATTTATAAAATTCCCCAATAATATCAACGTCGGATATTTCAAAATTATTTTAGTTTTCTCTAATAACTCTAGAGCAACTGCCTGCTCCCTATAAGTTTCTATTTCGTCTACCATTCAATTTCCTTTCCCGTACAATATCCCTATGTATGCTTGTAGAATTCTCGTCTGACTTCCAATTAGTGAGTTCTGACCATGCTAGAACTCGTAAACTGTCTACCTCAAAATTATATGCATCCAACCTTGCCACTAAATCGTCTGTTCTTCCTTGTGGACCGTCCATTCATATGATAAGAAAACTATTAAAATGTACTTACCATTTACAATGAACAGTTTTATACAATTACTATTTTTTTATTATTTTTATGATTTTCGCGTTCAGTCCTTTATTTCCAGCAACGCAGGATTAGACAGACTGAAGGTAGCTAGAATTTAGTCTTTTATCAGGCTGTATATTCTGTACTGCTGCGCGTTAAGTCCTATATTCTTAACAATGCAGGATCAGACAGAACGAAAGTAGCTAGAATTTAGTCTTTTATCAGGCTGTCCTTTTTTGCACCGCTAAAAACTAACACTCAACTCGTAAAATTTTTTTTTTATATATATATATCCTATCCTACCGGCTGCGCCAATGTTATAATCCTGGACGGTCCCGTGGGATTCGCAGGAATTATTAAGTTAATAATTATTAAAAACACTTTATTTTATTTATATGACCTGGAGGGTCCACGTCGGAATCGCAGGCTTCTTTATTTAGTTATCACACTAGAACTACAACTGACCCTTACTTCAACTTATTTTTATTATTTATACTAAAATTATGCTAACTACTTAAAAATACTTTTACAAAATTTTGGCCGTATTAGCCAATAAGAATAGTGTTGCTTACAAACTAATATGAATTAAACATGCTGACTTTACAAAACAGTCTGCCTGGCTCACGATGTCGACAAGAAATTTTCGTTCGCTTATTTATATTAAAAACAAAAACAAAACAAGAAAATTTGTTTTTGTTTTCAATATAAACAAGCGAACGAAAATTTCTTGTCGACATCGTGAGCTAGGCAGAGTAAGTATAAAATTTATGGTTTATCAACCAATAAAAACAAATGGTAATTCGAGAGGACTTTAGTGATATTCACTTAATATACAAAAATAGTAAGGGTGTTTACTTAAAGAATTTATTTAGTTAATATGTTTGCTTAAAAATAGTAAGATTAATGGTGATTCACAACATAACAAAACAGTCCGAACTTGTACAAAGTAATACAAAAGCGTTCCAGATAGCAATTTTTGTGCAATTTTGAGAGCGAATGAGTGAGTAATTTTTTTCATTTCCTGTACAAACTAGTACGAACTTTTTATTCTGGGTAAGTTCGGACAAGAATTGAATAATCAGCAGTTTTTTGTTTACATGTGAAACTGAAAAATTAATCAGAAAATTTTCAAATAAAGCAATCAAGTTTTTACATACAAATTTATTAAAAAGCATAATGTAATGTTTTTGCAATGAGGCTGAAGTTGTAAGTACATTTGTGCTTATTTTTCCATTTCTTTAATATAAAAGAAATGATTTGTACGATTTTTTGAATAATTCACGTAACTTATACTTTTTTGGAGATTTTTTTTCATTTACCTTTTACAGCTGTTGCCAATGATGCAAATTTTTTGTTTTTATAATGTTATGCGTTTTACGCGACGAAAGTCACTAAAATAAAATTTAATTTAAAAAGTAAGCAGCACTAGTATTTCAAGATGGGCAATTATGGTTTGTAACCTCACCTTAGCAACACCCCCATATAGCAATATGAGCTCGCGAGGAATACGAGATGCGTTTAGGAGATCCAATATATCATTGAGGCCTAGGCATTCCTACGAACAAACCACACAGGAGAACAGGATGCCAACGACAACTCATGACGACCTAAAGAACCTAGAGGAGCGGCTACTGAATTTAATGCCAGGGGTAATACAGCGAAGCATAAACGCTCACATGCAACAGCTACCACAGCGTAGCAAGGAGGGCATTTGCAGCTGCCCTCCTTGCAGCAATTATCGGACGCGAGTCCGACATCATCAGATGGTCAGATGGGTGACCCTTAAAGGCGCAATTCCTACAGCGCATTGGGTTAGGGCACTGAGAGGCCATATGGCCAGACCCACCGCAGTGACGACAAACATCCTCCCGCATTCTGCACTCACCCACACGGTGGTCAAAACCAAGGCAGCGGAAGCATGCCATAACAGGGTCCTGTGGCCGCGCTATAAAACGGAACCACTTTATATATACGCCCTTTGACACCAACACATCCATCACCTTTTTGGTGACCTCAAGCATGATGTTCATCTGACCACCAGCCCTTTCCATCCATAGCTTAGACACTAAGCGAACGCTCCTTGTGAACCTCCCGTGGGATATTTCCTCCTTCAGGCTCATCTCGTACAACTCAGCCATGAATTCGGCAGTAGAGATCTCCGAATGTACACGTTGTACGACGACCCTAGGTCCCAACTTATCGTTCACATCAACCTCCAAACCCACCTCAGCGAACTTGACATTTGCAACAATCTTTTCCCTCTCAGCAACAATGGCCGAATACCATGCACTCGCACACCAAGTGTGGGTTCAACTTACCCTACTACCTTGTTGACGACGTCCTTGGAAGATTCACCCTTACCACGAACAACAACCGACCAGGTCTCAACAGGTTTTACCACCGGAGCAGCAGTAGTAGCAACAACAGCAACACCAGCAGAAAAGCTGCACCACGAGCATCAACAGGCGCCGCATTATTGGGCACACGGGCTGCAACACCACGCATCGCGGCGGAAGTACCAGCGTCCAGCACGTCAAGACGTCCCGCAACCGCTCATTTTCGGCGACCAGTCGCATCAAAAGCGACTCATAACGAGCCGAAAATGACATTACGCCACAAGCAATGCCCTTATCCACCGCATCCCAAGCACCAGATCCGTCAGCCCGCCAGTTATCTTCCTTCATGTCACCAATGGGATCACCCTGCGACAATCTAGAAGTTGGCTTCTTCTTCTGGCGGCTCACTCTCCTCCTCTGAAGTGTCTCATCAATGTCAGAGAAAGCACTGACAAACACTTCATCGTCACCACCCGATTTGCCAGTAACAGCAGCTCCAGCACAACCAACAGCACCAGCAGCATCAGCACCACGCACCTTCTTTTGGGTCTTCGGTGACCCCGTTTTCTGCCTCTTAGTCTTGGCCTTACCGCCATCCTCGGCACTCGTGTCACTCACCTGAGCCCGCAGAGGCGTCATCGAGAGCGGCAAAGGAAAGGGATGGTCATCCAACCAGGAAAAAACGCGAAAACAACCACAAAATTTGACCAAATCTTCTATCAAAAATTCGGCAAATCTTTAATTTTTTGAGATGAGCAGCAGCTTAGCCAATACACAAACCAGCAGTGACAAGTTATCAAAGCCACAAACCGTTTAGCCAAGACACAACCCCGTACGGAATTCCCAAAACCTCGACCAAAAATCCTAAAAATCCCAGAATTTCCCCGGAAAATCAACGGAAACGCTGATTTTTTAAATTTTCTGAAAAACTTACCAGAGCGGCAACACTGAAGCAAATATTCTCGCAGACGACCTTACTGCCGGAGTTTGCCCTTGAGACATCAAATATTACAAAAACCGTTTGTTCTTACTGCCGGAATTTCACCTTGGCAGTTTTAATGATTTTTTCTTCTTCGCACTTTGTTTATATATATATAAATAGGCAAGTGAAAAAAGTTAAGAACCATTTTAACTGACTTAAACTCAACGTATTCGCTTGATTTTTTTTTGTTAGATAGATTGACAATAGGAGCAGTGCAGAATGTATTTTTTCTTCTACATTTTTGTGTCTAAGATAGTTAAAAACAGTTAAGAATATTAGCCAATCATAAAGCCATGATTTCTCTTTCTCTCTTAATTTGCTAAAAAAAAAATTACAACAATTTGGCTTGGCAACTCCATAAACACTCAGAAGGAAAAACGTATTTTATTTGCTCATTCTATTCTTATGTCCATCTTTCTATGTACTTAAACGATTATTGCTGAAACTAATAAAATTTGGATATTTAAATAACGAGTGGTACTGTATTATTTTTCTTTAGATGCTTAAAAATAATATATTTTTTTAATTATTAATAACTTTGATTAAAGTTAAATTCACCTACAGCACAAAGTAAGTTTTTTATTTTTGGTTTATTTTGTGTGCGTTTTGTTTTTGTTCATTGTTTTCATTATTTTTCTGTGCTTTAAATTACTGAACATACTGGAATGTTGGAATATGATGGAATGTTGAAATATGATGGAATGTTTATATTATTAGGCTAGCATATTCGTACATACATATGGGGTCTTTCTCAAAGAATAGGGAATAGAAACTTTTTTTGTAACAAACGTTTTAATGGGGAGTCTAAAACTTTAGAGAAAAAGCGTTCAATGATAAAATAAACGAATATTTTTATTTTGGGCAATAATAATGAATATGAAGTGAAAACACTAGGAGCAAATATCTAATTACATTTAGTTAAAAAAGTGAATAACTTTTTTTAAATAGTTTGCTTAAAATCTATTCTTATTTATGCCGATAAATGAAATTTTAAATTCGTATTTAGTAGTTAAGAAAGTGGTTTAAGAGAGTAGTTTACCTTGGAGTCTATACATATGTATATTTGAATATAGTTTTTAAATTGTGTTTAAATTCATCAAACTTTAAATATTTTCATTCTATTTTCCACCTCTGTGCGTTAATGGTTGATTTTCAACCACTGGGCGAACACTAGTTTTATTAATTTTGCACTATACATACATACATGTATGGGATTTTATTGTACTATATCACCGGAGAATAAATCGATTATAACTCCGGTGTAATTCAATGAATTTTCCGCACTTCACTATTCACGTATTGTGTTAATCACGCACTTTAATATGAGATTAATCACGTTTTTATATTTAAAAGTTCACTGTACAAAATACTTTGCGCAAAAATACTCAGATAAAAACACGGACGTTTGTTTCAACTATTCAAATGCAAGCGATAAATGTGGACAAGTGGATACAGTTGCCCCTAGATGCCCGAACTGCCAGGGAAACCGTACAGCGAGCGCGACACAAGCAAGGACGGAAGCGCGTTCAGCGAACCAACGTCCCCGGAACTAGGAGGAAATAATTTGATTTCACCAGTAGACACAAAGCCAAAACTAATCACCGATGTACAGCTTATCAATCAAAATGAATCGAACCCTAAAATAAGTTTGACGAGTAGCCAACGAATAGAACCAAAAAACAACCCATTACAAGTTGGTACAGGTGAGACAGCAGGAATATAAGGAAGCGAGAGATAGAATATTTGGACCGTCGGAACGGATAATGAAAACCAGAAAACGTAGCAAGATTAGGAAACAAGTTAGGTTTGAAATTGCGGAGTCCAGCATATACGAAGGGCCCGACACTAGGGCTTACTCGATAGTGACGCTACGGTGACTTGTCTCGGGAAAGGATGCCTGGAAGCTGTAAAAATCGTAATTTATCACTAGGTGCCACTTGTAAATTATATATATTGTGTTTACCGGCCACTTTTTCGAGCCTAGAGAAAAATTGTCCTAAGTCAAA
This sequence comes from Tachina lurida, assembly GCA_944452675.1. Classification (NCBI taxonomy): domain Eukaryota; kingdom Metazoa; phylum Arthropoda; class Insecta; order Diptera; family Tachinidae; genus Tachina; species Tachina lurida. The sequence continues at coordinate 80,600,795 of OX101754.1, forward strand.
ATTCTCGTTAGTAACCCCCGTTTAGACTGGCAATAAAATGACTAACATATATTGCAGCAAATGTCAAATTTTTGATATTGCCAATGGAGACAGCTTATTGCCAGTACTTGCAATAATTGTCAACATAATTGTCGTTGACAATTATAGCAAACATAAAACGTCAAACTCGGTGTTAATTTTTTGTCGAATTTTCAGTATTGCATTTGACATTTAGATAATATTAGTGAAATTGAGAAAATATACATATGTATTTATATTAAAAAAGGAAAATAGCCTCTTAAGAACGTGTGTAGTGAAATATATTGTATTATTATAAGTTAATACATATAAAAATTTGATCGATTAACCAGATATTTACAAATGAATTATATTTTTATTCTGCACATTTCTTGTTGACTTTTTCCATATTGTGGCTACGATTTCTTATAGCCTTGACATAATAAAAGCAATAATTAATATTGTTCTGTTATTCGGCCGGCGTTATTGCTATATTGCCAACATATTTATTGCCAGTCTAGACGGGGGTAAGCAAATCATTAATATTTATATATGTTACTATAGATTTTCCACGTTTGATATAATATCTCTTGGGAGAAATCTTTAGTTTACAGTATTTTTTGACGTCAGTGTTTGTTAAAGGTACATACTATATACTGGGCTTATCAATATTTTTATTTTTTTTTTATCAAATTTATGCTGTTTATTTAGTGTATTATTATTATTTTCTTTTTCTGTATTGGTCATCGATCTAGTCGTGACTCTTAATATAGAAAAATTTTTATTATTCATGTCTTTTAGGTGGTTTATTGTAATTCGCGATAGAGCGTCGGCAACATATTTATCTTTTCCCCTAAGAAATTCTACTGTAAAGTCATATTCTTCTAAATCGAGTCTAATTCTTGTCAAATTAGAGCTTGGGTTTTTCATTGAAAAGAAATAATGAATCTATGATCAGTACGGACAAGAAAATGTTTTCCCTATATATAAGGTCTGAAGTGGGTAATTGCCCAATGAATTGCAGTTAATTCTTGCTCAATGGTTGATTTGTTACTTTCTCCTTTTGTGAATGTTTTTGATGGCTAAGCAGTTTATCTTCATATTCTTGTGTTAAAACAGCACCACAAGCGTGTTTACTTGCATCTGTTGTTAAACAAAATTCCCTTGCAAAATCTGGATATTGCAATAAGGTTGGACTCATTAATGACTTTTTGAGATATTTAAATGCAAAATCACAATCTTTCGTCCATTTAAAGGGTGTATTTTTCTTGGATAATTTTGTTAAATGTCTGGAGTATTCAGAAATTTTTTTAATAAATCTTCGATAGTAGTTACAAAAAGCTACGAATATTTTTTTTGCACTGTCTGCGTTAGTTGGTGTTGGATAGTTTTCAATTATTGGATATTTACTATCGCCTGGTAATATTCCTTTATCTGTGCATTTGTGACCAAGGTATGTTACTTCTCTCATGAATAATGAACATTTTTGAGGATGTAATTTAAGATTGTACTTTCGACATAGATCGAAAACGTTTTTCAAATTCGAAAGAATGTGCTTTTCGGAGCATCCCAATATGACTAAATCATCCATATATAGAAAGGCTTGGTCTGGTTTTAAGCAACTGAAAGCAAGTGTCATCATTCGTTGAAAGAAATTAGGTGCTATTTTTAAACCATATGGTAATTTAGTGAATCTGTATGAACCGTTATTGGTTGAGAATGCTGTTAAACCTCTGGAGTTTTTCTCTAAACTGATCTAGTGAAAGCCTGACATTAAGTCTAAACAGGAAAAATATTTCGCTCTTCCAAGTTGGTCTAATATATGATCGATTCTAGGCAATGGAAATTTATCTGCAATTAATTTTTTATTTATTTGTCTGTAATCTATGACAAGTCTCCATCTTTTCTGGTCAGAGTTAGGAAGTGACTTCTTTGGTACTAACAAGACTGGACTGTTGAATTTTGAATAGGAAGATTCAATAATTTTATCGTCTATTAATTTTTTCACCTGTCTGTCAATTTCTTCTTTATGTGTATGTGGTACACGATAATTTTTAATGAATACTGATTCTTTATCTTTTACTCTCAACTTTTGTTCATAAAAATTATTAGTTGTTATTGTTTCTTTTTTCCAAACCGAAAATATCACTATATTTTGAACATAGTTTCGTTAATGTAGGTTTAAATTGTTGTGGAAATTTTTTCTTTAAAATTTTTAATATTTCTGATTTTCTTTGCGTATTTCATTATTTGAATTGTTAAAATTTACTTGACGTATTACTTCACATCTTGGAGGTATATTAATTTCATTGCAGTTATTCGTAATCGGTATATCTATTGTATGTGGTATATTAAATGGTCTAAGGATAGGGTAATCATTATCCTGGTTGAAATCCAATATACAGTTATATTTTTTGATAAAATCCATGATTCCATAGCATGGTATCGGAAAATTATTATCTACCACCTGGAAGTAATGTGGTATTAAAAAGTTTTTAAATTTTAAATCGCAAAATGTATTTCCAATCGATTTGATATTACCCTGTCCTATTCCACTTAAAATTGTTGTTTTATTAGTGTTAATTTGGTTTAGTTTAAAGAATTTTGATTTTATTAATGAAATGTCTGCTCCCGTGTCTACTATGAGTGTGAGTGTAGTGTTAGTATTGCATAATTTAATGTTTATAAAGAAGCTCAAGTTTAAATTTAGATGGTAAATTTTTACTGATTTGATTCTAGGGGAAGTTCGGAGTTTTCCGAACCATTGTCATATGATTCTGTTGCTCTTACGTAGTTATTGTTCCTACGATTATTATTAAATCTTTGCCGGTTTCTGCAATAATTGTTATTATTATTGTTATTATTATAGTAGTTGTTATTATTTTTACGTGGGTAATTATTACTTCCACGTGATCGTGTGTTATTACCACGGTAACTGTTTCCAGATTTGTACTTTTCTCCATAGTACAAAATGGTATTTTGTTGACCTGTGGCGTACAACTATTGACACATTTACTGATAACATCGTTCGTGCTAGGGATGGGCAAATGGAAAAAATGTATCGATATATATCGTATCGATATTTTTGAACAGCATCGATATATATTTTTTTAAAACATCGATATTTCGATATATCGATATTTTTTGCCCACAAATGTTGCAAAAATCTCTTAAGTTTAAAATAAATACACATACTAAAATATCGCGCCATAACCGCCAAAAAAGTTTAAACGACATCATTTTAAGAACTTAATATTTTGTTAGCGATTTGAAATGTTAACATGCTTATTTATACAAATTATTGAGGCTTTGCAAAGCTTTTTAAAACAGATTTCCATAAAAAATTTTCCTTATTAAGCCTTTAGAAAGCCTTAATAATTTTTATAAATAAGGCTCTTAATAATTGTTTTATGAATGCTCAGTGTTGAACACTTCAAACTTCATCGTTGCAGAATACGAGAAATATGTAGTGGGCATCCATTAAATAATGATTTAATATTTATAGAAATTGCGAAAAACTATCTAACTTAAATTTTAATGAACTCTAATAGTGAAGAAAACCAAAGTTGATATTGAGCTCCTTAAGGCTTCATAAGTCTTTACTTTCTGTTGCCGTTCTGTGTCTAAGTTTTAATTGTTAAATTTTCTGTAATAAATTTTAAACTAAAGTGATGAGTTTTGCATCGTCCATTGATATGTTTCAATATAGTTTTATGTTTTTCTGGTAAAAATTTAATTTTTTCAAATTCCTAAATTCCTAAACCTTTCGAAAGGTTTTTATTTTACTTATGCTGACACCTACTACATACATTACACTACTTGATAGTTTTTTTGATTTTCACAGGTTGAACCGAAACAGAATATAACGAAAGAGAAAAACTAACGGCTTGTATAAGATTTCTATAAACAAAAAAGAGTCATCTGATTAGTAACAGAACAGAAAGTAAAAACTAATTCTGCCTTGAGACTTATACCCACACCAAATTTGACATTTAGCTTAGTTAATAAATAAACGTCAGCTGGATTAGTGGGGTCACCTTATAGATGCGTCTTTTCTGTTATGAAATTTCTATATTTTTTGTTCGCATCACTAGCAGTCATGCCAACATCCTAGCGTTAAAATTTATAGAGCTCTTAAAAATATCGAAACCCGATACTCGTAAATTAGAATCGATGTATCGATATATCGGTTTTTGAAATATCGGTGATATATATCGATATTTATTTTTTCAAATATCGATATTTCGATATATCGATATTTTTTTCCCATCCCTGCAGTTTTTAGTTACTGCCTTTACTGCAGTTTGTGTGGAATATTTTGTAGCTAAGTCGCATGACAGTCCATCTGAAATGTATGCGGTTTCTAATGCCTTAGTTAAATTTTCTATTTCGCTGCAATAAGCGTTGGCTGTTTTATTGTTTTGTTTTATATTTAAAATAATTCGATTTTTTTCAAAGCATAGGAATTATGCAAAAAATTATACTACTCAGATTACGCAACTTTACACAATATGAAATAAATCCTAGTAAATGAACCACACTTGAGTGTATTCAAATATCTTTACATTTGGTTTGTCAAACGTTAAAATTTTTTAAAAGCTTACATGAAATTATTATTACATTACAAACTTTTTATAAAATTTTTACACACTTTTCACAATAAATGCTCAAACCTTCGATAATAAAGTGATATTTACAAAATTGTTTCAACACGTATGGGAACAATGACTTTGACTGCGCACTGTCAAACTGTATTTTGTACTTAGGTTAGGTTAGCAGGCTGCTAGTGAAGAATGAAAATATAGGAGTCTAGCTCACTTGGGTCCAATACGATGATCCCTTTGTGCTGCCTGTAAGTTGAAATTATAAGAATAAGGGGGGAGACCGGATGTATAGGGAGAATATAAATGGAGAGGATATAAATGGAGAGTTTTTGTACAATAAGAGAGAGTAGAGTAGAGAAGAGGTGAAGAAGTGGGACAAGGAGAGGGTCTAGTACATACACATGCCGTGAAGGCTAACGGCCATACCAGCCGCTGCTCCTAATGTATAGACTTAGGTTTCTAAGTCCTATTTCCGATAACTCGGACAAGCTATTGAAGGATATTCTGCCAAGGAAGTGCAGACGGAGATCTTCCAAAGCAGGACAGAAGCAGAGAAGATGCGAAATGCTTTCCTCCTCTTCCTCATCATTGCAGCTGTAACAGTAGTCATTATACGGGAGACCCATACGTTTAGCGTGGGTTCCGAAAGTGCAGTGGGCTGTAAGTGTGGCCAGGAGATTCCTCAGATGCTTTCTGGTAAAGCTAATGAGGTTTCTGGTTCTTTTAGTATCTAGACGAGGCCAAAGGGTTCTCGATATAACGCAGGTAGGCTCATTGCGCCATCTTTCCTGAGCTAAATTAAGAAAGGCAGTATCGAAGCGTCTCCAGCAAGACGACAGAGGGAGCCCACAGAGATTGTCAATATAGACTTCCCCGAGTAGGGTTCCTCTCTTTGCTAGTTCATCCTCAACTATATTGCCTGAATTAGTTCCGTGTCCACGCACCCAGTATAGTGTGATGGTTGAGTGCTGCGCCAGTTCATCCAGAACTGTGCGGCATTCTTGGACAAGTAATGATGTAGAATATACACCTGCAATGGTTTTGATCGCGGGTTGGCTGTCCGTTATTATCTGGATATTACTATTGTGTATCCGATAATAACTCAACCAGTGTGTTGCTCTTTTTATGGCGGATATTTCTGCCTGTAATATGCTATATTCGTCCGGGAGTCTGAAGGATACTTCAATTACAAAATCTGGAATATATATCCCCCTCCAACTCTTCCCCTCCGTATAGAGCCGTCCGTGAAAACCTGCAGTATTTTGTACTTCTCAAAAAAAAAATATATGAATTTGTTTGAATTGGAGTATTAGTAACTGAATGGCAAAAAAACAAATCAATATGGATAGCTTCAAAATTTGAATTTCCCGGAAAAAGTAAGTATTTGAAATAGTGCATAGTGCAATGTAGCAATGGTAAAGTAAAAGAAAATAAACATGTTGATTATGATGTTCTTGTTTCAACTTTGATATTTGTTGAACTTCTCATTTATTTAAATGAAAGTTCAACATAATAACTCTAGTTTTTCTAAGAAACTTTTGGGTAAAGGTTCCCTGATGATCTGCAATAGCAACAGTGAAATGCACATAGGATCCAGCTAAACCCCTCAATAATCAATTTCAATGTATTTTTAATAAAAATGTATTTTACTGAATAAATGAAATAATAATTTGTTATTATTAGATCGTTAAAAAATGTTAAACTTTACTTAACTAGTCTATTTAACACTCTTAAGGATTTGTTCTTTCATGGTATTCCATTCGCAGCTGGATTCAAAATTTATGAATTAAATATTTCAAGCGGCCTATACATACAATATTATTACATCGTTGGGGTTACGTAAAAAGGTCAAAACTAGGGTTGCCAGTTTAATTTCTCGAAAAAGCGGGACAAGTTAAAAAAAATCCAAAATCACGGGATTTTTAAAAGTTTCGCGGTACAAAAAAAAACTTTTAAATATTTCTACTTTAAAGAATATATTTATTAAAACAAATTAACATTTTACAAAGCATATAAAAATAAACACACATCTTTCTTACATCAATTAAAAATTAACGAATTTAAATATAACAGTTAGATTTGAAAACAAAACAAAATAAAAAAATTTAAAAATATGTATATTCATACGTGGAATTCATTGGCAAGTATTTTAAAAATTATTTATAGACATAGCATCGATTTACAGTACCCAGGCGATTTTTTTTTTTTTTTTTTATTATAAAGAGAAGTAACACTCAGGCAATTAATGCCTACTACTATGACTAGGTGTTACCTTCTTTAGGAAAGGGATAGTGATAGAGAAGACATGTGGTGAAGGGAGAGATAGAGGAAAGCTTCATTCTTTTACAACTCTGCTTTTTTTTGCACGTTTTTGATAATGCAGTGTTGCTGCGCCATCTGGTGTCAAATGAGGCGTATTAAATTTTTGAAGCTGTGTTTTGTAGCCATTTTATTGATTATTTTACTTCACCGATGATTCTGCTATACAACGAAGGAGGGCGGTCTGATGTTACATTAGGACTAATATCTAATGAAGTCGGTATAGTTCAGTGACCAGTGACTATGCCTTCATCACTTGAACTTTCCTACAACAACTGATACAAAGGGACACTAATGCACATCAGAAAAATGCGTGGTGTTGTTATTCAATGACTGTTGGATACAGGGATTGAACCCTGGACTTTCGATTTTGTAGTTAACGTGCTAACTACTTCAGCCAACGCCACCCTCAAATTCGTGGTCTACGACCTATACGGCGTGAATTATAGTCTTTGAATGTATTAAGATGCACTTATTTTTTATTAGTTGAAAGCTGCTGCTGTTAAATTAAAAATCATCAAATAAAACTTGAAAAAAACGCGTGATTTAATTAAAAAAGCGGGACAATCCCGCGAAAAGCGGTACGAATGGCAACGCTAGTCAAAACTCACACAATTTGCTATGGAATGATTGACACAAATATTTCGAAAAAAATATGACGACATTTTTCTCACAGAAAAAACTTAACATAATAATACTATATAATTTTGCCCACACATTACACAATTTAATTCTATTTTCTTAGTTATGAAAAAATGTACTGTGCTACCTATGAATATGATATACACATTAGCGATGATATAGAATACAAAAAATTCACAATTTTATTGCAAGTGTATGGGCCACTTAAGTAATAAGGGAAACTAAAAATGTTTACTGATTTTAGCACTGTTTTGTGTGCAATGTAGAACATTTTAGCAATATTATTTCTGCAATCTAGCACTTTTTCTCTTACATCTTATGGCAACACTGATACAAGCATACGTGTGAAGACGTTGTGGTTTTTTTATTATGATAAATCATAATTTAGGTCTGTTCCAGATGCATAACTGTTATAATCCTGGAGGGTCCCGTGGGATTCGCAGGAATTATTAAGTTAATAATTATTAAAAACACTTTATTTTATTTATATGACCTGGAGGGTCCACGTCGGAATCGCAGGCTTCTTTATTTAGTTATCACACTAGAACTACAACTGACCCTTACTTCAACTTATTTTTATTATTTATACTAAAATTATGCTAACTACTTAAAAATACTTTTACAAAATTTTGGCCGTATTAACCAATAAGAATAGTGTTGCTTACAAACTAATATGAATTAAATATGCTGACTTTACAAAACAGTAAGTATAAAATTTATGGTTTATCAACCAATAAAAACAAATGGTAATTCGAGAGCACATTAGTGATATTCACTTAATATGCAAAAATAGTAAGGGTGTTTACTTAAAGAATTTATTTAGTTAATATGTTTGCTTAAAAATAGTAAGATTAATGGTGATTCACAACATCCCTCCCCCTTCAAAGGAAGAAAATACGCAGTATTTTCTGCTGGCCTTCTGTTTGGTGTGATGATGCCGTTAAGGTAGAAAACATATCAGTTTTGCTTTTTCCGTTGAGCAACATATTTAATTCAACAACAAGTATGTCGGATAATTTGTAATGTTGTAATCCTGTCCCATGCAGTATGTATTCCTCATTTTCTTCTTGCACAAAATTTCTCATCGTTTTACGCTTTTCTCCTCTTGTTTGTTGGAGGTTGTTCACTTTCACAACTTTCGTTTGTCTAGATTCTGGTTACCAGCTTTTTTTTTTTAATTACACCTTTCGTTGATGTTGTTGGCGATATGATTTATCACGAGCTGCTACATCGGTTGCATCAGCTGCCTTGCAATAACACATATGTACATGTTGTCGACCTCTTTCGCTTGATTTCGTTTTCAGCTTCTTTTCAATTACACTTTTCGTTGATATTTCTGGTATACGTACGATATACCATGAATTATATTTCTTCGTCATCTGCATGTTTATTATATTAGGCTCATGCACTTGGCTGTAGTAGCGTTGCCTGTTGAGAAGTTTGCGTGACCCCACCATAAATTTTCAAGGTCCGAGGAGAAAATATCGACACAACAGCAAATGTAATGATCTTCTAGTTCGTTGGCTTGAAATAATTTACGATAAGCCTTCTTTATTATTTCCGATTTCTCGTGTGGCAGTATTAGGATCGTGGAATAGAATCTGCATCATCGCTGCGTGCAGGTGTATCAAAATCGTGGGCAGAGGCATGAATGAATAAGTAGACAGATAGATGAATATCGAACTACCGGAGAATCCGTAGACGATTCTTATACAATAATTTTCTTTTGTATTGTTAGTGAGACTTGACTTCCCGGAGCAATCTGATCGTGCAGACTGCGGGGAGTTCTGTTATGGTGATCAACAATGCTGCTCACGTGTAGCATTGGTCCATTATCAGTCATCAATGGAGTGCTACGCCCGTTGTGCATCACTGTTACTTTGTGTTGTTTAAGGTGTTGTTATTGTTAAATTTGCTTTGCTATCACGTAACGAGTAGCGCTGCAAGCTGTCAACAGTTAAAAACGGATGTTTTAAATGGTGCTGAATCATTAGACGACGGCTATTGTTGTTGCTGTTTTAGACTGTTGTTTTGACTAGATTTGTTTGAACTTCTTGGTCTGAGTTGCTGTTGTTGCTGTAGATTGTCGTTGAGCCGTTGTTGAACTTATTTTTATAGTGTTAATGGTCAGCATAGTTTTAACAATATACATTTTAGTTTTGTTTTATATAAAATTTATTTGGTTATTATTACATTTCTTTAAGTTTTTATTTTATATTGTTATTATTATTTTTTCTTTAATAATTAGTTTTCCTTCTTTCTTAATTTACAATTTCATATTTACAAATGTTAATTTTTGTTTTTAAATGAGAAATCAAAATTAAGGGTGTCAGTAATTTTTCTTTTTCGAATTGATATATTCAACTGACACAAAGAAATAAGTATTAAAGGTTTTCCATATATTTTTCTTTTTCACTTATACCTATTTTATCTTCTAATTTTACAATAGCCACCACCAATTTAAAAAAATTTTTTCTTTTCTTTCTGTGTTGTTGTAGCGTAATGTTTTAATTACTTAGTTTTAAAGTTTTCAACAAATTCGTAAATTTAATATAATTTCAAACTTAGAGGAACTTTAAACGAAGCTTGTCTTAATTGTCTATATTATATTCTTTTGTATAACTGACCTAACTTAAAAAATATTTGTACAAAATTTTGCTTCGTCTGCTTATTTGTTAAATGACCTACCGCAAGAAAACCTTGAAAAGCTTATATTACATACTCATAATGTGTGATTTTAATTTTTTGTTAAATTTTTTTTTTCGTTGCACAAGCTGTATTTTTTGTTTATTCAGTAAGCTTGCTGCAGTCTGAAAATTTGAAACAATATATTTTTGTTTATTTTCATGAGAAAATTTGCTTTAAAAACAAGAGAAGAAAAAAATCTCATTTGCTTATGGGTGCATTTTTGTCTATGCAAAATATGTATAAAGAATATAATTCTTTACAAATATTTCATGCCCATGATATTGACACACTTTTTCCTTTTGTTTTTTTTCCCATTATTACCACTTTGCAGTAATTTGTATTTATATTTGTTCCTTTTGTTTTTGTTTCTTTGCCCAACCAACATTTTATATCAAATCAATTAAATTCATCATTATTTGATTTTTATTATTTAATTTTTTATAAAATGAAAAAAGAAAAATTCAATACTTAAGCAATGATCAATATTTTGAGCAATAACGTATTTTATTTAAGTAAGAAAAAAAATGAAACAAAAGAACAATAACAAATCGTTACAACAATTACAATCGTTACCATCGTCCGTTTGTAGTTTCTCCATATATAAGCTCTTCCTTGCGAAGACTTCCATCGTCATCCAAACCATGAGTACCTGGAAATAAAAAAAATTATTGTAGCTCCCGGAGTCTTCCTTTCTTTCCTTTATTTTTATTCTTTGTAGGGCTTCACCAGGTTACGATGTAAGGTCTTTAGCCTTCCTTTTACCAATATTTGGACATTTACTGGTGTAGGAAAACTTTTAACCTCATAAGGGCCTTCCCATAAAGGCGACAATTTGTTTTTCCGAAGTTGATTTTTTAAAAGCACTTTTCCCCCTATCTTAAGTGTTATTGGCTTACTGTTTCTGTCATATCTTTCCTTTGCGGCTGTTTTGGCCTTGTTTTGACATGTCTTGGCTATCTCGTAGGCTTTTTGGATTTGATGTTTTAATGCCTTCTGATAATCATATGGGTTGTATAGTGGTGTACTGTTTCTGAGGTTTGCTGGCAAGGGTGTGTCAAACCCGTACAGTACCTTAAACGGCGTCTGGTTGGTGGACATATGTGTTGTATGATTATGCACATGCATTACTGGTGCCAACCATTGGTCCCAGTTTGAGCCATCCTCTTTCGCGAAACTTCGCAAGTACTCGGCCAAGGGCCGATGACTCCTTTCTAAGGATCCATTAGCCTGGGGGTGATAGGGAGTGATATGTTTTTTCTCAATTTTCAGCAGTTTACACACACTCCCAAAAAGTTTGGAGGTAAAATTTGTGCCGTTGTCTGTAACTAATTTATTTGGGAGACCATATTTCGCTATGATCTCGTTATAAAAAACTTTTGCCGCTGTTTCTGCCTCCGCGTTGACAAATCGTCTTTAAAAGTGAGGATATACTTATTACCCGCAGTAGTTGTTGGTAGTGGCCCGACCATGTCCATATAAACCTTTTCAAACGGTCTTCTTGGGGTGTCTGTTAAGACCATTGGTTCCTTGTTCAAGTGCCCACTTTTGTTTTTCTGGCATTTTGGACATCATCTTATGTACCCTCTAATTTCCTTCAGCATACCCTTCCATTTGTATTGTTTCCCTATCCGTTTAAAGGTCTTCCTGACCCCCTGATATCCACCTAAAGGCGAGTCATGAAAACTTCTCAGAACCTCCCGAATGTCCTTCTTGTCAGTTAAAGTTACAGCTGTGTCCGTAGCTTCTTGATTTACAGCGGTATCTTCAATATTCTTTCGTCCCTTGTATCCCCCTTTTGACCATTGGTATTCTCAAATAATTCCTGTTGTGCCCTAGTCAATACTTGTATTTGATGTCCTTCCACCGGCAGGCGGCTTAAAGCATCTGCATTCAAATTGTATTTCCCCGGTTTGTAGACGATATCAAATTCATATTCTGATAGTTTATGTCTAAACCCTGCAAGCCTCGATGTCTAGTCTTTGAGATTCGCGATTCCTCTCAGAGGTTGATGGTCTGTAAAAACGGTGAAAGGCCTACCCAATACGTATGGTCGAAACGTATGCGTTGCCCATACCACACCCAACATTTCCTTCTCTATCGTTGAGTATCTCTTTTCCGTGTCACTCAGGGTTCTGCTTGCAAATGCGATAGGGTGGTCTTTGCCATCTCTCACCTGCAATAACACCGCCCCTAGAGCTACATTGCTTGCGTCAGTGGTTACCCTGAAAGGCTCTGAAAAGTCTGGGTAAATCAGAATGGGAGGATTAGATATACTTTCTTTCAGATGATTCAATGCTTCCTCGCATTCTGGTGTCCAAACGAATTTGCTGCCCTTTTTTAGCAACCTCGTTATGGGCAATGCTAATTTCGCCATTCCGTTAACAAACTTTCGGTAATAATTAACTAATCCCAACAAGGCTTGTACTTCTTTGATATTCGTGGGCGGCTTCAACTTTCTCACGCTCTCTACCTTAGCTGGATCTGGAAGGATCCCTTTTTCTGAGCACTTGTGCCCCAGGTAGACTATTTCCCTTCTTAGAAAATGGCATTTTTTGGTGTTTAATTTAAGACCACTTCCGCGTAACCTGGATAACACTTTGCATATTTTCCTCTCATTGTCTGCTATATTTCTTCCGTAGACCACGATATCGTCCAGATATACGAAGCATTCCATGCCCTGTAGACCTGTTAGTATTGTATTCATAATCATTTGAAACGTTACGGGTGTGAGACCGAAAGGCATTCTGTTAAACTCGAAATGTCCCTTGTCAGTGCTAAATGCTATTTTTTCTTTGTCATTTTCGTTCAAAAGCACTTGATGGTATCCACTGGCCAGATCCAATGTTGTGAAATACCTGCTATTCCCCAGCTGGTCCAGAATTTCGTCAATCCTTGGAATTGGGAAAACCTGCTTGATTGTGACTTCATTTAGTTTTCTGAAGTCAACGACCATCCTATATTTTTTCTGTCCATCCTGCGATTTTTTGGGAACCAATAGAAGAGTTGAATTCCATGGAGATACACTAGGGCTTATTATTCCATTTTCTAGTAAGTCTGACACCTGACGGTTGATTTCATCCTTATGGATTTGTGGGAGACGGTATTGCCTTTGGTTAATGAGCGGCTGATTCTCTCTAATCGGAATCTTATGTTTCATTCGTGACGTGAACGGCAGTTTATCTGCCTCCAACATGAATACATCGTGGTACTGTTCACATATCCTGTTCATTGATTCTTTTTCATCCCTGTTCCAATCTTCCTTGACTAACATATTCGATAACTCCTGTATTCTCTCTAAACAAGTGTTTTCTGATGATCTAGTTCCCTTATATTCGGTATAATGATTAAAATTTGAGAACTCTACTTCAATTTCTTTCTCCAAAGGAACTTTGTGATCCGTCGAGTTAAGTATGGGTACTGCAGCTTTTCCATTCCTTACGTTGACCACCGTATTTCCCATATAAACCCCTGGAAGGATTTCTTGTTTGTGGACAACGACTGTCTTGTTCTTTGTTTGTATTGTGACTGGTACTATTGTCACCGTTCTTCCGCCGACACTCAAATTTTTCTGATTTAAAGTTGTAAATTCGGTCATTTCATAATTGAAGTTTGAAGATTTTTATCCATTGCCTGCTTTCATTGAACAGCTTCAACGTGCCATTAACTGAGTTTATTATACTCTTGTTCCAAATGTTATCCCTTCCGAGAATGCCATCCCCTGGGAATTTGCTGTCATTAGATACTACACCGAAATCCCACTGTATATCCTCTTTAGCGTGTATGTCAAACGTCAAAGAAAATAATGTCGTGGCGGCTCCTCCAAATGCGCCCTTCAGTGTTTTTGTTTCCCTGAAACTCTTGTTAGGGTAAGTCTTCATTGCTCCTTCATTTATTAGACTGGAGTCCGCTCCAGTATCCACTAACAACACGAGTTTTCCTTCCTTGGCCTCTTTGCAAGGAATAGTAATGAAAACTGTATCCGCTAGTGCTGTACCATTGTTGCTAATATTTATATGTTGTGAAATTTTTCCAATGACAATTCCTGTATCCTCTTGTACCGATGCATTTTCCCTATGAAATGCATGGCCAGTATTATGAGGAGAGTTTTCCTCTCTTTCCCTATGTACCACGGCTTTATGCGTTATTTGCACAGGTACATCTTCTTCCGAGTCACTATCTGACTTTCTGACTTCCTTTGCTTCCACTTTCACCTTTTGCGCCTCTTTCCCAATATTCTCCGTTAACCCATTCGCAACCCTTTTATATTGCACCGTCTCTATTAATTCCTCGCACTGATTCTCATCGCCCTCACATATTCCGCCCTTGTTATCTTTTTGCCAATTAAGTTCGTTAATTTTTTTTTTGGTTCCCCGGCTATTGGCTGTAGCCGGGCCGCATAAAGTTTCCCGAAATGTCACCGGTACTATTTTCTTTATTCCTGACCTTATTTGTAAAATCTGTGTCATTTGGTTCTCTCCCTGCGCCAAATCTGCTCTGACAGGCACGCGCAAAATGCCCTGTTTGATTGCATTTGTAGCATTTCATCTGTGAAGATCCCTTAGAATGTTGTGGAATATTTCCATTTCTTCCCTGTGCTTGGCCCGTACCATTGGATTCATATCTGTGCCTTTGGTTCACTCTTTCGGGCTGTCGTGGTTTACAAAACTGATTTTCGCTGTGGCCACTTATCCTACAAGTTCTACAGTAGAGCGATGATAACCTCCTACTACAGTTGTCGAAGGAGTGTCCTTTATTTCTGCAGTAAGTGCAAGTGCTGATAAATTTTTCCTTATTTCCGCATTGGGGGCCTACCTCATGGCCATATTTCCCACAGTTAATGCAATACAGTGCATTTAATCGCTCCTTACAATTTAACCTCTCATGTCCCTTTTTGTGGCAAAAACTACATGGGGATGCTTCCAACACTGTGTTGACTGTGCCTTGGTTTTCTCCAAACAACTCCTCCGCTTCTTCTACTATGTCTACGAGGGATCTCAGTTCCTGTCTTTCCTGTCCAATAAATCTTGCATTGAGAGCTTGATTTCTAAGCCCTTTAATCCTTTTGAAGTCCTTTATCATAACCTCAATACTGTTTGCCTACCACTCTTCCTTTATTGTGTTGATTGCGTCATTGAGCAGGACCTCAATACGGTCTCCGAATCTACTGGCTGATTCTCTGATCCTCTGCCTGCATCCTAATATCTGCTCCCTAATCTGATCCAGGCTTTTCTTCTTCATATATGCTTTCTTGATGGCGTTGCACAATGCATCCACGGATTCAAATTTCTGTTGCGAGATTCTAGCATATGCCATAAGGCGTAATTTTAGGCAGTCGATTACATTATCCCGTGTGCTACTATCCCCTCCCGACAAAATTTTTCTTTCCACCATTTTACATCCCTGGATGTATCTGAAGACCTCAGACGATAAATCAGGTCCATCAGTGCCAAAGAATGTTGGCACTATGTTATTTACTACTTTAGTAATTTCCGATAAAGTTGGCATCCTGATTGTTTGTTGTACTATATTTTCCCTATTTAATACTTGTCTAGGTGGGGCTGTTTGTGTTTGCAAATAATTCTTTGTATCTGATATTAATTTATAAAATTCTCCAATAATATCAACGTCGGATATTTTTGTCTTTTCCAATCTATTAAATTCCGCTTTGTTCCGTTCAAGCTCTTCTAATTTTCTTGCTCTAGTTTCGGCCGTGTAGCCTCTGCTGCCTGCCTTTTTTGCGTTACTCAAAATTATTTTAGTTTTCTCTAATAACTCTAGAGCAACTGCCTGCTCCCTATAAGTTTCTGTTTCGTCTACCATTCAATTTCCTTTCCCGTACAATATCCCTATGTATGCTTGTAGAATTCTCGTCTGACTTCCAATTAGTGAGTTCTGACCATGCTAGAACTCGTAAACTGTCTACCTCAAAATTATATGCATCCAACCTTGCCACTAAATCGTCTGTTCTTCCTTGTGGACCGTCCATTCATATGATAAGAAAACTATTAAAATGTACTTACCATTTGCAGGCTTAACTATTGCATCTCCTTTTCACTTGTTTTTTAAAATGCCGTTACAATGAACAGTTTTATACAATTACTATTTTTTTTATTATTTTTATGATTTTCGAGTTCAGTCCTTTATTTCCAGCAACGCAGGATTAGACAGACTGAAGGTAACTAGAATTTAGTCTTTTATCAGGCTGTATATTCTGTACTGCTGCGCGTTAAGTCCTATATTCTTAACAATGCAGGATCAGACAGAACGAAAGTAGCTAGAATTTAGTCTTTTATCAGGCTGTCCTTTTTTGCACCGCTAAAAACTAACACTCAACCCGTAAAAATTTTTTTTATATATCCTATCCTACCGGCTGCGCCAATGTTATAATCCTGGAGAGTCCCGTGGGATTCGCAGGAATTCTTAAGTTAATAATTATTAAAAACACTTTATTTTATTTATATGACCTGGAAGGTCCACGTCGGAATCGCTTGTTTATTTATTTAGTTGTCACACTAGAACTACAACTGACCCTTACTTCAACTTATTTTTATTATTTATACTAAAATTATGCTAACTACTTAAAAATACTTTTACAAAATTTTGGCCGTATTAGCCAATAAGAATAGTGTTGCTTACAAACTAATATGATTTAAATATGCTGACTTTACAAAACAGTAAGTATAAAATTTATGGTTTATCAACCAATAAAAACAAATGGTAATTCGAGAGCACATTAGTGATATTCACTTAATATACAAAAATAGTAAGGGTGTTTATTTAAAGAATTTATTTAGTAATAGTAAGATTAATGGTGATTCACAACATAACAAAACAGTCCGAACTTGTACAAAGTAATACAAAAGCGTTCCAGATAGCAATTTTTGTGCAATTTTGAGAGCGAATGAGTGAGTAATTTTTTTCATTTCCTGTACAAACTAGTACGAACTTTTTCTTCTGGGTAAGTTCGGACAAGAATTGAATAATCAGCTGTTTTTTGTTTACATGTGAAACTGAAAAATTAATCAGAAAATTTTCAAATAAAGCAATCAAGTTTTTACATACAAATTTATTAAAAAGCATAATGTTTTTGCAATAAGGCTAGGGTTTGGGATTTCCCGGACTTTTGCACTTCTCGGGAATTCCCGGGAAAAGTTAATTTTCTAAATTAAATACATTTATTAAATGAAAGTTGGTGAAATTTCGATTGTTTTATTAATGTAAGCATTCTTTTGAAATAAAAGTTAATAAAAAAGCAGTTCGAAGACAAATTTTTAAGAATTCTTAATTGAATTTAAGCAAATGGAATAAAGTTATTACACAGCAAAAGATCATACAAAAACCAATTGACGACTGTTACCACAATTAGTAGACAATTTTCTAATAAGACCTACCTTCATTTTAATAAGAATTTGCCTTGCTTGTTTCTCATTCTTTTTGAAAAAGTTCCAGGCGGATTTTTTTTTTTTTTTTTTAAAGAGAAGTAACACTCAGGCAATTAATGCCTACTACTATTACTAGGTGTTACCTTCTTTAGGAAAGGGATAGTGAGAGAGAAGACAGGTGGTGAAGGAAGAGATAGAGGAAAGCTTCATTCTTTTACAACTCTGCTTTTTCGCACGTTTTTAATAATGCAGTGTTGCAGCGCCTCTCAGATGTTAAATGAGGCGTATTAATTTTTTGAAGCTGTGTCTTGTAGCCATTTTATTGATTATTTTACTTCGCCGATGATTTTTGCTACACAACGAAGGAGGGCGCTCTGATTTCACATTAGAATTAGTATCTGCTGAAGTCGGTATAGTTCAGTGACCAGTGACTATGCCTTCATCACTTGAACTTTTCTACAACAACTGACACAAAGGGAGACTAATGCACATCAGAAAAATGCGTGGTGTTGTTATTTAATGACTGTCGGATACAGGGATTGAACCCAGGACCTTCGGTTTTGTAGTCAACGTGCTAACTACTTCAGCCAACGCCACCCTCAAGTTGCTGAAGTTGTAAGTACATTTGTGCTTATTTTTCCATTTCTTTAATATAAAAGAAATGATTTGTACGATTGTTTAAATAATTCACGTAACTTCTACTTTTTTGGAAATTTTTTTCATTTACTTTTTACAGCTGTTGCCAATGATGCAAATTTTTTGTTTTTATAATGTTATGCGTCTTACGCGACAAAAGTCACTAAAATAAAATTTAATTTAAAAAGAAAGCAGCACTAGTATTTCAAGATGTGCAATTATGGTTTGTAACCTCACCTTAGCAACACCCCCATATAGCAATATGAGCTCGCGAGGAATACGAGATGCGTTTAGGAGATCCAATATATCATTGAGGTCTAGGCATTCCCACGAAGAAACCACACAGGAGAACAGGATGCCAACGACAACTCATGACGACCTTAAGAACCTAGAGGAGCGGTTACTGAATTTAATGCCAGGAGTAATACAGCGAAGCATAAACGCTCACATGCAACAGCTACCACAGCTTACACAACAGCTACAACAACAACACCGAGAACTGATTTCTAGGGCCTCGCCTCAAGTTGATTTCGAGATTCCAGATACGTCACGGCCACCACCACCTCCGTTTGTTGACAATACCCAAATACTACAAATGCGACAATAGCGGAACCCAACGGACGGCAATTCTAACCGTAACTTTAATCGCCATGTTAACCAAAGCAGAAACCCTACGAATGTTCACAGCTACAACTACAATGCCAGGAACCATTTTAATAGTGCGATAGGGATAGCATAAATAATAATCCAACATACAACGACATCGCAGACATAGGTTTTCTGGTAGATAGTCCGTACAATGTTCAGTTTTCAGACTCACACAATCAACAGCCCGCGTATTCAACGGTTCTAATAGATATGTGGGGAATAAGCTTCGATGGGACAAATAAAACATCAAGCATAGAGGATTTTGTTTTTAGGGTAGAGGTATTGCAAGCGGATTATGGCTGTGATTGGAAAGACGTGTTACGCTCATTTCACCACCTACTTAGCGGGACAGCGCGTGAATGGTTTTGGGAGGTTCAACAATGTTACCCGGTGGAGGTATTTGAAAGCAGCGTTAATCAGCCAGTTTCACAGACATGACAGCGATTTCGATATACAGCGAAAAATACTGGATAGGCGGCAACAAAATATGGAATCCTTTGATGATTTTTACAGCGCAGTACTGAAATTATGAAATCAACTAAGAGTACCAATTGGAGAGAGGGACTTGGTGAGCATAATGCAGGAATCTGAAAGCACTAATGGCGCAGCTGCTGTTCTCAGTAACAGTAAATAGTTTAGCGCACTTTGTTAGAGAATGTAGGCGTGCCGAAAATTTAATCAACAGCCCTCACCAATTTAACAACAGGATACCACAGAGAGTGGTATATGAGCTGGAATACAGTTCAGAAGGAAGGATGGACACACCGGAAGTGGACGTTGTAGCAGCCGTAAGGAAATTGATTTATTGGAACTGTCAGATTGAAGGACACACATTTTTTGACTGCCCACAGAAACAAAGAAGGCTTTTCTGCTGTAAATGTGGACAGATGTGCTGCAGATTTATGTGGGTACCTGCCATTACGGCCCAATCTCACAGTGCTCTCAACACCGGGTTGCTTTCCTGCGCCAACCAGCGCCCCTATGCATAACAAGTCATAAGACAAGTTGTATGACAGGTTATGCATGAGTACCATCCGAGAATATGCATTTGGATATGATCTCGCCCCGGGGTAGGGGCGGAGCCCATCTAAAACTCCTTCCTAGATATGGGTCTAGGCACCCGGTTGCAATGCAAATCCACACCGAGTGAACCGCTCTACCAGCGTATATTTGGGCACAACCACAACCACCACGAATATCCCCGAAGGGCCGACCCAAGTCAGGCAGAAACCGAAGTTTCTGGGGCTCCTGACCCCGTGGTACCATATTATAGGCTCTGGTCAGACTTCGTAGCCGAAACTACTACCAGTTCCAAACCTTAAACGGTTCCGGGAACTGGTGACCCGTAAAAGCGAAATAAAAATAAAATAAAAACGCATAAAACAAACATAAAAATAATGAAAGAAACAAAAAATTAAAAGGAATAAGAAAAATTAAAATTAAAATAACGCCATCAATAACAGCACAAAAAGACACAAAAACAAACAATTAACAGTCATCCTCACGGGTGAGCAAAGGCCGTATATGGCACCAGCAAAGGACAACACGAACAAAACAATGACAATGCTGCCCTCACGAGTGACACAATGGGCAGGGTGATAGCCCAGCAAAACAAAAATAACAATTAAACAAAACAAAAATAAGGCAGCAAAAGCAGCAATAACAGCAATTCAGCAATAACAGCACATGCAACCAGAAACAGCCCAGCAGAATGAGGGAACAGCATCATCAGAACACAGCAAGTAGAAGATGGTCAACAAACCACCAACGGTAATACACAAACTCAACGGCAGTAGCTGGAAGCTGAAAAGCAGACATGGCGGTAGGAAAGGCGTGCGGTGGCAGAACCCGTTATTACGGATGCCTGCTTGGGCCACCTCTACTAAGTCTAGTCCTTCTCCTATTGAAAACGCCACGCAAAAATGCGGCCAACCTCCGAAACGTCCGATCGTCCAACAAAACCCTACTAACATCAAAACGCGCGCCATCCCAAACCACACCCATACTATCCAAGTCCCTAATGTCATGATAGTAAGGGCACGCGGTCAGTACGTGCCTTCAATCCTCAAGTCCCATCCCACACCCACAGTCCGATGTCTCGGAAAGACCCCTCAAAAAAAAACTCATTAAAGGACCCATGCCCCGTCAGCATGGGTCTCATATGTGACCCTCCCTTTGTCACCCTCCGTCCATCGTGTCCTCCAACGAGAAACAATATGTCCGTCCAAGAGCTCCGTGACGTCCCTAGTTTCCCTATCCACCTCATCAGCAGTAGTAAGCCAATCACAAACAAGAAGTGGCAAGCCCCTCTTTACCTTGAAGGCAATAGCACGACCCAGCAAGACCTGAAGAGCATCAGTTGACATGGTACGACAAATGGGCATACAGCCGAGTAAATCAATCCTCTGACAAGCCAAGACCTTGTATCTGCCAGCAACAGACATAACTCTTTCGTACCACACAACTGCACCATATGTTGCACAAGCAACAAACAGTCCACCATAAATAGTACGAACAGCACGTCTACTGAGGCCCCAGTCAATTCTAAGAAAGCGTTTACCTTTACCTACTATGGCAGTCAGCTTTTGGCGAACGTGAGTAAGATGAATCAAAAAATGCATCCTTTCACTCATTGTTATCCCCAGATATCTGACCTGAGTCACATATCTGAGGCTAGCAATACCAGATATAATGAGCGGGTAACGAGTCGGTGATAACCTGCCCTTAAGCAACATCATCACAGACTTGTCCATAGCAACATCAACACCCACACTATTACCCCACTCATATACGATGTGCATGGCCTCCACACCCTTTCTCTCCACCTCAATACGAGATTTTCCTTCGATCAGAATGAGTAGGTCATCCGCACACGCACACGCACACAGATTAAAAGAACCATCCAGGCGTGTCAACAGTGTATCTATCATTAAGTTCCATATAAATGGACCACAAATAGAACCCTGAGGACAACCAATAACAATATTCTTCCAAACCGTTTCATTGGCACCATCCACATAAGCTTTTCTGTCACAAAAGTAACTACTCCAAAGAGCAAGCTCCCGACAACCTACAGAACACAGCCTGTCCAGAACCTTACTCCACAGGAGGTGATCAAACGCACCCTTAAAATCCACAAATATGCCCAGAACATATCTGTAAGACGATTCCTCCACACATCGCATAACGTGTTGCCACGCATCCTCAACTGAATCATTCACCTTAACCATCCAGCTGTCCATCTGCATAACCTGGTCATCTATCGTCAGTGCCCTAAAGTCCCTTAATAGCTGCGAATGCTCAGCCGCCCTAAAACTGTCAACGTACCCGTCCCAGTCCACACCGTGAAGACGCCACCCACGTGGCAGTGCAGTCTGTTCAGTCCGTCCCCGATAAGTAATCACAATCTCAAGAAGATTGTGATCGATAACGCCCCACCTGTCATACACCCTCCTCCTAGTGTCAAAAGCAGTCATCGCCGCCCTGTTCGCAGCTGTTACGTCAATGTCACTAACGCCCGCAGGCCCATCAAAGGTATGCAAATAACTCGGCTCCTTAAGAACTCCGACGCTCATAGTGACCATCCATGTATAATGCGCAAATTGTCCATGATTATTCTAACGTCTCGCGTTTGCAGCTGCTCTCCTTGCAGCAATTATCGGACGCGAGTCCGACATCATCAGATGGTCAGATGGGTGACCCTTAAAGGCGCAATTCCTACAGCGCATTGGGTTAGGGCACTGAAAGGCCATATGGCCAGACCCACCGCAGTGACGGCAAACATCCTCCCGCATTCTGCACTCACCCACACGGTGGTCAAAACCAAGGCAGCGGAAGCATGCCATAACAGGGTTGTGGCCGCGCTATAAAACGGAACCACTTTATATATACACCCTTTGACACCAACACATCCAACACTTTATTGGTGACCTCAAGCATGATGTTCATCTGACCACCTGCCTTCACCATCCATAGCTTAGACACTAAGTGAACGCTCCTTGTGAACCTCCCGTGGGACATTTCCTCCTTCAGGCTCATCTCGTACAACTCAGCCATGAATTCGGCAGTAGAAATCTCCGAATGTACACGTTGTACGACGACCCTAGGTCCCAGCTTATCGTTCACATCAACCTCCAAACCCACCTCAGCGAACTTGACATTTGCCGCAATCTTCTCCCTTTCAGCAACAGATGGGGCGCGGATAACAGCACCCCTTCCCTCAATGGCCGAATACCATGCACTCGCACACCAAGTGTGGGTCCAACCTACCCTACTACCTTGCTGACGACGTCCTTGGAAGATTCACCTTTACCACGAACAACAACCGACCAGGTCTCAACAGGTTTCACCACCGGGGCAGCAGCAGTAGCAACAACAGCAACACCAGCAGCAGAAGTAGCACCACGATCATCAACAGGCGCCGCATTATTGGGCACACGGGCTGCAACACCACGCATCGTGGCGGAAGTACCAGTGTCCAGCACGTCAAGACGTCCCCGCAACCGCTAATTTTCGGCGACCAGTCGCATCAAAAGCGACTCATAACGAGCCGAAAATCACATTACGCCACGAGCAATGCCCTTATCCACCGCATCCCCAAGCACCAGATCCGTCAGCCCGCCAGTTATCGCCTTCATGTCACCAATGGGATCACCCTGCGACAATCTAGAAGTTGGCTTCTTCTTCTGGCGGCTCACTCTCCTCCTCTGAAGTGTCTCATCAATGTCAGAGAAAGCACTGACAAACACTTCATCGTCACCACCCGATTTGCCAGTAACAGCAGCTCCAGCACCACCAACAGCACCAGCAGCATCAGCACCACGCACCTTCTTCTGGGTTTTCGGCACTCGTGTCACTCACCTGAGCCCGCAGAGGCGTCATCGAGAGCGGCAAAGGAAAGGGATGGTCATCCGACGCAAAGTCGGAGGTATCCCCTTCAACGTCCTTCCTTTTTCCAGGTACCATGCAAAAGGCACTCAGCACAACCACGAGTTAATTGCCTATCCAATCAGGAAAAAACGCGAAAACAACCACAAAATTTGAGCAAATCTTCTATCAAAAATTCGGCAAATCTTTAATTTTTTGAGATGAGCAGCAGCTTAGCCAAGACACAAACCAGCAGTGACGACTAAGCAAAGCCACAAACCGTTTAGCCAAGATACAAACCCGTACGGAATTCCCAAAACCTCGACCAAAAATCCTAAAAATCCCAGAATTTCCCCGACACTTCCCCGGAAAATCAACGGAAACGCTGATTTTTTAAATTTTCTGAAAAACTTACCAGAGCGGCAACACTGAAGCAAATATTCTCGCAGACGACCTTACTGCCGGAGTTTGCCCTTGAGACATCAAATATTACAAAAACCGTTTGTTCTTACTGCCGGAATTTCACCTTGGCAGTTTTAATGATTTTTTCTTCTTCGCACTTTGTTTATTTTATTAATTTTGCACAACTATACATACATACATGTATGGGATTTTATTGAACTATATCACCGGAGAATAAATCGATTATAGCTCCGGTGTAAGTCAATGGATTTTCTTCCACACTTCACTACTCGAACTACCAGGGAAACCGTACAGCGAGCGCGACACAAGCAGGGACGGAAGCGCGTTCAGCGAACCAACGTCCCCGGAACTAGGAGGAAATAATTTGATTTCACCAGTAGACACAAGGCCAAAACTAATCACCGATGTACAGCTTATCAATCAAAATGAATCGAACCCTAAAATAAGTTTGACGAGTAGCCAACGAATAGAACCAAAAAACAACCCATTACAAGTCGGTACGGGTGAGACAGCAGGAATATAAGGAAGCGAGAGATAGAATATTTGGACCGTCGGAATGGATAATGAAAACCAGAAAACGTAGCAAGATTAGGAAACAAGCTAGGTTTGAAATTGCGGAGTCCAGCATATACGAAGGGCCCGACACTAGGATTTACGCGGAAATTTAAATTAATCGCCATGGAATACAGGGCTTACTCGATAGTGGCGCTACGGTGACTTGTCTCGGGAAAGGATGCCTGGATTTTCTGGAAGCTGTAAAAATCGTAATTTATCCATATCAAGCAAAAATAAAGACAACAGACGGGCATCTTAACGGCATAATAGGCCAGTTGATTTCTTTCTTGTACCTACGTTAAAATTACCTTTGTTCCTCGGATTAGGTTTTATGAAAAATTTTAATTTACTGAGATTCGAAATAAACGCTTTGAGTTCACAAGGGGTAAGAGAGGATGACTTAGGTGAAACCGTATTCCCTCGCCTGCACGAACTGGAACCACGCCAACAACAGCGTTTGGAGGATGTAATCGAACTATACCCATGCTACACAAAAAGGGGCCTAGGAAAAACTTCCCTAGAAACTCATCATATAGACACGAGAAACGCGGTGCCAATAAAGGAGAAACATTATCCAGTATCACAAGCGGTTCAGAAGTTAATGTATGGGGAGTTGGATCGGATGCTATCCTTGGGAGTCATTCAGCCAAGTGAAAGCCCCTGGAATAATCGGATCACCTTCATACAGAAAGGGGAAAAGGTTAGAATTTGTTTGGATGCTCGGCGGCTGAATGATCTGACCGTAAAGGACGTCTATCCGCTTCCCCATATTGAAGGGCTTCTGAATCGTCTAGGTGATACCCCTTATATCTCCAGTATAGACCTGAAGGACGCGTTCTGGCAGATACCCTTAGCAGAGACGAGCCAAGAGAAAACAGCCTTTACTGTGCCTGGAAGACCCAAAGGCTATGCCGTTTAATGGACAGGGTTATTCTAGCACGATTGAGGGAAAGGGACTACCTGTTGGTGGTATTGCCAGACTTTGACGGTCACTTTGAAAATTCTCCGAGAAGTGTCTAAGTGTTTGGATAACGATGGCCTAACAATTAACGTGAGCAAATCCAAATTCTGCTGCAAAGAGTTCAAATTCCTTGGCTACATAGTGAGAGAGGGGAAATTGAAACCAGACCCCGACAAAATACAGGCGATAGACAACATGAAATATCCGACAACAGTTAAGCAAGTCCGGAGCTTTATGGGAACCACCGAGTGGTATCGGAGGTTTGTCCTCAATTACGCCACTATCACTGCACCTTAATAAGGCCAAAAATTTTGTTTTTACCGAAGAAGCTGAGGCCGCTTTCGACAAGCTCAAAAGGTGCCTAACTGATACTCCCGTTTTGAGGCATCCAGATTTCAATAAAAGTTTTTATATCCAGTGTGACGCATCTGTCATCGGCATGGGGGCAGTACTATTTCAGAGAGATGACCAAGAAGGAGAGCACCCCATAGCGTATTTTCAAAAAACTGTCAACGGCCCAAAAGAATTACTCCGTCACGGAACGTGAGTGTCTCGCAGTAGTATCAGCGGCCAAACGTTTTCGGCCATACATGGAGTTGATGCAGTTCGTGATAATCACAGACCATTCCAGTCTAAAATGGCTGATGTCACAGCGGGATCTGAGCGGAAGACTGACGAGTTGAAGCTTGCAATTGCAGACCTATTCGTTTACGATAGAGCATCGAAAGGGTAATCAAAACGTAGTTCCCGACACCCTGTCTAGGTATGCGGTAGATAGCTTGAGAACCACAGGCAAAATGTTAGACTTGTCATCCCCGAATTCGATTCAGAAGACTATCGACAACTAATAGAAAACATCGAGAAAAATCAAAGAAGTCTACCAGACTTAAAAGTTGTTGACAGACGGGTGTATAAACGATCATACTGCTTGAATGGAGATGCAACTAGAGAACAATATAGTTGGAAACTGTGCATACCGGTGTGTTAAATTATACTTGTTATAATTATACTTGTTAATTCTAATTGTAATTCAATCACATGAGTTGTCATTTATATTTAATTTAATTTTTCTAATTTTTTCACTTCATATATAAAAATTCAATTGCATAAGTTTGTTTTTTTTAATAAAAATAAATAAATATTATTTTTAAACCTGCGCGTATTAATAAAAGGTTATGGGCGATAGCAAGCGTGAATTATCTCACGGTGTCTTACAATTCCGTGGAGAAAACTTTCAAACCTTTCGTGTACTGATGTACTTAGATTCTTTGAATCTTTTGGATGCTATCAATAATCTTCCACCAGCTGACGCTGCGTTAGCTGAATCGTTTTTGCTAAAGGACAAGAAAGCTAAAGGGGCTTTGGTTAGTTTGATTGCTGACGAATACCTGGAATGCGTTCGAGATAAAACTGCAGCTAAGCACATGTGGTCTGCATTGCAAGATACATATGCTAAGAAGTCGATTACAAGCCAGACCTTGCTAAGAAAGCAGTTAGCTTTATTGCGAATGAAGTCAAATGATGATCTACGAAAATATCTTTTAATTTTTGATGATATTATAAGAAAGCTAAAAACTTCTGGTGCTCAACTATCTGAAAACGATATTGTTGCTCAATTATTTGTCACACTACCCGATAGCTTTGACCCAGTGGTGGCTGCTTTGGAAAATATGAAGGAGTCAGATTTAACTATTGAAATAGTCAAGCAGAGGCTGCTTGCAGAAGATGCTAAAAGGCAAGGTCGTTTTGATTCCGAAGTAACAAAAACAAGATCGTTTAGCAGTGAAAAGAAATTTAATAAATTTATTGGTGTTTGTTTTCGTTGCAAAAAGAAGGGGCATAAACAAAAGGATTGTCGTGTTCGTTTAGGTACAGGTAATAGAAAAGCAAATACTGCATCAACTTCGCAATCAATTTGTTTATGTCTGGATTTTTAACAAAAATCAATTGAAATCGCAAAATAATCTAAAATTCAAAATAGACTCTGGTGCAACGGATCACATGTGTAAGAATGAGAAGTGCTTTGATTATTTAGACAAACTGGAATATCCTATTGGTATAAGTGTTGCTAAATACAAAAAGAAGTTAATGGCAACTCATCGTGGCGGTGTTAATGCGAAGTTTGGTAATATAAAAGACATTCTATATGTTCCAGGTCTTCGAGACAATCTCTTGTCTGTTCCAAAACTGACAGAAAACGGAATAAATGTTGAGTTTTATAAAAATATGGCTGTATTCAAGAAAAATAAAGTTGTCGTCATGAAAGCTTATAAGAATGGAAGTTTATATGAACTGAATTTGAGACTTAAAACCTACAAAGAAGCCAACATATCTACGGTAGAAATAAATAAATTATGGCACTCAAGAATGGCTCACGCAAGCGATGCGAGTTTGCAAGAACTAGTACGCAACAAGATGGCTGAAGGTATTGATAGTTTCTCCCCTGTTGGTTTATGTGATATATGTATTCAAGGTAAACAATGCCGTAGTCCTTTTATTGGAAGTCGTCCAAAATCAAATCGTGTTCTAGAGAGAATACATATATAATATGTGGACCTTTTGATCCACAAACTTGGGATGGTTATAAATATTTTGTAAGTTTTATTGATGACTTTAGTCACTTTACCTATATTTATCTGATGAAAAAGAAATCAGAGGTGTTTAAACATTTCGATGAATACGAATCAATGGCAACAGCTTTGCATAACGTTCCTTTATCTATGGTAACAGTAGACCAGGGTCGAGAGTACATGTCCAAAGAAGCTATAGCATATTTTAAGAGAAAAGGTATTCAAATCCAAACCTCTGTAGCTTATACTCCACAGCAGAACGGAGTTGCAGAAAGATTGAATCGAACTTTAGTGGAAAAGATACGATCACTGTTACTTGAGGCAAGCGCACCTAAGTTTTTGTGGGGTGAAGCTGCATTAACAGCAACTAATTTAATAAATAGATGCCCAACTAAAGCGCTAGAAAGTCGAAAAACTCCATCAGAAATATGGTATAATAGCAAACCAAACGTCTCAAAATTAAACATTTTTGGCTGCAAAGCTTTTGCATGGGTCCCACATCAGGTTAGAAAGAAATTAGATAGAAAATCTGTTGAAATGGTGATGATGGGTTATACTTCAAATGGGTATAGATTATGGAATAAGAATACGAGAATGGTAGTAATATCTAGAGATGTGCGTTTTGATGAGTCAATATTTCCATTTAAGAAAGAAGAAAAAGAAACTTCGAATGCAGATATTCTGATTACGTATGAAAGAAACGAACAAGAGGGGGAATCCTCAGATAATATCAGTGTCGTTTCTGACAATATTGATGGAAATTCAAATTTACTTACTGATGATAGTTCAGATTCTTTTGAAAATGAGAATAAAGACAAAGATGAAGATAGAAATAAACTAGAAAATGACAATGAAGGTCAAGATAATGTCAGAAGGAGTGAACGAATCAAAAATAAGATTCTTGGATGCATAACAGGTCATGCAAATTCTGCAATTGCATATTCTAGCCTTTTGGAACCTGAAACCTTTAAAGAAATTGAGAATAGTCCAGATAAATTTAAGTGGTTAGAAGCAGTGACAAACGAGCTCGAAGCAATGAAGAAAAATAAAGTATGGCACTTGGTTCCTCGTCCAGATCAGAAAAAGCTTCTTAAGTCCAGGTGGGTCTTTCGAATTAAAGAAGATGCAAATGGAGTCCCAATCCGATACAAAGCACGTTTAGTAGCGAAAGGATTTCTTCAAAGAGCTGGTATAGATTATGAGGAAACTTACTCTCTAGTAGCTAAACTCTCCACTATTCGAATATTACTAGCCGTTAGTGTTAAAAAGGGTTTATATTTACATCAACTTGATGTTAAAGCCGCATTTTTGTATGGAAGCTTAAAAGAAGATATTTTTATGGAAATTCCAGACGGCCTAGAAGCTCCTTCAACTCATGTATGTAAACTTAATAAGTCAATTTATGGACTTAAGCAAAGCCCACGATGTTGGTATACGAAATTTGATCATTTCCTGATTCAATTAAAGTTTAATCGCTCAAAGCATGACTCTTGCCTATACACAAAATTTAAAGATAAATACGTCCTATACTTACTTGTTTATGTTGATGATGTTTTGATCGCAGGAGATAACGTAAACGCGATAGAAAGTCTTAAGAGAAAGCTGAGTTCTGTTTTCGAAATGTCAGATTGTGGCCCACTGCAGTACTATCTGGGAACAAGAATTGAATATGATAGACAACATGGTATAATGAAGCTAAGTCAGCACTCAATTATTGAAAGGATTTTTTTTAATACATGATTTTTATTTTTGTATCTTCATATATGAACTAACAATAAGTATTCAAATCTTAAATCTAAAAATATAATTAGGCCCGACCAGTGTCGGACATAAGCTTAGTAATAGTTATATATAATACATAAGTAGTGATAATCAAAAGGAAAAAAAAAATAAAAGTATTTTCAAGAAGTCCCATCTGGAGTGCTGTGAATAAGAGCCCTTGTGTCCCTCTTTTTTAGGCGGATGTGTCCAGTAAAGTTCAAAATATTACGGGCAAGCGAATTAGGATGTGACTCGAGTTTTGTTAAATATTTGCCTGCGTATTTTGCAATTTCTTGTCACTAGTGGCATATTTAAATCACGATGTATATTTGAATTTTTTATATACCATGGAGCTGATGTTATTAGCCGTAAAATTTTGTTTTGCCTTCGTTGGATTCTCTCGACATTAGAAGCTGAAGCAGTACCCCAAAGCTGAATTCCGTAGCACCATATAGGTTTTAAGAGCGACTTGTATATTAAAAGTTTACAATCTAGGGTGAGGGTTGACTTTCTACCAACCAGCCAATATATCTGAGTTAGTTTAAGTTTCATTTGCGTTAGCTTAGAGTCAATGTGGTATTTCCATGTGAGCCTTCGATCAAGATGTATACCAAGGTATTTCACATGTAAGTTTTGAGGAACAATTTGATTATTGATTGTAATGGAGGAACAAGTGTCTTTTCTTAAGGTAAATGTTACCTGAGCACACTTCTGTTCGTTTACCTTTATTGTCCACATGTTTAACCATAGTTCTAGCTGAGTAATATGTTGCTGAAGATATCGGGAAGCCTCATGAGGGTTTTCGTACATACTAAGGCAGGCTGTATCATCGGCAAACGTAGATGTATGGATATTGCTGCTCAAAGGCATATCACAAGTATAAATCAAATATAAAACTGGCCCCAGTATACTCCCCTGTGGCACACCGGATGAGATTATTTCAGGCGTACTCAACAGTGTATCTATCATTAAGTTCCATATAAATGGACCACAAATAGAACCCTGAGGACAACCAATAACAATATTCTTCCAAACCGTTTCATTGGCACCATCCACATAAGCTTTTCTGTCACAAAAGTAACTACTCCAAAGAGCAAGCTCCCGACAACCTACAGAACGCAGTCTGTCCAGAACCTTACTCCACAGGAGGTGATCAAACGCACCCTTAAAATCCACAAATATGCCCAGAACATATCTGTCAGACGATTCCTCCACACATCGCATAACGTGTTGCCACGCATCCTCAACTGAATCATTCACCTTAACCATCCAGCTGTCCATCTGCATAACCTGGTCATCTATCGTCAGTGCCCTAAAGTCCCTTAATAGCTGCGAATGCTCAGCCACCCTAAAACTGTCAACGTACCCGTCCCAGTTCACACCGTGAAGACGCCACCCACGTGGCAGCGCAGTCTGTTCAGTCCGTCCCCGATAAGTAATCACAATCTCAAGAAGATTATGATCGATAACGCCCACCTGTCACACACCCTCCTCCTAGTGTCAAAAGCAGTCATCGCCGCCCTGTTGGCAGCTGTTACGTCAATGTCACTAACGCCCGCAGGCCCATCAAAGGTATGCAAATAACTCGGCTCCTTAAGAACTCCGACGCTCATAGTGACCATCCATGTATAATGCGCAAATTGTCCATGATTATTCTAACGTCTCGCGTTTGCAGCTGCTCTCCTTGGCCGCGCTATAAAACGGAACCACTTTATATATACGCCCTTTAAAACCAACACATTCAACACCTTATTGGTGACCTCAAGCATGATGTTCATCTGACCACCAGCCCTCACCATCCATAGCTTAGACACTAAGTGAACGCTCCTTGTGAACCTCCCGTGGGACATTTCCTCCTTCAGGCTCATCTCGTACAACTCAGCCATGAATTCGGCAGTAGAGATCTCCGAATGTACACGTTGTACGACGACCCTAGGTCCCAGCTTATCGTTCACATCAACCTCCAAACCCACCTCAGCGAACTTGACATTTGCCGCAATCTTCTCCCTTTCAGCAACAGATGGGGCGCGGATAACAGCACCCCCTTCCCTCAATGGCCGAATACCATGCACTCGCACACCAAGTGTGGGTCCAACCTACCCTACTACCTTGTTGACGACGTCCTTGGAAGATTCACCCTTACCACGAACAACAGCCGACCAGGTCTCAACAGGTTTCACCACTGGGGCAGCAGCAGTAGCAACAACAGCAACACCAGCAGCAGAAGTAGCACCACGATCATCAACAGGCGCCGCATTATTGGGCACACGGGCTGCAACACCACGCATCGTGGCGGAAGTACCAGCGTCCAGCACGTCAAGACGTCCCCGCAACCGCTCATTTTCGGCGACCAGTCGCATCAAAAGCGACTCATAACGAGCCGAAAATGACATTACGCCACGAGCAATGCCCTTATCCACCGCATCCCCAAGCACCAGATCCGTCAGCCCGCCAGTTATCGCCTTCATGTCACCAATGGGATCACCCTGCGACAATCTAGAAGTTGGCTTCTTCTTCTGGCGGCTCACTCTCCTCCTCTGAAGTGTCTCATCAATGTCAGAGAAAGCACTGACAAACACTTCATCGTCACCACCCGATTTGCCAGTAACAGCAGCTCCAGCACCACCAACAGCACCAGCAGCATCAGCACCACGCACCTTCTTCTGGGTTTTCGGCACTCGTGTCACTCACCTGAGCCCGCAGAGGCGTCATCGAGAGCGGCAAAGGAAAGGGATGGTCATCCGACGCAAAGTCGGAGGTATCCCCTTCAACGTCCTTCCTTTTCCCAGGTACCATGCAAAAGGCACTCAGCACAACCACGAGTTAATCGCCTATCCAATCAGGAAAAAACGCGAAAACAACCACAAAAATTGAGCAAATCTTCTATCAAAAATTCGGCAAATCTTTAATTTTTTGAGATGAGCAGCAGCTTAGCCAAGACACAAACCAGCAGTGACGACTAAGCAAAGCCACAAACCGTTTAGCCAAGATACAAACCCGTACGGAATTCCCAAAACCTCGACCAAAAATCCTAAAAATCCCAGAATTTCCCCGACCCTTCCCCGGAAAATCAACGGAAACGCTGATTTTTTAAATTTTCTGAAAAACTTACCAGAGCGGCAACACTGAAGCAAATATTCTCGCAGACGACCTTACTGCCGGAGTTTGCCCTTGAGACATCAAATATTACAAAAACCGTTTGTTCTTACTGCCGGAATTTCACCTTGGCAGTTTTAATGATTTTTTCTTCTTCGCACTTTGTTTATTTTATTAATTTTGCACAACTATACATACATACATGTATGGGATTTTATTGAACTATATCACCGGAGAATAAATCGATTATAGCTCCGGTGTAAGTCAATGGATTTTCTTCCGCACTTCACTACTCGAACTGCCAGGGAAACCGTACAGCGAGCGCGACACAAGCAGGGACGGAAGCGCGTTCAGCGAACCAACGTCCCCGGAACTAGGAGGAAATAATTTGATTTCACCAGTAGACACAAGGCCAAAACTAATCACCGATGTACAGCTTATCAATCAAAATGAATCGAACCCTAAAATAAGTTTGACGAGTAGCCAACGAATAGAACCAAAAAACAACCCATTACAAGTCGGTACGGGTGAGACAGCAGGAATATAAGGAAGCGAGAGATAGAATATTTGGACCGTCGGAATGGATAATGAAAACCAGAAAACGTAGCAAGATTAGGAAACAAGTTAGGTTTGAAATTGCGGAGTCCAGCATATACGAAGGGCCCGACACTAGGATTTACGCGGAAATTTAAATTAATCGCCATGGAATACAGGGCTTACTCGATAGTGGCGCTACGGTGACTTGTCTCGGGAAAGGATGCCTGGATTTTCTGGAAGCTGTAAAAATCGTAATTTATCCATATCAAGCAAAAATAAAGACAACAGACGGGCATCTTAACGGCATAATAGGCCAGTTGATTTCTTTCTTGTACCTACGTTAAAATTACCTTTGTTCCTCGGATTAGGTTTTATGAAAAATTTTAATTTACTGAGATTCGAAATAAACGCTTTGAGTTCACAAGGGGTAAGAGAGGATGACTTAGGTGAAACCGTATTCCCTCGCCTGCACGAACTGGAACCACGCCAACAACAGCGTTTGGAGGATGTAATCGAACTATACCCATGCTACACAAAAAGGGGCCTAGGAAAAACTTCCCTAGAAACTCATCATATAGACACGAGAAACGCGGTGCCAATAAAGGAGAAACATTATCCAGTATCACAAGCGGTTCAGAAGTTAATGTATGGGGAGTTGGATCGGATGCTATCCTTGGGAGTCATTCAGCCAAGTGAAAGCCCCTGGAATAATCGGATCACCTTCATACAGAAAGGGGAAAAGGTTAGAATTTGTTTGGATGCTCGGCGGCTGAATGATCTGACCGTAAAGGACGTCTATCCGCTTCCCCATATTGAAGGGCTTCTGAATCGTCTAGGTGATACCCCTTATATCTCCAGTATAGACCTGAAGGACGCGTTCTGGCAGATACCCTTAGCAGAGACGAGCCAAGAGAAAACAGCCTTTACTGTGCCTGGAAGACCCAAAGGCTATGCCGTTTAATGGACAGGGTTATTCCAGCACGATTGAGGGAAAGGGACTACCTGTTGGTGGTATTGCCAGACTTTGACGGTCACTTTGAAAATTCTCCGAGAAGTGTCTAAGTGTTTGGATAACGATGGCCTAACAATTAACGTGAGCAAATCCAAATTCTGCTGCAAAGAGTTCAAATTCCTTGGCTACATAGTGAGAGAGGGGAAATTGAAACCAGACCCCGACAAAATACAGGCGATAGACAACATGAAATATCCGACAACAGTTAAGCAAGTCCGGAGCTTTATGGGAACCACCGAGTGGTATCGGAGGTTTGTCCTCAATTACGCCACTATCACTGCACCTTAATAAGGCCAAAAATTTTGTTTTTACCGAAGAAGCTGAGGCCGCTTTCGACAAGCTCAAAAGGTGCCTAACTGATACTCCCGTTTTGAGGCATCCAGATTTCAATAAAAGTTTTTATATCCAGTGTGACGCATCTGTCATCGGCATGGGGGCAGTACTATTTCAGAGAGATGACCAAGAAGGAGAGCACCCCATAGCGTATTTTCAAAAAACTGTCAACGGCCCAAAAGAATTACTCCGTCACGGAACGTGAGTGT
Source organism: Tachina lurida (assembly GCA_944452675.1). NCBI lineage: Eukaryota > Metazoa > Arthropoda > Insecta > Diptera > Tachinidae > Tachina > Tachina lurida. The sequence goes on from OX101754.1 coordinate 80,636,034, forward strand.
CTCGCAGTAGTATCAGCGGCCAAACGTTTTCGGCCATACATGGAGTTGATGCAGTTCGTGATAATCACAGACCATTCCAGTCTAAAATGGCTGATGTCACAGCGGGATCTGAGCGGAAGACTGACGAGTTGAAGCTTGCAATTGCAGACCTATTCGTTTACGATAGAGCATCGAAAGGGTAATCAAAACGTAGTTCCCGACACCCTGTCTAGGTATGCGGTAGATAGCTTGAGAACCACAGGCAAAATGTTAGACTTGTCATCCCCGAATTCGATTCAGAAGACTATCGACAACTAATAGAAAACATCGAGAAAAATCAAAGAAGTCTACCAGACTTAAAAGTTGTTGACAGACGGGTGTATAAACGATCATACTGCTTGAATGGAGATGCAAGTAGAGAACAATATAGTTGGAAACTGTGCATACCGGTGTGTTAAATTATACTTGTTATAATTATACTTGTTAATTCTAATTGTAATTCAATCACATGAGTTGTCATTTATATTTAATTTAATTTTTCTAATTTTTTCACTTCATATATAAAAATTCAATTGCATAAGTTTGTTTTTTTTAATAAAAATAAATAAATATTATTTTTAAACCTGCGCGTATTAATAAAAGGTTATGGGCGATAGCAAGCGTGAATTATCTCACGGTGTCTTACAATTCCGTGGAGAAAACTTTCAAACCTTTCGTGTACTGATGTACTTAGATTCTTTGAATCTTTTGGATGCTATCAATAATCTTCCACCAGCTGACGCTGCGTTAGCTGAATCGTTTTTGCTAAAGGACAAGAAAGCTAAAGGGGCTTTGGTTAGTTTGATTGCTGACGAATACCTGGAATGCGTTCGAGATAAAACTGCAGCTAAGCACATGTGGTCTGCATTGCAAGATACATATGCTAAGAAGTCGATTACAAGCCAGACCTTGCTAAGAAAGCAGTTAGCTTTATTGCGAATGAAGTCAAATGATGATCTACGAAAATATCTTTTAATTTTTGATGATATTATAAGAAAGCTAAAAACTTCTGGTGCTCAACTATCTGAAAACGATATTGTTGCTCAATTATTTGTCACACTACCCGATAGCTTTGACCCAGTGGTGGCTGCTTTGGAAAATATGAAGGAGTCAGATTTAACTATTGAAATAGTCAAGCAGAGGCTGCTTGCAGAAGATGCTAAAAGGCAAGGTCGTTTTGATTCCGAAGTAACAAAAACAAGATCGTTTAGCAGTGAAAAGAAATTTAATAAATTTATTGGTGTTTGTTTTCGTTGCAAAAAGAAGGGGCATAAACAAAAGGATTGTCGTGTTCGTTTAGGTACAGGTAATAGAAAAGCAAATACTGCATCAACTTCGCAATCAATTTGTTTATGTCTGGATTTTTAACAAAAATCAATTGAAATCGCAAAATAATCTAAAATTCAAAATAGACTCTGGTGCAACGGATCACATGTGTAAGAATGAGAAGTGCTTTGATTATTTAGACAAACTGGAATATCCTATTGGTATAAGTGTTGCTAAATACAAAAAGAAGTTAATGGCAACTCATCGTGGCGGTGTTAATGCGAAGTTTGGTAATATAAAAGACATTCTATATGTTCCAGGTCTTCGAGACAATCTCTTGTCTGTTCCAAAACTGACAGAAAACGGAATAAATGTTGAGTTTTATAAAAATATGGCTGTATTCAAGAAAAATAAAGTTGTCGTCATGAAAGCTTATAAGAATGGAAGTTTATATGAACTGAATTTGAGACTTAAAACCTACAAAGAAGCCAACATATCTACGGTAGAAATAAATAAATTATGGCACTCAAGAATGGCTCACGCAAGCGATGCGAGTTTGCAAGAACTAGTACGCAACAAGATGGCTGAAGGTATTGATAGTTTCTCCCCTGTTGGTTTATGTGATATATGTATTCAAGGTAAACAATGCCGTAGTCCTTTTATTGGAAGTCGTCCAAAATCAAATCGTGTTCTAGAGAGAATACATATATAATATGTGGACCTTTTGATCCACAAACTTGGGATGGTTATAAATATTTTGTAAGTTTTATTGATGACTTTAGTCACTTTACCTATATTTATCTGATGAAAAAAAAATCAGAGGTGTTTAAACATTTCGATGAATACGAATCAATGGCAACAGCTTTGCATAACGTTCCTTTATCTATGGTAACAGTAGACCAGGGTCGAGAGTACATGTCCAAAGAAGCTATAGCATATTTTAAGAGAAAAGGTATTCAAATCCAAACCTCTGTAGCTTATACTCCACAGCAGAACGGAGTTGCAGAAAGATTGAATCGAACTTTAGTGGAAAAGATACGATCACTGTTACTTGAGGCAAGCGCACCTAAGTTTTTGTGGGGTGAAGCTGCATTAACAGCAACTAATTTAATAAATAGATGCCCAACTTAAGCGCTAGAAAGTCGAAAAACTCCATCAGAAATATGGTATAATAGCAAACCAAACGTCTCAAAATTAAACATTTTTGGCTGCAAAGCTTTTGCATGGGTCCCACATCAGGTTAGAAAGAAATTAGATAGAAAATCTGTTGAAATGGTGATGATGGGTTATACTTCAAATGGGTATAGATTATGGAATAAGAATACGAGAATGGTAGTAATATCTAGAGATGTGCGTTTTGATGAGTCAATATTTCCATTTAAGAAAGAAGAAAAAGAAACTTCGAATGCAGATATTCGGATTACGTATGAAAGAAACGAACAAGAGGGGGAATCCTCAGATAATATCAGTGTCGTTTCTGACAATATTGATGGAAATTCAAATTTACTTACTGATGATAGTTCAGATTCTTTTGAAAATGAGAATAAAGACAAAGATGAAGATAGAAATAAACTAGAAAATGACAATGAAGGTCAAGATAATGTCAGAAGGAGTGAACGAATCAAAAATAAGATTCTTGGATGCATAACAGGTCATGCAAATTCTGCAATTGCATATTCTAGCCTTTTGGAACCTGAAACCTTTAAAGAAATTGAGAATAGTCCAGATAAATTTAAGTGGTTAGAAGCAGTGACAAACGAGCTCGAAGCAATGAAGAAAAATAAAGTATGGCACTTGGTTCCTCGTCCAGATCAGAAAAAGCTTCTTAAGTCCAGGTGGGTCTTTCGAATTAAAGAAGATGCAAATGGAGTCCCAATCCGATACAAAGCACGTTTAGTAGCGAAAGGATTTCTTCAAAGAGCTGGTATAGATTATGAGGAAACTTACTCTCTAGTAGCTAAACTCTCCACTATTCGAATATTACTAGCCGTTAGTGTTAAAAAGGGTTTATATTTACATCAACTTGATGTTAAAACCGCATTTTTGTATGGAAGCTTAAAAGAAGATATTTTTATGGAAATTCCAGACGGCCTAGAAGCTCCTTCAACTCATGTATGTAAACTTAATAAGTCAATTTATGGACTTAAGCAAAGCCCACGATGTTGGTATACGAAATTTGATCATTTCCTGATTCAATTAAAGTTTAATCGCTCAAAGCATGACTCTTGCCTATACACAAAATTTAAAGATAAATACGTCCTATACTTACTTGTTTATGTTGATGATGTTTTGATCGCAGGAGATAACGTAAACGCGATAGAAAGTCTTAAGAGAAAGCTGAGTTCTGTTTTCGAAATGTCAGATTGTGGCCCACTGCAGTACTATCTGGGAACAAGAATTGAATATGATAGACAACATGGTATAATGAAGCTAAGTCAGCACTCAATTATTGAAAGGATTTTTTTTTAATACATGATTTTTATTTTTGTATCTTCATATATGAACTAACAATAAGTATTCAAATCTTAAATCTAAAAATATAATTAGGCCCGACCAGTGTCGGACATAAGCTTAGTAATAGTTATATATAATACATAAGTAGTGATAATCAAAAGGAAAAAAAAATAAAAGTATTTTCAAGAAGTCCCATCTGGAGTGCTGTGAATAAGAGCCCTTGTGTCCCTCTTTTTTAGGCGGATGTGTCCAGTAAAGTTCAAAATATTACGGGCAAGCGAATTAGGATGTGACTCGAGTTTTGTTAAATATTTGCCTGCGTATTTTGCAATTTCTTGTCACTAGTGGCATATTTAAATCACGATGTATATTTGAATTTTTTATATACCATGGAGCTGATGTTATTAGCCGTAAAATTTTGTTTTGCCTTCGTTGGATTCTCTCGACATTAGAAGCTGAAGCAGTACCCCAAAGCTGAATTCCGTAGCACCATATAGGTTTTAAGAGCGACTTGTATATTAAAAGTTTACAATCTAGGGTGAGGGTTGACTTTCTACCAACCAGCCAATATATCTGAGTTATTTTAAGTTTCATTTGCGTTAGCTTAGAGTCAATGTGGTATTTCCATGTGAGCCTTCGATCAAGATGTATACCAAGGTATTTCACATGTAAGTTTTGAGGAACAATTTGATTATTGATTGTAATGGAGGAACAAGTGTCTTTTCTTAAGGTAAATGTTACCTGAGCACACTTCTGTTCGTTTACCTTTATTCTCCACATGTTTAACCATAGTTCTAGCTGAGTAATATGTTGCTGAAGATATCGGGAAGCCTCATGAGGGTTTTCGTACATACTAAGGCAGGCTGTATCATCGGCAAACGTAGATGTATGGATATTGCTGCTCAAAGGCATATCACAAGTATAAATCAAATATAAAACTGGCCCCAGTATACTCCCCTGTGGCACACCGGATGAGATTATTTCAGGCGTACTCAACAGTGTATCTATCATTAAGTTCCATATAAATGGACCACAAATAGAACCCTGAGGACAACCAATAACAATATTCTTCCAAACCGTTTCATTGGCACCATCCACATAAGCTTTTCTGTCACAAAAGTAACTACTCCAAAGAGCAAGCTCCCGACAACCTACAGAACGCAGTCTGTCCAGAACCTTACTCCACAGGAGGTGATCAAACGCACCCTTAAAATCCACAAATATGCCCAGAACATATCTGTCAGACGATTCCTCCACACATCGCATAACGTGTTGCCACGCATCCTCAACTGAATCATTCACCTTAACCATCCAGCTGTCCATCTGCATAACCTGGTCATCTATCGTCAGTGCCCTAAAGTCCCTTAATAGCTGCGAATGCTCAGCCACCCTAAAACTGTCAACGTACCCGTCCCAGTTCACACCGTGAAGACGCCACCCACGTGGCAGCGCAGTCTGTTCAGTCCGTCCCCGATAAGTAATCACAATCTCAAGAAGATTATGATCGATAACGCCCACCTGTCACACACCCTCCTCCTAGTGTCAAAAGCAGTCATCGCCGCCCTGTTGGCAGCTGTTACGTCAATGTCACTAACGCCCGCAGGCCCATCAAAGGTATGCAAATAACTCGGCTCCTTAAGAACTCCGACGCTCATAGTGACCATCCATGTATAATGCGCAAATTGTCCATGATTATTCTAACGTCTCGCGTTTGCAGCTGCTCTCCTTGGCCGCGCTATAAAACGGAACCACTTTATATATACGCCCTTTAAAACCAACACATTCAACACCTTATTGGTGACCTCAAGCATGATGTTCATCTGACCACCAGCCCTCACCATCCATAGCTTAGACACTAAGTGAACGCTCCTTGTGAACCTCCCGTGGGACATTTCCTCCTTCAGGCTCATCTCGTACAACTCAGCCATGAATTCGGCAGTAGAGATCTCCGAATGTACACGTTGTACGACGACCCTAGGTCCCAGCTTATCGTTCACATCAACCTCCAAACCCACCTCAGCGAACTTGACATTTGCCGCAATCTTCTCCCTTTCAGCAACAGATGGGGCGCGGATAACAGCACCCCCTTCCCTCAATGGCCGAATACCATGCACTCGCACACCAAGTGTGGGTCCAACCTACCCTACTACCTTGTTGACGACGTCCTTGGAAGATTCACCCTTACCACGAACAACAGCCGACCAGGTCTCAACAGGTTTCACCACTGGGGCAGCAGCAGTAGCAACAACAGCAACACCAGCAGCAGAAGTAGCACCACGATCATCAACAGGCGCCGCATTATTGGGCACACGGGCTGCAACACCACGCATCGTGGCGGAAGTACCAGCGTCCAGCACGTCAAGACGTCCCCGCAACCGCTCATTTTCGGCGACCAGTCGCATCAAAAGCGACTCATAACGAGCCGAAAATGACATTACGCCACGAGCAATGCCCTTATCCACCGCATCCCCAAGCACCAGATCCGTCAGCCCGCCAGTTATCGCCTTCATGTCACCAATGGGATCACCCTGCGACAATCTAGAAGTTGGCTTCTTCTTCTGGCGGCTCACTCTCCTCCTCTGAAGTGTCTCATCAATGTCAGAGAAAGCACTGACAAACACTTCATCGTCACCACCCGATTTGCCAGTAACAGCAGCTCCAGCACCACCAACAGCACCAGCAGCATCAGCACCACGCACCTTCTTCTGGGTTTTCGGCACTCGTGTCACTCACCTGAGCCCGCAGAGGCGTCATCGAGAGCGGCAAAGGAAAGGGATGGTCATCCGACGCAAAGTCGGAGGTATCCCCTTCAACGTCCTTCCTTTTCCCAGGTACCATGCAAAAGGCACTCAGCACAACCACGAGTTAATCGCCTATCCAATCAGGAAAAAACGCGAAAACAACCACAAAAATTGAGCAAATCTTCTATCAAAAATTCGGCAAATCTTTAATTTTTTGAGATGAGCAGCAGCTTAGCCAAGACACAAACCAGCAGTGACGACTAAGCAAAGCCACAAACCGTTTAGCCAAGATACAAACCCGTACGGAATTCCCAAAACCTTGACCAAAAATCCTAAAAATCCCAGAATTTCCCCGACACTTCCCCGGAAAATCAACGGAAACGCTGATTTTTTAAATTTTCTGAAAAACTTACCAGAGCGGCAACACTGAAGCAAATATTCTCGCAGACGACCTTACTGCCGGAGTTTGCCCTTGAGACATCAAATATTACAAAAACCGTTTGTTCTTACTGCCGGAATTTCACCTTGGCAGTTTTAATGATTTTTTCTTCTTCGCACTTTGTTTATTTTATTAATTTTGCACAACTATACATACATACATGTATGGGATTTTATTGAACTATATCACCGGAGAATAAATCGATTATAGCTCCGGTGTAAGTCAATGGATTTTCTTCCGCACTTCACTACCCGAACTGCCAGGGAAACCGTACAGCGAGCGCGACACAAGCAGGGACGGAAGCGCGTTCAGCGAACCAACGTCCCCGGAACTAGGAGGAAATAATTTGATTTCACCAGTAGACACAAGGCCAAAACTAATCACCGATGTACAGCTTATCAATCAAAATGAATCGAACCTTAAAATAAGTTTGACGAGTAGCCAACGAATAGAACCAAAAAACAACCCATTACAAGTCGGTACGGGTGAGACAGCAGGAATATAAGGAAGCGAGAGATAGAATATTTGGACCGTCGGAATGGATAATGAAAACCAGAAAACGTAGCAAGATTAGGAAACAAGTTAGGTTTGAAATTGCGGAGTCCAGCATATACGAAGGGCCCGACACTAGGATTTACGCGGAAATTTAAATTAATCGCCATGGAATACAGGGCTTACTCGATAGTGGCGCTACGGTGACTTGTCTCGGGAAAGGATGCCTGGATTTTCTGGAAGCTGTAAAAATCGTAATTTATCCATATCAAGCAAAAATAAAGACAACAGACGGGCATCTTAACGGCATAATAGGCCAGTTGATTTCTTTCTTGTACCTACGTTAAAATTACCTTTGTTCCTCGGATTAGGTTTTATGAAAAATTTTAATTTACTGAGATTCGAAATAAACGCTTTGAGTTCACAAGGGGTAAGAGAGGATGACTTAGGTGAAACCGTATTCCCTCGCCTGCACGAACTGGAACCACGCCAACAACAGCGTTTGGAGGATGTAATCGAACTATACCCATGCTACACAAAAAGGGGCATAGGAAAAACTTCCCTAGAAACTCATCATATAGACACGAGAAACGCGGTGCCAATAAAGGAGAAACATTATCCAGTATCACAAGCGGTTCAGAAGTTAATGTATGGGGAGTTGGATCGGATGCTATCCTTGGGAGTCATTCAGCCAAGTGAAAGCCCCTGGAATAATCGGATCACCTTCATACAGAAAGGGGAAAAGGTTAGAATTTGTTTGGATGCTCGGCGGCTGAATGATCTGACCGTAAAGGACGTCTATCCGCTTCCCCATATTGAAGGGCTTCTGAATCGTCTAGGTGATACCCCTTATATCTCCAGTATAGACCTGAAGGACGCGTTCTGGCAGATACCCTTAGCAGAGACGAGCCAAGAGAAAACAGCCTTTACTGTGCCTGGAAGACCCAAAGGCTATGCCGTTTAATGGACAGGGTTATTCCAGCACGATTGAGGGAAAGGGACTACCTGTTGGTGGTATTGCCAGACTTTGACGGTCACTTTGAAAATTCTCCGAGAAGTGTCTAAGTGTTTGGATAACGATGGCCTAACAATTAACGTGAGCAAATCCAAATTCTGCTGCAAAGAGTTCAAATTCCTTGGCTACATAGTGAGAGAGGGGAAATTGAAACCAGACCCCGACAAAATACAGGCGATAGACAACATGAAATATCCGACAACAGTTAAGCAAGTCCGGAGTTTTATGGGAACCACCGAGTGGTATCGGAGGTTTGTCCTCAATTACGCCACTATCACTGCACCTTAATAAGGCCAAAAATTTTGTTTTTACCGAAGAAGCTGAGGCCGCTTTCGACAAGCTCAAAAGGTGCCTAATTGATACTCCCGTTTTGACGCATCCAGATTTCAATAAAAGTTTTTATATCCAGTGTGACGCATCTGCCATCGGCATGGGGGCAGTACTATTTCAGAGAGATGACCAAGAAGGAGAGCACCCCATAGCGTATTTTCAAAAAACTGTCAACGGCCCAAAAGAATTACTCCGTCACGGAACGTGAGTGTCTCGCAGTAGTATCAGCGGCCAAACGTTTTCGGCCATACGTGGAGATGATGCAGTTCGTGATAATCACAGACCATTCCAGTCTAAAATGGCTGATGTCACAGCGGGATCTGAGCGGAAGACTGACGAGTTGAAGCTTGCAATTGCAGACCTATTCGTTTACGATAGAGCATCGAAAGGGTAATCAAAACGTAGTTCCCGACACCCTGTCTAGGTATGCGGTAGATAGCTTGAGAACCACAGGCAAAATGTTAGACTTGTCATCCCCGAATTCGATTCAGAAGACTATCGACAACTAATAGAAAACATCGAGAAAAATCAAAGAAGTCTACCAGACTTAAAAGTTGTTGACAGACGGGTGTATAAACGATCATACTGCTTGAATGGAGATGCAAGTAGAGAACAATATAGTTGGAAACTGTGCATACCGTTGTGTTAAATTATACTTGTTATAATTATACTTGTTAATTCTAATTGTAATTCAATAACATGAGTTGTCATTTATATTTAATTTAATTTTTCTAATTTTTTCACTTCATACATAAAAATTCAATTGCATAAGTTTGTTTTTTTTTAATAAAAATAAATAAATATTATTTTTAAACCTGCGCGTATTAATAAAAGGTTATGGGCGATAGCAAGCGTGAATTATCTCACGGTGTCTTACAATTCCGTGGAGAAAACTTTCAAACCTTTCGTGTACTGATGTACTTAGATTCTTTGAATCTTTTGGATGCTATCAATAATCTTCCACCAGCTGACGCTGCGTTAGCTGAATCGTTTTTGCTAAAGGACAAGAAAGCTAAAGGGGCTTTGGTTAGTTTGATTGCTGACGAATACCTGGAATGCGTTCGAGATAAAACTGCAGCTAAGCACATGTGGTCGATTACAAGCCAGACCTTGCTAAGAAAGCAGTTAGCTTTATTGCGAATGAAGTCAAATGATGATCTACGAAAATATCTTTTAATTTTTGATGATATTATAAGAAAGCTAAAAACTTCTGGTGCTCAACTATCTGAAAACGATATTGTTGCTCAATTATTTGTCACACTACCCGATAGCTTTGACCCAGTGGTGGCTGCTTTGGAAAATATGAAGGAGTCGGATTTAACTATTGAAATAGTCAAGCAGAGGCTGCTTGCAGAAGATGCTAAAAGGCAAGATCGTTTTGATTCCGAAGTAACAAAAACAAGAGCGTTTAGCAGTGAAAAGAAATTTAATAAATTTATTGGTGTTTGTTTTCGTTGCAAAAAGAAGGGGCATAAACAAAAGGATTGTCGTGTTCGTTTAGGTACAGGTAATAGAAAAGCAAATACTGCATCAACTTCGCAATCAATTTGTTTATGTCTGGATTTTTAACAAAAATCAATTGAAATCGCAAAATAATCTAAAATTCAAAATAGACTCTGGTGCAACGGATCACATGTGTAAGAATGAGAAGTGCTTTGATTATTTAGACAAACTGGAATATCCTATTGGTATAAGTGTTGCTAAATACAAAAAGAAGTTAATGGCAACTCATCGTGGCGGTGTTAATGCGAAGTTTGGTAATATAAAAGACATTCTATATGTTCCAGGTCTTCGAGACAATCTCTTGTCTGTTCCAAAACTGACAGAAAACGGAATAAATGTTGAGTTTTATAAAAATATGGCTGTATTCAAGAAAAATAAAGTTGTCGTCATGAAAGCTAATAAGAATGGAAGTTTATATGAACTGAATTTGAGACTTAAAACCTACAAAGAAGCCAACATATCTACGGTAGAAATAAATAAATTATGGCACTCAAGAATGGCTCACGCAAGCGATGCGAGTTTGCAAGAACTAGTACGCAACAAGATGGCTGAAGGTATTGATAGTTTCTCCCCTGTTGGTTTATGTGATATATGTATTCAAGGTAAACAATGCCGTAGTCCTTTTATTGGAAGTCGTCCAAAATCAAATCGTGTTCTAGAGAGAATACATACATAATATGTGGACCTTTTGATCCACAAACTTGGGATGGTTATAAATATTTTGTAAGTTTTATTGATGACTTTAGTCACTTTACCTATATTTATCTGATGAAAAAAAAATCAGAGGTGTTTAAACATTTCGATGAATACGAATCAATGGCAACAGCTTTGCATAACGTTCCTTTATCTATGGTAACAGTAGACCAGGGTCGAGAGTACATGTCCAAAGAAGCTATAGCATATTTTAAGAGAAAAGGTATTCAAATCCAAACCTCTGTAGCTTATACTCCACAGCAGAACGGAGTTGCAGAAAGATTGAATCGAACTTTAGTGGAAAAGATACGATCACTGTTACTTGAGGCAAGCGCACCTAAGTTTTTGTGGCGTGAAGCTGCATTAACAGCAACTAATTTAATAAATAGATGCCCAACTAAAACGCTAGAAAGTCGAAAAACTCCATCAGAAATATGGTATAATAGCAAACCAAACGTCTCAAAATTAAACATTTTTGGCTGCAAAGCTTTTGCATGGGTCCCACATCAGGTTAGAAAGAAATTAGATAGAAAATCTGTTGAAATGGTGATGATGGGTTATACTTCAAATGGGTATAGATTATGGAATAAGAATACGAGAATGGTAGTAATATCTAGAGATGTGCGTTTTGATGAGTCAATATTTCCATTTAAGAAAGAAGAAAAAGAAACTTCGAATGCAGATATTCTGATTACGTATGAAAGAAACGAACAAGAGGGGGAATCCTCAGATAATATCAGTGTCGTTTCTGACAATATTGATGGAAATTCAAATTTACTTACTGATGATAGTTCAGATTCTTTTGAAAATGAGAATAAAGACAAAGATGAAGATAGAAATAAACTAGAAAATGACAATGAAGGTCAAGATAATGTCAGAAGGAGTGAACGAATCAAAAATAAGATTCTTGGATGCATAACAGGTCATGCAAATTCTGCAATTGCATATTCTAGCCTTTTGGAACCTGAAACCTTTAAAGAAATTGAGAATAGTCCAGATAAATTTAAGTGGTTAGAAGCAGTGACAAACGAGCTCGAAGCAATGAAGAAAAATAAAGTATGGCACTTGGTTCCTCGTCCAGATCAGAAAAAGCTTCTTAAGTCCAGGTGGGTCTTTCGAATTAAAGAAGATGCAAATGGAGTCCCAATCCGATACAAAGCACGTTTAGTAGCGAAAGGATTTCTTCAAAGAGCTGGTATAGGTTATGAGGAAACTTACTCTCTAGTAGCTAAACTCTCCACTATTCGAATATTGCTAGCCGTTAGTGTTAAAAAGGGTTTATACTTACATCAACTTGATGTTAAAACCGCATTTTTGTATGGAAGCTTAAAAGAAGATATTTTTATGGAAATTCCAGACGGCCTAGAAGCTCCTTCAACTCATGTATGTAAACTTAATAAGTCAATTTATGGACTTAAGCAAAGCCCACGATGTTGGTATACGAAATTTGATCATTTCCTGATTCAATTAAAGTTTAATCGCTCAAAGCATGACTCTTGCCTATACACAAAATTTAAAGATAAATACGTCCTATACTTACTTGTTTATGTTGATGATGTTTTGATCGCAGGAGATAACGTAAACGCGATAGAAAGTCTTAAGAGAAAGCTGAGTTCTGTTTTCGAAATGTCAGATTGTGGCCCACTGCAGTACTATCTGGGAACAAGAATTGAATATGATAGACAACATGGTATAATGAAGCTAAGTCAGCACTCAATTATTGAAAGGATTTTTTTTAATACATGATTTTTATTTTTGTATCTTCATATATGAACTAACAATAAGTATTCAAATCTTAAATCTAAAAATATAATTAGGCCCGACCAGTGTCGGACATAAGCTTAGTAATAGTTATATATAATACATAAGTAGTGATAATCAAAAGGAAAAAAAAAATAAAAGTATTTTCAAGAAGTCCCATCTGGAGTGCTGTGAATAAGAGCCCTTGTGTCCCTCTTTTTTAGGCGGATGTGTCCAGTAAAGTTCAAAATATTACGGGCAAGCGAATTAGGATGTGACTCGAGTTTTGTTAAATATTTGCCTGCGTATTTTGCAATTTCTTGTCACTAGTGGCATATTTAAATCACGATGTATATTTGAATTTTTTATATACCATGGAGCTGATGTTATTAGCCGTAAAATTTTGTTTTGCCTTCGTTGGATTCTCTCGACATTAGAAGCTGAAGCAGTACCCCAAAGCTGAATTCCGTAGCACCATATAGGTTTTAAGAGCGACTTGTATATTAAAAGTTTACAATCTAGGGTGAGGGTTGACTTTCTACCAACCAGCCAATATATCTGAGTTAGTTTAAGTTTCATTTGCGTTAGCTTAGAGTCAATGTGGTATTTTCATGTGAGCCTTCGATCAAGATGTATACCAAGGTATTTCACATGTAAGTTTTGAGGAACAATTTGATTATTGATTGTAATGGAGGAACAAGTGTCTTTTCTTAAGGTAAATGTTACCTGAGCACACTTCTGTTCGTTTACCTTTATTCTCCACATGTTTAACCATAGTTCTAGCTGAGTAATATGTTGCTGAAGATATCGGGAAGCCTCATGAGGGTTTTCGTACATACTAAGGCAGGCTGTATCATCGGCAAACGTAGATGTATGGATATTGCTGCTCAAAGGCATATCACAAGTATAAATCAAATATAAAACTGGCCCCAGTATACTCCCCTGTGGCACACCGGATGAGATTATTTCAGGCGTACTCAACAGTGTATCTATCATTAAGTTCCATATAAATGGACCACAAATAGAACCCTGAGGACAACCAATAACAATATTCTTCCAAACCGTTTCATTGGCACCATCCACATAAGCTTTTCTGTCACAAAAGTAACTACTCCAAAGAGCAAGCTCCCGACAACCTACAGAACGCAGTCTGTCCAGAACCTTACTCCACAGGAGGTGATCAAACGCACCCTTAAAATCCACAAATATGCCCAGAACATATCTGTCAGACGATTCCTCCACACATCGCATAACGTGTTGCCACGCATCCTCAACTGAATCATTCACCTTAACCATCCAGCTGTCCATCTGCATAACCTGGTCATCTATCGTCAGTGCCCTAAAGTCCCTTAATAGCTGCGAATGCTCAGCCACCCTAAAACTGTCAACGTACCCGTCCCAGTTCACACCGTGAAGACGCCACCCACGTGGCAGCGCAGTCTGTTCAGTCCGTCCCCGATAAGTAATCACAATCTCAAGAAGATTATGATCGATAACGCCCACCTGTCACACACCCTCCTCCTAGTGTCAAAAGCAGTCATCGCCGCCCTGTTGGCAGCTGTTACGTCAATGTCACTAGCGCCCGCAGGCCCATCAAAGGTATGCAAATAACTCGGCTCCTTAAGAACTCCGACGCTCATAGTGACCATCCATGTATAATGCGCAAATTGTCCATGATTATTCTAACGTCTCGCGTTTGCAGCTGCTCTCCTTGGCCGCGCTATAAAACGGAACCACTTTATATATACGCCCTTTAAAACCAACACATCCAACACCTTATTGGTGACCTCAAGCATGATGTTCATCTGACCACCAGCCCTCACCATCCATAGCTTAGACACTAAGTGAACGCTCCTTGTGAACCTCCCGTGGGACATTTCCTCCTTCAGGCTCATCTCGTACAACTCAGCCATGAATTCGGCAGTAGAGATCTCCGAATGTACACGTTGTACGACGACCCTAGGTCCCAGCTTATCGTTCACATCAACCTCCAAACCCACCTCAGCGAACTTGACATTTGCCGCAATCTTCTCCCTTTCAGCAACAGATGGGGCGCGGATAACAGCACCCCCTTCCCTCAATGGCCGAATACCATGCACTCGCACACCAAGTGTGGGTCCAACCTACCCTACTACCTTGTTGACGACGTCCTTGGAAGATTCACCCTTACCACGAACAACAGCCGACCAGGTCTCAACAGGTTTCACCACTGGGGCAGCAGCAGTAGCAACAACAGCAACACCAGCAGCAGAAGTAGCACCACGATCATCAACAGGCGCCGCATTATTGGGCACACGGGCTGCAACACCACGCATCGTGGCGGAAGTACCAGCGTCCAGCACGTCAAGACGTCCCCGCAACCGCTCATTTTCGGCGACCAGTCGCATCAAAAGCGACTCATAACGAGCCGAAAATGACATTACGCCACGAGCAATGCCCTTATCCACCGCATCCCCAAGCACCAGATCCGTCAGCCCGCCAGTTATCGCCTTCATGTCACCAATGGGATCACCCTGCGACAATCTAGAAGTTGGCTTCTTCTTCTGGCGGCTCACTCTCCTCCTCTGAAGTGTCTCATCAATGTCAGAGAAAGCACTGACAAACACTTCATCGTCACCACCCGATTTGCCAGTAACAGCAGCTCCAGCACCACCAACAGCACCAGCAGCATCAGCACCACGCACCTTCTTCTGGGTTTTCGGCACTCGTGTCACTCACCTGAGCCCGCAGAGGCGTCATCGAGAGCGGCAAAGGAAAGGGATGGTCATCCGACGCAAAGTCGGAGGTATCCCCTTCAACGTCCTTCCTTTTCCCAGGTACCATGCAAAAGGCACTCAGCACAACCACGAGTTAATCGCCTATCCAATCAGGAAAAAACGCGAAAACAACCGCAAAAATTGAGCAAATCTTCTATCGAAAATTCGGCAAATCTTTAATTTTTTGAGATGAGCAGCAGCTTAGCCAAGACACAAACCAGCAGTGACGACTAAGCAAAGCCACAAACCGTTTAGCCAAGATACAAACCCGTACGGAATTCCCAAAACCTCGACCAAAAATCCTAAAAATCCCAGAATTTCCCCGACACTTCCCCGGAAAATCAACGGAAACGCTGATTTTTTAAATTTTCTGAAAAACTTACCAGAGCGGCAACACTGAAGCAAATATTCTCGCAGACGACCTTACTGCCGGAGTTTGCCCTTGAGACATCAAATATTACAAAAACCGTTTGTTCTTACTGCCGGAATTTCACCTTGGCAGTTTTAATGATTTTTTCTTCTTCGCACTTTGTTTATTTTATTAATTTTGCACAACTATACATACATACATGTATGGGATTTTATTGAACTATATCACCGGAGAATAAATCGATTATAGCTCCGGTGTAAGTCAATGGATTTTCTTCCGCACTTCACTACCCGAACTGCCAGGGAAACCGTACAGCGAGCGCGACACAAGCAGGGACGGAAGCGCGTTCAGCGAACCAACGTCCCCGGAACTAGGAGGAAATAATTTGATTTCACCAGTAGACACAAGGCCAAAACTAATCACCGATGTACAGCTTATCAATCAAAATGAATCGAACCCTAAAATAAGTTTGACGAGTAGCCAACGAATAGAACCGAAAAACAACCCATTACAAGTCGGTACGGGTGAGACAGCAGGAATATAAGGAAGCGAGAGATAGAATATTTGGACCGTCGGAATGGATAATGAAAACCAGAAAACGTAGCAAGATTAGGAAACAAGTTAGGTTTGAAATTGCGGAGTCCAGCATATACGAAGGGCCCGACACTAGGATTTACGCGGAAATTTAAATTAATCGCCATGGAATACAGGGCTTACTCGATAGTGGCGCTACGGTGACTTGTCTCGGGAAAGGATGCCTGGATTTTCTGGAAGCTGTAAAAATCGTAATTTATCCATATCAAGCAAAAATAAAGACAACAGACGGGCATCTTAACGGCATAATAGGCCAGTTGATTTCTTTCTTGTACCTACGTTAAAATTACCTTTGTTCCTCGGATTAGGTTTTATGAAAAATTTTAATTTACTGAGATTCGAAATAAACGCTTTGAGTTCACAAGGGGTAAGAGAGGATGACTTAGGTGAAACCGTATTCCCTCGCCTGCACGAACTGGAACCACGCCAACAACAGCGTTTGGAGGATGTAATCGAACTATACCCATGCTACACAAAAAGGGGCCTAGGAAAAACTTCCCTAGAAACTCATCATATAGACACGAGAAACGCGGTGCCAATAAAGGAGAAACATTATCCAGTATCACAAGCGGTTCAGAAGTTAATGTATGGGGAGTTGGATCGGATGCTATCCTTGGGAGTCATTCAGCCAAGTGAAAGCCCCTGGAATAATCGGATCACCTTCATACAGAAAGGGGAAAAGGTTAGAATTTGTTTGGATGCTCGGCGGCTGAATGATCTGACCGTAAAGGACGTCTATCCGCTTCCCCATATTGAAGGGCTTCTGAATCGTCTAGGTGATACCCCTTATATCTCCAGTATAGACCTGAAGGACGCGTTCTGGCAGATACCCTTAGCAGAGACGAGCCAAGAGAAAACAGCCTTTACTGTGCCTGGAAGACCCAAAGGCTATGCCGTTTAATGGACAGGGTTATTCCAGCACGATTGAGGGAAAGGGACTACCTGTTGGTGGTATTGCCAGACTTTGACGGTCACTTTGAAAATTCTCCGAGAAGTGTCTAAGTGTTTGGATAACGATGGCCTAACAATTAACGTGAGCAAATCCAAATTCTGCTGCAAAGAGTTCAAATTCCTTGGCTACATAGTGAGAGAGGGGAAATTGAAACCAGACCCCGACAAAATACAGGCGATAGACAACATGAAATATCCGACAACAGTTAAGCAAGTCCGGAGTTTTATGGGAACCACCGAGTGGTATCGGAGGTTTGTCCTCAATTACGCCACTATCACTGCACCTTAATAAGGCCAAAAATTTTGTTTTTACCGAAGAAGCTGAGGCCGCTTTCGACAAGCTCAAAAGGTGCCTAATTGATACTCCCGTTTTGACGCATCCAGATTTCAATAAAAGTTTTTATATCCAGTGTGACGCATCTGCCATCGGCATGGGGGCAGTACTATTTCAGAGAGATGACCAAGAAGGAGAGCACCCCATAGCGTATTTTCAAAAAACTGTCAACGGCCCAAAAGAATTACTCCGTCACGGAACGTGAGTGTCTCGCAGTAGTATCAGCGGGCAAACGTTTTCGGCCATACGTGGAGTTGATGCAGTTCGTGATAATCACAGACCGTTCCAGTCTAAAATGGCTGATGTCACAGCGGGATCTGAGCGGAAGACTGACGAGTTGAAGCTTGCAATTGCAGACCTATTCGTTTACGATAGAGCATCGAAAGGGTAATCAAAACGTAGTTCCCGACACCCTGTCTAGGTATGCGGTAGATAGCTTGAGAACCACAGGCAAAATGTTAGACTTGTCATCCCCGAATTCGATTCAGAAGACTATCGACAACTAATAGAAAACATCGAGAAAAATCAAAGAAGTCTACCAGACTTAAAAGTTGTTGACAGACGGGTGTATAAACGATCATACCGCTTGAATGGAGATGCAAGTAGAGAACAATATAGTTGGAAACTGTGCATACCGGTGTGTTAAATTATACTTGTTATAATTATACTTGTTAATTCTAATTGTAATTCAATAACATGAGTTGTCATTTATATTTAATTTAATTTTTCTAATTTTTTCACTTCATACATAAAAATTCAATTGCATAAGTTTGTTTTTTTTTAATAAAAATAAATAAATATTATTTTTAAACCTGCGCGTATTAATAAAAGGTTATGGGCGATAGCAAACGTGAATTATCTCACGGTGTCTTACAATTCCGTGGAGAAAACTTTCAAACCTTTCGTGTACTGATGTACTTAGATTCTTTGAATCTTTTGGATGCTATCAATAATCTTCCACCAGCTGACGCTGCGTTAGCTGAATCGTTTTTGCTAAAGGACAAGAAAGCTAAAGGGGCTTTGGTTAGTTTGATTGCTGACGAATACCTGGAATGCGTTCGAGATAAAACTGCAGCTAAGCACATGTGGTCGATTACAAGCCAGACCTTGCTAAGAAAGCAGTTAGCTTTATTGCGAATGAAGTCAAATGATGATCTACGAAAATATCTTTTAATTTTTGATGATATTATAAGAAAGCTAAAAACTTCTGGTGCTCAACTATCTGAAAACGATATTGTTGCTCAATTATTTGTCACACTACCCGATAGCTTTGACCCAGTGGTGGCTGCTTTGGAAAATATGAAGGAGTCGGATTTAACTATTGAAATAGTCAAGCAGAGGCTGCTTGCAGAAGATGCTAAAAGGCAAGATCGTTTTGATTCCGAAGTAACAAAAACAAGAGCGTTTAGCAGTGAAAAGAAATTTAATAAATTTATTGGTGTTTGTTTTCGTTGCAAAAAGAAGGGGCATAAACAAAAGGATTGTCGTGTTCGTTTAGGTACAGGTAATAGAAAAGCAAATACTGCATCAACTTCGCAATCAATTTGTTTATGTCTGGATTTTTAACAAAAATCAATTGAAATCGCAAAATAATCTAAAATTCAAAATAGACTCTGGTGCAACGGATCACATGTGTAAGAATGAGAAGTGCTTTGATTATTTAGACAAACTGGAATATCCTATTGGTATAAGTGTTGCTAAATACAAAAAGAAGTTAATGGCAACTCATCGTGGCGGTGTTAATGCGAAGTTTGGTAATATAAAAGACATTCTATATGTTCCAGGTCTTCGAGACAATCTCTTGTCTGTTCCAAAACTGACAGAAAACGGAATAAATGTTGAGTTTTATAAAAATATGGCTGTATTCAAGAAAAATAAAGTTGTCGTCATGAAAGCTAATAAGAATGGAAGTTTATATGAACTGAATTTGAGACTTAAAACCTACAAAGAAGCCAACATATCTACGGTAGAAATAAATAAATTATGGCACTCAAGAATGGCTCACGCAAGCGATGCGAGTTTGCAAGAACTAGTACGCAACAAGATGGCTGAAGGTATTGATAGTTTCTCCCCTGTTGGTTTATGTGATATATGTATTCAAGGTAAACAATGCCGTAGTCCTTTTATTGGAAGTCGTCCAAAATCAAATCGTGTTCTAGAGAGAATACATACATAATATGTGGACCTTTTGATCCACAAACTTGGGATGGTTATAAATATTTTGTAAGTTTTATTGATGACTTTAGTCACTTTACCTATATTTATCTGATGAAAAAAAAATCAGAGGTGTTTAAACATTTCGATGAATACGAATCAATGGCAACAGCTTTGCATAACGTTCCTTTATCTATGGTAACAGTAGACCAGGGTCGAGAGTACATGTCCAAAGAAGCTATAGCATATTTTAAGAGAAAAGGTATTCAAATCCAAACCTCTGTAGCTTATACTCCACAGCAGAACGGAGTTGCAGAAAGATTGAATCGAACTTTAGTGGAAAAGATACGATCACTGTTACTTGAGGCAAGCGCACCTAAGTTTTTGTGGCGTGAAGCTGCATTAACAGCAACTAATTTAATAAATAGATGCCCAACTAAAACGCTAGAAAGTCGAAAAACTCCATCAGAAATATGGTATAATAGCAAACCAAACGTCTCAAAATTAAACATTTTTGGTTGCAAAGCTTTTGCATGGGTCCCACATCAGGTTAGAAAGAAATTAGATAGAAAATCTGTTGAAATGGTGATGATGGGTTATACTTCAAATGGGTATAGATTATGGAATAAGAATACGAGAATGGTAGTAATATCTAGAGATGTGCGTTTTGATGAGTCAATATTTCCATTTAAGAAAGAAGAAAAAGAAACTTCGAATGCAGATATTCTGATTACGTATGAAAGAAACGAACAAGAGGGGAATCCTCAGATAATATCAGTGTCGTTTCTGACAATATTGATGGAAATTCAAATTTACTTACTGATGATAGTTCAGATTCTTTTGAAAATGAGAATAAAGACAAAGATGAAGATAGAAATAAACTAGAAAATGACAATGAAGGTCAAGATAATGTCAGAAGGAGTGAACGAATCAAAAATAAGATTCTTGGATGCATAACAGGTCATGCAAATTCTGCAATTGCATATTCTAGCCTTTTGGAACCTGAAACCTTTAAAGAAATTGAGAATAGTCCAGATAAATTTAAGTGGTTAGAAGCAGTGACAAACGAGCTCGAAGCAATGAAGAAAAATAAAGTATGGCACTTGGTTCCTCGTCCAGATCAGAAAAAGCTTCTTAAGTCCAGGTGGGTCTTTCGAATTAAAGAAGATGCAAATGGAGTCCCAATCCGATACAAAGCACGTTTAGTAGCGAAAGGATTTCTTCAAAGAGCTGGTATAGGTTATGAGGAAACTTACTCTCTAGTAGCTAAACTCTCCACTATTCGAATATTACTAGCCGTTAGTGTTAAAAAGGGTTTATACTTACATCAACTTGATGTTAAAACCGTATTTTTGTATGGAAGCTTAAAAGAAGATATTTTTATGGAAATTCCAGACGGCCTAGAAGCTCCTTCAACTCATGTATGTAAACTTAATAAGTCAATTTATGGACTTAAGCAAAGCCCACGATGTTGGTATACGAAATTTGATCATTTCCTGATTCAATTAAAGTTTAATCGCTCAAAGCATGACTCTTGCCTATACACAAAATTTAAAGATAAATACGTCCTATACTTACTTGTTTATGTTGATGATGTTTTGATCGCAGGAGATAACGTAAACGCGATAGAAAGTCTTAAGAGAAAGCTGAGTTCTGTTTTCGAAATGTCAGATTGTGGCCCACTGCAGTACTATCTGGGAACAAGAATTGAATATGATAGACAACATGGTATAATGAAGCTAAGTCAGCACTCAAATATTGAAAGGATTTTTTTTAATACATGATTTTTATTTTTGTATCTTCATATATGAACTAACAATAAGTATTCAAATCTTAAATCTAAAAATATAATTAGGCCCGACCAGTGTCGGACATAAGCTTAGTAATAGTTATATATAATACATAAGTAGTGATAATCAAAAGGAAAAAAAAATAAAAGTATTTTCAAGAAGTCCCATCTGGAGTGCTGTGAATAAGAGCCCTTGTGTCCCTCTTTTTTAGGCGGATGTTTTTTTTTTTTTTTTTTTTTTTTATGCATGATTTTTTATTTATTGTATCTTCATATATGAACTAACAATAAGTATTCAAATCTTAAATCTAAAAAATATAATTAGGCCCGACCAATGTCGGACATAAGCTTAGTAGTAGTTATATATAATACATATGTAAGTAGTGATAATCAAAAGGAAAAAAATAAAAGTATTTTCAAGAAGTCCCATCTGGAGTGCTTTGAATAAGAGCCAATGTGTCCCTCTTTTTTAGGCGGATGTGTCCAGTAAAGTTCGAAATATTACGGGCAAGCGGATTAGGATGTGACTCGAGTTTTGTTAAATATTTGCCAGCGTATTTTGCAATTTCTTCAGTCACTAGTGGCATATTCAAATCACGATGTATATTTGAATTTTTGATGTACCATGGAGCCGATGCACCATATTGGCTTTAAAAGCGACTTGTATATTAAAAGTTTACAGTCTAGGCTAAGTGTTGAATTTCGACCAATCAGCCAATGTACCTGAGTTAGTTTAATTTTCATTTGAGTTAACTTAGAATCAATGTGGTGTTTCCATGTAAGTCGTCGATCAAGGTGTATACCAAGATATTTCACATGTGAATGTTGAGAAACAACTTGATTGTTAATCCGAATGGGGGAACAAGTATCTCTTCGTAAAGTAAATGTTACTTGAACACACTTTTGTTCATTTACCTTGATTCTCCATAAGTTTAACCAAAGCTCCATCTGGCTAATGTGTTCCTGGAGTTTGCGGGATGCCTCATCAGGGTTTTCATGCATACTAAGGCAGGCTGTATCGTCGGCAAATGTGGAAGTATGGATACTACTGCTCACAGGCATATCACAAGTATAAATTAAATATAAAACTGGTCCCAGTATACTCCCCTGTGGCACACCAGATGAAATTGTTTCAGGCCTACTTGTAAAGTCTCCTTCCTCAACATTGAACTTCCTGGCAATAATATAACTTTCCAGCAGATTTAGAATGTTTATTGGTAAGTAAGTCTTCAATTTTAAAATAAGGCCTTCATGCCACACTTTATCAAATGCCTGGGAAACGTCAATGAACAGAGCAGAGCAATACTTTTTTCCCTCAAAAGTTCTTCTTATAAATTGAACTAATCTGTGAGTTTGTTCAATGGTGCTATGCTGACTTCTAAAACCAAATTGATGGTCTGGTATGCACCCACTACTAACTAGAATTGGGGACAATTTTGTCATGAGCAGTTTTTCGAAAAGCTTTGACATTGTTGACAGTAAACTTATTGGCCTATATGACTCAGCTTTGGTAAGATCTTTGCCCGGCCTTGGAATCATTTTAACCTTGGCAAGCTTCCAGCTGTTCCAGTCGTAAAATGGCATTAAAAATGAATAACAGGATTCTAATAGCTATACGAGGCAACATTATCAGCATCTGGTTACTAATTTCATCAATACCCGGAGCTTTTTTCGGGTTGAGTTCAGCAATTAGTTTTTGTACATCACGCGTCTTAAATTTTATTGGTCGGGGGGTAGCGCAACTACATTTGACAAATCAACAGCACCAGAACATTTGTTTGGGGTAAATACGGATTTAAAATGCTCACCAAATATTTTACCTTTTTCAGTATCGCTTCTTGTCCAACCTCTTGTAGATGTGCGCAGAGGTGGTTTAAACTCAACTGGTGTGTTAAGCTTTCTAGCAGCGCGCCACAAAGAGTAATTAGATGCTGTGTGTGACATCAAGACTTTCCAAATAATTTTTAAGAGATGCAGTTTTTTCAAATGCAAGCCACTCTTGGAGTCGTTTAGTACACTCTTTAAATCTGATTTTAAGTTGGTGTGATCTGTGGTGTTGCCATTCTCTTCTAGCTCTTCTTTTTTCACTTACGAGACGTTCAGTATCCGTAGAATAAATTCTATTTAACCTAGTCTGCGAATGGGCGGTATTGGCATGTTCAGCAGCCTGTTTAATATTTTCATAAAGGTTGGCAATGTTAGATTCAATATCATCATGTGTTCTTAGCGTAATATTTTCCTTGCAATGACTACTAAGATATTTTTTAAATCGCAGCGAATTAACACGATTTATCAAATTCGCATATAAGTTAGGTAAATCACTGTTTAATAGGCTACAAATTGTAACGACCGTGGGAGAGTGATCGGACGAGAGATCTAGAGAAGCTTCAATTTGAATTAAATCCCTAGAGATATTTTTCATAACGCCAAAATCTATTACATCCGGAATTTTATTTATGTCAGTAGGTCAATAAGTGGGCTCCCCACTCGAAATGATATCCAAGCCCATTTTGGAAATTGTATTGAACAACGCTCGACCTCTGGGTGTAATAAGACGCGAATCCCAGAACGTGTGTTTAGCATTATAGTCGCCAGCTGCTACGAAACAAGGGCCCAGAGATTTGTAAAAATCCTCGTATTGATCCTCAGTATGAAAAAATTAGTGCAAAAATTTTCGACACAAATATTCGTTGCTTGTAAATGTTCTTCACAAATGTTGTCAATAATATAATGCTTGAGTCTTGACTTTATTAAAATTGCTGATCCACCGCATGCTCTTCCTCTCGGGTCCTTTGAATCATATAAGGTGTAGCCATAAATTTTAAAAAGGCTTCTCGAAGTCAAATGAGTCTCAGAGACCAACATTATATCAATATTTTTTTCCGTGAGGAAGTGCTCAAGTTCATTTTTATGTTGGCGAATGCCGTTTGCGTTCCAGAAACATATTTTTAACGTGTTCATGGTTTGTTAACTAAAGCTTGAAGCAATGTATTCTGCATTCGCAGCATTTCTTGCATCATGCTAATCATATTTGTTGTAAAATTGTTTATAGTTTGCACCAGATTTTCAATAGTAGCTTCAAGGCGATTAAAATTAAAGCCTGAGTTTGTATTTGTTGAAGTACGTGAATTAACTGGTTGGCTCACTTGGGCAAGAGTGGCAGAGTAAGTGTTTTGCTGTTTGTGCCGGAGCTACTTTAGGTTTTTGCCCCATAGTATTTTTAACGAAAGAATACACAGGACATCCCCTATAGTTAGCGGTGTGATTACCTCCACAATTACTGCATTTTTTTCTGCTTGATCTTTTGGTTTAGTACAACTAGCAGTACCGTGCAATTCACCGCAAATAACACAAACTGTAAGTAATTTGCAGTAAGTTTTTGTGTGGCCATATTCTTGACAATTATGGCACTGTACGGGTCGAGAACGCTTGTGTGGTTCTTCAACTGTTATTTTTCGGTATAAAAGATATTTTAAATTATAAATTGGGTGCGTCTCATTTTTTCTCAATTTTATATCATTCGGCTCATGTTCAACGCGAAATAGAGGCTGGGGGATCTTCTCCCTATTTATTATATTGGAAACATTTTGTACCTTAAATCCCTGGAGGACGAGTGCATCTTTTATTTCTTCGGGAACAACATAAGAATCTATGCCCTTCAATACGATCTGCAGACCTTTAGCACTCTTAAGCTGGTATGTGTGGAGACTTGTTTTATTTTTTTCACATTCAGAAACCATTTTGCGGAAATCTGTTTCGTCATAAATTTGAATTTTTGTATCATCGATATTGCCACGTTTTATTGGAACAATGTGAAATTTATTCTCACCAATGACCGAAATTAGTTTCTTAATAAGAGCGTTTGAATTTTTTTCTCTCAAATAGATTGGTGGCGGCTTGGAGGTTTTGTTCGCGGATATATCAGGTGTGTCGTTGTCATCTTGCAATATTTGAAAACGATTAATGGAGGATGCGCTGTTATCCCTAGATACCTTTGAAGCAGATGTAATTTTAGTAGAATTTGGGCTTCGCCCGCGCTTTCCCACAATAATATATCGGTCCATTCCGACTTGGACCTTGGGTTTTGGGCTACCCTTATTTACAGTGACTAATTGGGTAAGTGATGAATCGGATGATATCGCTGATTTAAATGACGAAGTAATAGGCAACTGTAATGTTAACGAATCACTGATTGGCATTGGACAATGCGAAGTTGATCGCTGACGAAAAATTGGCTTAGATGTTAAAAAAAGTCTATCATCAGGTTTATTATTTAGTTTGTTTAAATTAAGATCATCAGAACTCACAGTAAGTCTATCATCAGATTTTTTATTTTTGTTGTTATCATTAAGATCATCAGAGCTCTACTGTTATAACTCACTTCACAATTATTTGTTTTTGAGGTACTCATATAGAGTATTCCTCAACGGCACTTTTTTAGTGTATTCCTCAAGGGCACTTTGAGTTATTTTGCTTACGGTTGTTTTAGTTTTTTTTGGTTTTAGTTATTACTTTCTATGTAAAAAATATTAGCAAAGCAAAAAAAAGCTTGTTTATCAAAGTTAATGTACAACGAATATTATGTACTACAAATATTTTTTTGTATGGTTTTTTTTTGTTTAGCATGTATGTAAAAAAAAATCCGCTAATACGTCTGTTCACTATGAAGGTACAACGAGAACTGAAAGGATATTGAAGAAATTTTCACTAGCCGAATATAATCCATCAAAGACTCCTATGAAAAAGGTTTATGTTTATCACACAATACTTCTAATGAAGAATGTAGAAACCCTTATCGTGAAATGTTGGGTGGTTTAATGTATCTCATGTTAGGTGTCCGTCCAGATATATGTTATCAAGTTGGATATATGGGTCGATTTCAAAATAATACCGGAGATATGCATTGGACAAGTCTAAAACGTATAGTTCGTTACATCACAGGCTCTATGAATCTTAAATTAATTTATAGAAGCTGCCTAGATGATAATGAAGTTAGTGGTTTTGTAGATGCTGACTGGGCTTCCGATGCTGAGGACAGGAAATCTGTTAGCGGATATATATTTAAAGTTTTTGGTTGTCCTATATCTTGGAGTAGTAAGAAGCAAACTACAGTTGCTATGTCATCCAGCGAAGCAGAATACATTGCTCTTAGTCATGCAGTTTCTGAAGCTATTTGGATTAGAGGTATTTTAATTGATCTTCGTTTACTTTCAGAGGATAAACCTGTAATCATTTACGAAGATAGTCGTGGATGCATTGGAATAGCAAAGAATGCTGAAACCAAACGCTCCAAACATATCGATGTCAAATATCACTTTATCCGTGACTACATATCAAAAGATATCATCAAGTTGGAACAAATTTCAACCGAAGATCAAATTGCGGATATGTTTACAAAGGCATTGGATACAACTAAATTTACGAAATTTTGTAAAGATCTACAACTCAGTGATTGAGAAGGGATGTTAAATTATACTTGTTATAATTATACTTGTTAATTCTAATTGTAATTCAATAACATGAGTTGTCATTTATATTTAATTTAATTTTTCTAATTTTTTCACTTCATATATAAAACTTCAATTACATAAGTTTGTTTTTTTTTTTAATAAAAATAAATAAATATTATTTTTAAACCTGCGCGTATTAATAAAACGGTGACTCTAATAGTGGAGTTAATGTCGACGTCGTTGACGGCGTTTCAACGCCGAAAAAGTTGAAACAGATTGAACTCTTACGGCGTTGCAATGCGTTGAGATTAACTGCTCTCATACAATTTCATACGATTCAACTTTTTTTTTTACATTTGACGCCGTCGACGACGTCGACATTAACTCCAGGGTAACGGAGAAAGTTATCGCCTGTGCACACATCCCACCAAAAACTGCTCATGGAGGCGTCGAGAAAACGATACGGAGTGTCCGCGAGTTGTTCTGTTGGCCACACATGAACGTGCAAATACGTGAATACATCAACAACTGCGATATATGCCAAGGAATGCAAACCAGCCAACAAGATACTCAAACCGCTCATGAGACACGAGCCAAATGGTAGTAGACCTTTTCAAATAATTTATGTGGATTTCTTAGGACCCTACTTACGATCCAAAAGGGGCAATTGTTTCATTTGTATAGTGTTGGACTACTTTTCTAAGTTCGTATTTTTGAAAGCCATGTCACAGGCGAACACAAAGAAGGTGGTGGATTTTCTAATACAGGAAGTGTTCTACAAGTTTGGTTGCCCCGAAACCTTAATATCAGATAACGGAAAACAGTTTACCAGCAAGGACTTCACCGAGATGTTACAAAGTTTTGGAATCGAACACATTCGGACAGCCTGCTACGCACCCCAAGCGAACGCTTCAGAAAGGGTCAACCAGTCGGTATTGGCTGCCATCAGATCGTATCTGGAAGAAAATCAAAATGACTGGGACGTTTAGCTATGTGAGATCGAGTGCTCTTTAAGGTCGGCGGTGCATTCTGCCACGGGTGTGACTCCATACTTTCTACTGTTCGGAGTCAATATGATAACACACGCCTCGGCATATAAGCTTGCTCGACAGCTCGATTTAGTGGAGGATTCAGAAAACAGGATCGAGAGCCAGAACGAGTTCAGGGACCTAGTCAGACACAATGTCCAGAAGAATCTCCATAAGACTTTCCAAGCAAACGCCAAACGATATAACGTGCGAAGTGCGCAAAAGTCGGACAGGAAGTCTTCTGCAGAAATTTCCAACTGTCCGATTTCGCCAGACAAATTTCAGCGAAATTGTGTAAGAGGTTCGTAAAATGCAGGATAGCTAAACAAATCGGAAATAATTTATATGAAGTAGAAAACTTACAGGGGAAAACTGGAAATTCTACACGCAAAAGACCTGAAAGCGTAGAGCCGTCAAGAGTCAGAGAAAAAAGGAATATATCCTTCCCCAAAAAAGGGAGTGTGTACCGTGTGGACACGGCCATGGTGCATTGGTAGCACATGATCACCTAGTACACATGAAGTGAGTGGCAGTTGTGTCAGGAGGCTGTGCTGAAAAATGACAGCTGCCAGGTGGCGTGTCTTATTTCCGGCATAATTTCTTTCTTTTTACTCGTGGCGTTGGTGATGACAAGATGGTAAGGCGCTGAAACATAAAATTAAATCCGAAAGAAATAAAAAACAAGTATGAAAAAGGGGTAGCTGAAACAGACAAAATATAAAGCAGTAGAAAAAAAGAGATATAATAAAAAAGGAGTTAAGCTTAAACAAAAAAAAACCGGGAGAAGGGAATTAACGAAGAATTATAGCCCAAAAGACAGAAAAACGCGTGACTAGGCAGATTCTGCGTGGTTGTGAGTGGTCTTGAAGTGGTGTGAGTAGTCCCTCCAGCCAGCGTCTTGCTTTCGTCTGGTGTATGCGAAAAGTTCTCTAACAAGGGAATAAAGCATTGTGTAATGAAAAATCCAGCAACAACTAAAACACAAGCATAGCCACCAACACACACAAAAATACACAACCCTATCCGGCGAAAACCATATCCAGCAACAACCCTATCAGGCGAAAACCATATCCAGCGACAACAAAAATATCCAGCAACAACCCTATCAGGCGAATACCATATCCAGCGACAACCATATCCAGCGACAAAAATATCCGGAGACAACAAAAACACAACCATATCCAGCGAAAACCATATCCAGCGACAACCATATCCCGAGAAAACAAAAATACAACTATACCCAGCGACAACAAAAATATCCAGCAACAACCCTATCAGGCGAAAACCATATCCAGCAAAAACCATATCCAGCGACAACAATATCCGGAGACAACAAAAACACAACCATATCCAGCAACAACAAAAAATTATCCAGCAACAACCCTATCAGGCGAAAACCATATCCAGCGAAAATCATATCCAGCGACAACCATATCCAGCGACAACAATATCCGGAGACAACAAACACAACCACATCCAGCAACAACAACAAATTATCCAGCTACAACCAGATCCAGCGACAGTGATACCGCCAACACCCAATAAGAAACCAGTGCTACCATCAATCACAATTACGGTCCCCTCCTGGCTTGATACACCCTTGCAACAGCTGAAAGTAAGATCCTCAAAGTAAGTAAATTTTTCTATTGTATTTTCGTTTGGACAGAGCAGCGCAGAAAATAAATACATCAGATTTTTTTTATATACAATAAATTTTGATTGGGCGGAGCACTAACACACGTGTGTGTACACACTCGGTGTAATAAAAGTATATTCTACAGTGATTTCAATAGACATTTGGGTAAATTTTTCCAATTTTTGGGCCCTTTGGTGGGCCAATCTCATATGAAACTTGTGCCTAGATGGAACGAAACAAGGCATAACATAAGCAGAATAATTCTTTTCCTCGTCTGAACTAACAGACTAAAATTCGAGAACAAAATTTATATATATATATATATATATATATATATATATATATATATATATATATGTATATTGTTACGTTTTTATTCTCTTTAAAAACGCTTTTCCGTAGATTCGAAGATTTGCAATAAATAAAAGACCCCAGTGTACTGATTAGGGTTAAGAATGATACAATCTTTACCAATCTAATTCAAGAGCTCAAATACATACACAAAGATTATTTAAATATACACAACTGGTTACCACTATGCCTTCCTCGCTGTTGTATACGCACGTTTTAGACAACCGGCTGCGCTAGTATTGCAGCAATTCTCCTTTCTCTGCTGCTCGTCACACACAAGACTCACTCTGCCGACACTCACAGTTGATACACCAATAGCAACTCTATGGCAAACTCTCACAGTTGATGCACTAATCAAGACTAGCTGGCTTCACTTACACACGTCTATCAGCTTCGCTGTTCCCTTACTCTTCACTAAAGGAACGCCACAATAACCTCAAATCACGACAGACTCTAACTGTCACTATAGACTGTACTATAGTCTCTTAAATTTCGAACTCACGTATTGTAAAGCACAGACTCAACTATCAACTCACTGCTGTATCACAAATCACGGACTGCGCACAACTTAATTAACGACTGACTTATTAACGACTCACAGACTTCTGATTAGCAACTGAGCTTCTTCGCAACTGACTTATTCGCAACTAACTCATAGGGTATACCAGAGATGACACGAGACGGAAGAAAATTTGTGTTTTCGGATTTCTCGCTCACTCTGTCACTGCGTCTTCTTTAAACTTCTTTCGTGGTGGAATTTTGTAGCTTAATTTCAATTTATACTTTGTAACCTCATTCGCTTGACGATTTTTGTAAATAAATGATAAAAAATTAATATTTTTTAATGAAAATGCTTCAAATGAAATCTGCAATCATTTTAAAACAATTTGTAATTGCCTTTTTAATAGTTATAATCTAT
This sequence comes from Tachina lurida, assembly GCA_944452675.1. Lineage (NCBI taxonomy): Eukaryota > Metazoa > Arthropoda > Insecta > Diptera > Tachinidae > Tachina > Tachina lurida. The sequence continues at coordinate 80,667,057 of OX101754.1, forward strand.
TTCGCACTTTGTTCCTTAATTCAACACAACAAATTCTTTCATCTAATTTTGTAAAATTGTCTGTGTTGTTTACTTGTTGAAATGTTTTTCGTTTAACACTTTGTGGTCTTATTCGCTGAGTGATTTTTGTAAATAAAAGGTAAAAACTAAAATTGTTCAATGAAAATGCTTAAAGTTAAATCAGGAATCATTTGCAAACAAATTTTAATAACTTTTTAATACAAATAATCTTTTTCACATTCGGTTTTTTTAATTAAATGCAACAAATTCTTCAATTTAATTTTGTAAATGTGTATGTACGTATGTATGTATGTATGTACAAGTGTTTATTTCACAAAGTACACATTTTCTCTTGTTTGTTTTGATTTTTTTGGTAACATTTTAATAATAAATATACTGCAGTTGTACCTTTCTCGCAGAATCTGCGCGACAAATGATTTTAGCTTTTTTCATAAGTCACTTTCTTCAACTCTGGTTGAAGGTATGCATGTAGCTATGTCTATCTTCTTAAGGCCGTTTCACACTATAATACAAGAATTAATGCTTTTGACGAAAATGCAACCCTAATCTAATTTCTGTTTAAAAAATTTCAAAAGACAATAACAACTCAACATGTCAGAGTTGCATTTTCCACAAAAGTATTAATACTTGTATTATAGTGTGAAACGGCCTTTAATAAGCAGACGCATGTAGTTGTTGTTGGTTGTTTACGTTTAATCACGTACATATGTATGTGCTAGGCATGCGTATATAGTTATTTGCTATTATTCCAGATAATTATTTTTAATTGACCCTGTAGGAATATTTTCGCGTAGCACCTACATTAACCGTGTTGGAATATATTTGCATAATGCTGCATTAATCTTGTCGACGGGCATTTCCGTAACAATATATATATACAAGAAGAAGAAGGACAATGTAATCAAGCAATAATGAAAATACACTAAAAAAAGACATGTACTATTATTAAGAAAATTTTTTTCCTAAATTCAAGTAACAAAAATTTCTAAATTTAAGTAATTTTTTCTAAGTTTAAGTAAATTTTTACAAAAATCTAGTAAAAATTACTTAATATGAGTAAAAAATAAAAAGTTCATATACTCAAAAATAGTTCATAAAAATTCACAAAAAAATTCTTACATTTAAGGAAATGTTTACTGACTTAAGGAAATATTTACTAAGAGTAGGAAAATGGTTATAAACTGAAGGAAATTTTATACTAAGGACTAGTCAATTTCGTCTCAAATCAAAAAATAAATTTTAGGAAATGAATTACTTCTAATTAGTTCATGAAATTTGACTTATTTAAAATGTGTAAAATGGTATTCAAAATTTTAGGAAAACATTTACCAGTTTTAAGTATTTTTTCTTTGAATTATATAATTTATTATTAATTTGCATTTAGCAAAAAATCTAAGTAAATTTTTCATATTTTCGAGGAATATTTGAACTTGAAATTTATTTTTTTTTTGTAAATAAAATAAAATCTTAAAACTCAATAATTTCAATGCTTATTCCGGCTGCCTTGTTAGGCAATTGGTTAGAGTGCTTGCCTATCAATCAGAAGGTTGCTGGCTCAATACTTGTCTCCTCTCAAGGAATTAATATGTATGTATGGTGAATTAATTAATTAATCAAGAATATAATATGAAGATATAATAAATAACATATCATTTGGTATAGAATTTAATTAAAAATAAAAATAAGTACAAGAATTAGAGACAAAAAAATTGGAAAATTTACTAAATTTTAGATCAGACGAAAAATTTTTTTTGCAAAGCTCCAAATTTTGTGGGAGAGTTTCCCTTAATTTTACTTAAATATGAAAATATAATTACTATAAAATAGTTCATTAATGAACTAGACATTTAGTATATATTTTATTGGTTTCAAGTAAAAACAGCTTTGGCGCTATACGACAACTTTTTTATTCAAATTTAGAAAATTTTCCAAAGTTTTAGTTAATTTTTTTTGAGTATAGTGATGTAAAAACAATATCTGTAAAAAATAAAATAAATAATAAAAATAAACAATATCAGGTAAATAACGAATAATCGTTGACGCATAAAAATTTAGATAATTTAAGTATATATAATTCTTTATTTGTACACTCAAAAAAAAAAGACATGTACTGTTATTAAGAAAAAACAATTTCTAAATTTAAGTAAAAAAATTTTCTAATTTTAAGTAATTGTTTCTGAGATCAAGCAAATGTTTACAAAAATTTAGTAAAAATTACTTAATATGACTAAAATATAAATAGTTCATGTCTTTAAAAGCAGTTCATAATTGAACACAATTAATTTCTTAAATTTGGGAAAATTTTCCTTTTCTTTGGGAAAATATTTTTTAAATATAAGAATATCTGGATTCGATTTGAAAAAATGTCCGCATAAAAACAATTTAATTGTATGTTAGTTCAAATAATAAGGTCTAGTAAATCTTTTACTCTATATTAGTTCATGAAATTGGACATACTTAAAAGCTGTTAATGATTGTACCAAGTTTAAGTTTATACTTTTTCTAAGTGCTGATAAATTTTCCTGGAATCAAATAAAAACATTTCTAAAATCTATTTTTGGTTCATCACTTTTTAGTTTCTAAGAAAATTTTCCACAAATCTAGATAAAATAAAACTGAAAAAAAGAGTATATAACTTTCTTTAGTTGAGGGGAAAATGTTCTCTGTTTACGAGAATAGATATACTAAAACAAAATAAAATATTTTCTCAACAATAGTTTAGATAAATTTAAAGGAAACGAACTAGAACCTATAAAAAAATACTGGATTTTAGAGAATTATTTACTAAATATTTGGAAATGTTTCTCGTTTCAAGTTATTTTTAACTACGTGATGGGAACGAAATAATAAGCAGATAATTTAAAAACCAAGTAAAAATATGCAAACGTTTACCTATTTTAAGTAAATATTTTCTTAAGTTAAAATATAAAATTTACTTGAAAGTATAATATTTTTTACTTATGCCCTAATTCTGTTCGACGAATGTATCGTCTTGTCTATGGACACTCAGAAGCATTTTCAAACAAAAACGTCCTAAATCTTCTTACTGAATTAGGGCATTATATTTAAATTATTTTCTGAAAAAATCAAAGAATTTTACTCAATTTAAGTAAGCTAATTTGTTTGAAAATATTAGAAAAATTTTCCTTAGTTTAAGTAAATTTTTCCAAAAATTATATAAAATTTACTTATATGTAATAAAAATTACTTTATAAGTGTTTTCTAAAAAAAAGTTACTAGGTTATAGGAAATATCATAAAAAATTCAATTTTATTTTATGAAATATTGTGAATCACGTATGAGCTTATTAATGTGTTGAAAGTGTACAGAAAAAAGTGATAATTTAAACAGATAAAAATTGTGATTTCATTGGATATTGTTACATCTAAAAATTTTAAAGCAGAAAAGTTAAGTAATAAGAAAATTTTATATAAGATGGAAAATTTTGTTTTATATTTGTATGCATTTTTAAAGAAAAAATTTAAAAAAATTTTGTGTATTGGGTTTTTATTAAATTTCAGGATTTTTAGAACATTTATAAGATTTCGTTGAGCGTAAAAATGGATTTGGAAGAAGAATTAAAGAATTTACTAAAGGAGCTAAACGGAGAACAATTTTTTGAAGTTTTTAAAGGTGAGTTTTATAATCAATTCATTGCGCAAGTTATGTTTTTTTTATGTGTTGTTTTGTTAAAGGTTTTTGAAATAAGCTAAAGAAACATCGTTTTTTATAAAAGACTTAGGCTCACATTCACAGTCTTTAGTTTTTCAGTCTACAGTTTTTCTTTAATCTATGACCAAATTGTCTTAGTCGAAGTTGCATTGCACCAAACACCATAATTACCAACTAGTTTAAAAAGTATCAAACAAAAAAATTACAAAGCTAGCGTCCTTATTAGATTTTTGCTATGACGTAATTTTGACGTCATTATTAAGCTATATTTGCGACATGCCGTTGTACTAGTGACATATCGGTTATTTACTTCAATAATGTTACAACTCACAAAAACAAGTTTTGCAGAAAATGTGATGAAATTTTTCCATTTATATATATGTAATTCAATGAAGACATGCAGTTTTTACACAAGATAAGATAAGAAATGCCAAAATATTCTGTACTAACTGAAAAAACGCATGTTTTGAGTCATGACTAGAGTTTTTCTTTTCCCGGACTTTTTCATTTCACGGGAAAGCGGGAAAGATTTTTCGGTTTCCCGGGAAATCCCGGGAGTTCCCGCTCAGTACAAAATATTTTTAAATTTATTTCAACAAAAACAATTATAATTCATGAGATCGATTAAATAATAACGTTTTATACACACATTAGTCAAAAAATAATAACACAGAATGAGTTGTTAATGCTGTTAACCGCACTATTTACCAAATTGAATCTGTAATTATTTGTATTTTTTTATTTCCTTGCTCATTTCTGTTTTTACTTATATGAATTGTTGTAGAATTAAATTTTTAACGTCGCGTTCTGCTTTTTACAAATAAATGCATCTAAATCTCAGAGCGCATGCGTGCCAGATGTAAGCTCGGCCTTAGTTGTTGTAAAGCTTTAGCTATTGTGATATTGCCATCATAATAACGACACTCATCAAGGAATGTGTAAATACATATTAAGTTGCCATAACAAAATCAAAAAATCCCGGGAATTCCCGCACAAATTTCCTGGGATTTCTTTCCCGGAAAATATGCGGGATCCCGGGAAATTTTTCCCGGGAAATCCCGTATGAAAAACACTAGTCATCATGACACTATTGAAGTAACCAAGCAAACAATATGAGTCCTAAAAGTATCTTTTAGGACTCCTTTTTATGAGCAAAACCCTCAGAAAAAAGCTCCTAAAACGCTCAGACATGAGCGTGTTTTCCTATGAAACCGTCAAAAAATTTTGTACTGAATATGAGCGTTTTAGGACTCCTAAATTTAACGATTTGTATGGAAAATTGTGAGCCTTTTTGCTCACAAATCAATCATAAAAGCCTCTTAAAAGAGTCATAAAAGAGGGATTTCGGAGCCAAAAAAGAGTGATATAGGAGTGTTTCTTTTTCTTGAAATTACGGTATTCATGAATAAAAAAATGCATTTTATTTGTAAATTTCTGCTTTTTAGCTTTTAATGGAAAAGTTTTATTAATATATCTTTTGTGCATGGAAATAATTTATTTTTCCAAATTTGTACATTTCTTTAGTTTCAAATGCGAAACGAAAAAATAGAAACTTGAAATTCATAGCCTCACAAAAAATAATGTGTACCTATCTGTGAACATTTAGTAAAATTATCATTTTAAACAAATTTCAACGGACAAAACCAAATAATTTTCGTTTTTGTTGATCTATTTGGCCCATTAAAATCTTTCGTTGTTTATATAATTCCTTTAAGCTATCAGGCCTACCGTATTCAATGTCAATAAAAATGCATTTATTACATGTTGTCCCGACGTTTCGTGAATTTTTTGTTCACTTTTTCAAGGGATGTCGTCTATTTAATAAAAATAAGAAAAAACAACAACAATATTGTGGACATTTACATATATAAAAACATTTTTTATATAAAACAATATAAAACTTACTGTATTTTTTTAAAATTTACATGAATACTACTAATTTTCTTTTAGGCTTCAAATGGATAGTTTGAAAATGAAAAGATTTACAAGGACAATGTTTTGTCAAATATTCACACATAAAGTACACAAAAATAATTAAATTAATTAAAAAATAGGATATAAGTGAAAAAGTTAAAAAATAAATAAAAATAAATGAATAATAAGCATTTGTTCAGTGCATATACTCGTACTTATTAGGTATAAGTGGACTATGCTACTTCTTTTTGTTTATGTATTTAATACGATCATTTGCACTCTGGAACCATTTACTGGACACCGTAATAAATATCTTTTCTCCGGAAGAGAATTTTCGAATAAATGCACCTGAAATAGAGAAAATTTTAAATACACATATTTATTGAAAGAAACAACTTGATTTTATTTTAGCCTTACTTCGAAAAGCGGAAGTCGTCGTCATTGCCATTACGGAGACCTTGTTTTGTGCTCCTCTCCAAGAAAACTTTGCTGCAAGACTATCAACCATAAAAGTTCGCAAAATTTGGCGAATGAGCTTGGAGGGATCTGATGTTGAGTTGCATTTAAATATTTCGGTTTCCTAAAATAATTTTTTAAAGATATTAATCTAAAGAATACAATACTTACATAAATACAAGGCATTTAACTTACCAATTGGTTGTATAAGTCTGACGAACTTCTGATTTTTTCCTCGAATTGGTCTACTTCCGACATCGTTTCAAATGGTTTTTTAGGTAGAATCGTTAATGTTTTGCTCTCTTGGAAAAGTCTTCGCTGCGAGGTTATTTCGGATAAAAGACGCGTGTGAACTCGAATATTTTCCTCCTCCAATGATAGAACTAGTTCTTTTAATTCTAAAAAAAATAATAAAATAGCCATTAATAAACTCAATTTGTGTGATGATATGAAATGAGAATTCAGCTTTAATTACCTCTGTTTTCATTTATTAATACTTTTACGTTCTTTGCGATTTCATTGGTTTGTTCCAGAATTTGCTGAATCGGATCCGTAAAATGATTTTCCAGATTAAAATCTTAATCAAATTTTAAATAAAACCCTTTTTTACCTGTATTACTTGTTTGTGGAACTAAATTTTCCGGCAATATTGTTGTTGTTGTGGCCATTGTTGGGCTGCTTGAGCCAAAAATATTGTTAAAGTCGGTAATTTTCTACTGCAGCAGTGGAAAAATTGCGAAAGTTTGTGAACACGGAATACACAAGGCTTTTTTGATATTTGTATCCACAACTTTATGAATTACTGAACTTAAACCAAGTGACAAAATATCGGAGGTTGTTATGCCTACAAGACCTGATTTTAAAGGAGAATCAAAAAAATCGTTCAGATGAAAAATTTCACGCGATTGTTTCACTTTGCAGATTCGTTGAATTCACTTTTCGTTTTTTTATTTCATTAATTATTTGGGCTGAACGCCTCTTTTCGCCAGTTGTTGGATACATTTTCTCTTTTTATTTAAAAACACGGAAATAAACTTACTTTTTGTACAATTTCTCAAAGATTTTATCAAAACCACAACCGAACAGCGCAAAATGATCACAATAATGACAGACAAACCCAAAATATTGAAATTATCAAAAAAAAAAAAAAAAAAAAAACAAACTGTCGTTACCCCTCAGAAAACCCTCATAAATAAGTGTTTTCTAGTAGTGTGCTCCTAAATTGCTCATAAAAAATAGTATTTTCGGAGTCCTTAATTCTGCAGGCTCCGAAATCAATCATAAATGCTCATAAATTAGGAGGGTAATCATAAAACCCTCAGAAAAAGGAATCTTTTAAGAGTCATATTTAGGAGCGCTCCGAAAATTGTTTGCTGGGAAATGAGTGATGTTCATATACATACATACCTATTTTCCCTTCGGCTACAGGTGTCACATTTGGATTTTGGGATAGAAATAATATTCAAATTACATGACATATAGCCACTACTTATTTAAAAAAAATACTAAAATTCTTGTGACATCATAGTTTCATCTGCATGTGTATCCTTCCATATCGTGTATAGGCACTTAACAATAAAATAATTTATTTATTCTTACTTCACAATAACGTCGTAGTCAGAGTCAAAATACGCCAACCACGATATGGGGGATTATGTTTATATATGTGACCTCTCAATAACATTAAGTCTTAATATACTTATACAGGAAGTATTTTAATTGCAAATGAATTTCAATAATGGCTGATTTTGAGATTAACGGCTAATTTGCTGTCCTTGTACATTGAAATGAGTAAAAGTAAAATATATTACACTTTATTGAATGTACTTGAATAAATAAGCTTTTGGTCTACTTGTTTATAAATAAGAATCAACCATAATAGTTTATTTCAAAATAACTTTGTGTAGCTAATTCAGGAAAAAAGTTTATAAATTTAAGATTATTTCGGATGTGATCCTATTTTTTTTATGTATAATACTTCTATATGTACATGTAGGTAGAATTTTTTTTTTGCAATGTTTCAATTCTTTAAAATTATTTTGCTTACATACATACATTATTGAAATTTTAAAATATTTTTAAATTTAATAAGTACAATTTTATATAGTTGCCTAAAATCCGATTTAAAAATAGTTATACTTAGTTTGATAATGATGTAAATAAAAAAACAAATAATTATTTTATTAACGAGTTCAAAAGGCCGTAACTATGCTCATTGCTACAAAAATTCTGATTCATACAAAATGTTTTTTATGTAAACAGCGATACCATTGTGCGACTTAATGGTAATTGTTTCCCTTTTTCAGTGCCTTGGCACTTTTTTTATGTCTTAACTTAAATCCTCTTATGTATCATTTTGTATTATTTTATAAGTTACTCCTTTGAAATATTAAATTCTGCAAAAAACTTATATGCCAAAATTTATGTCGAGTGATGCCCTTATCTCATAATCAACCTAATATATCGCACTCGATCAACAAGAGGGTATTAACTCAAAATTTTCAAATTTTCAGTTGAGACGAAAAACTATTTGTGGTTACATTTTAAGAGAATTTGAAAATACGAATACATCAAAGTAAGCAAATTCCATTTGAAAATAAATTCACATGGATTTTATTGTGAAATCTTCCAAATATTGAAAAGAGTCACAATTCAAAAAAAATTTAGGAATTTTATCGTAAAACAGTCACATTACGAAATCAAATCATAAAGTAAAACAAATTTTATCAACAAAACAGTATCAACTCAAAATACAACCAAATTTAAACAAAAAATTATTATTTTTAACTTACGCTACATTTACACATGAAAGTACTTTCTTGAAATTTTTGTATACGTATTATGAATAAAAATTTTAATGAAAAAAGTTACTTTCATGAAAATTTCTTGTTCGTTTTCATAGGAAAGTGAAAGTTCATTTTAAAAATGTCGTCGAAACGAAAAGTTCCATTTCTATTGCTTTGTTTATTACTTAATTAGAGTTACCCAGATTATCGCATAAACACATTTATACGGCAATAAGTTGGGAATAATTATTATTGTTAACATTTTAATTTAAAATTTATTTGCTGGTGGTTCAGCGATGTCTATATGCATTTCATTGTTGCTGTAACAAATCGTCAGTAGACTTCAACCACAAATCTTGAACAGTCACAAACCTCGTATCTTATGTACAGACTTCCAAGAACTATTTGAGAGTTCACAAATAATAATATTTTTGAAAATCACAAAAGAAAAATAAGCATAGTAGGCTTAGAAACTTATACAAAACCCAGCAAATAATTTATATTCGATATGAATCTATTCTATTTTTCTACACCTTTATACAATTAGAAATCCTTTGGATAACAATAAAAGTAATTATAAGGCAAAATGAAAAATAAAATCTAAATTTAACATTTAAGAAATTTATAATTCGACATATTGTCAAAAGTATTTTAATTTAAAATTTATTTGCTGGTGGTTCAGCGATGTCTATATGCATTTCATTGTTGCTGTAACAAGATTTGTGGTTGAAGTCTACTGACGATTTGTTACAGCAACAATGAAATGCATATAGACATCGCTGAACCACCAGCAAATAAATTTTAAATTAAAATACTTTTGACAATATGTCGAATTATAAATTTCTTTAATATTTTAATAATATTATTGTTTTAAATAGACACGAATTGTCTTCTTCATGTATATTTGAAGATACGAAATTACAATTATTTAAATATTTATACAAAATAAGAATAATTTATAATAATTGTTTGCCACAATCCTATATATTTGTACAAATCTTTAAAGGGGGTAACACTGTCAACCTTTTTTCATTTTACTTTCTGAAAACATCAAAAATTTACATTCTTATGAATTGAATAGGCTAAAGTTCGTAACGCTTTTTAAGCCAAATTACATGTGATAATTATTAATGAACAAATAACATCAAAGTTAGTTGTAAATATTCTGACAACAACACATAGTTGAACGGAACAGCCAGCCGTTTTCGAAGGCCACTAAACCTTCCTCATCAGCGTTCTTCTGTATTTTGGTCCACTGTGTGTGGTGTCAGTTGATGTAGATGTCTGCCTTATATACGTAACTTTATTGCAAATGGAATATGTGAATTGGTTTGATTCATTGCATTTCAATTTGCTAATGTGTTTCGTAATGTATACGCAAATTACCATCTATATATATATACCATCTTCTATATATATTACCATCTTCTATATATATTACAACAGTCTTACCATTGTCGTTTTGTTCCTTACTAACTATACACATGTTTGTTAATTTGCTTATTTTTGTTCTACTTAAGACAAACTTTTTTGGTTTATTACTATTAAGTATATTTTTATTTTTTTTAATTTTTGCCACAAGCCAATGACTATTAATTAGTTAATTTAATTATTATTTTTCGAACTGTATTTGTTTCTATATTCTTATGAATTGAATAGGCTAAAGTTCGTAACGCTTTTTAAGCCAAATTACATGTGATAATTATTAATGAACAAATAACATCAAAGTTAGTTGTAAATATTCTGACAACAACACATAGTTGAACGGAACAGCCAGCCGTTTTCGAAGGCCGCTAAACCTTCCTCATCAGCGTTCTTCTGTGTTTTGGTCCAGCGTTCACAGAAGAACGCTGATGAGGAAGGTTTAGTGGCCTTCGAAAACGGCTGGCTGTTCCGTTCAACTATGTGTTGTTGTCAGAATATTTACAACTAACTTTGATGTTATTTGTTCATTAATAATTATCACATGTAATTTGGCTTAAAAAGCGTTACGAACTTTAGCCTATTCAATTCATAAGAATATAGAAACAAATACAGTTCGAAAAATAATAATTAAATTAATCAAAAATTTACTTTCTTGAAAAAATCGTTGAAAGCTGAGTGGAAATTAAAAACTATGTGAGTGTGGTAGTAAAAAAATGTGATTGTGTTGCTACTTTCTTGCAATTAGTTTCATGTGTAAATGGTAGGTTAAATAAAGGCTCAAATCAAAATAATACTTTTTAGATAGGTATTTATGTTGTTAGTTGATTTCTTGCAAGAAGTGAAATTTTAAAAATTTTGAGTTAATACCCTCTTGTTGATTAAGCGCGATATATGTATATGAATGCAACCGTAAGAAACATATATTTTTAAATTGAATTGTGAAACGAACCGTATTCTTATTTAATTTTTAGAGCATAATATACATATATTCGTCTGCCTTAAAATATATGACACCTAGTCATTTAGATTTAATTTTACCAAAAAATTTGTTCGGTGCAAGGATTATTTTTGAGCATCGCCTCAAAATATGGCAATAAATTCATTTGAAGACCATAATAAGCAAGTAAGTTTCTAGTCATTACTATTTCTTACATCATATGCAATAAAAAAATCAATAGATCTCGATTCAGTCAATACTTCAAGAAACACTTGTTGGAAAATCTGTTTTAAATTTTTATGTAAAAAATAAAAGCTTGTCGGCAAAATACCTCAGAGCTGTGGCATGTTGTGTCACAACATATCTGATCGAAAACAATATAAGGGCTTCCCCAACATATTTCGAAAAAATAGCGGACAGTATTGTTGAATGTTTTAGAAGCGAAAGCAAAGTAAGTTTTCTTTCATAAAATTTTAGTAACAGAAACTTAATTACTTACCTTTACATAGGATTTATACTTCTTAAAGAAAGAAGACAGAAAGCCAGATGGTTGCTTACATAGCAAATACCACAATTCTATTTCAAATTTAAGAAAAGATGGAATTACTATAAATAGTAGAACAGAAAATATTGAGGAATCAGAAGAAGAAATCCCAGGTATCAAGAAACATATAGTACATACAGTTAGTTTCATTTGATAATGAAACGAGTGTTAATGGAGTTGCTTGGCAACTCCATAAACACTCAGAAGGAAAAACGTATTTTATTTGTTCATTCTATTCTTATTTCCATCTTTCTATGTATTTAAACGATTATTGCTGAAACTAATAAAATTTGGATATTTAAATAACGAGTGGTACTGTATTATTTTTCTTTAGATGCTTAAAAATAATATATTTTTTTAATTATTAATAACTATGATTAAAGTTAAATTCACCTACAGCACAAAGTAAAATTTTTATTTTTGGTTTATTTTGTGTGCGTTTTGCTTTTGTTCATTGTTTTCATTATTTTTCTGTGCTTTAAATTACTGAACATACTGGACTGTTGGAATATGATGGAATGTTGGAATATGATGGAATGTTTATATTATTAGGCTAGCATATTCGTACATACATATGGGGTCTTTCTCAAAGAATAGGGAATAGAAATTTTTTTTGTAACAAACGTTTTAATGGGGAGTCTAAAACTTTAGAGAAAAAGCGTTCAATGAAAAAATAAACGAATATTTTTGTTTTGGGCAATAATAATGAATAAGAAGTGAAAACACTAGGAGCAAATATCTATTTTGTAAAGTTGAATTTTGAAAGTCACATTAATTCGGTAGTATCGAAGGTTAACTTTTTATTGCGCCGGTTATACAGTTTGGACTTAGTATTAACTTTTTACATTAAGAAGCAGATTGTACATGCAACGATTATGCCATTGTTATTATATACTTTAGAAGTGTATTCTGGAACATATGGGTATGTGCTCAGAAAATTTAAATTAACATTAAATAGAGTTATTAGATATCTCTATTCTCTTAGATTGCGACAACATGTATCACCTTATGTGCGAAAATTCTTAGGATTATGTTTTGCTGATTTTCTTAAGTATAGAAACCTACTACACTTTTACAAAGTTATTAAATTACAAGTGCCTCTGTACCTAACAGAGTTCTTCGAGTTTGGTAGGTCGCATAGAAATAGACAAATGAGGATTCCTAGGCTAACAACCTTATTAGAGCGATCATTTTACGTAAGAGTAGCAAGGGATTATAACGAATTGCCGGTTGTTTTAAGGGCATTTAGCTGTTCTGTTAACACTTACAAGAGGAAACTATTTCAGGAGATACGACTGAGTAGCTCTTCCTTGTAGTGTTTCACTACGTTGAGTATCAGGTCTCAATATTAGTAAAGGGTACGTTCGTAAATGCTGCAAATTTATGCATCAATGCGGCAGTTCTGCCAGGTTTTACTGCGTATGCGTGATTATCTGCTGCACATGCTTTGCAACTGCTCAACATCTGTGCTCAGTTGACATTTTTGAACAAATTGCAAAAAATTTTAAAATTGGCAAGTAATTTTATTTAAGAAAATATTGACAATTTTCTTTTAAATTATAGTAAGCAAAAAATTTAAAAGAAAATCAAAGCGACAATTTCTTATGAGAACAGCATTGGCCTTAAAAAGAATACAACTAAAATAAAAAAACTCCTTTGAAATAATAAAAAACTACCAAGATTATGTGTTTCAAAGTTATTTTCGAGTTTATCAATCTCATTTTTTGGTAAGATTCGAAATATGTAATTTAAACATCAAAATACATAGATATATTCAACTTATTGTTCCACTGCAACTTCTTGCATCTTAAAATAATTTACTGCGCCATTTGCACAGATTTGCGGCAGGTATGCCGATTAAATGCATTAAAAAACGTTTGACTCTGAATAGTGCTGCCAAGTTATGCATTTTTGAACGTAAGATGTTCGTGATGCTGCAGACGTGCACTAGAAATGCTTTTACGAACGTAGCCAAACTTATAGTTGTTTAATATTCTGTTGAATTTTAAATTTCTTATTATTTATAATGTTATCTATATTATTTGATACTAAATATTTTTAAATTTATTTTTTTATATAGATTTTAATATTGTTACAAATTATTTATTACATAATATTATTTTTTTAATTTTACATACATATTACACTTTAGTGATAATTGATGTAGATCTTTGTAGTAGTATAAGTGAAACCGATTATGGCCATTAGGCTAGGTTTTTCTATTTTGGATGAATAAATGAAAAATGAAAAAAATTACATTTAGTTCAAAAAGTGAACAACTTTTTTTAAATAGTTTGCTTAAAATATATTCTTATTTATGCCGATAAATGAAATTTTAAATTCGTATTTAGTAGTTAAGAAAGTGGTTTAAGAAAGTGGTTTACCTTGGAGTCTATACATATGTATATTTGAATATAGTTTTTAAATTGTGTTTGAAATTCAACAAACTTTAAATATTTTCATTCTATTCTCCACCTCTGTGCGTTAATGGTTGATTTTCAACCACTGGGCGAACACAGTTTTTTTAAATTTTAAGTTCCAAACAACAATGGGCTTAATTAATAGTGTCGTATTTCGAATAAAATGATTTTGTAATATACTAAAGCACATTGCAATACTTTTTCTTTGCTCTGGTACAAAATTATCGTATTCCTAGTCGAAATACGACACTTTTAAGTTCCATATTTTAGTACAATCTGACAGTATTGATTTAATTATATACATTTTTGCAACTATTAACTTTAGTTAGTTAAATAAGGTAGCTTAAAGGACCTTTAGCGTTCCGTAGCCATAGTTGCCGTGTGTCGCAGAGAGTGTCCCTTCCTTGGAACATTTAACTAAGAAAAGTTCTTGATAAATTTCGCAATTTATTATTTTACACATTGTTTTGTGAGTACATTTTTAATATACATACAATTGTATGTATATGCACTTGAAATTTGTAAAGTTAGTGTATTTTTATACAGACTACAACAATTAACACTAAAATTTAAAAAATTTTAATTAGGGGGTGTACCATCAGTTAATGTAATTTTGACTATGTAATTTTGATAACTTGCTGTATCTTGGAAACCGTAAGAGCAAACTTCTTGAAATTTTCAAAAACGGTAAAACAAAAAAATCTCAAAATTATAAAATCGCCAAACCGAAAAAAAATCGCCAAAATCAAAAAAAAATCGTCAAAATGAAAACATCGCCAAAATTAAAAAAATCGCCAAAATTAAAAAAATTGCCAAAATGAAAAAAAAAAATCGCCAAAATGAAAAAAATCGCAAAAAAAAATAGCCAAAATTAAAAAAAAAAATCGCCAAAATTTAAAAAATCGCCAAAACAAGAAAAAAGCGAAAAACAATAAAAAAAATTATTTCAGCTGAAAAAACGTAACAAACACTGTATTTAAAAAAATGCTCAAAGCCCAACGTACGGAACCCTTCGTGCGCGAGTCAAAGTCGCACTTTACTGAATTTATTTAATATGTTTTCTTTGTTAGAAAAAGAATCATATATTAGTATATGTATGTATGTACAGAAACGTTTGAATCGTGTATTTCAAAATCCCTAACTCAAAATTTTAGATGAGAATAATATGTTAAAAGATAAGGAATGGCTAATGTACAACATTGAGCCACTAGTGGATGTTTTTGAAAAGTGGAGCAATACGTTTTGGATTCGGGAGAAATATCTAAAATCAATAGAACAGTTTAGATATACTATCTAAATTTAAGGAATAGGATTATAGCTCTGGTAAATATTAAGTGATATATTATAAACCAAATTATATTAAATGCAAATGGACGTAACTACGAATTATTTATTATTTCAATGCAAATATATGTAAATAAAATATCACAGCTAACACAATACAAAACATATACAATGCACACCTTTTTGAAGCGTTTCTTAATTATTTTGTGAATAAAAATAATATTTTTGTATTTAATTTAATATTAAATACACACAAATAATTATTTCCTGAAGATGCTACACAGTAGCGGAAATGCAAATAAAATTGTTGATTGTTATTTATATAAAAAATACCTTGTGCTTAAATATTAAATTAAGTACAAATATAAATAAAAAAAGGTAAAAAAACATAGAATACATAATAAAAATAATAATTCGTCTGGATTAATTCGACTACCCCTAGTACTAGATTATTGCATATTTTCTTTTATTATTTTAATTTTTCAGATATAAGGTATTACATCGTATTGGAACTAATTCATTCAGTTTTGAAACCAGTACTTAGAAAATGTACTATCACTAATAAAAAACGGAAATACGAAAAACTTTCAATTGAAAATTCGAAAACGTCATTTTTATTATATATAAATTAGAAAACATAAAATCATGCGTTGATTTGACATTCAAAATATTTACAAGTATGAATATCAAATACCCGCAAAATTGTATTTTAATTCGGCTTTTTATCCAAGTTTTTTTTTTTAATTTAAAGTTGAAAATAATGAAAGATATAATATCCTTGCTACAATTTTCACAGATATTCACAATATATAAATGATTACTATTAACATTATTAACTATTATTAACTTTTTATACTTATTACTTAAACATGAACTTACACTGTTTTATATGTAAAAAAACATTTCAGGATTTTAAACAAATCACTTATCACTTAAAATATTTTCATAATTTATCACAGTCGTAAAGCAGCTCTGGGCGAGTCAACATCACGCGTCGTTGGCAATTATTTCTCAAATGCAACCAGGCCACTGTTGTTTATTGGCCTTCGAGAGTTTTGCGTCTCACCGCATGTGATTAGTGGTTGGCGTCGGTTAACGGTATCCACCGCAATATCCCGTTGGTTTCCATTAACCACATGCAAAAACAATTATAAGAAAAAATATAAAAGAATACTGGTTGGAGAACCAAACAAAAACTCATTTTTGAAGATATTAAAAAAGGAGAGGAATTTGGAGGTTCCAGCTTCGTATGCGACGGTGTATATCGTTTGGAATTTTCTCGAAGGAGGCTCCTTAATGAGACTAACCTGGCATTTTGTGAATGTATAATATTCCGCCAACCTTTCTAGAGTTAAAAAAAAAAAAAATAATTTATCACCAAATCGTGTGCTTCATAGTGAACAGAAGTATTAGCGGAATTTCTTTTTACATACTAAACCAAAAAAACCATAAAAAAATATTTGTAGTACATAATATTTGTTGTACATTATCTTTGATAAACAAGCTATTTTTGCTTTGCTAATATTTTTTTTTACATAGACAGTAAAAACTAAAACAAAAAAAAAAACAAAAACAACCGTAAACAAAATAACTTAAAGTGCCCTTGAGGAATACACGTACAAAGTGCCCTTGAGGAATACTCTATATGAGTACCTCGAAAACAAATAATTGCGAAGTGAGTGATAACGGCAGAAATGCCTATCTTACTGTGAGCTCTGATGATCTTAATGATAACAATAAAAATAACAAATTTGATGATAGACTTACTGTGAGTTCTGATGATCTTAATTTAAAAAAAATAAATAAAAAACTTGATGACAGACTTTTTTTAACGGCTAAGCCAATTTTTCGTCAGCGATCAACTTCGCTTTGTCCAATGTCAACTGATTCGTTAACATTACAGTTGCCTACTACTTCGTCATTTAAATCAGCGATATCATCCGATTCATCACTTACCCAATTAGTCACTGAAAATAAAAAAAGCCCAAAACCCAAGGTCCAAATTGGAATGGACCGATATATTATTGTGGGAAAGCGCGGGCGAAGCCCTAATTCTACTAAAATTGCATCTGCTTCAAAGGTATCTAGGGATAACAGCGCATCATCTACTAATCGTTTTCAAATATTGCAAGATGACAACGACACACCTGATATATCCGCGAAAAAAACCTCCAAGCCGCCACCAATATATTTGAGAGAAAAAAATTCAAACGCTCTTATTAAGAAATTAATTTCGGTAATTGGTGAGAATAAATTTCACGTTGTTCCAATAAAACATGGCAATATCGATGAAACGAAAATTCAAATCTATGACGAAACTGATTTCCGCAAAATGGTTAATGAATTTGAAAAAAGTAAAACAAGCTTCTACACATACCAGCTTAAGAGCGCTAAAGGCATGCAGATCGTATTGAAGGGCATAGATTCTTATGTTGCCCCCGAAGAAATAAAAGATGCACTCGTCCTCCAGGGGTTCAAGGTAAAAAATGTGTCCAATATAATAAATAGAGAAAAGATTCCCCAACCCCTATTTCGTGTTGAACTTGAGCCTAATGATATAAAATTGAAAAAAAAATGAGACGCATCCAATTTATAATTTAAAATACCTCTTGTACCGAAAAATCACAGTTGAAGAGCCACATAAGCGTTTAGGTCCTGTACAGTGCCATAATTGCCAAGAATATGGCCATACAAAAACATACTGCAATTTACCCTCTGTTTGTGTTGTGTGCGGCGAATTACACGGCACCGCTAGCTGCAACAAACCAAAAGATCAAAGTGATAAAAAATGCAGTAATTGTGGAGGTAATCACACCGCTAACTACAGAGGTTGTCGTGTGTACTCTTTGGTAAAGAAGACTATGGTGCAAAAACCTAAATTAGCTCCAGCTCAATCAGAAAACGTTTACTCTGCCACTTTTCAGCAAATGAGCCAACCAGTTACTTCCCGTGTATCGTATGCAGATGCTGCTAAGGCTAGTTCTATTCCGACACAAAATGTTTCACCGCAAAATAATTCTACAAATACACACTCAAACTTTAATTATAATCGCCTTGAAGCCACTATTGAAAATCTTGTGCAAACTA
Organism: Tachina lurida; assembly: GCA_944452675.1. Classification (NCBI taxonomy): domain Eukaryota; kingdom Metazoa; phylum Arthropoda; class Insecta; order Diptera; family Tachinidae; genus Tachina; species Tachina lurida. The sequence continues at coordinate 80,685,603 of OX101754.1, forward strand.
TAAACAATTTTACAACAAATATGACTAGCATGATGCATGAAATGTTGCGAATGCAGAATACTCTGCTTCAAGCAATACTTAATAAGCCATGAACACGTTAACAATATGTTTCTGGAACGCAAACGGCATTCGCCAACATAAAAATGAACTTGAGCACTTCCTCACGGAAAAAAATATTGATATAATGTTGGTCTCTGAGACTCATTTGACTTCGAGAAGCCTTTTTAAAATTTATGGCTACACCTTATATGATTCAAAGGACCCTAGAGGAAGAGCATGCGGTGGATCAGCAATTTTAATAAAGTCAAGACTCAAGCATTATTTTATTGATAACATTTGTGAAGAACATTTACAAGCAACGAATATTTGTATTGAAAATTTTTCCAATAATTTTGTCATATCATAAATTTACTCTCCTCCTAGATTCGCAATTACTGAGCATCAATACGAGGATTTTTACAAATCTCTGGGTCCTTGTTTCGTAGCAGCTGGCGACTATAATGCTAAACACACGTTCTGGGGTTCGCGTCTTATTACACCCAGAGGTCGAGCGTTGTTCAATACAATTTCCAAAATGGGCTTGGATGTCATTTCAAGTGGGGAGCCCACTTATTGGCCTACTGACATACATAAAATTCCGGATGTAATAGACTTTGGCGTTATGAAAAATATCTCTAGGGATTTAATTCAAATTGAAGCTTCTCTAGATCTCTCGTCCGATCACTCTCCCACGATCGTTACAATTTGTAGCCCATTAAGAAGTGATTTACCTCACCCATATGCCAATTTGATAAATCGTGTAAATTGGCTGCGATTCAAAAAATATCTTAGTAGTCATTGCACGGAAAACATTACACTAAGAACACCTGATGATGTTGAATCTAACATTGCCAATCTTAACGAAAATATTAAGCAGGCTGCTAAACATAACATGCCACTACCTCCTATCCGCAGACTGGGTTTAATAGACTATATTCTACAGATATTGAACGTCTCGTATGTGAAAAAAGAAGAGCTAGAAGGGAATGGCAACAGCACAGATCACCCCAGAATAAAATTAGATTTAAAGAGTGCACTAAACGACTCCAAGAGCTGCTTGCACATGAAAAAACGGCATCTCTTAAAAACTATCTGGAAAATCTTGATGTCACACCAGCATCTGATTACTCTTTATGGCGTGCTGCTAGAAAGCTTAAAACACCCGTTAAGTTTAAACCACCTCTGCGCACATCTACCGGAGGTTGGACAAGAAGCGATAATGAAAAAGGTAACATATTTGCTGTCCATTTAAAATACGTATTTACCCCAAACACATGTACTGGTGTAATTGATTTGCCAAAAACTAATTTCTGAACTCAACCCAAAGAAAGCTCCGGGTTTTGATGGAATTAGTAACCAGATGCTAATAAAGTTGCCTCGTATTGCAATTAGAATACTATTATTTATTTTTAACGCCATTTTACGACTGCAGTATTATCCAAATAGCTGGAAGCTTGCCAAAGTTAAAATGATTCCAAAGCCGGGCAAAGACCTTACCAAGGCTGAGTCATACAGGCCAATAAGTCTCCTATCAACAATGTCAAAGCTTTTCGAAAAACTGCTCATGACAAAATTGTCCCCAATTCTAGTTAATAGTGGGTGCATACCGGACCATCAATTTGGTTTTAGAAGTCAGCATAGCACCATTGAACAAACTCATAGATTGGTCCAATTTATAAGAAGAACATTTGAAGAAAAGAAGTATTGTTCTGCGCTGTTTATCGACGTTTCTCAGGCATTTGATAAAGTGTGGCATGAAGGCCTAATTTTAAAATTAAAAACATACCTGCCAATAAACGTTGTAAGTCTTTTGAAAAGTTACATTACTGCCCGGAAGTTCACTGTTGTGGAAGGAGACTTTATGAGCATGCCTGAAACTATCTCATCCGGTGTGCCACAGGGGAGTATACTGGGGCCAGTTTTGTATTTGATTTATACTTGTGATATGCCTCTGAGCAGCAATATCCACACTTCCACATTTGCTGATGATACAGCCTGCCTTAGTATGCATGAAAATCCTTACGAGGCATCCCGATATCTTCAAGAACACATTACCCAGCTGGAACTATGGTTAAACTTATGGAGAATTAAGGTAAACGAACAAAAGTGTGTTCAAGTAACATATACATTACGAAGAGATACGTGTTTACCCATTCGGATTAACAATCAAGTTGTCCCTCAACATACTCATGTGAAATATCTTGGTATACACCTTGATCGACGGCTTACTTGGAAACACCACATTGACTCTAAGTTAACCCAAATGAAATTAAAATTAACTCAGGTACATTGGCTGATTGGTAGAAATTCAACCCTCAGTCTAGATTGCAAACTTTTGATATACAAGTCACTTTTGAAACCGATATGGTGCTACGGAATTCAACTATGGGGCACTGCTTCAGCTTCCAATGTCGAGAGAATCCAACGAAGGCAAAATAAAATTTTGCGATTAATAACATCGGCTCCATGGTATATAAAAAACTCAAATATACATCGTGACTTAAATATGCCACTAGTGACTGAAGAAATTGCAAAAAAACGCTGGCAAATATTTAACAAAACTCGAGTCACATCCTAATCCGGTTGCTCGTAATATTTTGAACTTTACTGGACACATCCGCCTAAAAAAGAGGGATACAAGGGCTCTTATACTCAACACTCCAGATGGGACTAACTGAAAAATAATTTTTATTTTTTATTTATTTTTTCTTCCTTTTGTTTATCACTACTTAAATATGTATTATTTATAACTATCTCTAAATTTATGTCCGACAGTGGTCGGGCCTAATAATTATATTTTAGATCTAATATTTGAATACTTATTGTTAGTTCATATAGGAAGATACAATAAATAAATATCATGTATTAAAAAAAAAAAATAAAAAAAAAAAAAGAAATTTATCACCAAATAACTTTTATAAATGTGCGTTTTTTGATTGCCAGCAAAAGTTTATTAGTAACTTCAAAGCTTTTTCTAAACTTTTGCGGAATAAAATAGCGAAAAAAATTATTGCGAAATAAATTCTAATCTCTTGATAAAACGGGATAACTTAGAACTAGGTAATATTATAAAAGAAAGAGAAATTTTGAAACCTGACATTTTCCTTTCCCAGAGACAAAACGTGCCTTTCAGTGCCCTTTAATTCAACTTCAGAGCGTAGTAAATGTTCCAATATTTTAGCGCAACCGTTAAACTCTTTACTTTCAAATTCGCCTTGACGAATTATTCAGTCAACAAATTTTCTCGAAAAGACTAAAAAATATTGCTTCTTTTTGCGATAAATCTTTTAAAAATTTTGATACAGAATATTTACATAGGGTTGTCATTGCAAGAAGTTCTCTTTTTCGATGCCTGGTCACCGAATTGGAAGCGATTTTAAGAAAAAATTCCTTCTTTATGTTCTATGATAATATTTTCATCTAGGAAATATAGTAAATAGTTATCTATTTTAACCATTCGTTTCTTTTTATACGAATTTAACCCCGAAACAATGTTTTCATGTAAATTTAAGGAAATAAGTTTTAGACTAAAATTAGTTCATAAATTTCGTTAAAAAATTCGATTTTTTTTAAATTCTAGTGAGTATTTTCTAAAGCTATGGAGGAATTACAAGGTTTTGTATGACTAAAATAATCTTCCACTTGGTTTTCTGCTATCGGCAAATTAAAAATATCGATATTTTGGAAGCAATGTAAATGTAGTTCCTTTAGAATTACTTCCAATTCTTTTTACTGGGTTGTTTTATACTATGTATAGTATGTACATATATATATATTGGTAAACATTTTATTACAAATCTTATGCAAAATTAAGACCATCGTTTTTTTTTATAACAAAAGTTAAAAATTATCTGCAGCTCTTTTTAAGCGCAACTCCTCCTGATGTTTATGAGTAATTTCTAAAAATTTTATATAACCTTCATCCACCAGCTCCTCTACAGATTCGTTATTTTCGTGAGTGAAATTTTCATAACTGTTCGGTAGCTCATATAGTACATCATTTTCTTCCTCTTCTTCCGATGATGTTTCATATTCATTTGCATACTTTTCCAACAGCATCAAGCGGTTTTCTTGGCTATCAAGATGCCATGCATTTTGCTGTTTGGTATGAAACTCTATGGCAGAGCAGTATGTTTGCCACCATAACTTTAACCCTTGTGAATACGAGGTTATTGGAGTGGAGTGGGAGAGCTTTTGCCGAAAGTTGTTATTGGTGGGATTTAGTTGGAATCGATTCCTTGTGTTATTGTACTTATAGCAATTAGAAGCAGCCCCAAACGGCTTCGATTGTGTTGCAGTTTTTCGTTGCTCTGACTTTTCTTTTTTGCGCCGCTTTTGATACATTTTACGTTTTATTAACCTTTTCATTTACAATTTATTATTCTTATAATTAATAGAAATTTATCGTCTTTTATTTTGACTCAATTTATTAAGTGATGTCAATAAGATATGTCAAATTGCATTTTCAAACTACAGCACAGAGAAACAAGTCGACCGGCTAGAAGCCGACGGCGCGCCGCCGCCGGTTATGTACATCAAGCCGCCGCCGATTGTATCGGCTCGCATCGGCTCAAAACCAGCCGAAATTTTATCCGCTCAAAACAACAAATTTCGGAGAAAAAAATTTGAAAATCGATTTTTAGTTTCAATTTTTATTTTTTCTTTAAATTTTTACACGCTCTTTTGCGCCACCAAAAATTCTTTCGGTGCACCGCCGCCGGTCACAAAACTACTGCGCCGCCGCCGCCTATAATTTTGCCTCGACTTGTTTCTCTGCTACAGCATACATTCGTTAAAACTAACCAGGGAAGGAAAATGACTTCTTGGATTTTGTACCAAATATCAAAACAAAATGTACTTTTTGGACCATGACGGTACCTTTTTTTTAATATTTATTAATAAGAACGGAAACGAGAAAAAAAATTTAAAAATTCAGAAATAGACAATAAAAAAAAAACTTAACAAAAATGGGTATCAAAATTGAGTATAAAAGATAAAATAAAAAATTATAAATATTACATTCATAAGGGTACATTCGTAGATTAGACTTGTTACAGATCCGTTATTTTAAAAATTTTGCTTATTAACAGGCCTGTTATTTTCAAGCACTATAAAATCTAAGTTATGCGCATAAAAAACGCGCGGTAAAACCTAAAACACACTATTGAAGTAAAGGAGCGATATGTAGTTAACAAAATAAATATAACCACAGCCAAGGCGAGTTCATGTACGAGGTGCTGTCAAGTTAACAGGGGGTCTACTCTGTAATTCGAAACGAAAGAAAATGTTTTCGAATTTGTTTGCTTATAACATGTAAATTCGAAAGCGTTTTCTTTCGTATCGAATTACAGAGTTGACCCCCAGGTACAGTTTAAGTACGAGACAGATCTTTTTGTTGCAGACTTAACACCACCTGGTTCCTGAATTTGCCTTGACAACAGCATTGCAACAAAAACAGAGAGGCTGGCCGTCTGAAATAAAACACACACAAAAAAATTAAAGACAACATAGGCAAAAATAATGTTACGATATAGTGAAACATTGGCATTTTTAAATTGTATCAAGTAACTCGAGGTAGTACCACGGTAGCACCGAGGTCAAAATGTACCATAAAAAGTACAATTGTACCATGATTTCCATCCGTGAAACTAACAGTACGAATAAACGAGCAATTTTTATTTCTGAACATAAGAAATAACGTCGGCCGAATGACGTCACAAAAAAGTTTGTGTTCAAACTTATGTTACGGCCGCAGAGACCAGTGAGCTTTCCGACTAGAGTTTTCGCCGGTAGGCATGTCTCAGCAGGTTCCAACCCTTCTCACTGGGTGCACCGTACATAAAAATTAAATTTGTTTTGCAGACGATATTACACAAATTATAACTTTACACATCAAAAATACACCGCACAGATAATAACTTTCTATGTTTGTTTTTTCTTATTTTTTTCTCTGGACACAGATGTTAGTGTGCCTTAATTTGCCCTCCCAACCTTGTCGCAATCATATCCGCTCTATCTTTTATCTTTGCGACCCACTACATAATAAACCTCTTCTATCTTTAACTCACCTTCATGCCTTTACGCTATTAAATTCAAACCAAACTCATTTTTTTTCTATTCTGATCTACATATAATTACATTCATATTTTATTTAACATAATATTCTTATCTCTAACAAGGTTTTGTTTTTTTTTTTTTTTTTATATTCCTTTTTTGTTACTAATTTTTATAAATACATATATTAATTTCTTTCTTTTCGGGGCTAAAAATCTCCTGTCTTATCACCTACATACAACTATCTTATTCTTTCGTAATTTGACAATAAAACATTTACAACTATTTAAATTATTATTACATAGATAATCTTATTTTTGGGATTAGTCAAAGCAAAAATAACGAACTAATCAATTTTTTTATTTTTATTAAATTTTCTAATTTCAACATCCGGTCTTAAAAATTTTAATATCTTGGCTTATTATCATTTCATCTGTTTTTTTCTTTTATTTTAGTGTAGCCTATCCGAAGGAGCTCCCTAAGATATTGGTTTTTCTTCGTTAAATTCTCGAAGTTTAGCAATCAATGTATATCTATATATATATATATATTCCTGCCTGAACTTTTAAAATTTTTATTCACGGGACCTTTTTTTTTCAGCTATTTAGGGATATTTCTTTATTTGTGCTTTACTAATCTAATTCACTAACCACAAAAGTTTTAACATGTAAGAACATAACAAAATGGATAAAAAGCTTTCTTGCCACTAGGTATCACTTAATTTGCACAGAACTGTATTATCACAGGAATTACATTATTTTAGACTTTGCCTCAAAACACAAATGACAAAAAATTTTTTTTAACGTTGTAAGTTTAGAATTTATATGTATATATATATATAATCTTTTAAAATAATTTAAATATGAATTACTCCTTTTTTTATCATCGCCGACCTTTTTGCTTTCTGTTATAGTCAGCTTTTATTTCATAAGTATAAGAAAATGTTTACCTGTCTCCCACGTTTCATACATACATACAGGTGATACAGGTTACCCAGCTTCACAATTTTGGGATGTGTATTTTCCTTATATGGCCTTTTGCTTCTTTTTTTTACTTTAGACAGGTCCCTCCTCCTCTTCTGGGCCGTTCAATTTGGTTGGAGAAATATTTTTTTTCTGGCTGTAATCCGGAACTCTCTTTCTTTGTGTGAACACTTTTATTCCTTAAATAGTTTGCGCTTTTATTAATATACACTTTATATTTAATATTTTTTTTACTTTACTTTGTATCCTTATGGGTATTGATTTATTAATAAGGATTTATATATACATATATTTCTTTGCGCTATGCTATTCACTGCTTAATACACACTTTCTATCTGATCGTTTCCTTTACTGATAGACTACCATTTACCTCTCAGCCGTTCCAAATTTCCAAATTTATTCCCGAATTTTTCCATTATTCCTTATACATTTTCCAACTTTACTTTCCACGTAGCCATCTTTTTTTTTTTGTTTACCGCGATTTCTTATTATTTTGTTATTACATTATGCTTAAGTATTCCCAACAACACTACCAATAAAATAAAAATCCGCTTATTTAATCCTTAAAACAAGAAAAATTCCGGTTAATGCATTCCTTTCAGGTCAGTGAACTAATTTAACTGGTCGCTACTTTATTATATCCATCCCTTTTCCTATTTTCGATGGCCTATCTTCCTCCTGCAAAGACTCCTTCTACCAGGATATCATAAAAATTCACACTCTATTTTCACCCATTCATTAATTTAAATTTAACCATCCTTTTTCCCATCTCTTCATTCTATAGTATCACGAACATCTCTGTCTTATCTATATTTTTTTTGTTCTTGCAATGCCCTTTCTTACGTGATCTTCTGTCACTCACAGCTGACGATAATAATATGAGTAAACACAAAAAAAAAACAACGTGGAGAAATAAGGCAGTCGACTTTACATTCAATCATTAATTTATTACTGCCATATTTATACTAATTTTAAAACATTCACCTAATCGACAAATAAAACAATACCTTTGCGCAACCAACATAAACTACAAGCACACTTGAAACATTTTCCATGCACTCCACATTCCATACAAGCAGATTCATTCAAACATTACAAAGCGAGTAGATCACACTAGCAGCGAAACAAACAGGGAAACAATAACACCTACATATTCTGTTCATTATTCCATGGCACATATTCAGCTCCTACTACGAAAAGTACTCTTATTGTGCCGCATTGACATTCATCCGCAGTGGCTATTACATTCATGCCCTAAATGTCAGATACAGACAAACCACCCGCAACAAAACTCCGTATCCTACATGGATAATTAGTAGGAAACGGTGTGCGGGAATCACGTATATAGTGCTCGCAACTGCCCAACGTGGGGATCTCCCACACCCTGAAACTGAGTCTCAATCTTCTTAAACAGCCGGGCATACATACTGTTCAGAAAAATTTATAGCAATACACACACAAAATTACCTTATCGGACTTCTATCAAACTTGTTAATGGTATGATTGGGACATCTATATCTATGTTGGAAATGCTATTCTGCTCATCAATATCGGACTTCAGCCAACTTGTAACTTTCTCCGGTGAGAAAATCGTAGTGGCTACCCAAGATTTTTATGAGACCTTTTATTTTATTTTTTTAAATTCTTGAAATGGATTATCCATTAGCACGAAATAGTGCAAAATTTTCACAGCGAACGCCTACAACAGTATACGTATATACTGATGCTGGCATGAATACTCTCTCATCGTCATTTAACTAATCTTTATTTAAAATTGTCTTTTATTAAAATCATTTATCACGATTTGTGTATAATAATTTTTACTAATTTTAGGTCCTTTCTAAACGAACGGGTAATGCCTCTACTCTTCTCTTCTTGGCTGTCCTTATGAGTCAGCAATTCTCCGAGATACTCTGGCATGAGAGAATCCGGAAATGTTCAACATATCCTACATTGAAAACAATCTACGTTATATATCACAGTCACATTCAACACGGGAAGTACTTATACCATATAAAGTCATAAGATTTTACTTTGTGGTCTGTTTTTCTTTTTCTTTTAGGTAACCAGTGTGTATATATTGCCTTTTAGAATTTTGTCACCTCTAAGGACATATAAACAAAAACACTACAAATATAACACAACTAAAAGAAAACAATAAACCAAAAACACACAACACCAGTATAACAACAGAACTATTATCACTGCAGTATAGAGATCTATCACAAATGTATTGCGGAATTATCACAGATGCATTGATGAGTTATCACAGATGTATTGAGAAATTATCCTAGATGTATTGCGGAATTATTTATCATGGCACTTAAAAACTACTATGCTACAAGAGAAAAATTATCGGGAAGAAAAAGTAAGTGGAATATAATCCTAAGGTAGTCAATCTTAAGTTCTAACTCAACCTATGCCCTAATGTCCTTGACGTGGTAAACCCCAACTCCTTTTCCGTCCAAGCTCTCAAGCTCGTACATGTTATTACCTACTGGACGTACTACCCTGCACTTCAAAAACTTTCGGCAAAATTTTGCATTAATGTTCTTAGCAAAATTACTTTGTACCATATTCCGGCGGTATACCTCTTGTCCGGGAACAAAACGCGCTTTCCGGGCTCTTTTGTTATACCGTTCTGCACTTTTAGAGTATGCCTTGGCCATATTGTCCTTTATTTGCTCTCTTATTAATTCCATCCTCTCATTAGGCTTTATTAGAACACGATGGTCGGTAATTGATTGTAGTTTGCGGCCCAATTTGTAATCATCTCCACTCATATACATATGAAAGCCAAATAATGCGAAAAAGGGAGTGAAACCAATGGCACTATGTACTGAATTTCTCAGTGCGCAGTTTATCTCTGATAGGTATAGGTCCCAGTCTCTCTGGTCGTCTTTCAAATACGCTCTTATGGCAGACAGGACACTTTGATTTACTCTTTCAGACGCATTGCTACTAGGTTGATATAATGGAGTTTTTAGATGATGTATTTTATAGGTATTAATCATATTTTGAAAATTTTTTGAAACGAATTGTACCCCGTTGTCGGTGTGTATAATTTCCGGGACTCCAAACTTGTGGAATATCTCGTGTACCAAAAATTCCACTACATTCCCTGCTGTAGCCTCCTTCATTGCTTTTAAAAAGGTGTACTTGGTAAAATGATCTAATACAATGAATACGTAGCAGTTACCATTTTTCGACCTGGGATACTTGCCTAGGAAATCCAAATATAGTTTTTGAAATGGTCTGTCCGTGATCACCTGGCTGCCTATTTCTGGACGGAGGTTTTGGTTGGAAGACTTGGTCTCCTTACACGTTTGGCAATTTTGTATGTAGGTCTTTACCTGTGTGGACATTCTCGGCCAATAGAAAAATCTTTTTAATCGCTCTATCGTTTTACTAACTCCTCCATGTGCTGCTGTAATCTCTGCGTGTGCTTTCTCGATGAGGGCTGTTGTTATATTTTGTGGAACCCAAACTTTCCATTGGTTCATAGTTTCTTCTCCGCGGTCAAAATCACTTCTTTTAAATACCAGGCCGTCTTCAATCTTCAAATCAGGTAATTTATTTTCGTTTTCCTTTATGTGTTGAATTAGGTCCAGGTATTCAGTACTCTGAAACTCAATCGTTTCGAATCCAAACAAATCTTCCAGATTAACTTCTTCAACTATTGTTTCCTCTTCTGGAAGCCGCGACAACATATCCGCTACGATATTTTCAGACCCCTTCCTGTGTCGAATGTCGAAATCGTACGCCTGGAGTTGTAGTGACCACCTAGCCAATCTACCCGTTAGGTCTTTTAACGACATCAACCACTTCAGGCTAGCGTGGTCTGTCACAATAGTGAACGGCATCATCTCCACGTATGGGCGAAATTTTTTTACAGCCATTAACGCAGCCAAACACTCTTTTTCGGTGACACTGTAATTTCTCTGGTAAGCATTTAGTTTCTGGCTATAAAAAGCTATGGGGTGCTCTTCATTGTTGTCATCTATCTGATATAGTACTGCACCGATCCCATAGTCGCACGCATCGCACTGGATCCAAAATCTTCTAGTAAAGTCGGCATGCCTTAGTACTGGTGCAGACGTCAAAGCTGCCTTAAGATTTTCAAAAGATTCAATTGCTTCTGGTGTCATTTCAAATTTTTTCATTTTTTTGAGCCTGTCAGTTAATGGAGCTGATATCGACGCAAAGTCTTTAATAAATCGTCGATACCAGCCCGCTGTCCCCAAGAAACTGCGAACCTCACGTGGAGATCTAGGTACCCTGATATTTCTTATTGCTTGTATTTTTTCCGGATCAGTCTTTAAACTTCCACCGCCAATTATGAAACCCAAATACTTCAACTGCTGGAAACAAAATTTCGACTTCTTAAGGCCTATAGTCAAATTCGCTTTTCTTAAACATAGAGCTACTTCCTCCAAAATCTTCATATGCTTTCCGAACGTATCGGAGATCACCAATAAATCATCCAAATAAGTGAATACGTTTTCCCTTAGTCGCTGTGGAATAACTTTATCTACCAATCTGCACAATCTTTGGGCCGCATTACATAAGCCAAAAGGCATTACTCTAAATTGGTACAGCGGCCGTCCTGCTACTGTAAAAGCTGTATATTGCTTACTCTGCTCATCCAGCCCAATCTGCCAGAAGGCAAATTTTAAGTCAACACTGCTTATGAAATACGTTTCATCTATTCGGCCTAAAATTCCATCTATATTCTGCAATGGGTACGCATCTTTAATAGTAATTTTATTTAACTTCCTAGCGTCCAGGCAAAATCTATTCTTATCGGGCTTTCGGACAACAGTCGTTCGATTTGACCACGGACTCTCACTTTCCTCAATAACATTCAGAGACAACATCATATCTATCTCTTTGTATACTATTTCCTGCACCGCTGGTGATATAGGATAATGCCGATCTTTGAATGGTTTCGCGCCCTCTACCAACTTTATGGTGTGTTTTTCCAACAAAGTGTGTCCTAGGCCTTCCCTTTCGAATGAAGGAAATAAATCTATAGTCCTGTCCAGTATTGCTTTCTGTTCTTCACTCAATTCATGCGGATTGGATCTATGATCTTCTGCTTGCATTAAATCTTGTATCTTATTCATGTCGACTTCTTCAATCTTGAAAACTTCCGGTGCTAAATTAAATGCCTTCCAGAAATCGACCCCTAAGTACGCCTCCTGCTCCAAGTCTGGACACAAGTAAAACATTATCTGACTGGACTTATCTCTAAATTTTGCATTCAATTCTATCTTTCCTATTAACCTGTGTTCTTTGCCGGCTGCCGTATATACCATCGAAAATATAGGTTTAAATTCTACTCCTAATTTAGTAATCAGTTCCCTACAACCCTTACCCAACAGGCTGACTGATGCACCCGTATCTAACAGTCCGTTAACAAACGTTTCTCCTATCCCTATCCTAGCAAAAGCTCGCGGGTCTCCTATTCCATCTGCTGACCTAATGGTTTCTATAACTAATCTGCGCAATTTTTTTCTCTCCTTAAACTTTTTTCTTACTCGCATAATTCTCCTCGAAACTGTTCTCGGAATTCCTATTGCCTCATTAAAAATCCTATTTCTACCCTTCTCATAATTCTTCTTTCGATCCTCTAAAGAATATACATGACGTGTTTGTGGAGTTAATTTATTAAATACATTCACTGCGCGTACCAGATTCATTTTATTGTTTACTTTTAGCGTTGGTTTGTCGGCGGTTTCTCCAAAGAACGATGGGATCCCGCCATTCCCTCGCTCCTGGACACGTTTTTTACTTTGCAATTGGAACAGTTGGGAGATATTACGTCAGGTTGCCCGCACGTGTAGCAAAATATAGCTCTCTCAGTAGATGGACACTTTCTGAAGAAATGACCTGGTTGAAGACAGTTGAAACATTTCAAAGGGCTCCTGGTGTCATTATTTCGCCATTTATTCACTTCTACTGCCGCTACTTCTTCGTATCGTTGAACAATTGTTTCATCCTCTTTTACTGGTCTTTCATATATCTCGTTTATGTGCTTATACCGATTAACAGTGGCTGACGATGAAATTAGTTTTGTGTCTTTTTTACAAAATAACTTTTCTGCCTCGACGCATTCTTGGCGTAACTCTTCTACTGTACTTACGCCAATTGGGTATACTCTGCTGCGAATTTCCTCTCGTAGATTCTTTTTAATCATTTTGACCATTTCTCTTTCAGGCATTGATATATCGAGGCGCGATCTCATTTGCGTCATAACGAAGAAAAATGCATCAATCGATTCTCCTGGCAACTGCTTTCTTTCCACCATGTCACTCATTAGCTCGAAACTAGATCTTGTGGAGCGATACTGTTTTAATAACGCCTCCTTTAAAGTGGCCCATTCGGAAACGTAGTTGGTCTGTAGGAACAGCCAATACCACTTCTCAGCAAATCCTTTCATAAAAAGATGAAAATTATCTAATACTTCATCCCATGATGCACGGTATTGCTTCTGCAAACGTTCCACTCGAAACACAAAGTCTTCGATAGCCAATTTATTTGTGTTGCCATCAAATTCTAGTCCCCATTTTTCCACTCGAGTTTTATTATATTCTCTTGATCTTGCCGTTTCAATGTTATCTAGTGATGCCCTCGACGAAATATTGGCATTATTTTGTGGCGACTCTACACTACTGTTGTCACTAACACTTCTCTTAGGCCCATTTTGTAAGAGTTCGGATCGAAGCTTCATATTTTCTTGCTGCGACCTCTGCACCAGCAAAGACATTTTCCCGACCGCAGCAGTCAAATCAGCCATTTGTCTTCTTAAATCTTCCACCTGGGTGTTTTCTCTTTGTAAATTATTTACCACGTTATCATCTGTACCAATTTCCATCTCAATAATGCCTGCTCCCTGTGTATCATCATATATCTTTGGAGCCGAGCTCTCAAATGGACGATCTCTGATAATTGTTCCCGACTTATCTATAATCTGAGGTAATCCTGCACTCTGACTAGGATCCGTATCCATTTCTCTATCTCTAGCAAGCCTACGGTTAGGGGTGTTAGTTCTATATATTTTACCGAAAGATAAAGGAGTAGACCTATTCAAATCAAAATGTATTTGTCTATCTCTTTTCCTGGCACCTTTGTTTGTTGAATCTTTTGACATATCCTAAATTAACAAAAAATACGAATTGTTCCCTATGCTTAACGTCACTATTTTTTTATTCAAGCTGCAATGAAAGTGATATGTATATATTTATAAAATTGGCTTTACTTGTTGTAGTAACATAAGTTGGAAAATATCTGAGTAAGTTGGAAAATAAATGAAAAGTTGTTACAATTTATACAAATGATTATGACCGATTTTCACGATTTTATTCCTCGGCAGTATAAATGGTAGTATGTTTAGTATATATGTATATGTAATAAATTAGTTTACTTATAGTATGCGTACTAATATAATGCCTAACAGCTAACTTAAATATTAGCGATTATAAAACTATTTTTTTTTTCGGATTATTTGAATTATATAACTATAATATTTTACTCTTTTTTTTTTTTAACAAAGTAAGTAAACGAACAATTTTTATATATTTTAGCTACGGCATGAAGGATAAGTCTACGATGAAGTGGGGTTTATTTTTTCTTTTTTATACACTTTAAGTCTTTATTTGTACGATATTAGACAGCATTTTAATTATACAAAATATATGAGGCAAAACTGGCGTAAACGTTCATACATCATTTTCTGGCTACATACCACAATGAGATTATGAAACGTATTTCCTTAATTGACAAATGATACTACTGACCCCATATTTCCAACTACAGGCGGCTATCATGTCTATCATTTAAGGTAACACCAAAATATATATATTCTAATCAACTGAAACTAAAAAAAACTCAATTTTACAATAGGAAACGGACAACAACACAATTAAAACAAACGATTGGAACGCTTATTAAGCTGTCGTTATCCTTTCCTCTTTGGACTGGTCAAAATCCTCGCTTTCCTAACACATAATCACCGTCTTCCGATACAACTCTGAACTACTATTGAATTGGTAGTCACAGGGGATATCGGACAAACTCTCACTATACACTAGGTAGGCAATTCATTATTGGGCTATTCTCTCTTTCTATTAGTCTATTGCTGCATGTCTAGATGAACTACATGCCTTTTCACTTTGGGCGCCATTTAATGTTACGGCCGCAGAGACCAGTGAGCTTTCCGACTAGAGTTTTCGCCGGTAGGCATGTCTCAGCAGGTTCCAACCCTTCTCACTGGGTGCACCGTACATAAAAATTAAATTTGTTTTGCAGACGATATTACACAAATTATAACTTTACACATCAAAAATACACCGCACAGATAATAACTTTCTATGTTTGCTTTTTCTTATTTTTTTCTCTGGACACAGATGTTAGTGTGCCTTAATTTGCCCTCCCAACCTTGTCGCAATCATATCCGCTCTATCTTTTATCTTTGCGACCCACTACATAATAAACCTCTTCTATCTTTAACTCACCTTCATGCCTTTACGCTATTAAATTCAAACCAAACTCATTTTTTTTCTATTCTGATCTACATATAATTACATTCATATTTTATTTAACATAATATTCTTATCTCTAACAAGGTTTTGTTTTTTTTTTTTTTTTATATTCCTTTTTTGTTACTAATTTTTATAAATACATATATTAATTTCTTTCTTTTCGGGGCTAAAAATCTCCTGTCTTATCACCTACATACAACTATCTTATTCTTTCGTAATTTGACAATAAAACATTTACAACTATTTAAATTATTATTACATAGATAATCTTATTTTTGGGATTAGTCAAAGCAAAAATAACGAACTAATCAATTTTTTTATTTTTATTAAATTTTCTAATTTCAACATCCGGTCTTAAAAATTTTAATATCTTGGCTTATTATCATTTCATCTGTTTTTTTCTTTTATTTTAGTGTAGCCTATCTGAAGGAGCTCCCTAAGATATTGGTTTTTCTTCGTTAAATTCTCGAAGTTTAGCAATCAATGTATATCTATATATATATATATATTCCTGCCTGAACTTTTAAAATTTTTATTCACGGGACCTTTTTTTTCAGCTATTTAGGGATATTTCTTTATTTGTGCTTTACTAATCTAATTCACTAACCACAAAAGTTTTAACATGTAAGAACATAACAAAATGGATAAAAAGCTTTCTTGCCACTAGGTATCACTTAATTTGCACAGAACTGTATTATCACAGGAATTACATTATTTTAGACTTTGCCTCAAAACACAAATGACAAAAAATTTTTTTTAACGTTGTAAGTTTAGAATTTATATGTATATATATATATAATCTTTTAAAATAATTTAAATATGAATTACTCCTTTTTTTATCATCGCCGACCTTTTTGCTTTCTGTTATAGTCAGCTTTTATTTCATAAGTATAAGAAAATGTTTACCTGTCTCCCACGTTTCATACATACATACAGGTGATACAGGTTACCCAGCTTCACAATTTTGGGATGTGTATTTTCCTTATATGGCCTTTTGCTTCTTTTTTTTACTTTAGACAGGTCCCTCCTCCTCTTCTGGGCCGTTCAATTTGGTTGGAGAAATATTTTTTTTCTGGCTGTAATCCGGAACTCTCTTTCTTTGTGTGAACACTTTTATTCCTTAAATAGTTTGCGCTTTTATTAATATACACTTTATATTTAATATTTTTTTTACTTTACTTTGTATCCTTATGGGTATTGATTTATTAATAAGGATTTATATATACATATATTTCTTTGCGCTATGCTATTCACTGCTTAATACACACTTTCTATCTGATCGTTTCCTTTACTGATAGACTACCATTTACCTCTCAGCCGTTCCAAATTTCCAAATTTATTCCCGAATTTTTCCATTATTCCTTATACATTTTCCAACTTTACTTTCCACGTAGCCATCTTTTTTTTTTTGTTTACCGCGATTTCTTATTATTTTGTTATTACATTATGCTTAAGTATTCCCAACAACACTACCAATAAAATAAAAATCCGCTTATTTAATCCTTAAAACAAGAAAAATTCCGGTTAATGCATTCCTTTCAGGTCAGTGAACTAATTTAACTGGTCGCTACTTTATTATATCCATCCCTTTTCCTATTTTCGATGGCCTATCTTCCTCCTGCAAAGACTCCTTCTACCAGGATATCATAAAAATTCACACTCTATTTTCACCCATTCATTAATTTAAATTTAACCATCCTTTTTCCCATCTCTTCATTCTATAGTATCACGAACATCTCTGTCTTATCTATATTTTTTTTGTTCTTGCAATGCCCTTTCTTACGTGATCTTCTGTCACTCACAGCTGACGATAATAATATGAGTAAACACAAAAAAAAAACAACGTGGAGAAATAAGGCAGTCGACTTTACATTCAATCATTAATTTATTACTGCCATATTTATACTAATTTTAAAACATTCACCTAATCGACAAATAAAACAATACCTTTGCGCAACCAACATAAACTACAAGCACACTTGAAACATTTTCCATGCACTCCACATTCCATACAAGCAGATTCATTCAAACATTACAAAGCGAGTAGATCACACTAGCAGCGAAACAAACAGGGAAACAATAACACCTACATATTCTGTTCATTATTCCATGGCACATATTCAGCTCCTACTACGAAAAGTACTCTTATTGTGCCGCATTGACATTCATCCGCAGTGGCTATTACATTCATGCCCTAAATGTCAGATACAGACAAACCACCCGCAACACTTATTTTAAGAGGTGGCTAGACGTATAATGTTAAAAATCAAAATTTAAGTTCTCGTTTGCATACAAAGTGTGTTTTAAGTTTTGATTTTATAATACTTCTGCCACAGAGCATATGTTTAGTGCTTCTGCTTGATTTTTTTTTGTAATAAACTTATTATTTCCAGTTTCCCGCAATTATTTTCAACGAAAAATGTGAATTTGACAGCTTGTGTCGTAACATAATTGCTCTGACTTGTGTTTGAGCAATTATTTCCAAACATGTGTTCGAACACTAACATTTACGGTTTACACAGTCATTTTTTCCAACCTTATGTCTCGTGTAATCTCACTGTAAAGCCCAAGGCAGATTCATTTCCAGGTAATATCAGGATTACAAAAACAATGAAAAAATACAACAATGAAAAAAACACTAATTATTAACTTGAGTGCACCCGGTCAAAAATACTTGTGTGGCAACACTCTATTCTTTAAAAGCTGTTGTTGTTATTTACATTTATTTTCTTTTACATACTCTTACAACTACAATTTGAAGCTGAAAAAAAGTCAGCCAATGTAGCAATGGTAAAGTAAGAAAATAAAAAAAACATGTTGATTATTGAGTTCTTGTTTCAACTTTGTTATTTGTTGTTAGGCTTCTCATTTGTTTAAATGCAAGTTTATAACATAATAACTCTAGTTGTTCTAAGAAATTTGGGTAAAGGTTCCCTGATGATCTGCATTAGCAACAGTGAAATGCGCATAGGATCCAGCTAAACCCCTCAATAATCAATTTCAATGTATTTTTAATAAAAAAATATTTTACTTAATAAGTAAAATAATAATTTGGGATTATTAGTGCGTTTAAAAATTTTAAACTTAAATTTTAACGATTCCCATAAAAACACTAATTATTAACTTGACTGCACCCGGTCAAAAATACTTATGTGGCAACAATATATTCTTTAATAGCTGTTGTTGTTATTTACATTTATTTTCTTTTACATACTCTTACAACTACAATTTGAAGCTGAAAAAAAGTCAGTCAATGTAGCAATGGTAAAGTAAGAAAATAAAAAAACATGTTGATTATTGAGTTCTTGTTTCAACTTTGTTATTTGTTGTTAGGCTTCTCATTTGTTTAAATGCAAGTTTATAACATAATAACTATAGTTGTTCTAAGAAATTTGGGTAAAGGTTCCCTGATGATCTGCATTAGCAACAGTGAAATGCGCATAGGATCCAGCTAAACCCCTCAATAATCAATTTCAATGTATTTTTAATAAAAAATATTTTACTTAATAAGTAAAATAATAATTTGGAATTAATGGTGCGTTTAAAAATTTTAAATATGGGTTGTAGTTCATCCAAAACTTCAAAAATATAATGTGTTTAACATAATAATAACAAAAATGATTCACATAAATTTGAAAATATTTCTCCACGGCAGCTACCACTAACAAAATTTGCAACGTTTAGCACTTTTCACAATTTTCTAATAGTTTTTACATATTTTTAGATTTGTTTTCACAGAATTTTTTAAATAAAATATTTTTGATATCGAAATTTTTTTACATTTTCTTTTAATATCTCTTTCGTAAAAAATTTTTGAAGTTTCGGATGAACTTTAATTTGAAAAAAAAATACCTCAGCTGCATTTCCGCTACTACCTTGTGCATGTGCCTTGCTAAAGCCTATAGTACACGCAGTGTTGCCATAAGATGTTAATAAATTTAATGAAATAAAAAAGTGCAAACTATGCCATATAGTTTTAAAACAGTGCTAAACTAGCACTTAGCATTATTTTTAAAATCTTTCTTGCTAAACGAAGAAGAAAAGTGCTAAATCTAGAACTAAAAGTGCTAAAATGGCAAGCCTGAGCACACGAGAATTTTCAGCATGTTGGCTACATTTTTTTGTTAGTAGTGGTTGCATGCACTAAAATTTTAATAGTATTTTTTCCCCCAAAATCCAAATGTGACAAGTCGTCGGATGGTTACTGGTTTACTGCACAGTATATTAAAAATACATTATTACTGCGGCAAACCAATAGCCACCCGACGACATGTAACCGAATTGGACACATATCCAGAGACAGCACAGGTTGTGTAAGCATCTGAATGTCTACATGTAAATAGTATGTACAAGTGTTCCTAATACACGACATGTACATACATATGTATGAAGTACCCCTTTTAGACACGGAAAGTTTACTTTGCAAAGTCGTGATTCAGCTGGGAGAAAAACAGAAAGAGGTAATATTCCTCCCTTTGTATTTCACACAGCTGAATTGAGACTTTGCAAGTAAACTTTGCGTGTCTAAAAGGTGTAAAGCTTCATGAATAGTCAAAATTACGTTAGAGCTACGGGCGCATGTAACTTTTTATGTGCCGTGTACTGCAGGCTTAACAACAATAACTGTGTTCGAGTATGCAAAAGTGTTTAATTTTTTTTACCGAACTTTATCTAAGCCCAGTAGCTCGTTTCTGTATTTCTCGCATCGTAAAATTTCCCGCATGAAACGAGGGAATCGTAACAAAAACAGTGTAAATTGAAACACAAAATGGCTTTTCTCACATAAGTGTTTCTGTATATTTACTTTGCGAGAACTATCTGTCATTTGAATAAATTTCCAGCAATTATTGGAAGGATGTGAGAAAAAGTGTTTCTGTAATAATATTTTGTGAAAAGTTCCTCGCAAGAACTGTCAAAACAACTCGCAAAGAATTGTTGAACTAAAATAATTATTAAGAGTCGATATGATAATGTTTATTTATAATTTATTTTGTATTATATTCTTATGTAGAGGCAATTGATAGAAAAAACTGATTTCAAGCATTTTACATTCACTTTATACTCATTTTCATTATATTATTTTCATTTTCTTGTAAATTATTTCATTTTTTTTTTATTAAATAATATTTTTGTGACATTTTGTTTTCATTTGACACTTGATTACTGGAAATATTCCAGTGAAAACAGATTCAATGTTGTCTGTTTTCACATTCAAATACAGAAACACTTTTTTCTCACAAATCGAGAAACGATGGAATTTTGTGTTTCACACTTCATGTGAGAAATGTTACGATGCGAGAAATACAGAAACGAGCTACAGATACTTTATATATACATGAATCGAATATGAACGATGAAACGGAATATGAATTTGACACATACAGACAAGGCGAATCCACATAAGATGGTCTTAATTCACCAGCTGGCATAGCTTCTCTGCTGTCAAATCAACCAAAACGTTAGGAAATATTCTGACAGCAGGAAATTTTACACTAACAAATATACAAGGCGAATACGCAGCATTGCAAATTAAGACCACCTTGTGTCAATTCGCCTTGAATGCAGAAAAAAATGCCATATTGTGAAAAGATAAGTTCGACGTTTCCGATTGAGCTGCTTCTTGTCTTCTGGCTTATTTAGACATTAGCTTTGAAGATAAAAAAATCATTAAGGATAAATCTAATAGGGGATTTACATTGTTTTGAAATCTTACTTACGAGATTCCGAGTTAAATTTTGCTGCTTTTTACTAAATTTCCCATACAAAACAAAATCTATGTTGTCAGTAGATTTGTAGGAAATTACTTAAAACCGAATTTTTATTTATTTTTTACTACCCTGTACAACATATTTATAAAAAAGATGAGTTAATTAGCTACGGTCTGCTTGCAAATGTGTGTGAATCGGCTACATTGCAGTTTTTTTGTGGTAGTCTGGGAAATTTTTCAGATAATGGGTTTTGTTTTGGATAAAAAATCTTGATAAATGTCAAAAAAGTTTATGTAAACGGTATAGATTTTCATAAAGATTTTAGTTAAAATCTCCTCTATTATAGTTTTTTGTTTATAAATATGAAAAAAATCATACATTTGATTGATACTTGACCAAAAAAAAACTTGATTTTGAAAAACAAACTTGACAAATAAAAACACTCATTCTATTGTTTTTTATTTAAGTTTTTATTATTTTTTCATAAAAATTATTAGAATAAGAACAAAAGTATCATAAAAAGTAAAAATAACAGAAACAAAAAACAATATAACAATAAAAATTCAGTCTTTATATATTTTAAAGAAAACTCGTTACTAGTTAAAACAAATTAACAAACAAAAATATAAACTCACTTTTTCCAAAAACTTCAATGTACGTATCCCTACAAGAAATGAATGACCGAAACTAACACAAACGACATTTTTTCACTAATACATTTGCAATAATTTTATAGTGAATTTAAGAGTGCCAGTCAATTGACTGGTAGCGATGACCGACACATTTACCAATTATAGTTGCTCCTCTCTAACATGTGTGTTAGAGTGGAACATCTAATGTACATAACCCAAAAGTTTTAAGACATCGCATTTTATTGTAAAATATACAATTCGTTCGGTTTGTGAAGTGAAAATTTATAAAAGTGCTAAGAAAGTTAAGTAACAACAATACTGCATAAAAGAAATTGAAAAGTTTAATATAATTTATACATTTATGTATTTTGTTTTTAAATTTTAGATATTTACAAAAATAAAGGAGTTTTGGAGCTGAAAAAAGCGTGAAGAAGACTAAATTGGTGCCACCTACGTTATTTTGGCTTGTTTTTGTTTGTTTTTATTATATATATTACTTATTTCTGTATTTTATTATAATAAAAAACAGTTAAAATAACATAAAAATTATGTTTATTTATTTAAAAGTTACATTTTTCCAGTTTTTATGTAAAAATTTACTAGTAATAGGTGACCAGTTGCCTTGTAACCATTGACTAGTCATAGTTTACCAGTGCTTATGTAATCTGTGACTGGCAAAAAAGTATCAGAGTAAGCAGTTCAGATATATGTGTTTTAATTAAGTGAAATTAATGAGTTAGAGGGAGAGAAAAAAACACACGTACGCAAAAATTTTTTGGTCATTTTTGACTAGTCAATTTACTAGTAGCTTTCTTGTAGGGATTGCAACTTAGCTGTTCAATGTTGTCAACATGATACAATTATACAGGTAACCGCAAATCGACAACAAATTTACAGCAAATAAAACAACAGGGCTTTTTGTTGCTAGTTTGTGGTGCCAACTGTCATAGAGCAAGTGAGTGAAATGAAAGATAAACAGCGTGTGTGTGTGTTTGTAAAACATAAACAACATTTGGCAGATGGCACCACGAAACAAGCAAAACAGCTGGCGCTTCGCGGTTACCTGTATAATTGTATCATGGTTGTCAATTTACTAGTGTTGAGTAATGGGGTAAGTATCAGTGCTGGCACTTTTATTATAATTGTACAGAAAGAGAACTATATTCTTTAAGGGCTTTGGACACGATCAAAATGCTTGCTGTCAAGTTCGTGTACGTGTGCTTGTCGGCTTGATATTACCATGCTTGATGGCCCATCAAGCATTCATTTTGATTTTGTGCTGGTCGTTTGGCTAAAAAATTTTATAAAATGTCTAAATAAAGAAATGTTAATAACAATAATGTATTTTTTGTATTAGTAACTTTTCTGTTTTCTCTTAAATTCCGATTTTCTTTTCGGTAATTGCTATATAAGAGAGTGATTTATAAAAAATAACGTGACATACATAAATCTCTGAAGCATTTTCAGCAACTTTTTCTATCTGATTTGTTTTTCCGACCTTCTGTTAACAAATGAAAAAATTGTCATGCAACTAATTTTGTGAAAAAATGCTTAATGTAAATTAGGTATTACTGTATGCGATATATTGCAATTTTTATTCCAATATTACATTTTCAATATATGTATTTTTGGTTGGTTCAAAATGGTCCCCTCAATATTGTCCTATACCTTCATAAGCAAAAAATATTGACAAGATGGTACCAGACGACAACTTATTCTTCATGTAAGTTTTTGTTAATTTTAATTTGCTGGAAAATAGTTCTACTGAACAGTTCGAATATAAAAGAAAAATATCATCTCCAAGACAATTATAGTCAAACAAAAACATTAAAAGATTATAAAAATGTTTATTAGTAAATTTACGGAGTAAAATTCTTTTTAAATGAAATGAATATATTTAAATAAATAATTTATTTAATAATTTACGGAGTAAAATTCTTTTTAAATGAAATGAATATATTTAAATAAATAATTTACTTGTGTATAATGTTGGGGTCGAAACTACACAAAAAATTGTATGGCCCAAAAATAGTTCCAAGAAATTTTTTTTGTCCCATTTTTGGATAATTACACAGAAAACGCTGCTTGGACGTTTAAAATCGTAGTATATTTAATAGGGTTTTAAATTTAATACGAAGAGTGAATTCCGCCATTATTTTAAAACAGATTCAATTTGAAAAGCAAAACATTATTTCCAAATACGTGGAATTTGTATGAAAACCCGAAACGAAAATATGTATGTATTTAGTTAAATATCTCAATTCGTATGTCGCAAGTGGCCAAGTTTTATATACCATTGGATGCTGCTGCAAAAACTCTTTTCGATGACACCAAATTTTATTCATGTCGTCTTGGAGCGAAGTACAAAAGAAATCGAAAAACTGAAAAAAGACCTTTTTTAAAAATGGTCCAGCTCACAGATGATCAACGCTAGAACCAAAATATTTTGGGAATCATCATAAAACATATCAAGCTTTATTTTCAGAGGGGTAACAAAATCACTTTTTGAGTCGCCCTAGTATACATGTGAATGTATATGGCCAAGTTTCTGATATTCTAAATAGATTTATATAATACATTTTTCTACTTTATATATGTATAATTTTATTTTCACATCACTTAAACAAATCATAACATGTATGTATGTATAAATTGAAGACAAATATTTTTACGAATTGCAAAATGATTACGCTTCTATAAGTAAAAAGCGATTAAATTTTTTGTTGATTTTCAGTTTTCTACATTTTGTAAATGAAATTAATTTAAGTCATCCATTTTAATAATTTCTTTAGTTTTTACCACTACTCCAGTGCTAGTTGAATGGGTTAAGGAGCTGAAGTCACCAGTATTACAGGAAATTGATGGTATTTCAAACGTAGAGAACCCCCGGTAATCGGTTATAGGTTTTAAAGGCGACGGAAGCTTTGGTTCGTTAGAAGGTGAATCACTGTCAAGTAAACTTTTCGTGTTATTTTTCATGATATCTAAATTTGATATTTGCATTTGACTAGATGTAGAAGGATGTTCATGATTAATAGGTGGCGTTGGCGGCTTTAAGAGTGGATCAAATTCTGCTAAATTAATTTTAACGTCTTCTGATACACTATTTTCGTTACTATGGTCGGATAAATCAAAATCGTAATTAATGTTAGTAAGCCCACCTCGAAATTCGGCGGTCAACAATAAATCATCAGTTGAATCAGATGTTTCATCTAGCAACGAACTAGTATCGAATGTATTATAGTTGAATATTGGCGAAGCAAATAATAACTCCCCGCTCTGCTGAGACGAAGGTATTGGTGATAAACGATCTAAAGAGTTACTGTTAGTGGCATTCCTTATAGCTAAGTTTTGGCTCACATTGGATGAATTTGTGTTCAAAGCATTATCATCAGCTGACCGAATTTCGTTGGGCGAAGATTCTAGTTTTTGTGGTTTTAAAGGTAGAGGAAGCACTTTAGTTTGTGTTTCTGTAACTGCTACAAGCGGCTTAGAGCTGTACCCAGTAGTATCCATAGCAGCCAATAAATTGTGTTTGTAGTGTCCACCCAATACTCTAGCCACATTTTCAATTGTATGTTGATTTTCATTATCGCTTTCTTTATTGATATCGTCTTTAGAATTATCGTTTTCACAAGGAAGATGAGCTCGAGCTTGAGGTATTAAGAATTCCGGTGTCTTGATCGGTAGAATAATTAAAGGAGCTTCGGCTAATATAGCGTCAACTTTTGAACATATTTCCAGCTAAAATGAAAAAATATACATTTCAAAAGGTTAATATCAAGGCACATGAATGTGCCTTGCTTAGTATATTATTATGTTATTCTTTATTAAAACCAAAGTAGAGTTTAATTACATATTTTGAACATAAAATAATTATCGTTATTTTGCTACCTTCTAGAGAGTAGCCATCAAGGCACATTCACAAGGTAGTAGCGGAAATTCAGCTGAGCTATTTTTTTTTTCAAATTAAAGTTCATCGGAAACTTCAAAAATTTTTTACGAAAGAGAAATTAAAAGAAAATGTTAAAAAAATTCAATATGAAAAATATTTTATTAAAAAAAATTCTGTGAAAACAAATTTATAAATATGAAAAAACTATTAAAAAATTGTGAGAAGTGCTAAACGTTGCAAATGTTGTTAGTGGTAGCTGCCGCGGAGAAATATTTTCAAAGTTATGTGAATAATTTTTATTATTGTTATGTTAAACAAATTCTATTTTTGAAGTTTTTGATGAACTACAACCCATGTTGTTTTTTTTTGTTGTATTTTTTCATTGTTTTTGTAATCCTGACACTGGGTCTTCACGTAGCAATATCGATTGAAGCAATTGTCAAATATGATTGCGTCCAAGAAATTTCCTACGTGTAGACAGCGATTGCCATAAGTGTCAATCCATTGAGCAATGATTGCTGTGCTGATTGCTCGAGCAATTATTGCCAAGCAATATGCTGTCACTTTTGTTGTATTTTTCATTAATTTTTGCAAAACAGTGAAATGGAGGAAAATATATAAGTACATCATCCGAAAACATAATACAGTATTTTTCGGTTAATTGCACATCAAAATTTGCACAACTTTTTGTTCAATTAACCGGGGAACCAATTAGCCGATACCCGCTTAATTGAACAATTCGTTCAATTACAAGAATCCCGTTTAATTGAACATTTTGTTCAATTACAGAAATCACGCATAATTGGAACTACTAATGAATTAAAAGAAATCGCATATGTGCACTTTCAAGTTTTTCAAAATAATTTTTTTTCCTTAAACGAAAAAAATGCAAGTAGCAGAAAAAAATTTACATATATGTTATTGACCTGCGCAAGACCATTTATAAGACCTTTCAATACATGCGACATTTTTCAAACGCTTTACTACAGCGAAATATTCTAAAATAAACGCTAAACAACACTGTTGGCAATATTTTTTTTTAATTTCTTTGTCTTGCCAACAGTGTTTTTTAGCGTTTGTTTTAGAATATTTCGCTGTAGTAAAGCGTTTGAAAAATGTCGCATGTCTTGAAAGGTCTTATAAATAGTCTTGTGCAGGACTTTAATATATGTGTATACGCAGGTATTTATTATTATTTCAATTAGTAGAGATGCCACCCAGTGTTTTTCACAAATGATGTCAAATATGTATGTGCAAATATGCTAGATTATTATTCAATAATAATGCAATTAACCGGGTAAAAGTAAGAGGAAATTTATTTTTGTGACATGAATTTTGAACCAATTAAGCGTGAAAATCAATTAACCGGGCTCAATTATCCGAGGAAATTTACATGTGCTTTCGTAAGCAATATTTTTTTGCCCGATCATATGGTTCATTTAAGCGTGGAAACCAATTAACCGTAGGGTCAATTAACCGAAAAATACTGTATAGGAAAAACTAAACATAAATTTTTCGTATACTTGCATTGGAAATATATATTTAAGGCAATACCTGCCCTAAGAATGTGTAAGAATTGTGGAAAAAATTGCCGTACGTGTTCGCCGCTTCAAGCAAGAAGCAAAAAATAAATAGATTATTCTGCCGACGTTATTGCTTGTTCCCAGCAATGAAATTGCTACGTGAAGACCCAGTGTGATACTACCTGGAAATGAATCTGCCTTGGTCAGAGACCTGCGCCGAAGGATTTTCATCGGCGGCGGCGGCTGCCATGAAAATCATCGGCGGCGGCTCAAATTCGGCTGTCAGCCGACAAATATATCGGCTAGCCGCTTTTTGCACGGCTCTTACAAAAAGACGGCTAAGCCGGCTTAAATATTAAAATTTACTTTCGGTATAGTTAGTTTTTGATTATTTAGCAATTTTAACTAAAAATATGTATATGTATATATGTTGATAAATGGCATAAATAGGGAAAGAAAACACCAAATGAAATAATTGGGAGTGAATGGAGTAACCCAGTTCTATTATCGTTTATAATTTGGCCGTTACTTTTGTACTGAAGTCTCTAAAATTTGGAAATATGAAAAGCATTTTCTTTTACATTGACATCAAAGCTAGTTTATACAAAGACAAAGACACAAAAAAGTATTTAATCTGAAATTCCTTTCATTCAGCTTAAGCGGTTGCTCTATACTGTCTCAAATAAAAATAAACAAATAAAAACTTTAATCAAGATTAGTGTCTAGCTCAATTAAATTTAAATATGTATCACATAAATAAAAACTGTTAAATAATTAGGTTTGTTTTATTATAAATGTTTATTATTAGAAGTAGACGATATATGTACATATAATAACAATAACTATGACGATTGAAAAAGGATTTAGAAAATATATTACGTATTTAGCGCGTATGAGTGGTTTTAAATTCCAAAGTGAGTGGGATTGAATTTTAACGAAATTCTATTTATTAGCTCTATGCAATTCTTAAAAACACAGCAATACAAAAACAACTTTATGCTTAAGTTGTCAGAAATATACACAAACATGAAATAAAGTATGTGGTGCAAACAACTTTTGACAGTTTAAACACGAAAACACAGAATATCATCAGGACGATTGCATTGACGTGATAAATAGGCCCTGATTTATTGTATTAAATGCATTAAACTGCGAAATAGCTATACTAAAAATATAATATAATATAATATTGTTATAAGAATTAAAAAATTGGATTTCAAATACATACTTGAAAATAAGTGGAAATAAACATAAATGCAAACATACAAACTCATTTGTATGTTCCATTCCAACCTTCGTTTCTTTTGTTTGTCAAAAAAATTTTGCATATGAGCAAATAATTGTACACTATCACACTCACTATCCTACACAATCTAAAAAATCGCACGACTTTGTATGAAAGTGTATCACTGCCTTAATATATACAGTTAAAAATAATGTAAACAAAACTATAAAGTTATTGCGAATTTGCGAACTGAAAAACATTTACAATATAATAAAAAAGTGCCGACATATTTTACCCACAATGGAAACGCACTATAACATAGTGCCCACACCTGATGAATGTATATCATGATGAATGTCAAATTGATATCATGATGAAAATTCATCACGTATAGACTCAATTTATTAATATTATAGGAGCCTTATGATATAATCATCAGAGCTCACGGCCTGATAAATTCATTTTGATATCAAATTTAATTTCAAAGACGGTGGGCCTGGTTCACGATATCGGCAAGTAGAACGTTGTCGCACACTTACATTGGAAACAACAACAAAGTTTTAAAATTTGTTTTTGTTTTGAATGTAAGTGTGCGACAAGTCGAACGCAGTCGATATCGTGAATCAGGCCCGGTATTTTTCAAATACTTGTTTGATTCATCATGATATAAAATCATCAAATTATAAAATCATCATATTTTTAAATAGGATATCAACACATTCATACATATGTATGTATGTATATGTACTTACATACTGTCACAAAATTGTTACCAAATTGTGATAGTTAATTAGGGTTCCGTACACCAAAGGTGAAAATGGAACCCTATTGTTTTCGCTACGCTGTCCGTCTGTCCGTCCGTCCGTCTGTCCGTCACAGGGTATTTTCTCGAGAACCGTAAGAGCTACGGACCTGAAATTTGGACACAGTGTGTAGACCCTTGGCCGCTACAACAACAAATACATGAGAGTTGGAAATTAAAGGGTGTGCCAAAACGAGCAATGAAAAATGTTAAAATCCCATGTAATATACATACAATTGTATGTATGTATGTATATTACATGGGACCCTTGGCCGCTACAACAACAAATACATGAGAGTTGGAAATTAAAGGGTGTGCCAAAACGAGCAACGAAAAATTTTAAAATCCCATGTAATATACATACAATTGTATGTATGTATATTACATGGGACCCTTGGCCGCTGCAACAACAAATACATGAGAGTTGGAAATTAAAGGGTGTGCCAAAACGAGCAACGAAAAATTTTAAAATCCCATGTAATATACATACAATTGTATGTATGTATGTATATTACATGGGACCCTTGGCCGCTACAACAACAAATACATGAGAGTTGGAAATTAAAGGGTGTGCCAAAACGAGCAACGAAAAATGTTAAAATCCCATGTACTATACATACAATCGTATGTATATTACATGGGATCCTTGGCCGCTACAACAACAAATACATGAGAGTTGGAAATTAAAGGGTGTGCCAAAACGAGCAACGAAAAATGTTAAAATCCCATGTAATATACATACAATTGTATGTATATGCACTTGAAATTTGTAAAGTTAGTGTATTTTTATACAGACTACAACAATTAACACTAAAATTTAAAAAATTTTAATTAGAGGGTGTACCATCAGTTAATGTAATTTTGACTATGTAATTTTGATAACTTGCTGTATCTTGGAAACCGTAAGAGCAAACTTCTTGAAATTTTCAAAACCGGTAAAACAAAAAAATCTCAAAATTATAAAATCGCCAAACCGAAAAAAAATCGCCAAAATCAAAAAAAAAATCGCCAAAACGAAAAAAAGCACCAAATTAAAAAAAATTTCTAAATCGAAAATAAATCGCGGAAAACCGGAAAAATCGCCAAAATAAAAAAATCGCCAAAATGAAAAAAATCGCCAAAATGAAAAAATCGCCAAAATAAAAAAAAATCGCCAAAATGAAGAAAATTGCCAAAATGAAAAAAAATCGCCAAAATGAAAAAATCGCCAAAATGAAAAAAATCGCCAAAATGAAAAAAATCGCCAAAATTTAAAAAATCGCCAAAACGAGAAAAAAGCGAAAAATAGTAAAAAAAAAATTATTTCAGCTGAAAAAACGTAAAAAACACTGTATTAAAAAAATGCTCAAAGCCCAACGTACGGAACCCTTCGTGCGCGAGTCAAAGTCGCACTTTACTGAATTTATTATTTAATGTTTCTGTATGTCCAATACCACCAAACGTGTCCTATAGCTTATAACATAAGCATTTACAGAAAAATTTTTTGCTGCAGTAATGTGTGTAAAACTAAACTAAAGCTTGTTCGTGTAACTGCTGCGTAAATTAAATGTAGCAAAAGTAAAAGAATAAACAAAAATTGTGAGTGAATTTTAATCAATGTTCATTATAGCCGAACTATATGTGTCCCAACATTTTTTACAACATTTAATTTTATTTTCTTTTCCATATAAAAACTTATTTAAAGTAAATTCAGCATAAAAAAGTCAAACTAAAAAAATCGGCGGCTAATTTTAATCGTCTGACTTAAATCGGCGGCTAATTTTAAGCCGATCCCAAGACACATTTACTACAGGTACACGCATTAGGGAAAACACTCTGGCAACTTTGTGCTTCTCACATAGTTTTACAAAGTAATTGTCAAAAAATTGTATGCATCAAATAAGGCACAAAAGTAATTGTCAAATGAATTCTTTGTTATAAACGTGTAAACAAAAAATCAGCTGAAGAGCAATTTGCCTGATGCATGTACCTGTTTGATATGCCTTGGCCGATCCTTAGCCGAAAAATTAACGGCGGCGGCGGCTGCCAAAAATCATCGGCGGCGCGGCTTGAGCCGGCTAAGCCGTCACGGCGCAGGTCTCTGACCACCAGCAAATAGATTTCGGATTAAAATTACATAATTTTTATTTGTTTTTATTAAAATAATCGATTTTGATCTGGCTATCGAATCGTTTTCACAAATTTGCTTGAAAGTTGGGATGTTAAAGCATATGATTACACCTGTTTAAGTTGAAATTTAACATAAAAGTTAATACCATGTCATCGGTTGGTTATTGGTTTGCTGCAGACGTAATGTATTTTGAATATACTGTGCAGCAAATCAATAACTAGCCGACGATGTGCTCTAGAATCCGAATTCAAAAGAAAAATTATATAGAAAAAGACGAGTTCACATTTTTTTATTTGCTCGCTGCGTTTTGTTCTCACAAGACTGTTTTTAAGTGATAAGCATGATACAAGTATACAGGTAACCGCGAAGCGCCAGCTGTTTTGCTTGTTTCGTGGTGCCATCTGCCAAATGTTGTTTATGTTTTACAAACACACACACCCGCTGTTTATCTTTCATTTCAATCACTTGCTCTATGACAGTTGGCACCACAAACTAGCAACAAAAAGCCCTGTTGTTTTATTTGCTGTAAATTTGTTGTCGATTTGCGGTTACCTGTATAATTGTATCATGGTGAGAAGAATATGAGTTCCATGTTTCAAAAGAGATAATTGACATATGCAATCACTTGAAATAAATTAGTCATTGGTGTACTTTTGTACTTTCCGAGTTTGAATAGTACCATAAAGGTACAGTTGTACCAACTTTGTCATCCCTGCTATATAAATTTATTTTTATACGCCCTGTGCTACCGACTTGTCAAAAACTCGTCACACTGGCGATTCACAATGAAGTAATAACACCATTGCGTCAACAATCGATATTAGGTTGTAATTTTTTATTATTCCACAATTTTATTTTTTTGAGAAATTCGTTGTGCAAATAAACGCATTTGGAGCGGTAACATTTACAAATAATTGTGTTAATAAAATTGCATTTTAAATGGGTTCAAGATCACGCAGTCCTACTCCTAAACGGAGGCACCACAAGAGTAAACATAAGAAACGTAGTAAATCTCATCACAGTGAACGTGACCGAAAACGTGAGAAGGATGTGGATGCCTACAATAATTATGGTCATAGCGGTAGTAGTAACTCTACTAAGCGCGAAAGAGTGCGTGATAGGGATCGTGAACATAATCATCACAGGTCTAGGAAAAGGTCAACATCTTCCGTTTCGTCGAATTATTCCGACAGCGATTCCCAGACACATAGCAGTAATCGGCACAAAAAGGCACGCTACAAGAAATTAGATGAGGCAAGGGCAAGGAGAAAAAAAATTATTTCCAATTATTTACAAAACAAAAAATTTTTTAATTTAGGTTGAACGGCTGGCTGAAATGGAAAGGCAAAGACGTCAGAAGGAAGCCGAACAAAAAGTACTTATTATTATGGTTGCATTACATGTGCTTATATGACTTTGACTGTTTAATTTGTGTTGTTTTATTAGATTATTGAAGAAGAAGCCTCCAAACGGATTGAGCTTTTGGTTAAGCGCCGCGTTGAAGAAGAACTTGAAAAAAGGCGTGATGAAATTGAATTAGAAGTTAAAAGGCGTGTCGAACAGGCTAAAATGGAAATGGAACGTGAAATGATGCTTGAGCTGGAACGTAGGCGTGAACTGATACGGGAAGAAGAACGCCGACGAGAGGTAGGTGCTCGTATTCAGGAATTTTGTAGTAAACTTGGAGCTAACTTGCAATTAACCTATGTATAAACTCCAAGTTTTTTAAACTGAATAACTCCATGTATACTTTAAATTTTCCTATTCCTTTTTCCTTTTCCGCCCTTTAAAGCATTTTCCTCAATTTCCAGTGTCACATTACAAAATTTTCCTGCTTTTGATTTACAAACGAACTCATTTAAACAGAGTGTGATCGATTCATCTTGCGTTTGTTTAACAAAAGCCGACTATTAATTTCCTAATTTACGATTTTATCTAAAGTTACATAATCCAAAATACTTGTTTTACTAAGCTTTTTTGAATGCAGATGCTTTGATTTTTCAATTTTCTTGAAAGAAAATTTGCATTTTGTCTAATCAACTGTCACAAAAGCAGAGTTCCCAAAATTTTCAGAAATATGATATTACGCTTGACGCCCATGTTTTACGATTGTAATTAAAGAAATTAAGAAGTTTCTGCAGAAATATCTAATTTGATTTGTATGATAACTTCTTTGATTATGAACTTCCGTATTATTTTAATAAAAGGTAAAATTTTAACATTGCATCTAATTACCAACACAAATATTTTTCCATCTTTTAATAAACCATAAATGAGTTCTACATGGCTAGTAAAATGAGTTGAACTTGTCATATAGTGATTGCATAAGGGCCCTTTGGGAGACTCTGCTTAGAAAAGTTTTCGAAATTGTTAAAACATATAAAATCATTGATGAATGCAGCGTCTTTTATAAGAGGGTTTATTCACAATAAAAAAAATGTACAAGATATAGAATACACCAAAATACTCGGCTCTAGTGGCATAAAAAGGGTGTGAACTAAAAAGTAAGTTTCAAATGAAAAATAAAGCATATTTAGCAAAACATATTCAGCTGGGAGCCTGAGTCGGGAAACAACAACGGCCTATTAAAAAATTAAAGCGACTTTAAGACGGAGACCGAAAGCATGAGCTATTTGAAAGCCAACAAGAAAGAAATAAAAAAATAATGATCTCAGAAACATACACAAAGATGCACGGACCTAATAACAAACTGGAATAAATATATAGCAGATGGCTTTAGAGTTTTTTGTCCTGACTTTGTTTGTTGCCCATTCAAATTATATAAGCGTCTACGTATTAATTTCTTCCTAAATTTGCTCTGAAATCAGTTCTTATTTTCCTGATGTATTAATTAAAAAAAACTATTTTATTTTATTTTAATTTAATAATATAACTATAAAATAAAGTTGAAGAATAATGATAAACTTCATAAAATAAATTTGATATTAATTATTGTTTTGTTGTATAACATATTTAGAGTAACTTGTAATTAACATTGTATATCAACATATTTTAAACGCAAAAGTATTGGAAACTCGATGTTAAATAAAAATAATTGTAAGTAAATTTTGTTAAAATTTTTTTTAATGCAAAGGACTTTTTACTCAAAAAATCTGAAGAACAAACTCATTTGCAAAAAAAAAACAACTTAATCTACATAATTTATATTCCTATTTTAAAAATAAGAAAAGCAAATGAAAATAAAATGTATATTTTGTCAATAGACAAGAAAAGTTAAATTAACAAAACATTAACAGCCAACACCATTGAAAGCTAAAGAAAATAAGTGTCTTACGTTAATTTTCTTTTTTATTCTGTTGTAAATATTTTTATATTACAATTTATAAATATAATTTGTATTTATTCTTTTTTTTAAATTATCACTATTAAAGTGGTTTAGTTCAAAAGGAATTCTCATGAAAATATTTTCCCCATATCATAAAAATTTCATGTTAATACAAACTTCCTTTCCATAATTTATAGGAAGAGGAAAAGAAAAAAAGAGAAGAACTTGAAGAGATATTGGCCGAAAATAATCGCAAAATTGAAGAAGCCCAACGCAAATTGGTAAATCAACTTAATAAATTTTTTTTTTTAACTAAAGAAAATATTAATCATATTCATATATCACTGTATTCTATTGCTTCTAGGCGGAAGAGCGTTTGGCCATAATCGAAGAGCAACGTTTAATGGACGAAGAACGTCAACGCATGCGCAAAGAACAAGAAAAACGTGTCAAAGAAGAGCAAAAAGTAATTTTAGGGAAAAATAATTCAAGACCAAAACTATCATTTTCTCTTAAACCCGGCGATTTATAAGATAACATCTTTTTATTATTATAAAAAAATCATTATTTTTTGTGGTTATAATTAACTTTATTGTTTTTCAAAAGTATAGTTTCTCTATACTATCCTTTTTTCTATTAATGTTTTAGTTCTTTTTTCTTTTGATTTTTTAGATTTTAGGACCCATTAATTTTGTTGAGATTTTATTTTCAAATCTCAGTTTTTCTTTTTATATAAATAAAATCAAGCAAAAGTAATGATGCCAATTGACAAAAGAAAATAAAAATTTTATATGTTTCAATTAAAAGAAAACCATTTTGAATAATTTATTAGTTGTCTTATTTAAAAATGGAAAAATCTCAGTGGAGTCTGAGAAAATTTAATTAGAAAAATTGATAAATGCTGAGTGCCATAGAAATATACGGGCTTGTTTTGTAAACCGAATGCGAGTAAATTTTTCGTTTTCTTTTAATTTTTTAGATTTTAGGACCCATTAATTTTGTTGAGATTTTATTTTCATATCTCAGTTTTTGGCTTAAATGCAGTTTAGCGAAGCAGCTCCAAACAAAATAAAAAGTAGCCTGTGTGATAGAAAATTTAAAAATAAGAAGAAAATATTAAATAAAAAAGTTGGCGGCGACGCCTATTTTCAGAGTTATGGAGCTCTGAACTTTTTTATAGGAAACTGCGAAAAATCTCAAAAAAAATTAAATAGATTGTCTGATAAGAAATTAAAAATATAAGAAAAACAATTAAGTAAAAAAATTAACTGCGGCCCTTATTGAGTTATTGGCCTTTAAATTTTTTATAGACGATATTTGAACCAATTTAGAGCTGTGCAGAAAATCATTAACAAGCAGTGTCGTTTTGGGAAATACAATGATTAATTAATATCCATGAAAACTTTATTAGACAAAAAAACTTTGCATTGCAGAAGATCTTTATTAAGCTGCGCCGTGTCGGGAAACAACATGGTGGAGAAAATCCTTAAGCCCGGTCAAAGGCCGGCAGTCCATTAAAACTTTATTAAACAAGAAAACTTTGGAATGCAGAAAATCTTTATTAAGCTGCTCCGTGTCGGGAAACAACATGGTGGAGAAAATTCTTAAGCCCGGCCGAATGCCGGCAGTCCACAAAAACATTATTAGACAAGAAAACATTGCAATGCAGAAAATCTTTATTAAGCTGCGCCGTGTCGGGAAACACCATGGTGAAAACTTCAGAGGCCAATAACTCGAGAAATAAGGGTCGGAGCTAATTTTTCTACTTAATTTTTTTTCTTATATTTTATGAGATAACCCAAGGCACATTCATCAGAAACTTCAAAAATTTTTTACGAAAGAGAAATTAAAAGAAAATGTTAAAAAATTTCAGTATGAAAAATATTTTATTAAAATAAATTCTGTGAAAACAAATTTAAAAATATGAAAAAAACTTAAAAAATTGTGAGAAGTGCTAAACGTTGCAAATTTTGTTTGTGGTAGCTGCCGTGGAGAAATATTTTCAAATTTATATGAATCAATTTTATTATTATTGTGTTAAACAAATTCTATTTTTGAAGTTTTGGATGAACTACAACCCATGTTGTTTTTTTCATTGTTGTATTTTTTCATTGTTTTTGTAATCCTGATATTACCTGGAAATGAATTTGCCTTGAGATAACCTATCTAAAAAAAATTTTGGAAATTTTTCGCTGTTTCCTATGAAAAAGTTCAGAGACCCATAACTCGGAAAATAGGCTTCGCCGCCAACTTTTTTATTTAATATTTTCTTCTTATTTTTCAATTTTCTATCACATAGGCTACTTTTTATTTTGTTTGGAGCTGCTTCGCTAAACTGCATTTGTTCCCAGTTTTTCTTTTTATATAAATAAAATCAAGCAAAAGTAAGTGCCTATTCACATTATGCCGTTTTAGCCTGCCTTCTTTCGACAATTTTCTTTTAAACCCCCTACGAAAAGTCAAGCACATTTACATTAAGACTTTTTTCTTCATGACTTTTTGACGTTTGTATACACTCTTGTGCTGAGAGTACGAAAAAATAAAGAGAAATGTCAAAAATCCCCTCGAATTTTCATTTCGTGCCTTTTGTTTTACTCCGCATGTTTCTCAACACCTCTCACCAAGGCAGATTCATTTCCAGGTAGTATCAGGATTACAAAAACAATGAAAAAATACAACAATGAAAAAAACAACATGGATTGTAGTTCATCAAAAACTTCAAAAATAGAATTTGTTTAACATAACAATAATAAAAATTATTCACATAACTTTGAAAATATTTCTCCGCGGCAGCTACCACTAACAACATTTGCAACGTTTAGCACTTCTCACAATTTTTTAATAGTTTTTTCATATTTATAAATTTGTTTTCACAGAAATTTTTTTAATAAAATATTTTTCATATTGAATTTTTTTAACATTTTCTTTTAATTTCTCTTTCGTAAAAAATTTTTGAAGTTTCCGATGAACTTTAATTTGAAAAAAAAAAAATAGCTCAGCTGAATTTCCGCTACTACCTTGTGAATGTGCCTTGCCTCTCACCAACGAACTCAAAAAGCCTGCCTACACATGCAAGCAGAAAAGGCACAGTGTAAATTGCGTCTAATGATGCCAATTACACAAAAGAAAATAAAAATTTTATGTTTCAATTAAAAGAAAACCATTTTGAATAATTTATTAGTTGTCTTATTTAAAAATGGAATATCTCAGTAAAGTCCGAGAAAATTTAATTAGAAAAATTGATAAATGCTGAGTGCCATAGAAATATACGGCCTTGTTCTGTAAACCGAATGCGAGTAAATTTTTCGTTTTCAAAAAGTTAATAATGATCCTGGAGTCTAATTGTCCCTTTCGATAACGAGCAGATTCGATCACGTTTTTTTAGTTTGAGATTTTGGCATTCGGTATCGAACAATGTAATAATATGGCTGGATATCGAATGCCAAAATTTCAAATTGAAAAAGCTTGATCGAATCTGCTCGTTATCGAAAACAACGATTACACACCTGCATACGTGTTTTAAATCATAAACGATAATTATATTTCAGACATGATATTTGAGAATCTATGTATATAACAAAAAAAATTAAAAAAATGTTTCTTTTGTCGTAGTTAATTACATTGACGCGAGAGTTGTTCTTTAGACCACAGTTGCTTAACGACTGTAGCTTGCTTAAGCTTAAATTAGACGTGACATAGCCATAACGCCATAGCCATAACCAAACCAAAATTCAATTGATTTCTATGGTGAGAGTGAGATCGAGAGAGAATCGCCATAACTCTCACCATAGAAACCAATTGAATTTTGGTTTGGTTATGGCTATGGCGTTATGGCTATGTCACGTCTAATTTAAGCTTTACTCGTATATTGAAAACAAAAACAAACTTTCTTATTGTGTTTTCAATATAAGTAAGCTTTAGAAAATTTCTTCTCGACATCGCGGGTCAGACCGTTAAAACTTCTAATCTTTTTACCAGGGCAAGTAAAGCTTAAATTAGACGTGACATAGCCATAATGCCATAGCCATAACCAAACCATAATTCAATTGGTTTCTATGGTGAGAGTGAGAGAGACTCGCCATAACACCATAACTCTCACCATAGAAACCAATTGAATTTTGGTTTGGTTATGGCTATGGCATACCGTTGCCATTCGTACCGCTTTTCGCGGGATTGTCCCGATTTTTTAAATGAAATCACGCGTACCGCGCGGGATTTCCAAATCCCGCTTTTTTCAAGTTTTATTTGATTATTTTTAATTTAACACCATCAACTTTCAACTAATAAAGAATAAGTGCATCTTAATAGATTCAAAGACTATAATTCACGCCCTATAGGTAGTAGACGACAAATTCGCCTGGTACTGTAAATCGATCTTATTGTTAAAATACTTGCCAATGAATTTTACGTATGAATATATTTTTAATTTTTTTTATTTTTAACCCCCGACCAAAAAAAGGGGTGTTATAAGTTTGTAGTGTGTGTGTCTGTGTATCTGTGTGTCTGTCCGTGTCCACGTACAGCCCAAACGGCTGGACCGATTTTGATTTAGTTCTCTCTGTTTGAAAGGTGACTTGATCGAGTTCGTTCTTAACCATGTTTGAAGCAAATTTGTCCAGCCGTTTAGATGTCACATCTTTTCTAGATATATCGGGAGTTTTTAAAATTTTTAATTTTTGTTATGTTTTAAATTGTTTATCTATATTTAATTTTTAATTGATGTAAGAAAGATGTGTGTTTATTTTTATATGCTTTGTAAAATGTTAATTTGTTTTAATAAATATATTCTTTAAAGTAGAAATATTTAAAAGTTTTTTTTTTGTACCGCGAAACTTTTGAAAATCGCGTGATTTTGAAATTTTTTTTAATTTGTCCCGCTTTTTCGAAAAATAATACTGGCAACCCTACTATGGCATTATGCCTATGTCACGTCTAATTTAAGCTTTAAGCTGTTGTTGCTCTGAGCCATTGTCACGTTTGCCAGATTTGACGATTTTTGGTGCCGAAAATAGCCCTAATTTACATTTGAGACATTTCTTGCCGGACATTTTTTCAATTTTCTTTTGTTCTTGCCCAAAGCTTTTACATTACGGAAATTAATAGACAGACAGAAATTGTTGTAGTTTGTTTACTTCTTCTTCGCGTTTGCTACTTACATACACACACATACATACATATTAAAGTCCTGCACAAGACCATTTATAAGAACTTTCAAGACGAGGGATTTTTCAAATGCTTTACTACAGAGAAATCTTCTAAACAAACGCTAAACAACACTGTTTGCATTAACTTTTTTCAGTTATTGCAGGTATAGGAGTAAAGAAAATACTTCGTAACTGAAAAATTTGTGATGTTTGCTTCTTTATACGCATGGGCGCGTATACAAGCGTCATGCATGTACATACACACACACACACGTTGTGTATGCTCTTTTATTTTTCTGCGCACATACAACCCAGCGGCGAAAATTTCGATTACAGAAGCGATGATTCGATGCACACATGTAAGACAGTAATGCACACCACCTCATATACGTACCTGGTATACATTTTCAAATGCACTGCCGCATTTGTGGAGTGTATGCCTTTCACTTGCACACAAAATAAGCGAGATATGGAAGTGTTCATCCAATCAGCATAAAAGCTCAGTATTGCCTAACATACATTGTAAGAGTCTGAACACAATGCAACGATAATTTATTGCGGTGCGGTTTTTCATACGATTTTGAAGAAAAAAACCGCAGTGCGGAACGGAATAAAATTAAAATCTATTTTATTTTCTCTGCGGACTTTCTTATTCTCTCAATTTTTGACACTCTTTCTCTTTCTGATGTTGCCACAGTTTTTGAATAATTGGCGGTGTTCACAACATTGTTTAACAAAAAACATGATTTTTTTTTGTCATAATATATAAAAGTTTAAAAAATATATCAAATATATCTGCGAATGTATAAAATGTTAATCATTTTTTGTTTTTAGTTACTGCCATTACAAAATATTTAACACAAATAGTATTTTTTTTTATAAAAATGTATACACAAAAAAAATTAATAAAAATTTAAACAAACAATGACAAGTATTGCCGTAGCCGTCTTCCGTTGTATTATGTTTATTTTTCTTTACCGCAACGAGAAATCGCACCGCACCGCAAACATTGTGTTTAGACTATAAGTTGGCAGTGGGCAGTTCGAATACAATCTAGCTTACTTTCGTACACTTTGTAAGCTAGCATTCATTGGACACAAAGTATGACAAACATCATTAAAGAGATGTAATGTGGTATGCATCGTTCGCCGCTGGGAAACGTTCACATGCATTTATGTATATTAGTTGTGTGTGCTTGCTTTAAAAAAACCTCCCTTAAACACATAATATCTTAGCATCTACATCTTACACACACACACTCAAACGTAGAATATGTAAAACAACAAGCATACACGCATCAACACTACTTTTGTTGATTGTTTGTTCATAACAAGAAGTCCACGGCATTGCTTGTTAGCACACATATACACGAACACCAATGCATCTAGCGTGCTTTGCTTATAATACGACATCATTTATTATTGGTTTAGTATAATGCAGTCACGAGAATACATTTAAAAAACAAGCCGTATTTACATTTCAAGACTATTTACTAGAGTTCGACCGATTAATCGGCTTCGGATTCGGCCTTCGGCCAAAAATTGGTAATCGGCCAACATTCGGCCTATGGCAAAAATCGGCCGATTAGCCGAAGCCGAATATTTTTCAATCCAAGCTTGAAAAATAACATTATGTTTGGTCGTTGCTCGCCGACAGTTTCTATTGTGTTTAACGTTTTGAAAGGGTTGCTTTGAAATACAACCCAGTTGCTTTCTATTTTCTTTTACTTGGACGTTCTTGCGAGTGATCATATGAAAAAGCAATCTAGAAATTGCAAAATAGTTTTATTTTTCTTGTTATGTATCCAATAGATATTACAGCTATTTCAGTGATCTCAAAAAAGGAAACTTTTTTCTTAATTCATATAAAACAAGTATCATTTTTAAAATTTAAAACATTCGGCTTCGGCTTCGGTTTTGGCCGAAGTTTAGGATTTTAGCCGAAGTACGGCTTCGGCTTCGGCAAAAAAAAACGCCTTCGGTCGATCTCTACTATTTAAGCAGGTCTCTAATACATATGCCTTTATAATACACATCAAGTATCCATACAACCATTGAAATGATAAAAATTATATGAAGCAACAAGAATAAATTGAGAAAAGTAGAAAAGAGAAACAAAAAATGTCCGGTACAGATGGTCGTGTACTACACACTCTACATCTTCAACCCCTTCTTCTACAAACTTCGTCTGTCTGTCTTTTAATTTCCCAAATGTAAAAGGGCACATAGCAACATGACGATTTGACGATTTCTTCTTTAAAATTGACGATTTTTAAAAGTCCAAATATGACAGTTTTTTATACCCTTTACCAAAAATGGAAAAGGATATACATATATAGGTTTGTCATTCCGTGTGTAATTTCCATAATATTAATATGCGACACATAATATATATATATATATATTCTGGATCCTTATGAATAGGGAAGACGAATAAGCGATGTCCGTCTGTCCGTCCGTCCGTCTGGTGTACGTGAAATCGGTTTTCCGAAGCTCCCAGAAAAGCTAGAGACTTCGGTCTTTGACTGGTGTGTCAGACATAGTCCAAAATAGATTGGTATTGAAAATCAGCAAAATCGAGCAGACGGTTTCAGAGATGGAAAACTTAAACTAAATCAAGCCATAGAAGGTAACTAGATAACACAATTTTTTTTTGTTTTTTTTGTTAAATAAACTTATTCTATATTTCAGTACGAATAAAAATTGTATTAAAAATATAAAAATTAAAAAAAAACGTTTGTTATATAAAAATAACCTACTAAAAAAAGAGGGTGGCGTTGGCTGAAGTAGTTAGCACGTTTACTACAAAAACCGAAGGCCCTGGGTTCGAGCCCGGTCTCCGACAGTCATTAAAAATAACAACACCACGCATTTTTCTGATGTGCATTAGTGTCCTTTGTATCAGTTGTTGTGGGAAAAGTTTTAGCATAAGGCACTGGTCACTAAAAACTATACCGACTTCATCAGATACTAATCCTAATGTAACATCAGAGCGCCCTCCTTCGTTGTGTAGCAGAATCATTGATGAAGTAAAATAACCAATAAAATGGCTAGTAAACACAGCTTCAAAATTTAATACGCCTCATTTGACACCAGATGGCGCTGCAACACTGTAAAAGAATGAAGCTTTCCTCTATCTCTTCCTTCACCACCTGTCTTCTCGTCAATTAACAGGTAGCACAAAGGGTTCATTGTATTGGATCCAAGTGAGCTGGACTTTAAATTTCACCCTTCCTTATCAGCAACCTGCTAACCTAACCTAACCTAACCTACTAAAACAAATTTTTCCTTTTTATCTATAAATTCCACATATCTTACATTCTTAAAAGAAAAATATTGGTGTAAGAAATCAGAGAAATTTAAAATTATGATTCCAGGGTTGGGAAACTTACACTTTTTGTGATATATAAAATTAACTAGGTCTAACAATTTTTTTTATATTTTAATTTATATATATACATATACAGTTTGTCAAGGAAATGTTTTGACATCGTTAAAATCCTTTTAAATTTTTACTTTTATCGTAAATATTTCTTTCCGTTTTTGCCTTATGAAATTTTTTGTTATAGATTTCATTTTATTTACATTTAAGTGAGGATATAGTAGTAAGTTATAAGCAAAATTAAAAAGTGAGAGCATAAAAATTACATGAAAGCAAAAAAACTCAAAAATTTCTCTGTCAAGAAAATGTTTTTACATCCTTGTATTATATAGTAAGAAAATAGGAAATATTTTAAGTTGTACAAAAATAATTTTTTTTTTTGCCCCATTGGTATTAAATCGGCTTGTAAGACGACTTCTCATGGAAAAAAATTTTCTTTTCCAAATATTCCACTGAAATTTCTCATATTCCCCTCGTAGTACTGTTTTAAACTCCATTTAGTTCTTGAAATAACCTTTGGAAATACTATTTTTCAAATAAATCCATAAATTTTGAATAGGGCATAGATCTGGACCTTGAGATGGAGTATCCACAACTTTGCAGCAATTGAAAAGACACCATGTTCTTACCGAAAGTGCCTTGTGTGAGGATATATGTATGTTTACTTTTATACATGGGGAACAAGGATGGAAAAAGACTTTTATAATTTTGTACGAATGATGAAAACAAAATTTTACTCTTTAGAGTGGAAAACTATCGATAGTGCCATTCTGTTCAACGATTGCATCCTCTTGTCTATGGACAAAAAAAAGCCGCAGTTGTGATTCTTTAAAACAATTATTATTTATTTTCTATGCTAGAAGGTTCGTATATTTGCTTTATGATTTTGTTCCAAACATTATTTCCAACACATATTTTTTCATATATTTTTCAAACTATGTACACTTATCCCTCGATTTACACGATACTTTTTTTGCACGATTTCACTTTTACATGATTATTTTGGTTTTCGTGTATATTGAGGGATTTATGAAATACCTCGATTTACACGATTTTTTATGTTTTACGGAATATTTTTGTATATTTTACATTGATTTTGTTTTTATTTTTATGAATAGCATTTATTTTGCTTAATTT
Source organism: Tachina lurida (assembly GCA_944452675.1). Classification (NCBI taxonomy): domain Eukaryota; kingdom Metazoa; phylum Arthropoda; class Insecta; order Diptera; family Tachinidae; genus Tachina; species Tachina lurida. Next base: position 80,730,065 of record OX101754.1, read on the forward strand.
TATTTGTTTTGAGTAAACGCTTCTGATATCTTAAAAACTAAGTTGAAATACATATATAATTTCAAATCAAGTTTTTACTCGATTCTGCCTTTATTTCCGATTTCCACGATTTTTCATACAAAAATTTAAAATTTCGATTTACACGACTTTCTCAGGAACGTATCGGTCATGTAAATCAAGGGATATGTGTATTGTATAGTACCTTAACTTAATTTTTATGTTTTAAGAACATGGCAACAATATTTTTATTTTTAATTATCAAAGACAACAACCATTTTTGAACAAAATTGTTTAGAGAATTGAAAAACAAGAACTCAAAAGTATTTTCAAACAAAAACGTCATAAATCTTCTTAATTAAATTGTACTTCCATCATTAGGAAGCTTAAAGAAGAAAAATTTTAAATAATGATTCCAGTGTTGGGAAACGTACACGTTTTGTGATATACAAAATTAACTAGGTGTAATTATTAATGAACAAATAACATCAAGTTAGTTGTAAATATTCTGACAACAACACATAGTTGAACGGAACAGCCAGCCGTTTTCGAAGGCCACTAAACCTTCACTAAACCTAGTTTCAACTATGTGTTGTTGTCAGAATATTTACAACTAACTTGATGTTATTTGTTCATTAATAATTATCACATGTAATTTGGCTTAAAAAGCGTTACGAACAGTAGCCTAATTCAATTCATAAGAATTTAAGAAACAAATACAGTTCGAAAAATAATAATTAACTAGGTGTAATAATTTTTTTAATATTTTTATTTATAAATATATTTTATGTTTTGGAAAGAAAAGTTGGGTATAGAAAATTAGAAAAATAAAATCCACAGCTCCACAGCTGGAAAATTTAAACTTTTTAGGGTTCCGTACACCAAAGGTGAAAAGGAACCCTATTGTTTTCGCTACGCTGTCCGTCCGTCTGTCACAGGCTATTTTCTCGAGAACCGTTAGAGCTACGGACATGAAATTTGGACCGAGTGTGCAGACCTTTGGTCACTACAACAACAAATACACGAGAATTCAAAATTAAAGGGTGTTACAAAACGAGCAACGAAAAATAATAAAATCCCATGTAATTTACACACAATTGTATACACTTGAAATTTGTAAAGTTAGTGTATTTTTATACAGACTACAACAATTAACACTAAAATTTAAAAAATCGAAATTAAAGGGTGTTCTATCAGTTAATGTAATTTTGACTATGCAATTTGGACAACTTGCTGTATCTTGGAAACCGTAAGAGCAAAACTCTTGAAATTTTCAAAAACGATAAAACTAAAAAATTATAAAATCGCCAAACCGAAAAAATCGCCAAAAACAAAAAAAATCGCCAAAACGAAAAAAAGCACCAAATTAAAAAAAAATTCTAGGACTAAAATGCGAAAAACCGGAAAAATCGCCAAATTAAAAAAATCGTCATAATGAAAAAAAAAAACCAAAAACAAAAACAAAAATAGCCAGAATGAAAAAAATTTGCCAAAATTAAAAAAAAATCGCCAAAATAAAAAAATCGCGAAAATAAAAAAAAACTCAAAAACAGAAAGAAACTCCAAAACGAGAAAAAAGCGACAAAAATGCTCAAAGCCGAATGTACGGAACCCTTCGTGCGCGAGTCAAAGTCGCACTTTACTGAATTTATTTTAATTGCAATGCGTACACAACAACAAGAACAAAAAAACTTTGCCACTTGCTACGATTTTACTGGTAATGCAAATTAAATTTGATTATCAGTAAAAATTTTCTGAATTTTTTCAGTAATCAGTAAATTTATTGCTTACTGCAATACATACATATTAGAGTTCGACCGATTAATCGGCTTCGGCTTCGGCCTTCGGCCAAAAATTGGTAATCGGCCAACATTCGGCCTACGGCAAAAATCGGCCGATTAGCCGAAGCCGAATATTTTTCATTCCAAGCTTGAAAAATAACATTATGTTTGGTCGTTGCTCGCCGACAGTTTCTATTGTGTTTAACGTTTTGAAAGGGTTGCTTTGAAATACAACCCAGTTGCTTTCTATTTTCTTTTACTTGGACATTCTTGTGAGTGATCATATGAAAAAGCAATCTAGAAATTGCAAAATAGTTTTATTTTTCTTGTTATGTATCCAATAGATATTACAGCTATTTCAGTGATCTCAAAAAAGGAAACTTTTTTTTAATTCATATAAAACAAGTATCATTTTTAAAATTTAAAACATTCGGCTTCGGCTTCGGTTTTGGCCGAAGTTTAGGATTTTAGCCGAAGTTCGGCTTCGGCTTCGGCCAAAAAAAACGCCTTCGGTCGATCTCTAATACATATGTACTGCAGTGTGCCCATTTACTAACCAAATAAGTTAAATAAAACAAAAAAAAAATCAGCAAATTGCTATGTATTTAAAATATTGAAAGTTTTGATACTTTTAATTAATTAATTAAAAAAATATACTAAAAGCATAAGTACAACTTCCAACTTAAAAAAAATTTTCATTACTAGATGTTTACACATCTCCCCTGTGATCGGACTCACATTGCTTTTTTTATAAAGATATATAATTATGTACATATGTATATAATAAATATGTTACATATCAGGGATGGCAAAGTTGGTACAATTGTACCTTTTTTCAGTTTCACTCCGCATTTGTTTTCAAACGATTGCATATATAAATTTTTCACTTTTGAACAATGAAACTCATATTCTTCTCACTTGAAAAGAGTATTGTGAAAGCAAAACGCAGCGAGAAAACCAAAAAATGTGAACTCGTCCATTTTCCTATAATTTTTCTTCTAAATTCGGATTTTGGAGCACATGCTATTAATTTGTACATTTCAAATTTCAACTTAAACAGTTGTAACCATATGCTTTAATATCCCAACTTACAAGCAAATTTGTGAAAACGATTCGGTAGCCAGAACAAAGTCGATTGTTTTAATAAAATCAAATGAAAATATGTAATTTGAACTACAAAAATATTTTAGTACAATTAAGGTCAAACAAGTACAATTTTTGAAAGTTGTTGGTACATTTTTAAAATTCTCAATGCCTTCCCTGGTATGTATGTATACTAGGGATGGGCAAAAATATCGATATATCGAAATATAGATATTTGCGAAAATAAATAAAATAAAACTTAAAAAAAAAATTAAACCGACTTCAAAAATGAGCACTAAAAAGCTACAAATAATATAGATCTAGTTAAATAAAAGATTTTTATATATGTTACCTACAGTGCCGTTTGAAGTTGGTGCCAGCAACATTGGTAACTAAGCACACACATATGTACATAAAAATTACTTGCAGTTTTTTTACCGAGCATGTTCCTATGTGTTTAGTACCAGTATTACTGGCACCAACTTCAAACGGCACTGTAGGTAACATATATAAAAATCTTTTATTTAACTAGATCTATATTATTTGTAGCTTTTTAGTGCTTATTTTTGAAGTCGGTTTAATTTTTTTTTTTAAGTTTTGGGGTCGTATGCAAAAAAAGTTAACAAAGCTTTGCCAAGCAATGTTAAGTAAGGTTGTATTCTAAAAAAATTATTATATCAAAATTCTAAAGTAGGCACCTACGTTTGTTAAGGGTCCTTTAAGTTGATATTTCCAAAATGTGTATTTTGTTCTTCAAATATTTGTGTTAATATAGCACATATTGATTGATGATACATCTAAAAATGAAGCTAGAAGTGTTAGCTCTTATCTTAAATTTATTATTTCTGTTAATTATGGAAAACATCACCAAATTATCCAACTGATTCGAAATACATAGCAAAATCCATAAAAAAATATTAAAATAAATTCAATTATACAAAAATGTTTTAGTGATGTACATACAGTCAAAACGAATGGAAAAAATCTGGATATTCAAATACTCATTTCATTCGAATAAAATATATTGCCATAATTTTTCTTTGTTCATCATATTATTTTTACTTTTACTTCATAAAAATGTTTATCTGTTTTCCTTCCATGTCAGAAGCTCATACTTTTTAAATTAGGTTGCTTTACTTCAAGATAATACAAATTTATTTAATAAAATAAAAAATTATTTGAATACTCGAATTAATCTGTATTCGATGTTGTACATCATAAGCCGTGAAGTGGTTGTTGAACACGGTGGTGTTACCAGTATTTATTATTAAATTACAAAATAATTAAAGTTGTTTTTTGCATACAATTTCTTAACAAAGCAATGTTAGCCTTAAAGTGCTTGGTAACTACTATGAACTTTAAAGCTCAAGTAAAATATTTTTTTGCATACGGCCCTTATTATTTAGAAATATGGTCCAGTTTCGTAAAAATCGATTAAAAACACGTGAAATACAGTATTAAATTTTATGGGGCGTGGCTACGCCCCTTTTTTTTAAACACGATTGTGTATTTTTAAGAGTTCAAGGTGTGTGCCAAGTATCGTAAATATTGGTTAAGTACAAGCACATGAAATATTACACTAAAATTTAATAGGCGTGCCCCGCCCACTTTTTGGAACGCAATTTTGTGCCTTTATTAAAGCTTAGGGTGTGTGCCAAGTTTCGTAAAAATCGGTGAAATAGAACCCTGTGAAATATAATATAAAATTTTAACGGGCGCGACCCCGCCCATTTTTTTAAAAGAAGATTGTGTAAATTTTAGAGCTCAAGGTGTGTGCTAAGTTTCGTAAAAATCGGTTAGGTAGAACCACGTGTAATGTTATAATACAATTTAATGGGCGTAGCCCCGCCCATTTTTTCAACTTTAAAATTTTGTAATTACAAGAACCAAAGATGTTTGCTAGGTTTCGCAGCAATCAAATGAGTAGAAGATCACAAAATGGGACCAATAGGAAGCTATACCCTCTCAGGCAACAAAAAAATTTTTACAATCGGTCTAAAATGCACCGAGTTATGAACCTACAAACCTAAAAAAAAAAATTGAGACGCATTGTTAACCTCCTTCTTTTTTTGAAGTCGGTATATATACCCTTTACCAAAAATGGTAAAAGAGTACATGAAAACACTCTTTCGACATCACAAGATATAACTGGATCAAACTTAAATGCCAATACTTCAGATGGAGAGAGGTTTTCAATATATTCATCTGCTTTAATTTAATTTAAAAATATATTATTTCTTATTTTAATTAATGCCTGTAATCCGGTATTTCGATCTAAAACTTTTTTCAACTTATCTGATTTTTTAAAACTTCAGAGACTTCCTTAAAATTGTCGCAATAATATATTGTACCTTTAACTCATGTTCCCCATCGAGTGACACAAGCGGATGGAGGTTTTTTAAGTTTGGAAACATTGATTTGAAAAGATTGTTTCGAGAAAGGGCCTGAAAAATACAAAATCACAAATAATGCTGTGATCTTGTACCTTAAGAAATACAGCTTTAAAGTTTCACTAGTCCTTACTTTGAGCTGCTGTTCTGTGCTGTGCCGTTCTGCTTCTAAATTTGAATACACACGGCCCTATGTATAAGCAAAAATTGACATGAAGTTAGCATAAGTGACGAAATTGAATTAGGTGTTAACGAGGTCCTCCATACAATTTGGTATTAAAAATGTTCGCATTACCTAATTTTAACCCACCTTAAGTCCTAGCATGATTTTTAATGTGAAGTTTTATGGCAACACTCTTCAAGGTCATGTTCAGTTTTCCCACTTATGATAACTTCATGCCAATTTTTGCTTATACATAGGGCCGTTTCTTTTTCTGTAGTAACGTATCAGCTGTTTCTTACCAGAAGAGTCGAAGTTATCCACTAAAGTGATGACTTTTGCATCGTCAATTATTAAGTTTCAATACAATTTTATGTTTTTCTTTTAAAAATTTAATTTTTTAAATTCTAAAAGCACAATCATAATTTATTTCAAAATGTTTTTATTTAATTTATGCTGTCACTTACAATTACTTAACAATTTTTGATTATCACAGGTTGCACCGAAACAAAACTGAACGAAACAGAAAATCTAACGACTTGTAATATATTTCTATAAACAAACAAGACTTTACAGCTTGATTCTAACGTGTTTACATTTTCAAAATCAAAAAAATCAGCTAGTCTGTGCTGACGCCAGGCACGTTATGTGTAACATTTTTGGAAATGTTTTAAGCGACCGGACTGCATATAGCATACATATATGGCGCTACGTCTGTCAACATAAGCAAAACGATGTTGTATTTAACGTCTGTTAAAAATATAAGATAGTAGAATAAATTCATCGAAAAAAAATTTAAATTTACAATTAGGTCACAATATTTGCAAAAGAAATTGTAAAAAAAGCTGCCATTGTGTTGGCATTAGCTTTTATGCGAGCAATGTTTAAGAGATATGACGTCTCCTTTTCTCTTTCTTCCAACAAACCAATTACGGAATTGGCGACCATACGCTGCTCGCTATCGGCAGTTTCATCCATTTCATTTCATTTATTCGGCTCTGTTTTATATTTTGTACAGCGGTATGTTGGGAGCTAAAAATGTGTTACACAAATCCAAAAAGTATTGGTATCTGTCAGCAGGGATTGTGTCGAACGAGATTTAAATTTTTCGACCAGCACTGTATGCCCCAAAGAAGACAAATGCTTTAGAACATTATACAATTTTGGTTTATTAAGCTTTGCAGTCGCACACTATAGTGTATTGTGTATACAGAATACAGCACTGATGAATCTCCTTTTAATATATTCGGACATTTTTTTACCATTCGTAAATTAAATTCCTTTACCGTCTCTTTAGGGATTTTTATACCCTTTACCAAAAATGGAAAAGGGTATATATAGGTTTGTCATTCCGTGTGTAATTTCCATAATTTTAATTTGCGACCAAAAAAATATATATATTCTGGGTCCTTATGAATAGCGATGACGAATAACCGATGTCCGTCTGTCCGTCCGTCTGTCCGTCCGTCCGTCTGTCCGTCCGTCCGTCTGTCCGTCCGTCCGTCCGGTGTACGTGAAATCGGTTTTCCGAAGCTCCCAGAAAAGCTAGAGACTTCGTTCTTGGACTGATGTATCAGAAATGGTCCAAATTAGATTGGTATTGAAATTCAGCAAAATCGGGCAGACGATTGCAGAGCTGGAAAACGTAAACTATATTTTGCCATATAAAAGTAACTACAGAAAACAAATTTTTATTTTTTTTAATAAATAAATTTATTTTACACTTCAGTACGACTAAAATTGGTATTTTAAATAAAAAAAATATAAAAAAAATTAAAAAGACGTTTCCAGGGTTGGAAAACTTTAACTTTTTGTGTTATGTAAAATTAACTATGTCTAAAACTATATTAGTATTTTCTCGAGAACCGTAAGAGCTACAGACCTGAAATTTGGACACAGTGTGTAGACTTTTGGTCGCTACAACAACAAATACATGAGAATTGGAAATTAAAGGGTGTTCCAAAACGAGCAACGAAAACTTCTAAAATTCCATGTAATATACATACTTGAAATTTGTAAGGTTAGTGTATTTTTATACAGACTACAAAAATTAACACTAAAATTTCCAAAAATTTAAATTAAAAATACCCCAAAAAAACATAAAAAAATCGCCAAAATGAAAAAAAACCCAAAACAGGAAAAAAACGACAGAATGAAAAAAAAATCGCCAAGATGAAAAAACCCCAAAAAAGACAAAAAAATCGCCTAAATAAAAAAAACCCCAAAGCAGGAAAAAACGCCATAATGAAAAAAAACCCAAAAACAGAAAAAAATCGCCATATTAAAAAAAATTTCTAGGACTAAAATAAATCGCGAAAAACCGGAAAAATTGCTTAAATAAAAAAAAAATCGCCAAAATGAAAGAAAATCGCCAAAATGAAAAAAAATCGCCAAAATGAAAAAAATCGCCAAAACGAGAAAAAAGCGACAAAACTGAAAAAATCGTTTAAACTGAAGAAAAAACTTCAAAAAAGCCGTGCGCGATTCAAAGTCGCACTTTACTGAAGTTTTTAATATTAAAGGAATTAAATGAAACTAATAAGCAGATTTTGTAAAAAATTTTGTTTCTAAACGTTTCAAATTTGTATGAAAAATAACGAAAATTCTTTTAAAAAAATATTTTTTCCATACAAATTTCAAAACGAAAAAATCGTTTGAATTTACAAAATCTGACCTTAAGTTTTTCCTTATTTCGTTTTTGCTTTTTGCACTTAACATATTTTATGTATTTTTTAAAGAACTAGATTGGTATCAATAATCAAAAAAATCCAAAATTATGACTCCAGGGTTGGAAAACTCACACTTTTTGTGTTATGTAAAACAACAACAATTTTTTTCTTTTTCTTTATAAATTGAATATATTTATGCTTCTGAAAGAAAATTACAGCTCCAAAGATGGAAACTTTAAAAAAATGATAAATTTTTTCACAAAACAAATATGTATGTATGTGTCTGTATACTATATATATGTACGTACGTTGGTAAAGGGTATATAAGATTCGGCACAGCCGAATATAGCACTCTTACTTGTTTTTATTTATTTTAAATACATATACATAAATGTGTATTACGCTTCATTTACACATGCAGGTAACTTGTTACAAGTTGCGTGTACGTACCCAGTCAGCATGTGGAAGATTGTTTCACCAAACTGACTCTTTTTCGACTGCCTTAGATGATCAAAAATTGATTTATCAGCTCTGCGTTTAAAATAAGGCTTGAAAATGATTCCCAGAAATACTTAGAAAGTGATTTGTTTAAATTATAAAAACAAACAGCAAGCTCGTGCAGTAAAATCAAAAAAATAAAATTAAAAAATAAATTTAAAACAAAAAAAAGTGATTGTAAGTAATACCACAAACTGTCTCGAATGTGAGTCGAAATTGATCAGAAACGCGAGTCATAAAAGACTCTTTTAGAAGACTCCCGGCTAGGGTACCATTTTCTCCCGAATGAACAGTCATTTTCGACTCGAAAACGAGCGCATAAATGCTTATTTTAATCGCGCGGAGGAGTCGAAAAAGACTCGAATATGATCATTAATTTCATAAAATGCTGACTGGGTATTAACAACCAACACATCGAATGAAATAATAAAAACACTTGCAACTTGCTTCATTGTTTACACAGTCAAGTGCAAGTTTATTTTAAAAATGTCGTTGAAGGAAAATGTTTTAAAGAAAATTGTTCCGTATGTTGTTTCTATTTTGTGTGTGTTTGTATGAGTTTTTAATGTCTGTGTTGCCAAATTTTTAGCATAGGAACATTGCAGGGAAGCAAATTAAGTGAACAACTTTTTAACAGAATATTTAACAAATGTATACTGCAAATCAATAATAAATCATATTTGATTACATGATTTTACTTTTTATATTATTTTTTCTGTATATAAGTTGAAGTAATAATATTTTAAAAATTATTCCATATAAACTAAACATTAAAATTTAAATAAAATCCCTAAGGGGTAACACTGTTTTTACTTTTGACAATTCTCCTACATGCATGAAAAAATTACTTGTAATGAAAATCTCTTGCCAGTGAGCCTACAACTTGTAGCATTATGATTGTATTAGTAAAAATATGTCGATGTATTGAGTTACTTGCACTTGTACTTGCATGTGTAAACGGTAAGTTAAGGCAAACGAACAAAACTTTGACTTAAATATCGTTGCTGTTTTAACTAACTGGCATAACTTACATCATTTTGAAAAATGAGTTAAGTCCACTATTAGACTTTATGAGTCATAATATACCTTGTCCACAATTTTTGTGACTGAAAACATTACTGTCGAGCCTATAACAGCAAAAATATTTCAGACGTTTCCATAAGAATACATGTAGAAAACAATCATAAAAGCTCCTTTCCTGTAAAATTTACAAAATGTCAGTTAGGTCAGTTAGTTAAAACATCGACGATATATGTCGATTCCTTTTTTTATTAATATAACGTTACTTTTATGGAATTCGATTGCAGATTTTATAATATTTCGAAAATAAATTATCAAATATAAATAGTGTACGGGGAAAAAGGGACGCATATGTATATTGTTAATACAACAGATTGATCAAAAATTTTATGAATTATTAATTTCAGCAGGGCGATTCCGGTAAAAGAAAAACTCTGACACATAAAAATTTCTTCAAAAATGGTATTTTATGGCAAGGTGGACTAAAAATGGCTTTTTATGTCAAAAATTTAAGAAATGGCAAAAATGGCAAAAAGTGGCATATGGGCTATTCCATATCAGCGTACGTGACATTTGTACGCCTTCAAAGTGGAATAGATTCTGAAAAAATAGAAGTTAATTAAAAATTTAAATTGACCACACTGATTGCAAGCGAAGACCCAGACTACCTTAAAACTATATGATTCTTGTATATCTTTCAGTTAGTATGCTTATTACGGTACTCTAAGTGACATGTTAAAAGAAAAAAAGAAAAACACAAAAATACTATGCGTATTTTATTCAAATTCAAATGCAAATAGAAGGCGTTGTAGAGGCGATATTAATTGTAACTTTTAACTTTTTTTTAACTAACACAGGATTCAGACGATGAAATTTATGACCAGTGATGGTATTTTGGTGCGTTTCGGGTATTTTTTGGTGCTTTTTGCCTCTTCATAAGCGCGAAATTTTGGTTAATACCCTTTTTTAAAAAGCGGGTATTTACAGTGCTTTTTATCAATTTCTCACAGTGCTTTTGGTGCTTTTTTGTAAAATAAAAATATTTTTAATTTTACAAACCTAAAATACTTTTAAGCGCTAATATCAGCATATCTCTTCAATTAATTTGATTGATAGTAGTAATTCTTTACGTAATCGAATTTGATGAGAGACAACAAATTTATTCTCATCTACTTTGAAACTCATTTCAGTTTTATATTAACATTTTGTTGTTGTTATTTTAAATGGTACCTTAGCGCCGAGTGGTAGCGCGTTGAGTACACAACGTGTGATGGTACATGTTCGAACCCAGTAAAAAAGTTTTTAATTTACTGACTAGGGATGGGCAAATGAAAGAAATGTATCGATATATATCGTATCGATATTTTTGAACAGCATCGATATATATTTTTTGAAAACATCGATATTTCGATATATCGATATTTTTTGCCTTATGGGTTTTAAGGGTTTTTCAAAAAGATTTCCATAAAAAATGTTCTGATTAAGCCTTTAGAAAGCCTTAATAATTTTTATAAATAATGATGTTAATCATTGATTAATGAATGCCCGTGTTTAACACTTCAAAGTTCGTCATTGCAGAATACGAGAAATATTCACTTTGCATCCAAACAATAATATTTAAGGAAATCGCGAACAACTAACTTAAAACTTAATGAACTCCATGAGTGGAGAAATCCCAAATTGATATTGGTATCGAAAAAGGAAATAAATTTCTCCATACATCTGTATGTTTAATTTGTATTATAGGATAATTTCTGAAAAACTGCATTCATTTCGAATGCACAATTAGTAACTTTAAGAAATTTAATACAAAGGAACTACGTATGTTAAGTTATACGTAACCTACTGTAGCTCCTTAACGCTTCCTTAGTTTTTACTTTATGTTGCTGTTCTGTGCTGTGCCGTTCTATTTCTAAATTTTAATAGCTACTTTTTCTGTAATAAATAAGCTGTTTTTGATCAGAAAGGACACAGTTTTCGACTGAATTGACGAATTTTCCATCGTCCATTGTTATGTTTCAATATAGTGTTTATTTTTTCTCAGAATGGTCACAGTTTTCCACAAAAGTGATGAGTTTTGCTTCGTCCATTGTTATATTTAAATACAATTTTATGTTTCTTAATTCTTAAAGTACAATCACAGTCTATTTCGAAATGTTTTTATTTTATTTATGTTTTTTGATTTTCAGAGGTTGAACCGAAAAAGAACAGGGGCTCATTTTTCAAACCTACAAGTTACAAATTTACAAGTAAAATAGACACAAAACAACAACACTATTACAAATTTTATTGTTGATTTGTGTGTATTTTATTTTTAGATTTGTAACTTAGATTTCAGAAACGGGCCCCTTAACGAAAGAGAAAAACTAACGGCTTGTATAAGATTTCTATAAACAAAAAAGAGTTAGCTGATTCGTAACAGAACAGAAAGTAAAAACTAATTCTGTCTTCAGGCTTATACCCACACAAACCAAATTTGGCATTTAGCTTAGTTAACAAATAGAAGTCACCTGGCTTAGTGGGGTCACATCATAGATGAGCCTTGTTATTATGAAATTTCACTTTTTTTTTTCTTCGCATCACTAGCAGTAATGCCAATATCGTACAGTTAAAAACCGGCTAAAATTTGTAGATCTCTTAAAAATATCGAAACCCGATACTCGTAAATAAGAATCGATGTATCGATATATCGGTTTTTGAAATATCGGCGATATATATCGATATTTATTTTCGCAAATATCGATATTTCGATATATCGATATTTTTTGCCCATCCCTATTACTGACTACCAGGTGATTTAAAAAAGTCAACTTTAAGTTAGCTGAAGGTAGTGCAGAGTGAGACAATTGACTACCGCCTAGGACATCGCAATGTTAAAATAGTGATTTGATTACTATTTGCGAAATAGTTAGCTTAAAGTTAACCGAATTTCTGCCAGGGTAATTTTTAATAAAAATTTTCTTCGAAGAACACATTAATATGAGAATATTAATAATAAAACGTAACAACAAGAACACAAATTGGTGTAAAGAAAAATATGAAAAAAACCATAGAAAACAGAAATCGAGTCATTTTTTTACCCCTCTTTCTTCTCTACCCCGTTCGCTATCAACCAAAAAATGACGTCGAAAAATAGACTTCATAAAAGTCTTCGTGTGTAACACACAAAACCACACTATTTTCTAAGTAAGTTTTTTATTAAGTGTTAAGCTAGGTGAGTTTTTTTTTACAATTATTACCAAACAAACTAACTTTATTAGACGAAATCTTTTGATTTCCATCCGTTTCACCACATCCATAAAACTTAAACCGACTTCAAAAATAATCACTAAAAAGCTACAAATAATATACATAGATCTAGTTAAATAAAAGATTTTTATATATGTTACCTACAGTGCCGTTTGAAGTTGGTGCCAGTAATACTGGTACTAAACACATAGGAACATGCCCGGTAAAAAAACTGCAAGTAATTTTTATGTACATATGTGTGTGCTTAGTTACCAATGTTGCTGGCACCAACTTCAAACGGCACTGTAGGTAACATATATAAAAATCTTTTATTTAACTAGATCTATATTATTTGTAGCTTTTTAGTGCTCATTTTTGAAGTCGGTTTAATTTTTTTTTTTAATTTTATTTATTGTAAAATATGTGTGTGCATAAATTTAAAGTATATACTTTGTGAATACCCCTAATATATAAATACATTTTTTATATTATTTTTAATTTATGAAATTTCGTTTACTTTTATCATTGCAAAATACACTTAGTCGCAAAACTCTACATACGACTTAATATTTAAAAAAAATTGTACTTTTTAAAGGAAAATTATTAATTTTGTAAATTTTTTTTTATTTTAAACTAGAAGTAATTTAAATTAAACAAAAATACCACATTTGATTACACTAAACAATATTAAACAAGCAAAAAATAATAAAATTCAATATTTTATCCGATTGCAAAAGTGTACATACGATGTATTGTTGAGTATATTGTGTAAAATTTTTTTAAAATGTTAAAAGTTTGTGTGTCCGCTTTTTGATCAAAAGCTTCTCTAAGCCTTTAGTTGTTTTCGCTGATACATTTTCCCAATTTTCCTTTAAAATTGTAATTATTTGAGACAAGAGACTATGTCCGCTATTTTGACGCCTCTACTTCAAGGAAGCCCATAAATAATCGATCAGATTTTAATCTGGGGACTGTGGAAGATGTGGAAGCTTCGGTTTTACTTTATAAAGAAGCCATTCCTTAACCAGCCTTAAGTTATTCTTGGGGTCATTATCATGCATAAATATATATTTAACTTTAAGGTGCAATTTTTTCACATTCTGTAAAAAAATATATTTTTAAATATCTAAATTACCACTGTTGCGTTTACAACTGTTTGTAAAAGGTTGAGCACCAAAGGTTTCCTTTGGAGCTCAGAGTGTGTGATTTTTTGTTTTGTTTTTATTTGTTTTTAGCCCAGGTAGAATCACCATGTGCTAATATGAATTGAAGTGAAGTCTTAGTAGAAGCACTAAGACTAGTCTAGCAATCAATAAAGTTAATTTTTTTGCCATTATTTCTTTATTTTTCCCAGTCTTTTATACAATTTTAATTTCATACGTCTATATTAAAATTACTAGCAATGTATATTTCAGTACTTGTCATAAAGCCTGACCTTGCATTTTATGAATTATTGTAATACTACTCTTAAAGGTAAATGACTGAATTAATTGTATGAGTATAAGAATGTCTAAAGGTAAATGACTGATTGCAATATGAAACTTATTAATTTGTAAATAAAACTTGGTTAATGAACTTAGAATACAACATAAGCAGAAATTACATTAAATATTAATTTATAACAAACCATTGGTTAAATGAACTTAAAATACTACATAAACAAAATTTCATATTTATAATAAAACAAGTAAGAGTGCTATATTCGGCTGTGCCGAATCTTATATACCCTTTACCAACGTACGTACATATATATAGTATACAGACACGTACATACATATTTGTTTTGTGAAAAAATTTATCATTTTTTTAAAGTTTCCATCTTCGGAGCTATAATTTTCATTTTTCAAATTTCATACACCAAACTTTTCTTTCAGAAGCATAAAATATATTCAATTTATAAAGAAAAAGAAAAAAATTTTTAGACCTATTTAATTTTACATAACACAAAAAGTGTAAGTTTTCCAACCCTGGAGTCATAATTTTGGATTTTTCTGATTATTGATACCAATCTAGTTCTTTAAAAAATACATAAAATATGTTAAGTGAAAAAAGCAAGAACGAAATAAGCAAAAACTTAGTTTCATTTAATTCCTTTGATATTAAAAAAATCAGTTAAGTGCGACTTTGAATCGCGCACGAAAGGAAGGTTTTTTGCTTTTTTGAAGTTTTTTTCAGTTAAAACGATTTTCTCGTTTTGGCAATTTTGTCTGTTTTTGGAGGTTTTTTTCATTTTGGTGATTTTTTTCTGTTGTTGGGCTTTTCTTCATTTTGAAGATTTTTCTCATTTTGACGATTTTTTCTGTTTTTTTATTTTTTTTCGCGATTTTTTTGGTTTTTTTTCGTTTTGGTGATTTTTTTCATTTTGGCGATTTTTTTTCATTTTGGCAATTTTTTTTTCTTTTTTTATGTTTTTTTCGTTTTGGTGATTTTTTTCGTTTTGGTGATTTTTTTCATTTTGGCGATTTTTTTTTCATTTTGGCGATTTTTTTTCATTTTGGCGATTTTTTTCTGTTTTTTATTTTTTTTTCGTTTTGGCGATTTTTTTTCTTTTTTTGGCGATTTTTTTCTGTTTTTTAGGTTTTTTTTTCGTTTTAGCGATATTTTTCATTTTGGCGATGTTTTTTTCATTTTAGCAATTTTTTCGTTTTTTTGCGATTTATTTAAGTCTTAGAAATTTTCTTTTAATTTAGTGCTTTTTTTCATTTTGGCGATTTTTTTCTGTTTTTTTGGGGTTTTTTTCGTTTTGGTGATTTTTTTCATTTTGGCGATTTTTTTTTCATTTTTGCGATTTTCTTTCATTTTTGGCGATTTCTGTTTTCATTTTAGCAATTTTTCCGTTTTTTTGCGATTTATTTTAGTCTTAGAAACTTTTTTTTAATTTGGTGCTTTTTTTCGTTTTGGCGATTTTTTTTCTGTTATTTAGGTTTTTTCTTTTTTTGGCGATTTTTTTCATTTTGGCGATTTTTTTCTGTTTTTTAGGGTTTTTTTCGTTTTGGTGATTTTTTTCATTTTGGCGATTTTTTTCATTTTAGCGATTTTTTTCTGTTTTTTAGGTTTTTTCTTTTTTTGGCGATTTTTTTTCATTTTGGCGATTTTTTTCTGTTTTTTAGGTTTTTTTTCGTTTTGGCGATTTTTTTTCATTTTAGCAATTTTTCCGTTTTTTTGCGATTTATTTTAGTTTTAGAATTTTTTTTTAATTTGGTGCTTTTTTTCGTTTTGGCGATTTTTTTTCTGTTTTTGGTTTTTTTTCATTTTGGCGATTTTTTTTCTATTTTTGGGGTTTTTTTCATTTTGGCGATTTTTTTCTGTTTTTTAGGGTTTTTTTTCGTTTTGGTGATTTTTTTCATTATGGCGATTTTCATTTTTGCGATTTTCTTTAATTTGGCGATTTTTGTTTTCATTTTAGCGATTTTTCCGTTATTTTTTGCGATTTATTTAAGTCTTAGAATTTTTTTT
Organism: Tachina lurida; assembly: GCA_944452675.1. Lineage (NCBI taxonomy): Eukaryota > Metazoa > Arthropoda > Insecta > Diptera > Tachinidae > Tachina > Tachina lurida. The sequence continues at coordinate 80,746,347 of OX101754.1, forward strand.
AATTTGGTGCTTTTTTTCGTTTTGGCGATTTTTTCTTGTTTTTGGCGATTTTTTTCGGTTTGGCGATTTTATAATTTTTTATTTTTTCAGTTTTACCGTTTTTGAAAATTTCAAGAGTTTTGCTGTTACGGTTTCCAAGATACAGCAAATTGTCAAAATTACATAGTCAAAATTGCATTAACTGATGGAACACCCTTTAATTTAAATTTTTTTTAATTTTGTAGTCTGTATAAAAATACACTAACCTTACAAATTTCAAGTGTACAATTGTATATATACTACATGGGATTTTAAAATTTTTCGTTGCTCGTTTTGGAACACCCTTTAATTTCCAATTATCATGTATTTGTTGTTGTAGCGGCCAAAGGTCTACATACTGTGTCCAAATTTCAGGTCTCTAGCTCTTACGGTTCTCGAGAAAATACTAATATAGTTTTAGACATAGTTAATTTTACATAATACAAAAAGTTAAAGTTTTCCAACCCTGGAAACGTCTTTTTAATTTTTTTGTATTTTTTTTATTTAAAATTTCAATTTTAGTCGTACTGAAGTGTAAAATATGTACATTTATTAAAAAAAAATAAAAATTTGTTTTCGGGAGTTACTTTTATATGGCAAAATGAAGTTTAAGTTTTCCAGCTCTGCAATCGTCTGCCCGATTTTGCTGAATTTCAATACCAATCTATTTTGGAAAATTTCTGACACACCAGTCCAAGAACGAAGTCTCTAGCTCTTCTGGGAGCTTCGGAAAACCGATTTCACGTACAGACAGACGGACAGACGGACAGACGGACAGACGGACAGACGGACAGACGGACATCGCTTATTCGTCTTCCCTATGCATAAGGATCCAGAATATATATATTATATGGATCGCTTATTGATATTATAGAAATTACAAACGGAATGACAAACCTATATATACCCTTTTACCATTTTTGTTGGTAAAGGGTATAAAAAAAAAGGGAAGGTATTCCTTTAAAAATACATACAACTTCTAATAATAATAAAAGTAATTATGTATGTATTAACATTCTCCGCCGCGTTGAGCAGTCAGCGAAAACCTGTATTGTTAAACTTCAGAAATAGGATGACGTGGTGTTGGCCTTGGAGGTGCCGGTGTTAGGTTGACTGAGGCAGTTTTGTTGCATTTGATTCGAAATTGCCAGGCAATAAGTGTTAGGATTATGAGTAGCGATAGAAGTAGAGCAAAGAAGCCTATGTTTGGATGATGAATTGCTGGCTGATATATTTCAAGTGAAGAATTCTTAATGTGCCTTAGTTGTTTTTGAATATCGGTAAGCTGGTCCAATTTGGTATCCAAGACGAGGTTTGGTTCTAATATTTTCTTAACTTCAGAGGGTTTTCCTATTGAGGTGATATTACCAAATGTTGCATAGGAGTTGCGTAAAGTAGTGACACTAGTTTCGTGTCCACGAATGGTAGGTTAGGTTAGGTTAGGTAGAGGTGGCAGTCAGAAAGCCGGACTCACTTAGACCGTTTTGGTCCATTGTGATGCCACGGGGACTCCGCTTATGCGGAGTCCCCACCGTCGAACCACCCAGAGCTCAGTATAAAGCTACTAATACGTTGAAGTGCAACACTAGCAACGTCAGAAAGTTCCCTGAATCCAAGAGCGCCCATTGTGGCCATTCTCTTTCCTGCAAGTCCAGGGCAGTGACAAAGAAAATGTTCTATGCTTTCCTCTTCATCGATGTCTTGGCAGCTGCGGCAAAAGTCGTTGTTCAACCCTAAGCCGTTGTGCATACCTACCTATGAGACAGTGCCCGGTTAACACGGATACCAGAACCGAAACCTGTTTCCTATTCTTCGAAATTAGGTAATCCGTACCTTCTCTGTTTAGGTGAGTCCATAACTGCCTTGTGATCACGCAGTCATTTCTAGTGACCCACCTTCTATTCGTTTCTTCCTCTGTCTTGCGCCTAAGTCTGAGTTTGCAAGAGAGTAGGGGTAGACCTACACGTTCCAAATCCGGTGGAACCTGTAAGGTTGTCCCAATCCTAGCAAGCTCGTCAGCCCTAGAGTTCCCCTGGAAGCCTCCATGCCCCGGAATCCAGATGATTCTAATATCAAACTGCTCTGCCATCTCATTTAGAGATGATCGGCAGTCGAGGGCTGTTGTTGTTCTTAGAAGCGGGGATTCTAGGGCCATAATAGCTGCTCGACTATCGGTGTAAATGTTAATCAAAGTCGTTGAAGTGACATTCACTCTCAACCAATTCGCAACTTCTCTTATAGCAAGGATCTCTGCCTGAAAGACACTGCAGTGATCCGGAAGTCGCCGTGCAATACGAAGACCTAAAGCCCTCGAAAAGACCCCATAGCCCACACCTTCCTGTGTTTTGGAGCCGTCCGTATAAAAATCAACACTTTTTCTTCTACCTGGAGTTCCATTCATCCACATTTCTGTGGATGGTATCCAGGTTTTATAAAGACGTTCGTGTAGTAGAGCAGGGGAGGTTTGGTCAATCCTCCATCCCCTAGGAAAATTTCTTACCATCCACGAATGGTAAGAAATTTTCCTTTTATTATACAAGCTGAGTTCATGGTCATTATACCAGAAGTCTTGACCTGTATATGTATGATATCATTGCCGCAGACTGCAGTTAGTTCTATAGGTGTTGTTGTTGCATACAGCCATTGGTTTACGTTGTGCAATGGAATAAAAGAGATATTGTTCTGGATGTAGCCAAAATTACAATCAGGGGATGTTTTGTTGTTGAAGAGAGCAATTTCATAAGAATAACTGCCGGAATCTTTGGCCATTTGTATTTGCAATGCTGGACAAATGTATATGTCGACTATGACTACAGTACATTTATTGAATTGAAGTATGGTTAGTGCCAGGTATTCATCGCGGTGGTTATTAACAGCAAGATATTTAACGTCAGTTGTTATGACAATGGTCATGTTGTTTATTTGTGTGGGTATTGCAATGACCTTGTAAAGTTCAAATTTTCCTTGGTCCACCAATGGTAACTCAATAACGAAAATTACAGTTGTGTTCGTTACTGTGCCTTTAACGTTCATAATTTTTTATAGTTCTAGCAAGTCGGTGTCTTCAACTGGTAATGTACGGCCTATAGGAAGGTGTCCTTTAATTTTAGCAATCTCCGATCTTAACTGTTTTGGTGTAAGGATAAGTGGGCTTATATTGCCATGGTTCGTATGCGTGAGGGCAGCGACCAGCTCTGTTTCAATTCTTTGTAAATCTGAGGCAAGTGTATTTAATTGAATTGCCAGAGACATTAGATTTTGGACTTGTCGTAGATTTGAATTCTCATTTTGAACTTTATTTAGATCTTGATAGATGGTTTTCTTAAGTTCTGAAAAGTGCACTTTAGTATTGTTTTCGCTTTGCTTAAGAATGTTAATGGTAAAATCTATTACTGAAGTTTGATTTTTTAGTAACATATGTAGATACTCTTCATTTTGCTTTACATTAGTTATAGTTTGAGCCATTTGCTCTGCATAATCTGAGTCCAGGACTCCAAATAGAGCATGGGCCATATTTCCAACGATATCGAGTGCAGCTCTTCGGTTTCTTTTTGAAATTAAAAGGTCTGATTCTTGAATAAGATTGTCCCAAGTATGTTGAAGTTGAATGGAAAGCGTCTCACATGATTCAAAAGCTACCGATTGCTTGCAGAGCCTTGAAAATGATGTTATACTTACTTCAAGAACCTTATTCCTATCCCAAATTGGTGTTAAATCGTAGTATATAATGAATATCCAGGTAGCTGTCATCAACTTTGTCGAGCCCATGCCTTCGAAATATAATTCTGGATCGGAAGAAAATTCTGTACCATTGATTGGAGAGGCTAATATTATCGGCAGCAGAAGGAGCGAAACAAAAAGCATATTGAAAACTCCCAGGGAGGCATATGACACTACCTTACGTTTTGGCTGTATAATGTTAACTTCCGCTGAGCCTTGCCTCTTTTGTGACTTTGAGTTGTCATATCCGGAATGTTCTGTGAAGGAGTCGTTGAACAACGGTGCAAGTCTGTGTATTGGCCTCTTGAAAATTCCCTTTGCTGTTTTGACGTCGCATACCCTGATAAGTCCATCATCTCCTTTGTAAATGCGGTTGATTCTACCCAGTGGCCATTGGAGCACTGGAGTATTATCTTCCTTGAGGATAACAAGCATGCCTTCAATGACGTTCGGTGAAGTAGACTTCCATTTCCCCCTTTGCTGTAGCTCATGTAAATAGTTTTGAGTCCACTCCTTCCAGAATTTATGTTTGATTTCTGAAGTTATTTTCCATCTTGCATCTAATGATATGCTTGGGGGTTGCGCATTGACATCTACTGCTGAAGTCAAGGGTTCCCATACTAAAAAGTGGCCTGGGGTAATAGCTTCAAGATCATCGTAGCTTGATGAGAGAGGGATCAGTGGCCGTGAATTTAAGATTGCTTCTATTTCAACCACTATTGTTTCCAATTCTTCATATGTAAGTGATGCAGCTGACACACTTCTCAGTAAAAGCTGCTTGGCGGATTTGACAGCCGCTACCCAAAGTCCACCAAAGTGAGGGGCTCTTGGTGGAATGAATTTAAAATTTATTGACTGATTGCTGCATACTCGTGTAATCTTCTCTTGCGCTGATTGAGAATATATTGATTCTTTTAATTCAGTAATTTTATTGTTTGCTCCCACGAAGTTAGTAGCATTGTCGCAATACAAAGTCTGACAGTGGCCTCTTCTGCTGATGAAACGTCGTAGTGCGCCTATGAATGCTTCTGTAGACAGATTTGATACTACTTCCATGTGAATGGCCTTAGTCGCGAAGCAACAAAATACTGCGATATAGGCCTTGTCTGGCCTTTTGCCCCTGATCTTGTGATGGATTCATATTGGGCCAAAATAATCCACTCCTGTGGTTATGAAAGGACGTGCTGGGGTTACTCTATCTGCCGGAAGGTTTCCCATTAATTGTTTGAAAAGCACCGGCCTAGCTTTAGTGCATCGTATGCATTTGTGGACGGTACTTCGTGCCAGTGATTTCCCGTTTGTAATCCAGAACTGTGACCTGGATGCTGCCAACAATGACTGTGGACCACAATGACGATTCTCTTCGTGTAGCTTGTGCATCAATAACTTTGTCATAGGGTGATTATGAGTCAAAATCGCAGGATGTTTTGCCTTGAACGATAATGTTGACTGCTCCAAACGACCACCCACGCGCATTATCTGATGCTCATCCATGAATGGGTTTAAGGAGGCCAAGGGACTTGATTTATGTATAGGTGTTTGATGTTATAGCCTTTCTAGTTCTTCCCCAAACTCTGCGGCTTGGATGATCTTGATGATAATGTTTAGAGCTTCTTCTAATTCGAATGCATCAAGCTCCCTTTTGGTTGACCGATAAATATTTGTAGTTTTGGAATTTCTAATAAATCTCAACACATAACCAATCGTGTGTTGAAGAGTTTTAAATGAGTTCCGGTGGTTTATCTGATTTATAATGTCTGCATAATTTTGCTGCAAGGCGGTTATTGTTAGAACATGCTTCGTCACCTTACGTTCTTCGTCGCAAGGTGTCTCAATTGCTTGTGAAGTTGAGGTTGCCCATTCACTCCGTTGTCCTGAAAGAAATAGAGGGCCATAAAACCACATTGAATGTTGTGATAGGTTTTCGGGTGCTATTCCTCGAGATATTGCGTCGGCTGGATTTTCTTTAGAACTAACGTGTCGCCATTGATGTGAATCGCTTAGACTTTGAATTTTTGTTATCCTGTTTGCTACAAAGGTGTGAAAGGATGCTGCTGACGAGTTTATCCAAGCAAGAACAATTTTTGAGTCCGACCAAAAAAAGTTTGCTATATTTTGCAGACGAAGATCTTCTTTTACCCTACTTGTTAGTTCAACACTTAATACCGCGGCGCATAATTCCAAGCGAGGCAACGTTTGCCTTTTTATGGGTGCTACTCGGGACTTGGCACATAGCAGTCTGGTTAAAACAGTTTTGTCTTTATATGTTGAACGAATGTAGATTGCTGTTCCATAGGCTCGTTCAGATGCATCGACAAACGTATGAATTTCTGTAGAGACTGGGTTTCCGTGTTTTAATACGAATCTCTCTATTTTTATTTTGTTTAGGGTTTCTGTATTTGTGCGAAATTTATTCCATTCATTCTGAAGATTCATGGGTAACTCGTCATCCCATGAAAGCGGTAAATGCCACAGCTTTTGCAAAAATATCTTGGCTCGTACAACTACGAGCCCAAAAATCCCTAGAGGATCAAAGATTTTGGCTAGTTACCGTTGTGGCCGTTGGCTTTTGTGACCGTCCACATAATTGATCAGACCTTGGGAGCCATATTAATCCGAGTGTTTTAATTGAACAATCTGAATTCTCGTCTAAGTCCAAGTTGATTTCCTGGTCTTCAGGTGCAATTCCATTTAATAACTGAGGATGATTTGAACACCACTTCCGCAGCTTAAAAACAGCTTCTCTTAGGAGAATAATATTGAAGCACCTTGTGGATATTTTGTAGCGTTTTGAATAGCTAAGTGTTGAAGGCATTTTGTTGCTAGGTATGGTGCAGAGGACGTGCCATATGTTACAGTTTTAAGACGATAATATTTTATGTCTTGATGCTTGTTGTATCTCCATATGATGAGCTGGAACATCTGGTCCGTGTCATTGATTTGAATTTGCCGGTACATTTTTTCTATGTCTGCAGTGAAGACAGTTCTGTGCGTCCTAAATCGCAACAGTACCGAAAACAGCTCACTTTGTACGGTTGGTCCGGCATGTATTATGTCATTTAAAGAGGAACCGCTGGATGTTTTTGCTGATGCGTCAAAAACTACTCTTAGTTTTGTGGTTGAGCTGTCAGGTTTCAGTACGCAGTGGTGCGGCATAACGTAATGTAAATTAGGAATGTCGTCTTCTTGTATTTCTTCCATGTGCCCCAAGTCTTCGTACTCCTGCATGAATTTGTTGTATCCTGTTCTAAGATCAGGATTAAGGTTCAATCGTTTTTCCAATGCTAAAGATCGATTGAATGCCATTGTTTTGGAACTTCCGAGAACGGATGGATTTTCTGCGAATGGTAGGCGCACAATGAATCTCCCATTCTCGTTTCTTTTTACGTTTTGTGCAAAATGATCCTCACATCGTTTCTCAGCCAAAGATAGTGCTCGTTCTGTATTATTCGTGTCTTCAAGCTTCCAGAATTTTTCAATTAGCTGGTTTGTTGTTTGCTCTTCTGGGGTAAACACTGCACAAGTTACCAAGTTGCCGTTTCTTTCTTGTAATTTATTTATTTATTTATTTATTTATTGAATCCCTTACATAACAAGACATAGTCTTATAATTATAATGCAGGGTTGTATTGTGTACAATAAATTCGCCAATAAAGATTAATATTTAATAAATTAAAAAACAAACAAAAATAAAAAAATGAACAAAAAACGAATAAATAAAATAATTTATATAAATAATTTTTAAATTTACATATACAATTTACATACAATATAAAATTTTCAAGCAATGTAAAATTTTCAAACAAAAAGACATTTATATTAACATATCTATTAAACCTTTAGTGATCTACTCAAAGTAATTAAAAAGAAAGTTTTTAAAATTTGTTGCATTACTGTTAATTTGTTGATGATGTGGAAAAGTGTTCCAAAGGCGAACAGCATGTAAAAAAAATGCCAAGTAGAGACCTGACATTGATATTTTGGGATTATTATATTTTTGCCTCTTAAAGATCTCGCAAATCTAATCTTTTGAAATAAATATTCCGGCTTTTGGGTGTATATAATTTTGTGGAGGAAAATCAATGTTCTTATCTTTAAGAGATTTTCAAATAATACACCATATAAAGTCTTGACATACAGTGACACATGATCTCGCCTCTTGAGATTATAGACATATCTTACTATATTATTATATAACACCTCAAGTTTCCTCTTACTGACACTATCACAGCTAGAAAATAATTCGCAACCATAAATAAGACTTGGAACCAAATATATTTTAGCAAGTAACATTCTTACTCTCAGAGGTGTGAAACTTTGAACAGTCCATAGTGTTCTTACTTTGGCATATAATTTAGCTACCAATGCATTTATATGACTTGACCATGACAGATTGTTATTAAATACAACTCCCAGATTTTTAGCTGAATTTACTAATTCAATTTTTTGTTGATTAATTACAATGTCATCTTCTATAAATGGATGTACAGTTTTTTTATGAATCACCAGACATTTAGATTTTTTCGGATTCAACTGTAGACGATTTTTAGATGCCCAAATATAAATGTTATGTAAATCATGATTAAGCTTAATTATATTCTCAGTGACTGCTTGGGCTGGGCTGCTGAGCCATAATTGCACATCATCTGCATACATGTGGACATTGCAATGGGATAAATTACTTGGCAAGTCATTAACATAAATTGAGAAAAGCAGTGGCCTTAAAATAGACCCCTGAGGAACACCTCTTGTTAGCTTAAGTGGTCTGGAAACCGTATTGTTCACACATACTGATTGTGTACGATTTGAAAGATACGATGATATAAGTTGTGCAGCAGTTGAGGAAAAGTTAAACGTGAATCGAAGTTTGCTACATAATATTGCATGGTTAACTGTGTCAAACGCTTTCGAATGATCGAGAAGCACCAAAAAATTAATTTTTCCATCATCTAGATCACGCCTAATACTCTCCGTGACATCCACTAAAGCAGTTACACAACTGTGTCCTGGTCGAAATCCTGATTGTTTTTCAGACAACAATTTATTGTCATAAATGTAATTGCTTATTTGGCTATGCAAAATTTTTTCTAGGGCTTTCGATAAGAAGCTTAATATAGCTATTGGACGATATTCATTGTTTGATTTAGAAGCTGGAATTATTTTTGCATGTTTCCATTTCAGAGGGAAACAACTTGTGGTAATTATGGTATTAAAGAAATATGTTATATATGGCAGAAGAGAAGGTAATATTACTTTTATAAACTTTGGGTGCATATTGTCAAACCCTGTTGCATTTGATTTTATTTGTGCAAAACTTAAGAAAACGTCACGCTGATTGACACATGAGAAACCGAACATGTTGAAATTGAAATTAAAGTTATTTATAACCGGACTAGTGTCAGAGCCTGTTGCAACATCCGTCTCCGGTATATTATTAACAAATATATTGTTAAGATCATTAACATCAGAGGAACAGTCAAATCCAGTATTTGAGCCACCAATTCCAATATCCCTAATGGTTTTCCAAGTGCTCTTGGATTCGAGAGCAGAACCAAATCTTCTAGAATAATACTCAGATTTTGCCATTTTTATTAATTTATTTGTATCTCTTCTAGTAGAACGGTAAAGAATCATTAATTCAGTTGTCCGGAAACGCTTCCATCGCGAATACGCTAAGTCCCTACGCTTAATAGACTCACGTATATTAGAATTAAACCATGGCTTTTCTTTTGCTGTAACAGTTTTCGTTCTAATGGGTACTGCATCATCATAGAGCTTCAATATATTGTATTCAAGAAACGAAAGCTGATCATCAACTGAAATCATGTTGTAGATACAGCCCCAATTTACTTGTAGAAAGCTTTCATTAAGAATGTCAAAGTTTAAATTCCTAAAATCTCGAAAAGAAAAAGTTTGGTCCCTACTTCCAAGCTGAAAATCATATGCCGTAAAGACTATATCATGTTTGGAAAAACATGATGCAGAAATTTGGTCATAAAGTAATATTTTTGTAGTGTCACTCACAAAAATAAGGTCTAATAGGGTGCTATTATATTCAGTAAAGTGCGTAGGAAACATAGTGTTTGTGGGAATGAGACCGATAGTAGCCATTTCATCCCTAAAAGTTGATTCTGCAAACAGATTAGAATTAAAATCCCCAGCAATTAGCACATCATTGTACAGTGTAACATAGGTTTCAATATTAGTGATGAAGTTGTTATAATCAACAGAATTATTGGGCCTATACACACAACCTACGAGCATTTTCCTGCCATAAGAGGATATTTCAATGAAAATGCACTCAATTTGATCATTTTCAGTACTTTTTGTACAGAACTTGCAGGTTATGTGATTTTTTACATAAATGGCAACACCTCCTCCTCTTCCTTTTGCTCTGTCCGATCTGAATATTTTATAGCCATTTAGAAACACAAACGAATTTGGAATTGTGTTATCTAGCCACGTCTCTGAAACACAAATAATGTCGACATTAGAATTTTCATAAATCCATCTGAATTCATCAATTTTAGGCCTTAAACTTTGGGCATTTAAATGGCATATTTGAAGACCTTTTTCCCGTCTGGCAAGTATTTTTATCATGCTATAGGTTACATAATTGGAACCCCCCTCGTATATCTCACTATTCATCAAAATAAGATATTAAGATATTATTGTGTAAAAAAAAGTATCGTAACGCAACGCAACATATTTTAAAATTAATAGAATTAAGTACATGATGATCTTGTAACAATATATAATTTTTAGATTTTAAAAGTTTCTTGTAATATTTTGATAAATAATGCCCAATGTAAATGTGAAAGTGGCAAGAGCAAATAAAATAAAAGCAGATAAAAATTTTATTAAATGTTGTAAAAATTAGTAAAATAGGAAAAATTGATAATATGAGATCGCTTAAAGTAAACAAATACAAATTGAAATGAAACATCGAATTATGATGGTACATTGTTAAAATTGGATGAATTTGATGGTAAATCTCTATTCAGATTGCCTGGTTTTACGCTGGAGATGACAACTTCTTGCACATTCGTGGTATTTGGCTCTGACTCTATTTTGTCTCTCGACTAGAGTTCGCCTTACCACACGCTTGAGGCTCTGCATAGAAGTTGTCTTTTTCCTCCCGACTGCTTTTCTGCTGCGTACTTTGTATACTGTAGCAGTTTCTTTACCCTGAGCAAACGAGTCCATTTCAACAATAGCTATTCCCGCTGTGTCACACACCACTTGACTATCATCTAGGTCACCAGCGTCCTCTACTTTGCTGGAAACTTCTGAAAAACTTCGCTCACGTTCAACTTGTTGACACTGACCACTGTTGATTTCATCCTCTGCTTTCAGTTTTTCGTCAGCGCCTTCCTCTGTGCCAGAAATGTCTTCGTTGACACTGTCTACTAAGTCAGAAATCTCTTCGCCTGATTTACTGACATGCATTTCTATACCATTTACTCTTTTGTTTATGGATTCAGTCATTTCTACAAATCTCGCATCCATTTTATCAAACCTAGTTTCCATTTTCTCACTGGTTGCTCGAGAGGTTTCTAGAAGTATTGTTTCCATTTTCCCCATCATTGCGGCTAGCATTGCGCTGATGTCTGTACTGTTTGCAGCTGTACGAATACATACCTCAATTTCTTCTTTTCCATCGAACTCATATGTCTCGATCTCGATGTTGCACCGCTGGAACTCCTGCAGTAGTCTCTACTGTAGTTGTATTTTGTTACCAGTTGTTGACAGTTTCCGCTTATTCAACTCTTCCTTGAGTTGCTCCACATTAAGCTCTTGAAGTTTCATTTTTCCTCAAAAACCAATTGCTGCTACGTTTAACCTTTTCAAACGTAAGTGGTTTTTATTCACGTTTAACCTTTTCAAACATGTGAGGTTCTCCTTTTCGTATCACTCTTACTTTACGTTTAACCTTTTTTTAAACGTGCCGCTTTTATTTGCAAATCCCACTTCTGACACCAAATGTTACGTTTTTATTCTCTTTAAAAATGCTTTTCCGTAGATTCGAAGATTTGCAATAAATAAAAGACCCCAGTGTACTAATTAGGGTTAAGAATGATACAATCTTTATTAATCAATAAATACCACTAATCCAAATCTAATTCAAGAGCTTAAATACAAAGATTACTCAAATATTCTCAACTGGTTACCACTACTCCTTCCTCGCTGTTGTAAAGGGTGTTTTTTTAGAGGTATAGAACTTCGAATTGAAATAAAACACAAGAAAATCGTTTTAATGTCCATCAATTTGGCTTTATTGGAAGGATAATTTTATGCCATTAATGTTTAAATATGATTTCGGGCATGTGGCCGCCGCGGCTGGCTCGAATAAAGCCAATTCTACAGGTCCAATTTTCAACCACTTTTTCGAGCATATGGGGCCGTATGTTGGCAATAACGCCACGAATGTTGGCTTCCAAGTCCCCTAACGTTTCTGGTTTGTTGGCGTAGACGAGCGACTTCACATATCCCAAAAGAAAATAATCCAATGGTGTCAAATCACACGATCTTGGTGGCCAATTGACAGGTCCATTCCGCGAAATTATGCGCTCATCGAATGTTTCCTTCAATAAATCGATTGTGACGTGCGCTGTGTGGCATGTAGCGCCGTCTTGTTGGAACCACAACTCATTCACATTCAAAATCTTCAAAATCTTCCATAAAGTTGATGGACAAAGCTCCAATTGCTGTGCACGGTGGCGAATCGATTCATTCGGGTCCTCTTCAACACTTTGCTCTACAGCGGCAATTGTTTCTTCGGTGCGCACTGTTCCACGTCTCTGCGGATGCGTATTATCACATAGAGTAAACGTAGTGCGAAAACGATCCATGGTTAACCGAATTATTAATTGCTCTGATGGACGATTATGTCGACCATAAAATGGACGGAGCTTGCGGTAAACTTCGCGAACTGAACCATTATTTTCGAAATAAATTTGCACGATTTGCAAGCGTTGTTCTTTTGTCAACCTGTTCATGATGAAATGGCAAACCAAACTAAATATTAATCACTTGACAGCTGACAAAATGGCCGCCAGTTAAAAAAGTGATGCCAACTTAAAGTTCTATACCTCAATAAAAAACACCCTATATAAGCACGTCTTAGACCACTGGCTGCGCTAGTGTTGACACAATTCTGCTTTCTCTGTTGCTCGTCACACACAAGACTCACTCTGCCGACACTTCCAGTTGATACACCAATAACAACTCAATGGCAGACTCTCACAGTTGATACACTAATCAGGACTCACTGGCTTCACTTACACACGTTTATCAGCTTCCACTGCTCCCTTACTCTTTACTCAAGGGACTCCACAATAAACTCAAGTCACGACAGACTTTAAGTCCACTATAGATGCTGTACTATAGTCTCTTCAATCTCCAACTCACGTATTGTAAAGCACAGACTCAACTATCAACTCACTACTGTATCACAAATCACGGACTGCGCACAACTTAATCAACGACTCACTTGATTATCAACAGAACTTCTTATTAGCAACTGCACTTATTCGCAACTGAGCTTCTTCGCAACTGAGCTTATTCGCAACTGACTTAAGGTAGAATTAGTAAAATCGTATCGTTCTACTTTACAGCTTGCCGTATCGTTCAGCTTTGTATACAAGTTATAGAAAATGTACCAGTTTGAACAGCACATTTTTTTTTGTCTGGTATTGAATGCGGCTTTTTTGACATTCGCTACAGAAAAATCTGTTTTCTGTAGATTTCTACGTCAGCAGTGCTACCACCACATATTTTATAACTAGTAACATGTATTGCATATGGTACGGCTTTTGTCAGCTGACACGCAACTTCACGATACGATTTTACTAATTTTACCTTTATTCACAACAAACTTTTGACCGCAACTGCCCAGCTGTTGGATGCGTCACCCCTTTTTATACTTCGCACAACAACCACTAGAATTTTCATGCAAAGTCTAGACCGAATCATCATTATCTTCAATGTTGTTTACAAAGCGCGTAATTAAGTTCATGTGGTAACTATGTACATACGTCTGTATATGCATACATCATTAAGTGGTTGTTTACTTTATTTTTGCCTTTCGCTGGAATTGCCAGGCATGTATGTATGTATGCATGTAGCTATGTCTATCTTCATAACAAGCAGAAGCTTGTAGTTGTTGTTGGTTGTTTACGTTTAATCACGTATGTATGTGCTACGCATGTGTATATAGTTGTTTGCTATAGTGCTTGTATGTGAATACGAGTGTACGTTTAGTTATCTATTTAAATCAGTGGTGTCAAAAATAAAACTATAGTTGTATGTGTGAGAAAAGTTGTCTCATTCGTTTCAGAAGTACATAGGAAAAAATAAATATTTGGAACAAATGCAGTTTAGTAAAGTAGCTAAAAATAAATAAAAAGGAGCCTATGTGATAGAAAATTAAAAAATAAGATGAAAAAATTAAATAAAAAAGTTGGCGGAGATTCATATTTTTCAAGTTATCGGGCTCTGAACTTTTCATAGGAAACTGAAAAATCTCAAAAAAAGAATTTTTAAATAGCTTATCAGATAGTAATGTGAAAAATAAGAAGAAAAACTTAATCAAAAAAATTTGCTGCAGGCCATATTTCCCGAGTTATTGGTCTTTAAAGTTTAAATAGAAAGTGCAGTTTAGTGAAAATGCTCCAAAAAAGTCAAAATGTCTTTTAAATACATATTAATTTCTTTCCTTAAACGTTTTACAACATCAAACACATTAAATATCGCGAAAAGCATTGGTGATCATAGATTATATTTCGCATACCACTTCTTTTCTTTCACTGTATCTATAAACAAATTAATACACCCGCCACGCATGTGTTCTCGTCGCTGTCTCATCGACGACTAAATGGAAGAGAATAAGAATGTGTGTGATTTTAGTTTGCACAATTGTGCCATGAAACTGACATCATTGATTTAAATACTTCTGGATGTTTCTTTATATTGGCCCTGTTCGAATATTCTTGCGTAACACTTATATTAACCCGACGGCCATTTCCGTAACAATATGTATGTATATCACAAAAATCTTACCTGAAATTCCTTCAAGTCTAATGAAAACTGTTGTATACCTTTGTTTATATTCTTATTCCGAGTCTTAAGCATTTCCATTCGCCTCATATTTTCCGAAATCAAATGTAAGCTTTCGCATGCCATTAATGCACTCTCCCAAGGTGTGCTATAATGCTTTGAGCCCGACATAAACAAATCAAATTCTTGTTCATCCATATTTAAGCTTTGAGCAGTGAGATTTTCAATAAATGAAATAGCACAACACTAGGAGACAAAATAGTTAAGTGAAAAAGGAATCAAGTAATAAATAAAGCAAAATACAATTACAACATACCAAATTTGTGAAATAATAACCACCTTCGCCGCTCATCAAACGAGAAGCATTTGTGAAACGTGTTACAAAATTTATATTGCTATGCAAACGTACAGGATTTGCTTTGAGCACCACAAAAATAAGCGCAGGCAGAAATTCATCGGCACTAGCTGGACCCCCAACGGAATGTTTAAGCAATTCAAATATGTGACGACAACAGCGTACAGTACATTCCAATTTTTCTTGGGGTGAATAAAATGAATCAATGCCTACCAATTCTGAAAACAAATAATTATGTAAGCCTTTAATTTATATTATACATCATATTATGTAATTGTTAACTAATGGTCAATTAATTGTATAACTGCAAAAACGTTAAATGATTGTTGTTTATTTAAATAAATTCTTTCTTATTAATTTTGATTTGGTTTCGAACTATTTTTATTTCTTTGTTTTTAATTAATCCCGGAGCCCGGGATCTTCGGGATTATCTGAATCCCGTTTTTGCACAAATAATGTTTTTCACTGTCGTCTTCTATTTTAAAAATTATTAGAAACACCCTCTTATAAAAAGTTAAAATGAAAAATTTGCTTTGAATATATATTTTAGTAAATAATATTATATACCTATATACATAGGGCCTAATTCATAAAAAGATTTTGATTTTATAAAAGGTTTATTAATCAAATTTCCATAGAAAATTTGTTTCATAAACCTCTTATTAAGCAGAAATATTTTTTATGAATAATGCAGATAGTATATACATATATAATATATGTTATGGCATTTTCTTTTCTAAGAAATTTTTTTACAAACATTGCACTTTTCTACTACGTTTGTTTTGTACTATTTCGAAAATGTTTCTTCTTGTTTTAAACATTAAAACTATTTTGAAATAATTAAAAATATTTTTGTTTTAAAAAGACAACCTTGATATAAAGTTGAACATACTAACGTCAAAAACTTATGTTTTTGAGTTAAGAATGAAACATTCTTGAAGTAATAAAGAATCATTTTTATTTTAAAATTAATTATTTTTAAATTAAAAAATTGTGGTTTTTACTTTTGTATTAAAATGCAGTAAATGAGTAATTACTGCGAAAATTTACTCCCAAAAAGAGCTGTTGCCGAAAAAAGTACGCGAACGGAAAAATAGTAGCAATTAGTAAAATTAAAGAAACAGCTGACTCCACTTTTGACTATTCAGCTCTTTTAGTTATTGGTACTCGATACAATATATATATATGTGACGCGCAAAATAGAAAGGGGCCTAAGGATAAAACCCGGTTTTGTTCAGGAGAGCCTTTTTAAAGATTTAAATACGTGTATCTTTGGTGTACCATCACTGAGCGTGTTGGTATTGGTCTCATTTGAAAGCGACACATCTCATGACGTCAGGAACGTGTTGGTCAACCTTGAAAACGCGCGTAGGTCGTCCCTACCGCTTGTTTTCTGTAGTTGGTTTTTACTGTGAAATGATCTGCATTAGCAAGAGTGAGATGAGCATAGGATCCAGCTAAACCCCTCAATAATCAATTTCAATGTATTTTTAATAAAAAAGTTATTTTACTAATTAAGTAAAATAATAATTTGGGATTATTAGTGCGTTAATAAACGTTAAACTTAAATTGTAGCAATTCCCAAAAATAAAACACTAATTATTAACTTGATTGCACCAGGTCAAAAATACTTGTGTGGCAACATCTATTCTTACATATCTGTTGTTGTTATTTACATTTATTTTCTTTACATACTTTTTACAACTACAACTAGAGCTGAAAAAAAGTCAGCCAATTTAGTAAAGTAAGAAAATAAAAAACATGTTGATTATTGAGTTCTTGTGTCAACTTTGTTATTTGTTGAACTTCTCATTTGTTTAAATGAAAGTTTATAACATAATAACAAGGGAAACCAGAAATATGCTCTAAAAAAAGTGTTTTATGCGCATTCAATATGCACTAAAAACTTGAAAATATGCACTTAAAAGTAAAAAAATATGCTCTTAAAAATAGAATAAATTAATTTATTTGTAAATGAAAATATATTTTTTAATAAAAAATTTAACAGCATTTGCATATAAAATAAGACCAAAAAATAAACAAAGAATAACTGGGTTTGAAGTGCTGTTTAAAACAAAATTACCATACAAATTGTGACTAAAACAAATAATACAAATTATTTTTATTGGATGCATAAGAATTTAACTTCAATTTCAAAATATCACGATATAATGCCCTAATTCAGTAAGAAGATTTAGGACGTTTTTGATTGACAATGCTTCTGAGTTCTTGTCTTTGAAGTCTCTAAATTATTTTCTTCAAAAATGGTTGTTGTCTTTGACAATGAAAAATATAAATATTATTGCCATGTTTTTAAAACATAAAAATCCAATTAAATTATTATACAACAGTTTGAAAAATATATGAAAAAATATGCGTTGGATATAATGTTTAGAACAAAATTACAAAGCAAATACACGAACCTTCTAGCATAGACAATAAATTATATTTGTTTTAAAGAATCAAAAATGCTTCTTTTTTTCGTCCATAGACAAGACGATACATTCGTCGAACAGAATTAGGGCATAAGAATTAAGACTTTGAAACTTTATTTTTGAAAAATAAGACAAGATTTTTATTTATAATTTTTATTGCAACAATTAACAAAAAAAAAATTTTTTCTGTCTCACTTAAATAAAGTTTTATAAATTGACAATGTTTCTTCAACGGCTTCTCGGGGCAGAGAAGTAGCAAAACTGAATTTGTATTGAAACTAACGTCCGTAAAACTGCATAATATATAAGAAAAATGTATACATTACATGGAACATTGGAACAGAGATTTAGGCGAAAAATTAAAATAAAAATGTTGATCAACCCCTTAACCTGGAAGCATATTAACCCAGAAAGGGCCGGAAACATTGTCTCTTTCTAGAAAAAAAAATTTCATATAATTTTTTCCGGAGTAGGGTGTCCTTTTAAAAGGTGGTGGTGCCAAGTGGGTTAAAATAAAAAAAAATTCTATGAAGTATCAAAATATGCCCTAAAAGCGTAAATTATGCTATAAAAATTCGAAAATATGCTAAAAATATGCGTGTAACACTGATATATGCAAACACATGCTTTAAAGGGTAAAATATGAAAAAATATGCACTAACAAATCGCTGCCAAAATTCATAAAAAGTTCTGAAACGGATAAATATCTTATCCCCGTATTAATACGTGACACAAGAAAAAACATGCAATTGCATATTTGCGGTTTCCCTGATAATAACTCTAGTTGTTCTAAGATTGTTGAGTAAAGGTTCCCTGATGATCTGCATTAGCAACAGTGAAATGCGCATAGGATCCAGCTAAACCCCTCAATAACACTGTGCTACAAAAGTTGAGAAAAAAAAATATTCAGGGATTCTAATGTACCAATTCTGTTTTGTTGGAGTCCATGGACGACGAAAATACCGTTGGTTTTTTTAGGTCACTTCATAAAGTGATTTTATAACGGTAAATGTAGTGAAAAACAGGGTTTCTTAGCTTTTCAGTTTTAAACAGTTGTAACTTCTTTGTTTCCCAACGGATTTCTTTTAACTTTTCGTTGGTTAAAAGGCTCGAATATTATCTTTCAATAAAGATATATGTTTTGTAAATCGACTAAAAAATGGCTAAGTTACAGTCGTTGAAGTGTACAAAAAACCAATTAAAAAAGTATTCTTTTGTTTTCCTCAGGCTATAAGTTGCTTATGAGTTACAAAAGAATACTTTTTAATGGATTTTTTGTACACTTCAACGACTGTAACTTAGCCATTTCTTAGTCGATTTACAAAAAATATATCTTTATTGAAAGATAATATTCGATTCTTTTCACCAACGAAAAGTTAAAAGAAATCCGTTGGGACACAAAGAAGTTACAACTGAAAATCTAAGAAACCCCGTTTTTCACTACATTTACCGTTATAAAATCAGTTTATGAAGTGACCAAAAAAAACCAACGGTATTTTCGTCGTCCATGGACTCCAACAAAACAGAATTGGTACATTAGAATCCCTGAATATTTTTTGTGTATCACAGTGTAATCAATTTCAATGTATTTTTAATAAAAAAGTTATTTTACTAATTAAGTAAAATAATAATTTGGGATTATTAGTGCGTTAATAAACGTTAAACTTGAAAATAAATAAATTTTACCGTTAGGTCCCTTTCTGTTTGAGCCTAGAATCGTCGACTTCAATTTCATAAAACGCGCATATCTCTGGGAGGGAACACTTTTGGGGCATGGGATCGGTCTCATTCGATGCTCAAATGTTGTCCACATATTTTTTTTATACACACATATATTTATTTATTGTACCTTCAAATATGAACTAACAATAAGTATTCAAATCTTAAATCTAAATATAATTATTAGGCCCGACCAGTATCGGATAGTAATTAATAATACATAAATTTCGTATTAAGCACAACAATTATTTTCAAGAAGTATCATTTGGGGTGCTGCGTATTAGAGCCCTTTTGTCCTTCTTTTTTAAGCGGATGTGTCCAGTAAAGTTCAAGATATTACTAGCAAGCGGATTAGGATGTGACTCGAGTTTTGTTAAATATTTGCCTGCGTATTTTGCGACTTCTTTAGTTACTAGTGGCATATTTAAATTACGATGTATATTTGAATTTTTGATGTACCATGGAGCCGATGTTATTAACAGTAAAATTTTATTTTGCCGTCGTTGGATTCTCTCCATATTTGAAGCTGAAGCAGTGCCCCATAGCTGAATTCCGTAGCACCATATTGGCTTCAAAAGCGACTTGTGTATCAAAAGTTTGCAGTCTAGACTGAGTGTTGAATTTCTGGCAATCAACCAATTTCACTTGAGAATGTTGAGGAATATTTTGATTGTTGATTCAAATGGGGGAACAGGTATCTTTTCTTAGGGTAAACTTTATATGAACACACTTTTGTTCATTTACTTTAATTCTCCATACGTTCAACCATATTTCAAGCTGGGTAATGTGTGCTTGGAGATTGCGGGATGGCTCATCAGGAGTTTTGTGCATACTTATACAGGCTGTATCATTGGCAAATGTAGAAGTGTGGATGTTATTGCTCACAGGAATATCACAACTATATATTGGATACAAGACTGGCCCCAGAATACAACCCTGTGGCACACCAGAAGATATACATGTGTGTTCTGGCTTTCACATCGTTTTCACATTTTTTCTTGTGAGTTCGGATGTTAAAACACATCCTACGCCTGTTTAAGTTGAAATTTAGAAAATAAAAATTAATAGTGTGTGTTCTAGCATCCGAATTTAGACGAGCACAATTTAAAAATTGACGATTTCAAACTTTTAAATTTTTTCGTTTTCGATTTTAAGCAAAAAACTCGTATTCTTTTCACTTGTTAACAGTCTTGTGAAAAGAATACGAGTTTTTTGCTCAAAAGTGAAAACGAAAAAATCTAAAAGTTTGAAATCGTACATTTCCAAATTGCTTTCTTCTAAATTCGGATGCTAGAACACATATTATTAATTTGCATTTTCTAAATTTCAACTTAAACAGGCGTATCATGTGTTTTATCATCCGAACTCACAAGAAAAAATGTGAAAACGATGTGGAAGCCAGAACACACACTATAGATTCGGGCACACTCATGAAGTCTCCTTCCACAACAGTAAACTTCCTATCAACAATATAACTTTCCCAAAGTTTTTCTATATTTATTGGCAAATATGTCTTCAATTTTAAAAATAGGCATTCGTGCCATACTTTGTCAAATGCCTGAGAAACATCAATAAAAAGGGCAGAACAATACTTCTTTTCTTCAAAAGTCCTCCTTATAACTTGAACCAATCTATGCGTTTGCTCAATAGTACTATGCTGACTTCTAAAGCCAAATTGATGGTCCGGGATGCACCCATTATCAGCTGAAATTGTGGACAATTTAGTCATGAGCAGCTTTTCGAAAAGTTTTGAGATTGTTGATAGTAAGCTTATAGGCCTATATGTCTCAGCCTTGCCCGGCTTCGGAAGCATTTTAATTTTGGCAAGTTTCCAGTTATGTGGAAAATACTGCATTCGTAAAATGGCATTAAAAATAAATAGCAGGATTCTTATTGCAATATGAGGCAAGTTCATCAGCATCTTGTTACTAATTCTATCAATACCTGGAGCTATCTTCGGACTAAGTTCAGCAATTAGTAGAGCAACTACACTCGGCAAATCAGCAACACCAGTACATGTGTTTGGGGTAAATACGTATTTTAAATGCTCACCAAATAATTTACCTTTTTCAGTATCGCTTCTTGCCCAACCTCCGGTAGATGTGCGCAGAGGTGGTTTAAACTCAACGGGGGTTTCCAGCTTTCTAGCAGCGTGCCACAAAGAGTAATTAGATGCTGGTGTGACATCAAGACATCAATTGCAAGCAACTCTTGGAGTCGTTTAGTGCATTCTTTAAATCTGATTTTAAGTTGTGGTGATCTGTGCTGTTGCCATTCCCTTCTAGCTCTTCTTTTTTCACACACGACACGTTCAATATCTGTAGAATAAATTCTATTAAAGCCAGTCTGCGGATGTGAGGTAGTAGCATGTTCAGCAGCCTGTGTAATCATTTCGTTAAGGTTGGCAATGTTAGCTTCAATATCCTCGGGTGTTCTTAGAGTAATGTTTTCCGTGCAATGACTACTAAGATATTTTTTGAATCGCAGCCAATTTACACGACTGATCATCTCCACATACGAGTAAGGTAAATCACTTCTCTGTGGGCTACAGATTGTAACGATCGTGTGAGAGTGATCGGATGAGAGATCTAAAGAAGCTTCAACGTTAATTAATTCCCTAGAAATGTTTTTCATGACGCCAAAATCTATAACATCCGGAATTTTATTTATGTTAGTAGGCCAGTAAGTAGGCTCCCCACTCGAAATGATGTCCAAGCCCATTTTTGAAATTGTGTTGCACAACGCTCGACCTCTGGGTGTAATATGACGCGTACCCCAGAACGTATGTTTAGCATTATAGTCGCCAGCTGCTACGAAACAAGGGCCAAGAGATTTATAGAAATCCTCGTATTAATTCTCAGTAATTGCGAATCTAGGATGGGAGTAAATTGATGATATCACAAAATGTGTGCAAAAATTTTCAACACAAATATTCGTTGCTTGTAGATGTTCCTCACAAATGTCAATAATATAATGCTTGAATCTTGACTTTATTAGAATTGCTGATCCACCGCATGCTCTTCTTCTTGGGTCTTTTGAATCATATAAGGTGTAGCCAGAAATTTTAAAAAGGATTCTTGAGATCAAATGAGTCTCAGACACCAACATTATATCAATATTTTTTCCATGAGGAAGTGCTTAAGTTCATTGCGTTCCAGAAACATATTTTTAACGTGTTCATGGCTTATTAACTAATGCCTGAAGCAGTGTATTCTGCATTCGCAGCATTTCTTGCATCATGCTAGTCATATTTGTTGTAAAATTATTAATAGTTAGCACCAGATTCTCAATAGTAGCTTCAAGACGACTAAAGTTAAAGCTAGAGTTTGCATTCGTTGAATTATTTGGCGGTGGAACATTTTGTGTGGGAATAGAACTAGTCTTAGCAGCATCGGCATACGATACACGTGGCTTATTTGAGGAATAGTGGTGGAGTAAGCGTTTGCTGATTGAGCTGGAGCTAGTTTAGGTTTTTGACCTATAGCCTGTTTAACGAAAGAATATACAGGGCATCCTCTGTAGTTAGCGGTGTGATTACCTTCACAATTACTGCATTTTTTTCTGCTTGATCTTTTGGCTTAGTGCAGCTATCAGTACCATGCAATTCACCGCAGATAACACAAACTGTAGGCAAATTGCAGTAAGTTTTTGTATGGCCATATTCTTGGCAATTGTAGCACTGTACGGGACCTGAACGCTTATGTGGCTCTTCAACTGTAATTTTTCGGTATAAAAGGTATTTTAGGCTATAAATTGGATGTGTCTCGTTTTTTTCAACTGTATATCATTTGGCTCCAGTTCAACACGAAACAGAGGCTGGGGGATCTTCTCTCTATTGATTATATTAGTAACACTTTTTACTTTAAATCCTTGTATGATGAGTGCATCTTTTATTTCTTCGGGATTAACATAAGCATCAATGTCCTTCAATACGATCAGCATACCTTTAGCACTTTTAAAATAAAAAAATTTGTTTTATTTTTTTCGAATTCAGTAATAATTTTGCGGAAATCTTTTTCTTCGTATATTTGAATTTTCGTTTCATCAATTTTACCACGTTTTATTGGAATAACGTGAAATGCGTTCTCACCAACGGCCGAGAGTAAGTTTTTAATAAGGGCATTAGAATTTTTTTCTCTCAGATATATTGGTGGTGGTTTGAAAGTTGTTTTTGGATGATACAGCGACTTGGTGGTTATTAGCTTGCAATATTGAAAAACGATTTTGACGGTTAACTGATGCGACTGGATATCTTGGGAACCGGGAAATTTTTGATGAATTTGAGCTTCGCCCGCGCGTTAGAAAAAGTGTATTATCAGATTTTTTATTTTTATTAAGAGCTTCAGAACTCACAGCAAGTCTATCATCAGATTTTTTATTTTTATTGTTATCATTATGAGCATCAGAACTCACAGTAAAATAGGCATTTCTGCCGTTATAACTCACTTCACAATTTTTTTCCTTTGAGGTACTCATATGGAGTATTCCTCAAGGACACTTTGTTTGTTTTTTTTTGTTTACGATTTTTTTGTTTATGTTATTTCTATATGTAAAAAATATTTGGAAAGCAAATAAAGCTTATTTATTAAAGTCAATATGTATTACGAATATTTTTTTATGATTTTGTTTGTTTATTATGTATGTAAAAAAAACTCCGCTAAGACGTCTGTTCACTATGAAGGTACAACGAGAACTGATGTTGTCCACATCAAAAAAAAAAGTGAAAATTGATTTTTTTACCCTTAGGTCCCTTTCTCTATGCGCTGTCACATATGTATATAAAAGTGGTGTAGTTACACTATTTATAACTCAAGAACGGATGAACCGATTTGGCTGAAAATTGGTGGAGAGGTAGCTTAGAACCAGGAGACGGACATAAGATACTTTTACCCCATTCGACCAGGAGGGCGATAAGGGGAAATTTTCGCCCCTCCGAAACCTTCAAACCGATTTTAATAAAATTTAGAACACAGATAGATTTACGTCTAAAGAGTCACAGAGGCTATCTAAATTTTTGAAACTAGGAAAAGGAGGGCGATTGGGGGAAATGTCTGCCCCTCAAACCGATTGTAATGAAATTTAGAACAAAGATAGATCTACGTTTAAAAAGTCACATATAAGAGCTTAAATAGGCTATGGGAAATAATGAAATTTAAATCATAGAAGAAGACATACGGGTATGTTCTGTACTCCACGTGAAATTAAAAGGAGTGAAATTGCCATAGAATTGTTGTTGGAAATACGTATTTATAACAACAATTCTATGGCAATTCCACACCTTTTAATTTCACGTGGAATACAGAACATACCCGATAGTCTATGTACCTTATTTCTGCTCCTTTAACAGAAGACGATGGATTTTAAAGTCGGTCGGGGTAGCAAAGCACTCTGGGTGTAGCTAGCATTTTTATAACACGAACAATCTAAGAATAAATTTTGTCATTTATTTCAAAAAATTATTTGAAATTAATTTCTTTTTGATTTCCTTGTTTTGTTGTTTGTTAAATTGGGAGAGTAAAGTGACATTTCTAGACTGAGTGTTTTGCAAATTTTTACTGCAGAAATTTTTCGTAGTAAAGTTTAGTAAGATAAAAACTTGCAAGAAAATTTTGTTCATATCAGAACCATGGATGGAAATCATAATACAATTGTCCTTTTTCTGATGTACATATGTATTTTGGTTGATATTTTAAATTGAATTATTTTTTTAAATTCAATTTAATGAAATACTTTACACAGTTTGATGTATTATTTACTATTTTTAGGAATTTTTCATAATTTTTTAATTTCATTCTATTTATACAAAAATGCCACTTTCCATCTCCGATCAGATATGAGAAACAAACAAAATTATTTGACAATAAAACTGAATTTACGTGGCTTAATGAAAGACAAACAATAAATTAAAAAAACATGCTTTCTTTTTTCATACGTATACATATATGTTTTTTTTAACAAAGAAATGCACATTTTTCAGTTTTCCTTTTTCAGATATTTTTCAAATAATTAATTTGAAAATTTGTAAAAAAAATTGTTCATATCAGAACCAATGCAGATTCATTTCCAGGTAATATCAAGATTACAAAAACAATGAAAAAAATACAACAATGAAAAAAACAACATGGGTTGTAGTTCATCCAAAACTTCAAAAATATAATTTGTTTAACATAATAATTATAAAAATTATTCACATAAATTTGAAAATATTTCTCCACGGCAGCTACCACTAACAAAATTTGCAACGTTTAGCACTTTTCACAATTTTTGAATAGTTTTTTCATATTTTTAGATTTGTTTTCACAGAATTTTTTTAATAAAATATTTTTCATATTGAAATTTTTTTACATTTTCTTTTAATTTCTCTTTCGTAAAAAATTTTTGAAGTTTCGGATGAACTTTAATTAAAAAAAAATAGCTCAGCTGCATTTCCGCTACTACCTTGTGAATGTGCCTTGATCAGAACCATATATGGAAATCATGATACAATTGTTTGATATTTTAAACTTAATTTTTTTTAATTGACGTTTAATATGAAATACATAGTTTACACAGTTTCTTGTATTATTTAATATTTTTATGGATTTTTCATAATTTTTTAATTTTATTCTATTAACAAATACAAAAACGCCACTTTCCATCTCTGATCAGATATGTACTCGTATGATAAACAAATAAAATTCCTTGACAATAAAGTTTAATTTATTTAATCTATTAAGAAAAACAATAAATTAAGAAAATATGCTTAGTTCCTGTCCAGACTTGCAATTTTTGTTGCAGCAATTATTAAATTTATAGGTGAGAGAGGTGAGTAGATTGGGGAAGTGTACACAGTTTCATGTGCTCGGCAATTCTGTTTTGTTTTGAAATTCTCACTTATTAATTTAAATGTATTTGATGTTTTGTTTTATTTTATTTCTTTAGTTATATTAAAAACACAAAATATAACAAAAATTAAATAGAATTGTAAATTTTTCCGGGATATTTGTGGTGTAATCGAATTGTTGAATACATAATTGCAAGACTAGAATTTCTTAATGTGGACACTTATGCAATTTCAAAGCATAATTTTAAAAAATTGCAGGAACAAAAATTGCAAGTCTGGACGAGGACTTATGCTAAGAAATTCACATTTTCAGTTTTCCTTTAGCAGATATTTTTCAAACAATTAATTTGAAAACAAAACACAGAACAGCTGTCTGGATAATTCTTACAAGTAAAAATTTTACTAGTAATAATAGGTCCGTTTGTTTACCGCAAAATTTGTGCAATTTTGTGCAAATTTGCACTGGATTTTACTGAAATGCGTTCGTTTACACATAAATTTGCAAAAGAGAGTGCCAATTGAGAGAGTAAATTGACAGTTGTTGACTGAGAGTCTGCAAATTATTACTGGACAAATTTTTGCAAGTAAAATCCAGTAGATGAGAAAAACATATGATTCAATAAAATAAACAAAAGTAAGGAAACACAAACTATTAATTTTTTAATTAAAACATTTAAAAGAAGAAAAGTTAAAGTAAATGTTTAATAAAAAAGAACTGAAGATTATTACGATCAAAGTGAAACAAATTAAAGAATAATAATCGTTAAATTTATCAGTTTTTAAATTTAATTCAACTGTGTTATTTACTTTAATTTTTTTTAGAGATGTAAGGCTTATGTATACTTCTCAGGGTACCTACTTTCAGAAATCAAATCTGTGGCAATAAGGAAAAAGTGCTTAAGTCATATTTTACGGTTTTGCAGGAGAGCAAATTTAAGCGTTCTAGTCGATTTTTAAAATTTTATTTCTTTTACAGTTAAATTGGGAAATACTCTGTTAACCTTTATTTTTTTTAGCAACATCCTTCTATACACTATAAGTAATACTTTAAGTTGAAAAATACAAAAGTATAACCTAAATTAAGCTGTTATTCCAAATGAGATTGGAAGTCTAAAAAAGTTAAGTCCGAAGTCCCGTTAACTCAAAATCAGCTTATCTCGACTTAAGCACTTTTCCTTTTACCCACAGAATAAAAACTAAAACCAGATACAAGCTAAAGCCTTAACAGAACTTCAATTTTAGAAATACATACATGTACGTACATATATCGCTTCGAATTTATAATTATAAAAATGCATGCATTAATTACGAGTACCAAAAACATGTATTTGATGGATAGTCAATACCACACATATTATACAACACTATGATAAGCTGTTTTGATTAATCTGCAACTTTGGGAAATTTTCCGTTCGTGTACTCTTTTGTGCAAGAGACATTCTTGAGAGTAAAATTTTCAAATTACCCAAAATTTACTCAACTGCAGGATTTTACTGGAAAAGTAAACAAACGGACCTAATTTGTAGGATTCTTTTGTCTCTCAATTTTTTTCTCTCTTTTGACGCTCTCTCCTTGCAAACTTTTTGAGTTAATTAACGCTTTCCAGTAACAATTGTTACAAATTCGTAACAATTTTTAGTAAGTGAACAAACCATTTATTTTGGCGTTGACAAATCCTTTTAATACGAGTATATAAATGTGAAAGTGATTGTTTGTTAGTGAGGATATCTTTGAAGACAAACAGTAAAATTTTTTAAATTTTTCGTAAGAAGTAAAGCCAATAACGATAAAAGTACTCGTATTATAAAAAAAGAGTCTATAATGGAGTCTGCAGATTTTGTCGATGATAAGACAAATAGAGAAAATGTTTACTTAAAAAAATATTTTGGAAACTAATGCAGTGAGATTTTTTTAAATTCTTCGTGACTATTTATGTTAATAATGAGAACTGTATTATACAAAATAGTGAACGTTGAACCGCAAGCGTGGCACTTCTGATATAAAACATTTTTCTTTTCATCTTCGCTACACCACATATACGTGGTTCAGTTACATTTTAA
The DNA here is from genome assembly GCA_944452675.1 of Tachina lurida. Lineage (NCBI taxonomy): Eukaryota > Metazoa > Arthropoda > Insecta > Diptera > Tachinidae > Tachina > Tachina lurida. The sequence continues at coordinate 80,774,535 of OX101754.1, forward strand.
TAAAAATCGAATAAGAGATTGAGATTTTCAAAAGTCTAAAAAGTGGAATAGATATTCGAGGCTTGATCGACCTATGAAAAGCGGGATAATCCCACCTAAATAGGGATGTCTGGTCTGGTTATGCGAACAACGAAGACTTTGCTTGATGCAATCATATGCCTTCGTTGTGAAAACGGTCTTGTCCGACGATTTTTTGGGAAATCCTCTGATTTGAGTACCTATGTGAATCGATATATCTGTGGAAAAATGAAAAAGTGCTTAAGTCGAGGTAAGCTGATTTTGAGTTAATGGAATCTGCGCTACTGCGCTGGTCAAAATCTCAATTAATTTGTGTGATTTTTCAGGAAGTTATAGCACTATAACTTGCGATTTATCTTTTTTAGACTTATAATCTCATTTGGAATAATCCCTTAATTTAGGTTATACTTTGGTATATTTCAACTTAAATGTATTACTTATAGTGTGTAGAACGATGTATGCTTGAAAAAAATAAGGCTTAACAGAAAATTTCTCATTTTAACTGTAAAAGAAGTACATTTCTGAAAATCGACTTGAACGCTTAAAAGTGCTCTCCTGCAAAACAGTAAAATATGACTTAAGCACTTTTTCCTTATTGCCACAGATATTTTGCCGGTTGGTCTTCTTTACGAGAGTGCAAGCCTCTTATTATTTCATAGGAGAATTCATGCTCTTGAATAATTAGACGTCAATAATAGGGATGAATGTAAATATTATATGGGTAAGCTATTAATATCTTCATAAGCACGAAAATTTTATCAATATAAGAAATAGGCTAAAAAGCCATGTACATATCGCTCATTTAATCAAACAGCATCATAACTCAAAAAAATAAATTTTTTATAAAAATTTCTTGTTTACTCAGCTTTTGAGAGGAAAATAAAAAAAATTTTTTCTCTATTAACTGCCAGTTTATAGAAGACAGACGAGAATTTTCACTTGTCTTCTATAACCCTGCGTTTACGTTTACACATGCAAGTAGCTTCCATGCAAGCTCTGTGTACGTATTATCAACGAAAATTTCGCACAAATGGCAGACTGTCTTGCAACTTGCATGTTTACCTTTTAGTGCATAGTTGTCCACAACATAAAAAGTTTAATTTTAAGGGAACCAGATAGTATTGAACTTTATTCGTATTGTTTCAATGTTATTTATGTCTAAAAAATTATTCAACTGCTTGATTTATGAATATTTCAGAAAAAAAAAAATTAAATTAGCTTTTAAATGTAGTTAGTTGTAACAACTAATTTTGATGTTATTTGTTCATTAATAATTATCACATGTAATTTGGCTTAAAAAGCGTTACGAACATTAGCCTGTTCAATTCATAAGAATATTGAATTGAATGTATTCTGATGACCTGGGATAAACACAAGTGATATGTACATACATAGGTATGTATTTATATGTAATAGAATAGCAAACAATTTAATTTTAATAAACAGAAATATCATCCTCCAAGCTAAAAAAAATATGTATGGAGCATATATGACATCGCATATATGGTATATGGCCATATATGATAATATATATAATACATTTTCATACGTATACATATGAATTTGTAAATTCATATTCATATTTATTAAAATTTATTTTTTTTTTAGATTCTAAGCATTGAAATTGTATTTGATCAAACATTTGTTTGGATAAATAATTAAAAACGAACTAAAAGATATTTTATTGATCATTTTAAGAGAAAAGGTGCATCGATTATTTAAAAAACACAAAACTTATCTTCGTACATAAAATTTAATTTAATAAGAATTTATATTAAAACCTAGTGCAATTACTCATTAAGAAACAATTATCCGTTTTTATACCAACACTAGTTTTGAATAAAATTTTTTGCAGTAATATGAACTTTGTTTTTATAGCTATTGCTATTTATGGCGAGATACAGGGGTTAGAAAATAATTTTCGTAACAAAATTAATCGACACTATTACAGTTATAAATTTATTTTTGTTTTGATTTCTTTGTACTTAAAAGTAGCGTACGAAAATAAACGAAACAAATTGTTTGAATTTGTTTTGCTTCGTTCTTTGAAGTGAGTGAAAAAAAACAAAACAAAAACAATGAGAAACATTGCTGAATTTGATTTTGTATTGTTTTTGTCCTGATCACAAACCAGAGAACACAGCCGATCGACTGTAAGCCGGCTAACAGCCGCCACCGGCCGCAAACAATATATTGATTTAATTTAATAATTTAAATAATAATAATAATATAATAATTAAAAATATAATAATGGGAAATAAATGGAAACGTTTTAAAATATTTGCGGCGAATTTGACATCATCATATAATATTTTCACAATGTATGGTTAAAAGATAACACAGACTTTAACGGCAAGTTGTGTATGAAGAAGTTGCAGTTAAAGTTCAAGTTAACTCTTAACCATATATTGTGAAAAGGGACGTAAGTTTGTTTTATACTATGTTCACACTTATGTTTTTAAAAATTTTTAATACATGTTCACACTTATGTTTTTAAAAATTTTTAAGACAAGTTTTCTAAGAACTAAACACACTCGTTCACATTATATTTGAGATGTTTAAGGTTGACGTTTTGTGAATAAATTATTGTGTTTGTAACACCTAATTCACACGAAGACTTTTATGAAGTCTATTTTTCGACGTCATTTTTGGTTTGATAGCGAACGGGGTAGAGAAGAAAGAGGGGTAGAAAAAATGACTCGATTTCTGTTTTCTATGTTTTTTTTTCATATTTTTCTTTACACAAATTTGTGTTCCTGTTGTTACGTTTTATTATTAATATTCTCATATTGGTGTGTTCTTCGAAGGAAAATTTTATTAATAAAGTACCCTGTCGGAAATTAAGTTAACTTTAAGCAAACTATTTCACAAATAGTACTGACTGACACTTGGATTACTTTCAATGTAATCAACTGACTATTTTAACATTGCGATGTCCTAGGCGGTAGGCAATTGTCTCACTCTGCACTACTTTCAGCTAACTTAAAGTTGACTTTTTTAAATCACCTGGTAGTCTGTAAATTAAAAAAAATTTTCCGGGGTTCGAACTTGTATCATCACACGTTACTCAATGCGCTATCACTCGGCTAAGGTACCATCTAAAATAACAACAGCAGAATGTTAATATAAAACTGAAATGAGTTTCAAGGTAGCTGAGAATAATTTTGTTGGCTCTCATCAAACTTTATTACGTACTCAACTTAAGAATTAGTTTTGGGTTTGTTCTGAATGACATTGCAGTTAGCTTTTAGTCAGTCTAAGATAATAATATTAAATTAATTATTTTTGTAGTCAAGCACACATTCTCCGACAGGGTATGTAAATGTATGTATAAGCAATAAAAATCAAAATCAATAAAAAAAATTAGACATGTAAAAATAATCATCGTATGAATGCAAATAATTTTTGGTAGCAACTTCAAAAGGGAATCAAGAAAAATAGACGTCATAAATTTCATCGTCTAAATCCTGTGTAAGAAATTTCGAACAACTATGCTTTTTGTTTGCTTTATTATTTTTAAGCAACAAATGTTTTTGTAAGTAATGTAATATTTTTTAAGCAATTATTGTGTTCCAAATAATTTTTTTAACGTGCCACTATTTAATAACAACACAAAGTTGCCAGAGCTATCAAAAACGCACTGAACATACTTCATTTACGTGTTTATCGATGAGTTTAATTATAAAACTTGTTAACTGAGATGCTTAACAAAACAAGTATGTATGATAAAACATCAAAAAATTATTGTGTTTAAGCTCTTAAAGATGAATAGGACGTTAAACACATAAGTGTAAACATATTATTATATAGCTAAGTAGCAATTGCTATAACCGGGTGTCCTAAGACACCTCTCTTCTTTTTTAAAATATATATTTAAATTTAATATATTTGATTATTTCATTTATTTAATACGGCCGCAAAATAAAATCGTACAAGAATGGGTTTTATTTTTTAAAAGTTGAGGCTGTACGCATATAAACTTTTCAAACCGTATGTATTTTCTAATAGATTTGCAATTCACCAGTGATAAAAAAAGGGAGAAAAAAATTCGAGTTAATAAAATGCAAGCTTTTTTGATTGCAAAAACGATCTTATGTGAGATATCATGTATGCATACATTTTTATATGGCTTCATATATTACATCTTATTTCTATATATGGATCCACATATGAAGAGCTTCATAATTAAATTTCCATATATGACCTCATATATTATAATAAATTTCATATATTAGTCTATATATCAATTCATATATAATACTTTTGCAATGTATAATCCTATATATTTCCATACATGAATTCATACATATTCATATATATTTATATATGTACATTCATATATTAATAATATATGGACCATACATATTTTTTTTAGCTGGGCTATATTACTTTTATTGCTTAAAATTACCAGTAATGGCATTGTATACGAGTTCCCGCGAATCAGCATTTACTTCATCTATACTACATGCCAAATGTTTGGCCGTAATCCAGCTCAGTTGTCGTATACGTTTTTGAATTTTGACATCATTTTCTTCATCTGATGTGAAGTAAGGACTAAATAAGAATCTGTAAAGATTTTTTTTGTAGATATAATCGAAAAGAACTTACTCTATAATTCAAACTTACTTATGATTTTGAGTCATAACAACTTTTTCAAAAAAATCAATGGAACTTTCCCGATCTTCGTTGGTTGCTATTTGAAATCTCTGATCGTGGTGTACAACGTCGACAATTTTTGAATAGAAATTTTGTACCAATTCCGATAGTTCATCAATATTTTTTGCAGCAGTACTACTGATGTAAGAACGTATTTCACTATCTAAACGTTGAATTTCAATTTTAAGTTTACGCTTGCCATCGTCTGGAATGCGAAGTTGTCGGAGCTGTGCTATAAACTGATTTTGATCGGCTACATACTGCTTTTGGTGAAAGGCTGTAATGTAATGCAATATTTAATTAAAGCTTATTAGTTTATTTTACATGGTACATGAAACACCGAAGTATATTTATTTGACACAAAGTCTTTATTTACTTAATTTGAAAATTTGGCTTGTTTTTATGGTTAAGCAATTGTCTATTGGTCATTGATGACCTAGCTAGTTGTGAAATCTCTAGCAAAAAAATATTTTATAACAACTGGAGATACTATGTTAAACTTTCATTTAAATCATTTATGGGCGCTTCTTGGCATAATTGTGCTGAATACATTCGGATGTATTCTTATTATCCTTCATTTATTGTCGATGAGATAACGTCGCATACACATGAGGCGGATGCTTACACATTTTTTCATTTCAAATTTATGATATTTACGCTTTTTTGTACATTAAACTTTGTTATAATAATTATAATGAACTTTATTATTATAATTGTTGGTTTATATTATTTGTACATATCTTTGATTTCATAGTATAAATACATTTGTTTTTGTTTTGTTTTGTTGACATATATTTATTTATTGTATCTTCAAATTGAACTAACAATAGATAAGTATTCAAATATTAAATCTATATATAATTATTAGGTGCAACCAGTGTCGGGCAAAAACTTAGTGATAGTAAATAATTAACATTAGCTAAGCAAAAAAGTATTTTCAAAAAGTTTCATCTGGAGCATTGCGTATTAGACCCCTTGTGTCCCTCTTTTTTAAAAGGATGTGTCCAGTAAAGTTCAAGATATTACGAGCAAGCCGATTAGGATGTGACTCGAGTTTTGTTAGATATTTGCCTGCGTATTTTGATGAAATCACGAAATTTGTAAAATAAGGGTATTAAAGAATATAATGCTTGAGTCTTGACTTTATTAGAATTGCTGATCCACCGCATGATCTTCCTTTCATTTAAGGTGTAGCCATTAACTTTGAATAGACTTCCCGAAGTCAAATAAATCTCGGAGATCAACATTATATCAATATTGTGTTTCATGAGGAAGTGCTCGAGTTCATTTTTGTGATGGCGAATGCCGTCTGCGCTCCAGAAACATACTCGTAATTTTAACATGTTCATGGCTTATTAACTAATGCTTGAAGCAATGTATTCTGCATTCGCAGCATTTCTTGCATCATGCTAGTCATATTTGTTCTAAAATTATTTATAGTTTACACAAGATTACCAATAGTAGCTTCAAGGCGATGAAAATTAAAACTTGAGTTTGTATTTGTTGAATTATTTTACGGTGAAACATTTTGGGTGGGAATAGAATTTAACTTAGCAGAATCCGCACACAATACACGTGAAGTAATTGGTTGGCTCATTTAAGCAAAAGTGGCGGAGTAAGCGTTTACTGTTTGAGCTGGAGCTAATTTACGTTCTTGACCCATAGCCTGTTTAACGAAAGAATATACAGGGCATCCTATAGTTAGCGGTGTGATTACCTCCACAATTATTGCATTTTTTTCTGCTTGATCTTTTGGCTTAGTACAGGTAGCAGTACCATGCAATTCACCGCAGATAACACAAACTGTAGGTAAATTGCAGTAAGTTTTTGTGTGGCCATATTCTTGAAAATTATGGCACTGTTCCGGTCCGGAACGCTTGTGTGGTTCTTCAATTGTTCTTTTTCGGTATGAGATATTTTAAATTATATATTGGATGGGTCTAATTTTTTCTCAATTTTATGTCATTTGTCTCAAGTTCAACCCGAAATAGAGGTTGGGGGATCTTCTCCCTATTTATCTTCTTTTATTTCTTCGGGAGCAACATAGGAATCTATGCCTTTCAATACGATCTGCAGACCTTTAGCACTCTTAAGCAGGGTTGTCAGATTTTTTTCGACCTATTTCGCCAAATTGATTCTAAAAATCACCAAAAGTCGCCAAAAATCTGTTTTATGTAGTTTTTTAAATATGTATATATTTGATAATAATTTTTTTTTTTATATAACGCTTTGTTTAATATAAATTTTTATAAAATAATCGTATAAAAATTTAGCAGAAAATCGCCAAAAGCAGAAATAAAATCGCTAAAAATTATTTCTTGTAAATTTTTCTCATCAAAATTCAAAACGCATTAATTACTATAATTAATATAAGAAAAATCATCAAAATCAAATTGTTTTAATTTCGAGCAGACGAGTAGGTAGGATTTATTTCCTGAATTACAAAAATTTTGAAGTTCAATTTTGTTGAAAAATAGCCATAAAAATCGCCAACAAATTTGAAAAATTGCCACGTTTGGCGAGAAATCGCCATATCTGGCAGCCCTGCAGTTAAGCTGGTATGGGTAGAAACTTGTTTTACTTTTTTGAAATTTAGAAACCATTTTGCGGAATTCTTTTCTTCATAAATTTGAATTTCTGCTTCATCAATGTTACCACGTTTTATTGGAACAATGTGAAATTTATTCTCACCAATGACCGAAATTAATTTTTTAATAAGAGCGTTTGAGTTTTTTTGTCTCAAATAGATTGGTGGCGGCTTGGAGGTTTTGTTCGGGGATACATCGGGTTTGTCGTTGTCATCTTGCAATATTTTAAAACGGTTTTGACGATTACTATAGGAAGCGCTGTTATCAGTGTGGCCACAACTAAAAAAATTTTTAATGCTGAATGAGGCTTAAAATAATGCTAAAAATACTAAAAAAAATATTTGAAAATGCTAAAATATAATGCTAAAAATTTTGGAATAATTATACCCTTTACCAACAAAAATGGTAAAAGGGTATATATAGGTTTGTCATTCCGTTTGTAATTTCTATAATATCAATAAGCGACACATAAAATATATATATTCTGGATCCTTATGCATAGGGAAGACGAATAAGCGATGTCCGTCTGTCCGTCTGTCCGTCTGTCTGTACGTGAAATCGGTTTTCCGAAGCTCCCAGTAAAGCTAGAGACTTCGTTCTTGGACTGGTGTGTCAGAAATTTTCCAAAATAGATTGGTATTGAAATTCAGCAAAATCGGACAGACGATTGCAGAGCTGGAAAACGTAAACTTCATTTTGCCATATAAAAGTAACTACCGAAAACAAATTTTTATTTTTTTTAATAAATAAACCTATTTTACACATCAGTACGATTACAACTGGCATTTTAAATTAAAAAAATATAAAAAAATTAAAAAAACGTTTCCAGGGTTGGAAAACTGTAACTTTTTGTGTTATGTAAAATTAACTATGTCTAAAACTATATTAGTATTTTGTCGAGAACCGTACGAGCTACAGACCTGAAATTTGGACACAGTGTGTAGACCTTTGGCCGCTACAACAACAAATACATGAGAATTGGAAATTAAAGGGTGTTCCAAAACGAGCAACGAAAAATGTTAAAATCCCATGTAATATACATACAATTATATGTATATACACTTTTTATACAGACTACAAAAATTAACACTAAAATTTCCAAAAATTTAAATTAAAGGGTGTTCCATCAGTTAATGCACTTTTGACTATGCAATTTTGACAACTGCTGTATCTTGGAAACCATAAGAGCAAAACTCTTGAAATTTTCAAAAACGGTAAAACTAAAAAATCAAAAAATTACAAAATCGCCAAACTGAAAAAAATCGCCAAAAACAAAAAAAAAATCGCCAAAACGGAAAAAAGCACCAAATTAAAAAAAATTTCTAAGACTAAAATAAATCGCATAAAACGGAAAAATTGCTAAAATGAAAAAAAATCGCCAAAATGAAAAAAAAATCGCCAAAATGAAAAAAAATCGCCAAAATGAAAAAAAAAATCGCCAAAATGAAAAAAAAAAATGCCAAAACGAAAAAAAAACCTAAAAAACAGAAAAAATCGCCAAAATGAAAAAAAAAATCACCAAAATGAAAAAAATCGCAGAAATGAAAAAAATCGCCAAAACGAAAAAAACCCCAAAAAACAGAAAAAAATCGCCAAAATGAAAAAAACAAAAAAAATCGCTTATATAAAAGAAACCCAAAAACTGAAAAAAATCGCCAAACTGAAAAAAAATCTCCAAACTGAAAAAAAATCTCCAAAATGAAGAAAAGCCCAAAAACAGAAAAAAATCGCCAAAAAGAAAAAAACCTCCAAAAACAGAAAAAAATCGCCAAAACGAGAAAAAAGCGACAACACTGAAAAAATCGTTTAAACTGAAAAAATTTTCGGAAAAGCAAAATAGCCTGCCTGAATCGTGCGCGATTCAAAGTCGCACTTTACTGAATTTTTTAATATTAAAGGAATTAAATGAAACTAAGTTTTTCCTTATTTCGTTTTTGCTTTGTTCACTTAACATATTTTATGTATTTTTTAAAGAACTAGATTGGTATCAATAATCAGAAAAATCCAAAATTATGACTCCAGGGTTCGAAAACTCACACTTTTTGTGTTATGTAAAATTAAATAGGTCTAAAATTTTTTTTCGTTTTCTTTATAAATTGAATATATTTTATGCTTCTGAAAGAAAAGTTTAGCGTATGAAATTTGAAAAATGAAAATTAAAGCTCCCAAGATGGAAACAAATATGTATGTATGTCTGTATACTATATATGTATATATGTATGTACGTACGTTGGTAAAGGGTATATAAGATTCGGCACAGCCGAATAAAGCACTCTTACTTGTTTTTTAATAATTATGGTAATAATTACGAACAAATATTTTATTTAACTTTAATAAAACAAAAAAAGTTGATTCAAAAATAAAACAACAATTCAGGAACATACAAAATACAATTCATAAAACCTCTTTTATAAAATTTGTTGTTAATAATTTTCATGTAAAAATGAAATACATAAAATAAGTTTACACTTTTATTTTATATGTTTTAATGTATTAGCATGCCAGCTATCAACGTAATGTTAAAGACATTTCAAAAATACTTTTTGCATCAAATTGAATAAGTTACATTTTTCAGTTCTATTTGCATGACTCCGAAAAACATAATTTTTAATACTTCTTTTCATCTTATTATTAGGTGTTTGACGTTTAAAATACATTAAGACGGCTATTAGACGGTCACACTCGGTACATGAGCATGACAGACTTACTCGAACTAGGGCATAGCATTAAAGGCGATGTCAGATACAACTTTAACGCTTTGCGTGACGTTTCTAACTTTGGGAAAAAAGCTTGAAGCAAAATGTGTATGACAAATGAAAACTTTGACAACACTCACTTTTTGTTTTACTGCTTTGTTTAATGCATAAAATACATCACAATTCGATTACTCTGACGCCACTATCTCGTTCTTTATGTAAATTTACCAAAATTTTAATAAAATGTCATATTTACATGCGGGTTTGGTCAAACAAATTAAGAAAAGTATACCAACTGATTGTCAAAGTACGCAAAAAGTTGAGAGTTGCCTAACTTTTCGCTTCGCTTTGCGTTAAAAGTACTTTATGTGACATGTTTCGTATAACCATGTACATTTCATCTTAAATGTCAAAGCGAATCTTCAACGCAAAGCGAAGCAAAAGTTTTATCTGACATGGCCTTAATCAATTACATTTGCTTTTTTAAACATTCTCAGCGTAGTTCAAATAAAAATTATGGACAAAGCAAGCAAAGCAAAAAAAAAACAAGTAAGAGTGATATATTCGGCTGTGCCGAATCTTATATACCCTTTACCAACGTACGTACATATACATACAGTATACATACACATCCATACATATTTGTTTCATGAAAAATTTATAATTTTTCTCTCTAAAGCAATTAATAGTGAGTGACCTTTCAGTATTTTTCGATTAAAGAATTTGATTCAATTATTTTATTTTCGATATTAGCAATAGTTTAATATTTTACTCTACACTCTGTGGTTAAGATATATTTTACATTCACTCTTATTTCAGTCACGTCAATACAATACCAAAATATTGGGGCTTGTTTACTCGCTCTCGAGATGTTCAAAAACCGTGCTGCTATTTAATAACTCTAAAATAGTCTTAGTATTGCACCTCCATACCAAGTAAATTAACTTGTTTTATATTTTCCCGTATTTAATAATCATTGATTATTAAATTGATTTAAAGTTCCCATTGTAAATGGTATACATCGTGGTATTATGTAAACGTTTTATTCCTACAGGATTTTTTTGAAATTTGTTCAGCAGAAAGGAAAGTTATCAGGAAAATGAAACGGAACATGTCCTTTAATTTATCTTTAGCGATAAATTTTAGTTTTATCTCCATTTACTAAAAATTAATAGTTATTATGCTGAGAGCACAATAAGCACAAATCTTCGTTTATACTTCAATTCGATTAGATATCCATAAAAAAATTAAACATGTATAAAAAATCTTGAGTAATGATTTTCCTAAAACATGAAATCTGTTTAACGGAGAAAAAAATATTTTTGGTTATTATTTTTACCGAAACTTTTTTTAATCTCAAACCCTGGAACCATATTTCTGAGTTTCTTAATACTAATTTATTTCTTTATAAAATATAGAATATATTTAATTACAAAAGAAATAATTAGTTTTATATACCAGAAAAAAATTAAGTTTTCCAGCTCTGGAGATATGTATTTTCTTTTTCTAATTTCTATGCCAAACTATTTCATTCTAAGTCATAAAGTATATAAAACTTGTAAACAAAAAGAAAAAACTAACTTGACTTAGTTACTTTTGTAAAAAAACAATAAATTTACCTACCCTGGAATCAACCTTTTAGATTTTTCTAATTTAAAAAATTAATAAAGTGCGTTAAATGAACAAAGAAATAAAAAAAAATTAATTTTATACTTTAATATTCAAAAAAAAAATCAAAGGTTCCATCTTTGGAGCTGTAATTTTCAGTTTTCAAATTTTATACGCCAAAGTTTTCTTTCAGAAGCATAAAATATATTCAATTTATAAAGGAAAAGAAAAAAATTTTTAGAACTATTTAATTTCACATAACACAAAAAGTGTAAGTTTTCCAACCCTGGAATCATAATTTAGGATTTTTCTAATTTTTAGAACTATTTAATTTCACATAACACAAAAAGTGTAAGTTTTCCAACCCTGGAATCATAATTTAGGATTTTTCTAATTCCTTATACCAATCTAATTCTTTAAAAAATACATAAAATATGTTAAGTGAACGAAGCAAAAACGAAATAAGAAAAAACTTAGTTTCGTTTAATTCCTTTAATATTAAAAAATTCAGTAAAGTGCGACTTTGACTCGCGCACGAAGGGTACCGTACATTCGGTTCTGAGCATTTTTTAATGTGGCTTTTTTGATTTTTTGAAGTTTTTTTTTAGTTTAAACAATTTTTTCAGTTTTGTCGCTTTTTTCTCATTTTGGCGATTTTTTTCTGTTTTTGGGTTTTTTTTCATTTTTGGCGATTTTTTTCATGTTGGCGATTTTTTTTTCATTTTGGCGATTTTTTTCATTTTGGCGACTTTTTTTCATTTTGGCGATTTTTTCCTGTTTTTGGGATTTTTTTTTTCATTTTGGCGATTTTTTTCTGTTTTTTGGGTTTTTTTTTCATTTTGGAGATTTTTTTCATTTTGGCGTTTTTTGTTCATTTTGGCGATTTTTTCCTGTTTTTGGGTTTTTTTTTTCATTTTTGCGACTTTTTTCTGTTTTTTGGGATTTTTTTCGTTTTGGCGATTTTTTTTCATTTTGGCGATTTTTTTCATTTTGGGGTTATTTTTCATTTTGGTGATTTTCTTTCATTTTGGCGTTTTTTTCATTTTAGCAATTTTTCCGGTCATTCGCGATTTATTTTAGTCTTAGACATTTTTTTTTTTGTAATTTGGTGCTTTTTTTCGTTTTGGCGATTTTTTTTTGTTTTTGGCGATTTTTTTCGGTTTGGCGATTTTATAATTGTTTGATTTTTTAGTTTTACCGTTTTTGAAAATTTCAAGAGTTTTGCTCTTACGGTTTCCAAGATACAGCAAGTTGTCAAAATTGCATAGTCAAAAGTGCATTAACTGATGGAACACCATTTAATTAAAATTTTTTGAAATTTTAGTGTTAATTTTTGTAGTCTGTATAAAAATACACTAACCTTACAAATTTCAAGTGTATATACATACATACATACAATTATATGTATATTACATGGGATTTTAAAATTTTTCGTTGCACGTTTTGGAACACCCTTTAATTTCCAATTCTCATGTATTTGCTGTTGTAGCGGCCAAAGGTCTACACACTGTGTCCAAATTTCAGGTCTCTAACTCTTACGGTTCTTATTTTCCATAACACAAAAAGTTAAAGTTTTCCAACCCTGGAAACGTCTTTTTAATTTTTTTATATTTTTTTAATTTAAAATTCCAATTTTAGTCGTATTGAAGTGTGAAATAAGTTCATTTATTAAAAAAAAATAAAAATTTGTTTTCGGTAGTTACTTTTATATGGCAAAATAAAGTTTAAGTTTTCCAGCTCTGCAATCGTCTGCTCGATTTTGCTGAATTTCAATACAAATCTATTTTGGAAAATTTCTGACACACCAGTCCAAGAACGAAGTGTCTAGCTTTTATGGGAGCTTCGGAAAACCGATTTCACGTACAGACAGACGGACAGACGGACATCGCTTATTCGTCTTCCCTATGCATAAGGATCCAGAATATATATATTATATGGATCGCTTATTGATATTATAGAAATTACAAACGGAATGACAAACCTATATATACCCTTTTACCATTTTTGTTGGTAAAGGGTATAAAAAGTACAAATTTTACTCTCTTTATACATATGTCCCAAGTATAAATATAAATGCTCGCACTTGTAAAATATTATAGTACGTTTATATATACGTGTTTTTTGGTGCAGAAAACTTGTTTTGCGCAAAACAAATGTTTTGCGCAAAACAAATGTTTTGCTACATGTTTTCCCATACATTTTACATATCAGCAAAACACCTAAAATATGTTGTTTTCATCCAAAACATGGCAAAATTTCTCAGTACAACACTGCGTTGCTGGCTGAAACTTCGAAAACAAGCCACAATATGCTGATAAAAGATGGCACTAATACAGAATATTGGATTTTTTAAGCAATTACACAAACCACTTCAGTTGTATTTATATGTTGTTTATAGTGCATTTACACTGTCTTGAAATCTAGTACTTCCGAGATTTAGAGTTGAATCAAGCTGCTTTTTTCAAGATTTCCCCTACAAAACGAAATTTAATTTTTCAGTAGATTTGTAGGAAATCTAATAAAAATCTAACGTTTTTATTTATTCTTTACTACCCTGTATAACAAAAGGTGAGTGAATTAGCTTAAACAAGTGTGTGAATTGGGTACAATGCAGTTGTTTGGTTGTAGCTTTGGAAACAAATCTGTTGATGGGTTTTGTTTTGGATAAAAAATATCTTGATAAATGTCAAAAAAAAGCTGGTGTAAACGGTATATATTTTCATAAAGATTTTTATCAAAAAATTCTAGATTTTGTGCATGTGTAAATGCCCTATTATATGTAAATGATTTCAAAATTTGCTAATCAAAATAATAAGGTTTGTAGCCTTGATAACAAAATCAAATTTATTTCGAAAATTCGTATAACCAAAACACACAAAAGCATAATGGAAACACTTCGAAGTGTTCTGAGAAAAAGAATTTGTTTTGCACATAGTGAAAACGTACTATAAAGAAAATAAAGCAAACAAGATGTTGCTGGTATGTATACTCTAAGTGTTATCGAAAAGTATTGGTTTTTTTGATTTTTTCTGCAGAAATTTTCTTGATTTTTATTCTTAAATTTTATTTTTATTTTTAACCTTTATCAATACGTTAATAGTATAAACTTTATACTACAAAGTAAATTTCAAGTTATAAAGCAATAACATTAATTTTAATAAACGTAAAATACAATAAATAAAATACAAAATACTCGCGTATTATGCTAAATCAATCAAACATTTTTATTTGCTTTGTTTACATACCTAAACCACTCAAATTTGCTTGTCTTATTTAGTACAAACACAAGTCTTATTATCGTGTATGTTCTGGCTTCCACATCGTTTTCACATGTTTTCTTGTGAGTTCGGATGTTAAAACACATGATACGCCTGTTTAAGTTTAAATTTAGAAAATACAAATTAATAGTATGTGTTCTAGCATCCGAATTTAGAAGAAAACAATTTGGAAATGGACGATTTCAAACTTTTAGATTTTTTCGTTTTTTGCTGTAGTGAATTTTTAATTAGAAATAATTTCTTAATCAGGCTTAAGTTCAGTAATTTCAATTCTTATTGAATGAAATATTTTTATTAATTGATGTGATTATCTAAAGAAGAGAAGAAAAATTAAACTAGACTTTATTAGCTGGGGGAAATACCGATATTTTTCTGTGCAGCCACGCACTTCACTTCACTTTTTATTTATTTTTATAAAAAATTTTTATTCATAAATACATACATATGCATTCCGTTCCAAAAACGTCAAATTAAAGGCACACATTTTAATTCTATATTAATAAGTGTATTCTAAAATCAATTTGACGAAGACTTTTGAAGTTATTATAAAAAAAAAATATTTTTTTTTTGCCAAGGAACAAACATATCACTTGAGCTTAGTCAAGGTGTATTTAAACAGGTGGCAGCGTTACTTCAGCTGATAATTTTTTGCTCTATGTGTTTTGTAGCTAACGAATGTCTAAAACTTCGTTTTGTTTTGGTTTTGGTACAATTATTTTTGTGCTTTTGACATTCTTCGGTTCTTTACATAGCTATGGTTGCCGTATTTTTGTGTAACAAATCCTTACGCAGTCACCTGTATAATCATACCATGAGCTAAGTCAAGTTGGCAGTAATCGACAAGTATTTATGAAGTTAAGAGCTGATTACATTTTAAACTCGATGGGCCTACCAAATTTGGTTGTTATTAAACTATGCTGTAGAAGCATTCTTTCGGTGACAAAGGCAATAAATTTTGAACGAAATAAAAAAGGTGTCAAAAGTATTGTGCAGCAAATACAATATAAATAACAAAGTTAAATATAAAAAGAGTGATTTGCAAGTTTATCAAGTTACATACAAAAATATTCATAGCAAAAATGTAACCGAACCAAGGTTGGCAAACGGTATCGTAAAAATACCGATACCGATTCAAATACCGCTAAAATTAGATACCGGTATCGTTACCGATACCGAAATCCATTTCGGTTAGAAAATATCGGTATCCAGATTACCGTTTACGTCTATACCGGTACATACCGGTATACCGATTCCGGCCAAAAAATAAATGATAGTTGAGTTGTAGTTGCCAAATTTTTATTATGTATTACAAATTTTTTCACCATGAGACAACTGCTTTTCATCAGTTGTATTTTGGTTTTTTTTTTTTTTAAGTTAAGTTGTTTCAGTTTCAATCCAACTTAGTTGAGCTGTAAAACGTAATATGTGCAAAAATTGCAAAAATATATTTCAATTAACTTTCTTTCTTTGGTGTTGGTCTTGTTTACACACTTCACCGTAATATATAAGGTTGGTAGAGAAAAAACTTCTAAACTTTTATATTTGAAGTTAAAGATTCCTCTTGAGGTGAAGAAAAGTACTTTTAAAATGAAGGAAGACATTTTGGCGACCACTGTTGTACCAATTTTCTACTCTGTGTTTATATACTACATCTATTAAATTGTACTTTCATCATCCTGGAAGCTTAAATACACCGAAAGCGTATAAATAGAACGCGAAATACATCATACAGGAAGTTTCTTAAGAAAAAGTCTTCTAACAAAATATTTAAAACAGTCCTGTGAATTACTCTTATTCAATTATGTTTGATAAACAAAGTTATAAACAAAAATATTGCCTAAGAACGTGTCCAAAGTAGAAAAATGTCGGTAAAACCGAAGAAATCATATTTGGTGAAAAAATAAAGACTTATTTGAAATTTACTGAAACAAGATATATCTATATGGTTCAAAAGGTCTTAGTCTCTTCTTTCTGTATCCGTTTATAAATTTAAAATCGGTTGATATTTAACTTAGTTGGAGGTTTATAAGTGTCTACGGTTACGAAAAACCGGTTTTTACCCGTAACTTGAACAAATATTTTATTTAACTTTAATAAAACAAAAAAAGTTGATTCAAAAATAAAACAACAATTCAGGAACATACAAAATACAATTCATAAAACCTCTTTTATAAAATTTGTTGTTAATAATTTTCATGTAAAAATGAAATACATAAAATAAGTTTACACTTTTATTTTATATGTTTTAATGTATTAGCATGCCAGCTATCAACGTAATGTTAAAGACATTTCAAAAATACTTTTTGCATCAAATTGAATAAGTTACATTTTTCAGTTCTATTTGCATGACTCCGAAAAACATAATTTTTAATACTTCTTTTCATCTTATTATTAGGTGTTTGACGTTTAAAATACATTAAGACGGCTATTAGACGGTCACACTCGGTACATGAGCATGACAGACTTACTCGAACTAGGGCATAGCATTAAAGGCGATGTCAGATACAACTTTAACGCTTTGCGTGACGTTTCTAACTTTGGGAAAAAAGCTTGAAGCAAAATGTGTATGACAAATGAAAACTTTGACAACACTCACTTTTTGTTTTACTGCTTTGTTTAATGCATAAAATACATCACAATTCGATTACTCTGACGCCACTATCTCGTTCTTTATGTAAATTTACCAAAATTTTAATAAAATGTCATATTTACATGCGGGTTTGGTCAAACAAATTAAGAAAAGTATACCAACTGATTGTCAAAGTACGCAAAAAGTTGAGAGTTGCCTAACTTTTCGCTTCGCTTTGCGTTAAAAGTACTTTATGTGACATGTTTCGTATAACCATGTACATTTCATCTTAAATGTCAAAGCGAATCTTCAACGCAAAGCGAAGCAAAAGTTTTATCTGACATGGCCTTAATCAATTACATTTGCTTTTTTAAACATTCTCAGCGTAGTTCAAATAAAAATTATGGACAAAGCAAGCAAAGCAAAAAAAAAAACAAGTAAGAGTGATATATTCGGCTGTGCCGAATCTTATATACCCTTTACCAACGTACGTACATATACATACAGTATACATACACATCCATACATATTTGTTTCATGAAAAATTTATAATTTTTCTCTCTAAAGCAATTAATAGTGAGTGACCTTTCAGTATTTTTCGATTAAAGAATTTGATTCAATTATTTTATTTTCGATATTAGCAATAGTTTAATATTTTACTCTACACTCTGTGGTTAAGATATATTTTACATTCACTCTTATTTCAGTCACGTCAATACAATACCAAAATATTGGGGCTTGTTTACTCGCTCTCGAGATGTTCAAAAACCGTGCTGCTATTTAATAACTCTAAAATAGTCTTAGTATTGCACCTCCATACCAAGTAAATTAACTTGTTTTATATTTTCCCGTATTTAATAATCATTGATGTTTTGATTTAAAGTTCCCATTGTAAATGGTATACATCGTGGTATTATGTAAACGTTTTATTCCTACAGGATTTTTTTGAAATTTGTTCAGCAGAAAGGAAAGTTATCAGGAAAATGAAACGGAACATGTCCTTTAATTTATCTTTAGCGATAAATTTTAGTTTTATCTCCATTTACTAAAAATTAATAGTTATTATGCTGAGAGCACAATAAGCACAAATCTTCGTTTATACTTCAATTCGATTAGATATCCATAAAAAAATTAAACATGTATAAAAAATCTTGAGTAATGATTTTCCTAAAACATGAAATCTGTTTAACGGAGAAAAAAATATTTTTGGTTATTATTTTTACCGAAACTTTTTTTAATCTCAAACCCTGGAACCATATTTCTGAGTTTCTTAATACTAATTTATTTCTTTATAAAATATAGAATATATTTAATTACAAAAGAAATAATTAGTTTTATATACCAGAAAAAAATTAAGTTTTCCAGCTCTGGAGATATGTATTTTATTTTTCTAATTTCTATGCCAAACTATTTCATTCTAAGTCATAAAGTATATAAAACTTGTAAACAAAAAGAAAAAACTAACTTGACTTAGTTACTTTTGTAAAAAAACAATAAATTTACCTACCCTGGAATCAACCTTTTAGATTTTTCTAATTTAAAACATTAATAAAGTGCGTTAAATGAACAAAGAAATAAAAAAAAATTAATTTTATACTTTAATATTTAAAAAAAAATCAAAGGTTCCATCTTTGGAGCTGTAATTTTCAGTTTTCAAATTTTATACGCCAAAGTTTTCTTTCAGAAGCATAAAATATATTCAATTTATAAAGGAAAAGAAAAAAATTTTTAGAACTATTTAATTTCACATAACACAAAAAGTGTAAGTTTTCCAACCCTGGAATCATAATTTAGGATTTTTCTAATTCCTTATACCAATCTAATTCTTTAAAAAATACATAAAATATGTTAAGTGAACGAAGCAAAAACGAAATAAGAAAAAACTTAGTTTCGTTTAATTCCTTTAATATTAAAAAATTCAGTAAAGTGCGACTTTGACTCGCGCACGAAGGGTACCGTACATTCGGTTCTGAGCATTTTTTAATGTGGCTTTTTTGATTTTTTGAAGTTTTTTTTTAGTTTAAACAATTTTTTCAGTTTTGTCGCTTTTTTCTCATTTTGGGGATTTTTTGCTGTTTTTGGGTTTTTTTTCATTTTTGGCGATTTTTTTCATGTTGGCGATTTTTTTTTCATTTTGGCGATTTTTTTCATTTTGGCGACTTTTTTTCATTTTGGCGATTTTTTCCTGTTTTTGGGATTTTTTTTTCATTTTGGCGATTTTTTTCTGTTTTTTGGGTTTTTTTTTCATTTTGGAGATTTTTTTCATTTTGGCGTTTTTTTTTTCATTTTGGCGATTTTTTCCTGTTTTTGGGTTTTTTTTTCATTTTTGCGACTGTTTTCTGTTTTTTGGGATTTTTTTCGTTTTGGCGATTTTTTTTTTTCATTTTGGCGATTTTTTTCATTTTGGGGTTATTTTTCATTTTGGTGATTTTCTTTCATTTTGGCGTTTTTTTCATTTTAGCAATTTTTCCGGTCATTCGCGATTTATTTTAGTCTTAGACATTTTTTTTTTGTAATTTGGTGCTTTTTTTCGTTTTGGCGATTTTTTTTTTGTTTTTGGCGATTTTTTTCGGTTTGGCGATTTTATAATTGTTTGATTTTTTAGTTTTACCGTTTTTGAAAATTTCAAGAGTTTTGCTCTTACGGTTTCCAAGATACAGCAAGTTGTCAAAATTGCATAGTCAAAAGTGCATTAACTGATGGAACACCATTTAATTAAAATTTTTTGAAATTTTAGTGTTAATTTTTGTAGTCTGTATAAAAATACACTAACCTTACAAATTTCAAGTGTATATACATACATACATACAATTATATGTATATTACATGGGATTTTAAAATTTTTCGTTGCACGTTTTGGAACACCCTTTAATTTCCAATTCTCATGTATTTGCTGTTGTAGCGGCCAAAGGTCTACACACTGTGTCCAAATTTCAGGTCTCTAACTCTTACGGTTCTCGAGAAAATACTAATATAGTTTTAGACATAGTTAATTTTCCATAACACAAAAAGTTAAAGTTTTCCAACCCTGGAAACGTCTTTTTAATTTTTTTATATTTTTTTAATTTAAAATTCCAATTTTAGTCGTATTGAAGTGTGAAATAAGTTCATTTATTAAAAAAAAATTAAAATTTGTTTTCGGTAGTTACTTTTATATGGCAAAATAAAGTTTAAGTTTTCCAGCTCTGCAATCGTCTGCTCGATTTTGCTGAATTTCAATACCAATCTATTTTGGAAAATTTCTGACACACCAGTCCAAGAACGAAGTGTCTAGCTTTTATGGGAGCTTCGGAAAACCGATTTCACGTACAGACAGACGGACAGACGGACAGACGGACATCGCTTATTCGTCTTCCCTATGCATAAGGATCCAGAATATATATATTATATGGATCGCTTATTGATATTATAGAAATTACAAACGGAATGACAAACTTTTCCATTTTTGTTGGTAAAGGGTATAAAAAGTACAAATTTTACTCTCTTTATACATATGTCCCAAGTATAAATATAAATACTCGCACTTGTAGAATATTATAGTACGTTTCCATATACGTGTTTTTTGGTGCAGAAAACTTGTTTTGCGCAAAACAAATGTTTTGCTACATGTTTTCCCATACATTTTACATATCAGCAAAACACCTAAAATATGTTGTTTTCATCCAAAACATGGCAAAATTTCTCAGTACAACACTGCGTTGCTGGCTGAAACTTCGAAAACAAGCCACAATATGCTGATAAAAGATGGCACTAATACAGAATATTGGATTTTTTAAGCAATTACACAAACCACTTCAGTTGTATTTATATGTTGTTTATAGTGCATTTACACTGTCTTGAAATCTAGTACTTCCGAGATTTAGAGTTGAATCAAGCTGCTTTTTTCAAGATTTCCCCTACAAAACGAAATTTAATTTTTCAGTAGATTTGTAGGAAATCTAATAAAAATCTAACGTTTTTATTTATTCTTTACTACCCTGTATAACAAAAGGTGAGTGAATTAGCTTAAACAAGTGTGTGAATTGGGTACAATGCAGTTGTTTGGTTGTAGCTTTGGAAACAAATCTGTTGATGGGTTTTGTTTTGGATAAAAAATATCTTGATAAATGTCAAAAAAAAGCTGGTGTAAACGGTATATATTTTCATAAAGATTTTTATCAAAAAATTCTAGATTTTGTGCATGTGTAAATGCCCTATTATATGTAAATGATTTCAAAATTTGCTAATCAAAATAATAAGGTTTGTAGCCTTGATAACAAAATCAAATTTATTTCGAAAATTCGTATAACCAAAACACACAAAAGCATAATGGAAACACTTCGAAGTGTTCTGAGAAAAACAATTTGTTTTGCACATAGTGAAAACGTACTATAAAGAAAATAAAGCAAACAAGATGTTGCTGGTATGTATACTCTAAGTGTTATCGAAAAGTATTGGTTTTTTTGATTTTTTCTGCAGAAATTTTCTTGATTTTTATTCTTAAATTTTATTTTTATTTTTAACCTTTATCAATACGTTAATAGTATAAACTTTATACTACAAAGTAAATTTCAAGTTATAAAGCAATAACATTAATTTTAATAAACGTAAAATACAATAAATAAAATACAAAATACTCGCGTATTATGCTAAATCAATCAAACATTTTTATTTGCTTTGTTTACATACCTAAACCACTCAAATTTGCTTGTCTTATTTAGTACAAACACAAGTCTTATTATCGTGTATGTTCTGGCTTCCACATCGTTTTCACATGTTTTCTTGTGAGTTCGGATGTTAAAACACATGATACGCCTGTTTAAGTTTAAATTTAGAAAATACAAATTAATAGTATGTGTTCTAGCATCCGAATTTAGAAGAAAACAATTTGGAAATGGACGATTTCAAACTTTTAGATTTTTTCGTTTTTTGCTGTAGTGAATTTTTAATTAGAAATAATTTCTTAATCAGGCTTAAGTTCAGTAATTTCAATTCTTATTGAATGAAATATTTTTATTAATTAATGTGATTATCTAAAGAAGAGAAGAAAAATTAAACTAGACTTTATTAGCTGGGGGAAATACCGATATTTTTCTGTGCAGCCACGCACTTCACTTCACTTTTTATTTATTTTTATACAAAATTTTTATTCATAAATACATACATATGCATTCCGTTCCAAAAACGTCAAATTAAAGGCACACATTTTAATTCTATATTAATAAGTGTATTCTAAAATCAATTTGACGAAGACTTTTGAAGTTATTTTAAAAAATAAATATTTTTTTTTTTTTGCCAAGGAACAAACATATCACTTGAGCTTAGTCAAGGTGTATTTAAACAGGTGGCAGCGTTACTTCAGCTGATAATTTTTTGCTCTATGTGCTTTGTAGCTAACGAATGTCAAAAACTTCGTTTTGTTTTGGTTTTGGTACAATTATTTTTGTGCTTTTGACATTCTTCGGTTCTTTACATAGCTATGGTTGCCGTATTTTTGTGTAACAAATCCTTACGCAGTCACCTGTATAATCATACCATGAGCTAAGTCAAGTTGGCAGTAATCGACAAGTATTTATGAAGTTAAGAGCTGATTACATTTTAAACTCGATGGGCCTACCAAATTTGGTTGTTATTAAACTATGCTGTAGAAGCATTCTTTCGGTGACAAAGGCAATAAATTTTGAACGAAATAAAAAAGGTGTCAAAAGTATTGTGCAGCAAATACAATATAAATAACAAAGTTAAATATAAAAAGAGTGATTTGCAAGTTTATCAAGTTACATACAAAAATATTCATAGCAAAAATGTAACCGAACCAAGGTTGGCAAACGGTATCGTAAAAATACCGATACCGATTCAAATACCGCTAAAATTAGATACCGGTATCGTTACCGATACCGAAATCCATTTCGGTTAGAAAATATCGGTATCCAGATTACCGTTTACGTCTATACCGGTACATACCGGTATACCGATTCCGGCCAAAAAATAAATGATAGTTGAGTTGTAGTTGCCAAATTTTTATTATGTATTACAACTTTTTTCACCATGAGACAACTGCTTTTCATCAGTTGTATTTTGGTTTTTATTTTTTTTTTAAAGTTAAGTTGTTTCAGTTTCAATCCAACTTAGTTGAGCTGTAAAACGTAATATGTGCAAAAATTGCAAAAATATATTTCAATTAACTTTCTTTCTTTGGTGTTGGTCTTGTTTACACACTTCACCGTAATGTATAAGGTTGGTAGAGAAAAAACTTCTAAACTTTTATATTTGAAGTTAAAGATTACTCTTGAGGTGAAGAAAAGTACTTTTAAAATGAAGGAAGACATTTTGGCGACCACTGTTGTACCAATTTTCTACTCTGTGTTTATATACTACATCTATTAAATTGTACTTTCATCATCCTGGAAGCTTAAATACACCGAAAGCGTATAAATAGAACGCGAAATACATCATACAGGAAGTTTCTTAACAAAAAGTCTTCTAACAAAATATTTAAAACAGTCCTGTGAATTACTCTTATTCAATTATGTTTGATAAACAAAGTTATAAACAAAAATATTGCCTAAGAACGTGTCCAAAGTAGAAAAATGTCGGTAAAACCGAAGAAATCATATTTGGTAAAAAAATAAAGACTTATTTGAAATTTACTGAAACAAGATATATATATATATATGGTTCAAAAGGTCTTAGTCTCTTCTTTCTGTATCCGTTTATAAATTTAAAATCGGTTGATATTTAACTTAGTTGGAGGTTTATAAGTGTCTACGGTTACGAAAAACCGGTTTTTACCCGTAACTCAAGATTTTGGAGGTGTCTGGAAAATTTCAAATACAATTTCTATTGTTATGCTCGACAATACCTAGCAGAAAATTAGTAACATGTCCCAGGTATTTCGATTTCATCAAAATTTGTCACACAGTGTAATATGTCAGTATAGACAAAACTTTTATTTTTACTATTTTGTTTAATTAGCCAAAATGTATACTTTATATGTATATGCAAAGTTTGGACTGCAGTCTCCTTGTTTCACTTTTTTAATAAATTATTTTTTAATAATATTATAAAAACATATATAGAATAAGTTTGTATGCTTTTATACAAGTACACATGTTAATGTAAAAATACTTCCTTTTTCGAAGTAATTTAATAAAACAAAATTTTTTGCTATGTTCACTGCCTGAAATAATAAATTTATCAGTAATATCGGTATACCGGTATTATAAACTCGATAACGGTATGTACCGGTAATACCGATACCGAAATAAAAAAAATACCGATACCGCTACCGATACCGAAATTTAAAAAATAATTGTACCGGTATCAATACCGATACCGTTATTTTTTTCGGTTTCCAACCTTGAACCGAACTGAAGAAAATATTGGACATTGGAAAAAAAATTTACAAATTTTGGTTATAATTAACCAAAAACGGCAGCTCTATTCACATCAAAATTGTCTCGCTTCAGGACGATTTTTATAAAAAGCAAAGTGTTAACCAATTGTAAGGACATTCTGTTACGTAGTTAGACTAAACTACAGTCATAGAGGTAAAAGCGTTTAAATATGGAAGTGACAGAAGTTTGATGCTAATGCAATTTTTGATAATGCCTCAAACCCTATTAGATTTTACTTCTGCCAAAACTCGATAGTGGACTCAATACTTGTATTATGTCCTCCTTGTTGTGTAGCAAAACACTGCTTACATTAATTATACTTAAAATTTTAAAGTTTGAGGGTTAGGTTAGGTTAGGTTAGTCTGGGTGGTCAAAGGACCTCGCATAGACCAAAATTGATCCTTAGCGATACCCAAAAAGTGACAAGAAATCTGCAAGTATGGCGGCCTAGTTCGCGGTGCCTGTATCGAATGACTCCCACACAGATTTAGCAAACCTTAGCAGCCTACACATTTCTATTCCCGATACAAGATCAAGACTACGAAAAGTGTGATCACCAAGGCAGTCATATCTAGTGCGGTTTAGAGCCGGACAGCGGCACAGTAGATGTTCTACTGTCTCAATTACCCCAGGTTCCTTACATTTCCTGCAGGTGCCGTCGAGTATTTGTCCTATTTTGACGGCATATGAAGCCGTCCAACAGTGTCCAGTTAATATCCCCACTAGAAGTCTACAGTTTCTTCTGGTTAGTGATAAAAGGAATTTAGTCGATTTAGGATCATAGGAACTCCACATGATTTTAGAAGTTTTGCAAGTTTCCGTCGCACGCCAACTTTCCTCCGCTTCTTCCTTCATCTTAGAGTCCAAGATTCCTTTCAAGTGCTGAATTGGTTTCGGAACATATACCATTTCTTCCACAGGTAATTGGATTCCCCTTTTGGCCAGTGTATCTGCCATTTCGTTTCCCTCAATCCCCATGTGTCCTCGTACCCAAAAAATATGTACTTGTCTATTAGCACATAACCTATTTAGGGCATTTCTACACATGAGCACAACCGAGGAGTAGTTACAGTCTGCTGAAATAGCCTTAATTGCTGCTTGACTGTCTATATATATATTCACACGCGCATTCATGGTTTGAGGGTTAAAAGCTAATTCTGCAGCCATTTTGGCTGCATAGATTTCCGCCTGGAATATGCTTTGTTTGAGGGTAATATGGCGCTTATTTCTTCAGAGCTTATGTTTTTTCAATGATAGACTTCGTCGAAAAATAAATAGATAAGGAAATTTCTCTTTGAATTTTTGGTTTAGTGCCACCGCTCAAAACAAAAAGCACCGAAAATGAATTTAAAAAAGCACTGAGCACTAAAGGTGAAGTTACATAACACGCGTTAGTGCGCGTGCCAACTGTAGGCATCTGTCAAAAAAAGTTGAAATAGTGTTTTCGCATAAGACAAGTTACATACCAAACTCTTTGACGCGTTTGCGGCAGAAAGTTGGTTAACTTTCAACTTTTTAACGCGTTTTGATGTTTTGACAACTAATCGGCTGACAATAAAAGAGAAAAATTTTTAAAAAATTAGAATCATGAAGGAAAATTTTAATAAAGAGTTTGAAAACTATACAGTATTGCACAAAAAAGGATTTGAAAATGTTCCAAGATCATTTTTCAATGTAAAAATGAATAAAAAAGCTGAAAGAAAAGGCGTTTGTAACGCGTATTGTGTAACTTGCCATTTTTCATGCGGTAAAGTTTTCGAGCGCACGATATTCGTCGACGAACAAACGCGTGTTATGTATTTCTACCTTAACTTCAAAATTGTTCGCGTCGAAAATTTCAAAAAGCATTACAAACGGTGCGAAAAGCACCGAATTGACAACGCTGGTCATTGTTGCCAGATTTGCAGATTTCTCTGCATTTTGCTGATTTTTCATTGCAAAAATTATAAAGTGATATTTGCAGATTTGCACTGCCAAATTGCAGATTTTCTGATATGCTTGTGTAACATCAAGGCCTATTTATCAGGTCAACGCAACTCTACAAAAACACAGCAATACAAAAAACAATTTTATGTTTAAGTTGTCAGAAACACACACAAACATTAACTAAAGTATATGGTGCAAATAACTTTTGACAGCTTAAACACGAAAACACAGAATATCATCAGGGGGGTTACTCTCTATTACGATGCGAAAGAAAAATGGTACGAAATCGCACCATTGGTACTATCTAATGAGTTTGCGCATTTACCTTTCGCATCTTTTATTTTCCGTTTCGCAAGTCTGGTGTCACCGTACTCTACAATGGGAAAGCGCCTGTCAAAATCGCTCGATAAGCGCAAATATCTTGCGTTAGCTAAATACCAAACGCAAAGTGAGAAAAACATGTAACATGTTGAAAAAATTTTTTATACATTGACTGTCTTATTCATAAAAAATATTTTTGTTTTATAAGAGGTTTATTAAAAAAATTTTCTAGGGAAATTTGATTAATAAACCTTTTATAAAACCAAAATATTTATATATAAATCGTAGTTTTTAGGGAAAAAGCCAAAGAATTACAAACAAAACAACGGCAGTTTGAAATTTTAGAGTATTGCATGTGAGCAAATAAGCCGCAAATAATTTGTGGACAAAATTGACAGACGACCTAAATTGTAATGGAGCTCCTGTAAGGGATATAGCTGGTTGTTTATAATGAAATGTGACACTAATAGTACTTATAATATTACACATGTATGTTTGTATGTATGTATTCATATTTAATTTAAAAAATCATACCAAGTGAAAATACGTTGACTGCTGCTATATTCCTAAGGTATGGTCCTGGCCAATTTGATGTTGGTATCCACCTTGACCAAGTAATTTTAAGGAAGCGGCTAGTTTTATAAACTTTTAGCTAGTGTTGAACAGCGTTTAGAACATACAGAAACGCAAATTTTGCACAAAGTTAAAATAAAGCAATATGTATTTAATAAAATACCGCTACAGATTTTTTCTTACCTGCGGTCAATTAAGGAAAGTATACCGGAACTATCTCTTAAGCTTAAATTTAATGACATCGCCATAATGCCATAGCCATCGCCAAACCAAAATTCAATTGGTTTCTATGGTGAGAGTTATGGCGTTAAGGTTGTTTTCTATGGCTATGGTTATGTAACGTCTAATGGAACCTTTGAGACTCGTTTTGCAACTCGTTATACATGGACGTTTTCTTCATAAAACTATAATGCTAAAGAATCCATCACTTTATTTTCAATTAAAAGCTTCAGTTTTTCTTAAATTTTGATTTTAACTGTCGTTTTTTATACATATTTTGACATTTCAGTACTGCCAACCTTTGCCATATTTTCTTTTGCAATGTCCGTGTTGCCACTTTTTCAAGCAATTTTGCGAAAGGTTTTGCGAAAGTAATAGAGAGTACCAAATTTGCATATCAACGCATTTAGCTTTCGCATCGTAATTGCTTTCGCATCGCAATAGAGAGTAACCCCCAGGACGATTGCGTTGACCTGATAAATAGGCCTTGTGAAACATCAATATTTAGTGTTTTTCTTCACTCCGTAAAATAAATAACCATGATGTTACTGTCAGAAACATAAACCATCATAATAGTGTTAAAAAGAAACTAACAAATCTGTGCAAAGATATGTATATAGATATGTATGTTGAGAATCTTCGCCATGGGCTTTCTTCCAAGCACTTGTAGCTCAAAGAAATGGGAAGATTACTTCAATGTTTTTAGAATAATAATTTTCTTACAGGCGCATAAACCTGAAGAGTTTTTGTTTATTGTATGACCTCTCAAGCACTTTAACTTGGAGGTAAATTGGTTTAGTTGGCGCAACCACAGCACTTGAACCGAGTTGCTTATCTTAATTGAAAAAGACCGTTTCTTTCAGTTTCAAATTAAGAATTATTTTATTCATAATTTTCTTAGTCTTATATACTAGTTTTATCAAAGAAATATGATTAGTTTACATAAATTTTGCAGCAATAACAAACAAATTAAATTGCAATAATGACTTGTATTAAATTGTGCGGTATTAAATTACATTGTAGAAAAAGTAAAAATAAAAATAAATTGTAATAAAAATGTATTAATTTAGGTCAAGTGTGCAACAGTTTATTGAACTTAAATAAAATAATAAATGATTGTTGTGCATTATTATGTATTAATTTAGGAAAAGTGTGCCATATTAAATTACAATTGTAGGCAAGAATAAAGTAAAAGTAAATAAATGTATTGGCCAAATGTGTTAAGGTTTGTTGAACTTAAAATAAATAATGCTCGTGCATTAACATTCTCCCCCCGTTGAGTGCAGCTCAAAATATTTCTTGCTGTAGGGCTATTGTTGAATGTTGTGTTGGTTATTATATGTGAACAGTGAAGTCTGAGTCTAGTTGTTGAATGCGAGGTGCTGGAATTGGAGTTGACCTTTGTTTGCACTTTTGTTTTACTAGTAGATATATGACAATGCTAATAGCAATCACTAATGATGTATACCCAACCGTCATGTGATGATAGTTGTGAGCTTCAAGTTTGTTTGGGAGTCTTAATATCTCTTTTGTTGCTAATGATTGTTGTAGAGCTGTTAAATTTTTTACTTGGGAAATATATTGATTCACATCTTCTTGTGGTAACAATGGTTTAATGCGTTCTTCGTGTCGTTGTTGCGTGAGTTCCCAGAAGCTAGTATATGAATTTTCAATCTTGCTGGATATCTGGTTTTGTGCACGCAACGTCGTGAATTTGTATTTAAAAGTGCACTCTGGTTCCAATGCAAGCAAGCCAGATCCTTCAAGTGTGAATTGTGTGATTTCCGTTTTGCATAGTGCTGTTGCCTGAGACGGACTTGAAACTGAATATATCCATTTGTTTTGTTGATGAAGGGGAATCCAGACTTCTTTATCTTTTATTTGCTGTACTGAGCAGTCTGATTGGGTGTTGTTGTGAAATAAATTCAGCTCGCAGGCACATGTTGATGAGCCATTTTGATGCCTTATTTGGCCTTTAGGGCATAGATACATATCTTCTGTGATGAGTGAGCATAAGCTGAGTTCAGATTTGCTAATGCTAAAGTATTGGTTGAGAGCAGTGTTGATGATTAAAAGAGGTGCACATGGTTGTATTGCTACTAATGTGTCATTGATCCACGTTGGTACTGGAATAATATTAAATATTTCATATCGTTCACGTTGAACTAGTGGAAATGTTATACTGAAAACTACTATATTGTCAGTGAGCCCTCCTTTAACCTTCATGAGCTTGTATAGTGGTAACGTATTTTTTTTGGTTTACCGGCAGTTCTAGTGATTCGCTGAGATGCATTTTAATTTTTCTTACTTCTTGCTGTAATTGATGAGGAGTTAAGAGTAGTGGGCTTATAATACCATGGTGAGTGTTTGTTAAAATGTCAAGTATTGATAATTGTGTTTGTTGGAGCTTCGCTGCTGTAATTGTTAATTGGATGCACAACGAAAGAAAAACACGGTAAATCTTTTCTTGCTGCCATTCGTCGCTTACCATATTGCGTATTTGTTCAATTTGGAAATCAATTTGATCGAATTTTTTCTTTACTGCTTCTTGATCTAATCTCATTATGTTTATTGTAGCGTCAATGATTGAGGTTTGATTTTTTAAGAGATCGAGAAGATGTTCTTCGTTTTCTTTAACTTGAGAGATTGTACCAGCCATATCTTTGGCGTATTCGGAGTCTAATACCCCAAAAAGTGAATGGGCGATATTTCCAACTAGATCGATTGCTGCTCTCTTTTTTATCCGCCCAGACAACAGAGTGCTGTCTAATTTTAATTCAGCTTCTGTGTGTTCAAAATGCTTGACCAGGCTTGTGCATGTAGTTTTGTCCTGCATTTGCTTGCATAGATCGTTTAAGGTTTGTGTTCCTTGCGAAAAAGTTGCCGCTTCAGTCCAAAATTCTTTTAAGTCATAGTAAACTAATAATTGCCATTCTGTAGTTGAAATTGTAGCGGATCCAATTCCTTCAAAATGTATGCCCAGACGATTTTCGAACCTTTTATTATGTATTTGTGCCCCTAATGCTAGCGGCATTAATATGATCGCCATCATAATAGTGAAGATGTTTTGGCTTATCGATATTCTTTTCCGTTTTTTATCACCTTGAGGCCTTTCGTTCTGGTGAATGCTTGTGCTAGTCGAGTCATCTTGTTGAGGGATTTCGTCATTTTCAGAATTGTTAATTGGTAATAGTGCCAGCCTAGAAATTGGTCTTCTGCAAACTCCTTTTGATGTTTTGACATCAACTACTCGAATGAAGCCATCATCGCCGTTATGTGTTTTTACAACTCTTCCTAGAGGCCACTGTAAAGGAATTGTGTTGTCCTCCTTTATTATTACCATGTCTCCCGATTTAATGTTATCCTGTTGTTTATTCCATTTGTGTCTGTATTGGAGTTCTGACAGATACTCTTTTGACCAACGCCTCCAAAATTCTGATTTTAAATGTGTAACTAACTTCCATCTGGTGAGAAGATTCTTTCGGTTTTCGGTGGCTGCTACGTCAATTTGGGAGTTGAGTGGTGCTCCTATAAGAAAATGGCCAGGGGTTAATGCCGCCAAATCGTTCGGATTATCTGACATCGGACTTATGGGTCGGGAATTAAGAATTCCTTCAATCTCTATGACCACTGTGTCAAGTTCCTCATATGTCAGTGATGCTGTTGATACACTTCGTACAAGGAGATGTTTGGCCGATTTTACTGCTGCCTCCCATAAGCCTCCGAAATGAGGTGCTCTTGGTGGTATAAAATGAAACATGATGCCTCGAGCTGTACATTCTTTATCTATTTTTTCGGTAGCTGACTCTCCGTAAACTGCTTCTGACAACTCTGCCAGTTGATTTTTGGCACCAAAAAAATTGGTGGCATTATCA
Organism: Tachina lurida; assembly: GCA_944452675.1. Classification (NCBI taxonomy): domain Eukaryota; kingdom Metazoa; phylum Arthropoda; class Insecta; order Diptera; family Tachinidae; genus Tachina; species Tachina lurida. The sequence continues at coordinate 80,806,238 of OX101754.1, forward strand.
CAGTATAAGTTTTTGCAATGGCCTCGTCTGCTCATGAATCTTTTTAATGCCCCTATAAATGCATCTGTTGTTAAACTGCTAACTAATTCTAGGTGAACTGCTTTGGTAGCAAAACAGCAAAATACCGCGATGTAAGCCTTCTGAGGCCTCTTTCCTCTGCTCTTATAGTGGACCCAAAATGGACCACAAAAGTCAACTCCAGAGTTAATGAAGGGTCGAGCTGGACTGATTCTTGTAGATGGCATATTTCCCATAATTTGAGTAAGAAGTTTTGGTTTAGCTCTAGAGCATTTTATGCAATGTTGGACAATTGATCGGGCCATTGACTTTCCCTTGATTGGCCAGTATTTTTGTCTTATGTGTGGTAACAGTGCCTGAGGACCACAATGACGGTTTTCCTCATGCACCATCTGCATCAGCAATTTTGATATCGGGTCATTATAAGGGATAAGCATTGGGTGTTTGGTGTCATACGGAAGCTCTGATGCTTCTAATCTTCCTCCCACTCTGATGATGCCGTTGGTGTCCAAAAATGGGGCAAGGTTATTATATGGGCTATTCTTGCTTACTTGCTTGTACCTTATTAGGTGTTTTAGTTCTTCGTCAAAATCTGAGTGTTGTATTTCACCTACAATCAAAGTAAGAGCTTGTTCCAGTTCTGGAACTGATAATAATAGCTTGAATTGTTGATTGCCCCTTCTTGTATTGTTGATGAATCTCACAATGTAGCCAAGTACTCGTTGCAGAGTTCTGAATGAGCCATTATGTTTAATGTTGTAGATCACACGATCTGTAGGATCACTCGCTGTGGTTGCTGCTGCTACCCTTTTTCGCTCTATATCAGAATTCTGATCGATGATATTTGCTTTGGAGACTTCTTTTGGCCATATCTCCTGTTGTCCATGTAGAAATATGGGTCCGTAGAACCACAAATTGTTTGATGCGAGTTTTCTTGGAGAGATGCCACGCGACAAGATATCTGCAGGATTATCTTTTGAGCTGACATGTCGCCACTGTTCTGCTATTGACAATTCTTGTATTGCAGCTATTCTGTTAGTCACAAATGTTTGATATGATGATTGTGAATTGATCCAGGCCAAGACGATCTCTGAATCTGTCCATAAATAAATAGGAACATCCTTGTATTTTAAGTCTTTCTTCACTCTTGAAGTGAGCTGAGCGCTTAATAGTGCTGCACAGAGTTCGAGACGAGGTAAAGTTTGACGCTTTAGAGGTGCGACTCGGGACCTTGAGCATAATAATCTCACAATAATCTGATTATTTTTCGTTGTTGATCTAATGTAGACTGCTGCGCCGTATGCCTTTTCTGATGCGTCTGCAAAGGCATGAATTTGTATGTTGGATGTCACATGTCCTTCGAAAATATGTCACGTGATTCTTAGATCTTTTATGTGTTCTAACTCTTGTCTGAATGTAACCCAAGTTGAATGAAGATTTTCTGGCAGTGCTTCATCCCAGTCTAACTTTTTCTGCCATAGTTCTTGGATGAATATTTTGGCGGTAACTACAATCGGCGATAGTAGTCCCAAAGGATCAAACAAACTAGCTAAATCTGAGCTAACTGTGCGTTTTGTTATGTGATTAATCTCCCTTAGGCATACTTTCACACACAATTTATCATGTTGTGGCATCCATGTTAAGCCCAAAGTTTTCACAATATGGTTATTCTCACTATCGAAGTCAAAATTAACCTCTTGTTGTTCCTCGGCAACGTTTTGAAGTAGTTTTGAATGATTTGCTGCCCATTTTTGTAATTCAAAACCATGCTGGTGCAATATGTGTTGTAGTTCTGACTGAATTGCTAGAACAGTGTGCAAGTCATCCCCTCCGCCAATACCGTCATCTACATAGAAGTTTTCGAGTAAAAATTGAGCTCCATGTGGGTATCGTATCATGTTTGTCTTAGCAATTTGTTCTAAGCATTTTGTCGCTAAATAAGGTGCAGATCTCGTTCCATATTTGACTGTATTTAGTTTATAATACCTTATTGGCTTGGTCGGATTTTCTCTCCAAATGATTATTTGAAAGTTTCTATCATCTGGGTGCATTACTATTTGGCGGTACATTTTTTTGATGTCGGTTGTGAAGACAAATCGTGGACACCGAAATCGTAGTAGAATAGAAAATAATTCACTCTGTACTATGGGTACTGTATACATTATGTCGTTCAATGAAGCTCCGTTAGTAGTTTTAGTGGAGGCATCAAAAACCACTCGTAATTTTGTTGTTAGACTTTCAGGTCTAAGTACACAGTGGTGAGGAATGAAGTAATTTGGTGTTTGCATAGAGTTTATGTCTATTTGGGCCATATGCCCTAATGTTTCATATTCTTTCATGAAATTTATATATTGAGCTTTGATTTCTGGAGTCTTTGATAATCGCCTTTCTAATGATAGAAATCTGTTGAAAGCTACTCCATGGGATTCGCCAAGAGTGTTTGAGCTGGTGCAGAATGGAATTTTGACCACGAATCTTCCATTTTTGTCAATGCAGTGAGCTTGTGAAAAATGGTTTTCACATTGTCTTTCAGCCATCGAAAGACATCTGTCAGATGTGCTGATAGTTTCCAGTTCCCAGAGCCGAGCAATAGCTTCTTCCAAATTAACGTCGTCTTCAGTACATATTCCGCATGCTGCAATTGATGATTCATGTCCTCTAATTCTCCCAGAAATTACCCAGCCAAGTAAAGAGTTATTCAAAATGGGCAAATCGTTACCTAGTTGAATCTGCCCACCTGACAGTAGTTGGTGATGAAATTCTGCCCCAAGTAGAACCTCTATTTTGTCAGGACGATTGAATTGTGGGTCTGCTAGCATAATATTCTTTGGAATTGGCCAATGATCTATATTGATAACTTGTGATGGTTGAGGTGAAATTATGTGCGGAAGGACCGCTGCTTCAAGCCGTGCGGTATAATTATTGATTCTTGAATGTAATGCTACGTTTACTCGGCGTGTTACTCTAGTGTCACTAGAAGTGATTCCACTAATGGAGATTGATGTTGGTTTAGTTGAAATTCCGAGACGTTTTACTAGACGTTCGCTGACGAAATTCAATTGGGATCCTGAATCGAGAAGTGCTCTGCATTGTATCTCCTTCTCATTAGCTCGTATTTTTATCATGGCTGTGCTCAGAAGGACGTAGCTGGGACTTTTGGATTGGTTGTACGTTGTAAGTGATATGGCGTCTTGATTTCCAGATGATAAATGATTGCCTTGCAGATCTTTGTTGTTTGAAATGTTTGTTGCTGGTGTTGATGATTTTGCTGGGTTATTGCCTTGATTTGTGCTCTCCAAGTGCAGCAATGTATTATGCTTTTTACTGCATTTCTTGCAACCCCTTGATATACAGGTTTTAGAATTGTGACCGGGCTTCAAACAGTTCACACAGTATTTTTGCTTTTGAATGAATTGTAGTCTCGCTGATGTCGATAACTGACGAAACTTGGTACATGCGAATAACGGATGATTTCCATTTTTGCACATAACACATGAATTATTGACTTGCTTTGTGGTAATGGAAGTACAGACCCTTGATTTTGAATGCGGCATTTTTTCAGAAAGCACTTCCATTGATTGGAAATTTCTTGCCAAGAATTCCAGTAACTCTGTGATTGTCGGAACCTCCCGAGGATTCTTCAGTGCTTGCTCGTATCGGAGACGCGTTGCTTGGTCCAATTTCTTTAGTAGTAGGTAGCATAATATTGGATCCCATGATTTCGTATCCAGCTGAAGATTTTGAAGCGCTAAAAGGCACTCCTTAGTTCTGTCATGGAGCGACTTGTAGTTGTCAGTATAGCCTTTAATTGGGGTATCTACTAACTCTTGCACAAGCTTGTTGACCAGTAATCTTTTGTTGTTATACCTCTCCACCACCATGGTCCATGCAGCGTCAAAATTTTCTTCAGTAGCAGCGAACTGTTTTATAGAATTCTTGCCACTTGAGATGATTTCCATCGAATTTTGGTAGTGCGACTTTTGGCATAGGCAAGGAATCTGGATCACTGATGTTCTGCTGAGATTTTTCAATCGTGCTTACAGTATTAATTACCTTTCGCAATTTAGTCTCGATTTGTATAAAGCGCACGGAGTCGTAGCCTAGTTGCTCTGGGTTGTCATAGAGCTCAAAAATTTGGAAATGTATGGCTTCAATGCCTTGCCATATGTTTAATGCGATGTTTCGGTTCTGATGAGTATATTCGTCATTAAGCAACCGTTCTAAAGAAGATATCATTACCGCTTGTCGACGTTTGAGCTTTATGAACTCATTCGTCTCAGCTGCTAACACACCACAGGCCTCTTGTGGTGGAATTTTGTCTGAAGTTTAATTTGCCATTGTGGATTATATCTAGCTGGCTATCACTGCTGCTAGTATTTCCAGTTGAATAATGTATTGCTGAACTGGTGATATGTTGAGTAATGAATTTAGACGTCCTGCTCTTGTAACAGGATCACGTCGGGGTCACCAAAATGTTGAGAATCTTCGCCTTGGGCTTTCTTCCAAGCACTTGTAGCTCAAAGAAATGGGAAGATTACTTCAATGTTTTTAGAATAATAATTTTCTTACAGGCGCATAAACCTGAAGAGTTTTTGTTTATTGTATGACCTCTCAAGCACTTTAACTTGGAGGTAAATTGGTTTAGTTGGCGCAACCACAGCACTTGAACCGAGTTGCTTATCTTAATTGAAAAAGACCGTTTCTTTCAGTTTCAAATTAAGAATTATTTTATTCATAATTTTCTTAGTCTTATATACTAGTTTTATCAAAGAAATATGATTAGTTTACATAAATTTTGCAGCAATAACAAACAAATTAAATTGCAATAATGACTTGTATTAAATTGTGCGGTATTAAATTACATTGTAGAAAAAGTAAAAATAAAAATAAATTGTAATAAAAATGTATTAATTTAGGTCAAGTGTGCAACAGTTTATTGAACTTAAATAAAATAATAAATGATTGTTGTGCATTATTATGTATTAATTTAGGAAAAGTGTGCCATATTAAATTACAATTGTAGGCAAGAATAAAGTAAAAGTAAATAAATGTATTGGCCAAATGTGTTAAGGTTTGTTGAACTTAAAATAAATAATGCTCGTGCATTAACAATGTACATATATACATCACTAAATCATAAACAGTCACACAACTCAAAATTCCTAATTTGCACTAAGCAAGTCTTATTTTTAAACTGATTAGTTTTTTAGGAGAGATAGACGAGGGGAAAAACGTTTCTGTTCCCTCGTCTCTCTCTCCTAAAAAACTAATCAGCTTAGCAATAAGACAGAATATCTGAAACTTATAAAATCAAAAATGCTAAATAATGCTAAAAAATTAATACAAAACTGCTGAAAAAAATGCTAACTGCAAAATGAAAAATTCACTGCTAAATCAAAATACATAATGCTAAATTTAGCAGTGAAAATGCTAAAAGGGTCACGCTGGCTGTTATCACTAGATATCTTTGGAGCAGATGAAATTTTAAAAGAGCGCTTCACCACAGTTATATCTGTCCATTCCGACTTGAACTTTTGGTTTTGGACTACTGTTATCTATAGTGATAACTTGGTTAATTGATGACCACGATCTCGAAGCGGATGATATCGCTGACTTAAATGTAGAAGTACTAGGCAATGTAACGTTAACGAATCACTAGTTGGCTGATCGCTGATGAAAAAGTGGCTTTGCCGTTAGTAAAAGATTATCATCAATTTTTTTATTTTTATTGTTTTCATTAAGAGCTTCAGAACTCACAGTAAAATAGGCATTACTGCCGTTAGAGCTCACTTCACAATTTTTTGTTTCTCATATAGAGTATTGCTCAATGTAACTTTGTTTGTTGTTTTTTTGCAGTTTTTTTTTTGTTTTTGTTATTTCTGACTATGTAAAAAATATTAGCAAAGCAAATGTGTAAAGCTTATTTATCAATGTCAATTGGAGTCTTCACATCAGTGTCCCAAGTGTTCTAATGTCAGCCATACACTACACAAGTTCAGTGCTCAAGTCTGGCACTGTGCAAACTAAGCTTGTGACACACACTAACTATACAAGTAAACTGTGCAGTTTATATTTTAATGCGCTATAATGCAGGCAATTCTTTGTATAATTCCAGGAACTCTGTTCAGAATATTTTTTCTGCGCTCATTTCTTGTTCTGAACTCTTAAAAAACCACGGCACAACTGAGCGTTTGCAATGTACACTACACAAGTTCACTGTACAGTTTTACAAACTTGAGCAAATATCAAAAACATTTTGATGTTTACTCAGTTCACTGCGTAAATAGCACAAATCACCCCCATACACCACACAAACGCCAGATTTGTGCAGTGAACTTGTGTAGTGTATGGCTCGCATAAGTGTCATAATGTCTTAACATTTTAATATGGTTTACAAAAATTGTTGTGGCTCAAAAAAAGGTCACAAAGTAATAAGACCTTCTCAGCTTTGTTTATTGTTTGCACTGTTGCCAAATTTTTTCCAACAAATATCGCTAAAGTAGGCAAGAAAATAGCTAAACTTCAAAAATATTTGAAAACTTAGCGATAAATAGCTAAAAAAACAAATTTATTTTTATTTTTTGTTTCCAATATTCCTCATACTTTGAAGATTTGTTGAAATAAGTATTAAGTAACATAAATATGCCAAAAAGTCAAATATATTTTCTGCAAGGACTTGTTTTTTTTTTTTTTTATACCCACATATATTTATTTATTGTATCTTCAAATATGAACTAACAATAAGTAGACACATCTTAAATCTAAATATAATTATTAGGCCCGACCAGTATCTGACATAATTACTATCACTAAGTTTTGTTAAGCATCTCAGTTAACAAGTTTTAAAATTGAAGTCATCTATAAACACGCAAATGAAGTATGTTCAGTGCGTTTTTGATACCTCTGGCAACTTTGTGTTGTTATTAAATAGTGGCACGTTAAAAAAATTATTTGGAACACAATAATTGCTTAAAAAATATTACATTACTTACAAAAACATTTGTTGCTTAAAAATAATAAAGCAAACAAAAAGCATAGTTGTTCGAAATTTCTTACAAACACAATAATTTATTCACAAAACGTCAACCTTAAACATCTCAAATATAATGTGAACGAGTGTGTTTAGTTCTTAGAAAACTTGTCTTAAAAATTTTTAAAAACATAAGTGTGAACATGTATTAAAAATTTTTAAAAACATAAGTGTGAACATAGTATAAAACAAACTTACGTCCCTTTTCACAATATATGGTTAAGAGTTAACTTGAACTTTAACTACAAGTTCTTCATACACAACTTGCCGTTAAAGTCTCTGTTATCTTTTAACCATACATTGTGAAAATATTATATGATGATGTCAAATTCGCCGCAAATATTTTAAAACGTTTCCATTTATTTCCCATTATTATATTTTCTAGTGGCGCACGATTAAATCAATATATTGTTTGCGGCCGGTGGCGGCTGTTAGCCGGCTTACAGTCGATCGGCTGTGTTCTCTGGTTTGTGATCAGGACAAAAGCAATACAAAATCAAATTCAGCAATGTTTCTCATTGTTTTTGTTTTGTTTTTTTTTTCACTCACTTCAAAGAACGAAGCAAAACAAATTCAAACAATTTGTTTCGTTTATTTTCGTACGCTGCTTTTAAGTACAAAGAAATCAAAACAAAAATAAATTTATAACTGTAATAGTGTCGAGTAATTTTGTTACGAAAATTATTTTATAACCCCTGTATCTCGCCATAAATAGCAATAGCTATAACAAGTCCTTGCAGAAAATATATTTGATTTCGATAACACAATTTTTAAAAATTTTAATTTAATTACAGCATCAGTTATTTTAAACATGGACTCTGAAATTCTTCCTTTGCTAAAAAGTTTTTCCAAATCTTGTGTCTAAGTCCCAGTTCACACTAGCCAAGTCTTATTACTAAGCTTATCACTTTTTCTTCTTTGCACTTTCATCGGCGTTCACACAATGCAAGTCTTATTTTTCAGCTCATATTTTTTATGCATAGTTTTGTGTATGCATGTGTGCTTTTTTAACATTACGAATGAGAAAGCAAAACCAAGATCTAAAATTTACTGGAAACAGAAAACCTTGAAATCATTATGTTTTAAAAAAATCATTACAAGTGAACTCTTCGGAATGTTACATGTTTTATTTTGAATCAGCCAATGTAGTAAAGTAAGAAAATAAAAAACATGTTGATTATTGAGTTCTTGTTTTAACTTTGTTATTTGTTGAACTTCTCATTTGTTTAAATGAAAGTTTATAACATAATAACTCTAGTTGTTCTTAGATTTTTGGGTAAAGGTTCCCTGATGATCTGCATTAGCAACAGTGAAATGCGCATAGGATCCAGCTAAACCCCTCAATAATCAATTTCAATGTATTTTTAGTAAAAAAAAGCAATCTGAGTCCGATCACAGGGGAGATGTGTAAACGTCTAGTATTGAAATTGTTTTTTAAGTTGAAATTATTTATGCTTTTAGTATATTTTTTTAAATTAATCAATTAAAAGTATCAAAACTTTCAATATTATATATACATAGGAATTTGCTGGTTTTTGTTTGTTTTATTTAACTTATTTGGTTAGTAAATGGGCACACTGCAGTATATCGTCGGTTGGTTTCTGGTTTGCGGCACAGTATATTCAAAACGCATTACTTCTGCAGCACACCAGAAACCAACCGACGATATATGTACTGCATTAAAAATTGCAGTAAGCAGTAAATTTACTGATTAATGAAAAAACAATTTTTACTGATAATGAAATTTAATTTGCATTACCAGTAAAATCGTAGGGCTGTATTCATAATAAAATTGTAGCAAGTGGCAAAGTTTTTTTATTCATTTTTTTTTAATTTTTGTATGAAAAAAATTTAGCCATTTGGTAGAACTTCATTATGAATACGGGCATTACTGATTACTGAAAATTCAATGCACCTCATCATATAATGAATCATTTATGCACTTTATAAAAATTGTAGAAAAAAATTTCAGTAATCAGTAAAAATTTACTGGTTAAAAAATTATTTTTACTGAAATTTTAGTAGTACTGCAAAGTGCACATCTATGGTAAATGCCTTTACTTTTACTTTTTAATTTCTGTTGTTCATCGTTTAGTTGATGCTGTTCTTGTTGTTGTGTACGCATTGCAATTAAAATGAAGCAATTGTCAAGTTAAATAAAACAAACAAAATCCAGCAAATTCCTATGTATTTACAATATTTTAAATACCCAGTTGGCCACGTCCTTAAGACATCTTTGACGACGGGTACAAGACAATGGTAAGTCGTAGAAGACATATTGAAGACAGCCCCCTACAAATCGTCGACGAAATTTTCACACAAATGGCGCCAAGGTCACACAAGACGAGATGGGCGACAATGTCGCTCAGATTGTCGTCAACACTGCTTTATTGAAGACAAAACTTATAGACACTGTCGCTCAGATTGTCCTCAACAAAGTCTTATTGAAGACAAAACGTATGACACTGTCGCTCAGATTGTCGTCAAGACGGCTTTATTGAAAACAAAACGATGGATATTGTCGCTCAGATTGTCCTCAACAAAGTTTTATTGAAGACAAAACGATGGATATTGTCGCTCAGATAGTCATGAACGACGATTTCCTTTAAATTTTCGATTAGAAAACCTAATGAACAGGCCACATGTCGTACATTAATCGTCGAAGACAATGTCGTCTGTGACGATTTGGCCAACTGGGTAAGTTTGTGTTCAAAGTTACCGTTGTAAAATTTCAAAAAGTGGCATCAAAAAGGGTATTTTAAGGAAAAAAAGGGGCAACATTAAAAACAAGACAAATTAACGCAAATCTGCTTATTTTGAAAAACATAATGAATAAAAATCAGGTTTTGCGTATATAAAAACTAAAAAATACTATTTTTATGATAAAGTAATCTGTGCTTATAATAATAAAATACTTGAATTTTCTGAAGATACATACATACATATACATACATATATGTTTAATGCTTTTTTTGGCATTGGCACATATTTATAAAAAAAAGAAACTCATGCTTAATTACTTTAGATACAATTTATTTAACTTTTGCTAAATATCTGAATATTTAATTCTGAAGAGACAGGCACAATACAATTCTATAAATTTTTTGTACATTGCATTTCTAATTAACTGAAAAGGTCGTTTTTAGAGATTTTTAATAGTTATTAAATACCAGTTTTTGAATAAGTTCATCATTTGGAATCCAGTCTTCCAAATCACTTTGATACAAACTTAATGCAGATATCACGGAATGACAAGTTTGAACGTTTAGCCCGTTAGTTAATTTATTTTCTTATGATGCCAATTTAGAAAAAGAACCGCTAGCGGGAGAACTATTATGTAGCAAACTAAATATATATGAAACAAATGTGAACAACTTCGGATATCAATTTTCATACAAGCAATTTGAGAAATTGCTGTTTTCGTACCAACATTTCAAGTTGAGATATTTTGCAAATTGCATCACAGCTTTCTTTATTCGTTTAGCTTTCTTATACGCGTAACTTTAACTCTGTGACAAAAACCTCAAATTCGCTTATGATATTATTAAAAACGGAAACAATTTAATAAATATCGGATCTAAATAAATACTTTAATACAATCAGTCTTTTATTGCTTCTACATACAGGCAGAGGTATACGAATACGCAAGCAAGCGTACTAAGTATTCGAAAGATATGCATAAGCTAACCATGCATGACAAGAAAAAAGATGTACAAGCTTGCTTACATATCAACATATTAAAACAGAATAACTTATATATTAATAAAACCGAAAGAACACAAAAGTAAATCTTCATTTACTTAAAAGTATCAAAAATGGCAAAAATTAGAAAAAGTATCAAATTTGGGTGCATTTTGTTAAGGTAGCACAATAGTTTCCAAGCAGTCAAAAAAGTGGCAAATTGCTACGTTAGTAGCACCAACGTTAACGCTGTTTGTGTTGCTTCCCTCTAGTCAGCCTAGAATCATATGTCTCTATGTCAACACTCTTTTCTCTAGCGACAATTGCACTAGTTGAAATGTCGACAACTTTCCTTTTAATCATAAAAAATATTTTTACAATTTTTAAATAAAAATATTTTTATGACACACTTTGTTATTTGAAAATTGTATACATAATTGAAAGAAAAAAAAACACCAGAAAAATCAAGAACAATATACTATATCCTGAAGAAGTTAACCGAAGGTTAATGAAATATTGAAAGAATAAAGCACAATATAAACAGATTTAAAGCTCAAAAAATAGTTTTGTAGGTAGTTAAGTTGCTCGTTGAATAGAAACGCTTAATCTTAATCAGTATAACATATAATTTTTATTTAGCGAGCTTAAAACTACTATATACAAAACTTACAAAATTAAGACGCGAAGTTTTTAGAATGAAATAAAATGTGTATCTCACAATGTGCCTGTATGAGTGTATTCTTAACGTTTTTTCTATTTAGTCTTTTTTATCAGAGATGCCAGACTTTTTAGAGTTTCTTTTGACAGTCTTTTGTCATGGGGAATGTCCGCCACATTACTCCCCCCTTCGTTGAAGGCAAAAACGCACCTTGCGACCATAACGAGAAGTGATGTTTTTTGGTTCATTGTTGGGATCTAATAATATATTACCAGAGTTTCCGGATGATTTATTATCCAAAGGTTTTTTACTTGCTTCCTTTTCGTACGCTGGCTTTTGCATAGTCGTGTTTGTCGATGGTTCGTGCTCTGGTCCATAACTAACGTTGGCGGTATGTTGCGGGTTCAAAACAAATGCAGATTTCAAGCGATCTAAGCTGATATTCATCTTCTTTCCATTGACATCGACCGTAAAGTATTTGTCATGTCGCTTCAAAACTGGAAATGGTCCTTCATACGGGGTCTGTAAAGGTTTACATACCATTGAGTTTCGAATGAACACTTGAGGTGAAGTTAACAAATTTCTTTCAATGAACGGCTTGTCTTTTGAGTGGTGAGATGTTGTAGTGGGTCGTAGTTCACCCATGAATTTTCTAAGCCTTTTTACGAATTCGTTTTGAGAAACGTCGCCTGTGTCTTCAGCTACTAAAAATTCGCCTGGAATACGTAAACTTGATCCATATACTAGTTGTGATGGTGTTGCATCGATGTCTTCTTTATACGTGATCCTAAATCCGAGTAGAATGAGGGGTAAGATCTCTACCCAGTTCTCACTACTATAACATTTAATTGCGGCCTTCAGCGGTCTGTGAAAACGTTCTATTATACCGTTTGCGGCGGGGTGGTAAGCGGTGGTTCTTAGATGTTGCGTTCCCAAAAGTTTAGTTGTTTCTTTGAAAAAATTACACTCGAACTGACGCCCTTGGTCGGTTGTCACCCTGAGTGGAACACCAAATCTCGATATCCACGTTGAATAGAATGCAAATGCGACTGCTTCGGCTGTAATGTCCTCTAGGGGACAAGCCTCTGTCCAGCGAGTGAAACGGTCGATCATGGTCAGGCAGTAACGAAATCCTCTGGAGACAGGCAATGGACCGACAATGTCGATCTTTATGTGGTCGAAGCGATCTGAAGAACTAAAGTACTTACAAATCGGAGCCTTATTGTGCCGATGGATTTTACTTTTTTGACATGCTATACATGCCTTTGCCCATAAGTGACAATCACGTTTCATATTTGGCCATACAAATTTTTCGGACACTAACTTTGTCGTTTTTTTTGCGTTTGCATGGCATAGGTTGTGCACCGAGTCGAAAGCAATCCTGCGAAAATCTTTTGTTATGTATGGACGTACAGATCCGGTCGATATGTCACAGTAAACTGAAAAATTGGTGTTGGGCACCACGAATGTTTTTAATTGCAAGTTTGAATTAGTGTTGAGTAAGTTTTTCATTTCATCATCGTTGCCCTGCTGGCGAGATAGTTCATCATAACTGACTGTTTTATTGGCGTGCATTGCATCTATACGCGATAAAGCGTCTGCTACAATATTGTTTTTTCCGGGAATATGCCGTATGTCCGTTGTGAATTGTCCTAAGAAATCTAAATGTCGAATTTGTCTAGGACTTGCCTTGTCTAGTTTCTGTTTGAAGGCAAACTGCAACGGCTTGTGATCCGTATAAATGGTAAACGCCCTGCCCTCAAGCATGTGTCGAAAGTGTTTGACAGCTCTGTACGCGCTTAAAAGCTCCCTGTCATAAGTGCTATATTTGCATTGGGCATCAGTTAAACGTTCTGAATAAAATCCTAGTGGTTGAAAATCTGCACCATTCAGTTGTTGCAACACTGCACCGGTAGCGATATTTGACGCATCGACCATAAGTGCCAGTTTCGAGCTAGATTTTGGGAATGCAATATATGTGGCATCACTTAAATGTTTTTTGCATGATTCGAAGGCAATCTTTGCTTCATCGGTCCATTCGATTAAAGTTCTGTCATTCTTCTTGTTACCACGGGTGAATTTATAGAGTGTTGCCTGATGAGAGGCGGCGTTGGGAAGAAATCTTCGGTAGAAGTTAATCATGCCCATAAAACGTTTTAAATCACATACTCGTTTGGGCAATGCGTATTGTACTATTACGGCTACCTTTTCCGTGGGTGGTCGAATGCCATTTTTGTTCACAGTAAAACCGAGAAAATTAACTTCGGATTTGCCAAAGTTGCATTTAGACGGATTGATAGCTACGTTGGATTCTTTTAGTTTCTTCAAGACGCCTTCAACATGTACTTTATGCTCTTCTAAGTTTTTTGAAGCTATCAAAATATCATCAAGATAAGCGTAGGCGAATTCAAAATCCCGTAAAATGTGGTCTATGAGGCGCTGGAAAGTTTGACCTGCGTTCCTTAGGCCGAACGTCATGTGCGTAAACTCATACATGCCGAATGGTGTTGTTATGGCGGTCTTCGGAACGTCGTGTGGTGCTACGGGGATTTGGTGGTATGCCCTACGCAAATCAATTGTAGAGAAAAATGTAGAATCTTCTAGCCAGTGTGTGAAATCGTGAATGTGGGGAATTGGATAGCGGTCAGGCTCTGTAATAGAGTTCAATCCCCTGTAATCGCCGCAAGGCCTCCATTCCCCATTCTTTTTCTTCACCATATGTAGCGGGCTTGCCCAAGGACTAGATGATGGGCGACATATACCATCATCAAGTAAGACTTGAATTTCAGCCTTTGCTGCTTTTAGCATATCAGGTGAAAGACGACGGGGCTTAGCGTACACTGGTGGGCCAGTTGTAATAATGTGGTGTACTACCTCATGTGTAGCGGTGCTAATCGTAGACGTGTCTCGTGTAATCTCTGGAAATTGTTTAAGCATTGTGTGAAATAAATCATTTTTATTAAGCGCTGACAATCCCAAAATAGGAGATTCTATGGTGGTCACTGAACAGATACATGACATATTTGTATTGCCATCGAATAGTTTTTGTTCTCGCATGCTTATGACGAGGTTATGATGACTTAAGAAATCTGCCCCTAGAATTGGCTGTGAAACTTCAGCAATCACGAATTTCCACGAAAAAGGTCTACGTAAATTCAAATTAAGTGTTAGTGTTTTCTCACCAAATGTCCTGATTGCAGATCTGTTTGCTGCAAATAAAAAAATATTTTGATCAGGTGATTGTTGTTGTTGTTTGTTAGGGGGTACTACGCTGATTTCTGCTCCGGTATCCACGAGAAAATTTAAACCAGAGTTTTTATCATTAATAATAAGTCGGCGGTGTTTCTTAAATTGTCTGTCATGTACCGTCGATGATGACAGGCTTTCTAGTTTAAATTTTTTGTGCACGGCTCTTTACATTTTTTGGCTTGAGAGCCAAATTTACGGTGATACCAGCATAACTCATTTGCTTGAGTGTTTTCACGAGAATTAGCCTGACTACGATTACGTGAACAAGGTCTTTGGCGGCTACGTGAGCGTTGAAATTGTGTCTTCAAGCTTGCTACTTCTTTGGTCAGTTTGCGTATTTGTTGTTGCAATGCCGAGTCGGGCATTGGAAGTGGTGCAGAAATTTCCTGCACTGATGCGTTATCATTTACCTCAGATATTTTGTCAGCCATCAGTGCGATTTTGTCAAGTGGTTCGCTGCTGACTGAAATAATGGCTCTCATGTGTGTTGGTAAACGTGTCATCCACATCGACTTTAATAATGCATCGTCCACTTGATTGCCGGCTAAATTCTTCATTTCGCGCAAAAGCTGTGAGGGACGCAAATCTCCCAAGTCTATATCTTGGAGCAATTTTTTTAGACGCTTTTGTTCCGAAACGGAAAATTCTTGAAGCATCCGTTGTTTTAAAGCTGAATAAGGGTTTTCGCTTGGCATACTTAATATCATATCACTTACTTGGGACAGGATGGAGCTGTCAATTGTTGCAACTACGGTGTGGTATTTTGTTTGTTCGGAAGTAATGCCCGCTGTGATAAATTGTGATTCCACCTGTGCGAACCACAGCTCAGGCCGGGCGTGCCAAAAAGGTGGAATTTTTACGGAAATGCGAGCGAGTTCGTCGCCATGTACACTTGCGGGGGCTGCCTGCCGCGTTGACTTTGCCTTTTCGTCGTCAGAACCCATTGTGTTTCTTTGTCGGGGTCACCAAATGTAGGTAGTTAAGTTGCTCGTTGAATAGAAACGCTTAATCTTAATCAGTATAACATATAATTTTTATTTAGCGAGCTTAAAACTACTATATACAAAACTTACAAAATTAAGACGCGAAGTTTTTAGAATGAAATAAAATGTGTATCTCACAATGTGCCTGTATGAGTGTATTCTTAACGTTTTTTCTATTTAGTCTTTTTTATCAGAGATGCCAGACTTTTTAGAGTTTCTTTTGACAGTCTTTTGTCATGGGGAATGTCCGCCACAGTTTAATTAAATATATATAAAAAAAGGTCGAAAAATTAGATAAAAGATAAAGTTACTTTTCATGACGAATTTTTAAACTGGCTAACAAAATTCACTCCCGAGAATCTTATTAGTATAGTAATTTTCTTTCTAAAAAAATATTCCCAAAAGAAAATGGAAATTATGATACTATAAATAATGAGTTTCGATCTTTGAA
Organism: Tachina lurida; assembly: GCA_944452675.1. NCBI lineage: Eukaryota > Metazoa > Arthropoda > Insecta > Diptera > Tachinidae > Tachina > Tachina lurida. The sequence continues at coordinate 80,822,308 of OX101754.1, forward strand.
AAATTAATTGGATGAGGTGTTGTTTCCATAGCTTTCAAAAGTTATCAAGAGAATATTGTCAATTCCCAACTCATCAGCGAATGTGGGTAGAATATTTTCATAATCAAAACGAATACTCGAAAGTCTTATACAAAACAACAGACTTATTAAAAGGCCCTAACTCGTGTTTTTTACGAAATTAAGTTTTTCAGTAATTCCAATACATTTCAATGTCAATAGTAAAATTTTAGTGATTTACTAGTGACGTTGTCAATAGTACTACTTACTAGGTGTACCCCAGCCAATGCAATCGCCTATTGACATATAACATAGGGTTGTCATTGAAAATCTACCAGTGGACTTTAGCACTATATTTTTACGACCATATCGATACATTTGAGTGACCCTCGACTACATATTTATAAGGGTTGGAGCAACAAACTTACCCTCTAGTCAGCCTAGAACCATATGTCTCTATGTCAACACTCTTTTCTCTAGCGACAATTGCACTAGTTGAAATGTCTACAACTTTCCTTTTATGCGCGAGTAGAGATACGTTAGAGACAACAGTTCTAGTGTATTTCTGGTGACATTGTCCATGATCCTGTCAATAGTTTGTTTTTCTTTTTTATTATGATATGCAATAATGTTAAAAACTTACGTACATATATATGTATGTGTGTATTTAAGTTTGTTGCCCCAACCCTTACAAAATTGTAGACGAGGGTCACTAAAATGTACTAGTGCATCTTTGGTTCAAATGTCTCCATATGGTCGTAAAAGAATAGTGCTAAAGTCTACTGGTAGATTTTCAATGACAACCCTATGTTATATGTCAATAGGCGATTGCATTGGCTGGGGTACACCTAGTAAGTAGTACTATTGACAACGTCACTAGTAAATCACTAAAATTTTACTATTGACATTGAAATGTATTGGAATTACTGAAAAACTTAATTTCGTAAAAAACACGAGTTAGGGTCTGTACGTGAACACGGACAGACACATAGATACACAGTACACACCCACACACTACAAACTTATAACACTACTTTTTTTTGGTCAGGAGTTAAAAAAAATTAAAATAAAACAAAACGAGTTTAGTTTGGGGTCGAAAAAGTACAGTTTTAAAAGCCTTGAATGTAACAAAAAACACTTGTATTTGTGATTTAAAATTCCATAAATATGCATTTGATACTTTCAACGTATTTTAAAAGTGGTTCACAAGAAAGTACACTTTTTATTTTTTGCTGGGAAATAAAAAGGCATCTGATAGAAAAAAAATTAAATAACAAAATTGGCGGCGACCCATGTTTAACTAGTTATGGGTCAATTAACTTTGGAACAAATTAAGTTTAGTGACATAACTCCAAAATTAATAAAAATTTGGCATCCGAATGAAAATTAAAAAATAAAAAGAAAAACTTAAATAAAAAAATTTGCGGCAAACCTTAGTTTCCGAGTTATGAGCCATTTAAGTTGTGGTATAAAATTGTGATTATATGGTGGAATTGGCACAAATCAAGCTAAGGGCAACTCTAAAAAAATGCTATTTGATTGAGAATTAAAAAATAAGGAAAAAATATTAAATTAAAAAATTGTAGGCGAGGCTTAGTTTCCGAGTTATGGGCCTTTGAAATTGTAGTACAAAATTCTGATTACATGGTGTATTTTCCAACAAATGTTATCCAATATTGGTGCAATTTAAAAGCTTTTTAGCAACTCTAGGAAAACAATAAATTTGGAGTTCGGTTTGTATTTACTAACACCTGTGTGTGTTTGTAGCATTCATACATAAAAAGGTTTTTTAGCACTGCCAGCCTTCGGCCAGGCTTAAGGATTTTTTTCACCTTGATGTTTCCCTACACGGCGCAGCCTAATAAATATTTTCTGCCTGGAAAAGTTTTCCTGTCTAATATCCATTTTCTGCACTGCAGGCCTTCGGCCGGGCTTAAGGATTTTCTCCACCATGGTGTTTCCCTACACGGCGTAGCCCAATAAAGATTTTGTGCCTGGCAAAGTTTTCCTGTGTAATAACGATTTTGTGCACTGCCGGCCTTTGGCCGGGCTTAAGGATATTCTACACCATGGTGTTTCCCTACACGGCGCAGCCTAATAAATATTTTCTGAATGGAAAAGTTTTCCTGTCTAATAACGATTTTCTGCACTGCCGGCCTTCGGCCGGGCTTAAAGATTTTCTTCACCATGGTGTTTCTCGAGACGGCGCACCCTAATAAAGATTTTCTGCATTGCAAAGTTTTCTTGTATAATAAAGTTTTCGTGGACTGCCGGCCTTCGGCGGGCTCAAGAATTTTCTTCACCATAGTGTTTCCCGACACGGCGCAGCTTAACAAAGATTTTCTGCATTGCAATGTTTTCTTGTCTAATAATGTTGTTGCGTACTGCCGTCCTTTGGCCGGTCTTAAGGATTTTCTCCACCATGGTGTTTCCCGACACGGCGCAGCTTAATAAAGATTTTCTGCATTGCAATGTTTTCTTGTCTAATAATGTTTTTGTGGACTGCCGGCCTCAGGCCGGGCTTAAGGATTTTCTCCACCATGGTGTTTCCCTACACGGCGCAGCTTAATAAAGATTTTCTGCATTGCAAAGTTTTCTTGTCTAATAAACTTTTCATGGATATTAATTAATCATTGTATTTCCCAAAACGACAATGCTTGGTAATGATTTTCGGCACAGCTCTAAATTGGTTCAAATATTGACCCATCACATTTAGAAATGCAGAGAAATCACAATAGACTATATGAAAAATTTAAAGGCCAATAACTCAAGAATTAGGGTCGCAGTTAATTTCTTTTACTTAATTTTTTTTTCTTATATTTTTAATTTCTTATCAGATGAGCTATTTAAATTTTTTTTGAGATTTTTCGCAGTTTCCTATAAAAAATTTCAGAGCCCCATAACTCGGAAAATTGGCGTCGCCGCCAACTTTTTTATTTAATATTTTCTTCTTATTTTTAAATTTTCTATCACACAGGCTACTTTTTATTTTGTTTGGAGCTGCTTCGCTAAACTGCATTTAAGCCAAGAAAAATTTTGAAATTTATATAAAAAAATAGAAGAAAAAAATTAGCTGCAGCCCATATTTCCTGAGTTATTGCCCTATGAAGTTCTCTAACGTTCTAATTAAGGGGGCAAAATGTTGAATGTATTGTTTTGTAAACAGTTTTGCACATTTGATTAAAAAACCGAGTAAAATAATCATCCTTATTCCAGTTGTGGACATCGAAGTCACTTTAACATAATACCAAAAAATTGGGTCTTGTTTACTCGCTCTCGATAAAAATTGTGTGCTACTGACAAACTATTTCCATTCCCTAAGGTCTATAAAATAGCATAAATCAGCCAACAGAAGTCAGTTGTTTTCGACAACGGGTACACAAGCCCCATTTTTTGGTATTGTGTTAAAGTGACGTCGATGTCGACAACTGGAATAAGGGTGAATAATTTTCATAATTTTGCAAAAATGGAACTTCAGATTTGAAGTAGATTTGGAAGAGAGTTTTAATGCCTAAAGTTAAAGTTACGCAACTCATAATATTTGCAGCCTTTCATAATTAAATTGAGGGTAAAAAGTGCATAATAAATACTGCTTCTACAAAGCAAATTTATAAACGTTTTGTAAAAGAAAATGAAGTTTATATGAGTAACGCCTAGTGTTTAAAATAAAATAGGTACATAATAAACTGAATTCTTAAAAACATACGTAGTTACTCACTAAAAGTAATATAATATTCTACTTAGTCGTTCAATGTACATATTAATGAAAATATGATAAACAAATTGACATACCGTCTTGCCTTTGCCGTGATTGCTTTTTCAAAGTTTGACTCTGCAAGGTTTTTTGAAATACTGCTGGCACCAGAGATTTTTTCTTAGTCAACGTATTACTATCAATTAAGGAATTTGTTTCCGGTATTTTGCTACTTGATGAAGATTGCTTATCATTTTGATGTTGTTTGTTGGGAGAAGCTGAGCCAATTGGTTTGGGTGTGTCTTGAGCCACTTGAAAATATAATTGATAAATCATGTTATTTATTATCTTTCCAATATATTTTAATTTTTCAAGTAATTTCAACTGCCATACATTTCTTTCGTTGTTCGTTGCGCTCGCGAAAGCATTTGGAGCAAAGACCATCAAATTGCCAGTTACCGTAATAACCGCAACCCTGTCTGCACATAAGGTCTTGTTGACCCATACGTAATTGAGGCACTCGCGTAGTAGACATCGTTGTTCCTAGTTATAACTCCTGTGTGTTTTAATGCAGTTCCTTCGCGTTACAGTACTTAGTTTTTTTTAAAGAAAATTTATACTTTTTACAAAATTAATTACTATACCACTATATTTTAATTTTTCCAGCGTAGATTATCGATTCATTTCTTACGCTTAGGCTAACAATCTTGAAGACAACTTTTACGCTTTTTGTTTTGATTAACTTATTTGTAGAATATACGCAAACAGCTGTGTAATAGTCGGTAAGGCCGTTCAAATCTGTTATCGGTGCTTCTTCTTTTTATTTTTGTAGTGAAGTGCAGTGTGACCATATTAGCTTAATTTGCGATAAATTTAGCTTAATGAGCAAACAGAATTGCGGCATGAACACATTTTCCATACAAATTGACACAAAAAATCAGCACCAGAAAGCAGTCGATAGATAGAATCTATTTTATTTTGACAACGTTTTTTCTTATGCTCTCATATATAAATACTCATTCTCTCAAGAATGCTACCATACTTTCAATAAATTTCATACATTTTGTGAACAAAACTACAAAGAAAATAAGCACAAAAGAAAATAAAACTAAAATTATAGAGCATTTGAAGTTACTGCCGTAGATTTTATTATGGGCTTTGTTAATTTGACAACGATTTTTCCTGAAGTTGCGGACATATTCTGTTTGATCATTTATTAATTTTTGGATTTATAGTATGTTTCCACCGACTTTAATTCAAGTAGGTTTAAGTAAATCACTTCAAAGTGTTTCCACTTTGAGTAGAGATGCTAAACGGGAAATCCCGAGTCCGGAAATCCCGGGATTTTCGGAACTATGCAAGTCCCAGAGCCCAGGGTTTTTTAATTTTAAAGCCCGGGATTTTCAGGTTTATCTGAATCCCGTTTTTGCATAAATAATATTTTTGACTGTCATCTTCTATATTAAAAATTATTAGAAACTCCGTTATAAAAATAAAAAATTTTGCTTTGAATAAATATTTTAGTAGATAATATTATTGATTGAAGATTGGTTGAAAAATGGTTAGGTCGATAAAATATTAGTTGAATCAACTATATTTCGACTCTCGTTATAAATTTTCTATGAATCCAAAAAACAATCCATGTTCATTAACGTAAGAGCTAAATTACAATAATGATTGTCACACTACCCTACTTTTTTTGACAACCGTCAACTCGCCCATTACTTTCCCAACTAGCTCAGTTTCGACAGGGGGATATGACCAGCGGTTTCCGGTGTAGGGATGGACAAAAAATTTATACAGAAAAGAACAAAAATACAGAAAGAAAAAAACTATATTGGACGTAATATACACTCAACTGAACTGTGATACGCTTCAGACATATGGTAGTATTTGTCTCATCTATCTGCCCTCCCTACCTGTGGTAACATTCTAAATCATTTTTATGTTACCCCACAAACAATTCTTAAGTCACCTTTTTACATACTTACTTACACACCATATGAACGACTTTAGCCGGACATTTTATTTTCCTGTTCACTTAAATGAAAACATTAAATTTTATATATTTTTTTACAAATCACTACAAAACTTTGACAAAATTATTATTTTTTTTGTAATAAATGTTCTTGCAAAAACTAATTAATCTGTTTACAATGATAGAACTTAGACTAGTCATCGGTTGGTTTCTGGTTTGCGGCACAGTCTATTCAAAATACATTATGTCTGCAGCAAAGCAGAAACCAACCGACGTACTGACAAATTACACTAAATTCCCAAAAATACCCTAATAGAATGTTTACACGGTACGTGCTTCGCACTCTATTCATGCTTCACACCCCAATCATGACCGAATCCACTGGCTTCGCCATACAAAATTATGAGAGCGAATCAAGTAGATTCAATATGAATCTACTTGCGAAGCACGTAAAATAGGTATCTTCTCTAACTCTTATCGCAGTTAATCGCCACTTTATCTGAACTAGCTATCAAAACAAAATAGGTATATGTGTATGTGTGTGTTTGTAAACAAATGAAAACAAGCCAAAAAAACATAGATGTGAGTTTAATATAAATAAATTTAATTAAGTTATGAATAATATAAAAAGGAAAAATAAGAAGAAAATATAGAGATGCCTTCAAAAACAAGATTTTGAATGAATCGAATTTATGTAAGTATGTATGCATGTATATACGTGCGTATGTATGTTATGTAGGTATGTTTGTGTGATTAGTGATGCCAAATTTTTCAGAGCAAAAAGCACTGTGTGTTCATAAAACAGCACTAAATTCAATATATTTTTTATTTATATTTATATATTTATTTTCAATACAGAGAAAGCCCACATGGCTAATTATATATGTATTGAATGAGTAGAAATTAAAAATTTAAGTTAACTACAATTTTAAATTTACTACATTTCATAGGTTTTATGTAATAGTTTCAATTATATCGAGCCATATTTCGATTTTGCTTATAAAAAGAATATGAGTAGGAAAATTATTGAAGTTCATTTGGCAAGACACTGCAATTATGGTGTATTATTTTAACCCTGCTGTTAGATTAGGACCATTTGGTCCAAATTTTTTTTTTGTAATCTCAATAACTTTTGAACGGTGTAATTTATTGTTTTGAGGTTTCGACTCACGTGTTGTATTTTTGTAACAATGTTATTTTTAAAATATTAGGTATTTTATGTAAAGGTGTTCGGAAAAAATTAAGAAGTTACTAATCTTTTATCAGGGACCATTTGGTCCAGACGGAATTTCAATTTAATGGAATACAAAATACGAAGCTCTTGTTGCGTTTATTTACAAAAAAAATATTATTTTATTGAAATTGTATTTCACTACATGGTATACAAAATACTTTGCGGTTTGTCTTGCAAATAAAACTTTCGCAAGTAGAGCATTTTTTGTCAGATTTGGCTTTACATCAACTACAGATTCCTCGCTTTCTTGTCCCCGTCTTAGAAAAAGCAATATTTGATGAGCTCCCTGAAATTGAAGTTGAGGTTTGTATATCAGTCAATAACTTTGCTGAAAACGGATGTTGTGGTAATTTACTTCGTTTCATCATATGCGCTTTTGCCAAACAAAGTTCTAGTTTTCGCAAAAACTCTGGTCTCCGGCGATTTCGATCAGCTGGAGCCCATGAAGCATCGATCTCAGAAAAGAGTATATATGCGTTCAAAGCAGCATATTTGCGAATACAATATTTTCCCATCGATTTGTTTTACGCTTTGTTGTGTAGAAGCCAATAATTTGGTACGGAGTATCTACTCCTCCTATAAGAAATAAAGCATTACAAAATGTAGACCACTAACATCAAAGCATACCTTTTGTTGAATTGTATTAAGAAACAATCTCCTGTTTTTTCTTCACTCCACTATCGTCAACTGCAGCTGCTTTATGCATTGAGCTTATCAATATAGTTGCTTTATTTTTGTGGCTGACATATGACACCAATGTCGCAATATCACAGAAAGCAAACGTAGAATTGTATAAAGGGAATTGTTTTACATTCAGCAGCTTTGGAGGTATGAATGTTTTATTTTAGGGCACTGTGCCTACATACGTAAGTTTCCTTTCAAGGATTTTTTTCACTAAATCAAAAGAGGAAAAAAATTTGTCGCCAGTTATATATTGCCCCTTTAATCCTTCCGTCAGCTCCAACACAATTCGCTGTCCTTGACTCTGTTCAGGCTTCACATTTTTAGCTTTTTCGAGATATGGCTGTATTTTCCAGACATAGCCAGATTTTGGGTCTACAGCTAACCAAAATTTCAAACCATATTTTACAGGTTTTGAGGGCATAAATTGTCGGAAGGAACATCGTCCCCTGAATCCAACAAGCTGCTTGTCAATTGTGATATTCTCATGACAATTGTAAAACATTTGGAGAAGCACATGCCAACAATTCCACACCTCACGTATAGGACCAAACTTATCGTTACTACGCATTTGTCGTCAACTTGCAATTAGTCTTTCCATTGGAGGTGGAAAAAAACACGAAAATGCTGATAGTATATCATTGCATCTAGATTTTGCAAATCTAGTTGGCCCCGGTTTTACTGAAATAATATTCTGAGCAGAAGTTCCAATGGGTTGTTGTAATGGATTAGCACTCCACACCATTTGATTTTTTGCTATAATGGGTCAGCACTTATTGAAGCCGCATCTGGTTCATTTTCTGTTTCAAAATCACTTATATTATCAGTTTCTGAAACACATTCACTATCAGAGTCTGAAATATCCGAGTCACTTTCTGCATTGAGCACTGCATAAATATCATCATAATTCAAATAACGTTGTCTTTCCATTTGTTTGTAATGTATGAAAACCATGCAACTATTACGAGATCAAATCACAAACTAAACAAAACATACGTTCTCATTGACAAATGTTACAAGGGGAACCCCACAACTTTACACGAGTCACTCAAGTGAATATACTTTACAAAATGGACAAATAACCTGGATGTTTGAGCTAGTAAAAAAATATGACAGCACATAAACAACATACAAACGGGTTGTTAGTTAAACTATCAATGGTTTGCAACTCCGATAATAACTTGCATTAAAATATTCAATCATATTACATGCGAAAATAAGATTAAATTTGTATGTATATAATATGGACCAAATGGTCTCTTAATATAGGATTCGCATATTTTTTTTAATCTAACAGCAGGGTTAAGAAAAGAGTGATCAACGAGAATTATATCCTCGTTTCAGGAAATGCAGTTTCACTTTTTTTCCTCTGGCCATAAAGCTGTTTTAATAAAACAATTAGATTTTAGGTGTTTCATCTGAATTAAGTTTTACATGAACATGGTTCAGTATGTTACATTCTGTAGCTCGTTTCTGTATTACTCGCATCGTGAAATTTCCCGTATGAAACAAGGGAATCGTAACAAAAACAATGTAAATTGAAACACAAAATGGCTTTTCTCACATAAGTGTTTCTGTATCGTTACTTTGCGAGAAATATCTGTCATTTAAACAACTTTCCAGCAATTATTGGAACGATGTGAGAAAAAGTGTTTCTGTAACAATATTTTGTGAAAAGTTTCTCGCAAGAACTGTCTATATAACTCGCATTTTAAATTGGTGCGAGAACAACCAAATTTGTACAAAAACATGAAACATGAAAATATGAATAATAAACTAGTTGAAAATATATGCAACGAATTGTTGAACTAAAATTATTATTAAGAAGTCGATATCATTATATTTATTTACAATTTTTTTGTGGAATTTTCTATAATAGATACAGTTGCTAGAAAAAACTTGTTCATTATAAAATTTTATTTTTCTTGAAAATTATTATTTTTTTGCTATTGAAATAATATTTTTGTGACTTTTGTTTTCATTTGACACTCGATTACTGGAAATATTCCAGTGAAAACAGATTCAGTGTTGTCTGTTTTCACATTCAAATTCAGAAACACTTTTTTTCACAAATCGAGAAACGATGGAATTTTGTATTTCACACTTCATGTGAGAAATTTTACGATGCGAGTATTACAGAAACGAGTTACTGAACAACATAAGCCTTTTCTTTTTAGACCGTATTTTATATGAATGAAACAATTTGATTTATAAAATCATTATTGTATTTTTAACTTACTTTTAAAAAAGTTATAAGTGCTAAAAGTTATTTCTACTTCAACATTTGAACATGGTAATGTTAATAATCTTAGAGGAAATATTGACAGTATTAGAAATGGATTATGATTAGTTGAATTTCTATAATTATAAACTTCAATGCAAAATTAATCAGTTTTGAGCAAATTTTTCCATTTATGTATCCTTAAATTTCTGATACTTCGTTCTATTTCTTCAATTTCACCATCCGAGCAAAAATTATCGCTTTCCAGAAGAGTTTTTGTAAGCCGGCTAGAAGCAATGCATTCAGTTTCCAAAAAGCCATTCATTTTTTGCTTTACTAGTTCGTTTTACAAAAGTAATAATGTGTAGTTTTTGTGTATTCAGATGCAAAAGTTACTGGTTTACATTTTTTTACTTCTGGCCACTTTGTTAGAGAGCCTTACGTTAGTACTTTTCAGAAGCATTTTTGAAAGCTTTCGTTATCAAGAAAGCAATACATTGCATCCCTCAGTGGTTAGTAATTAGATTATTGTAATTAAGTTATTTTATAACGTGTTTCCAACGTGGTATCCTCTGTAATTTCTAGAAATATATTCTTTTTTCTCACTATGAAAGATAAAGTTTTTCTTCCTTCGTATTTCACCCAGCTGAATTAACATTCTCCAAAGGAAACTTCGCATGTTTAAAAGGGGTGAAAGCAGATAGTTTTTGGAAAGTGAAAATAAAGCCACCACACTTTAACAAATTAATATTTAGTAGATTCGCAAAACGCACTAAAATCAAAGGTGAAAAGCACCAATTTAGTGCCTTTTTTTAAGCAACAATTTGAAAAATTCCGCATTGTTATGAATTAAAAAACTCTAAATCTAGTACGAAAAGCACTAAATTGGCACGCTGCACACGAAGCACGAATGAGTAGTCTATTAGACGACGAGTTGAATCACCTGCTTCGCTCTCTGAATCATGTTTATGAATCATGCTGTTTAGACTACGCGTTCGTGCTTCGTGTGCATCGTGCCAATTTAGTGCTTTTCGTACTAGATTTAGAGTTTTTTAATTTATAACAGTGCGGAATTTTTCAAATTGTTGCTTTAAAAAGAAATTAGTGCCTTTTTTTTGGCGCTTTTCACCTTTGATTTTAGTGCGTTTTACAAATCTACTAAATATTAATTTGTTAAAGTGTGGTGGCTTTATTTTCACTTTCAAAAACTATCTGATTTCACCCCTTTTAGACATGCAAAGTTTCCTTTGCAGAATGTTAATTCAGCTTGGTGAAATATGAAGGAAGAAAAACTTTATCTTTCATAATGAGAAAAAATAATATATTTCTAGCAATTACAGAGGATACCATACACGTTATAAAATAACTTAATTACAATAATCTAATTACTAACCACTGAGGGATGCAATGTATTGCTTTCTTGATAACGAAAGCTTTCAAAAATGCTTCTGAAAAGTACTAACGTAAGGCTCTCTAACAAAGTGGCCAGAAGTAAAAAAATGTAAACCAGTAACTTTTGCATCTGAATACACAAAAACTACACATTATTGCTTCTGTAAAACGAATTAGTAAAGCAAAAAATTAACGGCTTTTTGGAAACTGAATGCATTGCTTCTAGCTGGCTTACAAAAACTCTTCTGGGAAGCGGTAATTTTTGCTGGGATGGTGAAATTGAAGAAATAGAACGAAGTATCAGAAATTTAAGGATACATAAATGGAAAAATTTGCTCAAAACTGATCAATTTTGGATTGAAGTTTATAATTATAGAAATTCAACTAATCATAATCCATTTCTAATACTGTCAATATTTTCTCTAAGACTATTAACATTACCATGTTCAAATGTTGTAGTAGAAATGACTTTTAGCGCTTATAAATATTTTAAAAGTAAGTTAGAAATACAATAATGATTTTATAAATCAAATTGTTTCATTCATATAAAATACGGTCTAAAAAGAAAAGGCTTATGTTTTTCAGAATGTAACATACTGAACCATGTTCATGTAAAACTTAATTCAGATGAAACACCTAAAATGTAATTGTTTTACTAAAACAGCTTTATGACCAGAGGAAAAAATGAAACTGCATTTCCTGAAACGAGGATATAATTCTCGTTGATCACTCTTTTGTTAAATAGTACACCATAATTAGAGTGTCTTCCCAAATGAACTTCAATTATTTTCCTACTCATATTCTACTTATAAGCAAAATCGAAATATGGCTCGATATAATTGAAATTTTTACAAAAACCTATGAAATGTAGTAAATTTAAAATTGTAGTTAACTTAAATTTTTAATTTTTACTAATTCAATACATTTATAATTAGCCATGTAAAGCCCACATATGTATTGAAAATAAATAGATAAATATAAAAAAATAAATAAATAAAAATATATTTATGTACATACATACATATGTACATATATACGAGTAATTATTTCATTTAGTGCTTTTTTATGAACACACAGTGCTTTCTGCTCTGAAAAAGTTGGCATCACTGTTCGCGTGGCATTTTCTTATGTATATTCACACAAACATACGTATCATACGCACGTATATACATGCATACACATAAGCATACATAAATACTTACATAAATTCGACTCATTCGAAATCTTGTTTTTGAAGGCATCTCTATATTTGCTTCTTATTTTTCCTTTTTATATTATTCATAACTTAATTAAATTTATTTATATTAAACTCACATCTATGTTTTTTGGTTTGTTTTTATTTGTTTACAAACACACACATACACATATACCTATTTTGTTTTGATAGCTAGTTCAGGTAAAGTGGCGATTAACTGCGATAAAAGTTAGAGAAGATACCAATTTTACGTGCTTCGCAAGTGGATTCATATTGAATCTACTTCATTCGCTCTCATAATTTTGTATGGCGAAGCAAGTGGATTCGGTCATGATTGGGGCGTGAAGCAGGAATAGAGAGCGAAGCACGTACCGTCTAAACATAGTATAAGCAGCATAATTCATAAACATGATTCAGAGAGCGAAGCAGGTGATTCAACTCGTCGTCTAAACATAGCATAATAACTCTTCTGGACACTACAGTCAAACAGAATAACGAACAAAAGGCACTATTATTTTCCCTTTTTTAAATAGCTCTCTAAAACAAAGGTTTTATTGTTTAATTTTCTTATTTTTTCCTATGTTTTACACTCGCGACAGAAATGTTTTTGGGCTAACAAAAAAGTATTTAAATCCTTATACACTAAACTAACGTTTTAATTTTTTAACAACAAAAAAATTGGCTTTAGCAAATTGAACTTGGAACAATCATACAAACTTTAAATGTGGAGATGTAACACACTATAATGAAAAATTACTTGTACGATCCTCCCTGTTCATTTGGGGGAAATTTCTTGAATTGTATATGAAAATTTTCTTTTATCTTCAATTACCATACAATGTCTATATTAAAGGGTTGCATTTGTATACTTATAAGTATAGACAAACCACATACACCATGGTATGTACCATGTAATTGTGGTGAGAGCTTGTATAACAGTTCTTGTTTGTGTTTGCATTTCGAAATGGCAATACAATTAAAACAAATAACAATTGCTTGTTGTATTGCTGCTTAGGAACTGTTTGTATATGTTTTTGCTCACAAAAACATATTGTAACACATATATATGAAAGAAAACACTGGTACAACAAATAAATGATGAGCAGCAGAAAGCCATAGGAAATATTTCTTACGCTTTGTTCACATTATGAACATACACATTTACTATGTAAAATGACACTTTTTTGCACACATAATATTTTATATTGTATGTATATGCAAAAAATGGTTCTAATTTTACAAAATATGCATAAAAAATTCAAGTTAATTGGATTTAGTCAGTATTTTTAATAATTTGTGTAATCTGTGCATGGTATTAACACTTGCCAAATAAATAATTATTACAATTATATTTTTGTTTGTTTTTTTACGCAGATTGAAGCTTTTCTTGATTAATTAAGATGTACAACAGTGAAAGGAACACTGAACACAATAGAACCTACTTGACAGTATAGGTTATATTATACTATCAAAGGTTAATAAAACTATATACTCAATTAGTGATTTTGGTGACCAACTTTATGGGCCTCCATAGACTTAAGCTACGGTCACACTTGACAAATATTTGCCCAAAAAAGCATAACCAATAAATACTAATGCAAAATTGTTTGCTTCAGACACGTGTTTATTAAGTTAATTAATTTCGTATTTAACAAATAGGCAAAGTTATAGAATACAATATTATTGGAAACTATTGAACTTATTAAATACGTGTCTGAATCAAAAGATTTCTCATTAGTATATACCAAGGCGAATTCATAACAGGTGACCCTAACAGTCCTGATGATTATCAGGTGTTCGAAGACTGCTTAAACCCCAACTGTCAAAATCTCTTCTTCTATCTAATGTTTGTTTACATTTAAAGTGAAAAAAGTTATATCGTTCTTTATGTTTAAAAAATATATTTTAAAGTAAAAAGAATTATATTGTATGAATACTTATCACAATGGAACCAATTGGATCTCCGAGTGGGGGTGCGGTATAGCACCACCCTTCTTAACCTATGCATTCTCAATTAACTCTTGCAAAATGATTAATTGCATTAGTTTATTGATGATTTTAAAAAAATTTTATCTAATACAAAATATTTCTACCAACGTGTCTCGTCTATAATGCATGATTGTCTTTGGTACAGAATCTTGTACGGATTTTCGGACAATATAGAAATAAGATTTTATCAAACTTTCTGCATTACTTGAGGCAAAGAGTATTTGCTCGTTCCATCATGTCAGCTTTTAGTTGACTAGACATGTTTATGAAAATCTGGATGTGTAGTATTTATATACAAAGCCAAATTCAATGGCTCCCAAATTCTCAACCATGAAATTGATGGCTGGTAAACGACGATGCAATAGCGTTGTCACCACATCAACAATTTTTCCGTGCAATTTGGGAAACCTTAAACAGATACATATATTACAAATTAAGTTTATAGAAATAAATATTCAAGCATACCTTAACATTTCCTATTGCGTTTAATTGCCACAATACGCTGCATTTCTTCATGTATCAACTCAACACAATGCGAATTCTTAAGACAACTTTTGCCGGGCCCAGCTAGTACTAGCTGACTTCTTATATATGTATGTATGTATAAATAAGACGCACGTTTATTTGTTGTACACTTTTAAGTAACTTTGTCCATTTTTGTGAACTATTTCATGCATTTAAGCATAATATTGTGTTTACGGCCATGATGAGCCAGTAAAACACATTTTATACCACTGATTTCGCGTCCAAAAAACCATCGGAGGGACTGCAATAAGGCAGCAAGTAAGGTTTCTTTACGTTGTCCAAAAATATCAAGATCATCTAACCTAAACCGTCTTTCAACATTTTAATTACATTTATTTTACAAATATTGTTTTCTGTGTTGTTGATGATAGATGCACATGGATAGTAAAATATGTTTTTATAAATGTGAATGTATTGGTATTTGAGTCAACTCTTTTTGATAGATGGGGTTTTTTGAAGCCAGACGAATTGCATGTTGTTTTTATTATTGTTGTATTTTTGTAGCGATAAGGCCACCTGTTATGAATTCGCCTTGAGTATATACTGGTTACGCTTTTTTGGGCAAATGTTTGTCAAGTATGACCGTACTTTTAGAAAATCAGTACACGCTCAAGTTTTTGCCCAACAGCTAATTCAGGCTTGGTGGTAATACTTATATATGTGACTATACATACCATAATGTAGCTAAGAGTTCACTAAAGGCCAAACCCACGATGTCGACAACGTTCGACTTGTCACACATTTACATTCAAAACAAAAACAAATGTAAATTTTATGTTGTTGTTTCAAATGTAAGAGTACGACAAGTCGAACGTTGTCGATATCGTGGGTCAGGCCCTAAATGTTAATATTTTACGAAAAAAAATAATTTCTATTTGCCTTTTTTTAGAATAACAAACAGGGACTTTTAACATATTGCTAACAATATTTGACAAAGTTGTAACTAAGTTAGACCTGAACTAGTTTTGTAAACATATCATTATAACCTGAACGTGTCTAGGCAATTTTGTAATCAATTGCAAGTTTAAAGTTTAAAAAATTGCGAAAAGAATATTTTATTTTTACAACCTATAAATATTTTATATACAACCTATAGATAAGACTGATTCTAACAAAAATTTAATTGAAAAGGAAGTTAATAAATATAAAAATACTATTATACACCTACAGTGTGATTTAAATATTTTGAAATGGTGGGATGATAGAAAAAATGAGTTTCCGCTGTTATATAAGCTAAGCTGCCGAATATTCTCTATACCAGCATCTAGTGCTCCTTCCGAAAGGATATTTTCTGTAGCTCGGGCACTAATAACAGATAAACGATCACAAATTGGTACTAATGAAAAATCATTCAATGAAATTTTATTTGTGAATATAAATTCAAAGAACTGAATTTCGTTTAAGCCTATTATATATGTACATACATACCGATACCTTAATGTAAAAAGCTCTAACTCATTTTTGCAAACGAGACTTGAATTTTGCGATTCATTAGATGTTCTTCTATGAAATATGCATACAAGAAACTCGATATAATACACATGTATATGCATATATATATATATATATACCCTGCAGAAAATGCGAATAGTGAAATTGTAGTGATTTACTAGTGACATTGTCAGTAGTACTACTGACCAGGTGTATCCCAGCCAATGTAATTATCTATTGACATTTAACATTAGCTTGTCATTGAAAATCCACCACTAGACTGTAGCAATACTGACTAAGTAGTTCTTTTGGGACCACATGGAGACATTGGAACCAAAGATTCACTAGTAAATTTTAGGGGCTCCAGTCTACAATATCGATATTTCCTCGCTCCATGTCAATAGTAAAATTGTAGTGATTTACTAGTGACATTGTCAATAGTACAACTGAATAGGTGTACCGCAGCCAATGTAATTGGCTATTGACATATAACATAGGGTTGTCATTGAAAATCTACCAGCAGACTTTAGTACTACTCATTTACGACCATATGGAGACATTTGAACTAAAGAATCACTAGTACATTTTAGTGACCCTCGTCGACAATTTAATAAGGGTTGGGCCAACAAACTTAAATACATACATACCTACATACATATGTATGTACGTAAGTTTTTAACATTATTGCATATCATAATAAAAAAGAAAAACAAACTATTGACGCGTTCATTGAGAATATCAACAGAAATACATTAGAACTGTTGTCTCTAACATATCTCTACTCGCGCATAAAAGGAAAATTGTCGACATTTCAACTAGTGGAATTGTCGCTAGAGAAAGGAGTGTGGACATAGAGACATATGGCACTAGGTTGGCTAGAGGGTATGTATGGATATGCATATGTAGATGTATGTATGTACATATATTTTTCTATTGCGTAATTAATCTACTTTATATTATATGCTTATCTTGAATAATTGATTTTTTAATTTAATGATGTACCTATGCCTAAATTAAAAAATTTAATAGTTTTTGTTGCTTAATTTTTTAATTATATCACATTAATTATTGTTATATTATTATTGAATAATTGATTTTTTACTACATAAAGTATGTTAAAATTCAAAAGACAATAATTATTGTTACCTGAGTTTTTTCTTAAATTCGTATGTACCTGTGTATATTTATTTTTTATATATGTAAGTACAAAAAAGAATTATTTTTTTACCTTATTTTATTAAACTATTTTAATTTTTTTGTGAAACTCATTCTTGAATGATTTATGAGTTTTTTTATTTAATGGGTAAATTGAATAACAAAAGCATTTGCTTTTTACTTAAATTAAAAAAAAACACATTATTTTTATTTAAGATATTTGTGTTTAACTTCAAAGCACTCAATTAGTTTTTTTAAACAAATTATATTAAATATTTCAATGCAAATAAAAATCCATTTATTTACAGTTTTTCCCGACGTTTCGTAGATTTTTTGTCTACTTTTTCAAGGGATCGTCTATTTAAATAATAAAAAACAATTATAAAAAACAATTTTGCTTTGAGTCATTTTAACTTACAATTCATGGAATAATTAATTACATAGGTACATATACATATTTTTCATATTGAATAACAATACTCAACATTAAAACATATATAAACAAATATAACATTTTTTAAACACAACTTAACTTAATATCACAGATCTGTTTCGTTTAAAGCTACTTTGTAGTTTGTGTTTATGTTTGCTGTATCTTCTTTTAGATTCATTGTTTTGTTTATTTTTTGCTGTATTCTTAATGTTTCAATAGTGTATCTTTTTCTTTCCATTTTTTCTATATCCAAAATTTTAACTCCTTCGAAGTCAGCTGAGTGTCCAGTTTGTAATACATGTTGTGCTAGTGCTGTTGTTTCCTTCTTTTTTACTATGTCCATTTTGTGTTCTCCCATTCTTGTATCTAAACTTCTCTTTGTTGTGCCAATGTATATTAGATCACAGTTTTCGTCGTTTTTCCCTTTACATTGTATTTCGTATATGACATTGTTTTGTTTATTTTTCTCAACCCGCGTTTTTGTTTTTGTAAATATTGAGTTTAAAGTTCTGTTTGGTTTATAAGCAAAACAAGCATTTGCTATTTTTATTGTTTTTCTTATGTTATTGTTGTCAGTAAGGTTGGGGACATATGATACACTGAAAAATTTTTTGTCTTCTTTTGGTGAGGTATTTGTTTGTTGTGAGTTATTTTTAAGTTGTTGTTTAATGCTTTCAATAAGTAAGTTTATCAAGTTTGTAGGAAAACTGTTTTTCTTTAAAATTTGGAATATAATTTTAATGTTTTTGCTGTGAAATTGTCTGTCGCTGATACTAAGCACTCTTTTTATAAAACTTTTTGCGGTGTTAATTATTTGACTTTTTGGCTGTGTTGTGTAAAAATTCATTATTCTACCAGACGACATTTCTTTTGCATACCAGTCAAAACTTATTTTGTTTTTCGATCTATGTAGCATGACATCTAGATATGAAATTTTGTTTTCGGTTTCCGTTTCTATTGTAAATTTGATTTTTGGATGGTATTTATTTAAAACTGATAAAATAGTATTTTTGTCTTTTTCTTTAATGATTGCTAATATGTCATCTACATATTTAGCAATATATTTAATGTGTATTCCATGTTCCCTTAATTCATGAAGTGCATCGTCTAGTAAGTTGTCAAGTACAATATCTGCTATGGTGGGGGAGAGAGGATTTCCCATAGGCATTCCATAAATTTGATTATATATTTTGTCTTTATAAACAAAATAATTATTGTCTTTGAGGCAAAATTGTAAAATTTTAAGAAATTTCGAGCGAGGTAGCCTTGTCAGTGTTTGAATGGTGGTCCATTTTTTCATAATATTTTGAATAGCTAGGTGAACAGGAATATTGGTAAAAAGTGATATGACATCAAAAGAAACTAATATTTCACCTTCATCGAGTGTTTTGTTCATAAGCTGGCTTTTTAGCTGTGTGGAATTTTTTAAATTATAATCTATTGAAATTGTTTGTTTTAGAATATTGCCTATGTATTTCGATAGTTCATAACATGGAACTTTCACTGAAGATACTATTGGTCTAAGGGGAATGTCTGTTTTATGAATTTTGGGTAGTCCATAGATTCTTGGGGCTGTTGCTGCTGGAGAAGTTAATTTTCGTTTTTGCCATTTATCTATAAAACCACTTTTATACATCTCTGATACTATGTTATTATTGTCTTTTCTTAACTTTTCTGTAGGATCTGATCTTATTACTTTGTACGTTTCCTTATCGTTTAATAATTTTTCCATTTTGTCACTATATTCTTTTTTGTACATCATAACCGTTTTATTTCCTTTATCCGCCTGTGTAACTAAAATTTCATCATGGACTTTCAAGAATCTCTTCGTTTCTTTAAAAACTTTAAGTATAAATTTTTCCCTTTCTGAGCTTCCCATATTTCTCTTAAAATGGCTTATTTTATTGGCTAATCTTGTTCTGGCAACATCTTTTTCTATGTTATCTTCTATAGTCTGTATATATTGTTCCATGTCGGCTATTACATGTAGTGTTGAAAAATTACTTTTGTTGATGGGTAACGCAAACTTTTTCCCCCATTGACAATATCCATTTGCATTCCGTAGGTACAGTACAATTAGTGTTGTTAACCAGCCAATCTTCATTGTAAACTAATCCATGTTTCTCAAATTGTATTTTTTTCAGTGTATCTAATTTGTTGTTCTGTGTATTTCTTATATTTTCTCTTATGTATGTTATTCTTTCTGTTTGTTTTTTAATAAATGTCGTATAGTCAATCGCTGATTATATATTTTGTCTATAAAGACAAAATATATAATCAAATTTATGGAATGCCTATGGGAAATCCTCTCTCCCCCACCATAGCAGATATTGTACTTGACAACTTACTAGACGATGCACTTCATGAATTAAGGGAACATGGAATACACATTAAATATATTGCTAAATATGTAGATGACATATTAGCAATCATTAAAGAAAAATACAAAAATACTATTTTATCAGTTTTAAATAAATACCATCCAAAAATCAAATTTACAATAGAAACGGAAACCGAAAACAAAATTTCATATCTAGATGTCATGCTACATAGATCGAAAAACAAAATAAGTTTTGACTGGTATGCAAAAGAAATGTCGTCTGGTAGAATAATGAATTTTTACACAACACAGCCAAAAAGTCAAATAATTAACACCGCAAAAAATTTTATAAAAAGAGTGCTTAGTATCAGCGACAGACAATTTCACAGCAAAAACATTAAAATTATATTCCAAATTTTAAGGAAAAACAGTTTTCCTACAAACTTGATAAACTTACTTATTGAAAGCATTAAACAACAACTTAAAAATAACTCACAACAAACAAATACCTCACCAAAAGAAGACAAAAAATTTTTCAGTGTATCATATGTCCCCAACCTTACTGACAACAATAACATAAGAAAAACAATAAAAATAGCAAATGCTTGTTTTGCTTATAAACCAAACAGAACTTTAAACTCAATATTTACAAAAACAAAAACGCGGGTTGAGAAAAATAAACAAAACAATGTCATATACGAAATACAATGTAAAGGGAAAAACGACGAAAACTGTGATCTAATATACATTGGCACAACAAAGAGAAGTTTAGATACAAGAATGGGAGAACACAAAATGGACATAGTAAAAAAGAAGGAAACAACAGCACTAGCACAACATGTATTACAAACTGGACACTCAGCTGACTTCGAAGGAGTTAAAATTTTGGATATAGAAAAAATGGAAAGAAAAAGATACACTATTGAAACATTAAGAATACAGCAAAAAATAAACAAAACAATGAATCTAAAAGATACAGCAAACATAAACACAAACTACAAAGTAGCTTTAAACGAAACAGATCTGTGATATTAAGTTAAGTTGTGTTTAAAAAATGTTATATTTGTTTATATATGTTTTAATGTTGAGTATTGTTATTCAATATGAAAAATATGTATATGTACCTATGTAATTAATTATTCCATGAATTGTAAGTTAAAATGACTCAAAGCAAAATTGTTTTTTATAATTGTTTTTTATTATTTAAATAGACGATCCCTTGAAAAAGTAGACAAAAAATCTACGAAACGTCGGGAAAAACTGTAAATAAATGGATTTTTATTTGCATTGAAATATTAGGCCCAATTAGCTTAAAAGGAAATCAACTTAAACCTAAATACTGGCCAAAATAACAAAGAGATATATTAAATAAACTTTATGAAAAAAAATCAAAGTAGCATAAAGCAGTCTTTCATGCATCAACAATGGCAATTTTTTTTTCAACACACCACGTGTTACCTATGTTAAAAGCAGTTTTACGTATTTGATTGGTTTCAAAAAAAAAAAAAAAACAGATCCAAACAAACATGTTATTCTCATTTGCTCATTATACAACCACACAACAACAGTTTTGAAAAAACAACCATACCTACTAGAGACAGAAACGCTAATTAACATAGCTAAACATATCAGAACCAAACACACGCAAAACTGTTGTGAACAGATCCAACTGTGCAACCCTTTAGTCTATATGATTTAGGCAAATTTTCTATGTATGTATGGGTATGTATTTAACAACAATAAAAATAATAAAACAACTCAAGCAAATATGTAATTATACTGGGCCGACTCACCAAGCCATAAATAAATTAGATACTCTCTTTTTCTTGGTGATGATTTATTTTTTAACTCCTTTGGCCTTCCACTTAATGACCACCATTTACTCGGTTGGCTTGCTGAATGTGGTAACGGACAACTCCACCCACGGCATACAAAAAGTCCACCAGTTTTAATCACAATCGTAAATTTAGGGCGATTTCCAACCCTTTCCTTGTCTTTCCCACTGGCACTAAATCCACACAATTCTTCCGGGATTATCACTATCTTCCACAGATTTTCCTCAATCACTTTTGGACACAATCTTTTTTTTTTTGCTTTTTAATAACTTTACTTTTCAACTATATTCTCTTCAAGTTCAATCTTAATTGCCACGAAATCTATTTTATTTTTACTATCATACCCTTGATCCCTTCCAGTTCGAATTGCTCTCACTATCTGTCTCTTTCTATTCCTGTATGTACTCTTTCAACTAGCGGCGATTAAAATTAAAAACCCTTCTCGCTCCCCTCATAATATTTTATGTCTCGCCTACGCTAGCCAGACGCACCGCTACCTAACTTGAGGGTTACACGATCAAGTTTTGCCTTTCAAATTTCAATACATTCACACTTTTTCACTAATACATTCACACTTTTAGAATTTGATGCGACCTTGACTTCAAACTTTCTTTTCAATTGTGTATTCAAATTTATAGGCAAAAAACAACTGACACCAATTTCAATGAGCACACTTTTCGTTTTTGTTTTCAAATATTCTGCCGGCAAAGTATTTTTATACCGTGTTCAGACATACCCCTTAATTGCGCAATTAGATCATTTTTTGCAATTAAGACCTTAATTGACAACAATTTACCATACAATAAGTCAATTAATAAATTGAGCAATTACTAGTTAATTGTATCACTAATTGCGTAAAACTCGAAATGCAACCCTGGTCATAAATGTTTTTATTAAGAACTGTGTTCAGTGAGCAGAAAAATTTCCTATAATGGCGAGCCAAATGTCAAAAACTATACATACATATAAACAAAACAAATATACATACATACATGTAAAGAAAACAAACTGAACAATATGAACTCCAATAAATAAATAAATAAATAAACAAAAAATAAATGGCTGGTGAAGAAGTTTTTTTAAATTCATAGATAAATTTATTAACAAATATCTTTTATAAATAGGAAAAAAAATTTAGAGGAAGAGGCTCACGTGGACTGAAGCCAGTGAAGCTGCTCTATTGGAGTTGTGGCCATGTCGAATAGAGGAGCTTCGTGGCCAAAGAGAATACGGTCACGTATATAATGAGAAAGCGGATAAGCTGCAGAAGTTGGCCTTTCCATACAGCCCGCGCGATGTGCACGTTAAGTTAAAAAATTAGTGCAAGCGGAAATAGCTGCTGCTTTCGTAAACTTTGTAAAATTGACAAGTTTTTCTTTTCCTTTTTTTTAAGCACTGATAATTTTTAATCAAAAATCGATCGCATTGACTCCAAGAGCTCCATATTTCTGTTATATGCAAGTAAAATTTCTTTTAAACCAAAATTTGCATCCAATTTGAAAATTTACAAACACAAATATTCACAAAACAAATAAAAACAATGTTTTTTCCAGCTGTCAAATGATAATTGAGTCAGCTAAATTGAGTATGTGTGAACAGTAAATTGAATTGCGCAATTAAAATTAAATTGACTCAATTAAAAATGCATGTCTGAACACGGTATTATAAAAAGTTAAAACAAAAAATTTGCTTTGAATAAATATTTTAGTAGATGATATTATATGGTATATATATGTATGTACATAGTATATCTTATGGCTTTTCATTTTCTAGGAAAAATGTTGCATACATTGCAGTTTTCAATGAAAATTTGCAATTAAATGTCTGAATTGTATAAGTACCCTTTAAATATGCAAAAAAAAAATATTTTTTAAAATTAAAATATTATTTTTAATATAAAGACGCACATTTGTGCACAATATTTTCGGGATTTTGTAAGTCCCGAAAATCCCGATTCGGGATTTCGAGACTCCATAACTACATCCCGAGGCCCGGGATTTCAAAAAACCTGTAACGATTAGCATCTCCAGTTGCAACAAACTGGATTGGCAAAAAATTTGGTTGTCTGAATCATGAATCAAAGAATACAAGATTACGCATTGCGCATGTTTCTCAATTTGAGTGTGCTGGTGTGACGTCAAAATTACGTAGAAATTTAAATGTAAACAAAATTGCCCTATACCAAATACACGTGTGTGTGTGATTGTGGACATGTTTATCGGCTAATGTGACGTACATGCGCAGAAAAATATTTTTTTCAATAGCTGAATGCGTAATCTTGTATTTTTTGATTCATGGTCTGAATGAATCTGTTTTCTCTTTGTACATAATACATCTTATGCCGTTTTCTTTTTTAGGAAAAAAAAAATGTTACATACATACGTTGTTCTTTTCAATGAAAATTTGCAATCAAATGTCTGAATTATATAAGTACATACATACATATCTGTGGACATTTGACAAAATGGCTTCTCTCGAGATAAGACAATTTTCCCAGATTTTTTAAATAAATATAACATTTTAGTGCGCTTATTTTGCTCTAACCCCCGAACGACCTCTTTCAGATTTTTCCCCAATTTCAAAATTAAAAAACGACTTCTTTCAGAGAGTTGAAAATAATTTGAAAATTCAAACAAAAAACTGATAACTGCCATTTGACAAAACAACTTGTCTCCATTTAGTTCTAGCACGTTTTTACCAATTCCCTTTTGATGAAACAGCTTCTTTTGAAAGAATTCGTTTTGTAAAAAGCAAGGTTTGAAAAACTTACAATTTGTCTTGACTTAGTCGCTCATGTTTTTTTTTTAATCAACAATTTTGACAAAACAACTTGTATGGTAAAAGTCAAGGCACATCACAAGGTAGCAGCGGAAATGCAGCTGAGCTATTTTTTTTGTTCAAATTAAAGTTCATCCGAAACCTCAAAAATTTTTTACGAAAGAGAAATTAAAAGAAAAGTTTAAACAATTTCAATATGAAAAATATTTTATTAAAAAAAAAAATGTGTGAAAACAAATTTCAAAATATGAAAAAACTCTTAAAAAATTGTGAAAAGTGGTAAACGTTGCAAATTTTGTTAGTGGTAGCTGCCGTGGAGAAATATTTTCAAATTTATGTGAATAATTTTTATTATTATATTTTATTTTTGAAGTTTTGGATGAACTAAGACCCATGTTGTTTTTTTCATTGTTGTATTTTTTTATTGTTTTTGTAATCCTGATATTACCTGGAAATTAATGTCCCTTGGTAAAAGTTAATTTTTAGTTTAAAAAAACGTTTGCTTTTAGAGTATTTGTCTATAATATTTGTCTATAATATCCAAACATAAAATTTCTTTAAATTTCTAACCATTAACTTTTGTTAACTTTTTTTTTGTCATTTTAACACCTTTTTCGGTCTACTGAAAAGTTGTTGATTTAGAAAAAATACGTTTTGTCAAAGTTGTCAAATGTCCACAGATATGTTCGTCTGTATGTACCTTTTATATATGAAAAAAAGTTTTAAAATTAAAATATTACTTTTAATATAAAGGCGCACATTTGTGCACAATGTTTTCGGGATTTTGTAATTCCCGAAAATCCCGGGGTCCCGGTTCGGGATTTCAAGAAACCTGTCCCCATTAGCATCTCTAATCGTGATGCACATTTCATTTTTAAATAAAGTTCGTATCTAAAAATAAAATGTGGATGTGGTTTCCAATTTTAGTACATGATAAAGAAGAAAAAATTTTATCCCAATAGCAATTGCTCAGATTTTCCCAATTGGATACACATATGATATGGATATATTTTGAGACATAAATGAATTGATTGCCACACAGCTGCTCAGCTTTTGAAAGGATATTTTCGTAAGTTTAATCAAAACTAAATTCAACTCTATAATAAGTGTACAAATTTTTACTATTTTTTTACTGGATTGCGTTCGCGTACACAAAATCCAGTAAATGAGAGGGCGAATTGAGAGCGAAAAATGACAGTTAATTTACTGAGTAAATGCAAATTTTTACAGGACAAATTTTTGCCAGTAAAATTAAACCATATGTTTTCAAACATAAACATAAACAAAACCAAACCAAAAGGAAACAAAAATTTTTGTTTTGTGATGAAATTTTAAAAATAACAAAAAACAAGTGTATTAAGTTATAAACAACTAGAGTAACCCTGCCCGCGTTGCTAGACAATACAATAACATACGTTTACGTCTTTGTATTAAACATTAAATTTTCTAGAAAGAATAGACATTTTGCAGAAAAAGAAGTGCAAAATATTATAAATTTTTTGAAGTGAGAACATCAAAAGTAAAAAAAATTTATTGCAGAGCTTGGTGTTAAACGACATTTTTAGTATTGCAATTTTCACAAAAAATTAATAAAGACGACGACGCACAGTGCTTTGTCCACATATAGTGAATCCGCAAAATTAGAGAAGTTATCGCAGAAAAATGAAATTTGGTGTGCTGGTTCAAAATGTGTTAATTAAGAAAAATTCGAGGTTTCGGAAAAATCGGTGCAAGGACATGACTACCTCCCATATATAATTTTTCTCAAAAACTAAATTGTAACTACATTAGTGATCAGAATGCACTGAAAACTTATAACAACTTATAAAACTATATTTTTGGGCTCTTGGGAAATTTCGCTTTATTCGATACAAGGACATGACCATCTCCCTTATATCCTTTTTCTCATAAACAAAATTTTTGCTACATTAGTGATCAGAATGCACTGAAAACTTATAACAACTTATAAAACTATATTTTTGGGCTCTTGCGAAATTTCGCTTTATTCGATACAAGGACATGACCATCTCCCATATATCCTTTTTCTCATAAACTAAATTTTTGCTACATTTGTGATCAAAATGCAAATAATTTAATATTCTCTTTAAAAAGGGTCATAAATAAATTTGTTTCCAAATTTGCTCAACAAATAAGATAATTAATTTTAATTGTAATTTATGATGTTTTCTTTCAAAATGTATTTCTCAATTTCTTTGAATTCATCATTTTTTTTAATGTGTTTTGTAGACCTAAGTGACGATAGTTCCGCATCCGACATTAATAACAAATGAGCCATTAAATCTCTATTTGTATTTTCTCTCGTCGTTTTTCTTGTAAGGGATAATCGCACATTACTTATATTTTTGCACAGCTTGCAAAAATTGAATTGAACATTGAACGTTGCTGGAGCCCGTTACTTGGAAAAAATTATATAATCATATTTTTGGTCTTTGTAAAACTTCCCAACACGTGAACATGCAACATACAGTTGACCGTGTGAAAAAACAGGAAATTCTAAATTTATTCCGCAAACTTGCAACGACTGGCCTTGAGCTTTGTTAATAGTCATTGCAAAAACCAAACGAACGAGAAACTGTAATCATTGAAATTTAAATGGCATATCAGTGGGAATCATTGGGATGCGTGGTATTAAAACATCTTCGCCTTTGAATTTCCCATTTAAAATTGTTGCTTCAATTACATAATTCATTAATTTTTTGACCGCAAGTCTTGTTCCGTTGCATAATTTTGGTGGATTTATATTACGAAGCATAATGATTTTTGATCCGATTTTGAATTGTAAATTATGCGGTGGCATTCCAGGCAAATCAAAAGAATTCAAAAATTCAGTTGGGTAATGTACTACGTCTTCTTGATTCTTCACAGTATCAACAGATTTATATGTGATCAATTCACCATCTATTTGAGATTGAATGAAATTCAAATCATTGACATCCTTATTTTTTTCCTGCCAATATAGCTCTTTCACTCAACCAAGCATGATTTTCGCATTGCTGTTGAATATTTGGGAAGACTTTTTCAATTAGTTATTCTTTTGATTGTGTGAATATGCAAAAATCTCTCGGAATTGTAATGAAACCATCATTATCAATTGGCATTTTGCCATCACCCATTAAAAGCAATTGCTTTGAAAATGTTACAGCTGATTGATCATTTTGCAATTGCACACGAACATTGGTGGTGGGTCTTAACGTTTTAACGTATCTCCATAGATTTGATGGCTGCAAAAGCGCATTTATTTCATCAGCTGGTGTTGATTTTGAGATAACAGGTAGTAAGTGCGTTCGAGAACTCAAAAATTTGTACAAATTTGTACTATTTTTTACTGAATTGCGTTCGCGTACACAAAATCCAGTAAATGAGAGGCGAATTGAGAGCGAAAAATGACAGTTAATTTACTGAGTAAATGCAAATTTTTACTGGACAAATTTTTGCCAGTAAAATCCAGTAAAATGAAACCATATGTTTTTAAATATAAACAAACAAAAGCAAAGGGAAACAAAATTTTTTATTTTTTGATGAAATTTTAAAAATAACAAAAAAACAAGTGTATTAAGTTATAAACAATGTTACGTTTATTTAAGTTTGATGCCAGAAAAGTATTAGGGGCTGTTATGTATTCTACGCGAAATTAAAACGTGCGGAATTTTCATAGAATTGTTGGAAATATGTATGTATGTATTCATAACAATTTCCGAAAGATGTTTTAAACGTGAATAAAGTTAATAGATTTTTATAGTTAAATTTTTGTTTATACATATCGTCGGACGGTTACTGGTTCCCCGCATGGAACATTTAAAAAAATTTGCTTATTGATCGATTATATGTACATATGATTAATGTGTACTTTTCTTAAATTTGTTTTCAGTTTTTCGATATCTTGAATATATCAGGATATTTATTATTTATTTAAGCAGCTCTAGGTCAAAGAACAGCATTTCGCGTCATCGTAATTATTTCTTAAGTGCGGTCAGGCTTAGTTCTGTTGTTAGGCCTTCGAGAGTT
This sequence comes from Tachina lurida, assembly GCA_944452675.1. Classification (NCBI taxonomy): domain Eukaryota; kingdom Metazoa; phylum Arthropoda; class Insecta; order Diptera; family Tachinidae; genus Tachina; species Tachina lurida. Next base: position 80,851,192 of record OX101754.1, read on the forward strand.
TTTCGTCTCGCTCGCACTGGCTGACTGATCTGCCACGGATAACCGTATAATCTTGCGGTTTTTTGTGGAATTTCTTTAAAAACCACGTTGCTACTTCCTATGTGAAGGCATAATAGGTCGTATAGTCAGCCACGGAACTTCCTTGGAAATTCTGTTAATAACATCTTGGGCATATGGTCTAGTTACTCCGCCCATATTCGTGCAGCACCATACTATGCAAATTTACTTTGTATAGTATGTTTAATACATACATAAATATATCATTTTATATTTCTCTTAATAAATGAACTCATTGGACCTACTTGAAAGGAAGTGAACAATATTGTTGTCGTGATTGCGGCAACAAACATTTTTGTCTTATTCTGTACATCCTAATCACTTTTCACGTTGAGCGTAAAAAGCATAGAAACTTTAACGGCCTGACCCGCGATGTCGACAAGAAAAATTTCCAATCCAGTAACTTTTGCATCTGAGTACACAAAAACTATACAATATTATTGCTTCTGTGAAGCACTTTGGTAAGGCAAAATGATGGCTTTTTGGAAGTTGAATGTATTGCTTCTAGCTGACTCATCTCGCACAAAAAAAAAACTCCTTATTCATGCGCAACAGCAAGTGATTCTCTAACATTGTCTCCCTTACGAAAACGCTTCTAGGAAGCAGTAATTTTAGCTGGGTACCCGACGATATGTATATACTCGTATGTGCATATGTATGTATAGTTTGGTATATTCCCTGCAGATAATGTGACTAGTCCATACATGTATGTAAATACTCCGAAGAGGAGTAGGAATACTCCAAAACTACTCCAAATATATGAAAAAAGGAGGTTGATGTCCTAGGGTTGGACTAAATGATCCAACTTTGCATTACATCGGACTAACCCCAAAAGTGCTCCATATAGAAAAGTTATAGACTACGATCATAATCGTTTAAACACTAACACTTATCGTGCAGCATTGAATGCTTGTGTGAAAACAATATGACCCATGACTGCATTACATGGGACCATGATGTAACTAGTCTGTTTTCTCCAGATTGCACCACGTATTCCAATATATGCAGCGTTTTTTTTTGCATATACATACATACATATGTATAATTTTTTTAGCGCCAAAAATGTCAATCAGCTGTTGTATAAATTTTACTGGATTTTACAATTTTTGCGTTCGCGTACTTTTATATGCAAACTTTTTTATTGGGAGTAATTTCTTTAAATTACTCAGTATTTACTCATTTACTGGATTTTACTGGAAAAGTACTCAAACGCACCTAGTGTTTGTCTGAAGTCTCCTGCTAACAATATTAAAGCAGCACCAAATAAATGTTGATTTCCACGAAAATCTCTCATTTTTCGATCCAAAGCTTCAATTAATTTCTTGTGTGCCATTGTGCATTCATCCCACAACAAAATATCAAATTGTTTCAAAACTCTAGCCATGCCAGAGGTTTTTGATAAATTGCATAATCGTGCTTCATTTATCGTCATATTCAAAGGCAATTTTAGCGCTGAATGCGCTGTCCTACCACCATCCAATAAAGTGGCTGCAATTCCAGAAGATGCAAGTGACAAAGCTATTCTACCACGTGCTCGTACAGTTGCTAAAATTAAAGTTATCAAAAAAGTTTTGCCAGTACCACCAGGTGCATCCAAAAAGTACATCCCACCATTACCATTATCAATTTATTGCATAATTTTTTAAGCTAATTTTTGCTGTTGATTTAATTTAGGAATATTTTCTTGAACATAATTTGTCAGCACATTTGGATCGTAATTCTGTTCTCGAAGATTTGGTGATGGCATACCTAACTGAGCCAAAGCTTTACTCGCCATTCCTAAACACATATCCTCAATCAATATCAATGCCTCATTATGCATTTCATCTGTATAGTTCAATTGAGCATTAATATTTAAGGTGCGTATTCGATGTAAAATATCTTCCGTCGTGCAATCTCGAAATTTCATTCATAAAGAAGATGGATTAGCCGGATTACACGTTGAGATAATGATAGAAAATAAAATTCTAATTTGTTGTGGATATGCTGATACCGATGCATCAATTAATGTATTCTCCCAATGTGTATCGTGCTGCAGCAATCCCAGTTTTTGACATGCTTCACGGTAAGTGGCGCATAATTGTCCATCAAGTGTTCTCAAATAATTAAATGATGTTGGACCATAAACATTTATCAAAAGCAAACGTAAATAAAAACACTCATCGTTATTTGGGTGGACTAATTAAATTCGACCTGAAGCATCAGTTTGAAACACATTTGGATGACCTTGAACAGGTTTGCCTTGCTTTCGACGTTGAAATTCCCTTTTTGATGCATTCCAAGTATAATATGATGGAACCTGAGCATACAGCAATGTTTTTGCAAACGAATCTTCTTGGAACAATTTAAAAAATGCGGTTAAAGTTGTATTTGGTGGCAATAAACACACAGAAATTAAATAAATCAAATGACGCGAGTAAGTAGAGCCTTATACCGACAAAATGTAATTCTCATAAGAAAAAAAAATACATTTTATGTAAGGAAAACACACTATCATAAAAGTGCGCGTATAACGCAAATTCGTAGAAATTTTTCGATGTTATTTTTATAAACCATTAGTGAAAGAAGACCTTTCCCACGTATATGCTCGTTTGAAAATCGTTTGAGTGGTTCTATAAAAAGTTATAAAATCACGAACATAGCACAACTTATTTTTATATATATAGATTTAACTAACAACAAAACAAGGAAATAAAAAAAAAGAAGAGAGGTGTCTTAGGACACCCGGTTGTAGCTATGCTGCTTGGTTATATAAAACAAACTGAAGTGTTAAATAACAATGCAATAAAATTATATTATATAATGATTGTTTATAGGTAAACATTTAATTAATTTTTTAATTACAAATATTTTAATGGATATTATAAAATTATTCATGCCTATTACTTTTTTGTGTTTAGAATAGCTATAAAATTTTTTTTTACATTTATAGAAGTTTCAAAAACTCAATCATTATAATCTACTGTAGTAATAATTGGTTTGTGTTAGCTAAAATATGATACATATGTTTGCGATTGGATTTTTTCAAGGTGCTTTGAAAAAATTGCATCGATAGTGGTATTGCATTTTGTTGTATGTTGTAATGGATCATTGTTTATTTTTAAATCAAACTCATCCAAAAATTTTACTAATGGCTCAGAATTTCTTCTGAATTGAACCCTAAAGCATCAACAAATAAATATTTTTAAATTAAACAATAAATAATTAAGAAAGAGTTTGCAAAATTACACCAAAATCTTTTATTGGTTATGCATATACACATGAATTTTAAAAGTAGACTTTTCATAAAAAGCTACCCATTTCAACTGTTGAAAAATCGTCCATTTTAAGGAAAAAATTGTCAAATCGTCATTTTGCTATTTCGGCACCAAAAATCGTCGAAATGACGATAAATCGTCACATCTGGCAGCAGTGGCTGTGTGCTTCAATCAGCGTTACCATATATATTTTTTAAAAAACTTCTTAAATCTGAAAAAATACTTTTTTTCAAATACAAAAACTTTTTTCTACAAAAGTACCAAAATTTTAAAAGAAAACATAAAATTGTATTTGGAATTAATTTTATTTAAAAATATAAAACCGATTAAAATCAAAACCTTAACATATAATAAAAAAACAAAATAAAAAATTCATATTTAGTTTTAGATTTAGAGATCTTAAAAAAATATCACATACATTAATAAATATTAGAGCGACTCAACTTGTATGGAAGAGAAAAAGTGCTTTTGTTACCCCTCTGAAAATAAAGTTTGATATGTTTTATAATGATTCCAAAAATATTTTGGTTCTAGGTTTGACCATCCGTGAGCTGTACCATTTTTAAAAAAGGTATTTTTTTCAGTTTTTCGAATATTTTTGTACTTTGCTCCAAGACGACATATGTAAATAAAATTTGGTATCATCGAAAATAATTTTTGAAGCAGCATTCAATGGTATAAAACTTGACCACTTGCCACCTACTAATTGAGATATTTAACTAAATACATATCTTTGTTTCGGGTTTTCATACATCATCAAAAAAATTCCAAAGAAAAGGGGAAACTTGACAAATGGTAACGCTGGTTTCAATACTCACAGCCAGTGATGGGAAATGAGATTTGCATTTCGGTATCAAAAAAAATATTTTTAGTACTTTTTTGATCCCGACAATACCATAAACTATATTTTCTATTTAAATTTTATTAACAAAAAAGTATACAAAATTCATTTACAAAGAAATAAAATGGAAACATATAAGTACAAATATACAAATAGGTATAGCCTGGATTAGACTTAATACTGTGGGAACATAAGGCTTGCCCCCCGTATTCCGTAGCTCGCTAAAGCTGAATTCGATCCCTAAAATGCTGAACAAATAGAAAATTTAAAATTTTTGGCGATGACATAAAACAATACAATTTCGGCGAATTACGTTTTTAAGCCATTACCTGATTTATCAATACACGTTTGGAAATTGCATTCGTAGCTGAAAATCGATAAATTGATTTTATAGACTTTTAGCTATAGAGATTTAGGTTTAGCGAGTTACAGATTACGAAGGCTCTTCCTTTATTTTGTTTTCATGAGATTTTGGTAAGATAAAATCCTTTCGACGGACAAAATTCTGATTTATCAGGAAACATGTATTCATGTAATGCGTTTTTATTTTCAGCCAATGTAGACCAGGGGGGTTATTATGTAATTCGATTCGAAACGAAAACTGTTCGAATTTGTATTTTATTAACATTGGAATTCGAACACATTTTCGTTCGATTCGGATTACATAATAACCCCCAGAAACTGCATATATTCTCTGTTGGTAATGGTTTCAGTTCTTCCATACAGTCAATGCTCTATATTGATTGTCCATATTTTAAAAATTTTTCTTTTCCCTGGGAACATTTTAATTAAAAGTAGTATAATGATGTTGATTGTACCAGATTAAATATTTTCAGGGGGAAACTTACTAAACCAAACTAACATTTCATTGTCCAAGTCCACTTTTGCCCTTAGAGCTTAATATAATTTTTTTTTTCAAATTTTCTTTAAACTGATTTAAAACAGTTGTTTCAATAGATAACCTTCTGTGCCACATAAAATATCATTGCGTGAAATATGTTTTTCGTTGATGTTTAATTGTGAAAGGTTACACTTTTCTAAAAGAGCATTACTAATAAAGTTTCGTTCCATTTTTCGAAAAAAAAAAAATAATTATTTTCAAAAATATATGCATGCGCGCGTCTTCTGACTGCATATCTAAGTTGTCCGTGAGAGTATCAAATGTGTTACGGTCCTTTTTCATGTTAAATACATAGTATCAAAAAAGTACGATCGTACCAACTTTCCTATCACTGCTCACAGCACACACAGTCCTAGCAATACGAAATACACATGCACACATGCAGTTCCAGCAATACGAAATACACAAACAACCTTGTCTTATTAGTTTGTTGTCGCTATTCACTGTATATACGCAAATGCAAAGCAACAAAATTTTTTATTTTTTCCTTGAACAAATTGAGCAATCGTTTTCACTGTTTTTGTTTCTCTCACTCCAAAGAATTAAACAAAAGAAAATCAAACAATTTGTTTCGTTTATTTTCGTACTCTGGTTTAAGTACAAAGGAATCAAAACAAAAATAAATTTATAACTGTAATAGTGTCGATTATTTATGTTACGAAAATTATTTTCTAACCCCTGTATCGCCCCATAAGTAGCATAGCTACAAAAATTAATTACAAATATTACATGAAACAAATTAAAATTTATTCTTAGGGCAATGCTACACGTTCAATATATATTGAACGCGATCCAGTATCGTGATATATATTGAACGTGTAGCATGCAGTATTGATGGATTGCGATCCATATCGCAGAAAGGCCTAAATTATGGAATCCAGATCACGGATCGCGTGAGAAATATTGAACGTGTAGCATTTTCATGATATTAGATCGCGATACTTTAATAAGAATTGAAATAAAACAAATAAAATAAAAGACGAGGTAAAAAAAAATTTAACAAATAAAAAGTTAAAAAGTTTATTACATTTGTGTAAAGTTTGTTTTAATAAAGGGTAATGGCAGAAGATAGTGAAAGCGAGTGGGTTCTGCCGGTGGAATCGGAATTAACGACCAAAAAAATTATTTTAAGACTTTATTTTTAATTTGGAGGCATTGCCGGAGTTGTGGGACTCGTCGGCTAAAGGCTGGAACAGAATAGAGTAGTTGTAGTAGCGCAGCAAGAAAAAATGTAAACAGAATATTGAAGCTTTCTGCATGGTTACCAAATATGTAACTTCTTAAAAAACTTGCAAGATTATACAAGAATAATATGTGAATTTGTTCAATTCACATGCTCGAATTAACGTCGTATGTGTTGTCTAAAAATCAATAAAAATTGCTAAATATCTGATAACTAACACCAGAAAATACATTCTTCTTAAGGTGCGTTTTCTTAAGCAACGAAATTTCGAAAATTCGCAAAAATCGCAATATTGGAAAAAAACACTAAAATTTATTAAAACTCGGTAAAACTGTAAGACAAGAAAACATTCCGGTAAAGTCGCGAAAATTATGAAAATTTGCGAAAAAATACTTGCTAAAATTTTAACGATTGCAAAGCATAATATTGATTAAAATCCCTAAAAATATAAGATAGAAAAAAAATTTGGGAAAATTACAACTATCGCGAAAAAAATCGATAAATCGCGAAAAGTTGCAACATTTTAAACAAGATATAATATTGATTACAAATCGGTAAAACTGTAAGAAATGCAAAAAATTCGGTACAAATCGAGAAAAAGGCGAAAATTCATAAAAAGTAGCTAGCAGCAGGATGATAACAAAGTCTAATATCGCTTCAAAATCGGCAAAAATGTTAGAACTCAGAAAACATAAAAAAGTCGCTTTTCCGCGAAGTTTGCAAAAAATTGCGAAAAGTTGAAAAATTTTAAATAAGTCATAATATTGACTAAAAATCTCAAAAACTCTAAGGAATGTAAAAAAATCGCGAAAATTACGAAAATTTGCAAGAACTTACTAACAGCGGGATAATAACGAAGTTTAATATTGTTTAAAAATCAGAGAAACTCTCAGGAAGCTGAAAACATGCAAAAGTTACTAATGTCGCAAACTTTGAAAAAATTCGCGAGTAGTTGCAAAATCAGAAGCAAGCCCTACAATTTATTAGAAATCGCCAATGCGATTGACAGCTTGCAGCGCTACTCGTTACGTTGTACTACATCTACTATTCTGTTCCAGCCTTTAAGCCTATTAATAAATTTATTATTAATAAACGATCCGAACACCACAAAAATAACGTAAATACTGACGCGATAAATATTGAACGTGTAGCATTCGCTCGTGATCCATCAGAATGGATCGCGATCCAAATATCACAATATATATTGAACGTGTAGCAGTGCCCTTAAATTGATCGTGTTATAAAAATATTGTATCGAGTACCAATAATTAAACGAGTTGAATAGTCAAAAATTTATATATATTTCAACACTATGTGGTGTTGCAGTCAGCTTTTTCTTTAATCTTACTAATTTGTACTATTTTTCCGTTCACGTACTTTTTTCGGCAACAGGTCTTTTTGACCGTAAATTTTAAAATTTTCGCAGTAACTACTCATTTACTGCAAAAGTAAAAAAACACACCTATAATATTATTAGAAATGTTCTTGAAGATGAACAACAAAATGAGTTATGTGCTTTAGAGGCAATTATTTAAGATTGATTTTACGAAATAAATAAATAAATGCTAAATATGTTTCAATATAGCTTTGCAGTTTGCAAAAATATTTAACGGTTTCAAAATAAAACAGTTTTTTTGCTCTCCTGAAAACTAAGTAATAAACATATAACTGATTTTCTCGGAGCAACGACGATATATGATTTTATAATGATTATACCTGTGGCAATATAGAATAATTGCTTGAGTATGCTTACGCAAACTTAGCTTTGTTACGTTATATTACGCCCCAGTTGAAAGTTGGAGTGGTTACAATGCAAAGAAAGGATCACACGTCGGAAAAACAATTTGTTGATTAAGAGGACTTAAGCGATTATACCATACATTTACAGATATATTTCTCAACTAAAGTACAAATAAGTCAGTATATTAAATACATAAAAATTTTGGTTAGTTTTTTCGCCTTTGGTTACTTTTTTTTTCATATTTTGGTTACAAAAGTATTTTGGTTGCGCCAACGCTGATCATAATTAATGAATATTTAATAAATTTTAAATGTCAACCACATGTAAAGTGATTTACTTAAACCTACTTGATTTAAAGTCGGTGGAAACATACTATTAGCTTATTTTTAGCTTGTTTTAAAAACTCAATTATCTTTTTTTAGCCCTTTTTTAATCTAAATTGCATGTCCTCAAAAAATACGTTAGACATAAAAAATTATATAAATTATAATTTTTTAGCATTTACAGTCAAATCCCGATAATTCGTACCCCGATATTTCGTAATTTCCGATAATCAGTAATAAACTGTCGGTCCCTTGAAATAAATCTTGTTAATTCGTAAAATTTCCATACATTTTGGTCCTCTCGCTAATTCGTAATTTTTTTTTCAAATAATATCTTCTTTACCTCTTATAAATCGTAATTGTTTGCTAACTACCACTTCTAATTCGTAATAAAAACAACAGAAACATGGAAAAAATGATGAAATGATTTTGTTATTTTTATTTTATTGTTTTTTGTTTACTATTAAAATTATTCGTATTTTACGCTAAGTAAATGAATTTGTATTTATTTTCTATTTTATTTTTGACAATTGTTTTTTATGTTTTTTTACCGTTTTAGTAAATAAATTGAAACCCCTGTTAATTCGTATTTATTTTATTTTAACCCCGTTAAGTCGAAACCCCGCTAAATCGAAAACACCTATAATTCGTAAGAAATGGCCGGTCCCTTGCGATTACGAATGATTTAACTGTATGTATAAAATTTTTTCATTGGAAAATAGTTTAAAAATACAAAATTTAAAGTTTCTATTTATAATAGTGCCATGAATTTGAAGTTTATTTCAGTTAATTTTGATTTGTATATATGTATTATTGGCCTGCACAAGACCATTTATAAGACCTTTCAAGACGTGCGACATTTTTCAAACACTTTACTACAGCGAAATATTCTAAAATAAATGCTAAACAACACTGTTGGCAATATTTTTTTTGAGTTCTTTGTCTTGCCAACAGTGTTTTTTTAGCGTTTGTTTTAGAATATTTCGCTGTAGTAAAGCGTTTAAAAAATGTCGCATGTCTTGAAAGGTCTTATAAATAGTCTTGTGCAGGACTTTAATATGTATTTTATTTAACGTAAACAATCGAATACAATTTGAATTGGTTTGTTTATTTTACGTGCAGATTTATTACGCATTCGCCTTGGAATTGCAACCTACTTTGTACTTACCCCCCTTCTCCACTAGCAATAATAATGTTGGCAATATAGCAATAACGCCGGCAGAATAACAGAACAATATTGCTGATTGCTTTACTTATGTTAAGGCTATGGGAAATCGCAGCCACAATATGGAAAGAGTGAACAAGAAATGTGCAGAATAAAAATATAATTCACTTGTAAATATCTGGTTAATCGATCAAATTTTTATATTTATTAACTTATAATAATACAATATATTTTCCTACACACGTTTTTAAGAGACTATTTTCCTATTTTATTATACATTCATACGTATATTTTCCCAATTTCACTAATATTACATAAATGTCAAATGTAATACAGAAAATTCGAACATAAATTAACACCGAGTTTGACGTTTCACGCTTGCAATAATTGTTAACGAAAATGCGTTGACAATTATTGCAACATATATTGCAAGTTCCTGCAATGAGCTGTCTCCACTAGCAATAATATAATTTTGACAACTGCTGCAATAAATGTCCACATATTTATTGCTAGTCGAGACGTAGGGTTACTACCGCCGTTGCAATTCAACGACATTGAAATTTGTTTTGTAAAACGTGTTGGGCTGCAACCGCGGTAAGTATTTTTACTTAAAACTATTAAATTGACTAATTATAAAAACTTTATTAGAAATAAAACGCTACCGCCACCGCCGCCACACAGGCATTGAAAATCAATTTTTTTTATCAAAAATTTATGGTGTTATTATTCAAAGTTCAACACAAGGTTGTACGACAATTTCTTTTATTTCACGTTGCAAACTTGTACTGAAGACAAATTGCAACAGCCAACTGCTTTAATCAGCAAGAATGATAAGATAAGATAAGATAAGATAAGATAAGATAAGATAAGATAAGATAAGATAAGATAAGATAAGATAAGATAAGATAAGATAAGATAAGATAAGATAAGATAAGATAAGATAAGATAAGATAAGATAAGATAAGATAAGATAAGATAAGATAAGATAAGATAAGATAAGATAAGATAAGATAAGATAAGATAAGATAAGATAAGATAAGATAAGATAAGATAAGATAAGATAAGATAAGATAAGATAAGATAAGATAAGATAAGATAAGATAAGATAAGATAAGATAAGATAAGATAAGATAAGATAAGATAAGATAAGATAAGATAAGATAAGATAAGATAAGATAAGATAAGATAAGATAAGATAAGATAAGATAAGATAAGATAAGATAAGATAAGATAAGATAAGATAAGATAAGATAAGATAAGATAAGATAAGATAAGATAAGATAAGATAAGATAAGATAAGATAAGATAAGATAAGATAAGATAAGATAAGATAAGATAAGATAAGATAAGATAAGATAAGATAAGATAAGATAAGATAAGATAAGATAAGATAAGATAAGATAAGATAAGATAAGATAAGATAAGATAAGATAAGATAAGATAAGATAAGATAAGATAAGATAAGATAAGATAAGATAAGATAAGATAAGATAAGATAAGATAAGATAAGATAAGATAAGATAAGATAAGATAAGATAAGATAAGATAAGATAAGATAAGATAAGATAAGATAAGATAAGATAAGATAAGATAAGATAAGATAAGATAAGATAAGATAAGATAAGATAAGATAAGATAAGATAAGATAAGATAAGATAAGATAAGATAAGATAAGATAAGATAAGATAAGATAAGATAAGATAAGGTAAGATAAGATAAGATAAGATAAGATAAGATAAGATAAGATAAGATAAGATAAGATAAGATAAGATAAGATAAGATAAGATAAGATAAGATAAGATAAGATAAGATAAGATAAGATAAGATAAGATAAGATAAGATAAGATAAGATAAGATAAGATAAGATAAGATAAGATAAGATAAGATAAGATAAGATAAGATAAGATAAGATAAGATAAGATAAGATAAGATAAGATAAGATAAGATAAGATAAGATAAGATAAGATAAGATAAGATAAGATAAGATAAGATAAGATAAGATAAGATAGGATAAGATAAGATAAGATAAGATAAGATAAGATAAGATAAGATAAGATAAGATAAGATAAGATAAGATAAGATAAGATAAGATAAGATAAGATAAGATAAGATAAGATAAGATAAGATAAGATAAGATAAGATAAGATAAGATAAGATAAGAAGATGATCAGTGCCCCGTGAATGATGTCAATAGTTCAACAGGAACCTGCCATGGTAATACGTCAGGAGCAGAAGTTTCCCCGGACACATCATCAACAGGTATGCTAATAATTACGCCATTACAATCAAATGCAATCAGCACCAAATCTGCTACCACCGACCTATGAAACACGAATCTTGTCTACTCCGCCGCAGCGTCTATTCGTACGCCAGATTCACGGCAAATTATAGAATACATGCAGATGAAAATAGAAGAACCTGAAAGGAAACTGGAAAGTTCATTGGGATCAAAACGCCAACGGAATTTTGTTGACAATAATCAAGCATCAAGATTAAAGAAAAGCCTTAAAGGTGTAGCCTTTGAGTCAGTGAAATCTTTATTGATACATCCAGATAATGTATCCGTCGTTATGGAACAATTAGAGTTTCGTTTTGGTAGACCCGAACAGTTGATAGCCAGTCAGCTGAGAATTGTAAGAGAAGTAGCGCCAACTTCTGAATCAGCAGTAGGGAAATTTATATCCTTTGCGACTGTGGTCAGGAATTTATCTGCATTTTTGCAGTCTGCTGGGGTGTAGTCTTGTGTAGTTCATGAACGAACTAGTTCAAATGAACGATTCAGTACTTTGAACTATGTGAACTAGTTCAATTGTTTTACGATCACTAGTTCAATTTTTGATCTAGTTCAATTTTTGAACTAAGAACTAAGACACAAAATGAACTAACACAGAGGATATGAACTAAATGTTTTCAACGTTTTGCTTTACTTTTTTACTGTTTGTGTGCTTTGCTTCTATACTCATCCATATGTATGTATGTATGCATGTATATTTAGTTCTTTTTATCGATGGCTACTACCACATATGCAATAAACAAGAAAAAACAAGTAAACACTTAAAAATATTTTAAATTTTAAAATATTTAAAGGTTTTCACACTAAATATGTTTTATAAACTCATTATAAAGCAAATTTATTATTAATTAATTAGTTTTCGTGGTTTTTAGAGTCTGTGTTTTAAATTTTTCCAAAGACCAAACAAACATACATATGCATGCAGAATTGTAGATGTAAAATTATTGAACTAAAAAGACCTAACTAATTCATTGAACTAAAAAGACCGATTGAACTAAAAGAACGAACTAGTTCATTTATAAATAATGAACTAAAATGACCGGTCACTGAAATGAACTAAATGGCACAAGTCTACTGGGGTGCAACAAGATTTAGCAATCCAACTTTAATTGACGAACTAGTCTCAAAATTGCCGATGAGTAAGAAAATTGAATGGGCAAATTATGCCGCCCCAATTAAACCGTACCCTACTTTTATTAATTTTAGTAATTGGATGAACGAAACAGCTAATATATTGTGCCCCATTTCTGACAGTAGAATCGATCAGCCGAATACAAAACGTAAAACAGTTTTGCATATGAGTACTGCTTTAGAAACGAAGAGCGATAAATGTTTTTTGTGCAGCAAGGAACACTAAATATATAATGTGAATTATTTTTGAGCAAAAGTGTGGACGATAGCTGGTCTGAGGTAAAACGCCTCAAATTATGTTTTTCGTGTTTATGTAAGGGTCACTCCAGCCGTGAGTGTAAAGCCAAACGCCAATGTTAATTTTTTGATTGTAAGAAAACCCACAATAAGCTCCTACATGACTCTCAAAAGCGAAGTTTGAAACAACAAAGGTATTATTTAAAATTGTACCCGTTACTCTTTACGGCCCAAGTGCCACAGTTACGACATACGCTATTGTAGATGATGCGTCTGTGGTTACATTAATGAATAGATCGTTGCTGTTGAAGCTGGGATTGAACGGTAAGTCAAGTCAAATTGAGCTGGGTTGGGTTCGTCACGGATCAGTTAAGGAAAAAACAACTCTCATTGACGTAATGGTTAGTGGACCAAAAGAAGGTGAGAAATATATGCTTAAAGATGTACACGCTATTGATGATTTAAGTCTGCCAGTACAGAGCCTAGAGTTGTGTGGTATTAATGACACAATTGGTATTGGTGAATACACCAATGTCATACCTGAGGTCCTCATAGGTGTAAATAATGCTCACTTGGGCACAGCAACTGAAACTGTGGAACTTTTTGAAAAGGGTCCGTATGCTACTAACACAAAATTAGGTTGGATTGTTTACGGTCCAGCAAAAATGGAAACAATAGTGCCTCTGACGCATGCCAACATGTGCATACCGTCGAGGAGCAGTCTTTGGACGAAATGGTTACTGAATATTTTTCAACGGAAAGTTTTGGTGTAAGACCGGCTCCAGTGGTGGAAATGATTATGATGTACGAGCAAGGAGTATATTGAAGACGAGAACTGAAATTGTTGATGGACGTTTTTATTCGGGATTGCCTTGGAAGGACGAAATTTCACAGCTGCCGAGCAGTTTTAATATGGCTTTAAAAAGATTAGTGATAAAAATGCAATTGAAAATTATATCCAAAAGGAATACGCAAAAAAACTATCACCGCCTGAATTGAGTGATATTAAGCCGAGAACATGGTATTTGCCCCACTTTGCTGTTTTAAACCCGAATAAGCCACAAAAGTTAAGTTTATTTTTTGATGCAGCCGCCACCGTTGGAAATGTGTCATTAAACTCATTTCTCCTAAAAGGCCCTCAGGAGCATCAACCATTGCCATCAGTATTGTTTAACTTTAGAATAGGTTGTGTTGCAGTATGCGCCGATATACGTGAAATGTTTCACCAAGCTTACATCCGAGCTGAGGATAGATATGCACAAAGATTTTTGTGGCGCGACGGATGCCAAGACCAACCGCCAGATGTTTTGGAGCTGCCTGTTCCCCCTGTATAGCACAATATGTGAAAGTGGAAAACGCAAAAAGGCATACTCAACATGATCCTCGTGCAATAAGAGCCATTTTGGAAAACCATTATGTCGACGACTATGTCGATAGTTTCAAATCGGTTGAAGAAGCTATATACATCTCACGCCAGGTACAGCAAATCCACAGTAATGCAGGGTTTGACTTGTGTGGGTTTGTATCCAATTCTCAGGATGTTATCAGCGTATTGAATGGCTGTCATAGACACAGGGCTTGAACATGAAGGAGCTCTATCAACTGAAAGAGGCATGTACTGGTATCAAAAAAATGATAGTTTTAGTTTTAGACTGAAATTTCATAAAGTTGACGAGAATGTCGTAAATGGGAGAAGAATTCCAACCAAAAGAGAACTCCTAAGCATCATTATGTTCGTATTTGACCCACTCGGACTCCTTGGTCACCTGACAATTACTGCTAAGTTAATTATGAGGGAAGTTTGGAAATGTAATGTCCGATGGGATGACAGTTTGCCTCATCATATAAAAATGGCCTGGCTAAAATGGAAGAAAGATTTGAACTTCGTGACGGAAATTGAAATACCACGTAATTATTTTAATAAAGACTACCATAATGTCCTCGGGCTTCATATATTCGTTGATGCAAGTGAAAGCGCATTTGCCATTGTAGCTTATTGGAGATTTATCTGTGGTGATGGTAAGATAGACGTTTCGTTTATATGTTCTAAGAGTAGATGTGCCCCAATGAGACAATTATCTGTACCCAGAATGGAGCTACAAGCCGTAGTCTTAGGTGTACGACTATTGCAAACGATACAAAAGGAGTATAGACTTAAAATTAGTCATTACGTTTTTTGGAGCGATTCTTCAACAGTTCTTAAGTGGATTCAGTCACCCAACCGCCGCTACAAACATTTTGTGGCACATCGAATTAATGAAATTTTAAATGTTACCAAAATAAACACTTGGAGATGGCTGCCAACTCAACAAAATGTAGCTGATGAAGTTACAAGATTACGTCATAATATTGACATCAAGTCTGATTGTAGGTGGTTTAACGGGCCGCAGTTCTTAAAGGAAGACTCCAAGCTCTGGCCGAAATATTCTGGAGGTGGCCAACGTGATCTTCATAATGAATCAGAACTTCTCGGAGAATTTATATTATTGACAACGAAAGTTGAGTTATATGACGTTAAATGTTTTTCTTCGTACCTAAAGCTAATAAGGGCAATGGCCTGGGTGTTAAGATTTATTGACGTAAAATGTAAGCGAAGACATTACGGAGGTAGAGCTCTTTCAGCAGATGATCTAAAACGTCCTGAAAATATCGTTATTTGTTTTACGCAGTCTCAATCATTCTTTGAAGATATTCATCCAATTGTAAATGGTAAAACTGTACCAAAAAAAAAATCACCATTATTTGGCTTAATGCCATACAAAGACACTAATGACATATTGAGAGTGAATAGTCGTCTGCATGCAGCTTCATGGTTACCATATGACACAAGGCATGCTATTATTTTGCCAACTTTTCATGGGGTTACGTTTTTGATTGTTCGTAAATTTCATCAGAAGATAGCACATCAGAATCACGAGGGTACAATTGCTGAAAAATAGCCAATGTATGATGTGTAGAATAGATAAAGCTAGGCCGGCGCCACCCGTAATGGGGCAACTACCTGTCGATCGTTTGACACCTTATGTTAGACCATTTTCAAATAATGGTCTTGATTATTTTGGTCCTATCTACATCACAAATGGTTGTAAGCAAGAGAAAAGGTGGATTGCATTATTCACTTGTCTTAACATACGTGCTGTGCACTTAGAAGTTGCATTTGACTTGTCGATGGACGCCTGCATCTTGACAATTAGAAATTTTGTAAACAGACGAGGAACACCTGTAAGGATAAGAAGCGACAATGGTAAGAATTTTGTTGGCCTGGAAGGTAGCGTCAAACAATTTTCTGAAGTTTTTGAATGTGAGCGCATAAGCGATGAACTGTCATCAAAAAATATACAGTGGATATTTAACTGTAATTTGAATTCACCTGAGCGCAGAGTTTGGGAACGCCTGGTGCAGAGTATAAAACGATTTTTGAGGCAAACTATGCACAATGTTGCGCCACGTGAACATACACTACAAACTTTTTAATAGAGGCCGAAAACATAGTTAACTCTCGACCTCTTACTTATATTCCGGTTTCTTTTGCTGAAGAAAATCCAATTACCCCAAATCATTTTTTGTTGGGCACCGCCAATACAGCTCAGACGCCATCTGTGGATTCCATTGACTCTCAGCCAAAACTTTTACGTAAACAGTGGAGAATATCCCGATAGCTACGAGATCACTTCTGGAAGAGGTGGATAGCAGAATATTTACCTACGTTAACACATTTCATGTGAAAAATTTTACGATGCGAGAAATACAGAAACGCGCTTCTGGTGGTATTGTATACCACAGCGTTAATATAACTTAAGCTATAGACAGACGGTTGTCAGATCTTACAAGCATTCCATTGCAAGACTAGCAGCTGACAACAAACTGTCAGACATTTTACAATCGTGTGAACACATTGTAAAATTATTGCCAGATATTTGTCAGACATTTTAATATTGTCAGATGTGCGAAATTTATGCATCTGACAATGGAGTCATTGTAAGAGAATTCTTTCTATGGGCAACACTGCATACGCTTGATTTTGAAGAATAAATATATAATAAAATATATGCAGATAGAATCATTGCAATTGCTTCTTTATGGTACATAATAGTTTATATTTTCACTTTTTACATTTGACACAACCACAAACGATTGATATTTAACAATTTCTAACAAATGCTTTGAGTCTGACAACGCATAACAAGATTTTCTGACAAATTTGATACAACCATGTGAACTGGCAATCTACCTTGTGCTGGCAATTTTTCATTGTCAGTACATTGTCAGCACATTGTCTGATCTGTCAATATTGTAATATCTGACAATCGTCTGTACATAGCTTAACTGATTCACAATATATAAATTATGTTCTAATTTATAGCATTTCTAATTAAATAAATTGATAAAATGTCAAAAATGGTTTGATGATTTTTCAAAATTTTAACCTTTGACCTCATTATGTGTAGTAGTCGGTGCTGGTATTGATAATTCTTATCCAAAAACAAAATCATCAGATTGTTGGCGGCGCTGACATGTGGCTGATTGCTCCGGCTGAAGCTCGCCGATGGGGGGGATCTTGCCAATCCTTCAGACAATCCACACCACTACAAAAAACTTATGTCAGCTATTCTCTGAGGTGTAACTAGAGAAAAAAAAATTGTATGAAAATTAATATTAATGAAGCCAGAAAGTGACCCTTGTACCAAACCACACGAATGTTCAGTTAGCTGATGTTGGCTAACCATGGGCTGCACTCCCTTATGAAAAACCCGAGCGGATTTTTACCTTTTATAATTCTATGCCCTAATCCCTCGAATTATCCCTAACTTACGCTCCGTTGCCTCACATCACCTTCCGATGGCTACGCCCGCTTACCTGTTCACAGCATATTTAAAATAAATCTTTTACTATAGAAATTTCTTTCCAACTTCCTTTCAAACCGGACTTTACAATGTATTTAGAATTTCAGATTAAAAATTTTAATAACACTAATAAATATTTTGAACTTCATTTAAATATATCGAATATACTTTCTTATAATACACATATATTTATATACATACATATATTTATATTTGCTCCTATATAGGTAGATAACTAAAAGCGACGTTTTCTATCTAATGCAAAGAATTCTACAAATATTTATATGTACATATAGGTAGGTATATATATATATATATATGTACGTATGTATCTATCGGTATATATATACATATATATGTGTGTATATGTGAATGTATTAATTTATATTTGATTGTACAGATCTGGAAATTACAAAAGGATACAAAATTTACCATACCAGTTAAGGCAAACACCTAATCGCACGTCTTTGGCAATTTGCCGTTACGATACCTACACCCGCACCTACCCTAGGTTGAGCTCACCCTAGTAATGGTTTTCTTTGTGTATAGTTTTACCAAAAAGATACTTTCACGAATTTGGAACTACGCGCGCTATCGAGTGTTTTCCCTATTAGTATATATATATATATTATAACTCTTGAATGATTAAATCAATTACATATATTTAAAAGTGACAATACTTAAGAAAGATAAGAAGTTTTATACTATCAAGGTTTACTAAAATATAGGCTATCACCTGATATGTGCGGAAAATACCATAGACCCTCCTTTGTCACGGCCAAGTTTTGTAGAACGTTCATGCACATCCGAGAATTTCCAGTTACACGTTTTTGACGCAGGAGTTGGTTTATAGTTGTTGGACCTCTCAGCTTTTCGTACTTCCGGTGATACAGTTTATAGGTGCTTTTACAATAGGTGTTGTTGTGGTTGTTAGGACTTTCTTAGGTAATTTTTGCGGCTTGTCTTCAATATATTAGGTTGTATCTTTTAAGGTTTTCCTTTCACTTTTGTTCCCCACTATATATAATTCATATGTATACAAGGTGGTAGTTTTTTTTTCTTTTTGCTTAGGTTTTTTTTTATTTTACACAATTTAATGTAAGTTTACAAAATTGTAGTTTTTAAGCTTGTTTTATTTTGTATAATTTAATAGAAAAATTGTAGTTTTTAGGTTTGTTTTATTTTGTATAACTTTAATAGAAAAATTTTAGTTTTTAGGTTATTTTTGATTTTGTATAACTTTAATAGAAAAATTTTAGTTTTTAGGATTGTTTTCTGGTAATTTTTAAGTATAGCTTTAATAACAAATGTAGTTTTAGATTGGTTTTACCCATATAGTTTTTAGTAGAAAGAGTGATTTTAGATTTTCCCTTAGTTTTAGGTTTGTTTCATTTGCGTCTTAACCGAAAATTTGTACCTTTTATTCTTTTATTCTGCACTCGCAACTTTTTACGTGTTTAGTTTTCTGTTTTGGCAGCTTCAGGCGTTCCTTTATATTCGAGGGTTTTCTTTTTGTCATTTACCTTAGTTGTTCTGCAATGTCCAAAGGTTTTATCCATTGAGGTAGCCGTGCTTTCGTTTGGTTTTGATTTATTATTATTGGTTAATTCTTGTTGTTCGTTTAACTTTTGGCTTATTTTACATTTTATATTGTTTCTGTTGGCGTTGCAAATTTTTATACATTTTCACTAAGAACCCAAACGTCTTCACTCTTCTTTGGCACACACTCGAATCCCCCACCTTGCCTTTTTTTGTACCACTATGCCTCGGATGTTCATTTTCCTTTTTTTCGACCAGTCCTACTCGCGCGCTTTCGCCATCTTTTTTTTCTTATTCTCCATCTTTAATTTAAAATTTTCCATAGCAAACTCCGTTTTTTTTCTTTCTGTCGCCCGACAACCGTTTTTCTCGATCTTTCCACTCGGCCAAAATTAACAGGTTTTTTTTTTATTTCTCTCTTACTATTGTCATTCTTAACTTTTGGTCACGTACGCCTATCAGCTGTCTCAGAGTTGCATCTGCGCTTTTCAGCTATCCAGCCCTGCCTAATGTTCCCACGACAAGCCCTACCACTCTGGTAGTCCCTCAAGGACACCTGATGGGGGGGCAAAAAAAAAATAAAAATTTATATTTTGGCGGCTTTAGTTTTTAACGAAAAGCACCTGCTAACTTTGCAATCCCGTCCTGAACTTGGAGCAGGCATAACATTCATTCTCAAGAGAACTCTCGACGGAAAATATGGTGTGTCCTACTCTTCGTACGCTATACTACTATTTAAGATCCTTTCCGTGAAAGATACCTAAGGATTTCCCTTTCAAGTCCTCGATTTCATATAGACTGTTTCCGATGGGTCTGACTATTCGGCATTTTAAAAACTTCCGTGTGAGCTTGGCACTAAATCCATTCTTAAAAACGCTTTGCTGGAAGTTACGACGGTATACTTCCTGCCCAGGGACAAACTTGATTTTACTACATCGAATGTCGTAAGTTTTTTTGTTACCTAAATATGCTTGGTGCAATTTTTCCCTAATTTTCTGCCTTACTGCCTCCATATATGTGGCCCTTGGGACAATATTCATCTCCGGGTCACTCAAGTCCTGCAATTTCTTCGACAACTTGTACACGCTACCGTGCAAGATCATGTTAGTACCAAAGAGAGTGAAATAAGGAGTAGCGCCTATTGACCGGTTAACTGATGATCTTATCGAGCCCTCTATTTCTGGCAAATATTTATCCCAGTCACTCTGATCTTCTTGCAAATAAGAACGTATGGCCGCCAGAAGAGACTGATTTACTCTTTCCGAGGCGTTGGCCTGAGGTGCGTGTATGGCGGTTTTCACATGCGTGATTCCAAAATTATTCATGATGTCTGCGAACTCTTTACTAACAAACTGTTTTATTTTACATCATTCTTACTGCTAGCTTTACTCATGCTTTAAGCAGTACATATTTAGTAAGATGATCTAATACTATAAAAACGTAACAGTTTCCCATTTTTGACCGGGGATACGGACCCAAGAAGTCAACAAAAATGCGTTGGAACGGTCTTTCCGTTTGAGTTTCATTGCCCATTGGTGGACGTAGGGTTACGTTTGCGGGTTTGGTTTCTTTGCAAACTTGGCAGTTTTTTACGAAATTCCTAATCTGAACGATTTGATTAGGCCAATAAAAGTATTCGCGGATGCGGTGAAAAGTTTTCGCATATCCGCCATGCGCTGTTTGTGGTGGTTCATGGGCGTTCTTGATTCTTGATTCTTTCTGTAAGCTCTAGTGCTACCCAGAGCTTCCAAGCAAAATCCTCATTAAGAGCGTTCCCGTCATAAGTTGAGATTCTTTTATAAACAAAGTTGTCTACCACTTTGAGTTCGGGCAGTTGCTCGGAGTTCTCTTGGATATTAGCAATCACATCGACATAGCATTCGGTTTTAAAGGCGTCCAAAATCTAGGTCGATGAGATTGCCAAGATCGGCAGAAATGGCCTCCATGTCATAACGTGATAGCGTGTCGGGTACGACGTTCTGTGCTCCGGGTCTATGTTCCACGGAAAATGAGAAAGACTGCAAATGTAGGCTCCACCGAGCTAGACGGCCGCTTAGGTCCTTGTGAGACATCAGCCATTTCAGATTACGGTGATCCGTAATCACTGTAAACGGCATTAGTTCAACGTAAGGCCTAAACTTTCTGATAGCTAAAACTACTGCCAAACATTCCCTCTCGGTGACCGAATAGTTACGTTGTGCCGAGGTTAATTTATGCGAAAAGAACGCGATCGGATGCTCTCCTCCCGAGTCGTCCTTTTGAAACAAAACCGCCCCAATACCCATTTCCGACGCATCGCATTGTAGGAAGAACATTTTTTCAAAATCAGGATGAACAAGTACAGGGCTAGAAGTTAATGCTACTTTTAGTTGGTCGAAAGCATTTTTCGCTTCCTCTGGAAAATTAAATGGTTTTCCCTTTTTAAGGGTATTAAAAATAGGTGCGCAAATGGTGGCATATTCTGGTATAAAACGGCGATACCAGCCGGTGGCACCCATAAAGCTTTTCACCTGCTTTACGGTCTTAGGGTACGTGAATCTTAAGATTGTTTCTACTTTATCGGGGTCTGGCCTCAGCTTGCCTCCTCCCACTATATATCCTAGATAGCGCAGTTCCTTGAAGCAAAACTTCGATTTAGTCACATTAATAGTCAAACCCGACTGATCCAGACAACTAGACACCCGCTCTAACAACTCCAAGTGAATTTTGAAGTCTGGCGATACAATCAAAACATCATCCAGATAGACAAAAACTCTATCCCGAAGCGCCGCGGGGATCACCTTATCCATTAAACGGCATAACCTTTGGGCAGCGTTGCACAACCCAAAGGGCATTACCGTAAAATGGTAAAGTGGTCGTCCCGGCATCGTGAATGCAGTTTTTTCACTACTGGATGCATCCAATGATATCTGCCAGAAGGCATCTTTGAGATCCACACTGGATATATAATACGTGTCTCCTAATCGACTGAGCAAACCCTCGATGTGCGGCAGAGGACAGGCGTCCTTCACCGTAAGGGCATTCAGCTTGCGAGCGTCCAGACATAACCGGTTCTTCTCGCCCTTACGAACGAGAGTAACTGGATGGCTCCACGGACTCTCGCTCGGCTCAATGACCCCAAGGTGAAGCATCCTATCAAGCTCTGCGCACATCAAGGTTTGCAGAGCTGGCGAGACAGGGTAATGTCTGTCCTTCACCGGAGTTGCATCGCGGGTGTCAATTGTGTGGACTTTCAGGCCAGTTCGACCCAAGCCTTTTTTCATATAGCAAGGAAATTTAGCCACGACCGCCTCTAGCTGGGTGCGTTGTTCTGTGCTCAACACATGCGTTTTGATTTGTTCACCAGAACTACCTGATTCCGAGCACAAATGCACGCCGTTTGTTGTCAAACTATTCACGTCTGCAAATAACTGAAATCGTTTCATAAAATCTACCCCTAAAAATAGAGATCTGTTCAAGGAAGGAACCAAAAAAAATGTAACTTCCGCAATTATTTTGTTAAACTCGATGTTAGCTTTCACACGACCTATGATTTTATGGTGGCTACCGTCGGCTGTTTTTATAAATGAGTGATATTGAAAGATTTGTAATTTAGCCTTAGCTACGAAATACATACAGTTCATCCCTAAGCACGTAACTGTCGCACCACTATCTAACAATCCTTCAATTTCGAGATCGTTTATCTTAATTTTTGCATAAAGTCGCGAAAATTCCCCTTCAAAGAGTGCAGCTGCTGCAATCTCTTGTCTTAGTCTTTTTCTCTTCTTATAACGCAATCTGGCCTTTTCTATACGATTACTTACTTTGCCAAAAATTCTAATTTTTGCTTCGTTGTATTCTTTTAGTCTTTGATGTAGTGGTTTAATGGGTCGAATAAAAGGTTCTGGGATTGGTGGTAATTCCTTTATATTATTTATTAAAACTTTTACTTTTCTGGTTGGTAAATTAGAAATCACTGGGTCTGGGTTTGTGTCGACCGAGCCTCCCCAGTTCGAGGCTGGTTCGCCTGCTGGTTTCCCTGACATTTTGGGCACTTGGGAGTAACTACGTTATCTCTGCCACATTTGAAACAAAAAATATGACGCGCTGGTGACGGACAGTCCACAAAACCATGACCTATTTGCTTACAATTTCAGGACGTGTAGCGACTAGGGTCTGAGATGGCGTCTACCTCTAAATTTTCCTTCGAGACATCCTCCTCATTGTATACCAATTCATGCACTTTTGGCGGCAGATATTGCCGTGGGGGATACTGTGACCGTTGACTAATCAGTAGACTTTCTGCCCTTTTTGCCTGTTGGCAGAAATCGTTTAATCCATCTATTCGAACAGCGAATAAAAGCTGTGAAAGGGACGGTTTTACATTACTTCTCATTATTTCCACCAAATCTCTTTCAGAATACGGTGATCTTTGTTGGTTTCTCAATCTTAATACCGCGTTATAAAACTCTTCAAATGTCTCTTGACGTCCTTGGCGATGGTCCATTATTTTCTTTTGTAGGTGGAATTCATTTTCATAACGGCGAAACTGCCTTAGAAAAGCCCGAACCAAGTCCTCCCATGTTTGGTCTGGATATAATTTTCGCAGGTTCCAGAATCAATCTGAGGCTTGGCCTTCTAATAAGGTGTGAAAGCCACGCCGTACGTCATTCGTAGTTAAATTGTAATCTTGTCGGAGAACGTCCACTCTGAAAATAAAGTCTTCAGCACTCATTGATTTTTGTGTACCGTCAAACTTCAATCCCCATTTTGATAAGTCTAGTCTACTCTGAGCGTAAGGCACAGATTCTAGTATCCTATTTTGTGGTTGCACACCAGGGTGAGGTGGCGATAGCTGTCTACCATTAGCGTGATGTGGCGGATACTCTTGACGAGGTGGCAAACTGTTAAGTGGATAACTGTGCGCCTGTTGGAACGCATAGGTCGTCTGTGTCTGAGCTGACTGTGGTGGCCGGTTAAGGTTTGGGTACGCAGGTGGAGGCGGAAAAACATACGATGGCTGAGAATTTGGTGTGGTTTGGTTAGGAGGTAATAGTTGATGATTTGCGGCTAGGACATTTCGTCTTGCGCCCGATTGGTAGTGTTGAGATTCAGTCAAAAGTGAAGGATGTGAAACGGAAACTGTAGCACTTGGTGCCAACGAACTTACAGGTCTGACATTTTCGGTCGTATTTATTTGTGACCTGACTGCCTGACTCACAGCGTGCATGATTTCTTGTTGCATTGTCAGTTGAAGGTTTTGCATTTGCCTTGAAAACTCCCCCCGAATGAAACCCACAATATCACCTCCCAAACCCACGTAATTTGTAGGCTGCGCTGGGGCTACCCCGGGCCTGTTCTCACGGAATGTTTGTTGCACGTTCCTAGCAGTTATACTACTGAATTCCGGTGAGGAAATGGATTCACTGGAAGTATTTGCTTCCCGCGAGGCGTTAGCCTGGTCTTGGGCCAATGATATAAATTGTTGCACAGCGGGCGTAATCGTCGCTGTTGTCGTTATGGCAGCGGTACTAGTATTAATAGTTGTGACACCTGGACTAACCGTCGAAACAATTGTGTCCCCTATAGTTCGAGGTACCCCTTCCATACTGGGGCTCTGGTTTACGTCTACTCCCTCAGACAATAGCTGGTTCGCTATCGACCGAGTCAATACCATACCTTGTTTCGATAAAAAAATAAAGCAAACGGTAACGAATTCTCTCTGACCTGTAACCCTTCGGATGTTGATTTATATCGACTGACCTCAAAACTACACCAATAACTCCTAGATGCTTACTAATCGATGACTTTAAAAAAAATTTTGGATGCCAAAAACGACGAAATGATTAATTTTTACGTTTAACCGTTTTTTCTGCCAGTATTTAAGTTTCACGCACTCCAATTCTTATCCAATAAAACGATGAAAATTTAAAATATGAAATATGTGAAATAGTATGTATATAGGTACCTATTACCATCTAAGTTGCTTGTATAATAAGGCCCTTATAACAAAATAAAAAAAATAAAGTAATATAAATATATGTAAGTGTTTATAATAAGGTAATTACTGTGATTTAGTAATCAAATTTTTAATTTAAACGAACCGCCATCGGTTTTTTCAAGTGATGCTAAAAACGGAGCAAAAGAACATAAACTTCTTCCTATTTGTTAGAAGAAGAAAAAAAAAACTTAGAACATTCGATTCTGGTGGTTGTATGCCGACTATTGTTGTAAGTATATGAGTCTATTTTGTATAGTGGATACATATTCTAATCCTGTTCGGACAACTTCGTTAATGATGCAACCAACGGTACATCTCAAAAATAAATTTTCTCAAGACTATCAGTGTTCGATACAGTACAAAAGCAATAATGACTTTTGTGTTTTCGATTAGAGAATGTATGTATGTTGTTTTTGTATCTAAAAGAAAATACAATGGATGGATCCACAGGACTGGAAATGATTATAGCGAAGAATCTTACGGTATATTTACCCGAGAAACTGTCTCAACCTGTTTCCTGCCCACCGGATTAATTTCCACTATTCAATGTTTTCTTAGCCTCCC
Organism: Tachina lurida; assembly: GCA_944452675.1. Taxonomy (NCBI): domain Eukaryota; kingdom Metazoa; phylum Arthropoda; class Insecta; order Diptera; family Tachinidae; genus Tachina; species Tachina lurida. The sequence continues at coordinate 80,877,248 of OX101754.1, forward strand.
CCAAATCGTCGCAACGCGTAAGACATGCTCAAAAATTTAATCTTTCGGGACCTACGATTTGTTGAGGACTAAATAATCACATATAAATAATGAAAATCTATATAAATTAATTTAAAACTTGGACTGAAACTAATGAAGAAATAACGAGTTACAATGTGAAGCACCTGATGTCGCAAACGCGTTGAGGACTCTTTAGACTGACTCAACAGGGACTTACACCAGTGCACACAAAGGACCCTAAAACTAAACTAAACTAACTTTGGATCACTTTCGGGCCACACGTTGGGCGCCATTTTTGTAGTAGTCGGTGCTGGTATCGATAATTCTTATCCAAAAACAAAATCATCAGATTGTTGGCGGCGCTGACATGTGGCTGATTGCTCCGGCTGAAGCTCGCCGATGGGGAGGATCTTGCCAATCCTTCAGACAATCCACACCACTACAAAAAACTTATGTCAGCTATTCTCTGAGGTGTAACTAGAGAAAAAAAAAATTGTATGAAAATTAATATTAATGAAGCCAGAAAGTGACCCTTGTACCAAACCACACGAATGTTCAGTTAGCTGATGTTGGCTAACCATGGGCTGCCCTCCCTTATGAAAAACACGAGCGGATTTTTACCTTTTATAATTCGATGCCCTAATCCCTCGAATTATCCCTAACTTTCGCTCCGTTGCCTCACATCACCTTCCGATGGCTACGCCCGCTTACCTGTTCACAGCATATTTTTTTTTTTTTTTTTTTATGCATGATTTTTATTTATTGTATCTTCATATATGAACTAACAATAAGTATTCAAATCTTAAATCTAAAAAATATAATTAGGCCCGACCAATGTCGGACATAAGCTTAGTAGTAGTTATATATAATACATATGTAAGTAGTAATAATCAAAAGGAAAAAAAATAAAAGTATTTTCAAGAAGTCCCATCTGGAGTGCTGTGAATAAGAGCCATTGTGTCCCTCTTTTTTAGGCGGATGTGTCCAGTAAAGTTCAAAATATTACGGGCAAGCGGATTAGGATGTGACTCGAGTTTTGTTAAATATTTGCCAGCGTATTTTGCAATTTCTTCAGTCACTAGTGGCATATTCAAATCACGATGTATATTTGAATTTTTGATGTACCATGGAGCCGATGTTATCATGCTAAAATTTTATTTTGCCTGCGTTGAATTTTCTCTACATTTGAAGCTGAAGCAGTGCCCCATAGTTGAATTCCGTAGCACCATATTGGCTTTAAAAGCGACTTGTATATTAAAAGTTTACAGTCTAGGCTAAGTGTTGAATTTCGACCAATCAGCCAATGTACCTGAGTTAGTTTAAGTTTCATTTGAGTTAACTTAGAATCAATGTGGTGTTTCCATGTAAGTCGTCGATCAAGGTGTATACCAAGATATTTCACATGTGAATGTTGAGAAACAACTTGATTGTTAATCCGAATGGGGGAACAAGTATCTCTTCGTAAAGTAAATGTTACTTGAACACACTTTTGTTCATTTACCTTGATTCTCCATAAGTTTAACCAAAGCTCCATCTGGCTAATGTGTTCCTGGAGTTTGCGGGATGCCTCATCAGAGGAAGTATGGATACTACTGCTCACAGGCATATCACAAGTATAAATTAAATATAAAACTGGTCCCAGTATACTCCCCTGTGGCACACCAGATGAAATTGTTTCAGGCCTACTTGTAAAGTCTCCTTCCCCAACAGTGAACTTACGGGAAATAATGTAACTTTCCAAAAGATTTAAAATGTTTATTGGTAAGTAAGTCTTCAATTTTAAAATAAGGCCTTCATGCCACACTTTATCAAATGCCTGGGAAACGTCAATAAACAGCGCAGAACAATACTTTTTTCCCTCAAAAGTTCTTCTTATAAATTGAACTAATCTGTGAGTTTGTTCAATGGTACTATGCTGACTTCTAAAACCAAATTGATGGTCTGGTATGCACCCACTACTAATTAGAATTGGGGACAATTTTGTTTTGAGCAGTTTTTCGAAAAGCTTTGACATTGTAGATAGTAGACTTATTGGCCTATATGACTCAGCCTTTGTTATATCTTTGCCCGGCTTTGGAATCATTTTAACCTTGGCAAGTTTCCAGTTGTGTGGATAATACTCCAGTCGTAAAATAGCATTAAATATGAATAACAGGATTCTCATTGCAATACGAGGCAAGTTCATCAGCATCTGATTACTAATTCCATCAATACCCGGAGCTTTCTTCGGGTTGAGTTCGGCAATTCATTTTTGTAAATCACGCGTCTTAAACTTTATGTGTTGAGGGGGTAGAGCGACTATATTCGGCAAATCAGCAACACCAGTACATATATTTGGCATAAAAACGGATTTTAAGTGCTCAGCAAATATTTTACCTTTTTCAGTATCGCTTCTTGCCCAACCTCCGGTAGATGTGCGTAGAGGTGGCTTATACTCAACGGGTGTTTTAAGCTTTCTGGCAGCGCGCCACAAGGAGTAATTAGACGCCGGTGTAACATCAAGACCCTCCAGATAATTTTTAAGAGATGCAATTTTTTCAGATGCAAGCAACTCTTGGAGTCGTTTAGTGCACTCTTTAAATCTGATTTTATTTTGTGGTGATCTGTGCTGTTGCCATTCCCTTCTAGCCCTTCTTTTTTCACGTACGAGACGTTCAATGTCTGTAGAATAAATTTTATTAAACCCAATCTGCGGATGGGAGATAGTGACATGTTCAGCAGCCTGTTTAATATTCTCGCTAAGATTGGCAATGTTCGATTCAATATCATCGGGTGTTCTAAGCGTAATGTTTTCCGTACAATGACTGCTGAGATATTTTTTGAATCCCAGCCAATTTACACGATTGATCATCCTCACATATGGGTCAGGTAAGTTACTTCTTAATGGGCTACAAATTGTGATGATCGTCGGGGAGTGATCGGACGAGAGATCAAGAGAAGCTTGAACTTGAATTAAATCCCTAGAGATATTTTTTATGACGCCAAAATCTATAACATCCGGAATTTTTTGTATGTCAGTAGGCCAATAAGTGGGCTCCCCACTCGAAATGACATCCAAGCCCATTTTTGAAATAGTGTTGAACAATGCTCGACCTCTGGGTGTAACAAGGCGCGAACCCCAGAACGTATGTTTCGCATTGTAGTCTCCAGCTGCTACAAAACAAGGTCCAAGAGATTTGTAGAAATCCTCATATTGATTCTCAGTGATTGAAAATCTGGGAGGGGAGTAAATTGATGATATAACGAAATTTGAACAAAAACTTTCAATGCCAATATTTGTTGCTTGTAGGTATTCTTCACAAATGTTATCAAGAACATAGTGCTTGAGTCTTGACTTTATTAGAATTGCTGATCCACCGCAAGCCCTTCCTCTAGGGTCCTTTGAATCATATAAGGTGTAGCCCTAAATTTTAAAAAGGCTTCTCGAAGTCAAATGAGTCTCAGAGACCAACATTATATCAATATTTTTTTCCGTGAGGAAGTGCTCAAGTTCCACAGCATATTTAAAATAAAATAAAATATGGAAAGAAATTTCTATAGTAAAAGATTTATTTTATTAATTTATTTATTTAAAATAAATCTTTTACTATAGAAATTTCTTTCCAACTTCCTTTCAAACCGGACTTTACAATGTATTTCGAATTTCAGATTAAAAATTTTAATAACACTAATAAATATTTTGAACTTCATTTAAATATATCAAATATACTTTCTTATAATACACATATATTTATATACATACATATATTTATATTTGCTCCTATATAGGTAGATAATTAAAAGCGACGTTTTCTATCTAATGGAAAGAATTCTACAAATATTTATATGTACATATAGGTAGGTATATATATATATATATATGTACGTATGCATCTATCGGTATATATATACATATATATGTGTGTATATGTGAATGTATTAATTTATATTTGATTGTACAGATCTGGAAATTACAAAAGGATACAAAATTTACCATACCAGTTAAGGCAAACACCTAATCGCACGTCTTTGGCAATTAGCCGTTACGATACCTACACCCGCACCTACCCTAGGTTGAGCTCACCCTAGTAATGGTTTTCTTTGTGTATAGTTTTACCAAAAAGATACTTTCACGAATTTGGAACTACGCGCGCTATCGAGTGTTTTCCCTATTAGTATATATATATATATTACAACTCTTGAATGATTAAATCAATTACATATATTTAAAAGTGACAATACTTAAGAAAAATAAGAAGTTTTATACTATCAAGGTTTACTAAAATATAGGCTATCACCTGATATGTGCGGAAAATACCATAGACCCTCCTTTGTCACGGCCAAGTTTTGTAGAACGTTGATGCACATCCGAGAATTTCCAGTTACACGTTTTTGACGCAGGAGTTGGTTTATAGTTGTTGGACCTCTCAGCTTTTCGTACTTCCGGTGATACAGTTTATAGGTGCTTTTACAATAGGTGTTGTTGTGGTTGTTAGGACTTTCTTAGGTAATTTTTGCGGCTTGTCTTCAATATATTAGGTTGTATCTTTTAAGGTTTTCCTTTCACTTTTGTTCCCCACTATATATAATTCATATGTATACAAGGTGGTAGTTTTTTTTCTTTTTGCTTAGGTTTTTTTTTTATTTTACACAATTTAATGTAAGTTTACAAAATTGTAGTTTTTAAGCTTGTTTTATTTTGTATAATTTAATAGAAAAATTGTAGTTTTTAGGTTTGTTTTATTTTGTATAACTTTAATAGAAAAATTTTAGTTTTTAGGTTATTTTTGATTTTGTATAACTTTAATAGAAAAATTTTAGTTTTTAGGTTTGTTTTCTGGAAATTTTTAAGTATAGCTTTAATAACAAATGTAGTTTTAGATTGGTTTTACCCATATAGTTTTTAGTAGAAAGAGTGATTTTAGATTTTCCCTTAGTTTTAGGTTTGTTTCATTTGCGTCTTAACCGAAAATTTGTACCTTTTATTCTTTTATTCTGCACTCGCAACTTTTTACGTGTTTAGTTTTCTGTTTTGGTTTTCTTTTTGTCATTTACCTTAGTTGTTCTGCAATGTCCAAAGGTTTTATCCATTGAGGTAGCCGTGCTTTCGTTTGGTTTTGATTTATTATTATTGGTTAATTCTTGTTGTTCGTTTAGCTTTTGGCTTATTTTACATTTTATATTGTTTCTGTTGGCGTTGCAAATTTTTATACATTTTCACTAAGAACCCAAACGTCTTCACTCTTCTTTGGCACACACTCGAATCCCCCACCTTGCCTTTTTTTGTACCACTATGCCTCTTCGACCAGTCCTACTCGCGCGCTTTCGCCATCTTTTTTTTTTCTTATTCTCCATCTTTAATTTAAATTTTTCCATAGCAAACTCCGTTTTTTTTCTTTCTGTCGCCCGACAACCGTTTTTCTCGATCTTTCCACTCGGCCAAAATTAACAGGTTTTTTTTTTTATTTCTCTCTTACTATTGTCATTCTTAACTTTTGGTCACGTACGCCTATCAGCTGTCTCAGAGTTGCATCTGCGCTTTTCAGCTATCCAGCCCTGCCTAATGTTCCCACGACATATGGCAAAGGTTGGCACCATCCGATCAGCCTGAAAGTTTGATACATCAATTTTGGCATGAAATCGCATGATTTCACCGCTACCCTCATTCAAAATTCCAAAAAATAAAAACCCCATATTATCTGCGCCAGGTTTAAGTGACATCCCACGTATTCACCACAACAAAGAAGTTGATGCATTTTTCACAGTTCCTCTGCCGGCGTCAAGTTCATGTCATGTCCAAGTCGAAGACGTCACATAGGGTCTACACCTAACAGAATATATAAGATGAGATCGTTATCTCAATCTTGTAAGATTTTTTATGAGAGCGTTGTTATAACATAGGGTCTCCACCTAACATAATATGCAGTGTGACCAGATTTTAAAATAATATTAAGCTAAATCACGTTTGAAAAAAAGCTAAAATAAGCTAAAAATTTACATTTTAGGCTACAAAATAAAGCTAAACTTTTTTCCACTTCTTTGATCACTTTTCAATAGTTTCTTATTGCTAAACTAACGTTAAATATTACACAAACATATTTTTTTATTATACATATAGAATATTTGCTTATTGAAATTATTTATTAATTATTATATTTTAGATTTAATAAAGAACAAAACAAAAACTTCCTCAAAATAATCTTAAAAAGTTTTTATAAATGTAAAAACATTTATACTAAAATACGAAAGCTTTTTAAGTGAATTAATGCTATTTAAGGTAAAGCATGGATCACACTATCTGCACAATGTACCGAGTTTCGTCAGATCAGTGAAATAAAGTCACAAGTAAAGATTTTGCTCTAATTTATCGACTAGTTGAAATACAAGGACATAATTGCGCCACACTGCATTGGTAATAAGCCCATATAGACTTATTCCAGCATTAATTGAGTAATAATGCCATTTTGGCTTATTACTTATGACTTTATTGAGGTGGCCCGACGAAAATCGCTACATAGTGTTATCCAGGCTTAAGGCTATTTCAGGTTTTTGTTTTAAGTTAATTGATGCCGCAGAAGGAACGTTCAACTCAAGTCAAATAATTTTATACCCAAAAAACTCAAAAAGTGTTTTGGCCACTAATATGAATTTAACTTTTTCCATTGGAATTCTAACCATTCTGCCATTATCTACTATTTTTCAACTTTCCATTTCTGTTATAAAATTGTCGTATAATTTACATTTTGTATTTTTTGTAAACTATTTTACAATGTTAAAAAATTATAATTTTTATAAGTTGTTTATGTTTTTAATATATTTTTAGAGAACACGCAATTAAGACTAAAAAAAGGCTAAAAAAGCTAAATGAGTTTTTAAAGGAAGCTAAAAAATAAGCTAAGAGCTAAATGAAAATTTTAAGGCTAAATCTGAAACAAATAAGCTAAATTTAGCTCAAAATAAGCTAATATGGTCACGCTGATAATATGTAAGATAAGAGCGTCAAATTCAATCGCAGAGCGAATTATGTTACTTGTATACTTCAAATTAGTGTTATCTCAATCTTATAAGATTTTTTATAAGAGCGTTGTTATATGAAATCCTATAACAACAATCTTATGAGATGAACTGTCAAAAAACTACACGTACATGAAAATAAATTAGTATGCATGTGTGAGTGTTTATTAAAATAAATGAAAAACAATGTTTTGGACAAAATTTCTGGAATTTTATATATGTATTTAACGTACCTTTTTACAATATATGGTTTAAAGATAACAGAGACTGTAACTGCAAGTTTTGTATGAAGAACTGTCAGTTAAAGTTCACGTTAACTCTTAACCATACATTCTGAAAAGGGACGTAAAAAAAAATTTAATTATAAATTAAAGTTTGTGTAAAAAAGTGAAAACAAAATAAATAATTATATAAAATTAATACATGTTAACTCGATGAGAATTTGCAAAAAGTGAAATGTTATAAGAAAAGTAAAATAACGTTGTCCTGTTGTATGAGATGAAGAGAAATATCGGCATTTTATTTTTGTTATTCTGCCGACGTTATCTCACATATTATATCAGAGTTAATCGCAGTTGTAGACGCTGTGTAAGAAATCTTATGAGATGACAATCTCATAAGACAATCTTATGAGATGAACTGTCAAATAATCACATGCATTTGTATTTATATATAAAAAGTCGCCATTGAAAGTCTTGTTGTTTGTGAATGTTGTGAAAAATTATTTAAACAATTTTTTTTTATATGCACAGAAATATTTTGCATATGCAAATCTCAACAAATTTGCAAAAATAATGTTACACAAAAATATCTTCTTTGAAAAATTCATGTTTCTTTTTTTAAATATTAAATAAGAGAAGCCTTAACTGCAAATATTTTAATTAAAATTCAAAAAAAAAACAATTTTATTTTATGAAATTTTTAAAAAATAATGAAAAAATCGCTTATTTATCAGGTCACAAAAGTATTTTGCTTTTTGAATTTTTTACACAGATTTTTCATTATTAAAGCAGCGTATTATTTTTTAATGTTTTGTGTGATATCCATTGTTAGAGATGACCACTTGCAGACGTCTTAGCATAGATTCCACTAAATTTCGGAAATTTTGAGGTACTTTTTTTATATCTTTCTTCTTCCAATACTCGTCCTACGCACACTTTTGACAAAATGCTATTTTCTCGGATTTTTTTTTCCAAATAAGCCCAATGATTTTCAATAAGACTCATGTCGAGACTTTGTTGGGGTATTGGCAGATGTTTGGTATTATAAAAGATTCATAATTTAATGTCCAGGGCAGAGACCTGCAAATTTCATGCTTTTTGATGATTTACTCATACATTAAAATTTTTACTCATATTTAGACTTGGGTCGAACTCGTTCATTAGTTCATTTTTGCCACAAACCAATGATCAAACCCATGTAATTTAAATGGGTTTGATCATTGGTTTGTGGCAAAAATGAACTAGTGAACGAGTTCGACCCAAGTCTACATTATATTCTTGTTCAAAACACTCATTGTCGAACCAAATACCAATCGTCCGAACTTATTGGTATGATGCTACGCATGATTATAATTCACACCCAACTCCACTCACTTGAGCGATTAAAACTTAGTAGAGTTGTGTCCAACAGTTCTTTTTGAACTAGTTTGAGAGCGTTTGAATCAAAAGTTGTTTCAAACCCATTTAATTTACATTGATGTTTTTGGCCGAACTTGTGTCCAACTGAACTAGACTTGGGTCGAACTCGTTCACTAGTTAATTTTTGCCACAAACCAATGATCAAACCCATGTAATTTAAATGGGTTTGATCATTGGTTTGTGGCAAAAATTAACTAGTGAACGAGTTCGACCCAAGTCTAAACTGAACGAACTAGTTCAAAAAGAACTGTTGGACACAAGTCTTAAGTCAACTTAGCAATGAACAAGTTGAACAAGTTTGTTTGAACAAGTTTGATTTTTTCAAAAAAATAGCATGTTTTTAGGATATTGATTGCGTATGATTATTTTACCAATCACCCGTTGCAGGTCACTGGTCCAGGGGTATATGTTTTGGTTCGTTGTCATGTTGGAAGTAATACCCATTGATTTATTGATCCATTTGTTCAGCACTGGCATGTAGGTTTTCTCTAATAATGGACAACTATAGATGTTTATCCATTGTGCCTTATCTAAACACCAAATTTCCTACTCCTAGTGCCGACGTACAGCCCCACACCATGAGAGAACCACCACCATGTTTTACTGTTGGCCTATATTTTTTAATAGTTAGTGATTTATGTCGCTTGCGCCGCACAATAAGCCGTCTAGTTGACCAAAAATTATAAATTTAGTTTCGTCGCTAAATATTATCTTGTTCCCGAAATCCGAAGTCTGAAATTTATGTACCTCTGCAAATAACTAACGCTTCTGTCTATTAACTTCCGAAATCAAAGTTTTTTTCTAGCTACGGTGCCGTTAGTATTGTTGGCTTTTAGAACTTTTCGGATGGACTTGCCTCTTAGGTGTATCCGTAGTATGTCCGTAGTGCCTCCTTTAGCATTTCTTTAAGACTTGGAACATATAAATGGTGGTTTTCCCTATTTTTTTTAATAGTTTTTCTTGCTTTTCTCACCGTTAACAACTTTGCTCGACTTTTTCGTGGAATATTTTCAATATATCTGCGCTCTTTTGCTCTTTAAAAGTATTTTCTCTTGTTTGTCTACATCGACTAAACATATCATAAATATATTGGATTAATTTGGCCTATTATACAGATATAGAATGATATTATTTGCAGATCAATTTAATTCTTTTACTTTAGGCATTTTTTTAAGCAAAAAAGTTTACGTGTTGCACTCAATAAGAAAAGAATGGAACCAATTATGACAAAAAAGCATAAGAATTGCTATTACAAACGAATAGCAAAAAAAAAAAAACACATGTAACAACACAAATATTTAAAAAATAGCGGGAACGTTAAAAGAAGCAAAATACTTTTGTGATGTTGAAATTGCGTAGTTGATACAAGAAAAAGCAACAAAAGTATAACAATTAAATTCAAAGTTGTTGTTTTTTGTGTATAGGCTTTGCTCTCTCAGTTACAAAAGAAATCAATTCAACGTGTTGCCTAAATTTCTTATTTTTAATAAATTTATTTAACTTTTTTTGCTTAAAGAATGTAAGCAAAATATTTCTGAGAGTAACTGTACATACATACCAGTTGCAACTTAAATAACATAAATTTTACCAGTTGCAACTTAAATGCCATAAATTTTAAAAACAATTTGTAAAATGGAATGGAGCTACTAAGATATTTTCAAAGTCATCAGTTTATACCAACAATTTCCGTGCCTTTGGGACATAAAAAGTTCCGCCTATAAGCGGACAGATCTGAAAAGGAATGCACGGCAGGAAATAGCGAAAAACATGTGCAACGATGAAGAGATGAAAAAAATTAAAAACTAAATTTCCTTAATACAGCCGTAATATTTAGGAAGACTACAATTAATCTTATCAATGTAAGTTAAACGTTTAAAGATACAAAAGACATAGGGCCTAATTCATAAAAAATATTTTGATTTTATAAAAGGTTTATTAATCAAATTTTCATACAAAATTTGTTTCATAAACCTCTTATTAAACAGAAATATTTTTTATGAATAAGGCAGATAGTTTTTATTATTGTTTTTATTTTTAAAGCAAAAAGAGCTACAAACACCCACATTGTCATTCGGAACATTTTCCTTCATCTCATTTAAAACCTTGGAATTTCATGTTGTTGAATGGGTAATGGTGTTATAGTTGATGGCAACTTCTGCACAATTCGTCCTTGATTTTGTTTGGCAAATCTAGTAAATTTTTTGTTAGCATATTATGTAAAATACAACAAGCTGCTACAACAAGAACACAATCCTTCAGTTCGATTTCTATAGGCCTGTGAAATATACGAAATCGACTGGTTAATCTACCAAACGCCATCTCTACTGACATTCTTGCACTGCTCAGTCTGTAATTAAAAACTTCTTGAGCTGTGGTCAGTTTTGTATTGCGGTTATGTATATGCTTTTAACAAGTTTCGATCTATCCCGAAAATGTAATCACCAGTCCAAAAATATAATGTTGTTACGTGCTGTCCCGGCAAATTTTCATCTTTGGGTATATTTAGTTTTCCAGACTTCAATTTTGTGTACAAACCAGTGTTGCCAATGAAATTTCGAGAAAGTGACATTTTAGTTTCTAAAAAGATACATTTTTTCACAAAAAGATACATTTTGGAAAAAGTTTGAAAATCCATTTTTAACGTTTAACATTTATCAACATCACATTTTTATTTCATATTTAATGAATATTATAGGTAAATGTAAAAAAACTCACCAAATTCAACTTTTGGTGGAATTTTTTTCCTGTGTTTGTTGTAAAAAAAATTAAATTTTTCCAACCAAAAAAAACTGAAATGAATACCTTTATTGTTAAGAAAATGATATCATGTAATGTCAGCCATACACTACACAAGTTCACTGCACAAGTCTGCCACTGTACAGTGCGTTTGTGTAGTGTATTGGGGTGGTTGTACTATTTACGTAGTAAACTTAGTAAATATTAAAACGATTTTAATTTTGCTCAGGTTTGAAAACTATGCAGTGAACTTGTGTAGTGTATATTGCAAACGCCCAGATTCTCAGTTCTTCTGTCCTAATTTTTCACGATTCATGTACCACTTTACACTACACACGCATTTTTTTCTTTCTTTTCGTTTCTTTTTTATTGCCACAGCAATTAATAAAATAGAGCAGTATTTGAAAATGTTGTCTTCTTCACTTATAGCTTTAAAATAAAAACTGCAGGTTACTTGTATAGTGTGTGTCACAAGTTTAGTTTACGCAGTGCCAAACTTGAGCACTGAACTTGTGTAGTGCATGGCTGGCATAAGTTCATTTTTATATTTAATTAAAAATACAGTAAGAAAACTTCAAATTAAATATATGTAACTGTCTTTGGATGCTATCAAAGCAAATTGATTCAAATTCAATTGGGATGTTATAAAAGAAAGTTCTGTACATTTTGCGTACAGCTTAAACAGATACGAAAAATTTCAGGATTATACATTGTACCTGAAGTCATCAAAAGAAATGAAAAATGTATTATTCGTATCCTAATGGCATCACTGGTACAAACTGCTGTTTTTGAAAAGGACGACCTCCGATAATCTCCCAATTCCACCAATATCAACATATATAAATCCACTGAGAGTATCCACTACATCTAAAAACACAACGCTATGGTAACTTTTATAATTATAAATATTCGGATGTGCTTGCCGTCAATGGCGCCCAAAGTGTGTGGAAACTGCCACAGTTTATTGAAATCATAAGAAATGTTTTTTCACTCGGTTTCATTTGCTGCCATCTATATAATATACAATATCGATGATTTAATATACACAGGTAGAAAAAGCGTACATCGAATTTTAATAGCTTTAAGGCAGAATTAGCCGAACGTCCACGTAAGCTAACGAAGCAGCTGATCGTTTTTGTTGATTGAAAACAATGCAAACGCTTACCGAAATTTGCTGTAACGTTGACGGCACGTCTCAACCTGTATAAAATAGAATTTCCTAACGTTGTTAAGTGACGTTTGTAAACCAGTGATGGCACTATTGTATGTTAAATGGAATGGAGGTTATTTTGGCTCTGTTTTTCGGTTCTTTTGTTAGTAATAATATCTGTGTGAAAAAAACAACTTAAAGTAATACGTAAATATATGATGTGTATATGTATTCTTATGAATATATGTAAATATATTTACATATTTATATATAAATATGTATATAATGAAGAAATATGGATATATGTAAATATGTATGGCTGAGATGAATAAAAAAAAAATAAATGGTATCGAAACCTCTTATTGTTTATGCACATATGTAAAAATTGTTTTATTTGTAACACACATATCGTTGGTCACAGGTAGAAAGGTCTTAACTCGAATAATTGTAATTTTACAGGAGAAGGTAAACACAATAATAAATAGTACAACTGCTTCGTTAAACTGCTTGCAATAAATTTTTGTGACGAGGTATATTTGTGTGAAATGTATTGGAATCACTGAAAAGCTCAATTCCATGAAAATCCATGTTAGGGCCTTTCTACTTGTGACCATCGATATGTATGTATGTATGAACATATTTGTTTATTATGAATGTATAACATATGTATGTACATACATATATTTTTATGTACATGTTCCAATACAGTTTTAGTACCATTTACATAATTTATGTACTTTTTCTTCGCTACAGTCAACATTTGAACTTTTTAATACCCATCACTGTTTTGTGATCAGCTGTTCCTTTTTTATAGTAAAACAACAAAACAAAGTAAAGCGTACGCACGTTTTTAAATGTTCTATAAGTGCACAAACGTGCTAACAGTATGGTACGGTACAGTACAGCAACAGCAACAGCAACGTTCGGCTAACCCAGCCTTTATAGATAATTTCTATATAAACATTTGTTTACAAGCGATGTTTATTTTAAAATTACCAACAATTCATGTGTGATATACAACTACTCCTACAACAGGTTTTGAATTGGCAAGTATCGGGCCTGTTCTGCAAATCACGACATGTCAAATCACGGTGATTTCAAAAAATTGATAAAAGCTAAATCCCAGCTTTTGTAAATTTCACGATTTATAACGATGCAAGTTGGAATAAAATATTCTATTATACATGACAAAAACTTAAAATACAATAAAAATCCACTAACAAGTGAGTTATTAATAGTTTGTTTTTGAAATCACCGTGATTTTCAGAACAGGCCCGTATATTTGTAATTTTACTTAAGTAGCGGTCAGAAAGAGCAATAACAATTTCATTTAAGACTTCAGGGACAAATTTGCTAAGTCCTAATTTACAAAAAGCAAGTCTTATTGCTAAGCTGATTAGTTTGAAGGAGAGAGAGACAAGGGGAACATATAAGTTTCCTTTCCCCTCGTCTCTCTCTCCTAACAAATTAATCAGCTTAGCAATAAGACTTGCAAAGTGTAAACTAGGACTAATTGTTTTTCGGGACACACGCGCTAAAAATTCCAATTACCTGTAAGAGTCCCCTGTAGCTATATAACTTAATGTTATTGCTAACCATGTTCTTGGTGGTATCGCATCTCTCATAACGATATTTTGCTTCTTTATATTATCTTGCACCTATAACTTAATATACAATGTTTGAATTACTTTCGGGAAAAAGATTAAAAATTTCTTGTTGCACACCATAGATAATAGATTTTCGAGGTCATCCACTCTCAAACGGCAAAAGTTCCTGTAGTCATGTGTGTCCCAAAGAAACTATATCCTTCAGAATATGAGCTTCTACGCTGTGAAGCTGCCTCTTCTCCAAAAATGGCTTTACACAATATTGACGCTCCATACGGCTTTGTTCTTCCCCGCCGGCAAGATCCGTCAACTCCTTGAGACTTTTTAATGCCATCAGAATAGCATAACTTTTTTTGGACATCCATTTTATGTAAATATACATAACTTACATGCTATATGCACCTTTAGATTAACGAGACACAATTATTTTACAATTTAATTCACTCTGCAAAAAATTAAAAAAAGCACCAATAATTTTATCAAACGATTTCTTGGCAAATTATAAACACTCTCACCACGGTTGTCAATGAATTATGAATTCTTATAAGATTAATAGATATAGTATTCCCCTTGGCAAACATTAAGTCTTAATGATTAAGATCATTGTTGCCATTTTGGCATTTTCATTACCCGAAAAGCATTCAACTTTGAAAAAATTCTGCCAGCTGCTTTTTGGCAGAATTTGCTTAAAATAAAAAATGCTAATTTGTTAAATTTTTTTTCAGTGTAGAGAATAATTCCTTTTATAAATGTATTTTTGTACAATTATGTGTTTCCTACGTAATGTAGATACAATGAATACCTATGTATTATATACTATGTATTATGTGTAATTATATATGTATGTGTTTACACTCAAAATATTTCATAGGTAAAATAAACGAAAAATGTGGTTCATTTTACGAAAATATTCGTTGTTTTTACGGTACGAAATGATGCGTACATAGTACAAATGATATTTGTTTATTTTACGAAATACTTTTTGTCTCTAAATAACAAAATTGTGTATTTTTACAAATTATTTTTCGTATTTTTACGAAAAACAATGTTTATATTACAAAAGAAATTCGTGAATCATGAAAAGCAATTTGGTCTAATATACGAATTTTTGTATAAACCTAAAATCTGTAAACAAATTAATATCTGCAAAAAAAAATTATTTCTTTTACATATGGAAAATAATTTTGTAATATAATCTGTAATTCTTAGAATTGAAGGTTGTAGAAAATTATAAAAAGAAAAACATAATTTAAGGGGGGTTTTTACAGAGTCTGCATTCCTCATACATCACATACACATACATACATATTTTGCACTGAAACTCACGAATCAAACTGGGAACACAACTGGGACGAACAACGAATTTTTCGTTGCGGACTTTCGACATAGAAAATAAAAGACATTTGTTCATATGAAGATTATCACAACACCCCTGTCAAACGAAATTCGTCCTGCTTGACGAACTCTGCGATAGATTTATTTAGATGGATTTTCTCTTTCTTTTCACAAACATTAACCAATTATCACTTATAAGATCTGTTACTTATTCGTTGTTGGTGTTCCGTGGACCAGATTTATCGTTCTTCCCAGTTGTATTCCTATCGTAAGCCAAAAACTAATTTTTTATTACAACAATTCTTATTTTAATTGAAATTTGTTTAACAATTTTTTATATTTGTATACAATGACAAGAAAACAAATGGGGAAAACATTAAAAAAAATAAAACAAAACAACAGTTTTCCCAATTTTTTTTTCGTAAAATTTACGAAACCTTTGTAAATTTAAGAATAGTTTTGTACTGCAAACAAAATGATAACAAATCAAAATTTGTTTATTCTACGAAATTTCCAATTTTATAAAAATGTTTTATTTTATACTAAATTCAATAAAATAAACGAAAGATATGGTACTATATACGAAAATAATTGTACGAATTAATTTTTGTAACTTAACGAAATTCGTAAAATTACAAAATCTGTTTTCCTGCACAAGCCACAAATATTTTCGTAAAATGTACAAAATTTTCGTTGATTGCACAAAAAATAAATTACGAAAAAATATTTTGTATATTTAAGCATGGAATATTATGAGTGTATGGAGCCCTATTTTCAATTATCAGTAAGCGACAAAAATTAAAGTTTTCGGAAGATGGTTTTTATAGTATTCAAATATGTTTTACGTCATACATAAACTGTCGCTTGCGATAAAATTTTACAGCCTGTATTTTAAAAGATATCAAACATTTTGAAATTTTGATAATTCTTAACTACCCAGTAAAAAAAATTGGAAGTCATTCTAAAGGAAGTACATTTTCATTGCTTCCAAAAAATCGATATTTTTAATTTGCCAATATTTAGCAGAAAACCAAGTAGAAGTTTATTTTAGTCATACAAAACCTTGTAATTCCTCTCTAGTTTTAGAAATTACTCACCAGAATTTAAAAAAAAATCGATTTTTTTGAAGAAACTTATGAACTAATTTTGGTCTAAAATTTTAAAGTTATTTGCTTAAATTTACATTAAATTACTATTTCGCGTTCCTATAAAAAGAAACTAATTGTTAAAATAGGTAACTATTAGCCATTTTTCCTAGACGAAAATATTATCATAGAACACAAAAAAGGAAATTTTTTTTAAAATCGCTTCCAAATCGGTGACCAGGCAGCGAAAAAGAGAACTTCTTGCAATGAAAACCCTATGTAAAAATCATTAGATCGGATCGAAATTTGCACTACTTCCAGATCGCAAACTTTACATTTTCATGACTTTTTTGGAGTGTCTTTTTTTACTGGGTATGGGTAGGCTATTATTTTAATTTCAATTCAAAAGCTTATTTTTTACAACAACTTGCTTACAATTAAACCGAAAATTGGTTTCGATATACATACATACATAATACATGCAAACATATATATGTTTGAAAATACATAAACATTCATATATATGCCCTGAAGGAGATGTCGATGCTGAAAATGTACTGAGTCGCTTTCGGCCTTGTCACCAGTACTACTCTCTAATTATTCCCCATACAATACTTTGTGTTATAGACATTTAGCATATGCTTGTCACTGAAAATCTAGTAGTAACACTAAAACAATTGACTAGGTAGTGACTACGTAGTTCTTATGGGAACATGGAGACATACCAACCACTGGTACATTTCTATACCTTACGTACATACAAATTTACTGATATTGACAAGTGGTTGCAAAATACACCACATCTGTTTTCTCTCTTTCTTTTATACTGACGAATAGAAGAGAAATTGTAGACAATGTAACTACTACTAGAATTTTACTGTTGACATATACACTTGGCCCCCGCCTTACTGCAGGGTGGATAATAAACCTGTTAATAGTAATAACTTTGTTTAAACCTGAAATTTAAGGCTATTTCAATAATTTTTTTTTAATTTAAATTTGGCATTATACTTTTCTTCTGTAGAACATTTTAGCAGAATTTGTTTACGGATCTAGCATTCTCTCATCATAATTTTCTGACAACACTGATTAAGATGAAGAAATCCGTTCTCTCATTCTGCCGACGTTCTCTCAAATATTATGTCAGAGTTTATCGCAGTTGTAGACGCTATGTAACAGCGATGCCCATTTAGAGCGTTTCGCACTAGATTTAGCGCGTTTTAAATATCAGCATGTTTATAGAACCCATATGTCTAAAATACGCGTATAAAACCTGACGTTTATCAAGTTTGCGGTTGTATAACGCGAATGCCATTTTAGTTTTGTAAAAAACGTAACAACCCAGCAAAAAACTTTGCCTACCAGAATGCAAAAAAGTGTATGTACTCCTCAGCCGTAAGTACTTACAATTTGACTGAATAACCCATTATTTTTCTTTGAGAAGTTCAAAAAGTATGCGGTACCCTATACTTTTTGCCTACAAACATACAAAAGTTAATAGATTACTGATTGCCTAAAAGTACTCAAAATTTAATGGGTTATTTTTTGCGTACAAATATGCAAAATAATATAGATTAATTTTTGCTTAAACTTATTCAAAATTAATTTGCTATATTTTCTAATTTTTTTATTTTAAATGAATAAAATTTTGTAACAAATTTCTCTAGATATACATATTTCCTTATTAACTGGAAAGTACTACAATAAGTACTTTCACGTAGTGATATAAATAAGTTCTTATTTTATTCATTACATGACAGTCATTATTATGCAAATAAAATAATTAGATATATAAGTACCACTCGTTACTTTGTAAGCCATTAAAAGAGTACTACCCATTACAAAATTTCGAAAATTTTTTGCTGGGAAGTGACAGTTTGTTTGGGTTTGTGCAACGCGTTTTCTGCTGTCAAAACAAAAAAAGTGCACGAATGCAAAATTACATTCGTCGGTGGAAAAAATACAAATTTTATAAAAAATAAATAAAATAAAATTGATATTTCCGCAAAAAAGTGAGTGTTGTTACAAATAGTATATTTTTATTTATTTGTTATACCCTTTACCAAAAATGGAAAAAGGGTATATATAGGTTTGTCATTCCCTGTGTAATTCCATAATATTCATATGCGACGCATAAAATATATATATTCTGGGTCCTTATGAATAGGGAAGACGAATAAGCGATGTCCTTCTGTCCGTCCGTCCGTCTGGTGTACCTGAAATCGGTTTTCCGAAGCTCCCAGAAAAGCTAGAGACTTCGTTCTTGGACTGCTGTGTCAGAAATGGTCCAACTTAGATTGGTATTGAAAATCAGCGAAATCGAGTAGACGGTTTCAGAGCTGGAAAAGTTAAACTTGATTTTGCAATGTAATGGTAACTAGATAACACAAATTTTTTAATTTTTTTGTTAAATAAACTTATTTTATATTTCAGTACGAATAAAATTGGTATTTCAAATTTAAAAAAATTATAAAGACGTTTGCAAGGTTGGAAAACTTAATTTTTTTTTGTTATATAAAAGTAACTTACTAAACTAATTTATCCTTTTTTTAGGGTTCCGTACACCAAAGGTGAAATGGAACCCTATTGTTTTCGCTACGCTGTCCGTCTGTCCGTCACAAGGTATTTTCTCGAGAACCGCAAGAGCTACGGACCTGAAATTTGAACAGAGTGTGTAGACCCTTGGCCGCTACAACAACAAATACATGAGAATTGGAAATTAAAGGGTGTTCCAAAACGAGCAACAAAAAATTTAAAATCCCATGTAATATACATACAATTGTATGTATATACACTTGAAATTTGTAAGGTTAGTGTATTTTATACAGACTACAACAATTAACACTAAAATTTAAAGAAAATTTAATCAAAGGGTGTACCATGAAGTTAATGAAATTTTGACTGATGAGCAAACTTCTTGAAATTTTCATAAACGGCAAAACAAAAAAATCCCAAAATTATAAAATCGCCAAACCGAAAAAAATCGCCAAAATAAAAAAAAAAAAAAAATCGCCAAAACGAAAAAAAGCACCAAATTAAAAAAAATGTCGAAATCGAAAATAAATCGCAAGAAACCGAAAAAATCGCAAAAATTAAAAAATCGCCAAAATGAAAAAAAATCGCCAAAATGAAAAAAATCGCCAAAATGAAAAAAATCGCCAAAATGAAAAAAAATCGCCAAAATGAAAAAAAATCGCCAAAACGAGAAAAAAGCAAAAAATATTAAAAAAAAAAAGTATTTCAGCTGAAAAAAAGTAAAAAAAACACTGTATTAAAAAAATGCTCAAAGCCCAACGTACGGAACCCTTCGTGCGCGAGTTAAAGTCGCACTTTACTGAATTTTTCTATAAATTAAACGTATCTTAGATTCTTGAAAGAAAGAGATTGGTGTAAAAGATCAGAAAAATAGTAAATGGCGATTCCAGGGTTTGGAAACTTACACTTTTTGTGATATATAAAAGCAACTAGGTCTAATTAATTTTTTTATTTTTCTTTATAAATTATATATGTATATTGTACGTTTTGGAAAGAAAAATTATGTGTGGACAATTATAAAAATAAAAACAACAGCTCCAGAGCTGGAAGCTTTTAACTTTTTTTCTGGATATTAAAGTAACTAAATAAAACGATTTTTTTTTCTTCGTTCACTTAATATACTTTATGTATATATTTTTTTAAGAACTGCAAGATTGGTATAAGGAGTCAGAAAACATCTAAAAGGATGATTCCAGGGTTGGAAAACTAATTTTTTTGTTTATAAAAGTAACTGGGACAAACTATTTTTTTCTTTTTGTTAAACCGTAAGAGCTGCGGACCTGAAATTTGACTGTGTAGACCTTTGGTCGCTACAACAACAAATACACGAGAAATAAAAATTAAAGGGTGTTTCAAAACGAGCAACGAAAAATATTAAAATTCCATGTAATATACATACAATTGTATATACACTTGAAATTTGTAAAGCTAGTGTATTTTTATACAGACTACAATAATTAACACTAAAGTTTAAAAAATCGAAATTAAAGGGTGTTCTATCAGCTTATGCAATTTTGACTATGTAAACAACTTGTTGTATCTTGGAAACCGTAAGAAATTGAAATTTTCAAAAACGGTAAAACTAAAAAATTCCAAAATTATAAAATCGCCAAGTCGAAAAAAGTCGCCAAATTAAAAAAAAATTTCTAAAACTAAAATAAATCGCGAAAAACCGGAAAAATTAGCCAAAATGGGGGAAAAAACGAAAAAATCGTTAAAACGAGAAAAAAGCGACATATGTAAAAAAAATCTTTTAAACTGAAAAAAAGCCAAATTAAAAAAATGCTGAAAAATGAACGTACGGAACCCTTCATGCGCGTGTCAAAGTCGCACTTTACTGAATTTATTTGATTTTTAAAGTAAATAAAACTAATATTTTCCTTATTTAATTTTTTCTTTGTTCACTTAACATATTTTATATATTTTTTAAAGAAAAATATTGATATAAAGACCCAAAAAAAATTTAAAAGGATGATTCCAGGGTTGGGAAAAGTACAGCTATTTTGTTATATAAAACTAATTAAATAAAGGTAGTTATTTCTTTGGTAATTAAATATATTCTATATTTTAGAAAGAAATAAATTTGAACTCGTATTACAACCAGAAAAATTTAAATTATGCCAGGGTTGGAAGTTGAAAAAAAGTTTGGGTAAACAAATAACCAAAAATAATTTTTTTTCAGTTAAAAATATTTCACGTTTTAGGAAGATCTTTACTCATACAAATTTCTTAGTCGAAAAAAACCGAGAGTCACTTATTAAAAATTACACTAAAATAAAAAATCATAAATTTTATCACAAAACAAATATGTACACATATATGTACTTATGTATGTATCTGTATACTACATATACATACGTTGGTAAAGAGTATATAAGATTTAAGACACAGCCTATTACCTGTTTATTATTGTAAGTGGCAATTACAGCATAAAGTTGACAACAGCCGTGCAGTTATTATTTTCGGAAATTCATTTTCTTTTCTTGCAAGATAATAGCTCATTTTATGCTATTTCAATATTTGTATATGTGTATAAAGTTAAAGATTTCTTTAAAAAAAATGTTTATTTACATAAATACTTCTATGTTGCCGTCAAAAAGGGTTACATTTTTTAATGACAAAAATACAAAT
This sequence comes from Tachina lurida, assembly GCA_944452675.1. NCBI lineage: Eukaryota > Metazoa > Arthropoda > Insecta > Diptera > Tachinidae > Tachina > Tachina lurida. The sequence continues at coordinate 80,898,960 of OX101754.1, forward strand.
TATATATGACAAATGTAAACAAATAAAAATTATTTACAGAAAGGCAACACTGTGATTTGGCACTAAATTGCTAAGAGCGCCACACGACGTAAGACGGACAAAAAAAAAAGTAACGTGTTCTACAAATGCAAATTCTTACGTATTCGTGCGTGTGCCATTCGTGCGTGTCTTGATTGTGACGTGTTCTATAAACATGCTGTTTCCCAAACGCGCATTTTTTCGTTTTAGCGCTTTTAATAAATTAGCGCGTTTTCAATAAAGTCAATAACATCATTTCAGTTCAATATTTTTTACTTTTCTTTACAATATTCTAATATCTAAAACTTTGATAACATTTTTTAAAATGGTTATTGATTCAGCTGTCGCAAATAAAATTCCCTTGACTGCGGTTAGAATTAAAAACGCATTTTAATACTGTAAATGGCAAATGTTTTGAAATTTCTCAAATAAAGATATAAAGATAGTATAATCATAGACTAACAATATTCTGTGAGTATAATGACCCAAAAAGTTTACATAGCTTATTAAGCATCTATTCTAGCTAAAGTACAAAAATTATTTGAATCGCAAAACTATCCGACAACTTATATGTTGTTATAAGGTTTGACAAATAAAATTAAAATAAAAACTAAGGATTTCGATAATTTGGAAGGCGATTCTGATTCTGTAATAAATGATTTTAAGGATATAATTTCTAATTAGCAATATTGCAAAATCTGAAAAGGGTTACTAAAAAATTAATTGTATTTACTAATACATACATAAACTTTTATTAAAATTTAATTCAGCGCGTTTTGGATATAAATAGTTGAAAATGCTGTAACTTAGACGCAATTTACACTGTGCCTTTTCTGCTTGCATGTGTAGGCAGGCTTTTTCAGTTCGTTGGTGAGAGGTGTTGAGAAGCATGCGGAGTAAAACAAAAGGCACGAAATGAAAATTCGAGGGGATTTTTGACATTTCTCTTTGTGTTTTTGTACTCTCAGCACTAAGAGTGTATACAAATGTCAAAAAGTCATGAAGAAAAAAGTCTTAATGTAAATGTGCTTGACTTTTCGTAGGGGATTTAAAAGAAAATTGTCGAAAGAAGGCAGGCTTAAAAGGCATGATGTGAATAGGCACTTAGCGCGTTTTCAGTAGGGTATAAAGTTACGAGTCAATCAGAGAACACGTTGTGTGACGTCAAAGTTACTACATCTGCAGATTTTGTTTGGGTTTGTGTAACGCGTTTTCTGCTGTCAAAACAAAAAAAAAGTGCACGAATACAAAATTACATTCGTCGGCGGAAAAAGTTACAAATTTTATAAAAAATAAATAAAATAAAATTATTATTTCCGCAAAAAAGTGAGTGTTGCTAAAAATAGTATGTTTTTATTTGTTTTTTTTATTATTGTAAGTGGCAATTACAGCATAAAGTTGACAACAGCCGTGCAGTTATTATTTTTGGAAATTCATTTTCTTTTCTTGCAAGATAATAGCTCATTTTATGCTATTTCATTATTTGTACATGTGTATAAAGTTAAAGATTTCTTTTTTAAATAAAAAATTTTTATTTACATAAATACATCCATCTTGCCGTCAAAAAGGGTTACCTTTTTTAATGACAAAAATAAAAATAACATAAAGGTCGGGGCACAATGAATCCGTCATGCGTTAAACTTTGCCTTTTTCAACTGACAGCTAAGTTGAAACACATGGTTTCTTATGAATCGACCTAGCTGTTCAAATGCTTCCGTCAACAAAGTACTCATTGTGCCAACCTTCTCCGTTAATGTCAGTTGAAAAAGGCGAAGTTTAACGTATGGTGGATTCATTGTGCCCCGACCTTTATGTTATTTTTATTTTTGTCATTAAAAAAGGTAACCCTTTTTGACGGCAAGATGGATGTATTTATGTAAATAAAAATTTTTTATTTAAAAAAGAAATCTTTAACTTTATACACATGTACAAATAATGAAATAGCATAAAATGAGCTATTATCTTGCAAGAAAAGAAAATGAATTTCCAAAAATAATAACTGCACGGCTGTTGTCAACTTTATGCTGTAATTGCCACTTACAATAATAAAAAAAACAAATAAAAACATACTATTTTTAGCAACACTCACTTTTTTGCGGAAATAATAATTTTATTTTATTTATTTTTTATAAAATTTGTAACTTTTTCCGCCGACGAATGTAATTTTGTATTCGTGCACTTTTTTTTTGTTTTGACAGCAGAAAACGCGTTACACAAACCCAAACAAATTGTCACTTGTTACGTTTTTTACACAAATAAAATGACATTCGCGTTATACAACCGCAAACTTGATAAACGTCAGGTTTTATACGCGTATTTTAGACATATTGGGTTCTATAAACATGCTGTAAGAAAGAAATACAAACACTTTCTACATGACTAGGATTAATAAAATAGAGCTGGAGTGAAGAACAATCATTTTTATTTGTTTTCAATAAACTTTCTTTATTTATTTATACATTATTTTTTGTTTTTTCTTCTTTGATTTGACAAATAGTGACATATTTTCTTTGTGAATGATAACAGTAATTATGTATGTTGAACAGTAGTTTTGTTTAAAGTTTTATAAACAAATTAGAACACAGTGATTTTAATTTTTGTTTTATTTTTAAAAGTTGATTCCAATAAGATACTATTTGTTGATTTACAATCTTTGGTATAACATTCTTTATTTATTCAATACAACTATTCAATTGCTATAAAGTAGTGGAACTGGACGTATGTATGTAAAGTCTTTATAAAAAAATTCATGTATATTTTCCTAATATTGAGATAGCGTTCATAGGCATAGAAAATAATGTTTTAAAATGTGAGAAATGTTTTGAATGAAACTTTTGGAATTTAATTTTAATTTGTTCCATTAACGATAAAAGTTGATTTGGATAAATATGTCTAGTTAGGCCTATAATGTTGTTGCTTTTATTTTTTATAGGTGATAATGACCTAAGCTAAATAATGGTTATTTTCCATTACCTGCCATACATGTGGGTGTATTAGTAAAAATTTAAATTAAATATAAGAAATTTCCATTAACTGGTGTTACCCTATAAGAAGTACTTGAATATAAATAAACAACGAAGTTTTCACTTATCAAAAATAGGCGTATCGAAAATTCTCGAAATCTTTGCAGAAAGGCATTTGATTTTCTGTGCTTCTTCTCCAATTTGTGAAACCAAGTTTTGAGATGTGTTCCTCTACTTGATCCTTACATCTTAGTTTTGGTCTTCCCGTTCTGCGTGAACCATCACCATTACCTGGATTCAGTAACTTATTGCGAACCGAAAATCGTAATATTTATCGATTGGGAGCCCCTGTGGCTGAGTGGTAGCGATGCTAGCCTCTCAGTCCAGAGGTCGTGGGTTCGATTCCCGCCATAGACTCTGGGTATTTTCCGCTGACAAGCTAATCGCTTTGCGCGTTCTGTTGTGTTTGTTAAAAAAAATGTCTGGCTTATTAATTAATTAATTGATATGTTTATTCGTAAGGATAATGTGATTCTGAAATTTCTTTTTTACGATAGTAAACATCTGTGTTTTATTTGCCACTTAATGGTATATCATGCGGCATCCCTGCATACAAAATGCCAAAATAAGCGAATAGTACAAATAAGAATTAAAGAAACACTAAATGAATTTGAGTTTCTTATTTATGTTTTCTTACTTCAACCGATGGCAAATATCGTTATAATATCTTACTGAATAGCAAATTCGATAAAATTTCATATTTATTAATTATAGATATAAGATTATCGTAATAAAAGTTACTGAATCCAGGTACAGGTTCGCATTCTAGTTACTTTAGGTAGAGCATCTTCGAAGAATATACGAGTATATTCTCCCTAAATTCAGAATGGTCAATAAATAGAAAGAGTCACTAGATTTGTCTATCTCGGATGTGTGCTCCATGAGGATTGTGATTCTGACGCAGAAATAAAAAAAACGCATAGAAATGGCAAGAAAAACTGAGAAATCAACATTGGCATCTGGTTTCGCTTCATGAAATGCTACGTCTGGTCGGTAATATTGTATGGTGTAGAGGCATGAACTTTAAAAATCAACACTATGAATAAAATAGAAGCGTTTGAAATGTGGTGCCTCCGAAGACTACTAAAAATATCGTGGGTAGATAGTGTCTAACTGTGAAGTTCTAAGAAGAATGGGATGTGACCGTGAACTACTTCTCACTATTATACGAAGGAAAACTGCCTACTTTGGTCATATTATAGGAGAGAGCAAATAAATAGAGGGCAGACGAGGAATTGGCCAAAAACAAATGTCATGGCTGCGTAACATAAGAAATTGGACGGGCTTGAGAACTATAGGCGAATTAATTCATACAGCAAGACAACGAGATAAATTTCGAGATATTGCTAATAACTTAAACTAATAATGATATTTAATAGCTAATTTATGTATTATATGCATGTGATCACTTATATCCAGTAGTGGATTTGTAATAAAATAAGAAGAAGAAGAAATTTTACGATCCCAGCCACCATTAATAGCAATACCACTCAGCTTTCTGATGTCTGGTCACTGAAATCTACCGGCTTCAACGGATACTAATCCCAATGTAACATCAGAGCCGAAGTAAGCCCTGCATTAAATGGAACTGACACAAGACTAGTCACGTGATCTGTCCCCAAGTGATAATGACTTTCCACCGGCACGATTTATACAAATCATGATGATTTGTGCAAATCATGTTAATTTCTACATGATTTATCATACATTTTTCATATGGATAAATCACCTCAAAGTGGTTGATTTATTTTAAATAATGTCGAAAATACTATTTTTCGAACTCGATTTATGTATGCAACCCTGCGTTGCTTTTAAAATTACAAACTCCATCCCTGGGTCATCCATTAATAGTGATTGACAATTTAAAAAAAATGACATTAAGGAATATTTAATAAATTTTAAATGTAAACCACATGTGAATAAAATTCACATTACAGCTGCTGCGCCCACCTTATAAGGCATAAATTGAGTACGAAAATTCGAACAACAAGTCACTCACAAGATCGGTGGAAACACTTTGAAGTGATTTACTTAAACCTACTTGATTTAAAGTCGGTGAAAACATGTTATAACACTTCCTATGAAGTGCACCAGTCAGTTTTACTTGGGAATGGCCTAGGGTTGGGGTTAATTGATACTTTATATGCTTTGTGTGATTTGACAACGAACTATTCCATAGGACCTACTTGGTGTAGAATAATATATTTTATATATAAACGTCATTCCGACATTTAACTGTAACAATGAACACTTATACATATGCATAAGATTTTATTTTTAATCAGAAATTTTTTTGATATTCGAACCGACAACCTCCTGCATGACAGGCTTGTGCACTACCCACTCGACCAGAGGGCCACTCATATTTCAAAACTATAAATATCAGTTAAGATTAAGTAAGTATCTAGGCATAGTTACGGGACTGGTTCCAGAGTCACATTGGAGGGAACAATTAACATTATATTTATACTATTTGATAGGTCCTGCATTCAGGGAAATAACTAATAGAATGGCTACTAAACACAATTTGCTTTAAAGAAAGTGCAAAAAAGCCGAGTTGTAAAATAATGAATGCCCCTATTACGGTTTACAACTCAACTAAGTCCTATTTCACACACGTCAGGTTTACCTGAGAAGTTTTTGTTCAATTTTCTTTTGAACCTGTATTTGCGTTCATACACACCGTCAAGCTTGTTTCATCAATTTGCGTTGTCGTAGAGTATTACGAATGACAAAACAAAACGAAAAAGCAAACTTGACTGGTACGGTCAAGTCTGACCCCTCTCCATTCTCTTTTCTTCTCTCTCCAAAAAACTCAAGACTTGACCTGACGTGTGTGACAGGGGACTAAGTTTAGTTGTAACTGTAACAACTTAACTGTTTTTTGATATTCTGTATTACAACTAATTTTAGTTATATTCGAAACAATGCTCGAAAAGAAAAGATTCTTATCTATGCTATGTTTTTTAAAACCATAGTAGCCATCACAAAATATTTTAAATATTTTTAGTTTTGGCCTTGTATTATTTTTTTAGATTTCATGTTTTATGACCATGGCAACAATATTTGTTGATAAATGGGATTAGTTGGCATCTGGAATAATGAAGCAAAACTAATACAACATCCGAAATAAAAACCAAAATACAACTAATAAAAAGTAGTTGTCTCATGCTGAAAAAAGTTGTAATACGTAATAAAAATTTTTAAACTTGAACTCAACTATTAATTTAGTTGTAAATCATAATAGGGCCCGAAGTTTTCCTCTATATATTCCTTCACCACGTGTCTTCTCTATCACTATCCCTTTCCTAAACGAAATAACACCTAATAGTAGTAGTCAACCTGTTTTGGTTACTTTTAACAAAAATTGGTTACTTTTTTTCTCAATGTGTACTTTTTCCCCATTTTGGGGAAAATAATTATAACCATTTTATATGGTATATTGAATTTGTATATAACTAACTATCGTGCTAAACTACCACTTGGTTGAATAAACTTTCTTGGCTAAAAACAAATAAGGATGTGTTTTCCAAATTTAGCAAACAGTAAAGAAGAAGAAATTGTATCCGAATAGAAATAGAAATTGCTCATTGGTTTTGCTTCTTCGACTTTTTGCGACTTGCAAAAGTATATATACTGCTTCTGCTTTTACTTGCGATACTAACCAAAAGCAAAAGTAAATCAAATTCAATCTTTTTAAATCGTCGACTGTTGGAAGTGCTGCGCAATTGTTCATAAATCGTTTCCTGATTTTGCTTTGTATTTTGTACAACGGAAAGCAGAGTAAAGTGAAATTTAATGAAAATCGTTACAGTTTTTAAACACTGCATCTATTAAATAAAGGATGTTTTTTTAGAGTGTCACAACTTCGAGTTGGCATTACTGCTTTATTTGAGCACAGCTGATAGTTGCTTTTTGTTTAGTTTGCTTTAAAATTTCATTATGAATCGATTTACACCAGAGCAACGTGTGCAAATTGTAGAAATTTTTAATCAAAATAATTGTTCTATTGGTCAAACTCATCGTGCACTTCTTCCATTTTCTGATTAAGCCCAATTCTGGTTAAATGTTTACGTAAATAAGGAGAATTCACAAGCTTCTGTCGAAACACCATTACATCCACAGAAAATTACTGTTTGGTGCGCTTTATGGGCTGGCGGAGTAATTCGCCCATATGTCTGCAAAAAACGATGATGATCAGAATGTTACTGTCAATGGTGAACGGCGTAGGAATATGATTCGAAACTTTTTCGTACCTCAATTACGTGGCATTAATCTGGTTGATATGTGGTTCCAACAGGATAGAGCCACATGCCACACAGCGGGAGCTATAATTGATTTACTCAAAGAAACGTAATGGGCCAAATAATTGGGCACTAATATCGTTGATTTAACGGCATTGGATTATTTTCATTGAGGTTATGTTAAGTCACTTATCTACGTCGATAAACCACAAACAATTGAACACCTGAAAATCAACATTCGAAGAGTTATCGGCGAAATATAGCCGCAAATGCTACACAAAGTTGTTGGTGTTGCAGATTGCGTCTTCTACGCGCCAGCCGTTGCGGGCACATGATTATTATATTAAATATATTAAAATATATTTCCTTCCTTTATTTAGATTTAAACATGTGTCTATAAAAAACACCCTTGACATTAAAAATTTTGGTTACTTTTTGTCGCCTTTGGTTAAATATTTTTCATATTTTGGTTGTGGCAACGCTTGTAGTCGTACTGATTCACTGCCGGAGTGTTAAGGTAGAATTTGTAAAATCGTTTCGTGAAGTTGCGTGTCAGCTGACAAAAGCCGTACCATATGCAATGCATGTTACTAGTTATAAAATATGTAGTGGTAGCACTGCTGACGTAGAAATCTACAGAAAACAGATTTTTCTGTAGCGAATGTCAAAAAAAGCCGCATTCAAGGCCAGACAAAAAAATGTGCTGTGCAAACTGTTACATTTTCTATAATTTGTACACAAAGCTGAACGATACGGCAAGCTGTAAAGTAGAACGATACGATTTTACTAATTCTACCTTTACCTCTCTCTCTCTCTCAAAAAAAAAATAAAGTAGCAGAGAGTGATTTTTGTCTGTCGAGAAGTCGCTTTGTTTTTACACTAGAGTTGTGTCGTTCCGGAATGACCTAGTTCCATTGAACAATTCACTAAACGGAACTGTTCGGACTTTTTTTTGCGACAAAGTTAATGGTTCATCAAGACAGCATTTAACACAACAATCCTTCACTTATTTCTGATACAAGGTTGATATTTTTGTGTAAAGATTGACTATTAACTAATTATATAATGAATTATATTTTTTAATAAATTTATAAGCGCTAATATATAATTGGGTTTTTATTTATAATTAAAACAATGATTTGCTCAACACGAAGATATACATTTGTAAGGAAAATGAATTCCCTTATTAAAGGTGTGTCATGTACAGAAAAGAATGCACATATTTAGATTTCTGACTCACATTGTAATAGACAAAGTATATTCCCAGCTAGCATTTGGGTGATCATTTTTGGCAGAAATATCTTATATGATTCTCTACAGATCGCTTTTGATGATTAAAAAGTGATTTATCACTTGGGCGATTGAAAGAGGATTCACTTATGATTCATCTATATGATCAAATAATGATTTCTTGAAAATAGAGAAACATCATGCAAACCGCAAAAAGGTGATTTAAATGATTTAATATGAAAATTGCTCAAAAATAATCAGCAAATCGTATCATAACTGATTCTTTGGTATGATTCATCTGTAGGGTACCATTTTCTCACAACGGGAGTATCATTTATGATCGAAAAATGAGCTCATATACGGTTATTTTTCCCGTCAAGCTGATTCGGAAACGATTGGATTATGATACAAAATGCTACCTGGGTTTATATCACTGGTGGGCACTGTCAATGTAGTGGTAAATTTTTTAAGTGTTGAGATTGCGAGCTACCCACCAAACACAAAGTCAAGCGTTTGAAAGATAATGGTGCATTATATATTTATACATAAATAGACATATTTTCTGTCTTGAAAAAAAAAAACGTTGATTAAGTAAAATTATTAATTGCAAATAAAACTTTTTCTAAATAAACAGTGAAATAAAAAAAAATTAAAAAAGATAGGACAATAATTTATCATGTTTTCCATTCAAAAAAAAAAATAAATAAATAAAAGAATGGTTGCTTGGTTGAGCACAAAGGTGCAAATTCACCAAATAAAATTATGTGGTTGGATGTATCAAACTTAATAAGCTTTGATATTTGTCGGCATGGAAGATCATTTTCATATGGGAAACACATTGAAAATATTTTTGATTTTTATTTAAAAGGTTTTCCCTTTCCTTACCATTAAACTTATTCATATTACTATGAAAAGCATCATAATGTCTTTTAATGACATATTCCTTTTTTTCCTTAAGCTTTGATAACATAAAAGGCATTGTATGTTACCAAATGCATTATTTATAACAAAATATTTTTCGCATATCATCATCAATTTGAAATGAAACACGTATGTTTGCTGGACAAATATTTTTGAAAAAAAATATAAAAAAATATGTAAGCATCCGCCTGATGTGCATTCATCGCTGTCTCATCGACGACTAAATTAAAGAGGGTAAGAATACGTGTGAATGTTCTCTTCACAATTGTGCCAAGAAACGCCCGAGTCTGATTTAAGGTAGAGGTCCATAGCTCGCTTTATGCGCGTTACGCTTTCTATGCAATTTTCCAAAAAGTAGAATCAATGCAATAGTATGTGACAAGTTACATTGCAAAAAACGCAGAACGCGTAGGCGCGTTCAAAGCGAAAAGTAGGTCTACTTTCTACTTTTGTACGCGTTACAAGCACCATGAAAGAAAGTCAGCTGTTTTTGAAAGCTAAAGACGTTAAATAATACTTTGTTTCTTACGTTATCGATAAATATTATTTTGCCGTGGATAATTAATTTTAATTATCCACGGCAAAATTGATTAAAATTAATTAATTTTAATTAATTTTGCGTAAATAATAACTAATGCAAAACTGTTTTATTCACTCATGTATTTATTAAGTTAAATAATTCCATACATAACTAATATACAATTTTATAGAATCCAACATGATTGTAAAAAAGTTTAAATCAATAAATACTTGTCTGAATCAAACAGTTTTTCATTAATAATTAGTTGGTTACGCTTTTTTGGGCAAATGCAGATGTAAACTCAGCCTTACATTAAAGTCAAGAACAGCCGACAATTTGCTGGAATAGCCCTGGCCGAGTTCTTCTCAAGACTATCATTTAAAATGCTGAATAAATAGTCAAAGACGTCTGCAGACATTCTTGTCGCGGTTCGGAATTGCTCAGGGTCAGAAGTTTAAATTTTTTTAAATGTGGTTCAAAAAACCCACTTAAATTTTGTTCTAAATACAACGGCCGCATCCAAAACCTTTTCTTTTTTTGAAATTGTACATAGGCATTTTTTGCACATAAAATTAAATATACAAACCCGACTAACTCCACAAATTCTTTTAAAAACTTGATTTCACTCTCCATTTTTTCTTTATAAGTATTTATAAACAAACGCACACAGCTGATCAAAACAAAAATAAAATGGCGCATGAAAAGCAGTGCATGTAACTCAACGCGAACAAAGTATAGAATGAAACAAGAGGATGAAACGCGTGTAAAGCATAACGCACAAAAAGCGAGCTATGGACCTCTACCTTTATATAAAGTATATGCAGGTCTACAACAACTAAGAAAATACAAAAACAACATGAGTTTTGTTTGTGTAAAAATAATGGATGAATGCCAAAAAACAGATGATTACAACCAGACCTGGGCAACTTGCATTACTTTTCATAAACACTGATTGAAAAACAAAAATTTTTGTGAAAATTTAAATTGTATAATTGTAGTGCACCTTTTTTTGCACTAAAATAAAATCTCTTAAAAGTAATGGATTAATATTGCATTAGCAGCTAATCGTATGTCGTAAAATGCACTTATTTTGTATTGCCACTAAGCACATCATGAAGTAATGCAATGTTATTGCAATATCACATATTGTACATAGTAAAATTATATAAAACGTAATCATATTTTTATCAGATAGCACAAATAAAAAATACAGCAAAGGAACATTGAAGGCACCTGCATAAGTACGTGCATACAAATGAAAGATCAGAACGTAGGTTTTCGTTTATTTTATTGTAAAGTTATATCTTAAAAAATGGTGATTTCTCTTGAAAAACTATAAAAATGGTAGTGATATGATTTTTGCCTTAAGTGGCGATATGTACATAGAAAAAAGCTTACATACCCAGCAAAAAATTTCAAAAAAGGTAATCGGGTTTGGAATTGAGCATTTTTGGTTGAAGCTGTTCCTTACTGGATTACCAACTTAATGATTTTAACAAGGCGTGAGACTAAAATAATCGATTCTTGGGAAGTACTTACTTTTTTTATTTGGCAACTTGTCCACGTAATCTATTTAATCTAAAAAAATTATTTTCCTCATTTAGCAACTTGTATATAATTTTTTTAGATTTTAGGTAATGTGTTTTGTAAGCGAGTAATGAAATTTGGTAATCAGAAAAGTAAGTCATTATATGAGAAGTAGTTCTGTTGGTAATGTGTAATTTTTTGCTGGGTAGTTATGTATGTACACATTTACGTTCTATTTTTCGCCATGTGATTTGGTGCTAGCACAATATTAATGTATTACTTTGAAGAGATTTTAGTTTAATGATAAAAATTAGCACTATAATTATCAAAGTTAGTGCTAATATAATAAATTCGCATTTGTATTGATTTCGTTTAGTGTGAGAAAATGGTCAATGCTTTTTTGCTTATTTAATGCAAGTCCCAGATCTGCATACAACAAAAAGGAAATGTATGGAAATACAAAACCAAAGTAAATTTATTAAATGATAAGCCTTTATTACGTGAACTAAGTATGTATAATAAAAGCTACATATTTATTTTAATAATTAAATATAATTATTGTTAAATGTTTTGTAACACCTTTTTTAAGTAAAAATTTATTTAAAGTTTTTCACTACACACAATTGTGTATAACAAAGCAAAGCAAAACAAAATGGCGTACGAAAATTGTAAACAACTTTTGACATTCATGCATTCACACTATACGAGAAAAAAATTAATCACCTGAGTACTTGCATATACCTTATATAAATTTACTTTGGTAATAGAAGAAGAGATGTTATGTTAAATTTGTTAAGTCATAATTAAATGAATTTGATAAAGTACAGTTGTGAAAAAAGATATGTATATTGGTTAGGAAGGAGTTTACACTGAAATAATAAACTTTAAATGTCATTTCTTTGTTTACAGGTAAATTCCCAATTAATTATAGAATAAGAAACAACTAATTAATGTAAAAATTTAGTAATAAAAAAAATTATTAAAAACTTTATTTACAGAGAAACTCAGTTTTGTTTATTTAATTGGCAATTGCTTCCTGCTAAAATAAACCACATTATACATATAAGCAAACAGCAATTCTTACACGTCAAAATACATGCCGTGCATTTCTTGACACTTTTTAGGAGCGAAAGAGAAGTTCTCTCGTTCATTCACTGTTCAAAATAAAAAAGGAACGATGAACAAAATGAACGACCTAGTTCCATTAATATTTCAAATCGTTCCGAACGATTTCCAAAAAGGAACGATTTTGCCCAACTCTATTTTACACTATCTACTTAGTTCAAAGCAGGATATCTTTGTAAGTATGGAGGATTGCTGCCGGGCAGCATTGTTGGAATATTTAATTGTGAACCAAGTTGAAAGAAAGTAGGAGGTTATATTTAATGAAAAGAAAATAAATTGAGAATACGAGTATAAGGAATTTAAACTAACATAGGTTGGGGCGGGGATGGTGGAGGGGAAGATGGCCGGGCCGGGGTTTTAGCGGGTGGAAGTTCAAATCTTACTAAATTAATTTTATTTTTTATTATTAATTTATGTATGTATTTAGTTGTTATTTGTGTTTTAGGGATTTGTTTTATTTATTTATTTGATGTATGTATATAAAACTATGTGCATATATATATAGATGTGTGTTGTGTTCTATATATGTATGTATATTTATGTTGTACGGTAGTTTTAGTGATAATAAACTGTCTATATGTATGTATTTAGTTGTTATTTGTGTTTTAGGGATTTGTTTTATTTATTTATTTGATGTATGTATATAAAACTATGTGCATATATATATAGATGTGTGTTGTGTTCTATATATGTATGTATGTATATTTATGTTGTACGGTAGTTTTAGTGATAATAAACTGTCTATATGTATGTATTTAGTTGTTATTTGTGTTTTAGGGATTTGTTTTATTTATTTATTTGATGTATGTATATAAAACTATGTGCATATATATATAGATGTGTGTTGTGTTCTATATATGTATGTATGTATATTTATGTTGTACGGTAGTTTTAGTGATAATAAACTGTCTATATGTATGTATTTAGTTGTTATTTGTGTTTTAGGGATTTGTTTTATTTATTTATTTGATTCATTTTCTGTTTTTCCGTTTTTTTTCTATTTTCTATTTATTTCTATTTAGGTTAGCACGAAGTTATATCACTCTACCTAAGTATGTTTAACTATTCTTGCTTATCTGTTACGATCATCACATTAATTATTTTTACTTATTCGATGTACCGTCGGTAGATACATGTAAAGGCCGTTTCACATTATAATACAATTATTAATACTTTTGTGGAAAATGCAACTCTGACATGTTGATTTGTTATTGTCTTTTGAAATTTTTGAAACAGAAATTAGATTAGGAATGCATTTTCGTCAAAAGTATTAATACTTGCATTATAGTGTGAAACGGCCTTAAGTATTATTGTAGGGGCTATTATGTTACGTTGTTTTTGCTTTCTACATTTGATTTTACTTTCCAGCATTATGAACTGTGATTGCGAAGTGAACATATTTTTGTCACGTGACCATTATGATTTAAGTGAGACATTTTAAATTTTTAATTGAACTATAGCGAATTTTAATCAGAAATAATTTCTTAATCGGGCTTAAGTTCAGTAATTTCAATTCTTATTAAATGAAATGTTCTTATTAATTAATGTGAGTTTCTAAAGAAGAGAATAATTAAACTAGACTTTATTAGTTAGGGGAAATACTTGGCAACCATAGTTCATAATGCTGGAAAGTGAAATCAAAAACAATGTAACATAATGCCACCAAAGTAAATTTATATAAACTATATGTGTAGTGTGAATGCATGAATGTCAAAAGTAGTTTACAATTTTCGTACGCCATTTTGTTTTGTTTTGCTTTGTTATACACAATTGTGTATAGTGAAAACGTATGTGAAAGTTTAAATAAATGTTTGCTTAAAAAAGATGTTACAAAACATTTAAAAACAATTATATTTGTCTATCCATACATTCCCTTTCTGTTGTATGCAGATCTGGGACTATTGCATTAAATAAGCAAATGAAAATGACTGCAAATGCAAATGTAATGAACATTAGCACTTACTTTGATAATTATATTGCAATTTTTTTTTGAATTTAAATAAAATCTCTTCAAAGTAATGCATGAATACTGCAATTTAGTGCACTATTTTTTGCACTTCAGTAAAATATCCTCAAAGTAATGCATTAATATTGCACTAGCACCAATTCACAAATGCACTAATTTTGCATTATCACTACACGTTGCGTTATCACTGAAACATATAATGCAAAATAGAACGTAAATATGTAAGATATAACTTTACAATATAATAAACGAAAAACTAAGTTCCGATCCTTCATTTACTTATATGTACGTACTTACATATACAGGTGCCTTCAATGTGAACTTTACTGTATTTTTAATTTTTTTATTTGTACTATCTGATAAAAATATGATCACGTTTTATATAATTTTACTGTGTACAATATGTGATATTGCAAAAATATTGATTTACTTTATGATATGCTTAGTGGCAATACAAAGTTATTGCATTTTTTACCATGCGATTAGCTGCCAATGCAATATTAATCCATTACTTTTAGGAGATTTTATTTTAGTGCAAAAAATAGTGCAATACAAGCATCAAATTTAAATTTTCACTAAAATTTTTGTTTTTCAATCAGTGTTTATGAAAAGTAATGCAAGTTGCCTAGGTCTGGTTGTATTCATCTGTTTTTGACATTCATTGGATAAAATATCATATGTAATTATTATGGAATTACATCTACATAAGTATGTATATTCACCCCTATTCTGCGTTTCGTTTCGATTCGAATCGAAATTTTCTCCGTTTGGCAACTTTGGTATTCTGCTTTCAGTTCTTCTATTGCATGTATTCTGCACTACGTTTTTGTAAGTTTGTTCACCGCTATTCTGCGTTTCAATTCTACATTTTCTCCGTTTGTCAACTTTGGTATTCTGCGTTTAGTTCTTCGATTTCTCCAAGGCGCATTAATTAGGTGGCAGCACTACACCAGGTGACTAATGTCATTATACCAAGCCAAATGTCAAATTTGGATTGTGTAGGTATAAGCCTAAAAACATGCTTTTATTTGTGTATCCATAAACACCTAACGAATACTCAGTTTTGTATGGTGTTTGACATTTCTTATAATAAACATACAATCTGGCGATGCTACCCTATTTTGAAAAGTAAGATGGTAATTTATAGCAACAAAGTACATTTGGTTATTGGTGTTGTAATATTTGTTGTAGAATTGCGGGTACCTGATTGATGTGCCTTGGATTTCTCTTTCGATCGCAACTACGTTTCTGTAAGTTGTTATTTTAGTGACGGAGTGTCTTTCGATTTATGTATGTTTGTTTTGCTTCAAAAAGTGATTAACTAAAAAAAAATAATGTAAGTATTAAATTCAAAAGAAGGTTTAATTAGTGAAGTACACAATTTGTTTTGTTTTTCTATTGAAATGTGATTTTTTTAAATTTATTACCGGTAGAAAGCAACAACACCCGAGCAGTATGAGAAGTTGCCAAATTTAATGGCAACGAAGGACGACATTATCACGGCAATTATGAATAAAACTCCCAGGGAAATTTCTCCCTTTTCCAATTAGAAATTTTTGTTTTCCCTATCACTTGCCATTAGTTGGAATTGTTCCCTGGGAAAAATTTCCCTGGGAGTTTTATTCATAATTGCCCTGTATGTATCTGCGGAAACAAAGAAACTTTATTTTTGTAACACACAATGTAAAAAAATTAAAATATCACCTCCGGAGCGACAGGATTCTTAATACTGGATAATTTTGGCCACGAATACTTCTTGTTTATCTTCTTGCTTTTTTTTGGTCTTTCAGTACTTATCTTTAGGTATGATCCCCTACTTTTTGGGCAAATTTCGGTAAAATGAGAAAAAGCTATACAGGGCAATTATGAATAAAACTCCCAGGGAAATTTCTCCCTTTTCCAATTAGAATTTTTTGTTTTCCCTATCACTTGCCATTAGTTGGAATTGTTCCCTGGGAAAAATTTCCCTGGGAGTTTTATTCATAATTGCCCTGATAATTTCTCTTACGTGCCTTTTCACAATGTATGGTTAAGAGTTAACGTGAACCTTAACTGCAAGTTCTTGATACAAAACTTGCCGTTAAAGTCTCTGTTATCTTTTAACCATACATTGTGAAAAGGTACGTTAATAATACAAAAAATGTACAAAGGTACGGGAACAAGGAAAACCAAAAATGTTACCAAAAGCCAAAGCACAAGTAAATACATACTTATGTACATACACAGGAATGCGTTTACTTCCAGGCTACCCAGAGAAGCGCCAGAGTGCCGAACATCAATCGGCTTTTTATACAAATGAATACACATACGCTTATACATTACGCTCTTGTTTATCTCGGTGAATAGCTCTGGCTTACTTGCATGCTATTGCATATCCAGAATGTTTTGTTTCTTAATTTTGTACAAAAACTCATAAAACTTAGTTCACCACTAGTTTATAAACCTTTTTGATACAACTTTTCAATGTTTTTATTGTTTAGGACAATTTAATATTACTTTGTTATTGGTTATTTTTCAAACAGCTGATTGTTTTTCGGCTTGTCCAAACTAGCCCAAAGAAAAATGACGGGCTGTTCCGTGCAAGAAGAAGAAGAACATTACTCTCTCAAAAGCTTCCTTATTTGCCCAAACTTTTTGTACGGGAACAGTTTTCGGTAAAATTGGGATCCCGCAGGCTCTCAATGGTGGAGTACGAGATCAAACTTTTTATTTAACAAAAATATTTAATAAAATTTTCCACAATATTTAATATTATTATTTGTCAAATCACTCTTTTTTGCACCAAATTTAACTTTTTGCGAAATTGCTTAACGGGTGAACCGTTTCATAGCAAAGCAGCAGGTTTAAACAACATTCTCTTATTATTTTTCTTTCGATGCAGTTTTTTTTTGGCAGAATACCTCTTTTCGATCCGTGCGTAACTGAATGCGGGAACGTAATCGAAACGCAGAATAGGGATGATTAGTAATAATAACATTCTAATCATTTTTAATTTAAGCATGAAGCGCATGTATTGAGATTCGAGTTTGCTGCATTAGGAGTCATTTTAATTCTTGTTACTTGATGAATAAGTTACTCGTTTGTTGCACTCATAGCTATACAAACAAATTACGCTGTTATACCAAAATTATCCAATTAAAACAGTTTAGTTAATGCAACCAACGCTTTCGCGAAAATTGAGTTTGTTGCGAAATCCGAGTAAAAAGTTTATATGCCTGTTTTCCAATAAAAACCTTATTTTAAACCAAATAAAAGGTTTATTAAGGAAATTTAAAATAAATGCATTTATTTTATAATTAAAATAAGGAATAAAAACAAATATATAATTAAAATAAATAAAAAATACGCATCCTAATGTGTGTAAAGTTGTATTGATGGTTTTTATCAATTCATGTCTTTAATAGTATGTTTACACGAAACATGCTTCGCTCTCTATTCATGCTTCACACCCCAATCATGACCGAATCAACTTGCTTCACCATAGGGATGGGCAAATGAAAAAAATGTATAGATATATATCGTATCGATATTTATTTTTTGAAAACATCGATATTTCGATATATCGATACTTTTTGCCTACATTTTCATTACAGACTTTTGGGGAGTTATTTCATATGAAATAAATCCCCAAAATAAAAATGAAATTAGTCCAAAAAAAAAGAAATAACACGTAATTCACACGTTGATTTTTCAATGATTTTTTGAAACACGATTTTAAGAGTTTGGTATAGAAACGGTATAGAAAACCAAAGGGGGTAGAAAAAAAATCACATTTTCCGTTTTCCGAGATTTTTTTAAATTTTTGTTTACACATATTTTAATTTTTGGTATGTTGCTTTATTTTATTTTTTCATTCAATGTGACAACAGCTTTTTATAATACAAATCAGTTTTGCCAGAAGTAGGTGGAAATCACTACATGCAGGTATTTATAGGAGTGTAGGTAATATCGGACAAATATTTTATTTTGGTCAAAACGTTTCTTTATTTATAAGTATTAATAATGCTTTGACAAAACGTAGGTATTTTTTGTATTCAGATTACATTTTTTGTGTATAAATACAAAAAGAACCATACTTAAAATATATTTTGTCTCATAAACCGTTTCAAAATTTGTTTTTGCTCGACAGACTTTTATCTAATGGCAGGCACCTCAGGAAATAGAAAATGGGCATTAATTAAACAATGATTTAATAATTAAAGACATTACACTTACATATATCTATCTGACTTAAATCTTAATAAACTCCATTAGTGGAGAAATCTCAAATGCAGCTGTATGTTAAATTTGTATCATATACAAGATATTTTCTGAAAATCTGTAGATAAGTATTCATTAATTTCGAATGCAGAAGTAGCCACTTTAAACAATGTAATACCCAAGAATTACATATGTATGTCAAAATAAGGCCTTAAATTTTTTTAATTGATCTTTTTTTAAATTAAAATTAATAAAATTTGTAGATTTCCGTATGGGAAAATTTTTTTGACATGTAGGGAAAATGTATTTTTTTAAATCTACTGGCAACACTGATACCATTTTTGAAGGCAAAACAATTAAACCTAGAGACATGGAAAAAATTATCGCACGAATGTGAAATGTTTTTGGAAGCAATTTTTAAAGAGAATTGAAAATAAAACAAGATTTTTAAATCCTCGTATGAATTGGGCCTAACTAAGTCCGCAAAAAACGTTGTTGTTGTTGCTTTCTGAACATTTTTTTTTGGGGGACTTATTTCATATTTTTTTTTGGAGACTTATTTCATGGGGAGTTATTTTATGCCGCCTAAACAACACTGCTGGCAAGACAAACAACTGAAACAAATGTCTTGCCAACAGTGATGTTTATAGTATGTTTCCACCGACTATACATCAAGTAGGTTCAAGTAAATCACTTCATAGTGTTTCCACCGAGCTTGTGAGTGATTTGTTGTTCGAATTTTCGTACTCAATTTATGCACGTGCCTTATAAGGTGGGCGCAGCAGCTGTAATGTGAATTCTATTCACATGTGGTTGACATTTAAAATTGATTAAATATTCCTTAATGTAATTTTTTCGAAATTGTCAATCACCATTAATGGATGAGCCAGGGATGGAGTTTGTAATTTTAGAAGCAACGCAGGATTGCATACATAAATCGAGTTCGAAGAATAGTATTTCGACATTATTTAAAATAAATCAACTACTTTGAGGTGATTTATCCATATGCAAAATGTATGGCAAATCACGTAGAAATTAACATGATTTGCACAAATCATCATGATTTTTATAAAAAATGCCGGAAACATACTATTAGCGTTTGTTTTAGAATATTTCGCTGTAGTAAAGCATTTGAAAGATCTCTCATGTCTTGGAAGGTCTTATAAATGGTCTTGTGCAGGACTTTATTATGTATGTATATTTCTGGTCACTCCATATATGAATGTGATCTTTGGTAGCCTGTGCAATATAAACCTTTATTGATTCCAACACTCCCTGACAAAGATTTTGACAGCGTCTTTCCTTTCATTGCAAAAAAAAAAATTAAAACCTAATTGACAACTACAAGATTTCTACGCTCTAGTGTTAAAACACCTGCATTAGGGGGCCTTTTAATAAAGACCTGTTTCAATAAAACATATCGAGTAAAACTACTATATATATATTATACCATAAAAACACACTGAGAGAAAATACAGTGATGTGTCAAGTGTTATAAATTATGCATTATTTGGTTTTATATTGAAATCTAAGTTAATGTATAATAAATTCCATATGTTTGTTTCTTAAAAATTTTATTTAAAATTCTTTCTATAACTATTCAAAAAGTTGTTATTTCTTTTACTACGTAAATGGTCTTCCTACAATTCCATAAATTTCAACAATATTTTCAGTTTCAACATTTGAGTATATTTTCTAATTAATATTCTGTGCTTAGTTTTTTTCCTTTTTTCTCTTTTGATTTCTTCTTTTAATTTAATGTTTTGTTTTAATATAAACTTTAATCAAAGGTTCGTTTCTTTTTAATAGCTTGGATAATTGTTTTTTGTTTTTTTTTTTTATATAAAAATTCAATTCTATTTAAAGATTTTATCTTAGTTTTTCTTTGGTTTTAAAAATTCCTTATTTATTCGATTATATTGATTAAAAACGAAAATGCTGGCAATTCTAAGGTCTTTTATCAATAGCGGACTTGATAAATATTAGATTATTTTTTACCCTGTGAAACTGTTCCGATCTATTTTGTGTTTACTACACACTATTTATTTTATTTAATTAAATACGCTAACTAAAGTACTTAAGACCAGCTATCAGTAAAAATTTTTCGATAAACAATTCCGAGTCCAATACGGCAATGTGGGCAGCTCGTCCTATTAGTGTATTGGCCGTGTGAGGCAAAGCGTGATGCACATCATAGCGTGTCAGTGTTAATTCAGGACGTGCCAAAATGGGTGCTATTACATTATGTATCATTTCCCTTTAAAATATAAAATTTTATTATATCGATAAATTATTTTAAATTATTAAGGTTCAGGTCTCACCTATATATAATACCCAAATTGGAATTATCACGTATCGCTGCTTTACACAACTCCAGTCTAGCCGAATGTGCGGGTACGTAACGATCTTGGCTGGAACCACATAGTAGTATATTTTTGAAATGATGTAATGTGCTGCGCTGACTCAAGCGATAGAGGAAACTTTTGCGTAAATCGGTCGTATCCCGCATACATAGTTGTAACAGAGAACCTGATTTTTTCCATTTTTGCATAAACCACATGCCTGAAAGAAAATTTAATAAAAATTTGGAAATTAATTAATGTAAAACATCCGTGAACGTACAACTCTTCACGTAAAAACACCATTTTTGTATTATGACATACGTGAACGTACTGAAATCGCGTTCAGCTTACGCGATTGACAGATCGCTTAATTTGTTTTCGTACAGTTGTCGATATGAACACGGATGTGACGATTTGAGCCCAGTTAATAGTCTTTGAATGTTGTCTTCGAAATACATCTACATGTAACCTCGACTGACATACATATGTCTATGGAGTATGTTTGAATAGAAAAGTTAGACACATGATATACATTCACATTCTGACAAGTATAAGTATAATGAAGTTTCCGGTAAAATCGTGCTACCGTATTAATTTAATATTTCTTTGTAAAAATAAGAATGTAGCATTCATTGAGTTCTCTACATTATCTGGTGTTCGCAAACAGTGTCTAAGAGGCTGCAAAATCTGTGAAATAGACTTGCCAAAATTATCTGATCGGGTATTTAAGTAATTTTTTAGAAAAACATGTTACAATCAACAAGAAGCGAATTACATAGATTAAACAAGATGTAATATCAATCAATATTTGTTAAACTTAATGAAAATTCATTGCCAACTAATCAAAAGCATCAATCAAACTGGATAAAAATATAGTTAAAATACTTGTTTTAGGCAGAAAATTTAAAAAGATGCGCCAATTTATTACATAACCACTTTTTAAACTTCACAGATGTGTAGTCATGTACTATATCACTTTATGTATTCGAAACTTTTTTAAGATAACTACACATTTTTGTAAAAAAAATTATAGGCCAAGACTTATATTTTTTACGATAAGGGAACCTTTTTTTTTCTCTTAAAAAACAAACTTCAAAAATACTTCTTTTTTAAAAACAAAGAGAGAATGGAAATACCTTCTATATTTATATCAAGGTTAGTCATATGTCAGTAACTAAACCAAGGTACCAAGTATAGCTTGAAGGACAGAATCCCTGGCAACTAGCTGGAACCATGCTATACAACTTATTTGCAATTTAATATGTCAAAATTTCCAACTTACATACCAAGGCAGATTCATTTCCAGGTAGTATCAGGATTACAAAAACAATGAAAAAATACAACAATGAAAAAAACAACATGGGTTGTAGTTCATCAAAAACTTCAAAAATAGAATTTGTTTAACATAACAATAATAAAAATTATTCACATAACTTTGAAAATATTTCTCCCCGGCAGCTACCACTAACAACATTTGCAACGTTTAGCACTTCTCACAATTTTTTAATAGTTTTTTCATATTTATAAATTTGTTTTCACAGAATTTTTTTTAATAAAATATTTTTCATATTGAATTTTTTTAACATTTTCTTTTAATTTCTCTTTCGTAAAAAATTTTTGAAGTTTCCGATGAACTTTAATTTAAAAAAAAATAGCTCAGCTGAATTTCCGCTACTACCTTGTGAATGTGCTTTGTTACATACAATAATGTTTGCCTTCCAAATTACATGTTACACAGGATTCAGACGATGAAATTTATGACGTCTATTTTTCTTGATTCCGTTTTGAAGTTTCTACCAAAAATTATTTGCGTTCATACGATGATTATTTTTACATGTCTAATTTTTTTATATTGATTTTGATTTTTATTGATTTTATTAATTATACATACATTTAGATACCCTGTCGGAGAATGTGTGCTTGACTACAAAAATAGTTTACTTAGCCTGACTAAAAGCTAAGTGCAATGTCATCCAGAACAAACCCAAAACTAATTCTTAAGTTGAGTACGTAATCAAATTTGATGGGAGCGAACAAATTTATTCTCAGCTACTCTGAAACTCATTTCAGTTTTATATTAAAATTTTGCTGTCGTTATTTTAGATGATACCTTAGCCGAGTGGTAGCGCGTTGAGTACACAACGTGTGATGATACATGTTCGAACACCGGAAAAATTTATTTAATTTACTGACTACCAGGTGATTTAAAAAAGTCAACTTTAAGTTAGTTGAAAGTAGTGCAGAGTGAGACAATTGACTACTGCCTAGGACATCGCAATGTTAAAATAGTCAGTTGATTACATTGAAAGTAATACAAGTGTCAGTCAGTACTATTTGTGAAATAGTTTGCTTAAAGTTAACCGAATTTCCGACAGGGTACTTTATTAATAAAATTTTTCTTCGAAGAACACACCAATATGAGAAAATTAATAATAAAACGTAACAACAGGAACACAAATTTGTGTAAAGAAAAATATGAAAAAAACCATAGTAAACAGAAATGAGTCATTTTTTCTACCCCCCTTTCTTCTCTACCCCGTTCGCTATCAAACCAAAAATGACGTCGTAAAATAGACTTCATAAAAGTCTTCGTGTGAATTAGGTGTTAGTTGCATTTGACAAAATCTATTTGTTGTTATATCAAAACAGCTGATATCAGATGCTTTGCCAGATCAATATATAATGCACTTTATTTATACAACGCCCTTATAACCACGTGGGTATAAAATGGGCGCAGCGAATTCGAAATGTCCAGATCATCACGTACTCCAAATACTAGTGCGGAATGTCCAATGTGTGATGAGCTGTGTGGCACGTAGGGCTGTCCTATTGAAGCTTTATGTTGGTGCTTCAGGCAATAGTAAATAAGCCACGAAGAATAACATAAAAGTATGTTTATGAAACACAAACGGCATTCGCCAGCATAAAAATGAACTTGAGCACTTCCTAATGGAAAATAATATTTATATAATGTTGGACTCAGAGACCCATTTGACTTCGAGAAGCCTTTTTAAAATGTATGATTACACCCTATATAATTCAAAGCACCCGAGAGGAAGAGCATGCTGCGGATCAGCAATTCTAATAAAGTCAATACTCAAGCACTATATTCTTGACAACATCTGTGAAGAACATCTAAATACAAGCAATGAATATCTGCGTCGAAAATTTTTCAAGAAATTTCGTGATATAAATTTACTCCATCTCAGATTATCAGTCTATAAACATTACAACCAGAATTTCTACAAATCGTTTGGACCTTCTTTTTTGGCAGCTGGCGACAACTATGCAAATCATACGTGCCGGGGTTCTAGTCTTGTTACGCCTAGAGGCCGAGCGTTCATCACAATTTCAAAAATGGTCTTCGATATCATTTCGTGTAAAACGCTCACGTATTGGACTACTGGTCTTCGATATCATTTCGTGTAAAACGCTCACGTATTGGACTACTGACAAAAAATTACGGATTTTATAGATTTTGGCGTTATGAAAAATATCTCTAGGGATTTAATTTATGTTGAAGCCTCTCAAAATCTAGATCTCTCCTCCTATCATTCTCCCATTATTGTTACAATCTGTACCCTAGTAAGAAGTGATATACCTCAGCCTGCGGTTGGGCAAGTAGCGGTACTGAAAAAGGTTACATATTTGCTGAGCATTGAAAATCCGTATTTACCCCAAACAAATGTACTGATGTTGTTGGTTTGGCGAGTAACAAGATGCTGTATCATGATGAAGTTGCATCGTATTGCAATTAGAATTCTGCTATTTATTTTAATGTTATTTTAAGGCTAGAGTATTATCCACACAGCTGGAGAGCTTTTCGGTAGGCTGCTCACTACTAAATTGTCCCCAATTCTAACTGATAGTTTATGCATCCCGGACCATCGATTTGGGTTTAGAAGTCAGCATACCACCAATGAAAAAACGTATAGATTGGTTCATATTATAAGAAAGACATTTGAAGAAAAGAAGTATTGTTCTGCCCTTTTTATAGATATTTCTCAGGCATTTGATAAAGTGTGGCATGAAATTATTCTAAACCTTTTGGAAATATTATGAACGAAACCCGTCAGTGTGTTCAGGTAATATTTACCCTACGAATATATACTTGTTCCCCCATTAGAATCAACAATCAAATTGTTTCCCGAAATTTCCCGACGGCTCACATGGAAACACCACAGTGATTCTAAGCTAACACAAATAAAACTTAAATTAACTCAGATACATTGGCTGATTGGTAGAAATTCAACCCTAAATCTAGATTGTAAATGTTTAATATACAAGTCGCTCTTAAAAACTATATGGTAGTACGGTATTCAGCTTTGGCGAGCTGCTTCACCTTTAAAAGTAGAGATATTCCAATAAAGGCAAAACAAAATTTTACGGTTAATAACATCGGCTCCAAAAAAAATTAAAATTTATTTTAAATATGCCACTAGTGACAAGAGATGGGCCCGTGTCGAATTTTTCCAGCACAACACGCACGAACACGAATACCATGATGCTAAACACGTACGAAACACGCAAGCCAAAAAATTTTCCCAACACGAAACTGCACAACACGCACGAAATCAAATACGAGTGCAATAACAAAAAATCGTTTTTTATATTCAAAGACATATTTTTGTTTAATTTTATTGTTTCATACAATTGTATGTATGTATGTGTGTAGATACATATTTATGTTCTATTCGTATTTATTTACATAATATTTTTGTTGAGAAAAAGTAATTTATCAAGACTTGCGCTCAATAATCTTGTGCGGCGTTCGCTTAGGATTAATCCAGAAGTGGTAAATACTCACTCACTAGTCGCGAAACTTACAGGTATATTTAGTACATGTTTGGCAAGCTTCTGCAAAATCTTTGAAATCGTTGCATGCTTCCAAAACTTTAAATCACCGTTTTCGTTTTCTTTCGAGCTATTATAATAATTTTCATTTTCAATGTTAACATTGTTTTTTTTTAATCTAATTTTAATTTGGCTCGTTACCAATTGGTATTTTTCATCATTTCGACGAATAGCTTCTTAAATTTTGTTTTTCATTTTGCTCCCAAAAATTAATTACTTTTTTCAAGCGTAATTTTCAAACTGTGGTGGCACTGTGAACAGCTGATACTATATACGAAACTTTGACCTTAAAAGTCCCAAACCATGGCTGGTGCTTGCGTGTTTGACGATACAAAATAGGCATTAAATTTCTTTCCTATATGCATGAAAACATATTTTGCACGTTAAATCGTTTCGTGGTTTTCGTGTCAATGTTGCTGAACACGACACGAAACGAACACGCACGAAATCAGATTTTCTGACACGAACACTACGTGTTGAGTCGTGCGTGTTCGTGTCACGAAAAAAACACGACACGCGCCCATCTCTACAAGTGACTGCTGAAATTGCAAAATACACAGGCAAATATTTAACAAAACTCAAGTCACATCCTAATCCCCTTGCTCGTAATATCTTGAACTTTAGTGGACACAACTGCTTAAGAAAGGGGGACATCAATCGGTTTCTTATAAAAATGAATGAGCGAATACATTTTTCTCGGTGAACAGGATTTCTCTAATACATTACAATTCACATCTTGAAAATATTTTTGTGCTTATTACGACATTAATATAAAATATAAAATACATGTTGGACAGCTTAGATTGGCTAAGTGTAAGACAAAGCTTATTTTATTTCGCTATGAAATACATATTTAACATAAAAATAGGAAATTGTCCCACGTATTTATTAGAAGAAATCACATACGGCCACCAAATATTTAATTATAACACAGGAAGACGAAATGACTTCCGAGTAGTAGAAATAACAAGTGAAGCAGACCGTTGTAACGACACGATTCCGCTCTTAGCTGGGGTAGACTCAGCGGAGGCCAGGATCGTGTGTGGAGTAAATAAAAAACTGATCTGATTTCCTTTACGTTACAAAAATTCACTTTATTTACAATTTATATTGAAAATTTTATTGCCAAATGCAATTTACTTAAGCCAAACTAGATTTAATTCTAAAATACAATTTCCACACTTTTGGTTTATTCTTTAAATTCAAATATAATTACAACAATTTAATTAATGGCAGAAGGCCCTAATTTACTAGTGTTGGGATTCGTCTTGGAGCCCGGAACCGGGTCACCAGAGACAGCCTCCTCTTACTCGTAAATTCTCTAGTGATGAGATTCGTCTTGGAACCAGGAGCCTGGACACCAGCGACAGCCTCTCCTCACTCGTGGAATTACTAGTGATGAGATTCGCCTTAGAAGTGTGTATTCCAAGGTAGCCTCTCTTCACTCCTAGTACTGGCCCTTAGCGAGAGTTTACTGCAGGTTGTAGATATTTAATTCGGAACCGAATTCCAAGATCTACTCTTGCTCCAATGTGGCTATGGAAAGTCAAAATATTAGACAAGGACCCTCGTCCAAACTTCGTCTTACCGTAGCGAGCGCTGCAAGCAAACTGACTATCGTTCTGTATTGATCCGTCTTTTATACCATTTCTATGTTATACATTCCAATACTAGAGTCACATAAACACACACTCGAGTGTGTGCAAGGCCTATTTATCAGGTCAATGCAATCGTCCTGATGATATTCTGTGTTTTCGTGCTTAAGCTGTCAAAAGTTGTTTGCACCATATACTTTAGTTCATGTTTGTGTGTGTTTCTGACAACTTAAACATAAAGTTGTTTTTTGTATTGCTGTGTTTTTGTAGAGTTGCATTGACCTGATAAATAGGCCTTGAGTGTGTGTTTGCAATTGTTGTGGTCATGATACAATTATACTAGGTACATGCACGACTACAACAATTGGAATTTTGTTGTATTTGTTGTTATAAACAAACGATAAATTGTCAGAAACAAATGTCTTTTGTTTATAAAAAATTGCAATTACAGGGCAACTAAAGTACAATTGCAGACGCGGCATTCCTGCATGATTATAGTTATTCAGTGTTGCCATTCTGTGTGTAGTTAAATAGTGTGTAATTTCTACTCACATGTGTAGGCCATGGAATTAAATTCTTGTATAATGTCTGTGAAATTCTACTTTGGGTTCTATTTGTATTTATTTTTCTTTTAATTTTAACCTACACAAAAGATGTGTAGTGTAATTTTCTTCAATGTTTAATTGCAGACACAGCCTTGTGTAAATTCATTGGCAACACTATAAACATTTTATTCACACACATACACTAACATTTTTGCAGCTTGTAAACAAAGTTTGACATTTATCTGCAATGTATACAGTAACAGGCTGGGCTTGTGCATGTACCTGTTATAATTGTATCATGGTTGTGGTGATTAACATTCGTTTATGCTCTGCATATGATACACACACCAATAGCCTCTGCAAGCATGTTCACACAGAGAGCGTATATGGTGACTCTTGTTAGGGTTCCGTACACCAAAGGTGAAAATGGAACCCTATTGTTTTCGCTACGCTGTCCGTCTGTCCGTCTGTCCGTCACAGGGTATTTTCTCGAGAACCGTAAGAGCTACGGACCTGAAATTTGGACACAGTGTGTAGACCCTTGGCCGCTACAACAACAAATACATGAGAGTTGGAAATTAAAGGGTGTGCCAAAACGAGCAACGAAAAATGTTAAAATCCCATGTAATATACATACAATTGTATGTATGTATGTATATTACATGGGACCCTTGGCCGCTACAACAACAAATACATGAGAGTTGGAAATTAAAGGGTGTGCCAAAACGAGCAACGAAAAATGTTAAAATCCCATGTACTATACATACAATCGTATGTATATTACATGGGATCCTTGGCCGCTACAACAACAAATACACGAGAGTTGGAAATTAAAGGGTGTGCCAAAACGAGCAACGAAAAATTTTAAAATCCTTTGTAATATACATACAATTGTATGTATATGCACTTGAAATTTGTAAAGTTCGTGTATTTTTATACAGACTACAACAACTAACACTAAAATTTAAAAAAATTTAATTAAAGGGTGTACCATCAGTTAATGTAATTTCGACTATGTAATTTTGAAAACTTGCTGTATCTTGGAAACCGTAAGAGCAAACTTCCTGAAATTTTCAAAAACGGTAAAACAAAAAAATCTCAAAATTATAAAATCGCCAAAATAAAAAAAAAATCGCCAAAAAAAAAAAAAAAAAAAAAATTTCTAAATCGAAAATAAATCGCGAAAAACCGGAAAAATCACCAAAATGAAAAAATCGCCCAAATGAAAAAAATCGCCAAAATGAAAAAATCGCCAAAATTAAAAAAATCGCCAAAATGAAAAAAATTGCCAAAATGAAAAAAAATCGCCAAAATTAAAAAAATCGCCAAAATGAAAAAAATCGCCAAAATTAAAAAAAAAATCGCCAAAATTTAAAAAATCGCCAAAACGAGAAAAAAGAAAAACACTATTAAAAAATGCTCAAAGCCCAACGTACGGAACCCTTCGTGCGCGAGTCAAAGT
The DNA here is from genome assembly GCA_944452675.1 of Tachina lurida. Taxonomy (NCBI): domain Eukaryota; kingdom Metazoa; phylum Arthropoda; class Insecta; order Diptera; family Tachinidae; genus Tachina; species Tachina lurida. The sequence continues at coordinate 80,928,532 of OX101754.1, forward strand.
CGCACTTTACTGAATTTATTCTCATTCTATGTAACTAATACAGGCGATACGTAGACAATTCATTGCTTGTTTAGCATAAACGATAATAATGAAATTAAGAGTATAAATGTAATGATAATTAAAACCTGCTTCTTGCGGTTGAATAAAAAGAAATAACAGAATATAAAATTCATTGCTTATTAACGGGTAAGGTAATAATGACAATACAAAAATCAGTATTAATAATAATAACTACATAGGTAGCGAACTTCAGTGTTTGTGAGCCAAAACGAGCTTGAGACTTTGGCCGTCACACCGTGTAAATTAGTCTTGTGTAGTTCATGAACGAACTAGTTCAAATGAACGAAGACGAAATGACTTCCGAGTAGTAGAAATAACAAGTGAAGCAGACCGTGTAAATTAGTCTTGTGTAGTTCATGAACGAACTAGTTCAAATGAACGATTCAGTACTTTGAACTGAGTGAACTAGTTCAATTGTTTTACGCTCTCTAGTTCAATTTTTGAACTAAGAACTAAGACAGAACATGAACTAACACAGAGGCTATGAACTAAATGTTTTCAACGTTTTGCTTTAATGATCAAACAGAAGTGCGGCATAAACACATTTTTATATTTTATTTTGACAACGTTTTTTCTTATGCTCTCATATATAAATACTCGTTCTCTCAAGAATGCTACCATACTTTCAATAAATTTCATACATTTTGTGAACAAAACTACAAAGAAAAATAAGCACAAAAGAAAATAAAACTAAAATTATAGAGCATTTGAAGTTACTGCTGTAGTTTTTATTATGGGCTTTGTTAATTTGACAACGATTTTTCCTGAAGTTTCGGACATATTCTGTTTGATCATTTACTTTTTTACTGTTTGTGTGTTTTGCTTATGTACTCATCCATATGTATGTATGTATGTATACATATTTACCCTGCAAATAATATTGGACTACGTGGTCCAATCTACATGAAACAGACTAGTTACAACATGGTACCATGTAATGTAGCCAGGACCATGTCGTTTACGCATAAGCATTCAATGCTGTACGATATGTGTTCGTGTTTAAACGATTATAATCGTTCTTCTTAGGCAATTACAAATAGTATGCTAGTAGTCTATAACCATGCCATATTGGGTAGTTTTGGGCGTGGTCCGATGTAGTGCAAATTTGGACCATGTGGTCTATCCCTAGGTCATCGCAATGTTAAATCGACCATGTTTTATCCATACATTTGGAGTAGTTTTGTAATAGTCGTGGTCTTTTATGGAGTAGTCCTTACATGCATGTATGGACTTGTCGCGTTATTTGCAGGGTAGTTCTTGTTCATAACTGGCTACTACCACAAATGCAATAAACAAGAACACACAAGTAAACACTTATACTAGTCACAAAAAATGTTTTGGATTTATTAGATTTTTAAAAAAAGATTTTCACACTAGATTAGTTTTATAAACTCTTTATAAAGTAAATTTATTTATTAATTAAATAATTTTATTTTTCGTAAAATTTTTTGATCACAGAATCTGTGTTTTTAATATTGTCAAAGACCAAACATACATACATACATATGCATGTAGAATTGTAGATGTAAAATCATTGAACTAAAAAGAGCGATTGAACTAAATGAACGAACTAGTTCATTTATAAATAATGAACTAAAATGACCGGTCACTGAAATGAACTAAATTGGACAAGTCTAGTGTAAATCTTTATTATAAAGGACTGAAACAATTTAATGAATTACCAAATGAAATTAAAAATTGTGATAATATAAATAAATTTAAGAAATTGTTATACGAACATTGTAAGAACATACTTATTAAAAAGCATTAAATTAGGTTCATAATAAATTGTAATAATAATAATAATTAATTACTATCATTAAGGTAAAATTTTTTAATTTTAAAATTAAACTGCAATTATTTTTAAGTTCTATTTAAATACGAAATTGTGTTTTTCAGTGCACATTTAAGTAATACTAAATGCTCTACCTTGTGTATGCAAGTTCTATTTAAGTTTTTGTGCGTGTGTGTGTTTATTGAAAGCATATAGACATGAACATCATATGGTCGTATTAAAAATAATTTCGTTTTATTTTCATAAATATATAACATATTCAATAGACCGTCTCACTTTTTATTTATTTTTTTTCAAAATTCCTTGATGACTATCGATTTTCTGAATCTATTCTAAAAACCAAGAATTTTGGTGTATAACAATTAAATATTGATGATCCGGAAGTCCTCTCTCAAATCTTTTTTTTTTTTTTTGATGTGTAAACATCTATACCCCCTATAGGGGGTAAATACATAGGAATTTGCTGGTTTTTGTTTGTTTTATTTAACTTGATAATTGCTTTATTAGGGTTCCGTACACCAAACCGAAAAAAATCGCCAAAAACAAAAAAAGTCGCCAAAACGAAAAAAAGCACCAAATTAAAAAAAATTTCTAGCAGCCATCCCTAAACACGAGCGGCAAGCGTTTTTTAGCTGTCAAAAGTTATCATGTCCATACATTTTGTATGGAGCATACCGAAATAACGCGGCGGCAACGCGACGGCAACGCTTTGCTATTGGAAAATCCGATTTTGACAACGCGTTTTACAATGAAGTTAGTTGCAAAAGAAAACAATTGCCTTCTGTTTGTCATCATCAGAGTTACCATATGTATCTTATTTTCGAAGTTTTTCGGGATGTTAAAAATATTAAAAGATTTCTTTGTTAAAAATAAGGTTTTTAAGAATATGACATTTAATACTTTTAGTTTATTATTTAATGTGCTTTTGACTACAGTACTGAAATATCGAGCCTTATTTTCGATTATATCGTAAGCGACAAAAATGAAAGTTTTAAGGAGAAGTTTTTTTAATATATTCAAATATGTTTTTGTACGTAAATTGTCGCTTACGATAAAATTGAACAGCCCGTACCTTAAAAGTTATCAACAATTTTGGCATTTTGATATTTCTAAACTATGGATAGGCCCTTAATATATTAATTTCAACAAAAAAGTATATTTTCGATAACATGTCGCTTACGATAAAATCTAAAATAAGGCTCGATATTCTCTTCTTTCCTTCATTTAAAGTATGAATTATGTGCATACATATCGTCGGTTGGTTTCTGGTTTGCTGCAGACATAATGTATTTTGTATATACTGTGCCGCAAACCAGAAACCAACCGACGATTTGTTAAAAGAGAGATTTGTTGGCAATGAAAAGGTGTGACGAGGACTAGATACCGCCTAGGTTATTCTGTTTTTGTTTATTTCTGTCTTTAATTTTAAATATTTTATTTACTTCTATGTTTTGAATTGACTTTTTAAAATAAAAAAGTCTTAAAATAATAAAAAAAAAATAATATTTATTGTCAGTATATCAATCATGTATGACTGCTCAATTATGGCGAATATATGTATTAATCAATTATGATCAGTCAAATTAATATTTATGCTATAATTGATTAGTAAAAATCACTGGATTGAGCAGTTCGACTATATCTTATATTCATTAGTAAGAGAGAGATGCAACATCACACGTACAGAAAAGTTTCCATCACATTTTTCATTTTTCCCTTAATAATGTGATAGAAACTTTGTTATACGCAATGATGAATATAGCATACATGACTTCCAATCAAATGACTGGTCAATTGACTGATATTATTCTTGTAGGATTAGTTTATTTGAAACAAAATAAAATTTTCCTGAATTTGAATTCAGTAAAATCAATGCATATTAATATATGCAAAAATATTTTTAATGAGAAAAAAAATTTTTTTTTGTTCGACTTGAAGGTTTTTGATAAAACACAAGCAAGTTTTCCAAATTTTCTAAATAACTAATTATTTAAAACTTTATTGTTTTATTTTATGTAAAAAAATTTTAATAACAAAATCACAAAAAACAATGTCTTCCGTCCAGGTGTTAAAATAATCAGGATTGTTTTATTTATTTCTTTGATAACCCTGGTTCTATCGTTTTGACATAACGTTGCCGCTTTTGTTTAGGTATGGCATTTCAGCGTTAAGGCTTGACGGAAAAAAAACGTTCCGTTTTCCGCCCTTGTTTAGGGATGGCTGTAGGACTTAAATAAATCGCAAAAAACCGGAAAAATCGCCGAAATGAAAAAAACGCTATAGTGAAAAAAATCGTTTAAAATTTTTATTTCAAAAATTTTATTTATTTAAACTTCAAAAAAGCCAAATTAAAATAAATTCTCAAAACCAAATGTACGGAACCCTTCGTACATGAGTCAAAATCACGCTTTACTGAATTTATTTTAATTGCAATGCGTACACAACAACAAGGACAAAAAAAATATGAATAGGGCCCTATGATTTTACTGGTAATGCAAATTAAACGTCATTATCAGTAAAAATTTACTGAATTTTTTCATTAGCCTGTAAATTTACTGCAGTACATATTTGTATACTGCAGTGTGCCCATTTACTAACCAAATAAGTTAAATAAAACAAACAAAAACCTGCAAATTCTTATATATTTACAATATTGAAAGTTTTGATACTTTTAATTGATTAATTAAAAAAAATATACTAAGTACTTCCAACTAGGGATGGGCAAAAAATATCGATATATCGAAATATCGATATTTGAGAAAATAAATATCGATATACATCGCCGATATTTCAAAAACCGATATACCGATACATCGATTCTTATTTACGAGTATCGGGTTTCGATCAGTGTGCACACTTCTACCGATATTCGGTAGATTCTACCGAATATGTTTGTGAATTTAACGATCTACCAATTCTACCGAACAAGGCCTGAAATCTACCGAATATTGAAGGAACATTTCGATTAAAAATGATGCACCAAGATCAAGTTGATCAGACATACAGAAAATTAATCACATGTATGTTCTAAAATGTGGAAAGCTTTCCGCGGAGAAGCTAATATGTTTAACGAATTGTTATTTAGTAATTTAAGCCGATGTATGTGTAAATTGGATATTTTGCCACATAGCAGTGCGGCCGCACAGCGGTTATTTTTTGCCATGAAAATCATTAAAACAGAACATAGAAATGTGCCTTGGGGTTGAAATATTTATTCCTTCCAATGATTTAATAATTTTTGCACAAAAGTTTAAATTCATAAATGGATCTTACATATAATCTTTGTAGTAGCAAAATAATAATTGTCAAATAAAATTTATTTTAGTAGCTTTATAAAACCTATGTACAAAAACTGAATTCCTATTATTTATGTATATTATTTTATGTATGCATAGCAAATAACTGGGGATGACAATTTTTTTTATTGGAAATGCTTCATTGTTTATGGCGTTTAATTTCCAATCACATGTGAAGTTTTAAATGCGCTTTTGGAACCTGTTTAGTTTGATACTCCTTGTACTTACTCTTTATATATAAGTACATATATTTTGTTATTTTTTATGTTTCTTTAAATTCTTATTTTTTATGTTTGAATTGTTATTTTTTATGTTTTTTTGAATAAAAAATATTTTCTACCGAATTTCATTCAAATCTACCGATTTTTTTTGTCGATTCTACCGAACTAAAAAAAATTAAGTGTGCACACTGGTTTCGATACTTTTAAGAGCTGTAGCCGTTTTTTAACTACGATATTGGCTTCACTACTAGTGTTGCGAAGAAAAGAAGAGAAATTTCATAACAGCACAGGCCCATCTATAAGGTGACCCCACTAAGCCAGGTGACTTTTATTTGTTAACTAAGCTAAATGCCAAATTTGGATTGTGTGGGTATAAGTCTAAAAGCGGTTTTTACTTTCTATTCTGTTACGAATCAGCTGACTCTTTTTGCTTTATATATATCGTCGGTTGGTTTCTGGTTTGCGGCACAGTATATACAAAATACATTATGTCTGCAGCAAACCAGAAACCAACCGACGATATGTAGATCTTATAAAAGCCGTTAGTTTTTCTCTTTCATTCTGTTCTGTTTCCGTTCAACCTCTGAATATCAAAAAAAATGTTAAGTAATTGTAAAGGCAGAGTTAGTTTTTACTTTCTGTTCTGTTACGAAACAGCTGACTCTTTTTTCTTCATAGAAATCTTATACAAGTCCTCAGCTTTTCTGTTTCGTTATGTTCTGTTTCTGCTCAACCGTAAAAATCAAAAAAATTATTAAGTAATTGTAAGTGACAGCATAAATTAAATAAAAAAATTTTAAAATAATTGTGATTGTGCTTTTAGAATTTAAAAAACATTAATTTTTACCAGAAAAACATAAACACTATATTGAAACATTAACAATGGACGATAACAAACTCATAAATTTAGTGGAAAACTATGACCGTTCTGGTCGGAAACTGCTAATTTATTACAGAAAAAGTAACTATTAAAATTTAGAAATAGCACGTCACAGCACAGAACAGCAACATAAAATAAAAACTAATGAAGCCTTAAGAAGCTACAGTAGATGACGTATAACTTAACATACGTAGTTCCTTTATATTAAATTTCTTAAAGTGACTAATTATGCATTGGAAATGAATGTAGTTTTTCAGAAATTATCTTAAAATACAAATTAAACATACAGATGTATGGATAAATTTATTTCCTTTTTGATACGAATATAAATTTGGGTTTTCTCCACTCATGGAGTTCATTAAGTTTTAAGTTAGTTGTTCGCGATTTCTTTAATTATTATTTTTTGGATGCAAAGTGGATATTTCTCGTATTCCGCAATGATGAACTTTGAAGTGATATACACGGGCATTCATTAATCAATGATTAACATCCCTATTTATAAAAATTATTAAGGCTTTCTAAAGGCTTAATCTTTTTTTAAAAATCCCTAAAAACCCATAAGGTCTCAATAGTTGTTCAAAATTTATAAATTTTTTGGCGTTTATGGCACGATATGTTAGTATGTGTATTTATTTTAGATTTGGAATATTTTGGCAAAAAATATCGATATATCGATGTTTTCCAAAAATATATATCGATACTGTTAAAAAATATCGATACGATATATATCGATACATTTTTTTCATTTGTCCATCCCTACTTCCAACTTAAAAATATTTTTCATTACTAGATGTTTACACATCTCCCCTGTGATCGGACTCAGATTGCTGTTTTTTATTTCAAATGTTTATTGAATTAATTATCTTACATACAAATTTTAATTGTTTTGTATAAAAATTTTAACAATAATACAGACTTTTACAGGATTCAGAATTTAAAAAAATAAAAGTAAAACTTGACACAAATAAAAAAACTAAACAAATTTTTACTATTCATTTGTACCAGTTAAAATAGTTTTTTTAATTTCATAAATTCTATACAAAACTTTTTAAAAAGAGATCAATGGTTAAAGGTAAGGATTCAAAATTAATAATAGCTCAGTATTTATCATTTTATTAAGATATTTTTAAAAAACCTTGCTTTTGCTTAGCTGTTTAACATTTCATATAATAAAATGTTTATTTTTCTTTACATAATACAAATTATCTACAAAAACAAGACCGTTTTACTTTGAGGCTACAATTTGATAAATCTTAAGTACCATTACTTGTTGTTCTTATTGTGGTCTGTAAAATTGATTGTAAAAATTGTGCACTGTTGAATGAAATAGTATTGAAACAGGCGTATTTTATTGTACAAAGATTTGTTTCTCCCACTGGAACAAAAAGTTGTGTTGAACTTGTTTTGGTGCCACCAAAAATTAAAAAACGCACCGAAATTAAAAAAAAGGGCACCACGCACTAACTAAGGAATTTTTCGCACAAAAAATTTAAAGGAGCACCCAAAATGGTGCGGCAAGTGAGCTTGGTTCCTCTCAAATATAGAAAATATATACTTAAAAAACAGTCGTTAAGCAGCTCTGGGTCGAAGAACATCATTTCGCGTCATGGTAATTATTTCTTAAGTGCGGTCAGGCTAAGTTTTGTTGTTGGGCCTTCGAGAGTTTTTCCTCTCGCTCGCACTGGTTGACTGATCTGCCACGGATAACCGTATAATCTTGCGGTTTTTTGTGGAATTTCTTTAACAACCACGTTGCTACTTCCTATGTGAAGGCATAGGTCGTACAGTCAGTCACGGAACTTATTTGGAAATATTGTTAATAACATCTTGGGCATATGGTCTAGTTACTCCGCCCATATTCGTGCAGCACCATACCTACTATGCAAATTTACTTTGTATAGTATTGTGGAATATATAAATAAATAAATAAATAAATAAACTTAAAAAAAATTATTAGTGTTTTATTTTTGGGAATTGTTACAATTTAAGTTTAACGTTTATTAACGCACTAATAATCCCAAATTATTATTTTACTTAATTAGTAAAATAACTTTTTTTATCAAAAACACATTTAAATTGATTATCAGTGTGACCAGATTTTAAAATAATGTTAAGCTAAATCACGTTTGAAAAAAAGCTAAAATAAGCTAAAAAGTTACATTTTAGGCTAGAAAATAAAGCTAAACTTTTTTCCACTTCTTTGATCACTTTTCAATAGTTTCTTATTGCTAAACTAAAGTTACACAAACATATTTTTTTATTATACATATAGAATATTTGCTTAATGAAATTATTTATTAATTATTATATTTTAGATCAATGATAAGCAACAACATACATCTCTAATGTAAAAGAGAGCAAATTGCATACTTGTACGAATGTACGTGTAAAAAAGAGCATAACAAAGTGCCCACGGGCGGCCTTTTGATGATCAATGTTTTAGATTTAATGAAGAACAAAACAAAAACTTCCCCAAAATAATTTTAAAATGTTTTTAAAAATGTAAAAATGGTTTTAAAAATGTAAAAACATTTATACTAAAATACGAAAGCTTTTTAAGTGAATTAATCAGTGATGGTATTTTGGTGCGTTTCGGGTTTTTTTGGTGCTTTTTGCCTCTTCATAAACGCGAAATTTTGGTTAATACCCTTTTTTAAAAAGCGGGTATTTACAGTGCTTTTTAACAATTTCTCACAGTGCTTTTGGTGCTTTTTTTGTAAAATTAAAATATTTTTAATTTTAATAATAGCAGCATATCTCTTTAATTAATTCTCTGCATAATATTTGATTGATAGTAGTACGCAATAAGCATTTGTTCAAGTTTACACAAATATTTAATCATCCTAGAACAATTGACAGGATGAGGTTGTCAATAGCAGTCAGTTGTTTTAGACAACGGGTAGCCAAATCCCAATTTTTTGGTATCGTATTGACGTGTTGTCAATGTTGACAACTGGATTAAGGGTGAATATCGCAAAAAAACAAAAACTTTTAAGCTAGTTAAGAAAAAAGTGTTGCTTTTAATGCATTTTGCATGTGTAAATGATTTTTCAGTAACATCTTTATCCTAATCTAGACCTAAGCTTCACTTACCAAATGACTAACACAGATCATATAATTACTAACATTTTGAAAAATTAATATAATTAATATTAAATATTTTGACACAAAAACTTGAAATTATATAATGAGGTTTTACACCCCAAACTCTCCTTTTTTTAAATGGCTTAATGTATTAAAATGAAAAAAAGTGTTGGTGCTTTTTTGCCCTCTTTTTCGTATTTTTTTCCGCTTTTTACCCTTTTTGCAACAGCTTAATGTGCTTTTGCTCTTCTTAGAGATATCATCACTGGAATTAATGCTATTTAAGGTAAATAAAGTGAAATAAAGTCATAAGTAAAGATTTTGCTCTTATTTATCGACTACTTGAAATACAAGGACATAATTGAGCCACACTGCATTGGTTATAAGCCCATATAGACTTATTCCAGAATTAATTGAGTAATAATGCCATTTTGGCTTAATACTTATGACTTTATTGAGGTGGCCCGACGAAAATCGGTACATAGTGCTATCCAGGCTTAAGGCTATTTCAGGTTTTTGTTTTAAGTTAATTGATGCCGCAGAAGGAACGTTCAACTCAAGTCAAATAATTTTATACCCAAAAAACTCAAAAAGTGTTTTGGCCACTAATATGAATTTAACTTTTTGCATTGGAATTCCAACCATTCTGCCATTATCCACTATTTTTCTTCTTTCCATTTCTGTTATAAAATTGTCGTATAATTTACATTTTGTATTTTTTGTAAACTATTTTGCAATGCTAAAAAACTATAATTTTTATAAGTAGTTTATGTTTTTAATATATTTTAGAGAACACGCAATTTAGACTAAAAAAAGGCTAAAAAAGCTAAATGACTTTTTAAAAAAAGCTGAAAAATAAGCTAAGAGCTAAATGAAAATTTTAAGGCTAAATCTGAAACAAATAAGCTAAATTTAGCTCAAAATAAGCTAATATGGTCACGCTGTTGATTATTGAGGGGTTTAGCTGGATCCTATGCGCATTTCACTGTTGCTAATGCAGATCATCAGGGAACCTTTACCCAAAAATCTTAGAACAACTAGAGTTATTATGTTATAAACTTTCATTTAATCAAATGAGAAGTTCAACAAATAACAAAGTTGAAACAAGAACTCAATAATCAACATGTTTTTTATTTTCTTACTTTACTACTTTTTGGGAATTCCCAAAAATAAAACACTAATTATTAACTTGACTGCACCAGGTCAAAAATACTTGTGTGGCAACACTCTATTCTTATATAGCTGTTGTTGTTATTTACATTTATTTTCTTTACATACTTTTTACAACTACAACTAGAGCTGAAAAAAAGTCAGCCAATGTAGTAAAGTAAGAAAATAAAAAACATGTTGATTATTGAGTTCTTGTTTCAACTTTGTTATTTGTTGAACTTCTCATTTGATTAAATGAAAGTTTATAACATAATAACTCTAGTTGTTCTAAGATTTTTGGGTAAAGGTTCCCTGATGATCTGCATTAGCAACAGTGAAATGCGCATAGGATCCAGCTAAACCCCTCAATAATCAATTTAAATGTGTTTTTAATAAAAAAAGTTATTTTACTAATTAAGTAAAATAATAATTTGGGATTATTAGTGCGTTAATAAACGTTAAACTTAAATTGTAGCAATTCCCAAAAATAAAACACTAATTATTAACTTGACTGCACCAGGTCAAAAATACTTGTGTGGCAACACTCTATTCTTATATAGCTGTTGTTGTTATTTACATTTATTTTCTTTACATACTTTTTACAACTACAACTAGAGCTGAAAAAAAGTCAGCCAATGTAGTAAAGTAAGAAAATAAAAAACATGTTGATTATTGAGTTCTTGTTTCAACTTTGTTATTTGTTGAACTTCTCATTTGATTAAATGAAAGTTTATAACATAATAACTCTAGTTGTTCTAAGATTTTTGGGTAAAGGTTCCCTGATGATCTGCATTAGCAACAGTGAAATGCGCATAGGATCCAGCTAAACCCCTCAATAATCAATTTAAACGTGTTTTTAATAAAAAAAGTTATTTTACTAATTAAGTAAAATAATAATTTGGGATTATTAGTGCGTTAATAAACGTTAAACTTAAAAAAAATTATTTTATTAAGTAAATATAGTTTAGTTTCTAGACTGTTTGCATACTCGTATGTTAATAATGAGAGATGCATTCTACAAAATAGTGAAGGTTGAACCACAATCGTGACACCTCTCAATATAACAAACTTTTCTTTTCATACATGAAATACCGAAGTATATTTATTTCACAAAGTCTTTATATATTTAATTTGCAAACTTTGCTTGTTTTTATGATTAAGCATTGTGAAAAAAGTAGATACACAACAGTGATCTGCATGATTACGAATCAAACGGCATAATAGGTTTGATCCCGTACTCCACATTGGGCGCCCGCGGGATCCCAATTTTACCGAAAACTGTTCCCGTACTCAAAGTTTGGGCAAGTAAGGGAGCTTTTGAGAGAGTAATGTTCTTCTTCTTCTTGACCGAAACAGCCCGTAATTTTTCTTTGGGCTAGTTTGGGCAAGCCGATAAACGATCAGCTGTTTGAAAAATAACCAATTACAAAGTAAAATTAAATTGTCCTAAACACTAAAAACATTGAAAATTTTTATCAAAAAGGTTTATAAACAAGTGGTGAACTAAGTTTTATCAGTTTTTAAGTAAAATTAAGAAACAAAACGTTCTAGATATGCCACAACATGTAAGTAAACGCATGCATGTGTATGTGTGTAAGTATGTATTTACTTGTGCTTTGGCTTTTGGTAAACATTTTTGGTTTTTCTTGTTCCCGTACTTTTGTAAATTTTTTGTATTATTGAGAGAAATTATAGCTTGTTCTCATTTTACCGAACTTTGCCCAAAAAGTACGGGATCAAACCTAATTTTGCATTTTCTAAAATGAATATTGAGCTAGCACTTAACATTAAAATAGTGAATGATGCTATTGCACGATTGATATCAATGAGACTGTTGTTAATGAATGCATGCCACTGCTTGCAATCTCATTCATATGATTCACTAAAGCAATGAATCAGTATGATTGTTTTGAATACTTCTTAAAACCTCTTCTGACAAATATAGTTTTGCGTAATACATATTATAAAATAAAATAGCCGGCCCCATTTTATTTTATAAATTGTTTTAATACGAGAAAAAATATTAATTAATACGCCATGTTTTATTAACTTAAGACTTCAACTAGTCAACATGCTTTTGTGAGTTATTTGATTGCTACACAAAACAATCAAACAACAGTAAGAATTTTTATTCATTTTTACTAACAGCACTTAAAAAAAGAGAGTGAGTTAATGACAGTCAGTTGTTAGAGACACTGCAAACAATATATTTAGTACATACTGATGCTAAAAATCAAAACAAAACCATTGTAATAGTGAGTGGAGCGCGAAATTGAATCAACTATACAGCTCTCTGATACTTATTCGAATAAAGGTGCTTGTTTTGTTAAGATTTTGTTTTGAGGATTTCAAACTTATTATGTTTGTATATTGTGATCCTCAATATAGTATTAAAAGTCTTACTATACACATACGAAGTTTGATAGCTAAATTCGAAAATTTTTTGGGTATGCAGTCTAGTGATGAGTTCCAAAAGCGGAAACGAATTGCATAAAACAAGCAAAATATTCAAATTTTTCTTTTCATCTCAAAACGTATATAGGGTGTAGCGAAGCACACAGGGATTTGGTTAGTTATACAATAACTACACTTAAAAATATATTGGAACGAATTTTTATCAGTTACATTTTAATAAAAACCGAATAAGAGATTGAAAATTTCAAAACTTTTAATCAGGCTTAAGTTCAGAAATTTCAATTCTTATTGAATGAAATATTTTTATTAATTAATGTGAGTTTCTAAAGAAGAGAAGAAAAATTAAACTAGACTTTATTAGCTGGGGGAAATACCGATATTTTTCTGTGCAGCTACGTACGTCATCAGCATCCATGTCTATCTACTGGTGTAGAGATTATTACTAACATCAGCTATTTAACATAAATTTTCAATGTAATGGAATAGGTAAAATAGGTAACTATTAACCATTTTTCCTAGATGAAAATATTATCATGGAACACAAAAAAGGAAATTTTTCTTAAAATCGCTGGTCACCGAATTACCAGGCATCGAAAAAGAGAATTTCTTGCAATGACAACCCTATGTAAAAATCATTAGATCGGATCGAAATTTGCACTACTTCCAGATCGCAAACTCTACATTTTCATGACTTTTTTGGAGTGTCTTTTTTTACTGGGCTTATAAGCTTTTGTTTCGTCGGGACAATAAGTCTGTGACTTTTTGAATTTCCCACCTCTTAACTGAAAGAGAAATACTGATGCTGTTAACAGGCAACTGTAAGATGACTCCTGTCAATATTTTAACAAGCTGCACTATTAAGTTTGTGTCTGACAGCCACTGATAGCAAAATACCCCGTGATTTGAGAAGAAAATTTACGCAATCAACAAAAAAGCATTAAGCATTATTATTTGCAGAAAAACCCATCATTCAACTTAAACCAAGACTAAGCGGAATAAATACTTGAGCACTTTTCACCATCAATTCTAATGGTAAAAAAGTGGTTCTACATATTCTCGATTGTGAAGATTGCATCATGCCCCTTTCATATCCAGTTTTATGTGGAAAATTCAAATGACTGTCTTTAAATCAAGCGCCAGTAAGAACTACATATATACATACTTACATACGAACATATATCACGAATTTTGTCGATAATTTTAGAAATAGATAACTGCGATTGTTAGAATGCTTTTAACGAATTGTAAATACGAGTAGTTATGTATTGTACTTCCCCTTACTAATATTTATTTAATTTGTATTTAACTAAATTCTTTCTTTCCATTTTCCAAAAGCAGGAAAATTGTCTCAATTAGAGACAAAAAAAAACCTAATAACCAAGTCTTAAAATGTTGAAATCGGGTTTGCTACTTAAAATATCTGACGAACCCACATATCGTATTTTACTTAGTGTAGCCTAGAAATAAACAAATTTTTAATCGGAAAAACTAATTAATGTATTATTGAATTTAAAATTATCTTAAAGGCATAGATATTTAAACTAATAATTAATTTGGATTCTTGCTTACCCATGTTAACAAGTCCGCTGGTATTATATAATGTACCCAAATGAGGTCCCGACAGCGAAAGAAATGTATGCAGGCGTGACAATAGTGAACGCATTTGTGGTCGTGCCAATGCGCTGCGTACAATAATTGTACCCAAAGAGTGTGCAACAAATGAAATTCGTGTGGGATTCAGACCACAAGTTTCGATATGATATAAAATTTCTGCAACAAGTCTGCAAAAAGAAAAAAAATCATTATATCTATATACATACATACATATATATGTATATCTATATATTATTTCAAAAGCAGTCCTAACCTATCAGTCATTGTATCGAAATCGGAAAATGTATCGCCTTGATTACGTTCCGACATTAAGAACTCCAAATTTGCACCTGGTAGACCCAATTCCAAATAGGTGCGCACCAAACGCAAATCAGCCGAGTTGCCATCTAAACCATGAACACATATAATTAAATGCATGCCGTTGGGAGAGAAGGCTCTGTATTCGTCACTTATATAAAAATAGGGAAGTTCCGATGATAGTCGGGTGAAATCTGAATAAATGCTGCCACTATATTTTAATTGCTTGCGAAACTCTTCACGATATTTTTCAAACTCCATTAGGGATATGTTACATTCTGAACCTTTATTTTTCGATTTGTGCGATTTTGTACTGCTGGAACGGGTCATTGGCGTTAGGGAATGGATGTAAGGATTATGGGTAGTTGCATTCGTGATAACAGAGAGATGTGAGTTTTCTTTATTTTCATCTTCGGTGTTGTCTAGAGATACCGGTTGACTTTGTGAGTTCAGTGATATTTTGTTGGAACTATTCGGCGTCGAACGGTTTGACCTGGTGTTGGTCATAATGGCAGTTTTTACCACGGTATTGCCAAATTCTTTAGGCCTTTTCATTTCGATAATACTGTGGGATCTTACTACAAGTTTATTTGTAAATATATTGGTAGAGGCTATAGGTTTCATGGACTCATAGATGTGATAGACGGGATTATCAATGGCCACAATGGGAGTTCTTAGATTCAGCGAATGCTGTGGTATCTCCTTTAAGGGAGGAGGTGGTGCTGGTGGTATCGCAATGGTGGGCGATGAGTGTTGTGATAGATTTAAGTATGATTCTGCATTAAATGCCACGGGAGTTGTTGTATTATTTATGTTGGTATGTTTCGTTTTCTGTTGTGAAGTTTTTTTAAATTGATTTTCATTCGCTACGGGAGGATCTCTAAATTGATCAGGCGGCAGGAGATCGTCTTGAAACTGCTGTGGTGGTGGTACTCTTACATTTACTATGGATCCAGGGCTCTCTTTAATGCAAGTTAAGTCAAAGTCTGACTTTGATTTTTCGGTGCGTCGATATCGTTCTCTTCTCTGCGTCTTTATCAAACACATGTCAGAGTCCTCCACTTCTGTCGACTCATTGTAGGGTATATTTCTTAGATTCCTTCTGAGTTCTGACTTCAATCGTTCAGTTTTAACTTTCACTGTAACTGTGGAGACTTTCTTATTAATAGCTCCATCGGTGGTGGTAACTAATGTCCTTGTATTCAAGCGATTCTCTTTGATTTTTTTAGTTTTATTTTGTTGGTCTAGGAGCTTTTGTAATTTTAACCGTAATTGTTCGCCATTAAGGCGAGTTTCTAATTCTGTTGTTTGCTTAGTTTGAGTTTGTTTCAGAATAGTTTCTGGACTAGAAGGTATAACGGAACTACGTCTACTAGATACCCATCCACTCTCTTCGCTTAATGATGAAGTTGAATCGCTTAACACTCCCTCTGTTATAAAATTATGGCAAGGTACTAAGTTTGGCAAGGATTCACTGAAACCACTAGTAGTCTGATCTTGGTCACCTGAAGTAGAGTCCAATTTAAAGGGTACACTAGCGGAAGCTAAAATTTTTTGTTCCACCTTGGACTTCTTGACTCTGGAGGGAATATCACTCTCAGAACTACTTGACTCTTTTTTTAATGTACCATTTTTAAGCATTTCCTTAAGATCGGATACTCTAACCCTTGCAATTTCTACTGATCTGGGTATTGTAGAAGTTGTATTGTTTTCTACTTCACTACCATTACGTTTTGGCCTCAAAGCTTGAGAAGAATTGCTACGTGATATAGCAATCTGTTGTGGCCATATTATAGGTTGTTTAGTTGGACCATTGTATGTCAGTGCCCCATTGGTTCTTAAAGAAGGATGTGGTGTAGCTACTCCATTAGTTATGCTTTTTGGCAAAGAGTTGTAAAAGGTACGTTGCCGCTCCACCATTTTTTTCGGCGGGTTCAATAGTTTTATCTCATGAAGATAATCATACTTACTGGCTGGCAAAACATGTTTCATGGATTGTTTACCTAAGGTGGCAGTGTTTGTAGGCACACAGATCTTTAAGTGGTGACCATTTGTGAGGGGCTCGCAGTCTTTAACTGCCTTTGCACTCTCTTCAAAATATTTATATTTTTGCCTAAATTCGTTAATATTTCGCATCAGATCTTCTGCCTGCACCTTCGTTTTGTGGTTTGCATTGAGACCGGCACCCTTGGAAAAGGAAGGCTTTTGAGTATCACTATGCAGAGAATATTCTCGTAGTTCTATTTCTGACAATTTAGCAGGATATTTATCATGTTTTTGAGTACGTAGAGAAGGTGTACTATGTACCTTACCATCAAGTTGATCCAGAGACTTGCTGTGTCGGGCTGGTAAAGTTCCAGCACTGCCAATCACACAAAAGCCATTTAGGTTTTCATTTTCTATTTCAATTTCATCTAGGAGACCATTGACAGAATGACGTGACATATATTTATGATTTATGGCAGCATTTAGTCCCTTGTTGGCTGCGGAGGGAGCGATGGTTAAGCTGGCTTGCAAAATTTCACCTCCTAAAGCAAAACGCGGTGTCAGAACTCCAGTTAAGCTCTTATTTTTTGAAGGATAGTCACATGTTACTCCACAAACACATTCCTTATTACTTATTTTCCTGGTACTCAAAACTGATTTATCTGAAGAAGTCTTTGGCTTACAATTTGTGGCTACATCTAGGCAGTTTAAGTTAGGATCAGAACCAGTTCGTTTGCGTGTAAATGTACTAGGCTCTATATAACGATCTTCAAAGATAAGTGGCATTGAGTTTGTATCACCGTCTATGGGCGTACAGTGCACTGGCAGGGGAGGTAGTGATTGCATATAACGACTACGCCGTGCCATGTCTGATATAGCAATGTAGTTTTGATAGTTGCTATCGTAACAACCGGCTGCTGTGTGCCTGGGATTTTCCATAACAAAAAAGCCCTCTGAGAATCTCCGTACTCGGAGAATGTGATGCTTTTTAGCCAACAGAGTATGTACTGATGGTTGCGTTGAAGCGATTAAAACACGACGCCAAAACATTATACACTCGGCACATAGTTGGGCAATATCTGAATTGGCTTTAATGGCGAAGTCTTCCTCGGTATCGTGGTTCTAAAATATAATTGAAAATAAACTTAAAATAGATATTCAGACGCATAAGCGATTAAATATAATATACCTTTGCTTGCTCAATTAGCTTGAACATCCTTTCATTGGTATCATTTTCCCGAAACGGTGGTAAACCTATTTGAGTGTTAATATTCGGCGGGAGCACGTTGCTGAATTCATTTAGGGAAATTTTTAGCTGTTCTATGGCTCCCAGCAGCAGACTACAAATTTCACGATGCAATTGGCGGGATTGTAAAAGTCGACCAGCCGGGCCACCACTACATTTTGTAGTACCAACTACTTGAGCTCCAAAAAATACCGCTTCTAAGGGTCCTGGGGACATGCTGCCGCGGCAGCTCAGTTTTCCTGTGCTAAGCCACGGCTTAGAATTCCTGGGAGCACTAGAAATATATATGAAATCAAACCAAATAGCTTATAATAGGGAACTTATCTAGAACGCGTTCACTAAATAACTGCAAAAGAATACACAATTTCCAATTATACACCTCTTATCAAAAATTTTGTGTTATTTATTACATGTATTGCTACACTTACAACATTTTTAAGCTAAACTGAAAGTGGAAATGGTGTAATCCTTTTTCTAACTATATAATATTTCATTGCAACTTTCTTAAAAAAATTAAAATTCATTCAGAGAAATCAAATTGAAAAAATAAACTAAATTACAAACTGTGTCAACAACACATTACAAATTGCTACTTTATACGTATAAATTTTAAAATTTAATATGGATGTTTCTTACCATCGTCGGACATAATGGAAAAGTGATTTCCTTTCATGTGGAAGTATGGATGGACATTTGCAAAAGTAATCATATTGTACGTTTGAATGTATTGCAACATGTCATAAATGAACCAAAATGATGAAACCAAATATAGAAAGAAAAACGAACGGAAACAGATAAGGGTTTTTAGGTCAATTGCGGGGAGTTGTTTGTACCAATAGTATGTTTTGAGTGATGAATGTGATGATGTTATATTGAAATATAAAAAATAAAGAACATAATTATGATTACGTACATATACATACATATATTTGTTTTTGATTGTTGTTCCCAAAGTTGGAGAATAATTTATACTTAAGAAACTTGTTATAGAAAATGATTAAGTAAAATTATAGTATTATATCTTCAAATGAAATGATTAAATAAGTAGTTTTTGTTTTTTGTTAAAAATAGTATGACACTTTTTCCATTTACTAATAGTAGTTGTGGAGAAAAGAGTGAAAGACAAGAAATGGCTTTGCGAGAATCTTTGAAGCTTATCGCACACTAAAACATAAAGAGTCACAACTCAAAAAATTTCAGATGTTGAGTAGTGGCAAACAACTGTTGATACCGTACAAATGAAGTAATTATGTAAGTAGAGATGCTAAACGGGAAATCCTGAGCCCCGAAATCCCGGGATTTTCGGGACTATGCAAATCCTGGAGCCCGGGATTTTCGGGATTATCTGAATCCCGATTTTTAGCATAAATTATGTTTTTGACGGTCATCTTCTATATTAAAAATTATTAGAAACTCTTTGTTAAAATAAAAATTTCCTTTTAATAAATATTTCCGTAAATAATATTAAATGGTATATATCTGTGGCAATAAATAATAATGGATTAAGTTGACATAAGTGCTTTTTCATTTTATTTTATTTTATTCTCTTCTTCAAGATCTATCACTCAGCTAAATTCCAATTTTAAAATGTCATTAATATTATAACTATACGCGTTTATATTTCAACTTAACTCTTCATGGAAAATAATACATAAGCCATAACATCTTAACTCAACTTAATCTTTTTTTAAGGTAGCTTTATTAATATTAAAATGTTTGAGCATTAAAACTTGTATACATTTAAGTTCAGTAACTAACAGCCCATTCAAAATATTCCTCATAAGAAAAAACTTATATTTAACTTTAATTTAATTTAAAAACTTATTAAAAAAAAATATCTTATCTCAGGTTTTTCGCAATTTTCAATTTAACCTAAAGCGACTTAGTATAAAAAAAAAAATTATTCAAATGGCGCGATTTACAGTGTGATAATAACGAACAGCTAAAGCCATTTTTCTTAATATTGTAATTTTTGGTTCAAGTAAGCTTGTATATTTTTTATTTTTGATGTTTTAATAACAACACAACTCGATTGTTAACAAATCCCCTGAAGAAGTGAACATAAAATTCACGAAACGTCGGGAAAAATATGTAATAAAAATTGAGTTTTTATTGACATAAGACAAGATAGGCCTCACCAGAATTCAATAAACTTATTTTATATATCAGTACGAATAAAATTTGTATTAAAAATATGAAAAAAATTAAAAAAATCAAAAAGGCGTTTCCAGGGTTGGGAACTTTAACTTTTTTGTTATATAAAAATAACCTACTAAAACTAATTTTTCCTTTTTATCGATAAATTTAAAATATCTTAAATTCTTAAGGGCTCTGCTACACGTTCAATATATATTGAACGCGATCCAGTATCGTGATATATATTGAACGTGTAGCATGCAGTATTGATGGATCGCGATCCATATCGCAGAAAGGCCTAAATTATGGAATCCAGATCACGGATCACGGATCGCGTGAGAAATATTGAACGTGTAGCATTTTCATGACATTTTCAATACTTTAATAAGAATTGAAATAAAACAAATAAAATAAAAAACGAGGTGAAAAAATTTAACAAATTAAAAGTAAAAACGTTTATTACAGTTGTGTAAAGTTTGTTTTAAGAAAGGGTAATGGCAGAAGATAGTGAAAGCGAGTGGGTTCTGCCGGTGGAATCGGAATTAACGACCGAAAAAATTATTTTGAGACTTTATTTTCAATTTGGAGGCATTGCCGGAGTTGTGGGACTCGTCGGCTAAAGGCTGGAACAGAATAGAGTAGTTGTAGTAGTAGCTGAAGCTGACGACGTAACTAGTAGCGCAACAAGAAAAAATGTGAACTGAATATTGTAGCTTTCTGCATGGTTACCAAATATTTAACTTCTTAAAAAACTTGTATGATTATACAAGAATAATATGTGAATTTGTTCAATTCACATGCTCGAATTAACGTCGTATGTGTTGTCTAAAAATAAATAAAAATTGCTAAATATCTGATAACTAACACCAGAAAATACATTCTTCTTAAGGTGCGTTTTCTTAAGCAACGAAATTTCGAAAATTCGAAAAAATCGCAATATTGGAAAGAAATACTAAAATTTATTAAAACTCGGTAAATCTGTAAGGCAAGAAAACATTCCGGTAAAGTCGCGAAAATTACGAAAATTTGCAAAAAAAACTTGCTAAAATTTTAACGATTGCAAAGCACAATATTGATTAAAATCCCTAAAAATATAAGATAGAAAAAAAATTTGGGAAAATTACGACTATCGCGAAAAAATCGAAAATCGTGAAAAAGACGAAAATTCGTAAAAAGTAGCTAGCAGCGGGATGATAACAAAGTCTAATATCGCTTAAAAATCGGCAAAAATGTTAGAACTCAGAAAACATGAAAAAAGTCGCTTTTATCGCGAAGTTTGCAAAAAATTGCGAAAAGTTGCAAAATTTTAAATAAGTCATAATATTGACTAAAAATCTCAAAAACTCTAAGGAATGCAAAAAAATCGCGAAAATTACGAAAATTTGCAAGAATTTACTAACAGCGGGATAATAACGAAGTTCAATATTGTTCAAAAATCGGCGAAACTCTCAGGAAGCTGAAAACATGAAAAAGTTACTAATGTCGCAAAAATTCGCGAGGAGTTGCAAAATCAGAAGCAAGCTCTACAATTTATTAGAAATCGCCAATGCGATTGACAGCTTGCAGCGCTACTCGTTACGTTGTACAACATCTACTATTCTGTTCCAGCCTTTAAGCTTATTAATAAATTTATTATTAATAAACGATCCGAACAGCACAAAAATAACGTAAATACTGACGCGATAAATATTGAACGTGTAGCATACGCTCGTGATCCATCAATCCACTAAAATGGATTGCGATCCAAATATCACAATATATATTGAACGTGTAGCAGTGACCTAAAAGAAAAGATTGGTGAAAGAAATCAAGAAAATTTAAATTATGATTCCAGGGTTGGGAAACGTACAGTTTTTGTGATATATAAAATTAACTAGGTCTAATAATTTTTTTTTATATTTTTATTTATAAATATATTTTATGTTTTGGAAAGAAAAGTTGGGTATAGAAAATTTGAAAAATAAAAACCACAGCTCCACAGCTGGAAAATTTAACCTTTTTAGGGTTTCGTACATCAAAGGTGAAAAGGAACCCTATTATTTCCACTACGCTGTTCGTCTGTCAGTCTGTCTATCACAGGGTATTTTCTCGGGAACCGTAAGAGGTACGGAGCTGAAATTTAAACACAGTATGTAGACATTTGGCCCCTACAACAACAAATACATGAAAGTTAAAAATTAAAGGGTGCTCCAAAACGAGCAACAAAATGTTAAAATCTCATGTAATATACATTCAATTGTATGTATGTACATATGTACACTTGAAATTTGTAAGGTTAGTGTATTTTTATACAGACTACAACAATTAACACTAAAATTTCAAAAAATTTAAATTAAAGGGTGTTCCATCAGCTTATGCAATTTTGGCTATGTAATTTTGAGAACTTTGCTGTATATTGGAAACCGTAAGAGCAAAATTCTTGAAATTTTCAAAAACGGTAAAACTAAAAAATCAAAAAATTATAAAATCGCCAAACCGAAAAAAGATCGCCGAAAACAAAAAAAAAATCGCCAAAAAAAACACCAAATTAAAAAAAATTCTAAGACTAACATACATCGCGAAAAACAGGAAAAATCGCCAGAATAAAAAAAATCGCCTAAATGAAAGAACCCAAAAACAGAAAAAAGTCGCAAAAATAAAAAAAACCCCAAAAACAGAAAAAAAATCGTCAAAATGAAAAAAAAAATCCCTAAAAACAGAAAAAAATCTCCAAAATGAGAAAAAAGCGACAAAACTGAAAAAATCGTTTAAACTGAAAAAAACTTCAAAAAAGCAAAAACGCCACAATATAAAAAATTCGTGCGCGAGTCAAAGTCACACTTACTGTAGTAAAGTAACTAAATAAAGCTAGTATTTTCCTTATTTCTTTTTTTCTTTCTTAACTTAATATATTTTATATATTTTTTAAAGAACATAATTGATATAAGGAATCAAAAAAATATGAAATGGCGATTCCAGGGTTGGGAAAAGTACACTTTTTTTATATATAAAACTAACTAAATAAATCTAGTTATTTCTTTGATAATTAAATTTATTCTATATTTTAGAAAGAAATAAATTAGTAGTCGTATTAAAACCAGAAAAATTTAAATTATGGTTCCAGGGTTGGAAATTAAAAAAAATAATTGGTAAAAAAATAACCAAAAATATTTATATTTTCAGTTCGGAAGTTTTAGGAAGATCTTTACTCAAGCAAATTCTTTAGTCGAAAAACACCAAGAGGTCACTTACTAAAAATTGAACTATAACAAAAAATTATAAATTTTATCACAAAACAAATATGTACGTATGTACTTATGTATGCATCTGTATACTACATATACATACGTTGGTAAAGGGTATATAAGATTCGGCACAGCCGAATATAGCACTCCACAGTGGGGAGTTTTGCAAAATAAATGGTAATAAATCTGGAACTTCTAAACTACTGATTGGATTTATGTGAAACTTCTAACATCCGTAGAGGAGGACATAGGCTTTATAGCAGATGTCTTGGCATCTGGTTTAAGCTGGACAGGAGTTACAGTGGGCCTAAGTTGACAACATGGGACTCAAAAAAAATTCTGAGGCTTGTAACTTTTAGAAAAATTATCCAATTTTTATGAGATAAAGCGTTTTGATCTGAGCTCAACATTTTGAAGAAATAATGTCCGTTTGTCCGATGTGTTTTCGCATCTCTCATAACTTAGAAGATATTTGACTTTTAACAAAAAAAAAATTTTATTTTACCTTGACTTTTTTTAGTATTTCACCTACAACTTTTTAGTCTATGGTTGGATTTTAAATTAAAGGACAGCATTAAATTTCCCATCAAATTTTAAATAAGAATAAGTAAAAAACTTATTAATATCTGCAGTCGTGAAATCAGGAAAAGGCAAAATATTCAAAGTTTTAAAATTTTCCTGAAAAAGGCACGTTTTTTTAAGAAAAAGTATCTTCATTATTTTCAAATTTGTGAAAAACTTTGTTTAACTCATGTACTTTTAAGCCACATATCGCTAAAAACAATCTATTCGGAATATGCTAAGAGCCAATTATTTTGTATTTGGGGCATGCACCCTACACTCAGCAGTGTCCGAGAATTGCCAATTTTAAAAATATTTTTTGTCCTTATGCGCTTATAAAAAGTTGTGACGGTATATTTTGAAAGTTTTAACTATATCATTTAATTGTCGTCATTCTCGTTGTACCTTCATAGGGAAAAGACGTAATAGCGGAATTTTTCTTACATACAAACTAAACAAAAAAAAATATTGATATAATGTTGGTCTCTGAGATTCACTTGACTTCGAGAAGCTGCTTCAAAATAAATGGTTACACCCTATATGATTCAAAGGACCCGAGAGGGAGAGCATGCGGTGGATCAGCAATTCTAATTAAGTCAAGACTCAAGCACTATATCCTTGAGAACGTTAGTGAAGAATATATGCAAGCTACGAATATTTTCGTAGAAAATTTTTGTGCGAATTTCGTGATATCATCAATTTACTCACCTCCCAGATTTTCAGTTACCGAAGATCAGTATGAGAAGTTCTACAAATCGCTTGGATCTTGTTTCGTGGCAGCTGGTGACTACAATGCAAAACATACGTACTGGGGCTCGCGTCTTGTTACACCTAGAGGTAGAGCGTTGTTCAATACAATTTCAAAAATGGGCTTAGATGTCATTTCGCCTACTTACTGGCCAACTGACGTAAGAAAAATTCCAGATTTTAGAGATTTTGGCGTCACGAAAAATATCCATAGGGACTTAATTCACATAGAGTGCTCTCTAGATCTGTCCTCCGATCACTCTACTACAATAGTTACAATTTTCAACCCACTAAGGAGTGATTTAACTAACTCATATGCGAAAACTATTAATGGGGTCAACTGGCTAGGATTCAAAAAATATATTAGTAGTCACTGCGTAGAAAACATTCAGCTAAGATCACCTGATGATATTGAATTTAATATTGCCAATCTTAACGAATATATTAAACAGGCTGCTGAAAATGCCACTACTTCTTATCCGCAGACTGGCTTTAATAGAATTTTTTCTACGGAAATTGAACGTCTTGTATGTGAAAAAAGGAGAGCTAGAAGAGAATGGCAACAACACCGATCACCCCTAAATAAAATCAGACTTAAAGAATGTACTAAACGACTCAAAGAGCTGCTATCGTCGGAAAAGACTGCATTACTGGAAAAGTATTTAGAAGGTCTTGATGTAACGTCAACATCTAATTACTCTTTATGGCGCGCTACTAGAAATCTTAAAAGACCCGTTGATCTTAAATCGCCACTGCGTACTTCGATCGAAGGCTGGGCAAGAAGCGATAGTGAGAAAGGTAACTTATTTTCTGAGCATTTAAAATCTGTATTCACTCCCAATTCATGTACGGGTGCTGCCGATTTACCGAGTGTAGTCTCTCTACCCCCTCGTCCCTTAAGGTTTAAGATGCGTGAACTACAAAAAATAGTTGCTGAACTCGACCCTAAGAAAGCTCCAGGTATTGATGGCATTAGTAACAAGATGCTGATGAACTTGCCTCATATTGCAATAAGAATTTTGCTATTTATTTTTAATGCAATTTTACGAATGCAGTATTTTCCACATAACTGGAAACTTGCCAAGATTAAAATGATTCCAAAGCCAGGCAAAGATCTTACCAAGGTTGAGTCATATAGGCCTATAAGCTTACTTTCAACAATTTCAAAGCTTTTCGAAAAGCTGCTCATGACTAAATTGTCCACAATTTTAGCTGATAGTGGGTGCATCCCGGACCATCAATTTGGCTTTAGAAGTCAGCATAGCACTATTCAGCAAACGCATAGATTGGTTCAAGTTGTAAGGAGGACATTTGATGAAAAA
This sequence comes from Tachina lurida, assembly GCA_944452675.1. Classification (NCBI taxonomy): domain Eukaryota; kingdom Metazoa; phylum Arthropoda; class Insecta; order Diptera; family Tachinidae; genus Tachina; species Tachina lurida. Next base: position 80,954,565 of record OX101754.1, read on the forward strand.
AAGTATTGTTGGGCCCTTTTTATTGATGTTTCTCAGGCATTTGATAAAGTATGGCACGAAGGCCTAGTTTTAAAATTGAAGACATACCTACCAATAAACATACAAAAGCTTTTGGAAAGTTATATTGTTGATAGGAAGTTTACTGTTGTGGAAGGAGACTTCATAAGGGTAGTATTCTGGGGCCAGTCTTGTATCTAATATATACTTGTGATATGCCTGTGAGCAATAACATCCACACTTCTAAGTTTGCCGATGATACAGCCTGGGGGCAAATTACGACATTCGTTATCGATCGAAATTACGAAATATTGCAATAGAGTTTATATGGAACTATTTTTAAATTTTGAATCGTATCGAATGCCGTAATTTGCCCCCTGTTTTCACAAAAACCCTGATGATGCATCCCGCAATCTCCAAGCACACATTACTCAGCTTCAAATATGGTTGAACTTCTGGAGAATAAAAGTAAATGAACAAAAGTGTGTTCACATAACGTTTACCCTAAGAAAAGATACCTGTTCCCCCATTCGAATCAACAATCAAAATATTCCTTGATCGAAGGCTTACATGGAAATATCATATTGACTCGAAGTTAACCCAAATGAAACTTAAATTAACTCAAATATATTGGTTAATTGCCAGAAATTAAACACTCAGCCTAGACTGCAAACTTTTAATATACAAGTCGCTTTTGAAGCCAATATGGTGCTATGGAACTAAGCTATGGGGCACTGCTTAAGCTTCAAATATTGAGAAAATCCAACGAAGGCAAAACAAAATTTTACGTTTGATAACATCGGCTCCATGGTACATTAAAAATTCAAATATACATCGTGATTTAAATATGCCACTAGTGAGTGAAGAAATCGCAAAATACGCAGGCAAATATTTAACAAAGCTCGAGTCACATCCTAGTCCGCTTGCCCGTAATATTTTGAGATTTACTGGACACATCCGCCTAAAAAAGAGGGACACAAGGGCTCTTATACTCAACACTCCAGATGGTACTGCTTAAAAATACTTTTTTTTTCCTTTTTGATTATCACTACTTATGTATTATTTATAACTATCACTAAGTTTATGTCCGATACTGGTCGGGCCTAATAATTATATTTAGATTTAAGATTTGATTACTTATTGTTAGTTCATTTTTGAAGATACAATAAATAAATATATATATGAAAAAAAAAATTAATTGTTAAGATAGCTTGCAATATGTTAAACTTAAATTTTTAACAGCATTTCATAAATGCGATCATACGCGCAAATTTTCTGAAAAAAGTCAAAATTTTAGAAAAATGTTGTTTTGTACCATAAAAAATATATATATAAAAATAATTTTCTTTTCTTATGTTGGCAGTTTTAGCTTTCATATGAGTCTTTTTACTTCGCCTGAAAAACTTATTCCAATATAATTAACTGATCTCGAGATATTCCGATTGTAGGGTGCAATTCAAAAAATATGTAGAATGCGCTTAACTTTTTTCCCTTTATTCACACATCAGCTGTTTAAAACTTTTATGAATTCTGAAATTCAACCTAGAAAAACAAAAATAAGTTTAGAATGTTATCCAATAAGTCTATGTATATTTTTCGCAATAAAAAATAATTATGGTAATTATACCATATGATTTTCTATGTAATAGTGTTTTCACACTGCAAGTTAAAACCTGGTTTTAACGTTAAAACCATAAACAGCTGATTTTGCATTCACACTGCAAGTTTGTTAAATTCAGGTTTTAACTCACAGACTGTCTAATAACTTTGCTCAAAATAAAATAAATCTCCTGCGGCAATGCGTGTGTTTGTTGTTGTATTTTTTTCTGCTTTTTATAACACTTATTTGACAAACTGTACAACTGTTTTTGTTTGTATGAAAAACTAAGAAGCTTTACAATGCGCTCTAAAATGGAAATTATTTTATATTTTGTAAATTAATATTTTAAAATTATGGAACTAGTAATACAAAGTGAAGAAGTGCTTGGAAATCAAGTTATTGTATATAAAAAATGCACAAATAAATCACAAAATACAACTTTTTATCGGCGGATCGATATGTCATATCGTTTATTTTCACTTTCCAGAGGTCAATGAAAATATTTTTGTTGTTTTCCTTCCAAAAAACTCTTATTTTTCCATAATTGTTTACTTATTGTTGCTGCTGCATCCATTTTCAAGTGGAAAATCTTTTAAGCGACATCTCTTGTTATTCACTGGCCTAACCATTATCAGCTGCTGCCGATCATTTTAACTTGGCAGCACCGAATTTACCACAGCGAAAACAGGGCTGCATTTCATAAAACCAAAATAAAACCAATTCAGAAATGGTTTTAAGTTGGATTTAACAAAAACAATTTATATGGTAAAACCAGGTTTTAACAGTTGGTTTTAACATTAAAACCAACTTTTATTAAAACCAAGTCAGTGTGAAAACACTATAAGTGTAGTTAATGCTAATAACAGGTAAGCATTTAACGAATAACAACACACATTTTTAATGTTTTAAAGAAAGGTTTTCGAGCATTATTTTACAGCGTCATCGGGAGGTGCTACCTGATTATGCTACTACTTAAAATAAATAACACTTCACAGTACAAGGTAATTAGACAAAATTAGCAAAGGTGCTTATAAAGTATGATGTATTGTATAAAAACGCAGGGTTCTTTTATAAGCATAATCACTCTATATTGAACTGTTATGGAGATTAGTATTAAATATAACGCGGTATGTAAACTTATATGGGAATATGTTCCTGTCAGTTTATTGCGACAAGAAAAATGTTCTAAAATCATAGATATAATGGACAACTTATTTGGATTAAAACTAAATGAAGATGCTACTGAAAAAATGGAGAACTTGTTAGTAGCGCACGAAAGAAAAATGAAAGAATTAAATTATAATAAAACTAAGTTCCAAAAACAAAATGAACAATGGCTAAAAACCGAGATAGTTACACAGATGGGTATGAAAGAATTGGTAAGACCTAATAAATTATACGAGGAACTTCAACCAAGAAGCCAGAAGAAAAAGCAAGAGGACATCATTGAAAACCACTCTTTTGGCCGTATAAAGGATGCCTTTAGAAGTGCCTTAACCAAAAACAAACCGAAAGAAGTTGGCCAAATGCTAGATGCTCCTCCAAAGAGAATACGACGTATCGTGGAAAGCATACCAACGCCTAAATCTAAGACAGATTTTACTAATGAAGATGCATTAGCCCTTATTCTAAACTTGGGTCCAACAAGGAATAAATATGAAGTATTAAGAAAAGCTATGACTGAAAAGAAATTGGGAAATTCGCCACTTACAAAGTCATTGAAGGCTACAAAGGATGTAATTTGGCCATCGGTTTCGAACGTTAATAGCACGGGCGCCACTATTGAATTATCCAGTCTCCTCGAAATACCGCTTCTAGGATAATTTCGACCCTTAGCAAAGAAATGCCACAAGTTCGAGCTAGTATTAATTTGTAAATGGGGTTGTGATGGGACTACTGGATTTTCTGAATATAGACAACAAAGCGAAGATAATATATCTTTTTCATAGATATTTATGTCTACGTTGGTACCTCTTAGAATGCGTTTATATACAAATTCATCATCATTATCCACTGTACCTGCATTTGAAGACGTATGGATAAATAGGACCCTGCATCAAAGTTATTGTGTCGACCAATAAAATTGGAATATATGAAATAAAATAGAAATGAAATTTTGTGGTTACTATATCAGAAGAAATAAGGAACTAACCAAGCCTTGCAGTAACAATTTCTGACTGCGTTATAAATGTCACATTTGATTTACATTTGACTATGATAGATGGAAAAGTTGCCAATTCCCTAACGGGTACCAAGTCATACTGGAAATGCTATATATGTGGGAAAAAAGCTCTCAGTTTGAAGATAAATCTGATGAAACTATAAAAGAGGAAGCCCTTAAATTTGTAATTTGCCCACTTCATGCTCGCATTAGACTTATGGAGTATTGCTTGCATCTATCATATGATATAAAATATAGAAATATCAGAGGTAATGAAACTGTCTTCTGACGAAACAACAAAGACTTAGCAGAGACACGAAGAACTGAGAAGAAAAGGATACAAGATGAATTTAGAAAGCAATTGATAAGCCAATTAACGGTTATGGTAGCTCGAATAATGGAAACATTGCTAGACGCTTTTTTGAGGATCCTGAGACCACATCCTTGATAACTGGCTTGGATAAAAACTAGTAAAGAACTTTAAAATAATACTGGCAACTATTAACAGTAAAAAGCAAATCAATGCAGAAAAATTTTATGCTTTTGCTAATGAAACAAAAGTACTGATAAAAAATGTATATCCGTAGAGATTGATGACGCCAACATAAGGTATTATCTCATGGAAAAAATATCATTGAAACCAACATCCTACCTCTGGGAGAACTTACAAAAGAAGCTCAAGAGGCAAGGAACAGAGATGTAAAGCAGTACAGATTATTTCATAGTCGAAACTGTTCAAAATTAGCAGAAAATTATGATTTAGTGCTTCACTATCCTCAGATCCAGTTTTACAAGCAATACGATTGAAAAGATAACTAAAGAAATAGAGAAAGACGACAGTGAAGCAATTCGAATAAATAACCTCTTAAGCTTCGATATTTCGGATTGTTTTCTTAAAAATAATTGAAATAAATAAATTGTAAAATGATGGTAATTAACATAGCTAAAATATGTAATTTAAAAATAAATACTTTATTTAGTGCTAAAAAGTTTTTCTTAGTTATAGCCTAATATTAAATAGATTATCTATTGGTAAATAATAATAAAAAAAAACAAAACATACAAATAAAACTTTTCCAATTTGTTATACAATAAGGCATACTTTATAAGCACTTTTGTCTAATTACCTTGTACTGTGAAGTGTTATTTATTTTAAGTAGTAGCATAATCAGGTAGCACCTCCCGATGCTTTTTTAATCCATTAAAAATGTGTGTTGTTATTCGTTAAATGCTTACCTGTTATTAGCATTAACTACACTTACATAGAAAATCATATGGTATAATTACCATAAATATTTTTTATTGCGAAAAATATACATAGACTTATTGGATAACATTCTAAATTTATTTTTGTTTTTCTATTTAGGTTGAATTTCAGAATTCATAAAAGTTTTAAGCAGCTGATTCGTGAATAAAGGGAAACAAGTTAAGCGCATTCTACATATTTTTTGAATTGCACCCTACAATCGGAATATCTCGAGATCAGTTAATTATATTGGAATAAGTTTTTCAGGCGAAGTAAAAAGACTCATATGAAAGCTAAAACTACCAACATAAAAAAAGAAAATTATTTTTATATATATTTTTTATGGTACAAAACAACATTTTTCTAAAATTTTGACTTTTTTCAGAAAATTTGCGCATATGTTCGCATTTATGAAAAGGCTGTTAAAAATTTAAGTTTAACATGTTGCAAACTATCTTAGCAATTAAATGATATAGTTAAAACTTTCAAAATATACCGTCACAACTTTTTATAAGCGCATAAGGACAAAAAATATTTTTAAAATTGGCAATTTTTGGACACTGCTGAGTGTAGGGTGCATGCTCCAAATACAAAATAATTGGCTCTTAGCATATTCCGAATATATTGTTTTTAGCGCTATGTGGTTTAAAAGTGCATGTGTTAAACAAAGTTTTTCACAAAATTGAAAATAATGAATATACTTTTTCTTAAAAAAACGTGCCTTTTTCAGGAAAATTTTAAAACTTTGAATTCTTTGCCTTTTCGCGATTTCACGACTGCAGATAATAACAAGGTTTTTTTATTTTTATTTAAAATTTGATGGGAAATTTAATGCTGTCCTTTAATTTAAAATCCAACCATAGACTAAAAAGTTGTAGGTGAAATACTAAAAAAAATGAAGGTAAAATAAAATTTTTTTTTGTTAAAAGTCAAATATCTTCTAAGTTATGAGAGATACGAAAACACATCTACAGACATTATTTCTTTAAAATGTTGAGCTCAGATCAAAACGCTTTATCTCATAAAAATCGGATAATTTTTCTAAAAGTTACAAGCCTCAGAATTTTTTTTGAGTCCCATGTTGTCAACTTAGGCCCACTGTAATACCTGTCCAGCTTAAGCCAGATGGCTGCCAAGATATCTGTTATAAAGCCTAAGTCCTCCTCTACGGATGTTCGAGGTTTCATATAAATCCAATCAGTAGTTTAGAAGTTCCAGATTTATTACCATTTATTTTGCAAAAGTCCCCACTGTGCACTCTTACTTGTTTGTTTTGAGGAAAATGTAGCGAATTTTTAAAATTACCGCTTTTTCAAATTGTTAGACATAAAATGGAAAAATATTTTGAGGATTTCTATTTAACAGGTGAAATTTTTCACATAGCTTAAAATTTGTTTGCAAAAACCCTATATTATGAATCCTAACATTCTGGAAATCACTTACAATATCCATACACATATAGTTAAATATGACAAATCGGAAAAATAATATATACGTATATGTATATAATTGTAAAACTCTAAATGGACAATGTAGACTAATGCTGTTTGTACATTGTACATTAGGTATGACATAGTGGACGATTTTTCGATTTCGACTTGCAATAATCCCTCATTTTGTGAGGTTTAAAAAAAAAATATTTGAGCCAAAAAATGGTGGCGGTCAGATGGGGGCAAAGGTCGCCTCTTCGTGCTCAAAGTTAAGGGTAAAAGAAAAAAAAAAAAATTATATATATTTTTCCCGGGGTCACCGCTACAAGGGTCAAATGTATAATCAGCACCCATTGATTTTCTCCGCCCAACATCTTTTTTAAACACACCGACCGCCTAACTCGAGCTCCCTTACAATGGAATTTTTTTTATAAAATTTACTCGCAGGCGTCTAACTTCCCCTATGTCGTACCTATCGAAGTAAAATGTATGACCAACCTCCACACAGGTGTGAAGCAAATTACCTTAGCTCCCACAGAAGTACACCCATGAATAAAGAAGGATTTGAGCCACTACTTTACACAATTTTGCCTTTGTATGGAAGCCCCTGAAGGAGTTGAGATAAGGTATAGGTATGTTCGGAGGAAATGTTGAAGATGAAAAATTACTGTGGGTCGATCTTACATTTTACGCCCCTGGGAGGCACCATAAAAGTGGAACAAGCGGCTTTCTAAAAAAAATATATTTGTACTAAATTATGAACCCCCTCCCCCGGGAATAACGTAACAATGAGTTAAAAACAAATTAAATAGTTTAAAAAGTTTTTATTAAAAAAAATTAAATTTAGTTCATTGTATTCAATTCATTTGTTAGACTAGCACAGTGCGTAGACAGAAATTAAATAAGCTTACTTATGAACGTACTCCAAATATTGGTAAAACTATTTATTAAATTTCTTCCCAAGTGTCCTCAAACTCCAAAAATTATGGTTTTATGGAGAGGTTATTCCTAAACTGTATGTATGTATTAATGATGCATAAATTCCCAAATATTCGGCCATTTCTAGGTATTGGTATTCGATTAAACAAAATATATCAGTAAATTCATAAATCCAAAACGAAATTTAAATGAATGGCACACAAATATTAGTTTGTAATAATTAAAAGAAATAAATTTATCTCTATTTTTTTGTTATCCGTTTTTCCGCCAAATAATCTGCTATAGTTCTCCGTATTGATGGCTGAGCAGTATTTGAAACACCAAGATGAGAATTGGTATTCTCACTTTCAATAGTTTCTATAAGTAAAATCATCGTGTTTTTCAGAGAGCTTGAAGATGGCTCCATTTGGTCATATTCAAAAAAATATAAAATGTGCGTGAAACTAAAAAAAACTTATATCTTGGATCAATAAAGATTGCCGTTGTGAAAAATGTTTCATTCTTTAAAGAGAAAATTTTTTAACTAGTAGACTTAGCGGGAGGTCTTTAAGCAAACTTACATATTGTTGGGGTGTTCTGGGATATCAAATGACTCAAAATGATAAGTTTTTCTCCTTTCTACAACATTATATTTTCAATACAAAATATTTGCCCATTAAAAAAAATTCCTTCCTTAAAAATACTGTTACGTTTTTATTCTCTGTTAAAAACGCTTTTCCGTAGATTCGAAGATTTGCAATAAATAAAAGACCCCAGTGTACTAATTAGGGTTAAGAATGATACAATCTTTATTAAATCTATAAATACCACTAATCTAAATTCAAGAGCTTAAATACAAACACATAGGTTACTTCAATATTCACAACTGGTTACCACTACTCCTTCCTCGCTGTTGTATACGCACGTCTTTGACCACTGGCTGCGCTAGTGTTGACACAATTCTGCTTTCTCTGTTGCTCGTCACACACAAGACCCACTCTGCCGACACTTCCAGTTGATACACCAATAACAACTCTATGGCAGACTCTCGCAGTTGATGCACTAATCAGGACTCGCTGGCTTCACTTACACGTCTATCAGCTTCCACTGCTCCCTTACTCTTTACTCAAGGGACTCCACAATAAACTCAAATCACGACAGACTCTAACTGTCACTATAGACTGTACTATAGTCTCTTCAATTTCCAACTCACGTATTGTAAAGCACAGACTCAAGTATCAACTCACTGTTGTATCACAAATCACGGACTGCGCACAACTTAATTGTCAACTCACTTGATTAACAACAGAATTCTTATTAGCAACTGAGCTTCTTCGCAACTGACTTATTCCCAACTAACTTTTGATCGCGACTGAACTGCTGTTGGATGCGTCAACCCCTTTTTATACTTCGCACAACAACCACTAGAATTTTCATGCAAAGTCTAGACCGAATCTTCATTATCTCCAATGTTGTCTACAAAGCGCGTAATTAAGTTCATGTGGTAACTATGTACATACGTGTGTATATGCATACATCATTAAGTGGTTGTTTACTTTATTTTTGCCTTTCGCTAGAATTGCCAGGCATGTATGTATGTATGCATGTAGCTATGTCTATCTTCATAACAAGCAGACCCTTGTAGTTGTTGTTGGTTGTTTACGTTTAATCACGTATGTATGTGCTACGCATGTGTATATAGTTGTTTGCTATAGTGCTTGTATGTGAATATGAGTGTACGTTTAGTTATCTATTTAAATACTTCTGGATGTTTCTTTATATTGGCCCTGTTCGAATATTCTTGCGTAACACTTATGTTAACCCGACGGCCATTTCCGTAACACTGCCGCCCACTTAAGCCTATTCGTCCCGAATATGCACATCATCGCCTTTCTATTTCTTCGTTTTCTATACGCCTTGTAGTTACGTTGGAGACGACTACCTCTTCCAGATTTGTTGGCTTTAGTTCTGGCTCTGCCTCGGCTTTCAACTGGGACTTGTATTACTATGCGCTGGAGATTAGTTCTTCGATATTTGCGGCCCTTGGCACTGACTCTGCTTAGCATTTCCTCTACTGCTTGCCTTGCCGTATGCTGGAGCTGAAACCTTCCTTGACACTTGCAACCCTTGGTACAGAATCTGCTTTGTATTTCCTTTACTGCTTGCCTTGCCGTATGCTGGAGCTGAAACCTTCCTTGACACTTGCAACCCTTGGTACAGAATCTGCTTTGTATTTCCTTTACTGCTTGCCTTGTTTTAAGATGGAGATGACAACTTCTTCCACATTTGTGGTATTTGGCTCTGCCTCTTTTTTGTCTCTCAACTAGAGCTTGCCTTGCCATACCCTGGAGATGACTACTCCTTTCACATTTGTGGCCTTTGGCTGCGACTCTACCTTGTCCCTTGACTAGAGTTGGCCTTACCACACGCTTGAAGCTCTGCACAGAAGTTGTCTTCTTCTTCCTTACTGCTTTTCTGCTGCGTACTTCGTATACGGTAGCAGTTTCTTTACCCTGAGCAAACGCGACCATTTCTTCCATAGCTAATTCCGCCGTGTCACAAACAGCTTGAGTATCATCTAAGTGACCAACGTCCCCTACTGTGCTGGAAACTTCTGGCAAACTTCGCTCATGTCCAACTTGTTGGCACTGACCACTGTTGATTTCATCTTCAACTTTCTGTTTTTCGTCAGCGCCTTCCTCTGTGCCAGAAATGTCTTCGTTGACACTGTTTCTCAAGTCAAAAATCTCTTCGTCCGATTTACTGACTTGCATTTCTGCACCATCTGTCCGTCTGTTTACGGCTTCAGCAATTTCCTGGGGTTTCTCATAGATTGCTTCAGACGATTCTTGAACGTTCACCATAATCTTCGCCTTCCATTTGTCAAGTGTGTCATTTGTGGCCTTAACTTCAGCTAGAACTCTCTCGCTGTTTGCCTCCATTTTTTTATTGGTTGCTCGAGAGGTTTCTTTTATTTCGTTCATCAAAGCAGCTAACATTGCGCTAATGTCTGTACTGATTGGAGTGCTAATAGAAGGAGTGGATGCTTCCATCTCATATTTTTCTTTTTCATCGAACTCATAACTTTCTATGTCGATGTTACGTCGGTGGAACTCGTCTATTAACCTTTTTTGAAGTTCTGCCTTATTACCTGTTGTCGACAGTTTCCGCTTACTCAATTCTTCCTTGAGTTGCTCCACCTTAAGCTCTTGATATTTCATTTTCCTCAAAACCAATTATTACGTTTAACCTTTTCAAACGTATGTGGTTTTATTCACGTTTAACCTTTTCAAACGTGTGAGGTTATCCTTTTCGTATCACTCTTACTTTACGTTTAACCTTTTTAAACGTGCCACTTTTACTTGCAAATCCCACTTCTGACACCAAATGTTACGTTTTTATTCTCTGTTAAAAACGCTTTTCCGTAGATTCGAAGATTTGCAATAAATAAAAGACCCCAGTGTACTAATTAGGGTTAAGAATGATACAATCTTTATTAAATCTATAAATACCACTAATCTAAATTCAAGAGCTTAAATACAAACACATAGGTTACTTCAATATTCACAACTGGTTACCACTACTCCTTCCTCGCTGTTGTATACGCACGTCTTTGACCACTGGCTGCGCTAGTGTTGACACAATTCTGCTTTCTCTGTTGCTCGTCACACACAAGACCCACTCTGCCGACACTTCCAGTTGATACACCAATAACAACTCTATGGCAGACTCTCGCAGTTGATGCACTAATCAGGACTCGCTGGCTTCACTTACACGTCTATCAGCTTCCACTGCTCCCTTACTCTTTACTCAAGGGACTCCACAATAAACTCAAATCACGACAGACTCTAACTGTCACTATAGACTGTACTATAGTCTCTTCAATTTCCAACTCACGTATTGTAAAGCACAGACTCAAATATCAACTCACTGTTGTATCACAAATCACGGACTGCGCACAACTTAATTGTCAACTCACTTGATTAACAACAGAATTCTTATTAGCAACTGAGCTTCTTCGCAACTGACTTATTCCCAACTAACTTTTGATCGCGACTGAACTGCTGTTGGATGCGTCAACCCCTTTTTATACTTCGCACAACAACTACTAGAATTTTCATGCAAAGTCTAGACCGAATCTTCATTATCTCCAATGTTGTCTACAAAGCGCGTAATTAAGTTCATGTGGTAACTATGTACATACGTGTGTATATGCATACATCATTAAGTGGTTGTTTACTTTATTTTTGCCTTTCGCTAGAATTGCCAGGCATGTATGTATGTATGCATGTAGCTATGTCTATCTTCATAACAAGCAGACCCTTGGAGTTGTTGTTGGTTGTTTACGTTTAATCACGTATGTATGTGCTACGCATGTGTATATAGTTGTTTGCTATAGTGCTTGTATGTGAATATGAGTGTACGTTTAGTTATCTATTTAAATACTTCTGGATGTTTCTTTATATTGGTGTACGTTTAGTTATCTATTTAAATACTTCTGGATGTTTCTTTATATTGGCCCTGTTCGAATATTCTTGCGTAACACTTATGTTAACCCGACGGCCATTTCCGTAACAATACCTTAAAATTTGATGGGCACACCTTCCAGTTCCTAAACGCATTTCACCGTTGTTTTCTAAATATTTTTTCTTAAGTTCGGTTGTATCAAAAATTAAATTAATATCCTTATGAAAACACGTCTATGTATGCAAGTTTCCATGGTCACATCTCTCAAAACTTAAACATTGTAACCTCAAGTTGACCAACAAAAATTTTAAAACTTAATAATTTGATATTGCCATGTACATATCTGGAAGAATATATTTTTTGAAAAGACAATTTTTTTTCATGAGAATGGGAATTTGTTTTCCTAAACTTCTGCAAATACTATTTCCCTCTATGCACTCGTATTTGGTGGATTTAATGTTAATATATGTATGTTGCAGTTTGATAGGGAAAGAAGTTTTTATGTACATACATATATTAAGATTATTTAAAAATGTAAATTGATAAAGATGAGGAATTGAGAACCATGTAATCAGATTGAATGCAATTTATTAAATTTATTACAAAGATTTTGTCTAATTTTCAAATGTTATTTAAAAACAACCATTAAATTTTTGGATAGTTTTTATAAACTTTAATGTACGCGGACAGGAGTATGAAATTTTCCATAAAATTTTTTTTTATTTAATTTTGCAGAATAAAATAGACCCTAAATTAAATGTCTATAAATTTCACATACTCGTACAATAGAAAATCGTATTCGCGAATATCGTTTTTAATATTCATATTCGCGGATATTATTTTAAATATTCGAATTCGAATTCGCGAATATCCAAAATTGACATTCGGCACATGTATGTATGTATACATACATTATAGGTTTGAGCCTGTACTCCACATTTGGATCCCGCAGGATCCCAATTTTGCCGAAAACTGTTCCCGTACTCAAAGTTTGGGCAAATAAGGGAGCTTTTAAGAGAGCAATGTTCTTCTTCTTCTTGTACGAAACAGCTCGTAATTTTTCTTTGGGCTAGTTTGGGCAGGCCGAAAACCAATCAGCTGTTTGAAAAATAACCAATAACATAGTAAAATTAGATTGTCCTAAACTCTAAGAACATTGAAAAGTTGTGGTGAACTAAGTTTTATCAGTTTTTATGTAAAATTAAGAAACAAAGCGTTCTAGATATGCCACAGCATGTAAGTAAATGCATGCGTATTTATCAGAGCTGTAAATGAATGATTCATATTTGGTTTTTAATTCATAATGAATTAAAAAAAAATTAACTTAATTCACTTTCCCCCAAATTTGAATTGAATTAAAATTGGAATGCATTCCTAATAGAATTAAAAATTATTGAATGCATTCGCAGAGTTAAAAATATTAATTGAATTAATGTTTCAATGAATTCATCATGAATTCATCACGTTCATGTTAACCACAAAAAATAATTGAATTAAAGTTTGATTGAATGCATTGATAATCTAAAGGAAAAGAATTGCAAGTAATTTTTGCATTCACTGTTTTAATTAGAATACAAATCATAAATCCAAAAAGTGTTGCAAAATTCAACGGTGTTTTATTTGTTGCATATTTTTTTTACGAATGTCAGCACAAGATGGTCAAAGTGGGCTTGCTTTGTTGGAGTTATTCGTTTCTTAATTCTGCTCTTCGTTTTCGTTGTATTCTTCTAAATGTTGCATACGCAAATGACGAAGAAAATTCGATGCTACATGTGCTGTTCCAGTCAACACTTTGTCACAATAAAGACATTTCGCTGATATTTTTTCTCTTTTTTCTTTAGTTTTCTTCTCTGGATATCTTGCTGTAGGAATACAGACAGCTGCATTTATATAAAAATGTCTTACCTACCTTGATAGTAAAATATTTCTTAAACAACAGCGAACGCACCGCGTTGGACATTTGCCACTTCATGTGATGATGTGACATCCGCCAATTCAGGCTTATCCCTTTGTGCCAATTCTGATTTACACTCTTTTGAACTGGATGACCCACTGTCATTTACAAGTTCATCCAATGCTAACAGACATTTTGGTTATTTTTGTGGAATAAATTTTACGACATAGACAATATGAAAATTATTCACTTTGTAAACGTCGGCAACAACACAAATTTCAAAACTAATGATCAAATTAATCAAACGATTCCTTTGTGGAAACTTCTATTTAATTTATTTTATTTTCGACTGGTAGTTTTTATTCATATATTCAAAATGAATGCATTAAAAAAACAATAATTCATTGTCTGAATGATTCTCAGATTAATTAAAAAAAGAATCATTCTTTTACAGCTCTGGTATGTACATAAACTCTAAAATACTTTTGTTGAAAATTAGGTCGATAATAGTAGGCAACACTTTACAGACTACTTTCGACCTAGAATTACACAACTATATTTTTAAAAACACGGTTTTTATTAGAGTTACTCCGTGAAACGCACTATATAATTACTATAATTCTTACATACTTTCCAGCATTTTGAATACGTACAAATGTAAATGATAGATTCTTTTAGTTTTGCAGATAATGTTCTACAGATTCACAACATTTATTTATCACTATTTACACAAAAGACATACCACGAGTATTGTTATTTACACTAAACTGATTTAGACACTAGACATTTAATTTAAATTAATTTAATAAAAAATATGGAGTGCTTCTGTTGCAACTTGTTCACTTTACTACATCTACTTATTATTTCAAACATATTTCTGCTGTTTTACGCATATATGCTTAATTTTAAACATTTTGATGTTATTTAGATATATGTGGCTCTATTTTAAGTACACTCTGCTTAAAAATAAACAAATTTAGCAGCATATTTGAACTTTTGTGTAAAAGAAGACAAATATTGTTTTTTAGATGCAAATAACAACAAAATCGATATAAATTTAGACATTAAAGGCCCTATGTATAAGCAAAAATTGGCATGAAGTTAGCATAAGTGGCAAAATTGATCATGATCTTAAAGAGTTTTGCCATGATACTTCACATTAGAAATCATGCTAGGACTTAGAGGTGGGTTAAAAATAGGTAATACGACCATTTTTAATGTCGAATTGTATGGAGGAACTCGTTAACAACTGATTCAATTTCGTCACTTATGCTAACTTTATGCCAATTTTTGCTTATACATAGGGCCGTAAGAATATTTCAACAACAATTTAGACAATATTTGATCCTAAATTTGAGTTGATGTTTTAGAGTGTACTTAGATGACCATTGTAGGTGAGAAAATACCATCAGATAGATGCTAAGTCTACTAAGAGGACAATCTTAAGTATTCTAAATCATTTTTAACTATGATCTAAAACAAATTTATAAAGTTCAAATAAACTTAAAAAATTCTATTGTAATTATTATATGATTACAAAAAGTCTCAAGTTTCTATCTCATAACATTCCCGAGATACCTTCAATAATTTTTTTTTGACTTAGCATGTTTTAGAATGGAGACGTCGATATAGAAAGGCCCTAACTCATTATTTTTTTGAAATCGACATTTTTACATTTTTCGATACATTAGATGCTCTTCTTGCGAAATATACAAAAATACTGTTTTAAAAAAATTAATGGCTTACGGCCTTTCTTCATTAAGGTAACGATATGGGATGTACATGTTTGTTTTAAGTGAGTTTTTTTTTAATAATGCTATAATTACATTTCTACCTGGTACCCAATTAAGACTATATATAGGCTATTTTGTACAATATATGAAATAAAAATTTGTAACATATGTACAATTCTTTTTTCAAACGTGTGGGAAATTTCATAAATGTTCAATTACATCACTGTATGTGATCGCTGTACGAAAACACTGAAAATAATAACAACATAAATTTCGTTCCTTTTTATACATATGTATGTATATTAGCAAAAAAAAAGGGGAGAGGTGTCTTAGGACACCCGGTTATAGCTATTGCTAATAAGCTATATAATACTATGTTCACATTTATGTTTTTAAACGTGTTTAGCGCCTCATTCGTGTTTAAGAGCTTAAACACGACGATTTTGAGATGTTTTACCATACATTGACTTGTTTTGTTAAACATTTCAAATGAAGTGTTTAAGATTTAAACACTTCCTTAAACACTTAAATAGAGTATGTTTAGTCCGTTTTTTGATAACTCTGGCACCTTTGTTTTGTTATTAAATGGCGGCGCCTGATAAATTATTTGGTAAGCAAGTAATTACTTAAAAAAATACTCAATTATTTACAAAAACATTTGTTGTTTGAAAAGCATAATTATTCGTAATTTTTTACAATACAATAATTTACAATTTTTTATTGACAAAACGTCAACCTTAAACATCTCAAATATAATATGAACTGTTGTGTTTAGTTCTTAAAAAACTTTGGTTCTTAGAAAACTCGTCTTAAACATAATTGTGAAAATGTCGTCGTTTGGTTTCTGGTTTGCTGCAGACATAATGTATTTTGAATATACTGTGCCGCAAGCCAGAAACCAGCTGACGATGTATTTAACATGTTTAAAAACATAAGCGTGAACATAGTATAAAACAAACTTAATGCAATACAATGCAATAAAATTATATTATATGATGATGTCAAATTCGCCGATAATATTTCAAAACGTTTCCATTTATAACCCATTATTATCTTTTCTAGCGGAGCACGATTAAGTGAATATATTGTTTGTTGCCGGCGGCTGCTGTTATTCATCTTACAGTCGATCGGCAATGTTCTCTGGCTTGTGTTTATTTGCAAAAAATAATACAAAAACAAACTGAGCGATGTTTCTCATTGTTGTTGTTTTGTTTTTTTTTCACTCATTTCAAAGAACCAAAGAAAACAAATTCAAACAATTTGCTTCGTTTATTTTCGTACGCTGCTTTTAAGTACAAAGAAATCAAGACAAAAATAAATTTATAACTGTAATAGTGTCGGTTAATTTTGTTACGAAAATTATTTTCTAACCCCTGTATCTCGCCATAAATAGCAATAGCTATAAAAATACAATAAATCAAATAACTTTCCCGGGGTCACCGCTACAAGGGTCAAATCTATGACGAGCACCCATTAATTTTCTCCGCCCAAGATCTTTTTTAAACACACCAACCGCCTAACTCCTCTCCTTAAGGGGCTCCCATACAAAGGGGAAATTTTTATAAAATTTACTCGCAGAGCTCTAACTGCCCCTAGGGCGTACCTATCGAAGTCAAATGTATGACGGACCTCCAATATTTTTTCATTACAAAGATTTTCTCTGAACATACTTATCTTTTATCTTCAACCATTAAGGTGGTCCCCATACAAAAAAATAGTTTTTTGAATAATTTTTTTAAGAAATCCGCTTTTATGTTGCCTCCTTGGGGGGTAAAATGTAAGACCGACTCACATAAATTTTTTATTTTCAACATTTCCTCCGAACATACCTATACCCTATCTAGACTCATTAAGGGGGCTCCCATACAAAGGCGGAATTTGTACAAAATTTACTCCTATATGTATGACCGACCTCCAATATTTTTTCAATACAAAACCATTTTTTCTTCTTCGTCACGGCATAACGCACTGCTATAATCATCTATTAATTTTACGCCTCTTTCGGCAGCGTCGTTGACAACATGGAGTTTTTGCAATATCTTTAGCAACCCAGAGGCGACTACAAGGAATTTCTTGCAATGGTGTTACTGTTTCTAGTTGAAGGTATAAAAAAGTTTCACTTCGCACCACCAGGACCCATCAGTCATGCTCGTTGTATGGCGAAAGGGATATACTGCCTTAAAATTTTCTTATTTCGAAAATAACTGGGTTTAATCAAGAATGAATTTGATGGAGTCCGCGAGGTCACACTTTATGTAAAAGCTTGGTTTAGTGCGACTAAGGCCATCGAAGCTCCAAATAACGATTTGAGCTTTTTAAAAACCACTGCTCATTATGATGCAATTGATAACACAGTTTCGCAGCCTTTGGTGAAGAAATTTTGTGGACATCTCTGGTACCTTAGTGATGAACCTGTTGCTTTTGCATTATTTGATCAGAATGTTACCTGTGACATCAAAAGGAAAATGGCGAATGATATTCGTATTTTGGCAGAAGATAGAGAAAAATATGAGGAAGAGTTGTCCGACGAAGAGGTGGACGAATCATCAAACGAAGACACCGATGGAGAAGATGATAATGAGGCAAAAGACGACAAAATAAATAGCGGCGCCAGTAAAAAGAAAGGTCGTTCTCGCCCAGTTATTGGGTTCACAGGTATGAAGAGAAATACGTTAGATCCCACAGAAGTATTACAAAAAGTAATGAATCATTTGAGCCACTATGTAACACCTGGAACAGCAAACTTTTTTCCACGCTTTGGATTACCAACAACTTTTTAAATAGCGATCCACAAACCTGGGAACAACGTGAAGACTATAAGCAAGCGCTAAAGATATTGAAAAAACTCCATGTTGTCAACGACGCTGCTAAAAGAGGCGTAAAATTAATAGAAGATTATAGAAGTGCGTTATGCCGCGACGAAGAAGAAAAAATATTTTTAATTCAAGTCGTTGCCCAAAATAGAAAAATGTAGCCAACACATGCCAAAAATAAATTAGTTATTTGACAAAGAATTCTTTTTTTTTTTGTATGGGGACCACCTTAATGGTTGAAGATAGACGATAAGTATGTTGAGAGAAAATCTTTGTATTGAAAAAATATTGGAGGTCATACATTTGACTTCGATAGGAACGCGCCAGGGGCAATTAGAGCCCTGCGAGTAAATTTTGTACAAATTCCGCCTTTGTATGGGAGCCCCTTAATGAGTCGAGATAGGATATAGGTATGTTCGGAGGAAATGTTGAAAATGAAAAATTACTATGAGTCGGTCTTACATTTTACCCCCCTAGGAGGCAACATAAAAGCGGAAAAAGCGGATTTCTTAAAAAAAATTATTCATAAAAGTATTTTTTGTATGGGGACCACCTTAATGGTTGAAGATAGACGATAAGTATGTTCAGAAAAAATCGTCGTAATGAAAAAATATTGGAGGTCAGTCATACATTTGACTTCGATACGCACGCCCTAGGGGCAGTTAGAGCCCTGCGAGTAAATTTTATAAAAATTTCCCCTTTGTATGGGAGCCCCCTTAAGGAGACGAGTTAGGCGGTCGGTGTGTTTAAAAAAGATGTTGGGCGGAGAAAATTAATGGGTGCTTGTCATACATTTGACCCTTGTAGCGGTGACGCCGGTAAAGTTATATGATTTTTTTTTTTTTTGCTTTTACCCTCAACTTTGAGCACGAAGCGGAGACCTTTGCCCCCATCTGACCGCCACCATTTTTTGGCTCGAATATTTTTTTCCGAACCTAATAAAATGAGGGGTTCTTGCAAGTCGAAATCGAAAAATCGTTAACTACGCCATACCTAATGTATATGGGGTTTGAGAATTGAACAGAATAATATCTTGTAGTTGTACGAGTATTAGTTATGAATTCACTTGTCTAATGCTTTGGAAACAAATATTAATAGTTAGAATTTCTTTTGATTTACTTTTACTTTTAATTTTATTGCATATTTGTAATGCATATTTTAGGTTTTATTGCACATTTTTTATGCGCATAACTTAGATTTTATAGTGCATGAAAATAACAGGCCTGGTCATAAGTTTATTTTAAGTTAATTTTTATTTGCTAACGATTTGGTAAACCACCAATGAAATGCATATGGACATACTCGTACTTAACCACCAGCAAATAAATTTCACTTGCATAATTTATATTGTATATGCATTTTTTATACCCTTCACCAAAAATTGTAAATAGTATATATAGGTTTGTCATTCCGCGTGTAATTTCCACAATATGAATATGTGATCGATAAAGTATATATATTTTGGGTCCGTATGAATAGGGAAGACGAATAAGCGATGTTCGTCCATCCGTCCGACCGTCTGGTGTACGTGAAATCGATTTTCTGAAGCTCCCAGAAAAGATAGAGACTTCAGTCTTGGAATGGTGTGTCAGAAATGGTCCAAAATAAATTGGTATTGAAAATCAGCAAAATCGAGCAGACGGTTTCTGAGCTGGAAAACTTAAACTTTATTTTGCCATATAAAAGCAACTAACTAAAACTCATTTTTAGGGTTCCGTACACCAAAGGTGAAAAAGAACACTATTGTTATCGCCACACTGTCCGTCTGTCTGTCTGTCCGTCACAGGCTATTTTCTCTAGAACCGTAAGAGCTACGGACCTGAAATTCAGACAGAGTGTGTAGAACTTTGGCCGTTACAACAAAAAATACATGAGAGTTAAAAATGAAAGGGTGTTCCAAAACGAGCATATTACATATTCGACATATTGTTATCCAATGGATTTCTAATTGTATAAAGGTGTAGAAAAATAAAATAGATTCATATCGAATGTAAATTATTTGCTGGGTCTTCTTACAGTTTCTAAGCCCACTACGCTTATTTTTCTTTTATGATTTTCAAAGATATTATTATTTGTGAATTCTTAAATAGTTTTTGAAAGTCTGTGCATAATATAAGAGGTTTGTGACTGTTCAAAATATGTGGTTGAAGTCTACTGATGATTTAGCTAAGCACCAATGAAATATATAGACAATGCTTAACCGCCAGCAAATAAGTTTCAATTCAAATAAACTTATGAGAATATGTCGAATAACAAATTTCCTTTATATTATTGTATCATGCATGAGAGTTAAAAATTAAAGTGTGTTCCAAAACGGGCAAAGAAAATATTAAAATCCTATGAAATTTGTAAAGTTAGTGTATTTTTATACAGACTACAATTAACACTAAAATTTAAAAAAATCTAAGTAAAAGGGTGTTCTATAAGTTAATGTAATTTTGACTATGTAATTTTGACAACTTGCTGTATCTTGGAAACCTTAGGAGCCAAACTCTTGAAATTTTCAAAAACGGTAAAACTAAAAAATCCTAAAATTGTAAAATCGCCAAACCGAAAAAAATCGCCAAAAACCAAAAAAAGTTTCTATATCTAAAATAAATCGCGAAAAACCGGAAAAATCGCCGAAATTAAAAAAAAAACACAAACACCGAAAAAATCTCTAAAAACAGAAAAAAAAAACGACAAAACTAAAAAAAATCGTTTAAACTGAAAAAACGCCATATTAAAAATACGCTCAAAACATACCGTACGGAACCCTTGGTGCGCGAGTCAAAGTCGCAATTTACAGAATTTATTTTTTAAATAAACTTATTTTGTGTTACAGTACGAACAAAATTGGCATTAAAAATAAAAAATAGTAAAAAAAATCAAAAAGACGTTTCCAGGGTTGGAAAACTTTTACTTTTTTAGTTAGATAAAAATAACCTACTAAAATAATTTTTCATCTTTCTCTGTAAATTGAACATATCTTACATTCTTAAAAGAAAAAGATTGGAGTATAAAATTAGAAAAATCTGAAAGGATGATTCCAGGGTTGGGAAACCTACGCTTTTTGTGATGTATAAAAGTATGTATGTAGGTCTAATTAATTTTTTTCTTTTTCTTTATAAATTAAATATATTTTGTGTTTTGTACGAGCAAGTTTGGTATAGAAAATTAGAAAAATAAGAACCACAGCTCCAGAGCTGGAAAATTTCAGTCTTTTGATGTTAAAATAAACAATAAAACCAATTTATTCCTTATTTATTTGTTTTTTTCCTCACATAAAATATTTTATATATTTTTTTAAGAACTACATTGGTATAAGGAATCAGAAAAATCTTAAAGGATGAGTCCAGGGTTGGAAAATTAATTTTTTAATGAATTTTTTCGTTTTGCTTACATACTAAATATACTTTATGTTTGAGAAAGAAATAGCTTGGTGTAAAAAATTTGAAAAATAAAAAACATAGCTCCAGACCTAGAATTTTTAAATTGAAAAAATTTTTGGTAAAAAATAACCAAAATATTTTCTTAGTCAAACATATTGCATATTTTAGGAAGATCTCTAGTCAAGATTTTTTTTATTTGTTAAATTTTTATATGGATATCTAATTTAAGTATCCAATATTTTGGCATTGTATTGACGTGACGTCGATGTTGACAACTTGAATAAGGGTCAATGTAAAATATTTCTTACATACAGAGTGTAGAATAAAATATTCAACTATTGCTAATATAGAAAATAAAATATTTGAACCAAATTCTTTAGTCGAAAAATTCCGAGAGGTCACTTACTAAAAATTGCACTAGAACAACAAATGATAAATTTTTTAACAAAACAAATACGTATGTATGAAGTTACCCAGCAAAAAACCATGCCTACTAGAATGCAAAAAAGTGTATGTACTCCTCAGTCGTAAGTACTTACAATTTGACTGAATAACCCATTATTTTTGTTTGAGAAGTTCAAAAAGTATGCGGTACCCTATACTTTTTGCCTACAAACATGCAAAAGTTAATATATTACTGATTGCCTAAAAGTACTCAAAATTTAATGGGTTATTTTTTGCTTACAAATATATAAAATTTTATAGATTAATTTTTGCTTAAACTTATTGTAAATTAATTTGCTAGCTTTTCTAATTAAAATAATTTTCACGATCAATAAATTTTTCTCTAGATATATTTCCTTATTAACTGGAAAGCACTACAATAAGTAGTTTCACGTAATGATATAAATAAGTTCTTATTTTATTCATTACAGGGCAGTCATTATTATGCACATAAAATAATTACATAAATAAGTATCAGTCATTACTTTGTAAGCCATTAAAAGAGTACTACCCATTACAAAATTTCGAAAATTTTTTGCTGGGTATGTATATATGTATCTTTATAATTACTACATATACATATACGTCGGTGAAGGGTATATAAGAATAATTCTAATAGCAGCGCTGTATAAAAGAGTGATGTTTAAAAAATGGACGTATCATGAAATTATGAAGCTTTCTTGGAAGTTTTTTTAATGTAACTTACTTCTCCATACCTTCTAGTGACTAATTAAAAATTTTCATTCAGGTAATTTTATGAAAAAATTCATAATGCAAGTTAGGTTAATATTTTTGGGGAAAAATATTTTCATGGAAATATTTATTCATATTACATTACACTGTGTGACAAATTTTTATGAAATCGAAATACCTGGGACGTGTTACTTTTTTTCTGATAGGTATTGTCGAGTACAACAAAACTGTGTATTTGAAATTTTCCAAACACCTCCAAAATATTGCGTTGAGGGTGGCGTTGACTGAAGTAGTTAGCACGTTGACTACAAAATCGAAGGTCCTGGGTTCAATCCCTGTATCCAACAGTCATTGAATAACAACACCACGCATTTTTCTGATGTGCATTAGTGTCCCTTTGTATCAGTTGTTGTAGGAAAGTTCAAGTGATGAAGGCATAGTCACTGGTCACTGTGTTACATTAGTCCTAATGTAACATCAGAGCGCCCTCCTTCGTTGTGTAGCAGAATCATCGGCGAAGTAAAATAATCAATAAAATGGCTACAAAACACAGCTTCAAAAATTTAATACGCCTCATTTGACACCAGATGGCGCAGCAACACTGCATTATCAAAAACGTGCAAAAAAAAAAAGCAGAGTTGTAAAAAGAATGAAGCTTTCCTCTATCTCTCCCTTCACCACCTGTCTTCTCTATCACTATCCCTTTCCGAAACAAGGTAACACCTAGTAATAGTAGTAGGCATTAATTGCCTGAGAGTTACTTCTCTTTAAAAAAAAAAAAAAAAAAAAAAACCGGTTTCTTGTACCCGTAGGCACTTATCAACCTCTATCTATGTTAAATATCATGTGGAAAGAAGACACTAAGACCTTTTGAACCATATATATATATGTATATTGTTTCAATGAATTTCAGATATATGTATGTCTGTATTTTTTCACCAAATATAATTTTTTTAAGTTTTTTTCGACACTTTTTTTTTGCACTGGAACCGTACTGTTTATAACTTTATTTATAAAACATAATTGATTAAGAGTAATTTGAAGGTTTGTTTTAAAAAATTCCGTAGAAATTTACTGAGTTATTAACAATTTTATTAGAAGACTTTTTGCTAAAAAAACTACTAGTATGATGTATTTCGCGTTCTATTTATACGCTTTCGGTGTATTTAAGCTTCCAGGATGATGAAAGTACAATTTAATAGACATATATTAACAAAGAATAAAAAATTTGTAAAACAGTGGTCGCCAAACTTTTTGAAAAATTGAGGTTCTCAAGATACATATATAAAACGTTAATGTGTGCACGAAAGCATCATATGCAGCCTTGACAAATGCTTCATTGCGGCATGAATGACACTTAATTTAACATCAACTACTGAATTTTTGTCTTCCCTGTTATGTTCAAGCGAATAGAGTTTTGTCTATACAAAATATACTTACTTGATATATGGTTGATGCAGTGCCACCAAACTTGAATGTATGCCCACACTTACGGCAGCCAAGTGAAAATAGTCGAACAATACAGGCAAGTGATAATGTAAACCACGTCCTGGATGAAAGTTTAGCTGTAATGTACGTGTTGATGCCAAGGATAAGTTGGATGCAGATCCGTTTTGTTCCGCAAACCACAATTCAAGGTGTAAAGAAAATTCAGCACGCTCTATAGACTCTTTTAAATGACGACTGTCAACTGTTGAGAAAAGAAGCAACAGTAATCATTATTAATATTTTGTTTTTAAATATATAAAAAACAATAAATTAATAATTTCACAAATAATTAATTTTGAGAAAATTAATAAGTATGAGCAGATCAAATAAAAAAAATATATTATCAATTTCTCATGGTCAGATATGCACCCTAATTAGCCCTTTCAGGTAGATAAGCTCCTTGACCCGTGTTTTTTTTTTATTATTTTTTATTCATAAAAAATACTTCCTTTAAATTTTTTTGTTGCCTCAGCGCCTATAGGCTTTGTAGAGGCTATAGCTTGACATTACAACATAGTTATGCAAATAACAATACTATGTACGTATTATAAAAATAAAAAATTAAAAATTATATACATATGTAATTAAATGGATGATTTTTTAAATTAGAAGTGCTTCTATATTGTTTAACAAATGTGATTTTAAGTGATTTTTAAAAGTTGATAAAACGGTTAGATTTTTTAAATCTGAACGGTAAACTATTGTATTCTTTTGGTCCAGCAAAAGTAATTCGTTGTTTAGTCAAAGCAATGCGGCATCGTGCCAAATGTAAATCATGTGCCTGTCTTGTAATTCTACCTGTTCTAGTAATGTTCTGATTAAATCTTATTGACACTGGACCGAATCCTCGCACAGATTTAAATACGTACAATATTATCTGCTGTTTGTACAATCCACATACTGGAAAAATATTTGTAGATCTGTTTTTATATAAGTTCTTGGTAGAATATCGCATTGGAAGGTTAAAAACTGTTTTAAGCGCCTTATAGTGTTTTCACACTGACTTGGTTTTAATAAAAGTTGGTTTTAATGTCAAAACCAACTGTTAAAACCTGGTTTTACCATACAAATTGTTTTTGTTAAATCCAACTTAAAACCATTTCTGAATTGGTTTTATTTTTGTTTTATGAAATGAAACCCTGGTTTCGCTGTGGTAAATGCAGTGCTGCCAAGTTAAAATGACCGGCAGCAGCTGATAATGTTTATGCCAGTGAATAACAAGAGATGTCGCTTGAAAGATTTTCAACTTAAAAATGGATGCAGCAGCAACAATAAGTAAAAAATTATGGACAAATAAGAGTTCTTTGGAAGGAAAACAAGAAAAATATTTTCATTGACCTCTGGAAAGTGAAAATAAACGATATGACATATCAAACCACCGATAAAAAAGTTGTATTTTGTGATTTATTTGTACATTTTTTATATATGTACAATAACTTGATTTCCAAGCACTTCTTCATTTTGTATTACTAGTTCCATAATTTTAAAATATTTATTTACAAAATATAAAATAATTTCCATTTTAGAACGCATTGTAAATTTTCTTCGTTTTTCATACAAACAAAAACAGTTGTACAGTTTGTCAAATAAGTGTTATAAAAAGCAGAAAAAAATACAACAACAAACACACGCATTTCTGCAGGAGATCTATTTTATTTTGAGCAAAGTTATTAGACAGTCTGTGAGTTAAAACCTGAATTTAACAAACTGGCAGTGTGAATGCAAAATCAGCTGTTCATGGATTTAACGTTAAAACCAGGTTTTAACTTGCAGTGTGAAAACACTATTATTCTGTGCTGATGGTAAACTCCTTAGAGAATCAGTTATACGACTTCCATACATTAATGGCAAATATGTCAAGTGAGAATGTATGAGTGACTGGTATATCATTAACTTATTTTCAGTATTTAGTTTATTTCTAAATTTATACAAAATTCCAGTACCTGATGATATTTTAGCCTTAATTTTAGTAATGTGCATGTCCCATAACAAATTGTGACTTAACTGCATTCCTAATTATCCACATGGATAACCATATCTTCGTCATTTATTCCGACATATGACCTAAATCTGATAAATTTAGTTTTTTCCGAGTTAAGAACCAATTTATTAAATCGTGTAAACTCCGTTAGTATTGCACCATCATATTCAATTTCCGTTTGCAATACCTGTTCATGTTTTCACTATAGATAAGAGTAAATGAAACTCTGACATGATGAGTTGTTATTGTTTTTTTGAAATTCTTTAAACTGAAATAAGATCAGCGAGGCATTTTATTAAAAAGTATTAATATCCTTTATGACTGTCTTTTAATTACTATAACATAAAAAAGTGGAATACTTTCTATAAAGTAAATAATTCGATGTTAAACAAACTTGAATAGATTTTTGCGAATTAGTGAAAATTTTAAGCTCATAGAAGCAAGAAAAATTTTGAGTTGACAATACTTAAATTTGTTATAAGTAAAACGCTATTATTGAAACCCTGAAGAAAATATTTAGGAGCAATTCATTGAAAAACGAAAGACATTTAGACAGACTGAGTATGTACTGTAAGTTCCTTGAACTTAGCCCTAAGAATCCTCCTGGATATTTTTCAAGAATAATGAGAAACTAGCAAGGTAAATTCTAAATAAAACTATTTGGAGGCATTATTATAAAATTGTTTACTAATTGCGGTAACAGTCGTCAATTAGTCTGTATATGATATCGTACTGTGAAATCACTTAAAAATTTGTCTTAGAACTGCTTTTGTATTATCTTTTATTTAAAAAGAATGCTTACATTCATAAGACAGTCGAAATTTCGCCAACTTTCATTTAATAAATGCACTAATGTAGAAAAATAGATTTTCCCGGGAATCCCGGGAACACGATTATTTCATTCCCTTTTCCCGGGAAGTGCAAAAATCCGGGAAATCCCAAACCCAACTTTTCATGTAAAGTTACAGTTATTTGAGTTGGGGCCTTTCTACTTGTGACCAACGGTACACTACAAACTTATAAGGCCCCCTTTTTTGGAAGGCGGTTAAAAAAGAAAAAAATTAATAATGTAAAACATTTCTTAAATACAGAGGAAAAATAAAATATTCAACTATTGTTAATATCAATGACAAAAATTAAAAATTTTAAAAACCCCCGATATTTCTATAAAAGATGTGATATCTGATAAACGGCTAAACCGATTTTCTTTAAGCATAGTTAAGAACCTTCTCGATCAAGTCACCTTTCAAACAGAAAAAACCAAATCAAAATCGGTCCAGCCGTTTGGGCAGTACGTGGACACGGACAGACACACAGATACACAGATATACAGAGACACACATACACAGACACACACTAAAAACTTATAACACCCCTTTTTTTTGTCGGTTGTTAAAAATAAAATCTATGAACCAAATTCTTTTGTCGAAAAATGATAATATATCACTCATTATAAATTGTGCTAGAGCAAAAAATATATGATAAATTTTTTTCACAAAACAAATATGTACATTAGCTATGGCATGGTGTTATATGAGAATTCTTAGTAACGAGATTTCGAATTGCAAAAAACCTTCAGTTTGTGAGGTTCGGAAAAAAAATATTTGAGCCAAAAAATGGTGGCGGTCAGATGGGGGCAAAGGTCACATCTTCGTGCTCAAAATTGAGGGTAAAAGGAAAAAAAAATTACAAAAAATTATATAACTTTCCCGGGGTCACCGCTACAACTGTCAAATCGTCGCTGTTTCAACTAACCGACCTAACTAACATTTAACAAATTTTACAGGAGAGCACTTTTAACGTTTCTTGTCGTAAATGTAGTCATTTCCTAGCCAAAATACGAATGAAATTGGGTTTATGCATTATTTGTTATGTAGTATAACATCTTTTCTTAAGTGTTAAATAAAGAAAAAGACAAATATTTTTATTTTAAATACTTTTTTGTGATTCTAAAGCAGATAGGGCATTTAGTGAAAAATTTATTTTTCCTTTATACAAATACGACATATGTATGTATGGCCCAATTCATACGAGGATTTAAAAATCTTGTTTTATTTTTGATTCTCTTTAAAAGTTGCTTCCAAAAACATTTTACATTCATACCAAGGCACATTCACAAGGTAGTAGCGGAAAGGCAGCTGAGCTATTTTTTTTTTAATTAAAGTTCATCCGAAACTTCAAAAAATTTTTACGAAAGCGAAATTAAAAGAAAATGTAAAAAAAGTTCAATATGAAAAATATTTTATTTAAAAAATTCTGTGAAAACAAATCTAAAAATATGAAAAAACTATTAAAAAATTGTGGAGAAATACTTTCAAATTTATGTGAATAATTATTATAATTATTATGTTAAACAAATTATATTTTTGAAATTTTGGATGAACTGCAACCCATGTTGTTTTTTTAATTGTTTTTGTAATCCTGATATTACCTGGAAATGAATCTGCCTTGATTCATATGATGATTTTTTCCATGTTTCTAGTTTTGATTTTTTTTCTTCCAAAAATTGTATCAGTGTTGCCATTAGATTTTAAAAAAATTCGTTTTTTCCCTACATGCTATAAAAATTTGTTTGTAAACTTTTTGTAAACCAACTTCAAATTTCACATATGTATGTATGTATATATATGTAATTCTTTTGTATTAAATTATTCAAAGTGACTACATCTGCCTTCGAAATTAATGCATACTTTTCTACAGTTTTTCAGAAATTATCTTATAATACAAATATAACACATATCTATATAATGGTTTTCTCCAATCATGGAGTTTATTAAGATTTATCAGTTCTCGTTGTACCTTCATAGTGAACAGACGTAATAGCGGAATTTTTCTTATATACAAACTAAACAAAAAAAAAGCATTCAAAAAATATTCGTAGTACATATTAACTTTGATAAATAAGCATTTTTTTGCTTTGATAATATTTTTACATATAGAAATAACAAAAATAAAAAAAAACCGTAAACAAAAAAAACATACAAAATACCCTTGAGGAATACTCTTTATGAGTACCCCAGAGGAAAAAAATAGTGAAGTGAGTTCTAACGGCAGAAATGCCTATTTTACTGTGAGTTTTGATGCTCATAATGATAACAATAAAAATAAAAAATCTGATAATAGACTTGCTGTGAGTTCTGAAGCTCTTAATAAAAATCAAAAATCTGATAATAGACTTTTACTAACGGCAAAACCACAGTTTCGTCAGCGATCAACTTCGCTTTGTCCAATGCCAACTAGTGAATCGTTGACATTATTGCCTAGTACTTCTAAATTTAACTCAGCGATATCATCCGCTTCGGGCTCGTGGTCAACAATTAAACAAGTTGTTACTGAAGACAACAGTAGTACAAAACCAAAGGTACAAGTAGGAATGGACAGATATATAACCATTTTAAAGCGCGGGCGAAGCCCAAATTCTACTAAAATTGGATCCGCCCCAAAGATGTCTAGGGATAACAGCACATCTTCTATCAATCGTCAAAATCGTTTTTCATTATTGCAAGACAAAAACGACAAGCCCGCTGCATCATCACAAAAGTCTTTTAAGCCACCACCTATTTATCTGAGAGAAAAAAATTCAAACGCGATTCTAAAAAATCTACTGTCGACCATTGGTGAAAATACTTTTCACATCATTCCAATTAAACGAGGTAATATTGATGAAACTAAAATCCAAATATATGATGAAAAAGATTTCCGAAAAATTGTTAGTGAGTTTGAAAAAAATAAAACAAATTTTTATACATATCAACTTAAGAGTGCTAAAGGCCTACAAATAGTATTAAAGGGCGTAGATTCATATGTTGAGCCTGAAGAAGTAAAATGTGCACTTATCGAACAAGGATTTAAGGTAAAAAATGTTACCAATATAATCAATAGAGAGAAGATTCCCCAGCCTCTATTTCGTGTTGAACTGGAGCCGAATGATATACAGTTAAAGAAAAATGAGACGCACCCAATTTATAGTCTAAAATACCTTTTACACCGAAAAATCACAGTTGAAGAGCCACGTAAGCGTTCAGGTCCCGTACAGTGCCATAATTGCCAAGAATATGGCCACACAAAAACCTACTGCAAATTACCTACAGTTTGTGTTATCTGCGGTGAATTGCATGGTACTGCTAACTGTACCAAGCCAAAAGTACAAGCTGAAAAAAAATGCAGTAATTGTGGAGAAAATCACACCGCTAATTACAGAGGATGCCGTGTATATTCTTTCGTTAAACAGGCTATGGGTCAAAAATCTAAATTAGCTCCAGTTCAATCAGCAAATGCTTACTCCGCCACTCTGCCTCAAACTAGCCAACTAGTTAATTCACGTGTATCGTATGCCGATGCTGCTAAGACTAGCTCTATTCCCACACAAAATGTTCCACCGCCAAGTAATTCAACGAATGCAAACTCTAGCTTTAACTTTAGTCGTGTTGAAGCTACTATTGAGAATCTGGTGCTAACTATAAACAACTTTACAACAAATATGACTAGCATGATGCAAGAAATGCTGAGAATGCAGAATACTCTGCTTCAAGCATTAGTCAACAAACCATGAACACGTTAAAACTATGTTTCTGGAACGCAAACGGCATTCGCCAACATAAAAATGAACTTGAGCACTTCCTCACGGAAAAAAATATTGATATAATGATGGTCTCTGAGACTCACTTGACTTCGAGAAGCTGCTTTAAAATAAATGGTTACACTCTATATGATTCAAAGGACCCGAGGGGGAGAGCATGCGGTGGATCAGCAATTCTAATTAAGTCAAGACTCAAGCACTATATCCTTGAGAACGTTAGTGAAGAATATATGCAAGCTACGAATATTTTCGTAGAAAATTTTTGTGCGAACTTCGTGATATCATCAATTTACTCACCTCCCAGATTTTCAGTTACCGAAGATCAGTATGAGAAGTTCTACAAATCGCTTGGATCTTGTTTCGTGGCAGCTGGTGACTACAATGCAAAACATACGTACTGGGGCTCGCGTCTTGTTACACCTAGAGGTAGAGCGTTGTTTAATACAATTTCAAAAATGGGCTTAGATGTCATTTCGAGTGGGGAGCCTACTTACTGGCCTACTGACGTAAGAAAAATTCCAGATGTTATAGATTTTGGCGTCACGAAAAATATCCATAGGGACTTAATTCACGTAGAGGGCTCTGTAGATCTGTCCTCCGATCACTCTCCCACAATAGTTACAATTTTCAACCCACTAAGGAGTGATTTAACTAACTCATATGCGAAAACGATTAACAGGGTCAACTGGCTAGGATTCAAAAAATATATTAGTAGTCACTGCGTAGAAAACATTCAGCTAAGATCACCTGATGATATTGAATTTAATATTGCCAATCTTAACGAATATATTAAACAGGCTGCTGAACATGCCACTACTTCCTATCCGCAGACTGGCTTTAATAGAATTTATTCTACGGAAATTGAACGTCTTGTATGTGAAAAAAGGAGAGCTAGAAGAGAATGGCAACAACACCGATCACCCCTAAATAAAATCAGACTTAAAGAATGTACTAAACGACTCAAAGAGCTGCTATCGTCGGAAAAGACTGCATTACTGGAAAAGTATTTAGAAGGTCTTGATGTAACGTCAACATCTAATTACTCTTTATGGCGCGCTACTAGAAATCTTAAAAGACCCGTTGATCTTAAATCGCCACTGCGTACTTCGATCGAAGGCTGGGCAAGAAGCGATAGTGAGAAAGGTAACTTATTTTCTGAGCATTTAAAATCTGTATTCACTCCCAATTCATGTACGGGTGCTGCCGATTTACCGAGTGTAGTCTCTCTACCCCCTCGTCCCTTAAGGTTTAAGATGCGTGAACTACAAAAAATAGTTGCTGAACTCGACCCTAAGAAAGCTCCAGGTATTGATGGCATTAGTAACAAGATGCTGATGAACTTGCCTCATATTGCAATAAGAATCTTGCTATTTATTTTTAATGCCATTTTACGAATGCAGTATTTTCCACATAACTGGAAACTTGCCAAGATTAAAATGATTCCAAAGCCAGGCAAAGATCTTACCAAGGCTGAGTCATATAGGCCTATAAGCTTACTTTCAACAATTTCAAAGCTTTTCGAAAAGCTGCTCATGACTAAATTGTCCACAATTTTAGCTGATACTGGGTGCATCCCGGACCATCAATTTGGCTTTAGAAGTCAGCATAGCACTATTGAGCAAACGCATAGATTGGTTCAAATTATAAGGAGGACTTTTGAAGAAAAGAAGTATTGTTCTGCCGTTTTTATTGATGTTTCTCAGGCATTTGACAAAGTATGGCACAAAGGCCTAGTTTTAAAATTGAAGACATACCTACCAATAAATATACAAAAGCTTTTGGAAAGTTATATTGTTGATAGGACATTTACCGTTGTGGAAGGAGACTTCATGAGTGTACCCGAATCTATATCTTCTGGTGTGCCACAGGGTAGTATTCTGGGGCCAGTCTTGTATCTAATATATACTTGTGATATGCCTGTGAGCAATAACATCCACACTTCTACATTTGCCGATGATACAGCCTGTTTGAGTATTCACAAAAATCCTGATGAGGCATCCCGCAATCTCCAAGCACACATTACCCAGCTTAAAATATGGTTGAACTTATGGAGAATTAAAGTCAATGAACAAAAGTGTGTTCATATAACGTTTACCCTAAGAAAAGATACCTGTTCCCCCATTCGAATCAACAATCAAAATATTCCTCAACACTCTCAAGTCAAATACCTTGGCATACACCTTGATCGAAGGCTTACATGGAAATATCATATTGACTCTAAATTAACCCAAATGAAACTTAAATTGACTCAAATATATTGGTTAATTGGCAGAAATTCAACACTCAGCCTAGACTGCAAACTTTTGATATACAAGTCGCTTTTGAAGCCAATATGGTGCTATGGAATTCAGCTGTGGGGCACTGCTTCAGCTTCAAATGTCGAGAGAATCCAACGAAGGCAAAACAAAATTTTACGTTTGATAACATCTGCTCCATGGTACGTTAAAAATTCAAATATTCATCGTGATTTAAATATGCCACTAGTGAGTGAAGAAATTGCAAAATACGCAGGCAAATATTTAACTAAACTCGAGTCACATCCTAATCCGCTTGCCCGTAATATTTTGAGCTTTACTGGACACATCCGCTTAAAAAAAAGGGACACAAGGGCTCTTATACCCAACACTCCAGATGGGACTGCTTAAAAATACTTCTTTTTGATTATCACTACTTATGTATTATTTATAACTATCACTAAGCTTATGTCCGATATTGGTCGGGCCTAATAATAATATTTAGATTTAAGATTTGATTACTTATTGTTAGTTCATTTTTGAAGATACAATAAATAAATATACTATTAAAAAAAAAAAAAAAAAAAAAAAAAAAAAAATTAAGATTTAAGTTAAATAGTTGTAAGTACCCAGCAAAAAACTTTGCCTACTAGAATGCAAAAAAGTGTATGTACTCCTCAGTCGTAAGTACTTACAATTTGACTGAATAACCCATTATTTTTGTTTGAGAAGTTCAAAAAGTATGCGGTACCCTATACTTTTTGCCTACAAACATACAAAAGTTAATAGATTACTGATTGCCTAAAAGTACTCAAAATTTAATGGGTTATTTTTTGCTTACAAATATGCAAAATTTTATAGATTAAATTTTGCTTAAACTTATTCTAAATTAATTTGCTAGTTTTTCTAATTAAAATAATTTTCACGATCAATAAATTTTTCTCTAGATATATTTCCTTATTAACTGGAAAGCACTACAATAAGTAGTTTCACGTAATGATATAAATAAGTTCTTATTTTATTCATTACAGGGCAGTCATTATTATGCACATAAAATAATTACATAAATAAGTATCAGTCATTACTTTGTAAGCCATTAAAAGAGTACTACCCATTACAAAATTTCGAAAATTTTTTGCTGGGTAATATCCTTAATTATTAAATCATTGTTTAATAGATGCTCATTTCCTGTGGTGCTTGCCATTTGAAGAATAGAGGGAAGATCCTATCCAAATACAGGCACTGCGACACCAAAATAATTAAATAAAAGTCTATGTAATTACGAGCAAAAACAAATTTTTAAACGGAGCAAAAATATATTGTTATGTTTTATTCTCGCAAGTTCTCGTTGTACCTTCATAGTGAACACACGTAATAGCGGAATTTTTCTTACATACAAACAAAACAAAAAAAAAATCATACAAAAAATATTCGTAGTACATATTAACTTTGATAAATAAGCTTTTTTTTGCTTTTCTAATATTTTTTTACATATAGAAATAACTAAATCAAAAAAGAACCGTAAACAAAAAAACATACAAAGCACCCTTGAGGAATACTCTTTATGAGTACCCCAAAGGAAAAAAATAGTGAAGTGAGTTCTAACGGCAGAAATGCCTATTTTACTGTGAGTTTTGATGCTCATAATGATAACAATAAAAATAAAAAATCTGATAATAGACTTGCTGTGAGTTCTGAAGCTCTTAATAAAAACCAAAAATCTGATAATAGACTTTCTCTAACGGCAAAACCACAGTTTCGTCAGCGATCAACTTCGCTTTGTCCAATGCCATCTAGTGAATATTTGACATTATTGCCTAGTACTTCTAAATTTAACTCAGCGATATCATCCGCTTCGGGCTCGTGGTCATCACTTAAACAAGTTGTCACTGAAGATAAGAGCACCCCAAATCCCAAGGTCCAAGTCGGAATGGACAGATACATTACAATTTTAAAGCTCGGGCGCAGCCCAAATTCTACTAAAATTGCATCTGTTCCAAAGATGTCCAGGGATAACAGCGCATCCTCTACTAATCGGCAAAACCGTTTTAAAATATTGCAAGATGACAATGACAAACCCGCTGAATCTGCGAACAAAACCTCCAAGCCGCCACCAATCTATTTAAGAGAAAAAAACTCAAACGCTCTAATTAAAAAATTAATTTCGGTCATTGGTGAGAATAAATTTCACATTGTTCCAATAAAACGTGGTAATATTGATGAAACGAAAATTCAAATTTATGAAGAAAAAGATTTTCGCACAATGGTTTCTGAACTTGAAAAAAGTAAAACAAATTTCTACACATATCAGCTCAAGAGTGCTAAAGGTATGCAGATTGTGTTGAAGGGCATAGATTCCTATGTTGCTCCCGAAGAAGTAAAAGATGCTCTCGTCCTCCAGGGCTTTAAAGTAAAAAATGTATCGAACATAATAAATAGGGAAAAGATCCCTCAACCTCTATTTTGCGTTGAACTTGAGCCAAATGATATAAAATTGAAAATGAGTGAGACCCATCCAATATATAATTTAAGATATCTCTTATATCGAAAAATAACCGTTGAAGAACCACACAAGCGTTCAGGACCCGTACAGTGCCATAATTGTCAAGAATATGGCCATACTAAAACTTACTGCAAATTACCTACTGTTTGTGTTGTGTGCGGCGAGTTGCACGGCACTGCTAGTTGCAATAAACCGAAAGATCAAAGTAACAAAAAATTCAGTAATTGTGGAGAAAATCACACTGCTAACTACAGAGGTTGTCCTGTGTACTCTTTCGTCAAACAGACTATGAGGCAAACGCCTAAATTGGCCACAGCCCAATCAGCAAACGCTTTAACAGCCACTATTGCGCAAGTGAGCCAACCAGTTAGTTCCCGCGTATCGTATGCCGATGCTGCTAAAACAAATTCTACTCATACACAAAATGTTTCACCACCAGATATTTCAACAAATACAAACTCGAACTTTAGTTTCAATCGCCTTGAAGCTACTATTGATAATCTGGTGCAAACTATAAATAATTTTACAACAAATATGACTAGCATGATGCAAGAAATGCTGCGAATGCAGAATACATTGCTTCAAGCTTTAGTTAACAAACCATGAACACGTTAAAAATATGTTTTTGGAACGCAAACGGCATTCGCCAACATAGAAATGAACTTGAGCACTTCCTCACGGAAAAAAATTTTGATATAATGTTGGTCTCTGAGACTCATTTGACTTCGAGAAGGCTTTTTAAAATGTATGGCTACACCTTATATGATTCAAAGGACCCGAGAGGAAGAGCATGCGGTGGATCAGCGGTTTTAATAAAGTCAAGACTCAAGCATTATATTATTGATAACATTTGTGAAGAACATTTGCAAGCAACGAATATTTGTGTCAAAAAATTTTTGCACTAATTTTGTCATATCATCCGTTTACTCCCCTCCTAGATTCGCAATTACTGAGAATCAATATGAGGATTTTTACAAATCTCTGGGTCCTTGTTTCGTAGCAGCTGGCGACTATAATGCTAAACACACGTTCTGGGGTTCGCGTCTTATTACACCCAGAGGTCGAGCGTTGTTCAATACAATTTCCAAAATGGGCTTGGATGTCATTTCGAATGGGGAGCCCACTTATTGGCCTACTGACATACGTAAAATTCCGGATGTAATAGATTTTGGCGTTATGAAAAATATCTCTAGGGATTTAATTCAAATTGAAGCTTCTCTAGATCTTTCGTCCGATCACTCTCCCACGATCGTTACAATTTGTGGCCCATTGAGAAGTGACTTACCTCACCCATATGCGAATTTGATAAATCGTGTTAATTGGCTGGGATTTAAAAAATATCTTAGTAGTCATTACACGGAAAACATTACGCTTAGAACTCCCGATGATATTGAAACTAACATTGCCAACCTTAACGAAAATATTAAGCAGGCTGCTAAACATGCTACTACCTCCCGTCCGCAAAATGGGTTTAATAAAATTTATTCTACCGATATTGAACGTGCCGTATGCGAAAAAAGAAGAGCTAGAAGGGAATGGCAACAGCACAGATCACCACAACTTAAAATCAGATTTAAAGAGTGCACTAAACGACTCCAAGAGCTGCTAATTACTCTTTGTGGCGCGCTGCTAGAAAGCTTAAAACACCCGTTGAGTTTAAACCACCTCTGCGCACATCTACCGGAGGTTGGGCAAGAAGCGATACTGAAAAAGGTAACATATTTGCTGACCATTTGAAATACGTATTTACCCCAAACACATGTACTGGTGTAATTGATTTGCCAAATGTAGACGCTCTACCCCCTCAACTAATAAAGTTTAAGACGCGTGATGTACAAAAAGTAATTGCTGAACTCAACCCGAAGAAAGCTCCGGGTTTTGATGGAATTAGTAACCAGATGCTGATGAAGTTGCCTCGTATTGCAATTAGAATACTGTTATTTATTTTTAACGCCATTTTACGACTGGAGTATTATCCACACAGCTGGAAACTTGCCAAAGTTAAAATGATTCCAAAGCCAGGCAAAGATCTTACCAAGGCTGAGTCATATAGGCCAATAAGTCTGCTATCAACAATGTCAAAGCTTTTCGAAAAACTGCTCATGACAAAATTGTCCCCAATTCTAGTTCGTAGTGGGTGCATACCGAACCATCAATTTGGTTTTAGAAGTCAGCATAGCAGCATTGAACAAACTCATAGATTGGTCCAATTTATAAGAAGAACATTTGAAGAAAGGAAGTATTGTTCTGCGCTGTTTATCGACGTTTCTCAGGCATTTGATAAAGTGTGGCATGAAGGACTAATTTTAAAATTAAAAACATACCTGCCAATAAACGTTGTAAGTCTTTTGGAAAGTTACATTACTGCCCGCAAGTTCACTGTTGTGGAAGGAGACTTTATGAGCATGCCTGAAACTATCTCATCCGGTGTGCCACAGGGGAGTATACTGGGGCCAGTTTTGTATTTGATTTATACTTGTGATATGCCTCTGAGCAGCAATATCCACACTTCCACATTTGCTGATGATACAGCCTGCCTTAGTATGCATGAAAATCCTTACGAAGCATCCCGATATCTTCAAGAACACATTACCCAGCTGGAACTATGGTTAAACTTATGGAGAATTAAGGTAAACGAACAAAAGTGTGTTCAAGTAACATATACATTACGAAGAGATACTTGTTCACCCATTCGGATTAACAATCAAGTTGTCCCTCAACATACTCATATGAAATATCTTGGAATACACCTTGATCGACGGCTTACTTGGAAACACCATATTGACTCTAAGTTAACCCAAATGAAACTAAAATTAACTCAGGTACATTGGCTGATTGGTAGAAATTCAACCCTCAGTCTAGATTGCAAACTTTTAATATACAAGTCTATTTTGAAACCCATATGGTGCTACGGAATTCAACTATGGGGCACTGCTTCAGCTTCCAATGTCGAGAGAATCCAACGAAGGCAAAATAAAATTTTGCGATTAATAACATCGGCTCCATGGTATATAAAAAACTCAAATATACATCGTGATTTAAACATGCCACTAGTGGTTGAAGAAATTGCAAAATATGCAGGCAAGTATTTAACAAAACTCGAGTCACATCGTAATCCGCTTGCTCGTAATATTTTGAACTTTACTGGACACGTCCGCCTAAAAAAGAGGGATACAAGTGCTCTTATACTCAACACTCCAGATGGGACTGCTTGAAAATACTTTTTATTTTATTTTATTTTTTCTTCCTTTTGATTATCACTACTTATGTATTATTTATAACTATCTCTAAATTTATGTCCGACAGTGGTCGGGCCTAATAATTATATTTTAGATTTAAGATTTGAATACTTATTGTTAGTTCATATTTGAAGATAAAATAAATAAAAATATGTATTAAAAAAAATGTTTTTATTCTCTTTAAAAACGCTTTTCAGTAGATTCGAAGATTTGCAATAAATAAAAGACCCCAGTGTACTAATTAGGGTTAAGATTGATACAATCTTTATTTAATAATAACCCAGGTAGCATTTTGTATCATAATCCAATCGTTTCCGAATCAGCTTGACGGGAAAAATAACCGTATATGAGCTCATTTTTCGATCATAAATGATACTCCCGTTGTGAGAAAATGGTACCCTACAGATGAATCATACCAAAGAATCAGTTATGTTACGATTTGCTGATTATTTTTGAGCAATTTTCATATTAAATCATTTAAATCGCCTTTTTGCGGTTTGCATGATGTTCCTCTATTTTCAAGAAATCATTGTTTGATCATATAGATGAATCACAAGCACATCCTCTTTCAATCGCCCAAGTGATAAATCACTTTGTAATCATCAAAAGCGATCTGTAGAGAATCATATAAGATATTTCTGCCAAAAATGATCACCCAAATGCTAGCTGGGAAATGCCACTTATACTAATCCAATTCAAGAGCTCAAATACAAACACAAAGATTACTCAAATACTCACAACTGGTTACCACTACACCTTCCTCGCTGTTGTACCCAGCTAGCATTTGGCTGATCATTTTTTGCATAAATCTCTTATTGATTCTCCTGAGATCACTTTTGATGATTAAAAACTGATTTATCACTTAGGTGATTGAAAAAGGGGTCAGTCATGATTCATCTATATGATCAAACAATGATTTCTTGAAAATAGAGGAACAAAATGGAAAGAAACCGCCAAAAAGTCATTTCATGATTTAATACTACCAGAAAATTGCTCAAAAATTAATCAGCAAATCGTATCATAAATGATTCTTTAGTGTGATTCATCTGTAGGGTACCATTTTCTCACAACGGGAGTATCATTTATGATCGAAAAATGAGCTCATATGCGGTTATTTTTCCCTTCAAGCTGATTCGGAAAAGATTCGATTGTGATACAAAATGCTAGCTGGGTATACGAACGTCCCCAGCTAGCATTTGGCTGATCATTTTTTGCATAAATCTCTTTTTGATTCTCCTGAGATCACTTTTGATGATTAAAAACTGATTTATCACTTAGGTGATTGAAAAAGGATTCACTTATGATTCATCTATATGATCAAGCAATGATTTCTTGAAAATAGAGGAACAAAATGGAACGAAACCGCCAAAAGATTATTTCATGATTTAATACTACCAGAAAATTGCTCAAAAATTAATCAACAAATCGTATCATAAATGATTCTTTGGCATGATTCATCTGTAGGGTACCATTTTCTCACAACGTGAGTATCATTTATAATCGAAAAATGAGCTCATATGCGGTTATTTTTCCCTTCAAGCTGATTCGGAAAAGATTCGATTATGATACAAAATGCTAGCTGGGTCTCAGACAACCGGCTGCGCTAGTGTTGACGCAATCAGTGATGCCAACTTAGCCCTTTTCGGGCTGGATTTAGCCCGTTTTGAGTGTCTCAAAACTCGAAAAAAAATTCTAATTCTAATAAAAGTGCTAATCTAGCACTTTTTACAATTATTTTTCAGCCCTTTTAGCCCTTTTTTACTTTTTGCTCGATATGTCTACATTTAAATTTTTACGAACTTTTTTCTTCCTTTACTCTAGCAATATCGACTTATGAAATAACTTGACAGCATTGTTTTATTCATTTTCTTCAGTTAGTTTGCCTTACCAATTTAAAAAAGAAGAAACAATAAGGTATAGTGTTCAATTTCTTCCAAATATTTTGTACTTTGAAAGATTCTCTGTCCCAAAATGTCACCAAAAATCGTTCGATCGAAAATTTGTATTGCAAACAACAATAACATTAGAACATTTGTTGTTGTTTTCAATATAAGTATTCGATCGAACGATTTCTGTTGACATCGCGGGACAGCTTGTACTAGCATAATTACTAGAATACCAAGAACTAGTGCAAAAAGGCTTAAAGTTGTTATGTCAAATTACTAGTGCTGATGAGTTTAAAACTAGCCCCTTGTCGCGCTTTTTTCAAAAGTTTGACTTAATGTTACGCTAAACGTATATTTTTCCATATTAGCCCTTTTTAGCCCTTTTTTCAAAAAGTTTTACGCTTTTTGAGTCTCAAAAGTTGGCATCACTGCTGCGCACAACTTAATTAACGACTCACTTCAGTGATGCCAACTTTTAAGACTCAAAACGCATAAAAATTTTTGAAAAAAGGGCTTAAAAGGGCTAACCTGAAAAAATATACGTTTAATGCAACATAAAGTAAAAATTTTGGAAAAAGCGCGAAAAGGGGCTAGTTTTAAACGTTTCGGTTGAAAATCAAAGCCATAGTAAAGTAATTTTTTAGAAAATAAATAACTAATATGAGATGAACACATAGCTTGATATATAACATTTCAATAAAGTACATACATATTTCATTTACATTTCATATTACATTTCAATAAGGGACATACGTAGATTAAATAGTGTATATACAGTAGTAGCCCTCCAGTTTTAGAAGTAGAAATTGACTCAAAATTGTTAGTGATTTCCCTAACGAAAAATCGACTAACTATCACACTAGCCACAAGTAATGCAAGAGTTCGCCTTTGGACTCTCTCACTCATGGATATGTTAATGCTTTTAACCTAAAAAAAAAATGTTTGCCAGTGGAAAAAAACTATGCTGTTATTCCAAAGAAAATCAAAAAGAAAAAATTTATTTTAAGTATTTTAATTAGTTTGTTGGCCTCAGTTACAATTGCAAGTTCGTGGTCAGTGAACATGTAATTTTTAGTGAAAAAAATGGTTTTCTTTTATAAAGTTAAAATGAGCAGCAGAATTCAATTAAAACGTTGGATAAAAAATAAAAAGAACATTTAATTGAAAAATTTATTAATAATTAACCCCCATATTCACAAAAAATAAATAAAATGTGTTTGAAATCCATTTTAAGGAAGTTTTGTAAGAAAATTTTAAATAAAATACATTTCAATCTCATTTTAAATTTTATGAATATGGGGGCAATTGTTTTATCAGTAGAAAAATTAATTGTATTGATTAGCGAAATCATTGACGAAGGGTTATGCAGATGGTGGCAATTGACTACCGTCAATCTCATCCCCATGTTAAAATCGTCAGTCTTTTGCGTTGCTAGTAGTTCGGCTGGTAGTTAATGGTAACGATTGGTAGTTAACGAAATAGTTAGACATTCGCTAGCTACGCGGACTGCAGGGAGTATACATACATACAGTAGTAATATACACACATATCGTCGCTGTTTTAATTAACTACCTAACTGACATCATTTTGAAAAATGAGTTAAGTCCACTATTAGACTTTATGATTTATAATTAGAGTTTTTCTTTTCCCGGACTTTTTCATTTCCCGGGAGAGCGGGAAAGATTTTTCGGTTTCCCGGGAAATCCCGGGAATTCCCGCCCAGTACAAAACAATACAAAATATTTTTATATTTAATTTATTTCAACAAAAACAAATTATAATTCATGAAATCGATTAAATAATAACGTTTTATACACACATTATTAGAAAAAAAATACCGTTTCCGTTCTTTATATACATAATAATACATAGATACCAATATTATAAAAAAGAAATTATACGAGTATTATTAAAAAAAATATTACAAAATATCCCCCTTATGAAAAAATCATTGTTGAACTTAAAATAGGTTTAACAAACGAATTTTGTATGGCAAAACCAGTTTTAACGCATGCTTTAGCTTTAACAATCGTTTTTGCATAAGGGTATATTTCTTTGGAAATAGGACTTTAGTACAGAATAAGCTGTTGATGCTGTTAACCGTACTATTTACCAAAGATAATCTGTAATTATTTGTAATTTTCTTTTATTTCCTTGCTCATTTTTGTTTTTTACTTTTATGAATTGTTGTAGAATGAAATTTTGATCGTCGCGTTATGCTTTTTCCAAATAAAGGCATCTAAGTCTCAGAATGAATGTGTACCAGATGTAAACTTGGCCTTCGTTGTTGTAAAGCTTTAGCTATTGTGATATTGACATCACCTTATTATTGCACCATCGCATTAATAAAGTGAATAACGACACTCATCAAGGAATGTGTACATACAAATTAAGTGGCCATAACAAAATCAAAAAATCCCGGGAATTCCCGCACAAATTTCCCGGGATTTCTTTCCCGGAAAATGTGCGGGATCCCGGGAAATTTTTCCCGGGAAATCCCGTATGAAAAACACTATTTATAACAGACCTCGTCCACAATTTTTATGACTGTAAACATTACTGTCGAGCCTATAAGAGTAAAAATATTTCAGACGTTTCCATAAGAATACATGTAAAAAACAATCATAAAAACTCCTCCCCTGTAAAATTTACAAAATGTTAG
Source organism: Tachina lurida (assembly GCA_944452675.1). Classification (NCBI taxonomy): domain Eukaryota; kingdom Metazoa; phylum Arthropoda; class Insecta; order Diptera; family Tachinidae; genus Tachina; species Tachina lurida. Next base: position 80,997,904 of record OX101754.1, read on the forward strand.
TTAGGTAAGTTAGTTAAAATAGCGACGATATGGCTACGTAAGTAAATTTTAAATTTATTTAAAAAAATCTGTTTTTAGGCTATACTGAAAATCTTTGAAAGCACAAAAATTTTTGAAGAAATAGAACATTTTTCCATATTGTTTCTTCTTTTTTAAATTGGTAAAGCAAAATAAGAGATGAAAATTAGTAAAACAATGCTGTCACGTTATTTCATAAGTCGATATTGCTAGATTAAAGGAAGAAAAAAGTTCGTAAGAATTTAAATGTAGATATATCGAGCAAAAAGTTAAAAGGGGCTAACAGGGCTGAAAGATAATTGTAAAAAGTGCTAGATAAACGCGTTTTATAGTTTCGGGCCAAATTTTTTTTTTCGCGTTTTGAGGGACTGAAAACGGGCTAAATCTAGCCCGAAAAGGGCTAAGTTGGCATCACTGACTCACTTGATTAACAACAGACTTCTGATTAGCAACTGAACTTATTCGCAACTGAGCTTCTTCGCAACTGACTTATTTGGAACTGACTTATTCGCAACTGAGCTTCTTCGCAACTGACTTCTTCGCAACTGACTTTTGATCGCAACTGACTGCTATTGGATGCGTCACCCCTTTTTTATACTTCGCACAACAACCACTAGAATTTTCAAGCAAAATCTAGACGAATCATTATTATCTTCGATGTTGTTTACAAAGCGTCTAATTAAGTTCATGTGGTAACTATGTACATACGTGTGTATATGCATACATCATTAAGTGGTTGATTACTTTATTTCTGCCTTTCGTTAGAATTGCCAGGCATGTATGTAAGTATGCATGTAGCTATATCTATCTTCTTAATAAGCAGAGGCTTGTAGTTGTTGTTGGTTGTTTACGTTTAATCATGTATGTATTAGAGTTCGACCGATTAATCGGCTTCGGCCTTCGGCCAAAAATTGGTAATCGGCCAACATTCGGCCTATGGCAAAAATCGGCCGATTAGCCGAAGCCGGATATTTTCCATTCCAAACTTGAAAAATAACATTATTTTTGGTCGTTGCTCGCCGACAGTTTTTATTGTGTTTAACGTTTTGAAAGGGTTGCTTTGAAATACAACCCTGTTGCTTTCTATTTTCTTTTACTTGGACGTTCTTGTGAGTGATCATATGAAAAAGCAATCTAGATATTGCAAAATAGTTTTATTTTTCTTGTTATGTATCCAATAGATATTACAGCTATTTCAGTAATCTCAAAAAAGCCAACTTTTTTTTAAATTCTTATAAAACAAGTATCATTTTTAAAATTTAAAACATTCGGCTTCGGTTTTGGCCGAAGTTTAAGATTTTAGCCGAGGTTCGGCTTCGGCTTCGGACAAAAAAAAAAAGGCCTTCGGTCGATCTCTAGTATGTATGTGCTACGCATGCGTATATAGTTATTATTCCAGATAATTCTTTTTTTATTGACCCTGTAGGAATATTTTCTCGTAGCACATACATTAACCCTGTTGGAATATATTTGCATAATGCTGCATTAACCTTGTCGACGGCCATTTGCATAACAATATTTTCCGTATAGTTATTTTTACATTTATGCACAAAAAATGCAATATGAGAATACAAAATACCTACATTTTGCCCAAAATAAAATATTTGTCCGATATTCCCTATACAGGTAACACTGTTTTCTATTAAAAAAAGCTGTTGTCACATTCAATGAAAAAATAAAATAAAGCAACATACCAAAAATTAAAATATGTGTAAAGAAAATTTGAAAAAAAATCCGAGAACGGAATATGTGATTTTTTTGCTACCCCCTTTGCTTTTCTATACAGTTCGCCTACAAACTACAAAAATCGTGTTTCAAAAAATCATTGAAAATCAACATGTGAATTAGGGCTATGTATTTATATTAGGGTGATCGATTATTCGACTTTTTCTAGAAACCGGGTTTCGAATAGTTCGAATATTTGAAATTATGAAAAACCCGGTTTCGGTTTTTACAATTCAGGAAAAACCGGTTAACCGGTTTTTTCAAGTAAGAGAATTATTATACAAAAGTTTTGATTTTAAATTGTTTTATTAAAGAAAAAGAGTTAACAGTTCATGTAAATACCACAAAACAATACAAAAATTAAAGGTAAAACATAAAAATTAATTTCATATACTTATGTATGTGTGTGTGTATAGTACATATCGTCACCCTAAATGCAAACGGACGTAACCACACTTTTATATTTTTTACAGGAGAAACAAAAAACCTTTCAAAATCAATAATAATAATAATCTTGAAATTTTTTTTCGAAATTTTTCTTGTAGTATGAGTATCCAATATGTTTTTAGCCATTTATTTCCTTTTTATACATATTTAAGCTTTTATGTTAGTTACGTTCTTTGCAATAAAAAATAGATGAATTCGTAATTACTTCCATTTGAATTTCTTTAATGAAGTCGTCATTTTTGATCGCAGAGTTCTAAATATTTGCCAACCATAATCAATCAAAAACTCGATTTCGAACTTTTGCGTAGTTACGTACGTTTGCATTTAAGGTGACGATATGTATATATACGGGTATGTTCTGACACTCGCAAATCGCATAACATTTTCAATTGTGACTTGAACTTGCAAGAGAGGTGTTCTGCAAATCGCAATCGCAAGACTTTTGGCGAGTTCAAATCGACAGAGTATACTGAAGTGAACTGATGAATTTAGCCTAAACAAAACTTTAAAGAAACACTAAAATGGTTAATAGATGAAATTAAATATGTTTTCTTTTGATTTCAATCAGAAATATTAATACTTTCGCAAAATTTTTATTATAAAATTTAAATTTATAAAATGTGCTTTTGTTTTGTTAATTTTGTCTTTGCATTGTTTACTTATACACTGACGACTTTAACAAACAGCTGGCCTGTTGAAAGACAGATACGGAAATTAATGTATCTCTTTTTTTTCTTACAGCTAAATTACGAGTTGATCAACAAAAGTGGAAACGTGTGAAACCGGGACTTGCAGAACATGTATAAACGAGTTTGGCGATTTGCAACTCGCATGCGATTTGAAAACGATGCCAGTGCCAGAACATACCTGATAATATTATGTATAATAGTTATATATACGAGTACATATAAATCTATGGACGAGGTGGATATCTACCTCTATAGAAAATATGAAGCAAAATGTCAAAAAAACTAAAAAACACATATTGCAAATAGATTTTGACATCCAAAAAGCCAATAGATTTGCATACCATAAGGCCAATTTAAGTGCAGTTTCCACAATACAAGCAAGCCACTTGTCTAGAAAAAATATATAAAAAACACTCAAATTTTTGAGTGATTCCTATACAAATTTTTTAGACAAGTCGCCTGCTTGTATTGTGGAAACTACACATTAATTAGCATCTGCTACCACGCTTTAAAATAACTTGGCTTTTACTTGATGTTTCAGTAAGTGTTGCCATGCTCAAAAAATGCTTAGAACTTTTACACTGACAAAAAAAAATACTTAGGAAAATCCACAGAACACGTTGGTGTAAGTTTTAACATAGTAAAAACTAATTTTATTGCAAAATATACAAATCGGTTTTTATATTGTAAAGAACCCGGACTATTCGACATTCGAAAAATCAACATTTTGAAAAAACCGACAACCGTATTGTGAAAAAACCGGGTTTTAAAACCGGTTGAAAAACCGAGTCGATCACCCTAACTTATATACTTTTATAGTATAAAAAAATTAAAAATTATTTTTGCAAAATTCTTTGATTTTAAGAGCCGGAATTCAGTATTTGATGCAAACGATCTTGCGAAAGTCCAAATGCAAATTTTCTAAGCTTTTTTGTGAAATCCAAGAACAAAATACATAAATATTCATAAAAAAACGTACTGCAGCATTTGTATTTTCGCAGGAGCATTTGGATAAAATAAAAATGTAAATTAAAGGAATTATTTAATACGATAGCGATTTGTAAAATAATACATGCTCTGAGAGTTTGGTAACTGGATTATCACCAGTCGTTAACGAAATCAAATCATGATATTTAGTTTGAGATATTTTAACAGGACTCATGTTGAGGTTTGAAATTTCGGCTGGCAAAAATTTGTATGTAGACCGCTTTATTGTCAATGAACGATAGGCATCGTCACCATGTTTATACTTAAAAAAGAGTTCCGTGGGCTCGCTTTTTTAATTTTATATTCAGCCATTTCAGTACAATTTACAGATTTTTCTTAATCGTCCATTCTAATATATAGAACCTTAAGGTCCTTTGACAGTTTTTTAAAATATAAAAAATTTGAGTATTCCATCGGAATTACGTTATATGGTTTCTTTCTTCGCGCTAATGCAATTATAGAATTTACTTGATTCGGAACGTGAATGTCTCCAGCCTTTTTTTAAAGCATAGGCTATTAAACTTTGTGCTGAATCGGCTTCATGTTGACCGTGACAAGGTATTGACATTCGTAGTTCTATACTCTCAATATTTTTTTAATTATTTACTATATCTAACCTTGTCCGAGAAAAGGGACCTAGTGTGTCAAAAAAAGGGTGTGTATCAAACTCGAAAAAAATGAGAAAAACATTAAAATTTTATTTTTTTAAATGCGTTTTTCTCAAAACTTCATTTTCACACACTAGGTCCCTTTTCTCGAAGAAGGTCACATATAGATTAAAGAAGCAGCCATTATGAAATTTAATTTTTACCGCTTTATCCGTCAGCAACCAGATAAAAATTTTTTGTAGCCGTTGTCACCACATTTCTTTAGGTAAAGGTAAATTGCAGTTGGCACTTCAGAAGCGCCTCTGTTGCTGCTTCCTTCATGCCATGTGTAACACTCAACATCTGCAGATGCAATGCAAATTGATGTTAAGTTGTAAACCGATAGACGTCTCCTATAACATATTGCATTATCCATTGTTATTGGAATGTTTATGACTTGCTGCATATCAAATGTAGCACAGAAATTTTTCGAGGAGTTTCTAGCCTCCTCCTTGCACTTATCACTAATAGAACGATAAATAAATAATTTTTATTTATGTATTTTTTCTATATATTTACATCTAATTTAACCTAATTTAAAAATAAATTAAAAGATTTTAACTAAATCCGTCTTTATTTTTCTATTTTTTTATGAATATTTTTTATTTATTGTATCTTCAAATATGAACTAACAATAAGTATTCAAATCTTAAATCTAAAATATAATTATTAGGCCCGACCACTGTCGTACATAAATTTAGAGATAGTTATAAATAATACATAAGTAGTGATAATCAAAAGGAAGAAAAAATAAAATAAAATAAAAAGTATTTTCAAGCAGTCCCATCTGGAGTGTTGAGTATAAGAGCACTTGTATCCCTCTTTTTTAGGCGGACGTGTCCAGTAAAGTTCAAAATATTACGAGCAAGCGGATTAGGATGTGACTCGAGGTTTGTTAAATATTTGCCTGCATATTTTGCAAATTCTTCAATCACTAGTGGCATGTTTAAATCAGGATGTATATTTGAATTTTTTATAGACCATGGAGCCGATGTTATTAATCGCAAAAATGTATTTTGCCTTCGTTGGATTCTCTCGACATTGGAAGCTGAAGCAGTGCCCCATAGTTGAATTCCGTAGCACCATATAGGTTTCAAAAGTGACTTGTATATCAAAAGTTTGCAATCTAGACTGAGGGTTGAATTTCTACCAATCAGCCAATGTACCTGAGTTAATTTTAGTTTCATTTGGGTTAACTTAGAGTCAATGTGGTGTTTCCAAGTAAGCCGTCGATCAAGGTGTATACCAAGATATTTCACATGAGTATGTTGAGGGACAACTTGATTGTTAATCCGAATGGGTGAACAAGTATATCTTCGTATTGTATATGTTATTTGCAAACACTTTTGTTCGTTTACCTTAATTCTCCATAAGTTTAGCCACAGTTCCAGCTGGGTATTGTGTTCTTGAAGATATCGGGATGCTTCGTAAGGATTTTCATGCATACTAAGGCAGGCTGTATCATCAGCAAATGTGGAAGTGTGGATATTGCTGCTCAGAGGCATATTACAAGTATAAATCAAATACAAAACTGGCTCCAGTATACTCCCCTGTGGCGCACCGGATGAGATAGTTTCAGGCATGCTCATAAAGTCTCCTTCCACAACAGTGAACTTTCGGGCAGTAATGTAACTTTCCAAAAGACTTACAAAGTTTATTGGCAGGTATGTTTTTAATTTTAAAATTAGGCCATGCCACACTTTATCAAATGCCTGAGAAACGTCGATAAACAGCGCAGAGCAATACTTTTTTTCTTCAAATGTTCTTCTTATAAATTGGACCAATCTATGAGTTTGTTCAATGGTGCTATGCTGACTTCTAAAACCAAATTGATGGTCCGGTATGCACCCACTACTAACTAGAATTGGGGACAATTTTGTCATGAGCAGTTTTTCGAAAAGCTTTGACATTGTTGATAGCAGACTTATTGGCCTATATGACTCAGCCTTGTTAAGATCTTTGCCCGGCTTTGGAATCATTTTAACTTTGGAAAGTTTCCAGTTGTGTGGATAATACTCCAGTCGTAAAATGGCATTAAAAATAAATAGTAGTATTCTAATTGTACGAGGCAACTTCATCAGCATCTGGTTACTAATTCCATCAAAGCCCTGAACTTTCTTAGGGTTGAGTTCAGAAATTAGTTTTTGTACATCCCGCGTCTTAAACTGTATTTGTTGAGGGGGTAAAGCGACTACATTTGACAAATCAATAACACCAGTACATGTGTTTGGGGTAAATACGTATTTGAAATGGTCAGCAAATATGTTACACCCAGAAAAAAGATTAGTTGGAAAATGGTTAGGCCAACAAAATATCATTTGCATAAACTATATTTCAGTTCACACAATCAATTTTCTGTTAATCCAAAAAATAATCCATGTTTATTGCCATAAGGGCATAATTGTAATAAAGATATGATTCTGACAATTCTTAAATTGATTGAATCAACCGAGCGTATGCTTTTGTCTTGACTAATTCATTGATTGGTTAACACAACCGAATAAAATATTATGAATTGAATGTTACTACCAATTTTTGGTATTGGCAACTAAAAAATTGTCGTTCTATATTAAGGTTAAAATAAACACTTTCTATCAGTTGCTGCAACTAACTATAAGTTGAGCTTACTATCATAGTTTATACTCGTTGCAGCAAATTAAAAATTAACTTTTGTGACTTTCAAAGATATTATGATTTATGAATTCTCAAATGGTTTTTGAAAGTCTGTGCATAAGATAATAGATTTGTGGCTGTTCAAAATGTGTGGTTGAAATAAATAAATTTCAATTAAAAATAACTTATGACAATATGTTAAATAATAAATTTCTTAATTTGTATATTTTTATTTGCGTTTATTGCTTATTTTATTTCAGCAAGGAAGGCCAATTTTTCTTTCACAGGTACCAATTATGATATTGTTTCAGTTATACTAACCACATTTTCGGTAGCAAGAATAAGTTTTTTTCAAATTCCATACTGTTAACCAATTTTTTCTGTTGCTGCAACTATTTGTTTAAGGGTTATAATTAAAATATAGTGGTACCACAAGAAAAATGCAGTCGTTATACCAGAAATCTATATAGTTGGTGCAACCACCAAAATTCGATTGGCAACAAATTCGGTTGTCTCAACGAATCTGTTTTCTCTGTGTACTTTTTTCAGTATCGCTTCTTGCCCAACCTCCGGTAAATGTGCGCAGAGGTGGTTTAAACTCAACGGGTGTTTTAAGCTTTCTAGCAGCGCGCCATAAAGAGTAATTAGATGCTGGTGTGACATCAAGATTTTCCAGATAATTTTTAAGAGATGCACTTTTTTCACTTGCAAGTAGCTCTTGGAGTCGTTTAGTTCACTCTTTAAATCTAATTTTATTCTGGGGTGATCTGTGCTGTTGCCATTCCCTTCTAGGTCTTCTTTTTTCACATACGAGACGTTCAATATCTGTAGAATAAATTCTATTAAAGCCAGTCTGCGGATGGGAGGTAGTGGCATGTTTAGCAGCCTGCTTAATATTTTCGTTAAGATTGGCAATGTTAGATTCAACATCATCATGAGTTCTTAGCGTAATGTTTTCCATGCAATGACTACTAAGATATTTTTTGAATCGCAGCCAATTAACACGACTGGCCATCTTCACATATGAGTAAGGTAGAGCACTTATCAGTGGGCTACATATTGTAACGATCGTGGGGGAGTGATCTTACGATAGATCTAAGGAAGCTTCAACGTGAATTAGTTCCCTAGAAATATTTTTCATGATGCCAAAATCTATAACATCCGGAACTTTATGTATGTCAGTAGGCCAGTAAGTGGGCTCCCCACTCGAAATAACGCACAAGCCCATTTTGGAAATTGTATTGAACAACGCTTGACCTCTGGGTGTAATAAGACGCGAACCCCAGAACGTATGTTTAGCACTATAGTCGCCAGCTGCTACGAAACAAGTGCCGAGAGATTTGTAGAAATCCTCATATTGATCTTCAGTAATTGCGAGTCTAGGAGGGGAGTAAATTGATGATATGACAAAATTTGTGCAAAAATGATCGACACAAATATTCGTTGCTTGTAGATGTTCTTCAAAACTGTTGTCAATAATAAAATGCTTGAGTCTTGACTTTATTAAAATTGCAGATCCCCCCAAGCTCTTCCTCTTGGGTCCTTTGAATCATATAAATTGTAGCCGTTAATTCTGAATAGACTTCTTGAAGTCAAATGAGTCTCAGAAACCAACATTATATCAATATTTTTTTCCGTGAGGAAGTGCTGAAGTTCATTTTTATGTTGGCGAATGCCGTTTGCGTTCCAGAAACATATTTTTAACGTGTTCTTGGTTTGTTAACTAATGCTTGAAGTAGAGTATTCTACATTCTCAGCATTTCTTGTATTATGGTAGTCATATTTGTTGTAAAATTATTTATAGTCAGCAACAGATTCTCAATAGTAGCTTCAATACGTCTAAAGTTAAAGCTAGAGTTTGCATTCGTTGACTTATTTTGCTGTGGAATATTTTGTGTGGGAATAGAACTAGTCTTAGCAGCATCGGTATACGATACACGTGAAGTAACTGGTTGGCTAGTTTGAGGAAGAGTGGCGGAGTAAGCATTTGCTGATTGAACTGGAGCTAATTTTGGTTTTTGACCCATAGCCTGTTTAACGAAAGAATATATAGGGCATCCTCTGTAGTTAGCGGTGTGATTACCTCCACAATTACTGCATTTTTTTCTGCTTGATCTTTTGGCTTAGTATAGGTAGCAGTACCATGCAATTCACCGCAAATAACACAAACTGTAGGCAATTTGCAGTAAGTTTTTGTGTGGCCATATTTTTGGCAATTATGGCACAGTACGGGACCTGAACGCTTACGTGGCTCTTCAACTGTGATTTTTCGGTATAAGAGGTTTTTTAGATTATAAAATGGGTGCGTCTCGTTTTTTTTCAACTGTATATCATTCGGCTCCAGTTCAACTTGAAATAAAGGATGGGGAATCTTCTCTCTATTGATTATATTGGTAACATTTTTTACCTTAAATCCTTGGTCGATAAGTGCACATTTTACTTCTTCGGGCTCAACATATGAATCTATGCCCTTTAATACTATCTGTAGGCCTTTAGCACTCTTAAGTTGGTAAGTGTAAGAATTTGTTTTATTTTTTTCAAACTCACTAACAATTTTTCGGAAATCTTTTTCATCATATATTTGGATTTTAGTTTCATCAATATAACCTCGTTCAATTGGAATGATGTGAAAAGTATTTTCACGAATGGTCGACAGTAGTTTTTTAGAAGCGCGTTAGAATTTTTTTCTCTCAGATAAATAGGTGGTGGCTTAAAAGACTTTTGCGATGATGCAGCGGGCTTTTGGTTTTTGTCTTGCAATAATGAAAAACGATTTTGATGATTGATAGAAGATGCGCTGTTATCCCTAGACATATTTGGGGCAGATCCAATTTTAGTAGAGTTTAGGCTTCGCCCGCGCTTTAAAACAGTTATATATCTGTCCATTCCTACTTGTACCTTTGGTTTTTAACTATTGTTATATGTATTGATAACTTGGTTATCAATTTGGTGTTATATTCATAAAGCTTTAGACTTATGACACTCGTGAAAATTTTTATTTGCATTGTTACAGATACGTCAAAAATATTTTTGCTTTTATAGCCATAACGGTAATAGTTACGTACATAAAAATTATACACAAGGAGCGGTATGACTTATGACGTTTACTTGTGTACCTAACTCATATTTCAAAAAAATGTCAGTTAGGTCAGTTAGTAAAAATAGCGACGAAAAAGTGGACACAAAGTGGACCAAACACAAAAGAACGCTGATGATGAAGTTTTAGTGGACTTCGAAAACGGCTCGTTGTTCCGTTCAACTATGTGTTGTTAGTCAGAATATTTACAACAAACTTTGGTGTTATTTGTTCATTAATAATTATCACATGTAATTTGGCTTACAAAGCGATACGAACTTTAGCCCGTTCAAATCATAAATTATAAATTGTTGTCTAAACAATATCGTTAATGTTTGCGTTCCAAACACTATAGAAAACTAATAATATCATCACACCCGAATTAAATTTATTTATTATTCGGGTTAATATGGACAGCATTACCAGACAATGGATAAAAACTATACTTGCTTCAATAAAAAAATGGTTACTTGTCTCATTAACTATTTATAAAACTGATTATGATTTGCATATATAAAAACGGGTTATAAGCCTGAAATGAATATGTATATTCTTTTTATGACTCGCATGTAAATTTGAATTGTTATAAATTGTTCAAAGTGAATATTTGTTTTATATATTAACTTAATGAGCTTACTCTTATGTTAATTAAAATTTTAATTTCTTTAAATAAACTAATTTCATAACAAAATTCAATATCTTCGTTATCACAACTACGAGTAGTACCGAAATGTTACGAGATCTACTTTGCATTTACAGTGCACAGAGAAAACAGATTCGTTGAGACAACCGAATATTGTTCCAATCGCATTATGGATCGTTTGTAAATATTTTCATTTTGCTCCTACCAAACCTTGCTAGTACATTTCGTCGAAGCTCCCTTCCTTAAAAATTTACAAAATTTCAGAAAACAGATTCGTTGAGACAATCGAATATTGTTCCAATCGCATTATGGATCGTTTGTAAATATTTTCATTTTGCTCCTACCAAACCTTGCTAGTACATTTCGTCGAAGCTCCTCTCCTTTAAAATTTACAAAATGTCAGAAAACAGATTCGTTGAGACAATCGAATATTGTTCCAATCGCATTATGGATCGTTTGTAAATATTTTCATTTTGCTCCTACCAAACCTTGCTAGTACATTTCGTCGAAGCTCCTCTCCTGTAAAATTTACAAAATGTCAGTTAGGTCAGTTAGTTAAAACAGCGACGATTTAATAATCATTTAATTGAAAAATCCGATTAACGCTGAAATTACACATGCCACTAGTGGCATGCAATTGTTGTATACGTATTATCAATGAATTTTTTTTCGAAATAGTCGAATCATTTGCAAATTCCTTTACTATTTAAACAAACAATTGCAAGCTAATTTGGGAAATGTCATCGGAGCATAACACTACGACCACACGAGCAATTTGTTATATCTTAACACAAGCAATAACGTTAGTAGAAAGGAACATGGTAGTTCCATTTTTAACAGCCTAGCACACATCCACTAGGCTATCGCGCCAAATTTTTTTTTCAATTATAGTACATATCGCACACTAAATCATAACGAGTCACAACTCAAAAATTTCAGATGCTTAGTAGTTGCAAACAACTGTTGATAGTGTACATATGACGCAAGTATGTGACATAAAAACAAGCATAACGGTATTTTATACTCGTATTCTTCAAGCAGACTGTATTGCAAAAGAAATTGAAGCACAGCCGCGAATAACGTTGTAAAAGACAATTTTTAAAAAACCTGTTTTTTCACAGATTAACATTAAGATATCTCTCTTGCGTTGTTCAAACATCAAACCATCCAAAATTATGCATCTTATCGCCGTCAAAATACAATTACAATCAGTCAGTCAGTGGAAAACTTTGTAAGTAATTAATTAAATCATGCAAACGAAATTGTCGAAAATAATTGATAAATGTAGCAGAGATATAAAAAGAAATGTTAATGCTAGTTATCATTATTTTCGATACGCTAAAAAAATTTAAACGAAATAAACAATCTTGCTTCAAAATACGTTTTTTGGGTCTCCTGAAAAATTATTATTTTGTCACTTAAAACGTTATTCGCGGCTAACCTTCAATTGTTGAGGTCGTTATAGATTTCTTCAATTAACTGGTTTATAAAAAAGGAAAAACACTTTTATAATTTTGAGTTGTGACTCTTTATGATTTAGTGTGCGATATGTACATAGGTATGTGTTTTTTTATTTTTTAACTTAGAGTGCTGTCATGGCTAGAACTTGGTTCCTCTAGACTAACAGACTAGCACACATCCACTCGTCTACCGTCGCACATTCGAGAAAATATCGAAAGAAGTTCGAAGCTTTATCGAACATTTGAATTTGTTTAGATTTGGAAATAAATATCGAACAATTTTGTTTCGAAATTTCTTCGCTTTAGTGAGCATTGGTTTATATCGAATCTCAGGTCAAGTGGGAATACAAAAAACACAAACACACACAGAGCTGTGTATAGGTATACATTTTTATGTCAGATGAATTTGTCTCGTGTGTTCTTGAAAATTGTGCAGCTTACAAATTAGTACCGTGTCTGAAACTCCAATGGCATGCAAATGCCAAATTTTCACTCGCATGCAAATTTTGCTGCCTCTGATGCTGCCATTGCGAAAAGTTTGATTGTGTTAGTAAAAAATCGTGAAAGTATTGATTTTTTCCAAATGGCTTATGCCACTATAGTGACATGTGCAAACTGTATTTAATGGTCGTCACTTTGAAAAAAAAATTTAGAAAGACAATTATTTTACTTGGAAATAGCATACGATCGGTTGATCTAATCAATTTAAGATTTCTCAGAACTATATCATTATTACAATTGTGCTCTTATATGAATGAATATGGAATTTTTTTGGATTCATAGAAAATTTATAGCATGAGTTGAATTATAGTTTATTCAACCAATATTTTTATCGGCCTAACCATTTTCCAACCAATCTCTTTGCTGGGTGCAGTTATGACAAACATCTTATCCGATTCCAAAAAATTAGTACGCTACAATCAAGAAAATTAATATGCACTAGAAAATCTGACTGAATTCTGCAACACTCAAAAAAATCGCAACAAAATCTCTTATATGTATCACACTATTTTTTTTAATTTTAAATAAAGATAAGTAACACTCTGGCAATGAATGCCTACTACTATTACTATGTGCTACCTTCTTTAGGAAAGGGATAGTGTTAGAGAAGACAGGTGGTGAAGGAAGAGAGAGAGGAAAGCTTCATTATTTTACAACTCTGTTTTTTGCACGTTTTTAATAATGCAGTGTTGCAGCGCCTCTGCTGTTAAAGGCCGTTTTCACACTATAATACAAGTATTAATACTTTTGTGGAAAATGCAACTCTGACATGTTGAGTTGTTATTGTCTTTTGAAATTTTTGAAACAGAAATTAGATCAGGGATGCATTTTCGTCAAAAGTATTAATACTTGTATTATAGTGTGAAACGGTCTTAAATGAGGCGTATTAAATTTTTTCGAAGCTGTGTTTCATTAGCCATTTTTTATTGGTTATTTTACTTCGCCGATGATTTTGCTACCCAACCAAGGAGGGCGCTCTGATGTTACATTAGGATTAGTATCTGCTCAAGTCGGTATAATTCAGTGACCAGTGACTATGCCTTCATCACTTGAACTTTCCTACAACAACTGACACAAAGGGACACTAATGCACATCAGAAAAATGAGTGGTGTTGTTATCTAATGAATGTTGGGGTTGAATCCAGGACCTGCGGTTTTGTAGTCAACATGCTAACTACTTCAGCTAACGCCAGAATCACAAAAACGATACAAAAACATATGTTTGTTTTACTAATGTAAGCAAATGCAATTTTCCGCTGTTTTAAATAATTTTTATGTTTAATTATTTTGCATTTCTAAAAAGATAACGCAAAATATAATTTCCAAAATATATAAATCTCTCTTTAAATAAATGAAGCAGACATTGCTTGCTTTAGAAAATGCATCTCTGATCTAATAAAAATGATCATTTTATGAAAATTTTCATAAAGTTTTGGAAATCGGTTAGACTTGTCAAAAAATCTGTCACACATATCAAATTTTTAATCCACACTATCATGCTTTTTGGGCACACACGATTTTTTTTGACAGATCGAACGACTGTGCATGGTAGTGTATCACAGCCTTTAAGCACTCTGACAACAGCAGGCTATTGACTTGAATATATTAAATTTTTATATGAGAATGATTATTTTGATGACAGCAAGACAAGAGGGCTGCTGGTTGTTGTCTATGCTGCTTTTGTCGTTGTAACCACATTAAACTACAAATTGTTTATGATTTGATTAGGCTGAAATGTGGATCGCTTTGTAGGCCAAGTTGCCGCAACGATTTTATCATCAGCTTTCTTGTGTTTAGTAATGAAAGTCCAAATTTCAACATCATAAACCTCCCATATATTCCATTTTCATTGAATAATATGTACATAGAGATGAAGGGTTTACCAATTGATACCACATACAGTGAACCAAACATAAGAGTGCTGATGGTGAAGGTGTGGAGGCCTTCGAAAATAGCATGTAGTTCTGTTCTGCCAGTGTTTGTTATAATAATTTACAATTGTGCTTAGTGCAGTTTATTCCCTTAAAACTATTATAAGAGAAATACAAACTTTAACCTAATCTAACTACAATGATATTGTATGATATGAATTAAAAATGTATTGTCGTAAAACCTTGTGTTGAACTTTGAATAATAACACCATAAACTTATGATTTTCAATGCCTGTCTGGCGGCGGTGGCGGTAGCGGTAGCGTTTTATTTCTAATAAAGTTATTACAATTAGTCAATTTAATGGTTTCAAGTAAAAATACTTACCGCGGTTGCAGCCCAACACGTTTTACAAAACAAACTTCAATGTCGTTGAATTGCAACGGCGGTAGCAAGTACAAAGTAGGTAGCAATTCTAAAGCGAATGCGTAGCAAATCCGCACGTAAAGTAAACAAACCAATTCGAACTGTGTTCGATTATTTACGTTAAATAAAATACATACATATATACAAATCAAATAAACTTCAAATTCATGACATCCCCTCCCCCGTGAATCACACGGATTCACCAACTATATCGAGAACCGCCAGCTTAGTTGCTGGTCGGATTAATGTTCCACTAGGAGTTCGTATTTCAGCTCTTCTTACTACACCGTCCTTGCCAGGAAAAACTCGTTCAACAATGCCTTTCAACCATTTCGCTCTGGAAACGTTGATGTCGCAAATCAGCACCAAATCACCGACTTCCAAGACCCGAGAGGGTTCACACCATTTTTCACGACGTGTTAACGTAGGTAAATATTCTGCTATCCACCTCTTCCAGAAGTGATCTCGTAACTGTCGAGATATTCTCCACTGTTTACGTAAAACCTTTGGCTGAGCGTCAATGGAATCCATAGATGGCGTCTGAGCTGTATTGGCGGTGCCCAACAAAAAATGATTTGGGGTAATTGGATTTTCGTCAGCAGAAGAAACCGGAATATAAGTAAGAGGTCGAGAGTTCACGATGTTTTCGGCCTCTATTAAAAAACTTTGTAGTGTATGTTCACGTGGTGCAACGTTGTGCATAGTTTGCCTCAAAACTCGTTTTACACTCTGTACTAGGCGTTCCCAAACTCCGCCTTCAGATAGATTTAAAGGACAGTTAAATATCCATTGTATATTTTTTGATGACAGTTCATCGCTTATGCGCTCACATTCAAAAACTTCAGAAAATTGTTTGAAGTTACCTTCCAGGCCAACAAAATTCTTACCATAGTCGCTTCTTATCCTTACAGGTATTCCTCGTCTGTTTACAAAATTCCTAATTGCCAAGATGCAGGCGTCCGTCGACAAGTCAAATGCAACTTCTAAGTGCACAGCACGTATATTAAGACAAGTGAATAATGCAATCCACCTTTTCTCTTGCTTACGACCATTTGTGATGTAGATAGGACCAAAATAATCAAGACCAGTATTTGAAAATGGTCTAACGTAAGGTGTTAAACGATCGACAGGTAGTTGCCCCATTACGGGCGGCGCTGGCCTAGCTTTATTTATTCTACACAACATACATTGGCTAACGACTTTTTTTAAAACTTGGCGTATTTTAGGAATCCAAAATCGTTGTCTTATTTCAGCAATTGTAGCCTCGTGATTCTGATGTGCCATCTTCTGATGAAATTTACGGACAATCAAAAACGTAACCCCATGATAAGTTGGCAAAATAATAGCATGCCTTGTGTCATATGGTAACCATGAGGCTGCATTCAGACGACTATTCACCCTCAATATGTCATTTGTGTCTTTGTATGGCATTAAGCCAAATAATGGTGATTTTTTTTGTACAGTTTTACCATTTACAATTCGATGAATATCTTCAAAGAATGATTGAGACTGCGTAAAACGAATAACGATATTCTCAGCACGTTTTAGATCATCTGCTGAAAGAGCTCTACCTCCGTAATGCCTTCGCTTACATTTTATGTCAATAACTCTTAACACCCAGGCCATTACCCTTATTAGCTTTAAGTACGAAGAAAAACGTTTAACGTCGTATAACTCAACTTCCGTTGTCAATAATGTAAATTCTCCGAGAAGTTCTGATTCATTATCAAGATCACGTTGGCCACCTCCGGAATATTTCGGCCAGAACTTGGGGTCTTCCTTTAAGAACTGCGGTCCGTTAAACCACCTACAATCAGACTTGATGTCAATATTATGACGTAATCTTGTAGCTTCATCAGCTACATTTTGTTGAGTTGGCAGCCATCTCCAAGTGTTTATTTTCGTAACATTTAAAATTTCATTAATTCGATGTGCCACAAACTGTTTGTAGCGGCAGTTGGGTGACTGAATCCACTTAAGAACTGTTGAAGAATCGCTCCAAAAAACGCAATGACTAATTTTAAGTCTATGCTCCTTTTGTATCGTTTGCAATAGTCGTACACCTAAGACTGCGGCTTGTAGCTCCATTCTGGGTACAGATAATTGTCTCATTGGGGCACATCTACTCTTAGAACATATAAACGAAACATCTATCTTACCATCACCACAGATAAATCTCCAATAAGCTACTGCGGCAAATGCTCTTTCGCTTGCATCAACGAATATATGAAGCCCGAGGTCATTATGGTTGTCGTTATTAAAATAATTACGTGGTATTTCAATTTCCGTCACGAAGTCCAAATCTTTCTTCCATTTTAGCCAGGCCATGTTTATATGATGAGGCAAACTTTCATCCCATCGGACATTACATTTCCAAACTTCCCTCATAATTAACTTAGCAGTAATTGTCAGGTGACCAAGGAGCCCGATTGGGTCAAATACGGACATAATGATGCTTAGGAGTTCTCTTTTGGTTGGAATCCTTTTCCCATTTACGACTTTCTCGTCAACTTTATGAAATTTCAGTCTAAAACGAAAACTATCATTTTTTGGATACCAGTACATGCCTAAAACTCTTTCAGTTGATAGAGCTCCTTCATATTCACGCCCTGTATCTCTATGACAGCCATTCAATGCGATGACAACATCCTGAGAATTGGATACAAACCCACACAAGTCAAACCCTGCGTTGCTGTGGATTTGCTGTACCTGGCGTGAGATGTATATAGCTTCTTCAACCGATTTGAAACTATCGACATAGTCGTCGACATAATGGTTTTCCAAAATGGCTCTTATTGCTCGAGGATCATGTTGAGTATGCCTTTTTGCGTTTTCCACTTTCACATATTGTGCTATACAGGGGGAGCAGGCAGCTCCAAATGTCATCACCTGCATCTCGTAAACATCTGGCGGTTGGTCTTGGCATCCGTTGCGCCACAAAAATCTTTGTGCACATCTATCTTCAGCTCGGATGTAAACTTGGTGAAACATTTCACGTATGTCGGCGCATACTGCAACACAACCTATTCTAAAGTTAAACAATACTGATGGCAATGGTTGATACTCCTGAGGGCCCTTCAGGAGAAATGAGTTTAATGACACATTTCCAACGGTGGCGGCTGCATCAAAAAATAAACGTAACTTTTGTGGCTTATTCGGATTTAAGACAGCAAAGTGGGGCAAATACCATGTTCTCGGCTTAATATCACTCAATTCATGCGGTGATAGTTTTTTTGGGTATTCCTTTTGGATATAATTTTCAATTGCATTTTTATACCTGGAGGCAAACTCAGCGTCACGACCCATTTTTCTTTCGATGTTCACTAATCTTTTTAAAGCCATATTAAAACTGCTCGGCAGCTGTGAAATTTCGTCCTTCCAAAGCAATCCCGAATAAAAACGTCCATCAACAATTTCAGTTCTCGTCTTCAATATACTCCTTGCTCGTACATCATTATCACTTTCCACCACTGGAGCCGGTCTAACACCAAAACTTTCCGTTGAAAAATATTCACTAACCATTTCGTCCAAAGACTGCTCCTCGACAGTATGCACATGTAGGCATGCGGCAGATGCACTATCGTTCCCATTTTTTGCTGGACCGTAAACAATCCAACCTAACTTTGTGTTAGTGGCATATGGACCCTTTTCAAAAAGTTCCACAGTTTCAATTGCTGCGCCCAAGTGAGCATTATTTAGACCTATGAGGACCTCAGGTACGGCATTGGTGTATTCACCAATACCAATTGTGTCATTAATACCACACAACTCTAGGCTCTGTACTGGCAGACTTAAGTCATTAACAGTGTGTACATCTTTAAGCATATACCTTTCACCCTCTTTCGGTCCACTAACCATTACGTCAATAAGAGTTGTTCTTTCCTTAACTGATCCGTGACGAACCCAACCCAGTTCAATTTGGCTTGACTGACCGTTCAATCCCAGCTTCATCATCAACGATCTATTCATTAATGTAACCGCAGATGCATCATCTACAATAGCGTATGTTGTAACTGTGGCACTTGGGCCGTAAAGAGTAATGGGTACAATTTTAAATAATACCCTTGTTAATTTGCTTTTATTCATACAATTAAGAACAGTCTGATTATCAGTAGGTGATTGCCCTGGCTTCAAACTTCGCTTTTGAGAGTCATGTAGGAGCTTATTGTGGGTTTTCTTACAATCAAAAAATGAACATTGGCGTTTGGCTTTACACTCAAGGCTGGAGTGACCCTTACATAAACACGAAAAACATAATTTGAGGCGTTTTACCTCAGACCACCTATCATCCACACTTTTGCTCAAAAATAATTCACATTTATATATTTTGTGTTCCTTGCCGCACAAAAAACATTTATCGCTCTTCGTTTCTAAAGCAGTACTCATATGCAAAACTGTTTTACGTTTTGTATCCGGCTGATCGATTCTACTGTCAGAAATGAGGTACAATATATTAGCTGTTTCGTTCATCCAATTACTAAAATTAATAACAGTAGGGTACGGTTTAATGGTGGCGGCATACTTTGCCCATTCAATTTTCTTACTCATCGGCAATTTTGACACTAGATCGTCAATTAAAGTTGGATTGGCTAAATGTTGTTGCGCCCCAGCAGACTGCAAAAATGCAGATAAATTCCTGACCACAGTCGCAAAGGATATAAATTTCCCTACGGCTGATTCAGAAATTGGCGCTACTTCTCTTACTATTCTCAGCTGACTGGCTATCAACTGTTCGGGTCTACCAAAACGAAACTCTAATTGTTCCATAACGACGGATACATTATCTGGATGTATCAATAAAGATTTCACTGACTCAAAAGCTGCACCTTTAAGGCTTTTCTGTAATCGTTGGCGATTCTCAAAATTTGTATATCTGTATTCTCTCGACGATTGATAATACGAAACAGAAAACATCGGCCACAATTCTGGCTCGCCGCCAAACTGTGGTAAATCTTGCACTTTTCTAGGCAAATAATGATTTTGATAAAAATTCATATCGTTCGGTACAGCCGATTGTGTTCTGCTGTCATTAAATCTTACGGAGTTTGTCATGCAATTGCCACTGTGCATGCTGCTTTGCTGAAAGTTGCCACTTACCCTTTCTTGACTGTTACATTCATTTGCCGCATTTGAATTAAAGTTGCCACATGCGCTTAAGTCGCATGGTTGTTGTTCGTTGGCTACAGCATTACCATTTGTAAATGAACGAAGTTCAAATTCTCTTGCAAACGGTCGTTGTCGGCTTGTCGATGCATGTTGAAATACTGACGCTTCTTTTGTAGTAGATGCTTGATTATTGTCAACAAAATTCCGTTGGCATTTCGATCCCAATGAACTTTCCAGTTTTCTTTCAAGTTCCTCTATTTTCATCTGCATGTTTTCTATAATTTGCTGTGAAGCTGGCGTACAAACAGACGATGCGGTGGTGTAGACAAGATTCGTGTTTCCCAGGTCGGTGGTAATAGATTTGGTGCTGATTGCATTTGATTGTAATGGCATAATTATTGGCATACCTGTTGATGATGTCTTCGGGGAAACTTCTGTTGTTGACGTATTACCAGGGCAGGTTTCTGTTGAACTATTGGCATCATTCACGGGGCACTGATCGTCTTCTTTCATCTCTTCATTCTGGCTGGTGAATCTAGGGCTTCTTCTAGTGATTTCTCTGTTGTCTGTCATCTTGCTGATTAAAGCAGCTGGCTGTTGCAATTTGTCTTCAGTACAAGTTTGCAACGCGAAATAAAAGAAATTGTCGTAAAACCTTGTGATTATGATTTTCAATGCCTGTCTGGCGGCGGTGGCGGTAGCGGTAGCGTTTTATTTCTAATAAAGTTATTACAATTAGTCAATTTAATGGTTTCAAGTAAAAATACTTACCGCGGTTGCAGCCCAACACGTTTTACAAAACAAACTTCAATGTCGTTGAATTGCAACGGCGGTAGCAAGTACAAAGTAGGTAGCAATTCTAAAGCGAATGCGTAGCAAATCCGCACGTAAAGTAAACAAACCAATTCGAACTGTGTTCGATTATTTACGTTAAATAAAATACATACATATATACAAATCAAATAAACTTCAAATTCATGACATGTATCAAGCCGATTAAACATCAAAACTACCCTGCTACTAAACGCTCTTAGTGTAAATAAGCGAGGTTTTATGAAGAGATCAAAATAAAATGCAATGATTACACGGTAAAACCGCTTTACATAACGATGTGTGTTCTCATAGTAATAATGGCAGGCTCCACCATTAAATAATTCATTTACTTGTTTGTCTTTTCTAGTTAATGATATGACAAACTTTATAAGATCAATAATATTTTACACCAAATTTATATGCATTTGTTAACTGTAAGAAAAAAAATTATAGATTATAGTTTATAAATAAAATAAATGTGAAAATATCTAATAAAAATTCAAAATAGTGGTAATTGGAGAAATAAATTACATATTGTGCATTTATTTAAAATTTTGTAGATGTCTTAATGATACAACAGTAACATATTTTAGAGATTTTACTGCCAAACAAGCTACATAAATATTATGGAATGAGTTTTTATAGCGCCAAAGAAATTATAAACTTAATCTTAAAAAACTAAGTCTTAATTATATATTCTTTCACGGTCATGTTAATCAAAAACTTCCCAACCATAATGAATTAATGTCTGTAGACTTTCT
Organism: Tachina lurida; assembly: GCA_944452675.1. Classification (NCBI taxonomy): domain Eukaryota; kingdom Metazoa; phylum Arthropoda; class Insecta; order Diptera; family Tachinidae; genus Tachina; species Tachina lurida. The sequence continues at coordinate 81,019,685 of OX101754.1, forward strand.
TGATCTGACCACACACACCTCCAAATTACAAAAGCTGTTTTAAAACTTTGATACTATATGCATAAATGCAATGCATTCCCCCACTTGACCTAAGATTCGATAAAAACGAATGTTCACTAAAGCAAAGAAATTTCGAAACAAAATAGTTCGATTCTGCTTGCAAATCTAAAAAAAATTCGAGTGTTCGCTAAAGCTTTGAACTTCGAATGTCTGACGGTAGTCGAGTGGATGTGTGCTAGTCTGTTAGTCTAGAGGTGCCAAGTTCGAGGCACGACAGCACTGAAAATAAAAAAAATTTCCACTATAGCCTAGTGGATGTGTGCTAGTCTGTTAGAATGGAGGTACCATTTTCAAAGCTAATAAATAAATTAAAAAATAAAATTACTTTTTTACTTTTTCTGCTGCCATTTTGCGATATCGGAATTAAACGAACTAATTACTCTCTATTGCTAGTGAAACTTCGAAATGTAATGTTTTTTGGGAAAAAAACTGAGCGACAGTTGATTTTTTTTCGATTCATTTTTGAGTGTCACTCTTGATAGTTTTACAAGATAAATGTTCGAGATATATTCCAAATCGATATCAATAACGAAAGTCTTGGTCAACTGGGTTAGGATGTATAATAAAATTTTTTGCGTTGTAAATATTTCAAAAATATTTCATAAGCGAATATAAACGAAAATGAATTTATAAACGAGTTTTAGTTAGTTAGGTAGATCAATATCTAACTAAAAAATTAAAATTTTGAATGCTCATGAAAAGATATTCAACCAATCAATCGGTATTCTATTCCCAAAAATTTTTAAACATATGTTTGTTTGAAATAAAATGTGGTATCAGTAAATATTTTTTACTGTTCCAGTAAATAGTTTTGTTCCAATTTTGTCTTAAGCAAAAAAAAAATTTTTTGGAGTGAAAAATTCTAGTTCATACAACTAATATAAAGTAATATTTGTAACGAAATTGTTACGAGAAGATTTCTGTTCCAATATATAAATTGCATAATGTACAGAACAGTTATTTGTTGTATTTGCTTTTTAGTTTCAGTAAAAAAATTTGTATCAGACAATTCGTAGATTTAAGAAATGATAGTTTTTTTTCAAACAAATTATTAAAAAATTTTGCATTTTAATTTACAAATTTCCTTGTAAGACCTGATTTGTAAAAATTTTTTATTGACTGAGAGAATTTTGTGTTTGAATTCGAAAATGAGTTTTTTCTGTGATAAATTAAAAGTTGAAACAGCTTTAAAAATAAGTACTAGAGAGCTTAGAAGAATTAAGCTTTAAGTAGATAAAACGTTATTATATCGCTGAGGAAATGGAACTGACACAAGTTCCGTGACCGGTCCCGAAGTGATAGGGACCAGTTCGAGATATAACACTTCCTGTGAAGCGGACGATTCACTTTTACATGCACCCAGAAAAATCATTGGTTGGAAAATGGTTATGCCAATAAAATATCATTTTCATAAACTATATTTCAGTTCACGCTATCAATTTTATTTTAATCCAAAAAAAAATTCATGTTCATTGCCATAAGGCCATAATTGTAATAAAGCTATGATTCTGACAATTCTTAAATTGATTGCATCAACCGAGCGTATGCTTTTGTCTTGACTAATTAACTGATTGCTTAACACAACCGAATCAAATATTATGAATTGGATTTACTACCAACTTTTGGTATTGACAACTAAAAAATTTTTGTATATTAAGGTTAAAATAAACACTTGCTATCAGTTTCTGCAACTAACTAGAGGTTGAGCTTACTATCATAGTTTATACTCGTACCAGCAAATTAAAAATTAACTTTTGTGATTTTCAAAGATATTATGATTTGTGAATTCTCAAATGGTTTTTGAAAGTCTGTGCATATTTGCGTTTATTGTTTATTTTTATTTTAGCAAGGAAGGCCAATTTTTCTTTGACAGGTACCAATTATGATATTGTTTTAGTTATATTAACCATATTTTCGGTAGCAAGAATAACTTTTATTTTAAATTCCATACTGTTAACCAATTTCTTCTGTTGCTGCAACTATTTGGTTAAGGGTTACAATTAAAATATAGTGGTACCACAAGAAAATTGTATACGTTATAGTTGGTGCGACTGCCAAAATTCGATTGGCAACAAATTCGGTTGTCTCAACGAATCTGTTTTCTCTCTGTAGGAATGGCCCAGGGTGGGGTTAATTGATGCTTTGTATGCACCTTGTGACTTGTCACTGAACTATCCCATAGGGACCTTTTCGGTGTAGAATAATATAAATTAGAATAATATAAATTAATAAATGCCATTACGACATTTAAATGTAACAATGAACACTTAAAATTTTTTTTTATTATTGCAAATGCAATGATACTTCATTTTCAATCAGACATTTTTTGGAGATTCGAACCGACAATCTCCTGCATGACAGGCACACTACACACTCGACCACAGTGCCACTCATATTTCAAAACTATAAATATCAGTTAAGCTTAGGTTAATATCTAGGTATAGTTACGGGACTGGATCCAGAGTCACATTGGAGGGAACAATTAACATTATATTTTTTTACTATTTGATAGGTCTTGGATTCAACCAGATCGAACATGTTCAGTTTGCTACAATACTAGACCGAGTCCCAATTAAATTGACTCAAGATCAAAAAGATACATCACGAAAATTGCGAATATGCAACCATTTACACGATATGTCTTTTTTTTCGCCATACACTACTCCGTACTTTTGGTACGTACGTTTAGATCAATTGTCACCAAAGTTTCTGCAGAAATGTGTTGCCCAGTGTTGTCAGATATGGCCATATCTCGCCAAGCGTGGCGACAAACATTTGTTTTTGGCGATGAACATTTTGAAACGGCGATTGGCGATTTACTTGACGATATTTCAACTCCTTGGCGATATTTTTGGCTATACTGTTACGGTTTTAACCTATTAACTGCCAAAATTATATTATACTCACTGCATGCAAAATTAATACAAGGGCACTACTACACGTTTAATATATATTGAACGCGATCCAGTATCGTGATATTTATTGAACGTGTAGCATGCAGTATTGTTGGATCGCGATCCATATCGCAGAAAGGCCTAAATTATGGAATCCAGATCACGGATCGCGTGATAAATATTGAACGTGTAGCATTTTCTTGATATTAGATCGCGATACGTTAATAAGAATTGAAATAAAACAAACAAAATAAAAGACGAGGTGCAAGAAATTTAACAAATAAAAAGTAAAAAAGTGTATTACATTTGTGTAAAGTTTGTTTTAATAAAGGGTAATGGCAGAAGATAGTGAAAGCGAGTGGGTTCTGCCGGTGGAATCGGAATTAACAACCGACAAAATTATTTTGAGACTTTATTTTCAATTTGGAGGCATTGTCGGAGTTGTGGGACTCGTCGGCTAAAGCTTATTAATAAATTTATTATTAATAAACGATACGCACAGCACAAAAATAACGTAAATACTGACGCGATAAATATTGAACATGTTTCATACGTTCGTGATCCATCAATTCATTAGAATGGATCGCGATCCAATTATATCAATATATATATGGAATGTGTAGCAGTGCCCTAAGAGTATAAAACAATTTTAAAAAATTATTCAATTAACTACACCGGCAGGTTACAGTTGAAAATTTAAAAAAAAATTGCTTTCAATTCATAAGGTTTTTAAAATTTCTTTCATTGCCAGCTAGCTTTTGCATGACATAAAACACATCTTAAGCCTGGTACTCTGTTCAAAATTTCACGCGAAATGTTGACATATTCCATACAAAAAAAGTTTACGTGAAATTTTCATGAAATAATGTTGCAAAACTTGTACTCTGTTCAACTCGTGAAAAATGTATGAAATGTATCTGGCAACATTTCCTTGCTATCTGTGAAATAATGAGATTGGCATTTATTTCGTGCGAAATATTGACAGCTGATGTTTTTGTTAACAAAAGTTGATCAGTGTTGCCTACTTCAAACCAATAAACACGAACATTTTTTCCGAAAAAGTAAAATGGGCATCACTTGTTACGTGTCAAATTTTTCACGCGAAATAATCAATGTTGCTGAAAAATTTTCACAACTTCGAACAGAGTACCAGGCTTTAGTTGGTTTTTAACTTTTTGGGGTAGTGACCTGTACTATCTTGAGGTAATCCTAGAACCAATGAAGACGAGATTCGGGCTTTATTTTGCGTATTTTCGTGTAAATAGGACATTGCAATGGAACATCGGAATAAGAGTTGACCTATGTTATAGCTGTGACTCATTATATATAACCACCAATCGTTTTGAATGGTCATATCAACACTCACCGACATTTTTTGCCACGAAAAAAATTCCTTAGAGTAAAATTGACTGGGCGAGTTCATCTACCCGTTCCATGTCATGGTTATAAGACTGAAACACCTTTGGTATATTGATATACATTTTTGTAGTTGTGTAGAATACCAACGTTTTACAGCTCCTAGTGGCTCAATTGTATCATACTTTATTGTCGTTGTGCAGAAGGCTATTTGTCTTTCTATTCAGAAAAAATTTTATTTTGCTTGCCAAATCTTTAGTCATATGAGGCTTGCTCTTTTTTTTTATTACATTCGCACTTCTCAATGAACACTTATTGGTACTGTTCTCTTTCAATGATCCTGTCACATGAAATTAATTTTTCTTGAAATCCAATTAGTGATTATATCGAGAGCTATCAAAAAGCCTTTCTGCGATGTTGGGTCAGTCTCCATTCCCCCAAACATGTTTTTTAATATTCTTGACAGTAAGGGATCATCAGTACAATTTCCCTCGGACTTTACACAAAAAAACTCGAACCTGTCTGCTAGCCAGTTTTAAAAAGCCAAATCTTACTGATTTTCTACGTAAAAAATTCTTAGCAGGATGATGACCATACTATTTTTTTTACATATTATTTTATTAATTGCTCGTGTAATACTCCTCACTGTTTTTTGCTTTATTCAAAGCAGTCACTATCAGCAGAAATGATAAATCACATTTTGGGAATCCCCTTTACACATAGCAGTGTTGCCACAATTTTTATATTGATTACGCCGCTGTTCGCAATTGAGTACAGTAGTATTTAAAAAAGGACAACTTTGTGAAAGTAAGTGGCTGACCATTTCTTTTTACATATTTTATAAACATAAATTCTTCCTTCCAGAAAATTAAAATAAAAAAGAAATAAGCAAAACAGTAGAAACTTAAAAAGCGGAAAATCTGTCCTTGTATCGCTACACCAAATTTGTATAAGTTTAAGAGTCAATTTTGTGACAATTGATATAAATTACTCCAAATTGTTTATTACTTTTATGGGATACAGGTTTCTTTTAAGATAAAAATGCCAAATAAACATTTTAAAACCCTGACCTATGTACATATTCATAAATATGTTAGTGTTAATAATTTTCTTAATATATCTTAAACAATATAGTACATACCAAGGCACATTCACAAGGTAGTAGCGGAAATGCAGCTGAGCTATTTTTTTTTTTCAAATTAAAGTTCATCCGAAACTTCAAAAACTTTTTACGAAAGAGAAATTAAAAGAAAATGTACAAAAATTTCAATATGAAAAAATATTTTATTAAAAAAATTCTGTGAAAACAAATCTAAAAATATGAAAATACTATTAAAAAATTGTGAAAAGTGCTAAACGTTGCAAATTTTGTTAGTGGTAGCTGCCGTGGAGAAATATTTTCAAATTTATGTGAATAATTTTTATAATTATTATGTTAAACAAATTATATTTTTGAAGTTTTGGATGAACTACAACCCATGTTGTTTTTTTCATTGTTGTATTTTTTCATTGTTTTTGTAATCCTGATATTACCTGGAAATGAATTTGCCTTGGTACATACAGTCTTATTTGTAAAAATTATTAAGGTTTGATAAGGGGGTTTTAAAACAAATTTTCATAAAAATTGTTCATTAATTTTTTTTATTAAGCCTTTAAAAGCCTTAATAATTTTGATAAATAAGGCTGCTAGTTTTTATGTTTCACGATAGTCGTTACCTACTGAATTTAAAATTTCACAATATTTGTAATGTAATTGCCAGTGAAACCGCAAATATGCAATTGCATATTTTTTCTTTTGTAACGTAGTAATGCGGAGATTGAAATATTTATACGTTTCACAACTTTTTATTAATTTTAGCATCGATTTGTTCGTGCATAATTTTGCATATTTTAATCTTCAAAGCATGTTTTTGCATATTACAGGTTTTGCATATTTCCAGTATATTTTTAGACAATATTTGACGCTTTTAGGGCATATTTTGATATTTTGATATATTGTAGAATTTTTATTTTAATACAAGCCATATGTTGGTAAAACTTTATTTTTATCCGTCCAAATCTAGTTTTCAATGGGTAGTTATACATTTTGTTTATTTATTAAGGATTGTATATGACTGACATTTTGTTTATTTATTAAGGATTGTATATGACTGAAAGAAAAAGTAGTATGTACAAGCAATATTTTTTTACCATTACGAAGTTAGATTTAAAAAAAAATATTTCAAAGTGATTTCTGAGTAGAGAAATAAGACCGAACAACAGCGTTACCGTTGTGCGACTAAAGTTGCATTTTGCCCCTTTTTCGACTGCCTTGCCACTTTTTATGCCACTTAGTTTTAAATCCCCTTTTTGTATTATTTGCATTATTTTGTGCCCCTTTTGCGCCTTTTTGTTCAAAGTCAATTTTCGTTTTTATTTTGACAATAAATGTACGCAGATTTGTACAGATTCTACCACATTCGACAACAAAATTTTATTTCCTGTTCCAAGCTTCATAAAAAGTATGAAAAAAAAATAAAAAAACATTTTGTTTTTTAAAGTTACAGTATGTTGCAATATTATTTTCTGGTGTTAAAACGCCTTGGTGTAGGATTTTTAAATATGAAATTACATACAATCATACATATGTGATTCTATCTGTTTCCGCAGCAATTGTGAAAGCCAAATTTAATTTTAGAAGGTGAAAAACTTTATGAAAAAGGAAATAATATTGTATGAAAAACAAATAATACGGACCAGTACATGCTTATTTGTATGTATGTATATTGTTAATTGTATTCCTACACTAAAAAAAAGACATGTAAGAACACATTTTTCCTAAGTCCAAGTAAAAAAAATTTCTAAGCTTAAGTAATTTTTTACAAAAATCTAGTAAAAATTACTTAATATAAGTAAAAAATAAAAAGTTCATATCCTCAAAAATAGTTCATAAGAATACACAAACAATTTCTTATATTTAAATGAAATATTTACTAACAGTAGGAAAATGGTTGTCAACTGAAGGAAATTTTATACTAAGGACTAGTCAATTTCGTCTTAAATCAAAAAATAAATTGTAGGAAATGAATTAGTTCATGAAATTTGACTTACTTAAAAGATGTAAGATGGTATTCTAAATTTTAGGAAAATATTTACCAGTTTTAAGTATTTTTTCTTTAAATTATAGAATTTATTATTAATTTGCATTTAGCAAAAAATTTAATGGTTTCAGAGCTGGAAAACTTAAACTTGATTTTGCCATATAAAAGTAACTATCGAAAACTAATTTTTATTTTTTTGTTAAATATACTTATTTTATATTTCAGTACCAACAAAATTGGTATTAAGAATATGAACAATAAATAACAAAATATAAAAGATGTTTCCATGGTTGGAAAACTTTAACACTTTTTGTTATACAAAAATAACCTACTAAAACTAATTTTACCTTTTTCTCTATAAATTAAACATATCTTACATTCTTAAAAGAAAATTTTTGGTGTAAGCAACCAGAAAAATCTAAAAGGATGATTCCAGGGTTGGGAAACTTACACTTTTTGTGATATATAAAATTAACTGGCTCTAATTAATTTTTCTTCTTCTTTATAAATTCAATATAGTTATTTTATATTTTGAAAAGTAAAGTTTGGTATAGACAATTAGAAAAATAAAAAAACCAGAGCTGGAAAATTTTATTTTTTTGTGTATTAAAGTAACTAAATAAAACTAATGTTTTCCTTAATTCTTTATTTTCTTTGTTCACTTAACATATTTTATATATTTTTTTAAAGAACAAGATTGGTATAAGGAACCAGAAAAATTTAAAAGATGGTTCCAGGGTTGGCAAACATACACTTTTTGTGATATATAAAACTAGTTATTTTTTTGGTTATTAAATATATTCTATATTTTAGAAGGAAATAAATAAGTATTAAGACCAGAAAAATCGAACATGCGAGTATTTCATGTTTTAAGAAGATCTTTACTCAAGATTTATTTTATATATGCTTAATTTTTATATGGATATCTAATTTAAGTATAAACGAAGATTTTTGCAATGTTGTTTATTATGCTCTCAGCACAGTTATGTTTCAAATCGATGGTATTTAGTTGCCACCTTGCAACGAGTTCTTATTAATGTTTGGTAAGTGGAGATAAAAATTAAATTAATCGCTAAAGAACACTAATAGCTATAAAATAAGTAAAGGGCATGTTCCATTTCATTACCTTGAAGCCATTCGTTTCTGCGGAACAAACTCGAAAAATTCTTTAGGAATAAACCGTTTACATAATACCGCGATATATTTATTTTTTATTTTATTTATTTATTTATTTAAATTGCGATCTAGCACAACAAGACAAATATCTTATAAATGATAGTGCTAGTGATTACAAAAAACATCTAAGTGATATAAAAGAATAATTAATATATAGAAAAAGCATTGTGAATAAAATAGGAAAAACAATTTTAATAGCAAAAGAAGCTAAATAAAAAGTAAATATAAATAAATAAGCAAAAATAGTTATTACATAAACAATTTGAATAACTCCCTTTTAAATATGTTTGCGTTGCCTATTTTTTGGATATTGTTTGGTAAAGAGTTCCAAAGACTGATTGTATAGATCAGAAATTGGCGTTTAGATATAAGGCTCTTGTATTTTTGCTGTATAATATTCCTACCGCGGTTGGATCTAGCAAACGCAATTCTGTTATAAATGTATGCCGGTTGTTTTGATGTAATAATTTTGTGTAGAAACATAAGACATTTGCATTTTAGGAGATTTTCAAAATTTATTAAAAAAATCTGGTAGGCATAAGACGAGATATGTGCAAAACGATTTTTATTGAAAATGTACCGAGCTATATTATTGTAGGCAACATTAAGTTTTCTTTTATCTTCACTGTCGCAATTTGCAAGAAGTTCACAACCATATAGAAGAGATGGAATGAGATAAGACTTAGCCAATACCATACGTATCGTAAATGGTGTTGAATCTTTAACTGCCCACAGGCTGCGTAGCATACTGTAGACTCTACCTATAACCGTATTAATATGGTCGGACCAAGTAAGTCTATCGTTGAAAACTACTCCCAGATTAGACGCCGAGGAAACAAAGCATATATTATCACCATTTATTTCTATCCGAAGATTTTCGAAAGTTCTCCTAGTTTTAGAAATGATAATGCACTTGGACTTAGATGGATTAATACATAAACCATTTGATATGGCCCATTTCCCGATTTTGGCTAGGTCATCATTAATTCTACTCACACAGAAAGTTACATCACCAATATCGCAATAGTTATATAGCTGGACATCATCAGCATACATATGAATTGTACTGTTCATTAGTATATCAGGCAATTCATTAGTGTACATACAGAAAAGAAGGGGCCCAAGAATTGAACCTTGGGGAACACCTCTTTTAACATAGAGCGCTCTTGAGATGTTGTCTTTTAACTGGACAACTTGAGATCGGTTCATTAGATAGGATGATAAAAGATTACACGCCGAGCTTGAAAAGTTGAAAAGCTTTTTAAGCTTCACTAGCAGAATTTTATGATCCACGGTGTCAAACGCTTTACTGTGATCTAAGAGAATCAAAAAAGCAACCATATTCTGATCAATCTTTGACCTAATATCTTCAAAGTAGTAGTGAACTGCCGCTCCTGCGCCAATTAAAATTTTGAAATTTTAAAATTTTAATTACCCAAATTTTAAAATTCTTGGAAATTTGTGAAATTTGATACCCTACGAGGGTGGGTCAATAAGTCCGTCCAACTTTTTGTTTACATAAGGAATTTTTTGTTTACATAAGGGGTTTTGTTTGTTTAATACATACGAGGGTGGCTCAATAAGTCCGGGTTTTTTATGACCGTGGGAATTTGTATGTGTGTATGTTTGTGGGGTGGATTAAGGGGTTTCATAAGATTAATATTTCATAAATATATATGCCGACGGGAAAATCATGAAAATGATTTTTCTTAATACCAAAGGGGGAGTGGGGTGAAATAGTGAAAATTAATTTTTCCTAATGCCTACGGCAATGTATGAATATTTTTCCTAATGCCTACGGCAATATATGAATATTTTTCTTAATGCCTACGGCAATACATGATTTTCCTAATGCCTACGGCAATATATGAATATTTTTCTTAATGCCTACGGCAATACATGATTTTCCTAATGCCTACGGCAATATATGAATATTTTTCCTAATGCCTACGGCAATACATGATTATTATTTTTTTCAAATGCCGACGGCAAAACATGATTGTTATTTTTTCCAAATGCCGACGGCAAAACATGATTATTATTTTTTTCTAATACCAAAGGGAAAATTGCCAGTGTTGCCAGACTATAGAAATTTGTTATCGTAATACTATATCAGTAATATCAGAGAAAATATTTATTTATGTGTTCACATGTATGTGAACACCCATACTTGTGTTCACATGTATGTGAACACCCATACTTGTGTGTGGGGGGTCCAGCTTGATAGTCGCGGGTAATTTAATATTTTGTGTATTTGTTTAAGAGATATGTATGTATGTGTATGTATGTATGTATGTATGTATGTATGTATGTATGTATGTATGTATGTATGTATGTGTATGTATGTATGTATGTATGTATGTATGTATGTATGTGTACATGTATGAATGTGTGATCGTGGGTACTTGTGTGTGGAATATTTTGTAGAATACATATATATTTTGCAAGGTAATCATTTTCTTTGTCTACGATTATTTTAAAGCAGCAAACTAAGTACACTCAACAGCAGAGAAACAAAAACCAAGAATTTGCAAGTAAGCAAAAAAGTTAATTTCTCCTTCTCCCCACTTCCTTCTCTTTCCTTTATGTAGTTTTTATTTGAAATAAGAAAACACATTTTATTTCATTTTATTTTTTATACATTTATTGTTTAAAATTTTATAAAATTTTATAATAATACATACATTCATATTTTAAAAAGTGAAAAAGTTTAATTAAAGCAAGACATTTCTTTTGTTAGTAAAATAGCATTTTTTAGTGCGCAAGCACCAAATTTATGATAATTACAATAAAAATATTCTGGATACTTGATTTCCATTTGTTTAAAGTTGATGCAGCCTATATCCTCAACGTTAAAAATTTTTCGGCATAAAATTTTTTCCAACCATCGTCTTTTTTCTTCACCTTTTACATAAATTTTAGAACATCTTGCGTTGGCTTTTATAAAATTGCAAACGCTTTGAAATGAAACTGATCCAGCAGTCCAGCTTAGGTGATGATAGTTTTTTGTTAGCCACTTTGCTTCTCTTTGCTTTTCTATTGATAAGCATTTGATATCAAATGGGGGTTTTATAATGAAATTGTTATATTCATAATTGTTGAAAACAATTGCTACTTCTTTTGCGATGAAATCATTTGAATTATTTTTGAAACCTTGTACGTCTATGAAAATTATGTTGTTTTCCATATTAGTCAATTCATAAGACTTTTCGCACTTGTCCTTTGATAGGTACATATTCTAATATACGATCATGAATAAGAATGCAGTAAGCTGATGTTTTTGCTCCAATATTAGTTGCTGTTTCAAATTCTATTTTTATATCAATCGGTCCATTATTGAGTGATTCATTCTGATGACTGACATCTACTACATTAATAGGAGCTTTTGTCTTAAACTCTGATGCAGTTAGAAGCGGTTGAGATTCTTTCATATAGTAGCTTTGTTGAAATCTTAGATACATATCATATAGAATTGCATATCGTTCATTTTTGAACTTTATGTTAAGATCATCATATGGATATGAGACTGAATTTAAATGTACTTTTAAATTAGTCAAATCACAATGAACAAACTTATTTTCTTGTTGAAAAGCAATCAATACAAAACGAGGGCGTTCTCTATTTGCAGCTAGTTTAACATTCCAAATATGGCTAGTTCCCATATTTAATTGTGGATTGACATGACAATCCCAACTGCGAAATGCCATAGGTATAGAAGCACCATTGTTAATAATTTTAATCATATTCAATTTGCTAAAGTCGGATAATTGTACATGTGGGATTCTCCATGAGATTAGTGAAATTGTAAGTTTAGCTTTTTTAGTAGAAACACTCGAGCGTACAAGATCTTCGTCGTTCTTATTGCGCAAGAGTATCAATTCATGTTTTCCATTTAGTATAACTTTGTTGTAGTCTTCAGCGAATCCTAGAAGCATTTTTAGAGGTACATAGAAATTGAAAAAGCCATTTACAAGGGTGACATCGTCAATTTTGTTCCATCCAGCATTTTGCATCACGTTGCTTTCTGTTGGTGACATAGAAACCAAATTTTTTATGGTGCTTGTGGCTCCTAAATATCTTGTATGATCAATTTCAATTCCATTGAGCTCATAGCGAATTTCATCAAATAGATATGCCACAAAGTTGTTTTTTAATATAAAGTTGTCCGATGATGAAGAAGATTTAGAGTTATTATCATCAGCAACAAAACCTTCTACATAAATGTAGCTTTCACTGGGTAGCACGTACAAATCTTGATTTTGTATTGAAATTCTAATTTCATCATTATTGTTGTAAGATTGTAAGTATGGTACATATGTATGATAGTCCTTTTTGATTATATTCTCATCAGACAAGGGCTTATCTAAGACATCTATTATTGAACTCATTTTGTCTTCAATTTAAAATTCAAGGACTTTAGAAAATTTTTATTTGATGTTGTTAGTGCTTTTGGTTGTACTGGTCGCTTTAATGTTGATGTTGTTCTTGCTGCTATATTTTTCAATGTATTTGTGTTGTATATTAGCATTATTTAGTTGGCCTTAAATGTATTCTTATTGTAATTTCCTCTCCTCGGAAATTAATTAAATCACCGTGTTGATCAACTACGCGCAGCGCTAGTGAACTTATCTCTCTGGTGTTCACAGGTAAATAGATGAGATTTCTTGGAACCTCATCTATTTTATAGCCTGGAGGCACATTAATCGGAAATTCATGAAGTGTATGCGATTTGGAGCTATTCATATATGTGTTAATAGCGATGCTACTTTCTACTCGCAAGAGATTTACTTTAAAAATATTAACTGGAAGATCTGAATAATAATATTGGTTTGGTGTTAGGATTTTGCTATTGAATCCTAAAAGTTTTCCAATTGTATTGTCTTTATTAAAATATACAGTATCCTTGGAACTATTAACTTTAACTTGCATTGTATTGTTATTGGCTTCAATAAAAATCTTATTTGCTGGACAGAGTAGTTTGTATTGCTCTTCTATAAAATCAACTATATCATTTAGTTCGTAAGATCCAATTGGTATTTCTATTGTATATTCTCCTATATGAAACATATTGTTGTAGGTGTCTACATTTGGAATACTGTTGTATGAATGAAAATCAGTTAGAGCACACTCATATGCATCATGTAATTCAATAGGAGGAAAGTAACTAGCAGATAATTCTGATGAGTTAGAGCTCAGAGTAAGTGTTATTGACATTATAACAGACTGATTACAATTAAATAAAGTTTAGTAGACAGTATGGTTTATAAGCATAATTTACATATTTATTTCATTTTCTTATTTTAAAATTAACATTTGTTTCTTAATATTAATGCTATTATTGTTTTGCTATGATGTTGTTGTTGATTTAGTTTTTCTTTCATCTATAATATTTCATCTTTACTTATCCAAGAATTGTGTTGATTAGAAAATCCCAGCCATTTAACATATACCTCCTTCCCTTTAATTTTAAGCACCTTTTCAACTAGATATGTATTTGGAAATCTGGTTTTTGAAAGTTCGTCAGTATAGAATCCACCTTTAATAGGATTACCAAGATAGTCTTCTAATATGTATGTTGCAGGATTTGTATTTTGAACTCTTGTAATTGTGAAAATTTCTGTAGTCCAATTTGGAGTATAACCTTTTTCAAATGTATGCTTATATTTGCTTATGCGTACATGATCTCCTACATTAAATTTTGACATTTTATACATTTTCATATGACTGTATACTGTATTTAGCAGCTTTTCCTCATTTGTTGAGTTGACTTTAATTGGAGGCATTTTAATGGTACGATGAACTTTTCTATTGTAGGTATTAAGTAAATCTTTGTATATATCAATCCACTTATAAGAACCATTAAAGCTAAATTCTTTCCACATCATTCCTTTCAGTGTTCTATTAAATCGTTCTACTATTGATGCTTTCATAATGCTATATGTTGAGTAGTGATTAATGTTGTATTTATGCATTAATTTTTCAAAGTGTTTGTTGAAAAATTCTTTACCATCATCTGTTTGTATGTTTTTTGGTATTCGCCCCAATACAAAAATATTTTCCATTGCGTTAGTTGTTTCAAGTGCAGTTTTTGTTTTTAGCGGTACTGCCCATGCAAATTTTGAGAATGTGTCAATTACAGTCAGCAAAAATCGATAATTTCTATTTTCTTTAGAATAGTTCCCCATTTCAACTAAATCAGCTTGCCAAAGATCATCTATTCCTTTCATTATAACTCTGCGACGCACAAAATGTTTTCGTGCTTGCTTATGGAGTTCGTTTACTAAATTTCTTTTTGAAGACATTAAGTTGTTTTTAGAGATTTTTTGGAGAGTGTTGTGATCTAGTTGAAGCACTTTCAGCTATTGATACAAACATGTAATTTTCTAATCTATAAATTTTCTCATTAAGCTGTTCAATTTGTTCTTCAAAGGATGTTTTAATTTTTAGAATATCTTTTTCAATTTTATAATTTTCTTCTATATCTAATTTTGTTTCGCGATGTAGATCCTCAATTTGCATTTGAATATTTTCTTGAATTATAGTACTGTCTCTCTTAAAGTATGCTAATAATTTCTCTTCTAGTTTTTCGATTTGAGTTTGCAGAAACAATTTATTGATAACATCGTTTTCCTCCACAGCTTTTGCAACATTTTTGATCCTTTTGTTTTGGACATCAATGTTGTTGTTCGTATCCACAAAGAACCCCAGCAGTTTAGGTGCATTTTTCAAAGAAACTATGTTGCTAGTATCGTTTAAATAATGTCCAAATTTATCAACAGACATGCTTTATATACTTTATTAAAGTTAATGTATTATATTAGCTTCACGTAGTTCTTCAATAATTGATATAATCTCGTTATTGTGATTATTATGACCTGCAGCTTGTGATGCGAGCAGTAGTCGAAGTCGATCTACTAGCTCATTTGGATCATCCCAGTATATATAGTGGGGCTTATGGATGTTAAATTCCATCATTCCATCACCTAAGTAGCTACCTTTTGGCTTAGATCCTGTTGATTCGGGTAAATTATCCTGGTTTTTCTCGTCAATAAATTTCTTAATAATATGTTTATATTTATATCCTCTAGTACCCTTAATTTGACCATCAGGTTTATAGTCTCTTCTATATGCATTAGTAGTAATTAAAATCTTTTTATAGATTTCGAGTTCAAATTTATCATAATTTTTTGGTATTTTATAAAACATTAGAGAAAATAGTCCAGGTGTTAGAGCCCATATTTGGCCACCAACTTGTATTTTATGTTCACTAAGTGTAAGTTTACTATCACCGAATTTCCATTCATTATTGAAATCTTTATGTGGACCATAGTTTGTATCTAATTCATTATTTCCTTCCAAGACTGATAAATCAGTATAAGTATCTTCTGTATTGGAAGTTTGTGAGTAAAAATCATCTTCATCATCATCATCATCATTTTTAGTATTAGTTTCGTTAAATAATATGGTATTATCAAATATTGTTCCTTCTGCTAGTTTCTTTGGTGTACTTGTCTCTATCTTGAGTGATGGTTTTTCAGACTTTAAACTTGTATTATTTTCAAATTCTGTCTTCATTTTATTTTCTTCTTTAATGGGAATTCTTTTAATTTTTTTAGAACTATTTATGAATTCTTTCAGTGGTTCTGTTATAGGTTTAAATGTATCTCTTAGTTGTTCACGTGTATCTATTTCACCAGTTTTTATACTACGAAGCTTTTTCTTCAAGACATTTCTTGTCAACACCAACTGTTTTAAAATTTTCTCATCCATGTTTAATAAATAAAAGGTATCAGCTATTAGATGAGGTATCAGCTATTAGATCAGCTTATTAGCACCTGGTCTGGTTTTCAGATCAGCTTTTTAGGACCTGGTCTGATTTTCAGATCAGCTTATCAGGACCTGATCTGGTTTTCAGATCAGCTTATCAGGACCTGATCTGGTTTTCAGATCAGCTTATCAGGAGCTGGTCTGGTTTTCAGATCAGCTTTTTAGGACCTGGTCTGGTTTTCAGATCAGCTTTTCAGGACCTGGTCTGGTTTTCAGATCAGCTTTTTAGGACCTGGTCTGGTTTTCAGATCAGCTTTTTAGGACCTGGTCTGGTTTTCAGATCAGCTTTTCAGGACCTGGTCTGGTTTTCAGATCAGCTTTTTAGGACCTGGTCTGGTTTTCAGATCAGCTTTTCAGGACCTGGTCTGGTTTTCAGATCAGGTTATCAGGTATCAAATCAGGTTATTAGGTAGCTGGTCTGGTTTTCAGATCAGCTTATCAGGTATCAGATGAGGTTATAGCAAATAGATGTATCAAGCTTAAAGTTAGATTAATAACTAAAGTAAATGTTTATGAAGAGTAGTTTATATAGTTATGAAATAGTCAAATTGCTTTCTGTAGCGTCCATCATTTAATTCATTATCTTTGCTAATCACCAAAAATCCATATTTATCCTTCCAACACTCTCGACAAATCTCATGAAACTTTTCATAACTCATATCGCCACCAACATGATCTCTATAAACATGCTTCATATTTGTCTCATCTTGTTTAAACATTATAATAACATTGGCATTGTCTCTTATTAAATGCTTGGGAATTCTAGTATAAGTTTGACACAAGTAGAATGAATCGACATCCCTATGTCGCCCCATACAAAAATATGTACGTATATTATTCTGCTTTTCACATGCAACATCATCAAATATCATAATTGAATTAGTTTTAGCTTCGTCAGGTGGAATAACTAATTCATTATCTGTAAATGTATAATATCCCATTCCTTTAATTGGTGAAATTAGTTTCTTCAGGTATTCATATTTGGGTTGATATAGAGATTTTGAGTATAAATAGATGTTTTCAAACTTGAGTCCATTAGGACTTTCTAGTAAGCCAATCATAACATTAGTCTTTCCACAATTGGATGGTCCAACTATTAGAGCACGAATAGAATTTGGTAAGAGGGGGCTATGCTTTATTTTTGAAGTGATGTTCACTGAATCGTCAATATTACGAACTAAAATATTTTTATGTTGTTTCACTAACTGCATTTTTGTAACTAAATACATTTTATAAATGTTACCTCTTATTATAGAAAAAATTAGATAATATGGTTATACGATATCAGAAAACGTTTAGTCATAAAAACACCTTCGTTGGAGGAGGTATAGTAGATAAAATAATAAACTCTCTACCTGTTGAGCTTCATCTTCCGGGGTATCAGTACTGTGGACCTGGAACAAAACTACAAAAACGTTTAAATCGAGGTGACAAAGGTATTAATTTATTGGACTCTGCTTGTAAAAATCACGATATTGCGTATTCAAAAAATAAGGATATAAGTACTAGACATAAAGCTGATAAAATACTTGAAAATTCAGCTTGGAATCGAGTTTTAGCAAAAGACAGTAGTCTTGCAGAAAAATCATTTGCATATATGGTTACTAACGCAATGAAAACCAAAACTAAATTTGGTATGGGTGTGGAGAAAAAGAAAAATGTTAAAAAGAACAAGCCAAATGATAAAAAACTGTTTAGAACATCAATTATAGCTGCAACGAAAATACTAAAGAAGGAAAAACCATTAGATATTAACTCAGCTATTAAAATTGCACGAAAAACTATTAACAAATCATTAAAAGGAAGAAAGTCTCAAATTGTAGTTCCACGTGTAATACGTGTTCCAAAAATCGGTGGTTTTTTACCTCTAATACCGATTTTAACTGCTCTGGGTGCAATTGGTAGTCTAACAACTGGGGGTGCTGCCATAGCTAAAGCTGTAAATGCAACAAAGAATGCAAAAAATCAACTTGATGAAGCAACTAGACATAATAAAGCGATGGAATCTATAGCAGTGGGAAAAGGACTTTACTTAAAACCATATAAAAAAGGTTATGGTTTAGTTCACAAAGAGAAATCAAAAAACTCTTAAAGATGCTGCCCAACAGACCACTATCTGATGTGGACCTAAACCGTTTCTCTATAAAAATTCCATATTTTAGAGGAGTTTTCATGTTGAATACTCTACCAAAACGAACAAAGAAAATTGAATGTGGAATAATCAACTTAGATGTATCAACAGGACCTGGTACACATTGGGTAGCATACTATAAAAACAACAATGAAAAAGAATATTTCGACAGCTTTGGAAACTTACAACCTCCTTGGGAAGTAGTCAAATATCTTGGTGCAAATATAAAATACAACTATAATCAGCATCAGAATTTCAATACATTTACCTGTGGACATTTATGTCTTAAATTTCTTTATGAAATAACTGAAAATATTAAATAAAACACAAAAATTTATATTTTACAAAACTCTTTAATGTCTTTTTATTCATAATTTAAAATACATAATTAATATATTATTGCCAAACAGGAAATTGGGAATTTTGAATTAGAAATTCACTCAGCTCACTCTCGACAATTAGGTTTTCTTCACCTTCTCTACTTAGGCAATATGATCCGCTTGAGAGATCTTTGATATCGTCATCAGTTAAAATATTATATCGTTTGGGCAGGAACATTATGTGTTTATTCATTTCAACTTTTAGGGTTGGTCCATATTTAGTTGTTACACGTAACACATTTCGAATTGTATATTTCGTTGAAGAATCAAGCTCCTTTACGTGGATTAAAGTTTTGTTATTTAGAGCATTAAATTTTGCAATTAGATTTGTTGTGGAGTCCATTTTTTATTTTTTATTTACTTCTTGTCACCCTGAATGTTTAATTGGAAATGATCTTAAAAGTAGCGATGATGACTTCAAAAAGGCTAATCGAAAATAATTATGGTGAAATAGTGAATAAGTGGGGGATAGTGATAGACAGAAAGAGATAGTTATAGAGAGAAAACGGTTAGAGAGAGATAGAGTAGTAAAAAAGAAATATGGAATAGAGAGAAAAGGGTTAGAGAGAGATAGATTGCTAAAAAAG